>OZ014522.1:438063983-439308150 GCA_963966055.1 Lathyrus aphaca | reverse complement strand
ATTATTTATTATAACTTCTAATTTCTATTACTAGTTTTATTTTTAGTCATTCTCTATTTCTTTTTATTTATGTCCATTTTAAATTTAATTTCTACTCATTTTTCAAATTCTCATTTCTAAATCAATTTTTAATCTCTTAAATTTTCATCTCAATTTCTACTTCCAATTTTTATTTCATTTTCAAAAAAAATTGTTTCTATTATTTATTATAACATCCAATTTCAATTTAAGTTCAAGTTCTAAGCTCTAAATCAAATTCCCATATTCCAAATTTCCATTTCAAATTCTCACATCATTTGTATCATAAGTTTCAATTCCAAGTCAAAAAGATCAGATTTATTTTATATGTTTGATACCATTTCATGAGTAAATTCAAGTGTCCATGTCCATATCAATACAGTCATATTCATATTGCAATCACAAATGTTCAAATTAAATACATTCATGTTCATATAGAATTAAACATTTCACTTATTTTGATTTGCATCCATAACTTCATTAGTACATACGAAAAACATTGTTATTACAAACAAGTTGGTTACATGATATTACAAGAAATAGAAGCCTAGTTCTACAATTCTCACTAGTCCTAAGCTTACATTGATCCCATAAAAAAACTAAATAAAAATTGTCATTTTGGAATTTAGATGGGCCCCCTTCAAGCTGGTTTTGTCTACTACCTCCTTTTACTCCTTAAGCAAGTTCAGACCTGTAAGTGCAGAAGCAGGGTAACAGTAACATTAGCATCAATTTGAGTACAAGTCAAGAGTCAACTTAAAAAGGTAGAAATAGAGCATTACAGTTTAAGCTTCACAAAACAAGTTTCACGGTTATATCAAAGACTATTCCTGAACACCAGAATATATACAAACACAATACCATGTATAAAGTTTCTAAACAAGTACTCAGAATGAAGCAGAGATACATAACCAGATTTTCACAGAAATGGGCAAAAAACCTTTTGAATACAGAAAAGTAGTAGCAGGCATAACGAATGTAAAATCTCAGCAAGTTTGTTTTTCAAATTAAAAAAAACAACCTAATTTTACTACTATAAAAAGGGACGATTTTTTCAGAAGAAGAGAAAAAAATTTCAAAAAAAAAACTTAGAAACAAAAAGAAAACCTCTAGCTAGCAATACAGAGATGCACCTCCAACAGAGTCAAAAAAGAAAAGATTTGAACTGTGAAGAGAAGAATACCTGGAAAAAAAACGAAACACACCTGTTTATCGCCCCTTCATCTCCCAAAATCAACCAACACAACGACACCACCCATCCTATAATCGAAACACAGAAACATATGAGATGAAGAGAACGAGATTTGGATGAAACTGACATAGAGATGAAGATCCGAGTCAAGTGAGGGATTTGAAACCTTACCGTAAGATCACGATTCGCGAACGCATAAATCGCGAGAGAGGTCATCAGTTGAAGAAATTCCCGACGGAGGTTGAAGAACGAAGGAGACGCCTTGAGAGATCGACGACAACGCTGAAGAACCGAGAGAATCCGAGTTTGGGCGGAGTCGGGATCTTTGTTTCAGAGAAAGCCTTCGTTCTTCGCGGAAGGTAGGTTTTTTTTCCTTCATCTTTGTCGCTTTTTTTTGCTTTTATTCGGAAGAAAAAATGTGTTATAAGGTGATGAACATCGTTGATTTTCGCTCGCAAGCAGGCTTTTATTTTCTCTTTTTTGAAGTTTCTGATGGTTGTTCGTGAGAACGATGATAGTGTCTGAGTAGATTTTTTTTTCTTTCTGTTTGTTTTTTCCCTCTGCGGCTGTGTTAGGGTTTTTAAACCCACCTTGTTATAAGCTGGACTGGGTCGAAGCTAACCCGCTCCAGATTTCCATTTTGACCCGTCCCCTTTCCCCTTGAACCGGTCTGGGCCTAAGACCCGGTCTCTACCCCCCAAGTCCACCAGGTCCATTTTGGCAATGCCTTTTTTATTTACCATAAACCTGACCTTTCTTTTATCATTTGCTTTTTTTCTCTTTTTATTTTATTTATTTATTTAATTTTTATATTATTGGTATAATCTTTAGAAAAACAAAACAAAAAACAAAAAATATATTTATTTTGGTCAATTATTTTAAATATTGTTATGTTGCTAAAAAAAACTTAGTTAATTATTTCCTTTTTTTTTAAATAGTCCTATTAAATTTAGTTAATTAATTAAACACCGTTTGTTCGATTTTGTTTGTGTGGTGAATATCGGTATGCGCTTGATAATCATTGTCCTCACTTAACATTTAGTTATTCGATGTTGAGCCGATTCATTTGAGTTCGGAATATTATTTTTGCATTTTAACCATAAGTTAAAAATATGAACATGATCACCTTAAAAAAACTTCAAATAAACAAATTTCTTGGTCCAACGCCAAGCAAATTAACACCTACATTTTGCACACATGTAAGTCGATCACTAAGTGATTGTCGTCTGCACGACTTATTGCGTCACGATTAATTAACAAGGAACTGAACTTCGGAATCTAGCATTTTGCGGGTCTTTAATGAACCACACCTGGGCTAGCCCCACGCGTAGTGTTTCATTTACTCCTTCGTTATTAAAAAGTACGTTAACCCTAAAAAGCGTCTAAAAACCAAAATATCCAACTTATTTTATAAATTTAAATACGAAAGAACATAGCTCCGGAGTCAAGCACTCCGCACATTCTGGAATGAATCACTCCTGGGCTAGCCCCACGCGACGTTGTTCATTCACCCTTTCGTATTCAAAATACTTAATTCAAGTCAAATAACGGAGGAATTGGATTTTGGAGTCTAGCACTCCACATAATCCTTGAATTAAATCACTCCTGGGCTAGCCCCACGCGACGTGGTTTATTCGCCCTCTCGTTTTTTTAAAATATCTTAACCATATAAATTAATTAGCGAAATAGTAGAACTCTGGAGTCTAGCATTCCACTCGTTCTAGAATGAATCACTCATGGGATAGCCCCACGCGACGTGTTTCATTTGCTCTTTCGTACCTAAAACAACCTAAAACTCACCAACCAATTCAAATCATTTTTACAATTAATCAACGGAAGAATTGAACCTGGAGTCTAGCACTCCACACGTTCTTGAATGCAATCACTCTTGGGCTAGCCCCACGCGACGTGTTTCATTTTCCCTTTCGTTTTAAAACACCCTTAACAAAAGTCAAACCTCTTTTTTTCTAAACGAACATTGTTTAAACCTTTCTATCTCACGAACAAGCTAGCGCTTCAGCCTCCACCGCGAGTATAAGTCATTGCTTAGCAGATTAGAATTCGTTTTAAACAATTGTTCAATTAAAAATCACAAATCGTAGTTGCACGAACTACGAAGCTCTGACTTTCCCATTGCACAAGGGAATACGTAGGCACAAGGATTTTAATCCCTCGCGAGCACCCTAATAAAAAAATCAATCTTTTCCCCGTAACATTAATAATAATTTAAAAACTTATTTCCTTAAAACAAACATATTAATAATCATTCAGAATACAAAGACTTAGATCAACATTTAATCGCATAGTTAAGCTAAGAGGTTCCCGTTGAGTACAACGGACGTGAGGGGTGCTAATACCTTCCCCTTGTGTAACCGACTCCCGAACTTAAAATTTGGTTTCGTTGACCATTTCTTATCCTTCCTTTAGGTTGTATCTATATTTCCCTTTTCTCTCGTAGAATAAATAGAATTAGATGGCGACTCTGTTATTTCTTTCCGCGTCCATTGCGAGGATCGTATTTTTCGAGGTATGACAGCTTGGCGACTCTGATGTGGACTAGCTCCATGCCAGAGAGAGTCGAGCCTAACTTAGATTTATGTGTTTATCTATTTGATTTTGTCTTTTGTCTTCTCTATGTTTGCTATTTATGTCTTGTTTATTTGTTCTTTTATTCACTTTCTTTTATTACTTATTATACTTGACTGTGTGATCTTGGGGTCACTTTGCAAGTAAAGATGAGTTATGGAAAAAGAAGAGGGAACACCTAAGTTAGCTTTGGATGTTATTATGTTAGTCTCCAAGGACTCGCTCCTTGCAAGCCTAGCATGAAAGCTCCCCCGGATAGTTAGACTTTTCGTAGATCTTTTTGCAATGCAGCTAGCCTGTCGCGTGACTGGATTTACGAAAGCGTTGTGATTCTGGGACCCCCTAGAACCTGTTTCAATTTTGGTAGTTGTGTAATGTTAGGCTCCGATGGCTCTCCCCTTTATCGACCTAGCATGAGAACTCCACTCAAGGTAGACCTTATCGTTATTATCGTCACAATGCAACTATCCTGCAGCGGGGTGTTAGTACGATAAATGTCTGTGACCTTGAGTTTCCTTAAACTATCACCGTAGAAACCATCCTTTGAGTGAGATTTATGGGCAGAGAAACATAGAACCAATCTCTTACAGCCCACCTATTAAGAAGGTTTCAGATTTGCTTGTTGTCGCTCCCGACAAATGACAAAGATCAAATGAAGGTACAGACGCGAACGGTCGGCGAAGGGAACAGTGAGAACACACAGCCGTGAACTCACTGGAGAATGGATAGAGTCGCCAGCTAGGCATTTTTATCCCGGAGGAAAGGCAATGCTGCATAGGCCTAGAAAAGATGGATAAGACGGTTTGCGAACCAGAGAGACTGAGAAAGGGGGTTGGTTACAACCTGGGAAGGTATTAGCACCCAGATTGTCCGCCGTACTCGACGGGATCCACGCTTGAAAGATTTGTGTTTTAAAGGGGTAGTGTCAATGCAATCTGTGTGTAAAATAGCTGGAAAAGAATGTACAGGTGTCAGTGCAAAAGAAGTGCAAAGTGTGATATATACAGTGTCAGTGTGAGATCAGGAATGAAATGAATTGCTCATGATAATGAGGCTAAGAGAAAGAAGCTGGAAGAGGGGGGATGTACAGAGACTTTTGTTCGATAACTGTTAAGTTATGCCTACGTATCCTCTCGTGCAATGAGGAAGTCAGAACACCGTAGTTCGACCCAAAGAGACTGAAAGGATGAATTGACTTGTGAACTGCTTACTTGTCTATGCTCACGTGTATGACCTGTCTGGCTCAGGTGCTTACTGTCTTGCATTAGACGGAAGAAGCGAGTTCTCGTTTGTGAGTGAAGGTGATGAGAAAAGAATCCCGGAGGAGACGATTATTGTTAGTTTTTGAGTTTTCAGTCTTTTATTGCTTTTGGAAGTTTGTCATAAGATAATGAGCTTAAGCCTAAACCAATGGGTTAGTAAACTCATCACATCTTCCCTCTGATTAGGGGTAATGAGAATTACCTTAAGTGTGAAGTCAGATTCTCACACTTAATCACCTTTGATGTAGGGTTAGGATCATTAACCTACTTGTGATTAATTAGATGTTTTTTGTGATTTTTGTTTAGTGTTAAGTAATGAGGTTAAGCCATAATCAGGGATTTAACAGACTCATTACACCATCCTAAAAGAAGGATAATAGATGAGAATGTTTAAGCTGAGGAAAGCTCCTCAACTTAATCCATGATTAGAGATTAAACTCATGACAAAACAAGCCTTTGATTAAGTGGATTTTATTTAGTGGTATGATGATGAAGTGTTTTTTATGATTTGTAAGACAACTTGAGGGGGACTTGTCCATTAACACTAGGGTTAGTCCTTCTTAACCAATTAAGGAAGAATTAGAACCCTAATGCAAGGCCCAAGTTACAAGTGTATTGTCTTGATGATTATTAGATGGATTAATTAAAAGATTTCAACACCTTAAGGGTCCAAGACTTAGGATTAAAGTTATACACTCCATCTTAAAAGAAGGATGCAGGCATGATCTTAATCACAAAGTCTCAAAGCCTTGAGGGTTTAGTCCCTGATTATGAGGTGAGAAGAGATGACTCAAGGAGAGACACAAAGGTAAAAACTATGGGGAAGACTAATCAAAACCCTAATTCATTATCATGCTTGGTTGTTCCTAAGGTTTGTGAGGTTTTAAAGAACAATCTTCAGATGAACCACCAGGAAGCAGATGAATAAGATCAAGAGAAGCAAAGTGACTTGCTTCATTCAAGAAGTCAAGTCACTTGAAGAAAGAAAGTGGGAGGAAGAAGTATGAGCAAGCTCAAACTCAAGCACAAGTAAAAAATGCAGCAAGGTATGCAAAAAGAGATGAGAAGAAAAGTTATGAGAAGTGAAGGCAAATTCACTTCTCAAGTTTACTTACCACCTGAAATGTTAGGAGCAAGTGCAATGCAATGCAAGAATGAGATGCAATGACATGATGCAAAGCAAAACCAGAAGCAACACATGAGTATTATGATGTTATGAAGTGCTGCAAACATGAGGGAAGACAATGAGATGTTCATACAAGATTATGAATGCAAGTGATGCAAGTGTAGGAGCATGAACAAGCATGAAATGTTATGAATCATATAAGGCAAATGGCATGGCAAACATGTAATGCAATGATCAATGATGCTTCATACATGTCTTAAGATGTCAAATGAATCATAAGAATGCACAAAATGCAATGGCAAGTCATGTTATGCAAGGAAATGCAAGAAGGATGCAAGAGAAAGGCCCAAATTAGGGTTCATGGATCAAACATCAAACATAAACCAAAAACAGAAGCAAGCCTTAACATAAAAAATGGAAAATGGTACCAAAAGAAACCCTAGACCTATAATGAATCACTGCCCAAAGGAGAACTCTCAACTCTCAACCAAACTCAAGTTATGATTTTTACAAGTTATTAGGGTTTTTTAGGGTTTGCAACAAAAGAAATGCCAATCAATTGGAAAATGTAAGATCAAATCTTGGCCTTTTTATCTTTGAAAGTACATGCCAAATGGAAAACAATGCAAACAGAATCAATGTCTCAACCTTCACCAAAAGGCAGAAATGAATTTTCAAACATATGATCAAAATAATGCATCAAAAATGATTTAATTCAATGAAAAATTCTTAAAATGCATCAAGATCAAAAAAGAAATTTGGTTTGAAGGTTGGACAATGTTTCTAAATGTCTTAGGACATTTCATGAATTTTTTTGTAATTTTTAAATACCTAAAAGTATTTTTAATTAATTAATTCTCATTAACCAATTAAAAATAATCTTTTAAATATTTAAAAATACTTTTTTAATGATAAAAAATAAAATAAAAATGTTTTTGTGTCATAAAAATTAATAAAACCTTAAAGAAAAAGTTTCATAATTTTTGTGATTTTTTAACTATTTTAAATAAATTATGCAAGTTAATTGAAATAAAATGAATTAAAAATTGAATTAAAATAAAAGTAATCAGATTGGACGCGTGAGATTGATTCTGGGGATAAATTCATTGACCACGCGCCACATCCAATGGTCCACGTTTGAACTGACTAAATTAAATAAATTAAGATTAATTAACCCTAACACGTGGATTAGGGTTAATCAAACACATCTGGGCCACTCAATCTGGAGGGAAGTCAACAAGTCAGCGCATATCCACGGCCAGCATTCAAACTGTCATTAATTATGGGATTAAACCCTAATTAATCTCAGGTGGCCGGAGAAGACCTCCGGTCGTCTTCTCCGGCCAGAGGGTCACCTGAAAATCACCCAACTCCCTAAAAACGTAAAATAAATGAAAACTAAGACCAAGGAAATGATCCTAACACTCCCACGAATCAAACCCCTAACCTAAAACAAATTTATCTAACCTAAACAAGCTGAATCGAAGCAACTAAGTTCTAGGGTTCGTGAGCTTCAAACAGCAATTAAACTCTCAAAACGCAACCATTTTCAAAACCAATGGTACCAGAATGATCAGCAAGACATGTAGAGCAAGTTTGTAACAATCAAATTGATTTCTGGAAAAATTAATTTGGAGCTACCTGAGATTTGCAAGCTTTGATTTTGGAACTTTCAGGCCTCTTCTCCTTGCTCAATCTGCTCCTCTTGGTTCACCAAAGTTGCTTGAATGCTCAAAATGAATTTAAACTTGTTGGATGATGAGTTTCGAAGAGAACTGTTTCTGCTCAGTCAACAATGGCAGATGAGTTCTTGGCACTTTCAGGCTGTGAAGAAGGGTTGTTTATGACCTATGAGGTGTGTTGAGAAGGCTTGTGGTGTTGGTTGATGTGTTTGTGGCTTGTAGAGAGAGATTCGATAGAATCTGCAGCATGAAGGTGAGCTATGGCAGATGGGGATTCAGGGTGTTTCAGGCTTTCTCTCTTGATGCTTTTTGTTCTATAGATCAAGGTGAGATGAATGGAGGAAAAAGTTTGGGTGTTTGCAGGCTGTGTGATGAAATTCGAAGGAAGTTGCAAGTTGGGGTGTTTTGGTGTAAGTTGTGAATGTTATGGTTTCAGCCTTGGTTCTCATGTGATATGGTTTGCAAATTTTATGAATAAACAATTCTGATTGGTCTCTTGATGTGACATGGCCTGCTAGGATAGGTGGGTTACTTTTTGCTCAAAGTCCACTTTTGTGTAAGATAGGGCATGGTGTGATGCTAGGCAAGGACAAGTTGGGTTCTGGTGCAGCATGGTGAGTGTGAGAGGTTGGCTTGACCCAAGGCTCAATGCAGCAAGTTGGCATAAGGTTATGAGTGGTTTTGCAACTAGGTTGGCTTATGGTTCACATGTGACTTTTTGCATAAACAAGCATGAAATCATGGGCATTCCTAGTTCATTTCTGATTTTATGACTTAGAGAAATGTTTGTGTACTGGTTTGACATGAATTTGAGGCTGCATAAGGCATTGATTCAAGACTTAGCAAAATTTCCATTTAGTGCATGACATGAAAAACAATGATTTTTGGCAACTTTGCATGGCCATAACTTTTGATCCATGAAGAGTTAGATCATGTTCTTGTACTTTTTGAAAAGGGAAAAATGAAATCTACAACTTTCATGACCAAAGTTTTTCCATTTGAAGCCTTTTTGGATCATGAATCAAAGCTTGAAAATTGACCTAAAAGGATGCCTTCTTGAAAAGTCAACAAAACCCAAAAAGTCAACTTTTGCAAAAACCCTAATTTCTTGATTTCCATGAACTTCAACCTTTTTCCATGATCAAATAAAGATCATATACACTCAAAATGATGAAGATCACCCATTGGTTGGGTCATTGGGGGCCTCAGATGCCCTGATTTTGCATTGACTTGTCTGAAAAGTCAACTCTTGATCAGATGACTTCCCCATGGAATTTCTTCATGAAAATTGATATGCATACTCCCTATACCATATAAAGAGCAATGGAAACAAGAATGACCAAAAAAAATTGGGGTTATGGCCTCTGAAACCAAAACCCTAATTTTCAGTCAACTGTACAGTTCATCCTGGCTCTGCATCCAACCAAACCCTAGTTCTTGTGATTCCTCTGCAATCTTGACTTTGAGGAGATGGAATATGATGTATGAACACACATGGACCCCTTTGAGTTGATTGGTGGCCTTTGGAATGGCCCAAGATGCCCTGAGGTTGCTCAGATCACAAACCCTAGGTGCAGATGCCCTAGAAGCTATGCAGTGAATCAAAAATATACTATGAGATGATATGATTGTGTTTATGGATATGAGATGATCACAAACCATGGTGTGAATGGGTGAGGGCAAATTTGGGGTGTTTACAGCTGCCCCTATTCAAACATGAGTTAGCTGTGCAGGATGTAAGCAACGGCTTAACAGGCAAACAAGATAACTTGTGGTTGAATACCAAAGACAGTCCAAAATTTGCACTCACAGAATGAAGAAGAAAAGGGATATAGATTGTAAAAGCAAATAAAGTATATTGTAAAGTGGGTGCGACGGAGGACGACCGTCGAGCAGAGGACGACTGCTGGGTAAAGAGCAATGACGGGGACGGCCGACATGCTGGGGGTAAAAAGGTAAAGCTAAGACGGGGACGGCCGACTAGCTGGAGATAAAAGGTAAAGCTAAGACGGGGACGGCCGACTAGCTGGGAAAAATAAGATAATATGATGGGGACGGCCATCAAGATAAAGTTGGATTTTCTCCGGGAATTAACGAAACATGACGGGGACGGCCATCAAGTTCACAAAGGTAAAGTAACCAATGATGGGGACGGCCATCGGGCTAAAAGGAAAAGGGACCACGACGGGGACGGCCATCGGGTTAAAGAATGAATGAAATAAACAGATGATGGGGTACGGCCATCAAAGGTGAAGGACGATCACCTAGCAGGGTACGGCTGCTCTGTTGGAAATAAAGGGAATATGATGGGGACGGCCATCAAAGGTGGAGGACGACCACCTGGCAGGGTACGGCTGCCGGAAACATCAACGATGGGGACGGCCATCGGATAGAAAAGGTCAACGATGGGGACGGCCATCGGACGAGCATGATGGAGGACGACCATCAAGAAGTGGAGGACGACCACTCAGCAGGGGACGGCTGCTCTCGAGGTTCATCATAACACAGGACGAGTGTTAGATAACCAAAATCAACAATGGGGACGGCCATTGGATAAAGTGATGAAGGACGATCATCAAAAGGTGGAGGACGACCACCTAGCAGGGGACGGCTGCTAAAAATCAACGATGGGGACGGCCATCGGATGAGCATGATGGAGGACGACCATCAAGAAGTGGAGGACGACCACTCAGCAGGGTACGGCTGCTCTCAAGGTTATCATAACACAAGACGAGTGTCAGATAAATGAAAATTGATTGTTGGTGATCTACTGGGGATCTAGTGAACACGGACGAGCGTTCACAACCAAGAAAAGAAAGTATAAGTGTTTGGTATTGTATATAGATTAAAGATGCGGACGAGCATCCTTAAGGCTATGATACGGACGGGTATCATGTAGAAACAACCTGACACATGCTCAGAGATGATGATACGGACGAGTATCAACTGGTTAGCAAAGAACACGGACGAGTGTTGCATCTGAAGGGATTCTCCTGGGGAATAGTAGACACAGACGGGTATCTATATTCAAGAAGACACAAGTGTTTGACACGGTGTATGGATTAAAGATGCGGACGAGCATCCTCAAGACTTTGATACGGACGAGTATCATGTAGAAACAAACATTAGACGCAATGTTCTGAGATGATGGTACGGACGAGTACCAACGGGTTAACAAAGAACAAGGACTACCGTCGAATCTGTGGGGATGTGAGTGGTGTATACAAAATACGGACGAGTATCTGTATAAGTGTACCAATGAGTAGTGAGCATATATATGAGTGTTTATCTGCTGGGGAGAGTGATACGGACGAGTGTCAAGAGAGAAACGTATAATATTAACAAGTATATGGGTGATGAAAGTGTAAGTGAACTTGCTGGGGATGTGACACGGACGGGTGTCAAGAAAGTGTACACAGGCATAGGCGACCATGCTGGGGGTATGACACGGACGGGTGTCGAGGATGAGTATATATGAGTATATGTGAGTGCAAAGAGGGTGTCTTTGGCTTCTGCTGGTGATTTGACACGGACGGGTGTCAGGAAATATCTGTAATATTGGTGATCTTGTTTGTAAAGTATATTCAGGCAACCTGCTGGGGAAAGATGACACGGACGGGTGTCAAAAGGGGTTATGCACTGGTGTTTGTGATCTGAAAGGCAGCTGCTTTTGCTGGGACTCTGATGGGGATGTTTCTGTATATATTCTGTACGCTGACAGGTTGTCAATACTTACAAGTGTTCGATTCACATCATGACTTATGATTATGCTATGCATTTGATTTTTGCCGTAATGCTCCGTATTAGACGGAATGCTACGCTCTGAGGGTATAATATGATGCGAATGCTATGATTATGCAAGGAGGCACAGATCCGGGATGCGGATCCCGTTGCTGCAAAGATCTCTGGTTGATCTGCTTGAAGTGAACGTCCCAGCTGGGGATGAGATCATTGGTAGACCTGATAATATATCCGTTTGGGGATATCGGTCACTGATTGACATATCCTTATAATACGGGACCCAGCTGGGGTTTGTAGAAGCTTTCTCCCTCTGTTGTGACTCCGTCGTGCGTTGCTCTTCTGAATAGAGGCTTGAAGCCCTGCGGGGAGATGATTCCCTGATTCTGCATCCTGCTGAGGAAGGATAGTTGGTATTTTAGCCGGGGAAATGCTGTTGGTAAATCAGCTGGGGAGAGCAATGGGAAGCAACTCAGCTGGGGATAGAGCATTTTGGATGCTGACATCTTTCATGCCCCAAGTTGCGTTCTGGATACCTACAATCCTGCAAAGATGAGGAAACGCACAAATGGTCCCGAGGTATCCTTTACTGGATTCCGTCATAGGAGATAAGTATATTCCCTGTAAGCATGTGCTTTATATTTTTTTTAGAGAAAAACATCTGTACTTATGCAATTGTGTTTTTAGGGATATCAGACAATTCTTTGCAAAACATAAAATGTAAAAAACGAGACATGACTGAAAATCTGATTTTATTAATTCATGTGCCCTGAATTGGCAAGATACAGTCAAAGGGACATATCTCCTGAAATGAGGAGAGTGTTACAAATTGAGAAACAAAGTGCTGGCAGTGTTGATAACGCTTCGAGGAGCTTCCTCTCCCGCTATGACTCGTATGACAATGACGCTCTTCTCGTCTTGCTTTCTGGAGGGAGTTGATTCTGATCGGAGCTTGATTCTGTTGAGTTTTCCGAGTTGTAGGGGATACAGACGAATTCAGAATGCAGTTGTTCGCTTATTCCCTTATTTTGCATGGATCGCCCTTTCGGGTTTTCAATCCATCGGGATACCCATTTTTGCCTGAGCTGTCCAATGCGGCTTTTCAACTCAGCGGGTGTACATTTTTTGTTTATTTCCCTTATTTTTGCCCGAGTCTTTTATTCTGTTTTTGACTCGCCGGGATGCCCTATTTTTGCCTGGACTTACATTCTGTTTTTGTGTCCAGCGGGTCATTTTATGCGAAGTATTTTTTAACTGCATCTGAATTCACAGGGGATGGAAAATCTTCACCATCCATGGTGCTGAGCATCAGTGCTCCACCAGAGAAAACTTTCTTGACGACGAATGGTCCTTCATAATTCGGAGTCCATTTGCCCCTGTGGTCTGTATGAGGAGGGAGGATTCTTTTTAGCACAAGATCTCCCACTTGGTATTCTCGATGCCTGACTTTCTGATCGAAGGCTTTCTTCATTCTCTTCTGATATAGCTGCCCATGGCAGATTGCAGCCAATCTTTTCTCTTCGATCAGACTTAGTTGCTCGTATCGGGACCTAACCCATTCTGCTTCACTCAGTTTGACATCCATTAATACCCGTAGCGAGGGTAATTCAACTTCAACTGGTAGGACTGCCTCCATACCATACACAAGTTGATACGGTGTTGCCCCAGTGGATGTTCGGATTGATGTGCGGTACCCATGCAAGGCGAATGGTAACATTTCATGCCAGTCTCTGTAAGTGACTACCATTTTTTGCACAATCTTCTTGATATTCTTATTTGCTGCCTCAACAGCGCCGTTCATCTTTGGCCTGTAAGGAGAAGAATTGTGATGTTGGATCTTGAAGTCCCGGCATAATTCGGCCATCATTTTGTTGTTGAGATTAGAACCATTATCAGTAATGATTCGCTCGGGTACTCCATACCGACAGATGATGTCTCTTTTTAGGAATCGGGCTACCACTTGCCTTGTGACATTTGCATATGAGGCTGCTTCAACCCACTTCGTAAAATAGTCGATGGCGACCAGGATGAATCTGTGGCCGTTCGAAGCAGTTGGCTCAATCTTGCCAATCATATCGATGCCCCACATGGCAAAGGGCCATGGTGAAGACATGATGTTCAAAGGGTTCGGAGGCACGTGCACTTTGTCTGCATAGATCTGGCATTTGTGACATCTTCTGGCGTAAGCACAACAGTCTGCATCCATTGTGATCCAGTAATAGCCTGATCTTAACAACTTCTTAGCCATTGCATGTCCTCCGGCATGGGTACCAAAAGAGCCTTCGTGCACTTCATGCATCAGTAGATCTGCTTCCACCTTATCAACGCATCTGAGAAGTACCATATCAAAGTTCCTCTTGTATAAAGACCCATCAGTGTTCAGAAAGAAACTCCCAGCGAGCCTTCTTAAAGTCTTCTTATCATTGGATGATGCCCCGGGTGGGTATGTTTGATCCTCCAAGAAGCACTTAATGTCGTGGAACCAAGGCTTATCATCTTTAGCAATGTCTGCTGCAAATACATATGCTGGTCTATCAAGTCTCGATACTGAAATCTGAGGTACAAAGTTAGCAGTCTGAACTTTGATCATGGACGAAATGGTAGCCAAGGCATCCGCAAACTGATTCTCGTCCCGAGGGATATACTCAAGTTTGACTGTTGTGAAGAAAGTCAGTAACCTTCTTGTATAGTCCCTGTAAGGTATCAGATGGTCTTGGTGCGTGTACCATTTTCCGTTGGTTTGATTGATTACCAAAGCTGAATCTCCGAATACGGTCAATGTTTTGATCCTGAGGTCAATGGCTTCCTCAAGACCCATAATACAAGCTTCGTATTCAGCTTCGTTGTTAGTGCAGTTGAACGTGAGTTTTGCCGAGAAAGGCATATGAACTCCTTTTGGTGTAATGAGTACTGCACCAACACCACGGCCATTCATGTTAACAGCCCCGTCAAACATCATAGTCCATTCTTCTTCTGGGTCAGGCCCTTCAGTGTGAACAGGCTCTTCATGATCTTTTGATTTAATGAACATGATGTCTTCATCAGGGAAGTCAAACCTCATTGGCTGGTAATCATCAATGGGTTGCTCAGCAAGATATTCAGATAGTACACTGCCCTTGATGGCTTTCTGAGAGGTGTACTGTATGTCATATTCTGTGAGAATCATCTGCCATCTTGCAACCCGTCCGGTAAGAGCTGGCTTCTCGAATATGTACTTGACTGGGTCCATCTTTGAGATTAACAAGGTAGTGTGGGTCAACATATACTGCCTTAGTCGGCGAGCAGCCCACGCTAAAGCACAGCAAGTTTTCTCGAGCAGTGAATAACGTTGTTCACAGTCGGTAAACTTTTTGCTTAGGTAGTATATTGCATACTCTTTTCGACCAGACTCGTCATGCTGGCCCAGCACACACCCCATTGACTCTTCTAATACTGTCAAGTACATAATTAGAGGTCTTCCTTCAACTGGCGGCATAAGGATTGGAGGTTCTTGCAGATACTCTTTGATCTTGTCAAAAGCCCTTTGGCAATCTTCGTTCCACCTGACTGTTTGTTCCTTTCTTAACAGCTTGAACAAGGGCTCACAGGTTGCTGTGAGGTGAGATATGAACCTTGAAATGTAGTTCAATCTACCTAAGAAACCTCGAACCTCTTTCTCAGTCTTCGGTGCAGGCATCTCTTGGATGGCTTTGACTTTATCAGGGTCAACCTCGATCCCTTTCTCGCTTACAATAAAGCCCAGCAGCTTACCGGATCGCACCCCGAATGTGCATTTGTTGGGGTTCAACTTCAGTTGGTATTTCCTCAGACGCTTGAATATCTTGAGCAGATTCACCAGGTGGTCTTCCTCTGTAAGGGACTTGGCAATCATATCATCCACATAACATTCTATTTCTTTGTGGATCATATCATGGAATAATGTCACCATAGCCCGTTGATAGGTTGCACCAGCGTTCTTGAGCCCAAAAGGCATTACCTTATAGCAGAACGTGCCCCAAGGTGTAATGAAAGTTGTCTTCTCCATGTCTTCAGGTGACATCTTGATCTGGTTATATCCTGAAAACCCATCCATGAAGGAGAATACCGAGAACTGAGCCGTATTATCAACCAATACATCGATGTGAGGTAATGGGAAATCATCTTTCGGGCTGGCTCTATTCAGATCCCGGTAATCAACACACATTCTTACCTTACCGTCCTTCTTAGGCACAGGTACTATGTTAGCAACCCACGGCGGGTAGCTAGTTACAGCAAGGAATCCGGCATCCCATTGCTTTTGTACCTCTTCCTTGATTTTCATAGCCATGTCTGGACGAGTACGGCGTAGCTTCTGTTTGACTGGTGGGCATTCTTCCCTCAAAGGCAGCTTGTGCACAACTATATCGGTATCCAACCCCGGCATGTCTTGGTAGGACCAAGCAAACACATCAACATACTCTTGAAGCAGATCTATCAGTTGTCTCTTCACTGAGTCTTGCAGGCAGGCCCCGATCTTGACTTCTTTCACATTTTCCTCTGTTCCAAGATTAATCACTTCAACCTCCTCCTGATGAGGGGTAATAACCTTTTCCTCTTGTCTTAACAACCTGGCTAGCTCTTCAGGAAGCTCGTATTCTTCTTCAACCCCTTCGTCAGCTTGATTGATCGGATTGTCAAAGTCATATGATGTCATAGCCGTGCTGTTGTCGGTGCGGTCAGGATGGCACTCTCTGCAAGGGTTTAATTGGTTCATTTTAGTGATCTGATTTTAGTCTTATTTAGAAAAAGTGAAATGAAGTTGTCATTTTGAAAAACACTGCCATTTATTTTTGTACAAAAAGAAAAATGGAAAAACAGTGAGCATAAAAGAAAAAGACTCGTTTGCAAAAAGATTGTCTGATATTTCATTAATTTAATCTTGTTTGCACAAAAGTACAGATGGCCCTGATTACAAAATGAGTCTTGTCATCTTGGGCAAGATGCAAGACTTTGATGCATGCTTATAAAATACAGGAAATAATAATTACTCTGCTCGAGTAACACTTATAATTCCCTGGGAAGACCAGTTCGAGACACTGCTCCCCGGGATCTTCGGACGAATCCAATTCTCCAGGTTGCGTTCCTCTTCCAGCTCGTCTTCCAGACAGTTGATAGCATCGGGGGTTAGCATCCCCCCACTGACAAATCCTGGCTCTGCAGCAGCCTTCACTTGATGTTGAGTTGGTTTGTAACCCAACCCAAACTTGTCCTTCTTCTCTTCCACAGCTAAAATTTTGCCCCAGCCTAGGGCAGTTCCTTCCTCAACAACCTTCCGGGCTTGTTGGTATGACGACATGGAAATCCCAGATACAGCAGAGGCTTCATTAACATTCAAGGCTTCAAAACCTTGGCTCATGGTTTCAACGATCTCTCCGTCCATTTCAATATACTTGTAAGTAGCCAGATGACTCACAAATATATCCTCCTCCCCGCAGATTGTGACAACTTGGCCTTCCCACTCGTATTTTAACTTTTGGTGAAGGGTAGACGTTATTGCGCCAGCGGCGTGAATCCAGGGTCTACCCAACAAACAGCTGTAGGCGGGCTGAATGTCCATCACATAAAAGATAGTTTTAAATGTCTGCGGGCCAATTGTCACAGGCAGCTCTACTTCTCCCAGAACCGATCTCTTTGAGCCATCAAAGGCTCTAACCACCAGGTTGCTGGGTCTCAATGCCAGTCCATCATATTCAAGCTTCACCAGAGCCTTCTTTGGTAAGACATTCAGGGATGATCCTGTGTCCACCAGCACATGTGAAAGGACAGCTCCTTTGCATTCCATAGTTATGTGCAAGGCTTTGTTGTGGTTTCGGCCATCCACTGTCAGGTCAGAATTGGTAAAGCCTAGCCCATTGCTAGCAGTGACATTTCCAACGACCGTTTCTAACTGGTTGACAGTAATCTCCTCCGGCACGTAAGCTGCGTGCAGTACTTTCAGTAGTGCATTCCGATGGGCTTCGGAGCACATAAGCAGTGAGAGAATGGAGATTTTGGATGGGGTCTGGTGAAGTTGATCCACAACTTTATAGTCACTCTTCTTGATGATCCGCATGAACTCATCAACTTCCTGATCAAATGGAGTCTTCAGGGCTTCTTTGGCAGCTGGATCTTCCTGCACCGGGCCTTTTCCTTTTGCCTTGGCAGCAGCTTCTGCTTCGGCAGTAGGTCTTTGGACTTGTGAAGCAAAGAGACGTCCGCTTCGGGTGAAGCCTCCGCCTCCGCCCACATTATCAATTTGTGGTGCAGGTGCTGATGTTTCAAGAGTGATTCTTCTCCCTTCACGGTACAAGTCAGAGCCATAGTGCCAGGGGATGGCCCTATTGCTCTCATATGGTACAGGTCCAGGTACTGTGACGGTAACCGGACTGATTGATGCTGCTGAAGGGACTGCAATTGTTTGTGGATCATAAAAGATAGTAACTGGTGCTCTAGTGGGAGCAGCACCCTCTGAATGGTAGGCGGAGTTATTTTCTGGATCGTAGAAGATGGTAACAGTAGAGACATCTTCATGATCGTTTGCTGGAGTTGTAGGAGGTCCTGATGGAAGGACTGTTGTTGTTGTAGATGGAGAGTCGAAATGGAATGAAGCTGATGTTGTAGCAGGAGAAACTGTTGAAAACTGGTCATTTGGAAGGACAGATGAAGTACTTGCTGATGTGGTTGTTGAATTATTGGGAACAATAGTTGTTGCATTTGTAGGAGGGTCTGAAACCGTTGTTGATGAAGCTGCCGGATGTGCCGGAAATGATGTTGTGATTTGTAAGAGGCCACTCTTAATAAGGTTGTCAATGCCATTCCTCAAGTCTTCACACCCATTCCATGAAATATTGCAATAAGGGCAACCCAGCTCACACCCTGGAAATATTTGATTTTCACGGAGTTGAGCTTTGATTTCCACCAATGGTGTCCTGATCTGATCCACACTAGTTATCAAATAAGACCGTTGGTCTTCTTCAATAGCATTAATCCGGGGACCACCATGGTGTGGCATTGGGTTTTTGTTGACGTTGGGCGGAGGTGCAAAATTCAAAGCCTTGGAGTCTACCAAGTCTTGTACCTTCATATGCAGAGCCCTGCATTTTTCTGTACTGTGACCAGGTGCGTTGGAATGAAAAGCACACCTAGCGTTGGAGTCATAGTTTCTTGGTAGACTGTTTGGATCCGGAGGTGCCAACGTTCTTAGCTCAACTAGGTTGAGTTTCAGAAGTTGTGGCAATAAGGCAGTATACGGCATTGGAATCGGGTCTATCACCCTGTTAGCTTGAGAGGGCCTCTGTTGGAATGGCCTCTGTTGATTGTTGTTGTTGGAGTTGTTGTTGTAGTTGTTTCTTGGAGGATATTGATTTTGCTGGTACTGGGGTTGTTGTTGGAAATTTTGTTGAGGAGGTCGATAAACGGGCTGAGGATGAGCTGGAGCAGGGATTGTGACTGCTGCTATTGTTCTTGGAACATACTGGGGCCTGCCCCTGTTGGTGTGAATGGCATTGGTCTCGCCAGATCTTCTCGGGCCTGTAAAAGGCTTTCTTGTACCACTGGACGAACTTGCACCATTATCAGATATCTTACCCATTTTTAACAGGCTTTCAATCCTTTCCCCAGCTATGACAACGTCAGCGAAGCTAGTGGAAGAGAAAGCGGCCAACCTGTCAATATATGTTCCCTGGAGAGTGTTCATAAACATGTCTGCCATTTCTCTCTCAGACATTGGTGGTTGAACGGCAGCAGCCAATTGCCTCCATCTTTGGGCATATTCACGGAAACTTTCCCTCGACGACTGTGACATTCCCATTAGGAGAGTCCTGTTGGGTGCCATGTCTAAGTTGTATTGATACTGTCGGATGAAGGCCTCTGCCAGGTCCTTCCAGCATCTTACAGTTGCCCTTGTCAAGTGGGAATACCATTCCCTTGATGCTCCAGTCAAACTGTCTTCGAAGTAGAACATCCAAAGTTTCTCATCCATCGTATAAGCTTTTAATCTTCCCAGGAATGACTGCAAATGAGTTCGGGGGCATGAAGTCCCATTATACTTTTCGAAACATGGAGGCTTGAACTTATGGGGGATCCTGACCCCGTCTACCAGCCCCATGTCCATGACGTCGAAGCCCAGAGAATTTTGAGATTCCAGTGACCTCAACTTTTCAGCTATTTCATCCAATCGCCTATCATAGGCCTCTTCTCCAGCACCCATGACTGTAAACTGGTCCTCCTGAGGATCCTCTTGAAGTGCTCTGGCTGCAGTAGCTGTTCCCTGAACGTTTGCGGGAATGTGGATCTCAGGATGTAAATGTGGGCCAAACACCGGGGGATTAACATGTGGTTGCACCCTTTCGTTGTTACTTGTGCCAGCAGTTCCCACATGGGGGTCCTCTTGAGTTCTTCCCTCTACCAAAACTCTAAGCCTCTCCTGACTTTGAGCTAAGTTATTCATCACTTCCATGAATTGAGTGATCTGGGTTCTCATCTCCACCCTTTCGTTAGCCATCTGGGTTCTGGCCTCGTTGAGATCTTGCTGCAACTGGTCCATTTGGATGCCCGGAAGGTTGCTTCTAGTTGGGTACCTGTGTGGCCTGTTGAGAGGAAACACCCGGCGACGAGCAATTCTGCCTGAATATCACAACAGAGGTTAGTATCAATAAAACAAAACCTGCAAAACAAACAAAGAGGGTTAGTATGCAATGCAGTTGTGCTTATTTGCTATCAAGGGTATCCGGTTTGGTCTTCAGTTTTGACCCTTCCAGACCCTCGAGGATGATGCTGTTGAAGTTGCTTTTGCCATGCACTCGGGTGGAAACCAACATAAATATATTACAAAGGACAATCATAATACAATTTGTTCATTCTTACAACACCAGCCCTCTAGGGGTCAAAATACATAATCGAAAAGCAAAAGTACATGAAAAGAAATAGCAACAAGCAAATGATCAAACTCCGAGGCCAAACTCATCCTCACGAACTTCCTTAAGAAGTGCTTCGGTCACAGGATCAGCCGGGCGCTCCGTGAGACTTCTGATGAGAAGATTTCTTGTTGCAACAGCTGCAGTCAACTTCTTGTTCTGACTTTGATCTTTGGATTTCTTCACTCCAGCTCTGATTTCTAGCTCTGAAATTTCCTTCTGGGCTGCTGCCAGGGCTTTTTCCATCTGTTCCATCTTATCTTGAACTCTCTTGTCTTCTAGAGTACGGGCCTCAGTGATCCGGACCCACCTGGTCTGACTTTCCTTCAAGTACAAGTCTGTTCTTGCTCTTTGGAACTGGGCTTCTTTACAAGCATTCTTCAGAATCTGCTCACCAGCTTTAGACTTGTTGATGTATTCTCCAGACCTCTCAATTTTTGTCAAGTGCTCAACTCTCAGCTTCTCTAGTCTTTCAATCTCCCTCACACCTTCACTCCTCTCCCTGAGGGTCTTCTGCAAGGCTTGAGATAACTTCTCATTCCTTTCCTTCAGGCTTTCAAACTCTTCCAGGCTAACAGTTGCTGGAGGTGGTGCTGATGATGACTCAGGCATGTCTTTGATGGTGAAGGGCAATCCTGAGATTTGGGCCCTAGCATGGGACCACTCCTGATATTGAGCTGACGCCACATTATTGCACTTTCCCAGAATGGTGATTCCCTTGGTTTGAATATGATCCCAGGCCCAAGCAGCCTGCCTAACAGTTGCCAGACTGACCTTGTTCTCACAGTAGAGGGTCTCAGCCAAGTCCTTTTCCCTAGGAGCATGAACCAATGCATAACCCAATTGCCTCTTGAACAGCAGGGGGTTGTAATTGATACTTCCCTTGACTCCTACCAAAGGCACATTAGGAAAATGCCCGCAGCTAGTGATTATGTCTCTGCCCTTGGTACTTTGATTGCACCACCGGATATCTGCTGTAGTTAGGACAGAAAGTCTCCTTGCCCAGTTGCTTTGCTGGTGAGGGTTTAGGAATGCATCTGTCCTAGGTAGATGCTTGAGAAGCCAGGCATGGAATAGTGGAGCACAAATCCTCACTAACTTCCCTCTCTGTTTCTCATTCCTCTGATGTACTGAGTAATAGAGATCACCCAACAAGGTAGGCACTGGGTTCTTCAAGATGAACAAATGGATTGCACTCTTGCTGATGAATCTGGGCTCATCTGCAAATAACACAATTCCATACACACTTAAGGCCAACAGAGCACAAACAGCTTTCCACTCCCCCAGGGAGGCCTTCAGACTAGCTTGAGAGATTAGGAAGTCCAGCTGTAATCCAGGGACACTAGATTTAGAGGTCATGTGTTGTTCAATCAAAGCAGGTTCCAGGTGCAAAGCTTTGGCTATCTCCCCACTGCTGGGAAAATCCATTTCAGGATTGAATGGGATCTCCCTCTTGATAGGCAAACCAGTCAAAGATGAGTATTCTTCCAAAAGAGGACCCAACTGGAAGTCTTGAAATGTGAAACATCTCAAAGGGGGGTCATAGAACTGAATGCAGGTATGGATTAGGCTCCTCTGAGATGGGTCCATGTCCATAACTAGGTCAAGTATGTCCCCATAATGTTCCCTGAACAAAGGGATGTGATCTGGTGTAATCAGGGTTTGGATCCTCCTGAGGTCTGACAAATCTGGTTGGAAGAAATGATAGGTAATGTTGTTCTTCTTTGGAGCCATGATGCTGAAGACTGGACGAAGTGCTGATGACAGTACTGAGGTAGAGAGATAGCCACTGATAGGCTGGTGCTGAAGCAGACAACTAAAACTGAAACAGATGCTGGTGATGATGGGTCAAAGCTGCAGATGGGGTCAAAACCAAAACCTGATGAAATGGATACCCTGAAAAACAAATAAGCACATGTTAATATGATGCGATGAGTATGGATGCAGATGAAATGCAAGGGGTTTGTGACTGAGCTGGATCTGATTAAATGCCTTGGTATAGATCCATGTGTGTTCAAGAATTCCGGATGGAGGTCTATAAATCCAGTAACTAAGGTGGGGGACTCAAATAAAGAGCCACATGTCCAGGGTTTTAGAATCACAAGAACTATCCAACATGGAGTATTCTTAACAAAGTCAAAGTAACAGGGTATTCTGAGGTCAAGGTACCTGCAAACCTGTAAACATCCCAACCCTCTCACAGGTGATGATCTAGAACAAGGATCCTCAGACTTGGATTAGTTATGAGAAGTGTAAACACCTCTAACCCGGAGGTACAGTGTTTACAATTACCATAACAATTCCTCCTCTAATTCACCTCAGTTTCTGAAGGTCAATACTAAAAGGTCATCCAGACTTAGCAGGCTTCCCAGATCCCCCTAGCATTGCAGGAAATCTGCAACACAGAGTTCTCAAGAAGAAACCCATATCTGAACCGTGTTTCATATTCCCGCACCAGACTGAAAATTGACTGGGAAAGAATATGATTCACTCTAGCCTAGGTGTCACTCAGGTCCCAGGTATAGGACCTCAACTCTCAATGAAATACCCACCCACCAAAGCAAATAACCAGATCCAGCCAGCAACAATGACAGTATGATATATAAATGCAGTAAAGAAAGCAGTAAAGTAACTGTACATAAAGCAATAAACAAAAATAAATACAAGCACAAACAAGCACATAACACTCCAGTAAACACCAATCAATCAAGCGCTAGGAGGAACCCACAAAAAGAACCAGAAGCCCTGGTTGCAGTATAAGGATCCCCAGCAGAGTCGCCAAGCTGTCGCTCCCGACAAATGACAAAGATCAAATGAAGGTACAGACGCGAACGGTCGGCGAAGGGAACAGTGAGAACACACAGCCGTGAACTCACTGGAGAATGGATAGAGTCGCCAGCTAGGCATTTTTATCCCGGAGGAAAGGCAATGCTGCATAGGCCTAGAAAAGATGGATAAGACGGTTTGCGAACCAGAGAGACTGAGAAAGGGGGTTGGTTACAACCTGGGAAGGTATTAGCACCCAGATTGTCCGCCGTACTCGACGGGATCCACGCTTGAAAGATTTGTGTTTTAAAGGGGTAGTGTCAATGCAATCTGTGTGTAAAATAGCTGGAAAAGAATGTACAGGTGTCAGTGCAAAAGAAGTGCAAAGTGTGATATATACAGTGTCAGTGTGAGATCAGGAATGAAATGAATTGCTCATGATAATGAGGCTAAGAGAAAGAAGCTGGAAGAGGGGGGATGTACAGAGACTTTTGTTCGATAACTGTTAAGTTATGCCTACGTATCCTCTCGTGCAATGAGGAAGTCAGAACACCGTAGTTCGACCCAAAGAGACTGAAAGGATGAATTGACTTGTGAACTGCTTACTTGTCTATGCTCACGTGTATGACCTGTCTGGCTCAGGTGCTTACTGTCTTGCATTAGACGGAAGAAGCGAGTTCTCGTTTGTGAGTGAAGGTGATGAGAAAAGAATCCCGGAGGAGACGATTATTGTTAGTTTTTGAGTTTTCAGTCTTTTATTGCTTTTGGAAGTTTGTCATAAGATAATGAGCTTAAGCCTAAACCAATGGGTTAGTAAACTCATCACATCTTCCCTCTGATTAGGGGTAATGAGAATTACCTTAAGTGTGAAGTCAGATTCTCACACTTAATCACCTTTGATGTAGGGTTAGGATCATTAACCTACTTGTGATTAATTAGATGTTTTTTGTGATTTTTGTTTAGTGTTAAGTAATGAGGTTAAGCCATAATCAGGGATTTAACAGACTCATTACACCATCCTAAAAGAAGGATAATAGATGAGAATGTTTAAGCTGAGGAAAGCTCCTCAACTTAATCCATGATTAGAGATTAAACTCATGACAAAACAAGCCTTTGATTAAGTGGATTTTATTTAGTGGTATGATGATGAAGTGTTTTTTATGATTTGTAAGACAACTTGAGGGGGACTTGTCCATTAACACTAGGGTTAGTCCTTCTTAACCAATTAAGGAAGAATTAGAACCCTAATGCAAGGCCCAAGTTACAAGTGTATTGTCTTGATGATTATTAGATGGATTAATTAAAAGATTTCAACACCTTAAGGGTCCAAGACTTAGGATTAAAGTTATACACTCCATCTTAAAAGAAGGATGCAGGCATGATCTTAATCACAAAGTCTCAAAGCCTTGAGGGTTTAGTCCCTGATTATGAGGTGAGAAGAGATGACTCAAGGAGAGACACAAAGGTAAAAACTATGGGGAAGACTAATCAAAACCCTAATTCATTATCATGCTTGGTTGTTCCTAAGGTTTGTGAGGTTTTAAAGAACAATCTTCAGATGAACCACCAGGAAGCAGATGAATAAGATCAAGAGAAGCAAAGTGACTTGCTTCATTCAAGAAGTCAAGTCACTTGAAGAAAGAAAGTGGGAGGAAGAAGTATGAGCAAGCTCAAACTCAAGCACAAGTAAAAAATGCAGCAAGGTATGCAAAAAGAGATGAGAAGAAAAGTTATGAGAAGTGAAGGCAAATTCACTTCTCAAGTTTACTTACCACCTGAAATGTTAGGAGCAAGTGCAATGCAATGCAAGAATGAGATGCAATGACATGATGCAAAGCAAAACCAGAAGCAACACATGAGTATTATGATGTTATGAAGTGCTGCAAACATGAGGGAAGACAATGAGATGTTCATACAAGATTATGAATGCAAGTGATGCAAGTGTAGGAGCATGAACAAGCATGAAATGTTATGAATCATATAAGGCAAATGGCATGGCAAACATGTAATGCAATGATCAATGATGCTTCATACATGTCTTAAGATGTCAAATGAATCATAAGAATGCACAAAATGCAATGGCAAGTCATGTTATGCAAGGAAATGCAAGAAGGATGCAAGAGAAAGGCCCAAATTAGGGTTCATGGATCAAACATCAAACATAAACCAAAAACAGAAGCAAGCCTTAACATAAAAAATGGAAAATGGTACCAAAAGAAACCCTAGACCTATAATGAATCACTGCCCAAAGGAGAACTCTCAACTCTCAACCAAACTCAAGTTATGATTTTTACAAGTTATTAGGGTTTTTTAGGGTTTGCAACAAAAGAAATGCCAATCAATTGGAAAATGTAAGATCAAATCTTGGCCTTTTTATCTTTGAAAGTACATGCCAAATGGAAAACAATGCAAACAGAATCAATGTCTCAACCTTCACCAAAAGGCAGAAATGAATTTTCAAACATATGATCAAAATAATGCATCAAAAATGATTTAATTCAATGAAAAATTCTTAAAATGCATCAAGATCAAAAAAGAAATTTGGTTTGAAGGTTGGACAATGTTTCTAAATGTCTTAGGACATTTCATGAATTTTTTTGTAATTTTTAAATACCTAAAAGTATTTTTAATTAATTAATTCTCATTAACCAATTAAAAATAATCTTTTAAATATTTAAAAATACTTTTTTAATGATAAAAAATAAAATAAAAATGTTTTTGTGTCATAAAAATTAATAAAACCTTAAAGAAAAAGTTTCATAATTTTTGTGATTTTTTAACTATTTTAAATAAATTATGCAAGTTAATTGAAATAAAATGAATTAAAAATTGAATTAAAATAAAAGTAATCAGATTGGACGCGTGAGATTGATTCTGGGGATAAATTCATTGACCACGCGCCACATCCAATGGTCCACGTTTGAACTGACTAAATTAAATAAATTAAGATTAATTAACCCTAACACGTGGATTAGGGTTAATCAAACACATCTGGGCCACTCAATCTGGAGGGAAGTCAACAAGTCAGCGCATATCCACGGCCAGCATTCAAACTGTCATTAATTATGGGATTAAACCCTAATTAATCTCAGGTGGCCGGAGAAGACCTCCGGTCGTCTTCTCCGGCCAGAGGGTCACCTGAAAATCACCCAACTCCCTAAAAACGTAAAATAAATGAAAACTAAGACCAAGGAAATGATCCTAACACTCCCACGAATCAAACCCCTAACCTAAAACAAATTTATCTAACCTAAACAAGCTGAATCGAAGCAACTAAGTTCTAGGGTTCGTGAGCTTCAAACAGCAATTAAACTCTCAAAACGCAACCATTTTCAAAACCAATGGTACCAGAATGATCAGCAAGACATGTAGAGCAAGTTTGTAACAATCAAATTGATTTCTGGAAAAATTAATTTGGAGCTACCTGAGATTTGCAAGCTTTGATTTTGGAACTTTCAGGCCTCTTCTCCTTGCTCAATCTGCTCCTCTTGGTTCACCAAAGTTGCTTGAATGCTCAAAATGAATTTAAACTTGTTGGATGATGAGTTTCGAAGAGAACTGTTTCTGCTCAGTCAACAATGGCAGATGAGTTCTTGGCACTTTCAGGCTGTGAAGAAGGGTTGTTTATGACCTATGAGGTGTGTTGAGAAGGCTTGTGGTGTTGGTTGATGTGTTTGTGGCTTGTAGAGAGAGATTCGATAGAATCTGCAGCATGAAGGTGAGCTATGGCAGATGGGGATTCAGGGTGTTTCAGGCTTTCTCTCTTGATGCTTTTTGTTCTATAGATCAAGGTGAGATGAATGGAGGAAAAAGTTTGGGTGTTTGCAGGCTGTGTGATGAAATTCGAAGGAAGTTGCAAGTTGGGGTGTTTTGGTGTAAGTTGTGAATGTTATGGTTTCAGCCTTGGTTCTCATGTGATATGGTTTGCAAATTTTATGAATAAACAATTCTGATTGGTCTCTTGATGTGACATGGCCTGCTAGGATAGGTGGGTTACTTTTTGCTCAAAGTCCACTTTTGTGTAAGATAGGGCATGGTGTGATGCTAGGCAAGGACAAGTTGGGTTCTGGTGCAGCATGGTGAGTGTGAGAGGTTGGCTTGACCCAAGGCTCAATGCAGCAAGTTGGCATAAGGTTATGAGTGGTTTTGCAACTAGGTTGGCTTATGGTTCACATGTGACTTTTTGCATAAACAAGCATGAAATCATGGGCATTCCTAGTTCATTTCTGATTTTATGACTTAGAGAAATGTTTGTGTACTGGTTTGACATGAATTTGAGGCTGCATAAGGCATTGATTCAAGACTTAGCAAAATTTCCATTTAGTGCATGACATGAAAAACAATGATTTTTGGCAACTTTGCATGGCCATAACTTTTGATCCATGAAGAGTTAGATCATGTTCTTGTACTTTTTGAAAAGGGAAAAATGAAATCTACAACTTTCATGACCAAAGTTTTTCCATTTGAAGCCTTTTTGGATCATGAATCAAAGCTTGAAAATTGACCTAAAAGGATGCCTTCTTGAAAAGTCAACAAAACCCAAAAAGTCAACTTTTGCAAAAACCCTAATTTCTTGATTTCCATGAACTTCAACCTTTTTCCATGATCAAATAAAGATCATATACACTCAAAATGATGAAGATCACCCATTGGTTGGGTCATTGGGGGCCTCAGATGCCCTGATTTTGCATTGACTTGTCTGAAAAGTCAACTCTTGATCAGATGACTTCCCCATGGAATTTCTTCATGAAAATTGATATGCATACTCCCTATACCATATAAAGAGCAATGGAAACAAGAATGACCAAAAAAAATTGGGGTTATGGCCTCTGAAACCAAAACCCTAATTTTCAGTCAACTGTACAGTTCATCCTGGCTCTGCATCCAACCAAACCCTAGTTCTTGTGATTCCTCTGCAATCTTGACTTTGAGGAGATGGAATATGATGTATGAACACACATGGACCCCTTTGAGTTGATTGGTGGCCTTTGGAATGGCCCAAGATGCCCTGAGGTTGCTCAGATCACAAACCCTAGGTGCAGATGCCCTAGAAGCTATGCAGTGAATCAAAAATATACTATGAGATGATATGATTGTGTTTATGGATATGAGATGATCACAAACCATGGTGTGAATGGGTGAGGGCAAATTTGGGGTGTTTACACTTGTGACACCTTGCATCCTTGCATCTTTGCATTTCAGCATCATATGCATCATTTTAGTAAGGTCTTCAAGGAACAGAGAGATGCTTGTTGCAAACATCATATTTTTTACTATGAATGGACTTCAGTTTATTACTTCTTGAGGAAAAATTAATAATAAGAAAGTTTTGTCCATTCTGATGTTTTGCAATAACTTTTTAAGTCCCTTGAAGCTTTTGCATTTTTCTATTCATGAGTGCATCTCAACATTTGCATTTTGTCAAAAACTCATTCCCGTCACCTCCTTTCCAGACTGTCACACTAAGGATCTCACGCAAATACTCCACTCGAGCTCAGGCCAGGAAGAAGATGGCTGACAGGGATCCAGAGATAGACAAGGTTAATGAGGAGCTTACTAATCTTCGTGGAAATGTGGGTCAGATTATGGAAATGCTGCAAGTCATTCGAGCAAAAATGGATACACAACAGACTGTGGTTTTTGAGATTGTCACCGCAACAACTGAGCCCACGCCATCAGTCGCTACCCCTGTAACATGGCCTTCGTTTTGGCTTCCTCGCGGGTTTGTACCTCCTCCCCAAGGATTTTCCTCTCAAGGTTTTATACCTCCTTCCCAAGGATATGTTTCTCAAGGTTTTGCGCCTCCTTCCCAAGGATTTAGTGCTCAGGGTTTCTCCCCTCCTTCCTAAGGTTTTGTTTCTCAAGGTTTAGCGCCTCCTTCTCAAGGGTTAGCATTTCCTTCCTAAGGTTTTGTGCCTCCCCCTCAAGCATTTACCACACAGAAAACTATTCCTTTTACTACTGAAGAGAATCACGTGGTTACTAATTTTACACCAGATATTGTGCACACCCGTGTCCAACCGTACTTTAACGATCCTCAGGTGTACGATGTGCCAGACATGTCTGTAAATGGAAATGAGAAACATGAGAAGATGCAAGAGAATTTTGACACTCTTGAAAAGAGGTTGAGAGCAATTGAAGGTGACCAGATCTTGGGTGCTGCTGCCAGAGAGATGTGCCTTATGTCTGGACTAGTCATACCTCCCAAGTTCAAGACACCCACCTTTGATATGTATGAAGGTGCAACGTGTCCTAAGAGCCATCTTTTAATGTACTATCGGAGAATGGCAACACAAGTTGACAATGACAAACTGATGATCCATTGCTTCTAGGATAGTATGAAGGGAATTTCCTCCAAGTGGTATCTGACTCTAGATCAGTCAAAGATCCGTAGTTTCCAAGATCTGACAGATGCTTTCATTCAACAATACAAGTACAATATGGACCTTGCTACTGATAGGAGGAAGCTGTTGAGTATGTCCCAGAAAGATTCCGAATCTTTTAAAAAGTATGCTCAAAGGGGGAGAGGGACCGCTTCTCAAGTAGATCCCCCGTTGACTGAGAAGGAATTAGCTGACTGGTTTGTTGATACTGTACGACCAGAATTCTTTGAGAGAATGGTGGGAAGCATAACTGCTAGTTTCTATGATCTTGTGGCTATGGGAATTAATGTTGAACTCGGTCTGAAGAATGGTAAGATGAGTGGTGCATCCAGCAACTCCAACAACAATAGTGGGAACAATGCTAAGAAGTTTACCATCAATTTCCACAAAACGAAAGAAGGCAAGACAAATGCAGTGATGAAGAGTCAAAGGAGAAATCAACTTTGGCAGAGGCCTCCACCTGTGGCTCAACATCAGTATGCTTATCCACCATAGTACATTCAACATCCTTATGTAGCGGCAATTCGACCATCCTTTAATCAGCAAGTTCCAATGTATCAGCCAACTCAAGCAGTACCGATGTATCAACAAACAACTCCAGTGGTTCTAGCCTATCAACCAGTGCTTAACGCTCCAGGCTATCAAGAAGCACCCAATGCTACAGCCTACTAGCAGAAGACTCCAGCTCCTCATCCAAATCCCAACTTTCAGAGTAGAAGATCAGGAGGAAGGCCTCCTAATCCTCGGATCCCTATGACCTATACTTAAGTATATCCCTCACTGTTGAAAAGAGGCTTGGTTACTCAAGGCCTTTGGGTCCTCCACCAGATCCACTCCCACCAAGCTACAATTCAAGGGCCCACTATTTATTCCATGAAGGTGCTCCAGGGCACGATTTGAAAAGTTGTATTGCTTTGAAGTATATTGTGAAGGATTTGATGGATAAAAATATTTTGTCATTCGGAAATGCTGGTCCGAATGTTATAGATAATCATTTGCTTAAGCATGGGTCCGTAAATGCCATTGTTGATGAGTCTGACGAAGATTTGATTTTCTATGCCACCAAGATTAAAACCCCGCTTAGAGACTTCCATGCGAAGTTAGTAGATGTGGGTATGCTGAAGAACTGTCATAAGAAGTGTGAAGTTTGTGATGATAATCCAAAAGGATGTGAACAAGTCTTGAGAGATGTTCAAAGTTTGATTAATCTTGGTGTTTTGCAAGTAAGCGGCCGTGTGAAAAGGAATGAAGTGGAAATAATTGAACCCATCTTCAACTTTCCTGAGTCTGATTCTACCATAGCACCAGTGTTAAACATGCTTGAATCCTCGGGAGTTCAACCCATCTTTAATAGGCCAGAACCTGTGGTGCCTATTTTCAATTTTCCAGAACCAAGGATTGAGGAAAGGAGTAACCCTTTCCTTTATGAAGATACCAAATCAGTTCCATGGAAGTATGATACATGGGGAGTTCATCAGAAGATTAAACAGGCTGGTCAGAAGGAAAGTTTACAAGTGGCGAGTGCTGACATAGCAGGTGCAAGTCGATTAACCCGCAGTGGCCGTGTTTACACTCAGCAAGTCAATACCGTTCCACCGGTTCCACCTAAAGAAGTCATTCCCGCTGTTGCCAACAAGGATAAAGGGTTGGTCTTGGAAGAGGAGGATGCAAAATTTCTCAGAATCATCAAAAAGAGTGATTGTTATTGATTAGCTACATCAAACGCCTTCCAAAATATCTATCTTATCACTTCTTATACATTCTCTGGCCCATCGAGGTGCTCTCCAAAAATTGCTAGCACAAGCTCATGTTACGCATGACATAACTGTGAATCAGTTTGACGGAGTCATTGCCAACATCACTGCATATAATAATCTCAGCTTCAGTATGGAGGACCTTCCCAAAGATGGCTTGGACCATAACCGTGTTCTTCATATATCTGTGAAATTCCAGGAGGATAATTTAGAAAGAGTTCTCGTGGATACGGGATCTTCATTGAATGTTTTTCCGAAAAGAACACTTGCTAAGTTATCTTATCAAGGGGCAGAGATGAGGCCCAGTGCACTGATTGTGAAAGCTTTCGATGGGTCAAGGAGGACTGTTATTGGAGAAGTAGACTTACCAATCTTGATTGGACCACAGGTGTTCAAAGTCACTTTTCAGGTTATGGACATTAATCCTAATTACAGTTGTTTGCTGGGAAGACCTTGGATTCATGCCGCTGGGGCAGTCACCTCTACCTTACATCAAAAGATGAAGTTTGTGGTTGATAATAAGCTGGTAACTGTGTCCGGGGAAGAAGACCTCATGGTTAGAAATCTTTCCTCCTTTAGTTACATTGAGGCTGATGAAGATGCTTTGGAAACTGCTTTCCAAGCTCTAGAGATAGCCAATGTTGTCCTTATGGAGGTAGAGGAACCAAAGGGGAATGTTCTTCCATATTTTGTGTAACTGAAGAGTACCATTTCCACTATTGAGGAAGGAAGTCATGAAGGATGGGGTGATGTCATTGAAGTCGAGAAGAAGCTAGATCGCTACGGGTTGGGTTACAAACCAACTCATGAGAAGGAAGGAGCATCAACCTCAGTTAAAGGACGTCCAAAGACCATTTAAGAGGTGTTTTCCAGTGCCGGCTATCAGATCAATGCAATTAATGGGGGTGCTAAAGATGAAGATGTGGATCATTTGGTTTATCAGTGTGAAGCAGCTTTGGGCAATTAGGAGGCAGTTGAGATCCCAGGGATTTTTCCACTGTCAAAGTAATTTATTGTTTTCTTTAAATGTTTTCAAAGTTCCCTAGCTCTGCCCAAGGCTATGGGATCATTTTGTAGGGCCCCTTCTCATTTTCAAGTTATTTAATCAATGAAGGCATTTTGTTAAATCCTTATTTTGTTTTATTTACTGCTTTGCTTTTTTCACCTTTAAAAGAAAATGGTAATCTTTCAAAACCAATAAAAACGTTTTTCTTGTATCTCTCTGTTTTCACTTTTAATAAAAGAAAATCATTCCCATATGTAGAACAAATGAAAACCCTGTTGAATCCAATGACTCTATATTATCTCCTAACTTTGATTTGCCCGTCTACCAAGCGGAAGATGAAAGTGAGGAAGATTGTGACGTTCCCGAAGAACTGGCAAGATTGGTTGAGTATGAGTACACAGATCTTCAGCCACATAAGGAGCAGGTAGAGACCATCAACCTGGGCACCGATGAAGACAAGAAGGAAGTCAAGATTGGTACAACACTTGGGGAAGACATCATAGAAAGATTGGTTAAGCTTCTCAAAGAGTATGTGGATGTGTTTGCATGGTCGTATCAGGATATGTCCGGTTTAGACATAGACATAGTGGTACACAAGTTGCCTCTTTGACCAGATTGTCCTCTAGTAAAGAAGAAACTCCGAAGAACAAGACCAGGCATGGCTCTAAAGATTCGAGAAGAGGTCAAAAGACAATTTGATGTTGGATTCCTCGCAGTTGCGAAGTACCCTGAGTGGGTAGCTAACATTGTGCCAGTCCCCAAAAAGGATGGCAAGGTTAGAATGTGCGTGGACTATAGGGATTTGAACAAAGCTAGTCCAAAGGACGTTTTCCCTCTTCCGCATATTGATACTTTGGTTGACATCACTGCTAAGTTTGTTGTTTTCTCCTTCATGGATGGATTTTCAGGATACAACCAGATCAAGATGGATTCTGACGAAATGGAAAAGACTACCTTCATCACACCATTGGGCACTTATTGTTAAAAGGTCATGCCATTCAGTATCAGAAATGCAGGAGCCACTTATCAGAGGGAAATGATCACCCTTTTCCATGATATGATGCATAAAGAGATAAAAGTTTACGTGGATGATATGATTGCCAAATCACAGAGTGAGGAGGATCATTTGAATCATCTCCTGAAGTTATTTGAGCGCCTCAGAGAGTTCCAACTACGTATGAATCCAGCTAAGTGTACCTTTGGTGTCCGGTCAGGAAAGTTACTTGGTTTTATTGTTAGCCAACAAGGAATTGAAGTAGATCCAGACAAGGTCAGAGCAATTCAAGAAATGCTAGCTCCAAAAATAGAAAAGCAAGTCAGAGGTTTTCTCGGCAGATTGAACTACATCTCCAGATTTATCTCCAACATGACAACTACATGTGAGCCTTCATTCAAGTTGCTCCGAAAGAATCAAGCAATTGAGTGGAATTCTGATTGTCAATAGGCTTTTGAGAAGATTAAGGTTTACCTACAGGAACCTCATATCTTGATCCCACCTACTCCAGGGAAACCTCTCTTCATGTATCTGAATGTACTTGAGGGATCTATGGGTTGCATATTAGGCCAGCAGGACGAAACTGGTCGCAAGGAACATGCCATTTATTACTTAAGCAAGACGTTTACAGATTGTGAAAGCAGATATTCACTTTTAGAGAAGACTTGATGTGCTTTGGCATGGGCTTCCAGGTGCCTCAGGAAATACATGATTTGTCACACTACTTTGTTGATCTCGAAAATGGATCCAATAAAGTACATTTTTGAGAAGCCTACCTTGACTGGAAGACTCGCCCGTTGGCACATGCTGTTATCTGAATATGACATCCAATATGTAACCCAGAAGTCTATCAAGGGCAGTGTTTTGTCTGACTACCTTGCTGATCAACCTATTGAAGATTATGAACCTTTGAAATTTAATTTCCCAGATGAGGACATTATGTTGATAAAGAACTGTGAAGTTCCAGGTCTAGATGAAGGTCCCGAGCCAGGTTCTCGTTGGAAGATGATGTTTGATGGTTCCTCTAATTACATGGGGCATGGTGTGGGAGCTGTTTTGATGAATCCTGATGGTGGTTATACTCCTTTCACAGCCAGATTATGTTTTGAATGTACAAACAACATCGTAGAGTATGAAACATGTGTTTTGGGAATCGAAGCTACAATTGATACCAGAATCAAGATCCTTGAAGTATATGGAGACTCAGCTTTGGTAATCTACCAAGTCAAAGGTGAATGGGAGACCCGTGATGAGAAGTTGATCCCGTACCGTGCCTACATTGTGGAATTAATCAAATACTTTGATGAAGTCACTTTTCATCACATTCCAAGGGCAGATAATAAAATAGCAGACACCTTGGCTATGTTGGCCTCTATGTTTCAAGTCAGATTTATTAATGAAGCTCCACTCATTACGATTGAGCAAAAAACTACACCAGCCTATTGTCTACTGGTCAAAGAAGAAACTAACGAGAAACCATGGTTCTATGACATCAAGAACTACTTGCAAAATCAGGAGTACCTAGCGGATGCAACAACTTTAGACAAGAAGACTCTGAGAAGATTGGTGTCCAAGTTCTTCCTCAACAACAATGTGTTTTACAAGAGAAATCATGATATGGTTCTGCTCAGATGTGTGGACAAGTGCGAAGTAGACTTATTGATCAAAGAAATCCATGAAGGATCATTTGGAACACATGCCAATGGACATGCCATGTCCAGGAAGATTTTGAGAGCTGGTTACTTCTGGTTGACCATGGAATCAGATTGTTTCAAATATGCCAGGAAGTGTCATAAATGCCAGATTTATGCCGACAAGGTGCATGTACCTCTGACCCTTTTGAATGTTCTGTCATCGCCTTGGCCTTTCTCGATGTGGGGCATTGACATGATAAGGGAAATTGAGCCTAATGCTTCCAATGGTCACCGATTTATCTTGGTTGCAATCGATTACTTTACCAAGTGGGTAGAAGCAGCTTCCTATGCCAATGTGACAAAGTAAGTGGTTGCCCACTTCATCAAGAACCAAATTATCTGCCGTTATGGAATCCCAAGTCGAATCATCACAAATAATGGGACCAGTTTGAACAACAAAATGATGAAGGAGTTATGTGAAACATTCAAGATTGAACATCATAACTCTTCTCCTTACCGTCCGAAGATGAATGGAGCTGTTGAAGTTGCGAACAAGAACATCAAGAAGATTCTGCAGAAGATGGTGAAAACTTACAAAGACTGGCACGAGATGTTACCGTATGCCTTACACGGATACAAAATATCAGTTTGCACTACAACAGGGGCAACCCCTTTCTCTCTAATGTATGGGATGGATGCAGTTCTCCCTATTGAAGTAGAGATACCATCTTTGAGGATTTTGATGGAAACCAAACTGGAGGAAGCTGAGTGGGTCCAGAACAAATATGATCAACTGAACCTCACTAATGAGAAGAGAATGACCGCCATGTGCCATGGCCAGTTGTACCAGAAGCGCATCAAGATAGCATTTGACAAGAAAGTCCGTTTCCGAGAATTCAAAGGAGGAGATCTTGTACTCAAGAAAATCTTGCCAGTCCACAAAGACATGCGTGGAAAATGGAGTCCTAACTATGAAGGCCCATATGTTGTGAAGGTGGCATTCTCCGGAGGTTCCTTAATCCTCACAACTATGGACGGTGAACAACTGAAGCACCCAGTGAATTCTGACGCAATCAAAAAATATTATGCCTAAATAAAACCCGCTAGGTCGAAAACCAGAAATGGCGACCTAGGAAAAAAATAGGTATCCCGGTAGATCATAACCTATGAAGGAGATCCAGGAAAAAGTTAGGAATAAAAACAAAAAATGAGAGCTCGCTAAGTTGAAAACCCGAAAGGGCGGCTTAGGCAAAAAAAAGCGTCCCGGTGGATTGAAAACCTGAAAGGGCGATCTTACTTGAAACCATTTGATTGTATCAGGTGGTGTTTACCATTACTGAAGATCATTACTTGAAACCCAATCCAGTTTCTCTTGTCAGAAGAAAAGTGTTGGGCGATCTTAGTTATTAGGGATTGTAGTGGTCGTTGGATTCAATGTAGACCTTTCCCCATTGCCATTTTTCAAATTGTAATTTTCCATGGAGCTTCTGCCATTGGCAAGCTACCATTCTTGAATGAAATACGACCTTTGCATATAAACTTTGTCTTTCAGCTTCTTATTTTCTTTTGTTATGCAAAATGTCTTTACTAAACTACCATTTAACTCTGAAAATGACAAATATTTTAGAAAATTGTTTTTGGAAACATGAAAAAACTTTCAAGTTTCTTTAACTTTAGAAAGGTTGAAAAATCTTCTGTTTTCTCAAAAAAAAACTTGGCTTGCAGCAACACTCTCATGCCATTATTACAAAAATCCCCATTGAGGATTAAAAGCTGGTAGCACTCTTGGATGGATCCTTGGACCAAACATTGATTTCCAAGTTTGAAGACATCTCCCCAGCATCTTTCTTATTGTTTGTCTAAGTATTGGCGCTTATATCCTACTCTCCCCTGCTTTGTCAAAACTCTATGTCTCCCTAGAGTCAGCATTTGCATATCATGATCATTCGCATCATGCTCAATCATACGCATCTGAAATATTAATTTGTCTCTCCCCAGTTGTTGTCCGTCTGACTCCAGGTCTAGATTACTGCCAATTTCCATTTTGAAATCCATTATAATTGGTACCCCGATGTGGTTAATCAAGGTATTCTTCCCAGTAACCTTGGTATCCCCTGCAGAGGCCCTCCTTGATATGTACCTTAGTACCACCAATATTTATTTAAAGCCCAATTATCATTGGCATAAATCTTTTAAGTTGTTTGCTTAAGATTTAAGGTCGTTTAACTCAACACGCATCCGTGTTTTCCTGACTGTTCCTAAAGTTCTTTTTTGGACTCTTCATTTGAGGAATTTCCAGAGGTTGGTCGTTTTTCTCGTTGAAAACTCCAACATTTATTCTTATTTTCCATATGGTTGCTTGGAGCTGTTTGATTTATCTTTAAATGCTTCACATTCTACTCCCAGTATCAGTTTGGTTGCACAGAACCATTGCCCAAACACTGTTTTCGTTTTCTTTATCCTCGGTATCAACAGTTACACTTGAACCTATTGATTTACCACTTTGGGTTATTTGTCTGTTATTTACCTTTCTCAACTGCCGTGTTGAACTGCTTTCCAGACCGCCGAGTCGATGACTGTTATTTACCTTTCTCAATTGCCGTGTTGAACTACTTTCCCGACCGCCGTGTCGATGTCTGTTATTTTATTTCCCGACCGCTGTTTCGATGTCTGTTATTTCATTTTCCCGACCTCCGCGTCGATGACCGTTATTTACTTCTTCAACCGTCGTGTTGAATTTTATTCCCAACCGCCGTGTCGATGTTTGTTATTTCATTTTCCCGACCTCCGTGTCGATGTCTGTCATTTTGTATTTCCCGACCACCGTGTCGAGATCTATTTATTTATTTCTTCAACCGCCATGTTGAATTTTATTCCCGACCGCCGTGTCGATGTCTGCTATTTTATTTCCCGACCTCCGTGTCGATGTCTGTTGTTTATTTCCCGACCGCCGTATTGATATCTGTTATTTCATTTTCCTGATCGCCGTGTCGATGTCTGCTATCTATTTCCTCAGCCACTGTGTTGAGTTCGCTTTCCCGACCGCCGTGTTGATGTCTGCTATTTTATTTCTCGACCTCCGTGTCAATGTTTGCTGTTTATTTCTCGATCACCGTGTCGATGTCTGTTATTTCATTTTCCTGATCGCCGTGTCGATGTCTGCTATTTATTTCCTCAGCCACTGTGTTGAGTTCGCTTTCCCGACCGCCGTGTCGAGGTCTGTTATTTTATTTCCCAACCGCCGTGTCGATGTCTGCTGTTTATTTCCCGACCGCCGTGTCGATGTCTGTTATTTCATTTTCCTGACCGCTGTGTCGATATCTGCTATTTATTTCCTCAGCCATTGTGTTGAGTTCGCTTTCCCGACCGCCGTGTCGAGGTATGTTATTTCATTTTTCCGACCACCGTGTCGATGTCTATTATTTCATTTCCTGACCGCCGTGTCGATGTCTGCTATTTTGTTCTCCTGACCGCAGAGTCGATGTCATTTCAACTATTTTTCTCAATCACCGAGTCACTGTATTGGGATCCCCCGCAGTACTCCTTAAATTTTCTAACTCATCACTTCAGATAGTCTATTCTCGTTCATAGTGTCATTTGGGCGCATCAAGCCGTTACGTTTTACTTTGAACTATTTTCTTGCTATCTTAGGGTGTCAGTCTGTCTTTAATCTTATGTTCAGGATTTCCGTTTCGTCTCCCGTCTTTTGTTATTCTTAGTGCCAGCAGTTACACTTGAACCTGTTGATCTATCACCTTGAGTACTTCCTGTTTTCGTCTTGTCATCCCCAGCATATTGTTATCCCCAGTGAGTCTCCACCCTCAGTTTCGCTTCTGTGGGTCACTGTTGCATTTATCTTCATCATACCATATTCAGCATATTCATCATTAAAAAAAAATAGCATGCTAGGTTTCATTGCATCTCGCATATCATATACCCAGCAAAAGTCCCTCATAAGTTCATAGCATGTCATTGCATTTAGGGGCAACAATTTCGGTTATTTCTATATTTAAATATCTTTCACTCCGATTTTTATGAGAATTAGCATCACTCATTCCATCGGATAAAGTTATTTAAATAGGGGCAACTGTCATACCTCAAATTTTACCCCTAGCTGCTCTCCTCATACCTTCATTACACTTAAGGGAAAATTCCAAGTTTTGTTTTTCTGTCACTTTCAACTCATTTTCAAGTTACTCATGATTTTATTTCTTTATTTCTTTTCACTTCCAAGCTTCCATTTTAAAATTTAATTTCTATTTCTCATTTCTAACCTTTTAATTCATTTTCGTATTTTATTTCTAGTTCTATTTTTATTTTATTTTTATTCTATTTTTAACTTCCTATTTTAAAATTTTATTCCAGTTTCTATTACTAGTTTTTTAGTCATTCTCTATTTTTTTATATCCATTTTAAATGTAATTTCCATTCATTTTCAAGTTCTCATTTCTAAATTAATTTTTAATTTCTTAAATTTTCATCTCAATTTCTACTTCCAATTTTTATTTCACTTTTAAAAAAAAAAGTTGTTTCTATTATTTATTATAACTTCTAATTTCTATTACTAGTTTTATTTTTAGTCATTCTTTATTTCTTTTTATTTATGTCCATTTTAAATTTAATTTCTACTCATTTTTCAAATTCTCATTTCTAAATCAATTTTTAATCTCTTAAATTTTCATCTCAATTTCTACTTCCAATTTTTATTTCATTTAAAAAAAACTGTTTCTATTATTTATTATAACTTCCAATTTCAATTTAAGTTCAAGTTCTAAGCTCTAAATCAAATTCCCATATTCCAAATTTCCATTTCAAATTCTCACATCATTTGTATCATAATTTCCAATTCCAAGTCAAAAAGATCAGATTTATTTTATATGTTCGATACCATTTCATGAGTAAATTCAAGCGTCCATGTCCATATCAATACAGACATATTCATATTGCAATCACACATGTTCAAATTAAATACATTCATGTTCATATAGAATTAAACATTTCACTTATTTTGATTTGCATCCATAACTCCATTGGTACATACGAAAAACATTGTCATTACAAACAAGTTTGTTACATGATATTACAAGAAATAGAAGCCTAGTTCTAAAATTCTCACTAGTCCTAAGCTTACATTAATCCCATAAAAAAAACTAAATAAAAATTGTCATTTTGGAATTGAGAGGAGCCCCCTTCAAGCTGGTTTTGTCTGCACCACCTTTTACTCCTTAAGCAAGTTCAGACCTGTAAGTGCAGAAGCAGGGTAGCAGTAACATTAGCACCAATTTGAGTACAAGTCAAAAGTCAACTTAAAAAGGTAGAAATAGAGCCTCACAGTTTAAGCTTCACGGTTATATCAAAGACTATTCCTGAACACCAGAAAATATACAAACACGATACCATGTATAAAGATTCCTAAACAAGTACTCAGAATGGAGCAGAGATACATAACCAGATTTTCACAGAAATGGGCAAAAAACTTTTTGAATACAAAAAAGTAGTAGCAGGCATAACGAATGAAAAATCTCAGCAAGTTTGTTTTTCTAATAAAAAAAAACCTAATTTTACTGCTATAAAAGGGGACGATTTTTTCAAAAGAAGAGAAAAAAAAATTCAAAAAAAAACTCAAAAACAAAAAGAAAACCTCTAGCTAGCAATACAGAGCTGCACCTCCAACAGAGTCAAAAAAGAAAAGATTTGAACTGTGAAGAGAAGAAGAATACCTGAAAATAAAAACGAAACACACCTGTTTATCGTCCCTTCATCTCCCAAAAGCAACCAACACAATGACACCACCCATCCTATAATCGAAACACAGAAACATATGAGATGAAGAGAACGAGATTTGGACGAAACTGACATAGAGATGAAGATCCAAGTTAAGTGAAGGATTCAAAACCTTACAGTAAGATCACGATTCGCGAACACATAAATCGCGAGAGAGGTCATCAGTTGAAGAAATTCCCAACGGAGGTTGAAGAATGAAGGAGACGCCTTGAGAGATCGACGATGGCACTGAAGAACCGAGAGAATTCGAGTTTGGGCGGAGTCGGGATCTTCGTTTTAGAGAAAGCCTTCGTTCTTCGTGGAAGGTAGTTTTGTTTTCCTTCATCTTTGTCGCTTTTTTATGCTTTTATCGGAAGAAAAAATGTGGTTATAAGGTGATGAACATCGTTGATTTTCGCTTGCAAGCAGAATTTGATTTTCTCTTTTTTGAAGTTTCTGATGGTTATTCGTGAGAACGATGATAGTGTGTGAGTAGATTTTTTCTTCTTTCTGTATGTTTTTTTTCCCTCTGCGACTGTGTTAGGGTTTTTCAACCCACCTTGTTATAAGCTGGACCAGGTCGGAGCTAACCCGCTCCGGATTTCCATTTTGACTCGTCCCCTTTCCCCTTGAACCGGTCTGGGCCTAAGACCGATCTCTACCCCCCCCAGTCCACCAGGTCCATTTTTGCAATGCCTTTTTTATTTACCATAAACCTGACCTTTCTTTTATCATTTGTTTTTTTTTTCTCTTTTTATTTTTTTATTTTTTTATTTAATTTTTATATTATTGGTATAATCATTAGAAAAACAAAACAAAAAAAATATATTTATTTTGGTCAATTATTTTAAATAATGTTATGTTGCTAAAAAAAACATAGTTAATTATTTCCTTTTTTAAAAAAAAATATAGTCCTATTAAATTTAGTTAATTAATTAAACACCGTTTGTTCGATTTTGTTTGTGTGGTGAATATCGGTATGCGCTTGATAATCATTGTCCTCACTTAACATTTAGTTATTCGATGTTGAGCCGATTCATTTGAGTTCGGAATATTATTTTTGCATTTTAACCATAAGTTAAAAATATGAACATGATCACCTTAAAAAAATAACTTCAAATAAACAAATTTCTTGGTCCAACGCCAAGCAAATTAACGCCTACATTTTGCACACACGTAAGTTGATCACTAAGTTATTGCCGCCTGCACGACTTATTGTGTCACGATTAATTAAAAAGGAACTGAGCTTAGGAATCTAGCATTCCGCGGGTCTTTAATGAACCACACATGGGCTAGCCCCACGCGTAGTGTTTCATTTACTCCTTCGTTATTAAAAAATACGTTAACCCTAAAAAACGTCTAAAAACCAAAATATCCAACTTATTTTATAAATATAAATACGAAAGAACAGATCTCCGGAGTCTAGCACTCCGCACGTTCTGGAATGAATCGCTCCTGGGCTAGCCTCACACGACGTGGTTCATTCACCCTTTCGTATTCAAAATACTTAATTCAAGTCAAATAACGGAGGAATTGGATTCTGGAGTCTAGCACTCCGCATAATCCTTGAATTAAATCACTCCTGGACTAGCCCCACGCGACGTGGTTTATTCGCCCTCTCATTTTTTTTTAAAAATATATTAACCATATAAACTAATTCGCGAAAGAATATAACTCTAGAGTCTAGCATTCCACACGTTCTAGAATGAATCACTCCTGGGCTAGCCCCACGCGACGTGTTTCATTCGCTCTTTCATACCTAAAACAACCTAAAACTTACCAACCAATTCAAATCATTTTTACAATTAATCAATAGAAGAATTGAACCCTGGGGTCTAGCACTCCACACGTTCTTGAATGCAATCACTCTAGGGCTAGCCCCACGCGACGTGTTTCATTTGCCCTTTCGTTTTAAAACACCCTTAACAAAAGTCAAACCTCTTTTTTTCTAAACGAACATTGCTTAAACCTTTCTATCTCACGAACAAGCTAGCGCTTCAGCCTCCTCTGCGAGTATAAGTCAACACTTAGCAGATTAGAATGCGTTTTAAATAATTGTTCAATTAAAAAACACAAACCGTAGTTGCACGAACTACGAAGCTATGACTTTCCCATTGCAGAAGGGAATACATAGGCACAAGGATTTTAATCCCTCGCGAGCACCTTAATAAAAAATTCAATCTTTTCCCCGTAATTTTAATAATAATTTAAAAACTTATTTCCTTAAAACAAACATATTAATAATCATTCAGAAGACAAAGACTTAGATCAACATTTAATCGCATATGTTAAGCTAAGAGGTTCCCGCTGAGTACAACGGACATGAGGGGTGCTAATACCTTCCCCTTGCGTAACCGACTCCCGAACTTAGAATTTGGTTTCGTTGACCATTTCTTATCCTTCCTTTAGGTTGTATCTATATCTCCCTTTTCTCTCATAGAATAATTAGAATTAGGTGGCGACTCTGTTGTTTCTTTACGCGTCCATCGCGAGGATCGTATTTTTCGAGGTACGACACACACACACACACACACACACACACACACACACACACACACACACACACACACACACACACACACACACACACACACACACACACACACACACACACACACACACACACACACACACACACACACACACACACACACACACACACACACACACACACACATATATATATATATATATATATATATATATATATATATATATATATATATATATATATATATATATATATATATATATATATATATATATATATATATATATATATATATATATATATATATATATATATATATATATATATATATATATATATATATATATATATATATATATATATATATATATATATATATATATATATATATGGTATCATTGTGTGTTTGTTGGCGGTGTGAGTTAGGCTCTTGTTGTTGTGTCTGGTGTGGGGCAAGAATGAGTTGCGGGTTTGGATGATTGATGGTTGGGTGTATATGGGTCTTTGATTGTGTGAAGTTGGTAGTCGAGATTTGGTGGATAGATCTTGGTATTCGAATGGAAATGGATACAACGAACCAAATGGTGAGATTATGTAGTTCATTTTGTCATCTCGGACACAGTCGTACAAAATTTCCCAATATTGGACCGCACAACCACATAATTTAATTAAATGTAACAATTTCTCTTTATATTAAAAACAACTTTCATAAATAACATAACATTTAATAAAAATATTTTAAAAACTACAACTAACAATAATTTTAACATTTTAACAATACAATAGACATATACAACGACTAAACAACATAACTACGTGATTACAACCATTTGGAAAATTTTCTCAGAACTATACATTAACGTCTGAACATCTCTGTTAGTTTTAGCATTCTCCCTAAACGAACTTCTCCATTTTGGTTGAACGTGGTAATAAGTATTTCAATTCTTCTGATATTTTCACCCTCTAGAATATCTCCATCTAACCAACGGATCAGGCTCCAGTTAAGATGTTTGAACATCAGTGTATTCCATAGGTGGATCTTCATCGGAGTTTTACTGACGAAAAATTAAATCGGAATTTTTCTTGGTGATAATGCGAACCCGATAAAGTAATGAACAGGAAGAAGAAGATTTAATTTTGAAAGAAAAATAGAATGAGATTATTAGAATTAGCATGAGAAAATTGTGAGAAATGAAGATATGAGTGGTGCAATATTTATAGGAAAGATAGTGTAATGTAGTACCCATCTCAAATGGCGCATACACACATGATTTAATATATATATATATATATATATATATATATATATATATATATATATATATTGTTCAGGACTGGGCCTCTAAGCCTACGTCAGGCAGAGGCCCAATCAGTCGGCAGAGGTCCAACCTGACAGGAATAAGGTTTATATCGTCGGGCACACCCACGACCCTCTAGCTGGTAGTAGGGGAGACTACGTCTCCCCCATGTTTGACACGTTATCTAACTACCCATTATTATCTCCTAAGATATAGGGGCAGTTGACCAAGGGCAAGACCAAGGGCTAGGTCTTACACGCTCCTACCTGTCCATTGACAGTTCTCCATTGGGCCTAGCTGATCTAGCCCAAGGAAGGACCTTGGCCCAGTATTGGGGGCATACTATAAATACCCTCTTTCATTAGAGGGTCAGGTTTTCTGAACCTACTATTTTATTCTACTTCTATACCCATACTCACTTATGCATCAGAGTGCCTTGCAGGTATACCCCCCACTTTCTCTCAATCAATGGTCACGTTTGTTGCTCAACTCCTGGAAGGACCTTATGAATAGCAAGGAGGGAGAAAGTAGGCCCTTGGTTCTCCAAGGATTCAATGGGGAAAACACAAGACCGTGGGGGAATGTGGAGATCCTCGTTATATTCGGGGATAAGGAGACCGCTAGAGAGGTCAAAGTCTAGTTCCTGGTGATCGAGTTCCCTTCGCTCTACAACTGTATCCTTGGCCGACCCACATTGGTAAAACTGACAGCAGTCCCATCCACCGTCTACTTGAAAATTAAATAATACACAAAGCTGGGCCGCGTAGTCACAATTCACAGCGACATCGAAGTTTCCCGAAGATGATACGATGCGGCGATCAAAGGACAAGCCATCATAAACACCTCCAAGGATAGCAAGAAACCCAGAGTCAAAGAGCACCCCATCCCCCGCGGGTCAACTCCGTCGAGCTCGACAACCGCCTTAGCCTGTCACCAATTAGCTTTAGATCCGACCATTAGGCCCGTAGCACAGTGTAGACGCAAGTAGTCTCCCGAGAAAGCGGATCTGCTGAGCAAGCCGTAAAAGACCTTCTAGAGGCAAATTTAGTTTCTGAAGCCTAATACACAACCTGTCTCTCTAATGTAGTTCTCATTAAGAAAAATAATGGAAAATGGTGAATGTGCGTTGATTATACAGATCTTAACCGAGCATGTCCCAAAGATGCTTTTCCTTTTCCTAACATAGATAAATTGGTAAACAACTCTGCAGGTTTTAAACTCTTGTCCTTCACGGACACATACAGTGGTTATAACCAAATCCCAATGTCGGACACAAACAAGAGGCACATGGCCTTCATGACTCCTGTAACACGATGGGAGAACTGACTTTCTATAAATGTTACGGATAGTAAGAGTCGCCACTGACTTTTATTTTATCGATAAGGAAGGTACATAAAAGAACAGGAAAGACCGTTTTGAAAAGACTTGGGTTCATGGGGTAGGTTATATAAAAGGAAGGTGTTAGCACCCTTTATATCCATGGTTATCCATGGGCTCTTAGTAACTTAGCTCACTTTAATTGTTTTTGAAAAGTGTAGTGTGCGTTTAGAAATTTTTCTAAGTACTTTGTAATGATCCTCGTATGGATGTATACAAAGCCTTTAAGTTTGAAAAATGTTTAAGAAAAGTGATGTGTGAAAAGTATTTTTTGAAGAGTGAGCAAGTAACTAGGAGGTACCTACCCTAGACTAAGTCATTCATGTTCTTATATGTCCTTTCGAGGGTAAGACTATCCCTATTATTAAGGAATAAGTAGTCATTACCTTAGATTTATTAAGGGACAGGCGTAGGATCATCGTATGGTCAATGAAGGCAACTTAAAGAGTGTCTTTAGCAATTCGTAGGGACTATCATCATTTATTCGAAGGGACAAGATCATTATTCCGTAGGCAACCTCGAAGGGACTTGATCTTTTAAATCTGTAGGGACTTGATGATTTATACGTGAAGGGACTTTGCTTAAGACACCCCTATATTCGAGGGACTTGACCATATTAAAAAAGGCAACCAAGAGGAATACCTTAGGAAGTGCAGATGGCGATCAAAGATCGACTTACGTGTGTGAATGTTTATTTTTAAATATTTATCTTTTTAAAGTTAATTAGATTATCTAAGTCCATTTAATTACAATTAGTTTTTTGTACTCCCTAAATTACTAACCACGCAGTTAAATATTTACAAAGAAAATAAAGACGGAAAAATAAATCTACAAATTATTACAAGGCTTTGGTAGATACATAATAGTCGGATAAGAATAAATTATAAAGCAAGAATAATAGATATAATAAAATAATAAATAAGCAATAATAAATAAGCAATAATAATAAAGCAAATAATAATAATAATAAGGCAAAAATAATAAAGTTAAAATAAATAGAACATTTAATTAAAAAAACTTAGATTAGACAAGTTAATTTTTTAGAAGTTATTTAGAATTAGTGAATAAAAAGAACTAAGTTTAGAGAAAAACAATTAAAGATTATTGAAAAAACTTTTTAATTATTTACATTATATGATTATTATAATTAAAAAAATAATATTATTAACACATTATCAACAAAATGTTATTAAGAAATTTTTTATAGAGAAAGGATTAATTTAATATATACAAAATGATAAAAGAATAAATATTTGAAAAATAAAGATTTATGGTTATAAATAAGTTTATAAAAATAATTAGCATTTTATTTACAAAATATTTCCATAATAAAAGTTATATACGAAATTTTAATGAATTTATAAAAATAATATTTGTTTAAATAAACAAAACAAAGAAAAAAGAAAAGAAAACGTACCTGAGGGAGCCTGGGGTCGAACCTAGGTCTCCAGCCTTCAACCACAAACCCCTTCACCAACTGAGTTATGTGCCCTTTGTGATGTATAACCAGCCTCAACTCATTATATTTTAAGTTTGTTAAAAACAAATAAAATGAAAAAAATTTGCCTCAACATGGATTTGATCCCTCAACCTCCTGTATACAAGCCAGCCTTTTTACCATTAAGCCACATGGGGCGTGTATGATAACAAAACAACAACAAATAATTATATAGTAAACATGTTGAATATCTTAAAAAAATGAGAAAAAGAATGGTCTCACCCAGGTTTGAACCCTGGTCCTTCAACACTTTGCATGTACGCCTTTGCCAACTGAACCGTGCATGTGTTGTGATAATAATATGAGACACATACATAATAAAATAAGATAGAAATTCAAATATCAGATTCGCACCTTCATCTTCAACCTTTTACCTGCGAAATTTCCTGCACTTTCTCCTACAAAATTACCTGCGAATTCAGTTTTGCAAGATTTCCTAGGTTTATGTCAACGAACATGATTCCTGTAAAATTTTGTTAAATTGAACATACCAATGTGATCACCAAATCATTTACAATTCCATTATGTTATCATAATTCATTTATAATGGCTAAATCATAAAACACTAATTCGAGCTTCAAAACCCTAATAATGGCGTCTTATGCTTCAGGCTCTAAACCTTCAATCAAATGATCCAGAAAGCATTAGTACATCAAGACAAACATGAATCAATGAACAAAATTAATTAATAACATATGGAAATATGAAATTAAAAAAAATATAAAGCTTGAACAAGAACGATTCGGTTAGGGCATATGAGTATGATTTTGATGCGTGTGGTGATTGGATTATGTTCAGTGATGATCTAGGAAGCTACTGCAACCTTTATTTGGTCTTGAAATTGCCTCCAACCAAAAATCCGATTGTCACTTTTTCCTTTATTTTTTGAGTTTGGTTCTTATGCTTTGGACCTGCAAAAATTCGTCCCTAATGCTTGTGTTAACTTGTGTACTTATAGAGGAATGATTTAGGTCAGAAAAATTGGTAGATTTGTGGGCTTTTTGAATAACTTGATCTTGAAGAAATCTTCCATCTTAAATGTGAAAAAAAATCAAATGATATGCTTCTAAATTGGGTGTGCACAAAATAGGATAACATCTAATCCTCTTGAATGTCATTTAAAAGCTTCTAGAAGAAGGATCAAATCAAATATTTGTATTCTCATATTTTATTTTGATTTAAAATGAATTTTAATGAATAAAATCCAAATAAATAATAAATAAATTATAAAAATCAGAAAATATTTGAACTGGGTCGTGCTTGATGTTATCATGAAGAATGGGTTGCAAAATGATAGGCCCATTTGGTCAAAATTTGGTTTTAAGACCTTATTTTCTTCATACACCTCTTAAAAATCTCCCAACTTTGACAATGCATAAATACCTCCATTTTAAGGCTATGAAGGTGTTATTGGACATTTTGGAAAGCTTAAAGAGTCCTCTAACAAACCTCTTTGTTCTCATGTTCATATCGTTTACCATTTTCAAAATATGCTCTTTGTAAGAAGTTGACTTTGTGTTGACTTTTGAAATGACCTGTAATGTTTTAGCTCATACCTTCCAAATGAAGCATTTTTAGGCTTGGCTTGTGAGACACAAAGTTGTAGAGAATTCAATTTCATTCAAAATGAGATTTGGATGGGAAATATTTGATGAAGCATGTGAAAGTTATGTCTGGTCAAAGTTCAGTTGACTTTTCTTAAGAAAATCCTAATTTAGAAACACCTGATTCTTTATGATCTGAAACTTTCTTGATGAATCATGATAAACCCTTAATCAAATGATGATATTTACTTCATAATCTTGATGGTGGCAAACAATCTTGAAGTTTGACTTTAATTTGACCACAGTTGACCTCAGTTTGACTTTTTAACTACTTTGACTAATTTTTGCATATCTGATCATCTGACTGGTCAAACTTATTGGGAAAGCCTTGAAACTTGACATGGGGATTATTGAATACATGTGGGATGCCATGAAGCTCACTTGAGGCCTTGAAAATCATTTTAACCTGAGGAAACTCAAAACCTTAGTTTTGGACACTTTGCTTAGGAGGAAGCATTGTCTAGGGAAACTTCCACACTTCTTGATCAATTGGGAGTCTTGAGAACCTTATGATAATTTAGAAGCCTTGAGAGATATTGTCTTGATTGTGGGAGGGAAAAATTTAGGGTATAACAGTTGTCCCTGTTCAATTTTCTTAAATCTGAGGAGTTAGATTGGTATGTAAGCCATTCGTGACTTGAAGATTGAAGATGATTAAACATAAAAGCCCAAAAATTTGCACTCGCTGGTGCATATGATGATACTGTTGATTGGTTGTGATGCTTGAATGGGCTTAAAGATGCCATTCAGAGAAAAAGTCTTCAGATATGTTTCTTTGAGAGGAAAGCAGTCCCAAATATAAAGATAACTTTTTGGGAAGAATAAACAAAGGCCCAAGATGAGATAACCTTCGGGAAGAATAAACGACGGCCCGAGGTAACAAGATAACCTTTGGGAAGAATAAACGACGGCCCAAGGTATCAATATGGCTTTTGGGAAGAATAAACGACGGTCCAAAATGAGATATCCTTTGGGAAGAATAAATGACGGCCCGAGGTAACAAGATAACCTTTGGGAAGAATAAACGACGGCCCAAGGTATCAATATGGCTTTAAGGAAGAATAAACGATGACCCAAAATGAGATAACCTTCGGGAAGAATAAACGACAGCCCGAGGTAACAAGATAACCTTTGGGAAGAATAAACGACGGCCCAAGGTATCAATATGGCTTTTGGGAAGAATAAACGACGGCCCAAAATGAGATAACATTCGGGAAGAATAAACGATGGCCCGAGGTAACAAGATAACCTTTGGGAAGAATAAACGACGACCCAAAATGAGATAACCTCCGGGAAGAATAAACGACGACCCGAGGTAATATAATAACCTTTGGGAAGAATAAATGACGGGCCAAGGTATCAATATGGCTTTTGAGAAGAATAATCGACGTCTCAAAATAACTTTTGGGAAAAATAAACGACGGCCCAAAATGAGATAACCTTCGGGAAAAATAAACGACGGCCCGAGGTAATAAGATATCCTTTGGGAAGAATAAATGACAGCCCAAAATGAGATAACCTTCGGGAATAATAAACGATGGCCCGAGGTAACAAGATAACCTTTAGGAAGAATAAACAACGGCCCAAGGTATCAATATGGCTTTTGGGAAGAATAAATGACGGCCCAAAATGAGATAACCTTCGGGAAGAATAAAAAACAGCCCGAGGTAACAAGATAACCTTTGGGAAGAATAAACGACGGCCCAAGGTATCAATATGGATTTTGGGAAGAATAAACGACGGTCCAAAATGAGATAACCTTCGGGAAGAATAAACGACGGCCCAAGGTAACAAGATAACCTTTGGGAAGAATAAACGAAGACCCAAGGTAAGTTGTTGATGAAGTCTGCCTGCTGGAGAATTAACCTGAAAAACAAGGTTCGTTCGGTGCAAAGATAATGATATATATATATATATATATATATATATATATATATATATATATATATATATATATATATATATATATATATATATATATATATATATATATATATATATATATATATATATATATATATATATATATATATAACATTTTGCAAGATAATGCGTATAATATGATATGAAATGATATGATGTATGTATGAATTATGTAGCTGAAGCGTATAAGTAGCTTCGTAGAACAACTGCCGACTGGGGAAAATAAATCTCGATTCATTGCTGAAGAGTATGAAGACTTCGTTCCTGTCTTGTTTTAAGAATATCGTACTTAGGAACTCCTATTTTTGTTCGTCGTACTTCTTATTGAATGATTAGGTTCCTGAATATCCTGATTGAGGATAAAAGAGATGGACATAGATCCGGGAGACCTATGTAGTTAAGTATCAATTCTTTGGAGGATATGAAACCGCTTGGAGACTTTTTAAAGCTGGAAGTGTAAGATATTACTTGAGGTATTCCGTAAGGATATCCTTAAAGATTACTCCATGGGGATGAACCGACGAAGCTTCGTTGAATTCCTACCTCCGTTCGTTCTTAGTAAATGCTATTATTGTATTTTATGAATTTCTGGTAAACATCAATTATATTCAAAAGCATATATACATTCAAACATAATCAATGGACGTTTTACGCTTTAGTAAAAAGGGGAAAAGTAAACTTGAATTCAGAAAATATTTCTTCCTTGAATAAAGAGGGAAAAGTAAATCTGAACTCGAAGCAGAATCGTTCCAACTTTGAGAGTGTATAACCAATTGGTTTTAGAGCTCCTGAGGTTCTTAACTCTCCTGAATACCTTCCCAAAAATTCTCATAGCTGGATCTGAAGACATGATACTAACACCATCTGATACTACTAGCATAAACTGTTAATTTCCATAATGGCTTCTGCTGAGAATCCAATATCAAGGTAATACAATTTGTGATGGACCATATACACTCCGGGTATTAGATTTGGAAAGAGAGCGTTGCCCTTTGGTTAAGGATGAATTGTCCCATAATGGAAGTATCTGAAAGGAGCTATCCCAAGAGAAATAGGCATAATGTTCCACAATAATATGCCCCTGGCATCATGAACTCTGTAATGTTACCTTTGGTAATTCAGATAGATGAGGAGACCTGCCCCTGGCTACTTAAACATAGTTGAATCTTGACCTGATTGCCCCAAATGAATTGGACCGTAACATGGCATGCCCCCTTATATATATTGGCTTTGATCCAGGAAGCAACTTTGTCTATCAGAAGGAATTTGGTTTATTGAACATTCATCTTATAAGTTCCTCTATTTGTCAAACACTTAGTTATATCAAAACAATGATATTCAAAATGCAATGCTTATGTATGTCTTGAAGTTTTGAAAAAGAGTTATTTTAGTAAAACAATGTTTGTAAAAACTGTTATATTAACTCAAGATTTATAATAAGCCCTAAAGGAGTCAGGATACCTTTTTGTGGCAATATGCTTTCAAACTAACCATGCTTCAGTTAGGGCTTTTAAAGGGTTATAACGTGGCCTGGTTCACGGTTTAAGAAACAAATGATAAAGGCTCAAATTTTATTTGTACCCAACCCAATCTCCATGATGTTCTTCAGTCGTATGTTCGGTTAACTTATGCATTGAAACTTCGAAGGAATTTAGAATTGTAACACTGTCATTTGTGATGGTTCAAAAACCAAATATTTATTTGAACATTCAGTCATCTTTCTTTGTTGAGGATTCATAGTGACCTTTTTTTTTTACTTTATTATCCCTTCCTTTTGCCTGAACTATTTGTTTCAAGATTACAATCAGCGAGACATCTCAATTTTTACTAAGTCTCCTTCATAGGTTTTGACTTAGTTAGATTTTCTTTTGCTAGATATTGTCTTGCAGACTTTAGTGATTACATGGAACCATCATTAGTTGTGTACCACGCAAACAATTGGCATAGTTGAGTTAACCGAGTAACTACCCTGCCCCTGGTTATGAATAAGGGTTTTAATTTGCGTGAGAATGAAAACTCCGACTTCATAGGCTCAAAAGGGTTGACTAGGGATTAACTTCCTTATATCTCCACTGTTTAGGAATTGAAACAATGCCTGTACATCGTCAGCATAGTCTGTTCACAATCATACTTCCTAAGATTATGGTATTGTTTTCTTTATCCTCCCTCTACAGGCTTATAGCTTTATCAGGAGTTAAATATCACAAAATAGAAATATGAAGCATAGTTCAAAATATAATGAAACAAATGGATTAATTCAAGACAAACATATGCAATGCATTAATGAAAACAAAAGTTTAACATAATAGTAAGTGTTTAAACAAATAAAAGAAATTACAAATGAAAATTCAAATGTTGTCCCATCCAGTTGGCTGAATATCTTCGATTGCAATCTGTGAACTTTTAGGAGCAGTATATTTCACCATGAAATCAAATTTTCCCATTGGCTGTCCCAAGGTGTCCCATATTTCAACAGGAATATGTAGGCTTTCTTTCTTGCTACCTCGGGCAATTTGTCTTGCAGCTTCGATGTTTGATGGACGATAGTAGAATTCAATTTGACCTTCTGTTGTAACCTCAAGGATTCCTTCGTCAATCAGGTCTTGAATCTTATTCTTCAACGTCCATCAACTATTAGTGTTATGTCCAGGACAATTGGAGTGATACACACATCTTGCATTAGGATTATAGCGAGGAGAAGAAATATTGGTTTTTTGAGGAGCGTCTTTCAAGATAATCAACCTCGTTTCCAACAAGCATTGCAAAGCTTGTGACATTGGTGTGTTGAATAGGGTGAACTGTATTTTACACTCCTTGTGTTGTGGTGGATTAGACCTACAAGATATTCTTTCTTCAACTAAAGAATTATCAGTAGCAGCTGGTCTCTTCCCTTCTTTTTACCTCATCCTCCTTTTAACTAAGTCAGTTTGTTTCGTCGGAGGTTGACTGATGATTAGGTCCCTAGCTCTATTATCTTGAAGCTTGTTGACAACGATTCTCAGCTCTTCTTGCCCCTGAGCTAAACTTTGGATAAGAGTCACCTGGCCATTTATCTGGATCCTCATTTCTGCCATCTCAGCCAGCAATTGTTCCAACTGACCATTCTTGTAATCTTCATGATTTTCAGAGAGGAGTGCTTTCAACTCTTCTTGCCCCTTGGACAAATTCAAGATCACTTCTTGGAATTGAGCATTATGGGCCTGGAGATCCTTGACAGTTTGTTCGAGATCAATTTTTGCTGAAATAAACAGCGAGAAGATTGAGAAACCTGCTATAGAAACCTGTCACACAATGATATGGTATGTAGATGCATATGAAATGTTTTCAAGGACCACAGGATTTAAATTTGTTTAAAGAAAAACAAAAACAAATTTTTATTAGTAAATGTTTAATATAATTTTTCCCCTTGGGCTTACAATGAAAAGAAATAACAATAAAGTACAAAAATAAATATATGGGGTTTTAAGTCTCCCATGGACGCTTCCTCTTGGTGTGGAGGTATTTGTTGAGGTTCCGTTCTTCGTGAAGTTGCCTTGTTATCTCCAGAATTCTTTCTTGACCAGCTTTGAAATAAGTCTCAAAAATATCCCTTTGCTCCTTCAAATGAATCCAGGACTTTTGCAACTCTTCCAAATCAGTGGGCATGTCTGGATGAAGGATGGTATAAGGAACATCTCCTTCAGCAACAGGCTCCATAGTGACTGGTAGAACAGCAGGATATGGCATCATAAGAGTCTGAGCACGAGATCGCACCCATCTGAGATAAGGTTCCATAGGAATGGAGCACTTTGGTTCCAAAGTCTTGCTCTCAACTTTATTCACCTTGCTCCAAGCTCGTATAAACCTTTGATGATAACCCTGAATATTGTTGTCGTAGTGGAACACAATACCCTTAATAAGCATGTCATGAGGAACATTACTCCGAGCATAACCAAACTGTCGTAGAGCTAAAGAAGGGTTGTAGGTAATTCCCCCTCTTATACCAAGGAGTGGCACATTAGGGAACTCCCCATAACGGTCAATGATAGTTACATTCTCCATAGATCGAGAGCACCAATGAATGTCTGAATGAGAAAGTGACATGATCCTCTTAGACCACCTTAACCCTTGTTCATTCTTCATCACTGATCGAGGAAGGTGAGAAATAAACCACCTAGCTAACAAAGGTATGCAACACATCAGAGTTTCCCTCGTCTTCGTAGTACGAGTGTGAAGAGAATGTAAGATGTCTCCAAGTAATGTAGGCACTGGATTGCGAGTCAGAAATATGTTGATGGCGTGTGTCGTACCCCGAAAAATACGACCTTACGCGATCCGAATGGAACGGAGCCGCGCGCTGGACGGACTGAAGAGTCGCCACCTAATTCTATTTATTCCCGAAGAGGGAAAGGGAAGATATAGATACAACCCGGGAGGAGAAGGATGAGGACAAATGTCAACGGAACCATTGCCTGGGTTCGGGAGTCGGTTATGCAGGGGGAAGGTATTAGCACCCCCTACATCCATCGTACTCGATGGGAACCATCTAAGTTAACGCGCGCGAAAGGATGTCTATGCTTAAACGAATTGCTTGCTAGAGGGAAATGAGTTAAATTATAAGTTAGATTGAACCTAGGTGCTCGGAAAGGATGGAGATCCTCGTGCCTACGTACTCCCGTGTGCAATGGGAAAGTCAGAGCCTCGTAGTTCGGCCTACTAAGGGTAATGGTTGTTTGATTTTATTACCTTACGTCGATGAAAGGGTTTAGGAGTTGAATGTACTAAAGACTATGGATAGTTTATCTCGCCCAACAAGACGAGTGTCCTGCGTCGAAATAATCGGAGCGAGTAACGAAAGCTCGTTATCCCCCTTTCTACCGCTTAAGGCTCATGGCGTACAAATCTTCTCGTTTTTATTAAAGTGTTTTTATTTCCTAAAGCCGCTTGACGTTGGATCAAGGGTTTGGATCTAATCGAAACGTTTTGGTTTTTGAGGTTTAAAGGGTGCATGCAAATGGAGGTTTATTTTGTGGTTTGTCAGCGAGGCACGAATCGCTCGGCTCGCAAGGATAGGAGGATCCTAATAAACGAAATAACTGAAAAATAAAGTGCCAGTGTGCAAAGTGCAATCGCTTGGCGTTGGACCAAGGATTCGAGATTAAATAAAATACAGAAAATAAAGTACATACAAAGTAATGGGAGAGGGATACAAAATAAATACAGGGGATTGCGAGAAATAAAGGGGTCTCGTTGTAATTAGCCCAAGAGAAAGCGTGTGTGCAGTGTGTTTGAACTATTCGAAGGCGTTCAGCCTGTTTGATCGGGACACAACTATTCGGAGGCGTTGGACCTTTTCTCGAGCGCAACTATTCGGAGGCGTTGGACCTTTTTGGGACGCGACAAAATTTGGTTCGTTTACTACCTTAGAGCCGATTTAATGAAATCGTTCTATGAGGAGTCGAATCGTAATTTTTCTAATGCGAAAATAAATGAATAAATAAATGAATTTTGTTAGAAAATAAAATAATGAATAATGAATAATAAATTGAATAAAATCAAGAATAAATAAATTGAATTAAATTAAAATACACGTTTGTTTTTTTTTTGTCGAAATAATAAAAATAATTACAAATGGGGGCCTCATATTGACCGCTCATCTCCGATTAAATGTAATCGGGCGAAAAACGGCCGTTTGCTATATCATTGGCCCAAATATCAAGATCAATAAAAAAAATCTTATCAATATATCGCTAAACTAACTTTAATGGTTTTTTTTTAAGGATTTTTTTTTATGCCAAATAAACTTAGAAGAAAAACAAATGTTAACAAAAATTTTCTAAAATAACAAAATACTAACAAATTTAGTAATAACAAAACCAAAATATATATATAGTTAAATACATTTCTCTAAATAAATAAAGAAAATTATTATTCAAGAAATTAAAACAAGAAAAATTATATATAATAAAATGAAAACAAACTCATAATATGATTAAATAATAATAAAAGATAATCAGAATTTAAAAACAATATAAAAACAGAGGGGATATTATTTGTATGGTGTGTGGTGGCTCACACAGGCCTTTGAGAGCCCATCAATAACAACAGTACAGGTTTTATATATAAAAAAAAAATGAAAAATAAACAAGAGTTTTTTTTTGAAATGTTTATCAAAACACCACAAACAGCAGCATAAACAAGGGTTATTAACCCCGCGGTCAGCATCAAAGACAAAAAAGAAAAACCCACCTGCGAAACAGCGGCGGCGACCTCCTCACTCTCTCAGCGTCACTCTCTCGAACGGCTCTCGGATTCTCTCAACTCTCCGTTTCTCGTTCTGGTTTCAGCTTCTTGCTCACAGTTGCGCGGTTTGGGCTTCCGGCGAGTTTTCACGCGGATCTGCTCGCGGTTTGTGGAGGTTTACCGGCGGCGAGTGATGCGATTGAAACGGGTTGCGCGGCGGCCGGTGGGGATGGTTGTAGTCGCGGATTTCGCGGTTCACGGATTCATGGAGGAAATGGCGAGGGGTTTGAGTTGTGAATCGGGTTTCGCCGGTCGGCTGTTTGCTCGCGACGGTAAGGCGATGGTGGCCGGATCAGGTGGTTTCGCAGAGAAGAGGATTGGGGTTGTTCAGATATCGCTTAGGGGTGGAAGACGGATAGTGAGCGTTTGGCTGGTGGAAGTGGTGGCTTGCGGATCTGCGGCAGGTCTTGGTGAGGTGTCCTTCGGCGGCGCCGCGATATACGGTATAGTGGCTATGCGATTAGGTTATGCGGCTTCCATGAAAGGATTTGGTTTCAGATTCAGAGATTTGTGCAGGATGGTTTCTCAGTTTGGTTCATCGCGAAAAAAAACGACGGCAAATCCACAGCTCTCGCACTCGGAAAATCATTCACGAAGCTCTCAGATCCGTGATGACTTCTCGGCCTGTTCTCAAATGTGATTTTGTGCGGTTTACTGTGTTTGGTTGTTTCAAGTTTGTGACAGGGAAGAAGATGGTTCTTGCGGTAAGAGCAGTGTTGGTTTTCTTTTGGATTCGCTTTCTGCTGTGTGTTGTTTTTGTTGAAGGTGGCAGAGTGATGAAAATAGAAAGGGAAGTTTTGTTTTGTTTTGTTTATGACGTTATTGTTTATTGAAGGTAGTATGGTGATGTTTACAGAAGAAGGGTAACATTTTCTTGACTTGGGAAAAAGTATGGTTTTGGTTGTTCTGTATTTGGTTCACTGATGTGTGGTTTGATGAGAGGTAATAAATTTTTGAGGAATTTTTGTATTTTTGAGATTTTTGGTTTTTGAAGCTTGAACTTTTGATTTCTGCAGGGTAAACTTATGGCTATCCAAGCTTGGATTAGAATGAATGAGAGGCTCATTTTATAGAACAGATTGGATGAGGGTGAAATAGGAATTGGAGAGAAATTGGATAAGAAGAATGAGCTGGATTTTTTTGGGTGTATGAGATGCTGTGAAAAGTTGGTTGTAGTGCTTGTTCAGTAGAGTGAGTGGAAAAGATTTCGTACAATTTGATTGTTTGTGCTCTGGAAAAAATTTGTTGTACAATGGGATTATGGTTTTAGATCTTGCTGAAAATGAAATGTGGCTTGATAAAGAAAAATATATACAATAAAATGATATGTGTCATGTGCTGATCAATTTTTTTGTTTTTGTGAAATCTTATGTTAATATAATAATAATAATAATAATAATAATAATAATAATAATAATAATAATAATAACAATAGTAAACTAAAGATAATAATAAGAAATAATAATAATTCTGATAATTGAAAATAATAGAAATAATAAGAATAAAGTAAAAGTAACAATAATTATAATAGTATTAATAATCATAATAACAATAGAAAAATGAGAAACAACAAAATTAAATGACATGATTTTTGAACTTTGTGGACTTTTGTAATAATAATAAAAGTAAAAATGGTTTTAAGGTGGATATTTAGAAAAGTGGGATAATAATAATAAAATAAAATAAAAGAGATAATGAGATTTTTTTAAATTTGTGTGGATAATGGACTTTTAAGAAAAAAAGATGAAAGTGAGTTAGAAATAAAAAGAAAAGGTATTTTTTGTATTTTTTTATAATGAAATGAATAACCTATAAAAAGGAGATTTTTGAGAAAAGAAAATAAATGACTTATTTTTTATTTTTTTGAATATGGCTAGACAGAAATAAGATGATGCATATTTTTTGGAATTTCTAAAACAGTAAAATAAAAAGCGCGAGTAGGACAAATTTGGGGTATGACAGATGCCCCTATCGAATTGGCTTAGACCGGGTAAGATGAACTGGCTTGCGTTCAATCTTTCAAGGTATAAGATAATTAGATATTAACAGACTCCAAATTTGTCCGATAAATGAAACTGTGCAGTAAATGGATGATTCAAAATTGGAAAATGAAGGTGATACGAAACAAAAAATAGGTTGACAGAAAATTAAATAATCGCCTACCACCGCCAGGTTGATAATGCGACCCCAACACCAAAAGGATGTTGAGAAACAAAAAATTAAACAATCGCTATCACCAAAAGGATGATAATGCGATCCCGACATCAAAAGGATGACAAGTAACAGAAAATTAAATCATCGCTATCAACAAAAGGATGATAAGCGACCCTGACATCAAAAGGATGACGAGAAACAGAAAATTAAATAATCGCTATCACCAAAAGGATGATAAAGCGATCCCGACATCAAAAGGATGACGAGTAATAGAAAATTAAACAATCGCTATCACCAAAAGGATGATAAAGCGATCCCGACATCAAAAGGATGACGAGAAACAGAAAATTAAATAATCGCTATCACCAAAAGGATGATAAAGCGATCCCGACATCAAAAGGATGACGAGTAATCAAAAAATTAAATAATCGTTATCACCAAAAGGATGATAAGGCGACCCCGACATCAAAAGGATGCCGAGTAACAAGAATTAAATAATCTGGAAGAGAAATATCCACCAGGGACGTCCAATGAATAACACATAGGAGAATCTTTGGAATCTTCGGCCGACTCTGGATCCTGACTTCCGCTGGGGGAAGGCCTGAAATCTTGGATTGATCCTGGATCCTGAGTTATGCACGTATGCTCGATTGTTGTGAAATGGTATTCCATAATGATGGAGATACGATGCAAATGCTTATGCACTGAAATGTAGGTTGAAACTGTTGGGGAAAATAAAAGGTTTGTTTTTGTTTGGGCATGCATATGTTGCACATGTTGTAAATGATTGATGCAAATGATGCTTATGATGTTGATGATGCGTAATGATGCATATGAGCGATTGGAATGAAAATGTGCCAGCTTGGTGGACTTTTGGTTTGGTAGTTGCCAATAGTAATTGGACTTTGGGTGGGTGGAGGGATTGATTCCCCGACACTCGATCTTCGACGGTGTATGGTCAGAAACGGATCTGACAACTCCAAGCTTGGTTCTCTACTGATGAGCGGAGCGACTTAATTGACACATGAAGACTGATTTTGCTTCGAATGATTGCCAATGTCTGGCAAGGTCTGTTTGCTCAGCTGGGGAGAAGAGAGAGGAAGATTTGCTCCTTGTCTGCTTGCCCCTGCCTGTACGGTATCTGAAATAAATTTGATAGGGAAGCTTTGACAATGGCCAAGACATGACCTGCCCCTGATTGAGCCTTTGAAGGTGATTTTTGCCCCTGACTGGGCTGATTTTGAAATAAATTGCCCCTGATTGGGATATTACGAATGATTTGCCCCTGATTGGGCTGCTGAAGTAGTCTTGATTCATGTTGGCAATGAAGTTCAAATTTCTCCTTTGATTGCCCCTTGTTGGGATTGTACTGATGTCAAGCACTGAATTGCAATTAAATTGTTCATACACAAATGGCAATGTTAATGTAAAGTTCATGTAAGTTTTGAAAAAAGTCAATTTATTTGAATGCCGTGATAGTGTGACGAATGGACCGTTGGCCCAAACGAGGTGCATGATTTAGAAAGTGCGTGAAAGATGCAGTAAGAATAATGTGCAAACGCGATTGAAGATTAGTAAATATATGGGAGTCAATTTACGCAACCTTGCTAGTAGCATGCTTTCAAAATAAACCGTGCCTCAATTAGGTCTTTTGAAGGTTGTAACGTGGTCTGGTTAACGGTTTTGAGAAACAAAGGTATAAGGCTCAAAGTTTGATTTGTACCCATCCCTTCTTCGTAATGTTCTCCAGTCCTACGTTCAGTTAACTCTACATATGCATCTGTTTTGATGTTGCAAGAGTGAAGATAAAGCTTTAAAGTTCGCTTGAAAGTGGCAGTAATCTTGTTTTGCTGGTGACCCTTTGATTCTTGATTTTGTGGTCACTGATATTTGTTTTGCTTTTGCTGAGGATTTAAATTCCCTTTTTGATTTGTTTTTTTTCCGACTAAGTCTCCCTTTGGGTGCTCAACTTAGTGGTTTTTTCTTATATATTTTTTGTTTGAATGATGTGACTGCCAAGTCATTTGTTGATGGTCCTCTGACGGGATGTCTCATCTTGCGATTCGAAGGTGTAATTAGTTTAACTGAACAACTACCCCGCCCCGGGTTAAATGTAAGGGTTTGTATCCGAAAGAAACTCCTACTTCTAGGCTCGAAGTGGTTGACTAGGGATTAACTCCTTATATCTCCAGTGTTTGGGGATTTGAAAGAATGCCTGTACATCATTGACGAGGTTTTATCCGAAAGCATACCGCAACAGTTATGGGTATTTCGTTTTCATCATCCTCCCTCAAATATTTGCTAAAGTGAAGTGAGGGAATATTTTTGTGATTTTTGTGATAAATGATAAATATGAGCGAATGCGAATAGATTAATTCAAAAACATGCATAAACATAACATTAACAAAACCAAATACAAATAACGATGTTCAAAGCAAATAGTACTTAAACAGACAATACAAAACAACAGGAATGCGGAAATAAATAAATGGCGATGGCTGCCTTGATTTGAGGAATGAACTTCTCTTGATTGAATACTTCAAAGTTGGAGACTACTCAGCTTGGTCTTTAACAAACTCTTCAGATGTCTTCACTTGTTGGCACCATGCGACGACATGGGATCGTTCTGGACATTTGGATTTCTCGGAGTGAAAGTGAGATCCTTAGAGTCGATCAGATCTTGAATCTTGTGCTTGAACGATTTGCAGTTCTCGAGCGTGTGACCTGGAGCACCCTTGTGATACTCACAGCGGGCATTGGCATCATAGTCTCGGGCAGTACCAGTTTGTGGTGGCAAGTCCTTCAACACAAGAGTTCCTTTTGCCATCAGTCCGCTAAAGGTTTCTCCATATGACATAGGCAAGGGATCAAAGGTTCTTTCAGGCCTTCTTGGCTGATATGGTGGACGCTGTTGAGGAGCGCGTTGTTGTTGCTGACCAGGCCGTGGTTGATAAGCATGTTGCTGGTATGGATTGGGCGCATACTGGGCAGCTGCAACCATTGGAGGTGGACGTGGTTGATGAGCCATCTGAGGCGGAAATAGATTTTGAAAGGCCTGCTGATAAGGCATTGGAGGAACTGGCTGATATGGCATAGGAGCGTATTGTGCAGCAGCAACATAGGGATACTGATAGTAGGGAATTGGTGCAGGTGCACTCTGTTGAAAATTCCCACTTGCAGCAGAAATGGCATTTGTTTCGCCCTTTTTGTACCTGTTGAAAGGTTTCTTGGTATTGGCTTGGTTGCTAGAACCTCCTTGGATTTTTCCACTTTTCAAACCTTCTTCGATTCTTTCTCCGACCATTACCATGTCTGAGAAACCAGAAGATACACTACTGATCAGCTTCTCGTAGTATTGCCCCTGTAGGGTACCCATGAAGATGTCGATCAATTCACGGTCAACCAAAGGTGGATGAACTCTGGCAGCTAACTCCCTCCAGCGTTGGGCGTACTCCTTAAAGGATTCACTTTCCTTTTGAGACATGCTCTGAAGCTGAGTGCGGTTCGGAGCTAGGTCAGTGTTGTACTTGTACTGCTTTTTGAATGCATCGGATAGATCAAGCCAAGTACGGACATTGTTGCGTTCGAGTTGCATGTACCATTCTAGAGATGCTCCAGATAGGCTGTCTTGGAAGCAATGGATCATAAGCTTATCATCCTTGGCATGAGCAGCCATTTTTCTGCAATACATCCTCAGATGAAGCTCAGGACAGCTGAGGCCTTTATATTTCTCGAATTCTGGCAGTTTGAACTTAGCAGGGATCACAACATCTGGAACTAAGCACATGTCTGAGGCACTCAGAGAAGTTGAATTGTGTCCTTCCATAATTCGGAGTTTTTCAGCTAACTCGCGGCACATCTTCATAGCTTCAGACTCTTGAGCAGCCTGAGGGTTGGTAATTGGAACAGCAGCATGCATCTCATACTCAACTTGATGGTTTTCTTCAGTTTGAGGAAACTGGATTTGAGTTGGAATAGGTTGAGCTTGAGGAATAGCACCAACAGTGACACCAGAAGCAGGTATTGGTTGGGAAGTGGCCTCTTCAACAGCAGGAGTGAAACCTGGAGGCAAACCATAGACCAAAGGATTTGGAACGGGAACTGAAGGCATCGCTCGTGAGGTAGATCCTTGCACTTGAGCATTGTTCATTGCGGCAGCAGCTTCGCGACGTTCTTCCATTCTTGCCAAAGATTGTAAAGTCTCATAAATCTGGTCAATCTTGCCCTTGACCGAGTCAATCTCTTCCCTCATGGCAGCTTGTTCTTCCTGAATCACGTCCATCAATCTTCTAGTGTTGGCTCGAGTTAAATACGGTCGTCTAGCTCGATACGGGCGTCGAGAAACCAGCTTGATTTACTGAAGATGGAGGAACATGAAATAAGTTTTCGGTTTTTGGAATGAAATGCAAGATGAATAAATGATGCAAATGGGATGATATGCAATGTCAGAATCCAGGATCACAAGATCAAGTTCTCATGAGTCCAAGATACAGCCGGAAGATACTCTGATCAAGAACTTACTGGGTAGACTCTAGGGTTTTAGGGATCCCAAAGTTATCAATTCATATGGCTGTTCATCACACGCGCCATAAGCATGACAGTTGATTGACTCCGCCACATGAATCTATTTTGGGTGAGATCTTCGTATCGACAACCCACGAGAGAAAATTTTCTCGGGAGTCCATACTACGTGATCATCGACACAAGGTTTAAAACAAAGTCCAGGAGTTATGGAACTTTCTCAACTGTTTGATGCACGTGTCAATTTCATACATTCTTGACAGTCAATCAACTCCATTGAGTAAGTCTATTCCAAGTGAGGTTTTCGTACCGAGCCACGCAAAGGTGAACCCTGGTGCCCAATACTACGCAACCATCAACCGATGTTTTAACCAAAAGGTTCTAAAGGTCCTCAGAGTTGACGACTTTAATGAAAACAACTGAGCACACACGCCAAAAGCTTGACGGTTGTCAGTATTTCCATTAAAATCTACTCCGAGTGAGGTTTTTGTATCGACAACCCACGAGAGAGGTTCTCTCGGGAGCCCATACTACACAACCTCGCTAACTTAAGTTTGTACTCGAAAGCCCGGGTATAGAGCTTTTCCCTCAAGTTTCTTTTGCAAAGTATCGATCCAAATTATAGTACCAAGGAGCCACAAGATATATAAGATGGAATGCAATAAAGAAAGCGATAAAAATAAACAAGCAAGGCATAAAAGCAAACATCCAAACAAACGCAGGAACTTAGACTAGGCTTGACTCGCATAGGGGTGAACCAGTCCCCAGCAGAGTCGCCAGCTGTCGTACCCCGAAAAATACGACCTTACGCGATCCGAATGGAACGGAGCCGCGCGCTGGACGGACTGAAGAGTCGCCACCTAATTCTATTTATTCCCGAAGAGGGAAAGGGAAGATATAGATACAACCCGGGAGGAGAAGGATGAGGACAAAGGTCAACGGAACCATTGCCTGGGTTCGGGAGTCGGTTATGCAGGGGGAAGGTATTAGCACCCCCTACATCCATCGTACTCGATGGGAACCATCTAAGTTAACGCGCGCGAAAGGATGTCTATGCTTAAACGAATTGCTTGCTAGAGGGAAATGAGTTAAATTATAAGTTAGATTGAACCTAGGTGCTCGGCAAGGATGGAGATCCTCGTGCCTACGTACTCCCGTGTGCAATGGGAAAGTCAGAGCCTCGTAGTTCGGCCTACTAAGGGTAATGGTTGTTTGATTTTATTACCTTACGTCGATGAAAGGGTTTAGGAGTTGAATGTACTAAAGACTATGGATAGTTTATCTCGCCCAACAAGACGAGTGTCCTGCGTCGAAATAATCGGAGCGAGTAACGAAAGCTCGTTATCCCCCTTTCTACCGCTTAAGGCTCATGGCGTACAAATCTTCTCGTTTTTATTAAAGTGTTTTTATTTCCTAAAGCCGCTTGACGTTGGATCAAGGGTTTGGATCTAATCGAAACGTTTTGGTTTTTGAGGTTTAAAGGGTGCATGCAAATGGAGGTTTATTTTGTGGTTTGTCAGCGAGGCACGAATCGCTCGGCTCGCAAGGATAGGAGGATCCTAATAAACGAAATAACTGAAAAATAAAGTGCCAGTGTGCAAAGTGCAATCGCTTGGCGTTGGACCAAGGATTCGAGATTAAATAAAATACAGAAAATAAAGTACATACAAAGTAATGGGAGAGGGATACAAAATAAATACAGGGGATTGCGAGAAATAAAGGGGTCTCGTTGTAATTAGCCCAAGAGAAAGCGTGTGTGCAGTGTGTTTGAACTATTCGAAGGCGTTCAGCCTGTTTGATCGGGACACAACTATTCGGAGGCGTTGGACCTTTTCTCGAGCGCAACTATTCGGAGGCGTTGGACCTTTTTGGGACGCGACAAAATTTGGTTCGTTTACTACCTTAGAGCCGATTTAATGAAATCGTTCTATGAGGAGTCGAATCGTAATTTTTCTAATGCGAAAATAAATGAATAAATAAATGAATTTTGTTAGAAAATAAAATAATGAATAATGAATAATAAATTGAATAAAATCAAGAATAAATAAATTGAATTAAATTAAAATACACGTTTGTTTTTTTTTTGTCGAAATAATAAAAATAATTACAAATGGGGGCCTCATATTGACCGCTCATCTCCGATTAAATGTAATCGGGCGAAAAACGGCCGTTTGCTATATCATTGGCCCAAATATCAAGATCAATAAAAAAAATCTTATCAATATATCGCTAAACTAACTTTAATGGTTTTTTTTTTAAGGATTTTTTTTTATGCCAAATAAACTTAGAAGAAAAACAAATGTTAACAAAAATTTTCTAAAATAACAAAATACTAACAAATTTAGTAATAACAAAACCAAAATATATATATAGTTAAATACATTTCTCTAAATAAATAAAGAAAATTATTATTCAAGAAATTAAAACAAGAAAAATTATATATAATAAAATGAAAACAAACTCATAATATGATTAAATAATAATAAAAGATAATCAGAATTTAAAAACAATATAAAAACAGAGGGGATATTATTTGTATGGTGTGTGGTGGCTCACACAGGCCTTTGAGAGCCCATCAATAACAACAGTACAGGTTTTATATATAAAAAAAAAATGAAAAATAAACAAGAGTTTTTTTTTGAAATGTTTATCAAAACACCACAAACAGCAGCATAAACAAGGGTTATTAACCCCGCGGTCAGCATCAAAGACAAAAAAGAAAAACCCACCTGCGAAACAGCGGCGGCGACCTCCTCACTCTCTCAGCGTCACTCTCTCGAACGGCTCTCGGATTCTCTCAACTCTCCGTTTCTCGTTCTGGTTTCAGCTTCTTGCTCACAGTTGCGCGGTTTGGGCTTCCGGCGAGTTTTCACGCGGATCTGCTCGCGGTTTGTGGAGGTTTACCGGCGGCGAGTGATGCGATTGAAACGGGTTGCGCGGCGGCCGGTGGGGATGGTTGTAGTCGCGGATTTCGCGGTTCACGGATTCATGGAGGAAATGGCGAGGGGTTTGAGTTGTGAATCGGGTTTCGCCGGTCGGCTGTTTGCTCGCGACGGTAAGGCGATGGTGGCCGGATCAGGTGGTTTCGCAGAGAAGAGGATTGGGGTTGTTCAGATATCGCTTAGGGGTGGAAGACGGATAGTGAGCGTTTGGCTGGTGGAAGTGGTGGCTTGCGGATCTGCGGCAGGTCTTGGTGAGGTGTCCTTCGGCGGCGCCGCGATATACGGTATAGTGGCTATGCGATTAGGTTATGCGGCTTCCATGAAAGGATTTGGTTTCAGATTCAGAGATTTGTGCAGGATGGTTTCTCAGTTTGGTTCATCGCGAAAAAAAACGACGGCAAATCCACAGCTCTCGCACTCGGAAAATCATTCACGAAGCTCTCAGATCCGTGATGACTTCTCGGCCTGTTCTCAAATGTGATTTTGTGCGGTTTACTGTGTTTGGTTGTTTCAAGTTTGTGACAGGGAAGAAGATGGTTCTTGCGGTAAGAGCAGTGTTGGTTTTCTTTTGGATTCGCTTTCTGCTGTGTGTTGTTTTTGTTGAAGGTGGCAGAGTGATGAAAATAGAAAGGGAAGTTTTGTTTTGTTTTGTTTATGACGTTATTGTTTATTGAAGGTAGTATGGTGATGTTTACAGAAGAAGGGTAACATTTTCTTGACTTGGGAAAAAGTATGGTTTTGGTTGTTCTGTATTTGGTTCACTGATGTGTGGTTTGATGAGAGGTAATAAATTTTTGAGGAATTTTTGTATTTTTGAGATTTTTGGTTTTTGAAGCTTGAACTTTTGATTTCTGCAGGGTAAACTTATGGCTATCCAAGCTTGGATTAGAATGAATGAGAGGCTCATTTTATAGAACAGATTGGATGAGGGTGAAATAGGAATTGGAGAGAAATTGGATAAGAAGAATGAGCTGGATTTTTTTGGGTGTATGAGATGCTGTGAAAAGTTGGTTGTAGTGCTTGTTCAGTAGAGTGAGTGGAAAAGATTTCGTACAATTTGATTGTTTGTGCTCTGGAAAAAATTTGTTGTACAATGGGATTATGGTTTTAGATCTTGCTGAAAATGAAATGTGGCTTGATAAAGAAAAATATATACAATAAAATGATATGTGTCATGTGCTGATCAATTTTTTTGTTTTTGTGAAATCTTATGTTAATATAATAATAATAATAATAATAATAATAATAATAACAATAGTAAACTAAAGATAATAATAAGAAATAATAATAATTCTGATAATTGAAAATAATAGAAATAATAAGAATAAAGTAAAAGTAACAATAATTATAATAGTATTAATAATCATAATAACAATAGAAAAATGAGAAACAACAAAATTAAATGACATGATTTTTGAACTTTGTGGACTTTTGTAATAATAATAAAAGTAAAAATGGTTTTAAGGTGGATATTTAGAAAAGTGGGATAATAATAATAAAATAAAATAAAAGAGATAATGAGATTTTTTTAAATTTGTGTGGATAATGGACTTTTAAGAAAAAAAGATGAAAGTGAGTTAGAAATAAAAAGAAAAGGTATTTTTTGTATTTTTTTATAATGAAATGAATAACCTATAAAAAGGAGATTTTTGAGAAAAGAAAATAAATGACTTATTTTTTATTTTTTTGAATATGGCTAGACAGAAATAAGATGATGCATATTTTTTGGAATTTCTAAAACAGTAAAATAAAAAGCGCGAGTAGGACAAATTTGGGGTATGACAGCGTGTACGTCTACGAACTAGTCTGGATTAGGGAACATGCTATGCTTATGATGTCATGATGTTATGCTCAATCACAAACATGTGGAACATACAAACAAGTAACACAATAGCCCTAAGTTTAGAGGCTTGCATGAGGTTTAAAGGTAAGTACCCTCCCTTGAAGTTTAGTTGGTTCAACCTGTCCTACAAAGGTAAACGGGTTCTAAGGGATCTCAAAATCATTGATCCTTCCCAAGGGTGGTTGTTCAGTAGGCAACTTACTTGCCAACCAAAACCCTCCATGTTTAGGATCTCAATGAGCGTAGTATCGAGTATCAACCAACTTTAGACTTCTCCAAAGCCGTCTATCTCACTACTTTCTAAAGGCCAAGATGGGATGACTAAGGTTCTAAAGGTCAGTTAGTGTATTGACAACATATGGCAGCCCCATATTATCCTTAACTTACTTAAGGAACATAAGCACCAAAGTCACACTAACTATAGCCACCATATCAACCATATCGGTATACGCCGTACAATTTCCTTGGTCTATTGCCATTTACCTAAGGTACACTAGATCCGGGTTAGGATCTTTCACACAAAAAAACCCAACAGAAAAGTAAAGCAAACAAAGCAAACAATTTGAGTTATCTAATTCCTAAGGGTACCCCTCTTTTACTTAGTAACTCCCCAGCAGAGTCGCCAGTTTTGTAACACGGTGGGAGAACTGACTTTCTATAAATGTTGCGGATAGCAAGAGTCGCCACTGACTTTTATTTTATCCATAAGGAAGGGACATAAAAGAACATGAAAGACCGTTTTGAAAAGACTTAGTTTCGGGGGTAGGTTATATAAAGGGAAGGTGTTAGCACCCTTTATATCCATGGTTATCCATAGGCTCTTAGTGACTTAGCTCACTTTAATTGTTTTTGAAAAGTGTAGTGTGTGTTTAGAAATTTTTCTAAGTACTTTGTAATGATCCTCGTATGGATGTATACAAAGCCTTTAAGTTTGAAAAATGTTTAAGAAAAGTGATGTGTGAAAAGTATTTTTTGAAGAGTGAGCAAGTAACTAGGAGGTACTTACCCTAGAATAAGTCATTCATGTTCTTATATGTCCTTTCGAGGGTAAGACTATCCCTATTATTAAGGAATAGGTAGTCATTACCTTGGATTTATTAAGGGATAGGCTTAGGGTCATCGTATGATCAATGAAGGCAACTTAAGGGGTGTCTTTAGCAATTCGTAGGGACTATCATCATTTATTCGAAGGGACAAGATCATTATTCCGTAGGCAACCTCGAAGGGACTTGATCTTTTAAATCTGTAGGGACTTGATAATTTATACGTGAAGGGACTTTGCTTAAGACACCCCTATATTCGAGGGACTTGACCATATTAAAAAAGGCAACCAAGAGGAATACCTTAGGAAGTGCAGATGGCGATCAAAGATCGACTTACGTGTGAGAATGTTTATTTTTAAATATTTATCTTTTTAAAGTTAATTACATTATCTAAGTCCATTTAATTACAATTAGTTTTTTGCACTCCCTAAATTACTAACCACGCAGTTAAATATTTACAAAGAAAATAAAGACGGAAAAATAAATCTACAAATTATTACAAGGTTTTGGTAGATACATAATAGTCGGATACGAATAAATTATAAAGCAAGAATAATAGATATAATAAAATAATAATAAAGCAAATAATAATAATAAAGCAAATAATAATAATAATAATAAGGCAAAAATAATAAATTTAAAATAAATAGAACATTTAATTAAAAAAACTTAGATTAAACAAGTTAATTTTTTAGAAGTTATTTAGAATTAGTGAATAAAAAGAATTAAGTTTAGCGAAAAACAATTAAAGATTATTGAGAAAACTTTTTAAATATTTACATTATATGAGTATTATAATTAAGAAAATAATATTATTAACACAATATCAACAAATAGTTATTAAGATTTTTTTTTAGAGAAATGATTAATTTAATATGTACAAAATGATAAAAGAATTAATATTTACAAAATAAAGATTTATGGTTATAAATAAGTTTATATAAATAATTAGCATTTTATTTACAAAATATTTCCATAATAAAAGTTATATACAAAATTTTAATGAATTTATAAAAATAATATTTGTTTAAATAAACAAAACAAAGAAAAAAGAAAAGAAAACGTACCTAAGGGAGCCTGGGGTCGAACCCAAGTCTTCAGCCTTTAACCACAAACCCCTTCACAAACTGAGCATGGATTTGATCCCTCAACCTCCTGTATACCAAGCCAGCCTTTTTACCACTAAGTCACATGGGGCGTGTTTGGTAACAAAACAACAACAAATAATTATATAGTAAATATGTTGAATATCTAAAAAAAATGAGAAAAAGAATGGTCTCACCTAGGTTTGAACCCTGGTCCTTCAACACTTTGCATGTACGCCTTGGCCAACTGAACCGTGAGCGTGTTGTGATAATAATATGAGACAAATACATAATAAAATAAGATAGAAATTCAAATATCAAATTCGCGCCTTCATCTTCAACCCTTTACCTGCGAAATTTCCTGCACTTTCTCTTACAAAATTACCTACGAATTCAGTTTTGTAGGATTTCCTAGGTTTATGTCAACGAACATGATTCCTATAATATTTTGTTAAATTGAACATACCAATGTGATCACCAAATCATTTAAAATTCCATTATGTTATCATAATTCATTTATAATGTCTAAATCTTAAAACCCTAATTCGAGCTTCAAAACCCTAATAATGGCGTCTTATGCTTCAGGCTCTAAACCTTCAATCAAATGATCCAGAAAGCATTAGTACATCAAGATAAACATGAATCAATGAACAAAATTAATTAATAACGTATGGAAATATGAAATTGAAAAAAATATAAAGCTTGAACAAGAACGATTCGGTTAGGGCATATGAGTATGATTTTGATGTGTGTGATGATTGGATTATGTTCAGTGATGATCTAGGAAGCTAATGCAACCTTTATTTGGTCTTGAAATTGACTCTAACCAAAAATCTGATTGTCACTTTTTCCTTGATTTTTTGAGTTTGGTTCTTATGCTTTGGACCTGCAAAAATTCGTCCCCAATGCTTGTGTTAACTTGTGTACTTATAGAGGAATGATTTAGGTCAGAAAAATTGGTAGATTTGTGGGCTTTTTGAATAACTTGATCATGAAGAAATCTTCCATCTTAAATGTGAAAAAAAATCAAATGATATGCTTCTAAATTGGGTGTGCACGAAATTGGATAGCATCTAATCCTCTTGAATGTCATTTAAAAGCTTCTAGAAGAAGGATCAAATCAAATATTTGTATTTTCATATTTTATTTTGATTTAAAATGAATTTTAATGAATAAAATCCAAATAAATAATAAATAAATTATAAAAATCAGAAAATATTTGAATTGGGTCGTGCTTGATGTTATCATGAAGATTGTGTTGCAAAATGATAGGCCCATTTGGAAAAATTTGGTTTTAAGACCTTATTTTCTTCATACACCCCTTAAAAATCTCCCAACTTTGACAAGGCATAAATACCTCAATTTTAAGGCTATGAAGGTTTTATTGGACATTTTGGAAATCTTAAAGAGTCCTCTAACAAACCTCTATGGTCTCATGTCCATATTGTTTACCATTTTCAAAATATGCTCTTTGGAAGAAGTTGACTTTTTGTTGACTTTTGAAATGACCTTAATGTTTTAGCTCATACCTTCCAAATTAAGCATTTTTAGGCTTAGCTTGTGAGACACAAAGTTGTAGAGAATTAAATTTACTTCAAAATGAGCTTTGGATGGGAAATATTTGATGAAGCATGTGAAAGTTATGGCTAGTCAAAGTTCAGTTGACTTTTCTTAAGAAAACCCTAATTTAGAAACTCCTGATTCTTGATGATCTGAAACTTTCTTGATGAATCATGATAAACCCTTATTAAAATGATGAATTTTACTTCATAATATTGATGGTGGAAAAAAATCTTGAAGTTTGACTTTAATTTGACCACAGTTGACCTCAGTTTGACTTTTTAACTACTTTGACTGATTTTTGCATATCTGATCATCTGACTAGTCAAACTTATTGAGAAAGCATTGAAACTTGACATGGGGATTCTTGAATACATGTGGGATTCCATGAAGCTCACTTGAGGCCTTGAAAATCATTTTAACCTGAGGAAACTCAAAACTTTAGTTTTGGACACTTTGCTTAGGAGGAGGCATTGTCTAGGGAAACTTCCACACTTCTTGATCAATTGGGAGTCTTGAGAACCTTATGATCATTTAGAAGCCTTAAGAGATATTGTCTTGATTGTGGGAGGGAAAATTTTGGGGTATAACAACTCTGATGGGAAACTATTACTATAACGTTATGCCCTTCAGATTGAAGAATACAGGGGCTACATACAACGTATGATGAACAAAGTCTTCTGAGGTGAAATCGGGGACAAACTCGACGTCTACATGGAAAACATGATCGTTAAATCACACGAAGAGCCCGACCATGCCCAAAACCTCCGTAAGGTCTTCGATCAGGCGAGGAAATACAAAATGAGGTTCAACCTTGAAAAATGCACCTTCAGCATCCGGGCGGGGAAGTTACTAGGCTTCTACCTCACTGAAAGAGGGATTGAAGCCAAACCCGACAAATGTTGGGCATTCTCAAAATTCCCAACCCCCAACTCAAAGAAATCCATTCAATCCCTTAACGACATGCTCGCCTCCCTATCCCATTTCATAGCCAAATCCGTGCAACATGCCTTTCCTTTCTTCAAGCTACTAAGGAAAGAACCCGCCTTTGAATGGACTAAAGAATGCGAGAAGGCGCTGCTCCACCTAAAAAAGGCGCTCTCCGAATCACCAATGCTATCACGACCACTGGAGAAGGAGACCTTGTACCTATACCGGTCCGTAGCCACTGAGGCAGTCAGCATTGTCCTCATCCGTGAAATCGACAATGGGCAGAAACCCATATATTTCACGAGCAAAGCCCTTCAGGGTCCCAAGCTCAAATATCATGAGATCAAAAAGGTCGCTTTAGCCCTCATAAACGCGGCCAGAAGGTTACGACTTTACTTCCCCACCCACACAATAAAGGTCCGGACAGACCAACCCGTAAAACAACTGCTTGGATGACCAGACATGTCCGACAAAATGCTGAAGTGGTCGTTAGAACTATCAGAGTTCGACATCCAGTATGAAAGCAGTAAAGTTCTAAAAGCACAGGTTCTGGCCGACTTCGTCGCCGAGATGACGCATAGCCCGACCCTGACCAGCGGTGCCCATAAATGGACGATCTTCATTGACGGTGCATCCAGCTCGACCGAGAGTGCGCAAGTATCATCCTCGAGAACGAGAATGGCATCTTGAATGAAGTGTCACTAGAATTGGCTTTCCCAACTTCCAACAACCAAGTTGAATACGAAGCGTTCTTGGAGGGCTTGCGCCTGGTCGAAGGTATTGGGGAAAAAGAAGTGAAGATATCCACTGACTCTCAGCTCGTATCATCCCAGGTACAAGGAGAATATCAGGAAAAAAATGACAATCTCATCGAGTACCTGGCCCTCGTGAAAGACAAATTGGAGAAGTTTGACTCATGTGAAGTCCAACATGTTCCCCGCGAACACAATACACGAGCGGACATCCCGTCTAAACTGGCAAGCACACGAAAGAAAGGCGGGAACAAACCCATGATCCAGGAGATCCTCCCACGACCGAGTATCGAGAAACCTCCACCTCCATTCGAAGTGAACACCATTGGCGACTCCCATTGCTGGATGACTCCCATCCACAACTACCTCATAAAGAACGAACTTCCAATAGACCCCAAAGAGGCATCTACAACTAAAAGAAGGGCATATTCTTACGTCCTCCTCGAAGGAAAACTCTACCGACGAGGATTCTCCATCCCACTACTTAAATTCGTTGAAGAGGAAAAAGTCCCCGACATCTTAAGAGAGATACACACGGGAATTAACACCCAACATCTCGACGGAAAATCATTGGCACGCAAATCATTGAGAGAAGGCTATTACTGTCCGACTATGCAACACGACGCAAAGGAACACGTCAAGAGATGCGAAAAGTTTCAAAGACACACAGACATGCAGCTGGCCCCCCCTAACGAGCTAAAGACACTCTCCTCCCTGTGGCCTTTCGCCTGGTGGGGAATAGACATCTTCGGTCCATTCGTGACCGGCTTTTACCAGAACAAATACCTTATCGTTGATGTTGACTATTTTACAAATCGATTGAGGCCGACGCCCTTGCCAAGATCACTACACAGAACGTACTACGTTTCTTCAAGAGAAATATCCTCGCCCGCTTTGGCAAACCCCAGGTCCTCATAACCGACAATGGGACGAAATTCACGGACAGGAGGTTCCAAGACTTTGTTGCCAACCTAGGCATGAAGCAACATTTCACGTTCTTTGAGCACCCTCAGACAAACAGTCAAGCAGAGGCGGCCAACAAGGTAATCTTAAGAGGACTAAACCGCAGACTGGGCGAAGTAAAGAAAGCGTGGGTCGAGAAGATACACAGCGTACTCTGGGCATACCGCACGACCCCACACTCCACGACTGGGGAAACCCCATTCTGACTAACGTATGAGACTGAGGCAGTCATCCCGGTGGAAATACGGGAAACCTCCAGACGAACAGAAGCGTCCCTCGATGAAGAACTAAATGACGAATCATTATGAGTAAAGTTAGACCTCGTCGAAGAGATTCGTTCGGAGGTGGCCCTACGAGAAGCTTCGCTGAAACGAAAAATATCTCTACAACACGACGTGAAAGTCATAAAACAAGAATTTCAAGTGGGCAGTCTCGTCCTCCGACGAAACCAGAAGAACCCGCACGAGGGAAAATTGGCTGCAAACTGGGAAGGCCTGTATCGCGTCCGAGATAAAACGAATAACGGGGCCTATTACCTTGAGAACCTACAAGGAGAAGAACTTGGTCGATCTTGGAATGCTGAAAAACTCAAGCAATACTGCAACTAAAAACAACAGCTCATGAAGACGTGGAAGGTATGACCATGGCGCTTCATCATCTGATCGAAAGGAAGGTCGACATCCCTCAAAGACGGGCACGACCTCCCTCGACGTTGAACACCTCAAACGAACTTCAATGCTGCAGTACCATGTTTGCAGAGAGCCCAGCTCGCGATGGGTGGATCCAAGCCCCGGGATCGGGGCCCGAACTACGACCTTTGTCCTGCTTTTGCAGCGGACGTAAAACTTGCCACCTCGTTGGTTCCCTAAACCGATGAGTCTAGACAGTCAAGTAAACAAGTTCACAATATCGTTAACATTGCAAAAAATTCCTCTCCAGTTCCCTAAACCGACGAGTCTAAACAGTTGAGCAAACAATTTCATAATATGATCGCCAATAGACAACACTTAACAAAAAGTAAAATATTATATTACGAATCCGACCAAAATGACCGGTCTAGTACATGCAGGGCAGAGCCCAAAATACAAAGATAATTAAAGGCACGCATGCCATGAAAACAAAAGAAAAATGGCGCACAGGCCGAAAAGAACAAAGGCACACAGGCCAGACCTACTCATTACCCTCTTCATTTCCCTCCTCGCTATCATCTTCCTCCCCCGAGTCAGCTTCAGGACAAGTGATCTCCCCCAGAACTACTCCATAGTTTAAAGCGGTTCCTTCAATGACAAGCCCATGGTTGATGAAAGCCCTCTTTGAAGACCCCGACAACATCCCTCACGAGCTCCCTGATCCGACCAACCAAGTCAGCCCCGTTCCGCAGAGCCAAATCCTCCTTGTTCTCACATTCCCTAGGCAGAGCCATTTCTTCCAACACCTCGACCCTTGAACGAAGACGTCCATTCTCCGCCATTTCGGCCTCCTTCTCTTTCGGCTTTTTGTTCTCCTCAACCAAGGTGTCACTCTCACGCTTCATCTCGTCCAACTCAGACTTCAGCCCTTCCTGGAGCTTGTATTCCTCCTTATAATTTGCCAAGTTCCGGGAGAGCAGGTTATGTTCAACAGTGACAGATCGAAGTTCCTCCTTTAGACCCCTTAACACAGACAGCGGACAAGAGTTGTCAGACATGACCAAGGCCGTCTCCATGAACCTAATCACTGCAGCGACTTCCTGAGCTAGGTTGGCACACCTGCTCGTCGTCTCCTGGTCGAGGATGGCCTTGGTCTCAACGAACATCACTGCGAAGGAACCTTACGAGCTGAAATATTATCACTCTGAATAGCAAGGTGGGATAAGGTAGGCCCTTTGGTTCTTAGGTAGTCCTCTGGGCGTAGTAGCTGATCGACCCAACGAACCATCTGGACAGGGACGTTTGGAGCGGGGAGAATCGTCCAACAAGATAGTCTAATTCGACATGACTGTCACGGGCGAAGACTCTGGACGATGTGAATGCGGAGTCGGCACGCACCGGCCACATGTTCGGTGGCCACCTGTTAAACACAACCTTTTCTCTTTTTCTTATGTTTTTTCGGGGCTCCAACCTGGTTGTCCAACTTCAATGCTCGCTCCCAGAGTGTGGGCATTTCACCTACAAAATGAACAAGTCAGTAAGGTAGATCAAATAAACAAAAACAAAAGAGACAGTCGGGATAAGCTACCTAGAAGTCAGAGGGCTTCCCCATTCGATTTACACTCGAGCACGACCCCAGTGTTAATCAGCCGAGGATCTAAGATGGGAATTCATCATCGCCCAATATTGGGTTATCCAATCGATCTACCCAAATCGCGGGCCTGAAACTCCAGACGTAGGCCACCAGCTTTATGTAAGCCAGCTTGTCCTCGACCCCAGGTTCTCATGTTTTACCCTATAGTGGCTGGTCGACAGATAAAAATGGTCCGGCCTTCACTTGAGATCAATCTTCGACACTAAGCACTCCCCACCATCTGGCTTTCGTCGCCTGATGTATAGGTTGTCGAGGGCCTGCTGGGTAATGGGCTTCACCGTATACCAATTGTCCTTGAAGTTCCAGAAAAAATTGTGATAGGTCTTGAATAGTCTCGAAGGCTGCTTGAAAGAAACCAACTGTGTCGACCTTCGCTTCCCGCCCGTTGTAGGTGGAAGACTCTAAAAAAGAGGGGTAGAGTGCAACCAATCCCAAGGTGGTGGCATACCCGTTCAAACTCCCGAATGAACGATATGGCATTGGGATGGAGCTGCGAGGGCGCCAGTCTAATCCACCTAAAACCCCCCATCTGGAAGCCGTTGAAGGGGGGTCGCATCCCTGCTTCCCGGAAAGCGAACTCATACATTGCAAATCGTTTTCCCCAGAAACACGGGCATATTTGCTGCTCGGCGAGGAGCGCGTAACACTGCCAATTCGGAGGTTCGTCGGGCTCCACGTCCTCGACTATCATATGCGCAGTGTGCAACACCCCGATTTTATAAATTATTTTATAAAATGAATATTGAGAGTATGGTAGTGTATTTGGAATAATAGGTAGAGAAATTATTTTATTTAAATAATAATATGATGATGAAGTGGTATTATTATTAGAATATTGTTATTTAATAAATAAAATAATAAGTTGGAGGTCTAAGGGGAAAGGTGGTAATTGTGTTATGTTATGAAAAGAGGAGAACGATTCTTTTTCCTCATATCGTGTTCTGACGTAGAAGCAGTTGGCTCTGGAGGAAAGGGAGAATAGAAGGGAGATCAAGAATCGTAGAGTTCAAAATCAAGAATTTGCCAAGGACCATTTGAATTTAAGTTAAGGGGGAGAAAGTGTTTTATATTGGTGATTTAACATGAAAGGGAAATTGGGACTTCCTTACTCTCTTAGGGATTGTATGAAATTGTTGATTTTGATGATATTGTGATATAATATGTATATGATGCTGATTGGTTGTGTTTGTGTGAATTTGATATTGAATTGCATGAATGTATGTATAATATGGAAAATATATCTATGAATATTGTGGATGAGGAAGCCATTAGAGAAGACGAAGGAAACTTAGGATTTTCCCTAATTTGATTAGTAAATATTAGGCTATGTAGTTATGTAGTGTTAGAGGTATAAATTGATCATAAGGATCATAATTGAACTATTTTGGATGATAAAATTGAAGTATAATGAACTGGATTTGGACTGGTGTTACAGTAGGAAGAAAAAGTGAATTTTGGATGCAGGCCTCCAGACACGGGCCATGTCACACGACACAGGTGGCCGTGTCAGGCTACGGGAAAGTGATATGTGATGAAATTCTGGAGGATAGACTTCAGAAGGTGTGACACGGGCCGTGTCACACGACACGAGTGGCCGTGTCAGCCTTCTGTACTTGGAAAAATATGGATTATTGGGATGGCGTACCAGGCCGTGTGAAACGGGTCGTGTTAGGGGACACGGGGGGCCGTGTCAGGCCTCTGATCTTGGAAAATTTTGGATATTTTAAGTCGGTTTTGTCCCGTTCTTTTGGTCAACTTTCTTACCATTAGTCTAAGGCATTGAGGGTAGCATCCATGTGTAACTATAGGACCTGACAAACGATCATTAGTGCGTGAGTTTTAGAAGATTAATTTGATTTGTATAACTTTATTAATAGATCAATTGGAATGTGTTGATTATGGAAATGTGTATTGTGTGTCTTGTATAAACCATATGATGGGATAGTTGATAACCTGATAGAGGTTTGAGGTTCGGGATATGTTAGGAAATTACATGAGGGATAGTTGAGGATGGAATTAATGGATAGTTCATAGGATATGATAATCGATGATTAATGTGTAAGATATATTGGAGTTAATGAATAGTTCATAGGATCTGATAACCGATGATTAATGTGTAAGATATATATATATATATATATATATATATATATATATATATATATATATATATATATATATATATATATATATATATATATATATATATATATATATATATATATATATATATATATATATATATATATATATATGCTTGTGTTGATTTGTATAACTTTGATGATGAATTATATGGATTGTATTGATAATGTGCGTTGAACCTTGTCTGATTTTGATGTGACCCATGTGATGGGATGTGTGGTAATTTTTTAGGATCTAGAGGATCGTAATATGTATGATTATATTCATGCATGTGTTTTGTTATGCATAATCGAGTTTTCATATGCATGTACGATGGAATAATCATGTCTCGGATGAAGCGTAAATGATTATTTAGATTCATTGTGAATCGAAAGGTTGGGATGATCATGACTCAGTAGGAGCGTAAGCGATACATCCGGTCCGAATCGATGGACTATTGTTGAGACGGTACCGCATTTGCATTGTTTCATAGAGTCACTTTGCATTTTATTGAATGAATGATATGTCAAATATGACATGTGATATGTGTTGATGAATTGTGTGAGATATTTGATTGATTGGATGATATATGGTGTGTGTTGATGAATAATGGTGAGATTACCCTTTAAGATGTTATTTGCACCATTAAAATATTGAATTTTTTTCTCACCCCTTTGTTGTTTGGTTTCGTCTGTGCTTCTTCGAAAGTACAGATGATTCAGGAACTTTAGTACGCTTGGAGTACAAGTTGCTTGGTTGAGTCTTAGGAGTCGCTCTGATACGTAACATGGGAGTTGGGGATCTTTGTTGGTTTATTTATTCTTGGTGTTAGTAGTTACGTATCACATTTTGTTGAAAACACACAATTCAAGAGAATTTATGTATGTTATGGATATTTGGCGAATTTCCGCATGATGAATAAAAAGATATATATTTTCCGTTGTTTTAATAAAGAACTATGTGAACTTGATTTTTTTGTTGAAAAAGTAGCACTCCATTGTTGATAAAAACTTTGTTTTCTTAATAAATAGTTATTTTATTTAACTGGGAAAAGTGGGTGTTACAATTGGTATCAGAGCAGGTCGGTCCGTCCGGCCAGGTTGTCCCGTGTCGTTTGTCCCTGAGTATGCGATATGTGTGTGGAACACTATCGGTACTTGCTTGGTTGCTAACTGTTTGTTTGTAGGTGTTGGTTGGAAATAAGTGGGGGAGAAGCTATTGCTTCTCTGGAGTGTTGGCTTGTCATGTATTGGAATTGCAGTGGTACAAAGGTTGCTAAAGTTTGTGTTAACTATTGATTCGCTAGTGAAGCAACTTAGTTCACGAGATGCGAAGATCGCTATTAGAGTTGGGAGATATGGTTTATGACCGTCATGATCACCCTCAATCCATTGTTAATAGTAGACAGAATCATGTTGGATGCAAAAGGTATATTTTTCAGTCGAGGTAGTATGTTCAGTAGTGTAACACGGTGGGAGAACTGACTTTAGTTAAATGTTGCGGATAGCAAGAGTCGCCACCGACTTTTATTTTATCCAAAGGAAAGGGCATAAAAGAACAGGAAAGACCTTAAAAGATTTTTTTTTGGGTTCGGGGGGTAGGTTATGTAAAGGGAAGGTGTTAGCACCCTTTACATCCATGGTTATCCATGGGCTCTTAGTTACTTAGCTCACTTTAAACTGTTTTTGAGAAGTGTAATGTGTGATTGAAAATTTTCTTAAGTACTTTATAATGATCCTCGTATGGATATATATAAATACTTTGTTTTGAAAATTGTTTGAAAATGTGAAGTGTTTTTGAAATGTTTTGAAAAGGTGAGCAAGTACATAAGAGGAACCTACCCTAATTTGAATCTTTTCTGTTCTTAAATGTCCTTTAAATGGTAAGACTATCCCTATTATTAAGGAATAGGTAGTCATTACCTTGGATGTTATGAGGGACAAGTGAAGGGTCATCTGTGATTAGGCAACTGTAAGGTGTACTCAGCAATTCGAAGGGACTTATCATCTTTTATTCGAAAGGGACAAGATCATTTACTAAGGTAACCATGAAGGGACTTGATCTTACAACCGTAAAGGGACAAGATGATATTAATAAGAGAAGGGACTTTGCTTTATACACCTTACTTGACCTTTCCTTTAGGCAACATGAGAGGTAACCCTTAAGAAGTGAGATGGCGATCCAGGATCGACTTACGTGTGTGCGTGTACAAATTCAAATATTTATCTTTATAATTAGTTATCTAAATTCAATTTTAAGATACAAACATGTTTGCACTCCCTAATTTACTAACCATAACAATTTAAATGAACAATAAAAATTCTACCACTATTACATAGCTTATACAGTTACATTATAATGAAAAAAAATAATTTAAATAATAAGCATATAATAAATAAATAAATAAATAAATAAATAAAAGGTTAGTAATAATAAATAAAAAATAAATATAAGAGAAAAAAGGGTTAGCATTATAATATAATACAGAAATCAAATTAAAATTTCAAATTTAAATAAATAATCTTTTTTAAGAATTTTAAGAAGAAGAATAAACAATAATAATTATATACTAATAAACATGATTAATAGTTTAATAATTTAATTATATATATATTAGAAATATTTATTAAGTATAATTAAACAAACATAATAAAAATAAGAAATTAAAATTATAAAAGAAAATTAGGGTTTTGAATTGTTAGAAAATAAATTAGGGTTTAAATATTAGGGTTTAGAAAATAAATTAGGTTATATATAAAAATATTAAGTTTTTTAATATACAATATCAATTTAATTATTAAACAATATATACATATAAATATATAAAAAAATAAACAAATATACATATTAATTTAGGTTTGTGAAAATAAAGTTTAATTAGAATATACTTTTAAACATTTTTTAGAAATTAATTTAAATAAAGAATAATATAAGAAATTCATAAAACAAATAAACATAAAAAAGAAAAGCCAAAAAACAGGACCTGGGATTTGAACCCAGGTACTTTACCTGGAAACGCAAGGGCCTATCCACTGGGCTAACGCGCGCAGCTGGTATTGATCCACCTCCCTTTGGTTTTGTTGCTATTCTGTGAAAACAAAAGAAATTAAACAAAAAATTGTATCTTGGCTGGTTTCGAACCCAAACTCCTTCGCATACCAAGCCAAACACCTTACCACTGGGACACACGCTTGTGTGTGACATATAAACAGAACAGATTTATTATAAAATATGATACAAATTCAAATTATGAAAAACGCGCGCAGGTCTTCTTCTACCTCCAGACCTGCAAAATTTCCTGCGAATTTTGCTAGGGTCTTTGTTGCGAATTTGTTTTCCTAGGACCACCTGCGTTTTATCAAACATCAAGTAAACAACAATGTTTTATGAAATTAATGAGTGCAAAACATTCCTTGAGGTCTATACAACACAACCATGTTTCCAGAATTCATTTATATTTGATGAATCAAAGAACCCTAAAATGGCCGAAGAACCCTAGCCATGGTGATTCTTCAATCTTGTACCTAAAATTGAATTAGTTTGTCCAGAAAGACTCTAAGCATCATCACAAACACAAATACAAGATCAAATTCCAGAAATAAAGTCAATATTATGAGAATCGAAAAATTTAAAAAGTGAATGAATGTTGATTCGGTTTGCATGAATGAAAGGGTTTTTGATGTTGTTTATGATCCAAATACGTCCAATGATCATCATAGAACATGTTGCAATGCTCAAAACTCAATGAAACTCTCTCTACCTTGGAATCCGAATGTGAGTTTTTGAGGTGATTTTGTGAAGTTTGGAATTGATCTTAGAGGCTGCCAATTCCTGTTCTATGGTTTGCTAAATGTTCATTATATATGAGTGACTGAATTAGGTTAAAAACATTGCCAATTTGATGGATATTTGGATCATTGAAGATTGAAAAAGATTAGCTTTAAAAATTTGAATATTCTTGATATGAACTTGCTATTTTAAGACAATCTTCATAATTTTTGTATCAATTAGATCCAAATAACCTTTATGACATTCTAGAAGCAAAATAATTTCAAATCTTCACCATTTTATATTTTATTTGAATTTAAAATGATTTTTAATATAAAAAATCATAATAAATAAAATTAAAATGAATAAAATTATGAAAATATTAAATAAATTTCGTGCATGATGTCATGGAACATATTGGATCGCCAAAAAGTCAGCCCATTTGAAGAATTATGGTTCTAAAACCCCATTTACTTCAAAAACCACTCAAAAATTTCCCAACTTTGCAAGGGCACAAATCCTTCAATTTTAATTCTATGAGGGTGTTTTTGGACATTTTGGAAAGCTTAAAGAGTCCTCTAACCAACCTCTTTGGTCTCATGTCCATATCTTTTACCATTCTCAAGTTATGCTCTTTGGAAGTTGTTGACTTTTTGTTGACTTTTAAAAGGACCTATAATGTCCTAGCTCATACCTTCCAAATGAAGCATTTTTGGGCTTGGCTTGTGAGACACAAAGTTGTAGAGAATTCAATTTCCTTCAAAATGAGCTTTGGATGGAAAATATTTGATGAAGCATGTGAAAGTTATGGCTGGTCAAAGTTCAGTTGACTTTTCCTGTGAAAACCCTAATTTAGAAACTCCTGATTCTTGATGATCTGAAATCTCTTTGATGAATCATTATCAACCCTTGATCAAATGATGAATTTTACTTCATATACTTGAGGTTGGCAAAAAATCATGAAGTTTGACTTTGGTTTGACCACAGTTGACCTCAGTTTGACTTTTTAACTGCTTTGACTGATTTTGACCTATCTGATCATCTGACTGAGCAAATCTTTTGGGAAAGTCTTGAAACTTGTCATGGGGGTTCTTGAACACATATAGGATGTTATGAAGCTCACTTGAAGTCTCGGAAGTCCATTTATCCTGATTAAAGTCAAAACCCTAGTTTAGGATGCATTGCTTAGGAGGATGCATTGTCTGAGGGAATTGTCAAACTTCCTGACTAATTGTGAACTTTGCGAACCTTGTGAACCTCATGAGATGTCTTGTGAATCTTGTGAACCTTGTGAGCCTCTTAGTACACAATGACTTGTCTTGTGGAGGGCAAATTTTGGGGTGCAACAAGTAGACTGTTTGTTTTTAAGCCAAAGTTATTAGCTGTTCAAAGGAATATATGTAGATTCCGGTATTTGGAAAAGAGATGGATTTAAAGATTGAGTATGTTGATTGGATCTTACTGATGGTTACTCCTCAATGAGTTGGAAGTGAATTTGAGATGGACGACTGTAAAAAGTTGAACATTGTATCTACTGGGTACGTAGAGGGACTTTTGAGAGGGGACTTTGATGTCTGATTGGGTTGTCGATATGGTATTGATTGGGAGTAGAATTCACAATTCCGGTGGGAATAGATTGGACTCGATGGATAAAGGATCAAGAGTAATCTGGAATTCATCTGTAGTGTTACTGTTGTTGTGAGTTGGATTACTGTGCCTATCAAAACCTTGAGTTAGTTGGGACTTTGTAAGAAGAGTATAAAGGGAATGCGGTAATCGAAACCATATGTTGATAGGTCATGTTGGATGAATTTAATGCGTTGAGGGATGTGGAATGGAGATTTAAGATTTGAGTATTGAGTCATATTTTGGCGTGGTATGATAAGAAGTGGAGGAGTCTTTGAAATTATGAAGTGTCGCTCCCACCAAATGACACCTGGCCAAGAGGGGTACAGACGCGAACGGTCGGTGAAAGAGAGAACACAAGGGTGAACTGAAAAGAGTCGCCAGCTAGGCATTTTTATCCCGAAGGAAAGGTAATGCTGCATAAACCTAGGAAAAGATATGGATAAGACGGTCGCGAACCAGAGAAACTGAGAAAGGGGGTTGGTTACAACCTGGGAAGGTATTAGCACCCAGATTGTCCGCCGTACTCGACGGGATCCACACTTGAAAGATTTGTGTTTAAAGGGGTAGTGTCAGTGCTATTTTGTGTGAAAAAAACTGGAAAAGAATGCAAGTGTCAGTGCAAAAAGAAATGTGAAGTGAAATAAGGAGTGTCAGTGTAAGGAAAGAATGCAATGCTCAAGATAATGAGGCTTAAAGAATAATGCTGGAAGAGGGGGAATATACAGAGACTTTTGTTCGATAACAGTTAAGGTATGCCTACGTATCCTCTCATGCAATGAGGAAGTCAGAACACCGTAGTTCGACTCAAAGAGACTGAAAGATAAATTGACTTGTGAACTGCTTACTTGTCTATGCTCAAGTGTATGACCTGTCTGGTTCAGGTGCAAACTTTCTTGCATTAGACGGAAGAAGCAAGTTCTCGTTTAAGAGTGAATGAGGTGAGAAAAGAATCCCGGAGGAGACGATTATTGTTTGTTTTTGGTGTTTTCAATCTTTTATTGCTTTTGGAATTTGTCATAAGAAAATGAGTTTAAGCCTAAACCAAGGGTTAGTAAACTCATCACATCCTCCCTCTGATTAGGGGTAATGAGAATACCTTAAGCATGAAGTAAACACCTCACACTTAATTACCATAATGATGTAGGATTAAGATCATTAACCTACTTGCATTTATTTAGATGTTTTTGGAGTTTTTGTTTGGTGTTAAGTAATGAGTTTAAGCCGTAATCAAGGATTTAATGGACCCATTACACCATCCTAATAGAAGGATAATAGATGAGAACATTTAAGCTGAGGAAGGCTCCTCAACTTAATCCATGATTAGGGATTAACCTCATGACAAAACAAAACCTTTATTAAAGTGGATTTTAGTTAATGGTAAGATTAAGAAGTGGATTTTATGGTTTGTAAGACAACTTGAGGGGGACTTGTCCATTAACACTAGGGTTAGTCCTTCTTAACCAATTAAGGAAGAATTAGAACCCTAATGCAAGGCCCAAGTTACAAGCTTGATGTCTTAGTGATTATTAGGTGAATTGATTAAAGGATTTAAACACATTAAGGGTTTAACACTTAGGATTAAAGTTATACACTCCATCCTAATAGAAGGATGCAGGCATAAGCTTAATCACAAAGCCTTAAAACCTTTAAGGTTTATTCTTGATTATGAGATGAGAAGAGAAGACACTAAGATGACACAAAGGTAAAACTAATGGGGGGACTAATCAAACCCTAATTGTGATCATGCTTGGGTATTCCTAGGGTTTATGAGGCTTGCAAGAGACCTTCAAGGAAAAGCCACCAAGGAAGAAAAAAGAAGGAAGGAGGAGAAACAGAAAGAAGCAAGTCAACTTACTTCACTTAAAAAGATAAATTGCTTGGAGAAAGAAAGTGAGGAGGGAACACGAATGAGAAAGCTCACTCTAATACAAAGATAAAATGCAGCAATGATGCATAAAAGAGATGAGAAAAGATTATGAGAAGTGAAGGCAAATTCACTTCTCAAACACTTACCACCTGAAAAGTTAGCAAAAGGAGATGAAATGAAATGAGAATGAAATGAAATGCAAAGATGAAAACCAAAACCAGAAACATGTTCATGATGCTAATGATGCAAAGAGATGGTACAAATGTATGTCATGAGAAGAAGATGATCATACAAAGGATGGGAATGCAAATGAAGCATAAAGGAAGCATGAAAGTTCATGAATGCACATGAAATGAAATGAAAGCATAACATGGCAAATGGATGATGCAATGATCAAACATGATTTCAATGTGTCCTAAGATGTCTTATATGTCATGTGGATGCACAAAATGTCATGGCAAGTTCATGTATGCAAGCTTATACAAGATGGATGCAAATGAAGATGCAAATTAGGGTTATATGAACATGTGAGATGCACAATTCAAAAACAGAAGCAAAACATAAGATAAAAAATTGAAATTGCACCCAAAGAAACCATAAACCTACACTAGTCCACCATCCAAAGGGGGAGGTCAGAAGCTAAACCTAAAGGGACTTATGAATTTCCTAAGTTTCTAGGGTTTTAAGGGTGATCCTAAAGACAAAATGCCAAAAAAAATGAAAATGAAAGATAAAAATGAAACAAAAATGTTTTTAGATGCTTGGAACCATGCATAACACAATTCAAAAAGAATCATTCACAAACTCAACTTGGATCAAAAGTTATGAATTTTTGAAGTTAGGGTTAAAATATGCAAATTTAGGAACCCTAATTCATTTGAAAAATGTCAAAGCATGATCAAAACCAAAAAGAAATTTGTGTGGTGAGTTTTTAAATGTTTCTAAATGCCTAAGAATGTTCTCTGAATTTTTTTTGTGATTTTTAAATACTTAAATGTATTTTTAATTAATTAATTCTCATTAACTAATTAAAAATAACATTTAAATGATTTAAAAATATTTTTTTAATGTTAAAAATAAAAATAAAAATATTTTTGGGTTCTGAAAATTAATAAAAGGTTGGATAAATTTTTTTTAGAATTTTTTGATGTTTTTCCTATTTTTAAAAATTCGTACAAATTAAATAGAAACAAATGAAATAAAAATTAATTAAATGAGGAAAAAGGAAAAGTCAGCTGATCCTAGGGTTGAGGTTCAAAGCTGGATTGGAGGGAATTGACCCCGCGCGCATCTGGACGGCTGAAATTCAAACTACGCTAATTATGATTAAAGCCCTAATCTGAACCCTAATGACTTTCAGATGACCGGAACAGTGTTCCGGTCATCTTCTCCGGCAGCTCTCTCACTCAATCTCTCTCAAAACGCCATAAAAAATCACTAAACTCTCCAGAATTAATCCTTGAACATCACTAAACACAAACCACATAACAAAACTTATTTATTTTTCGTGAATCATGCAAATCGAATCAAAACATTTTTCACGGGCAAAGTTCCAGAGGTTCATAAAATCCTTAAAACGCAACCATTTTCAAAAAGAAAAGCATCAGCATGACCAGCATAACATGAGGAACAATTCTATAACCTAAAATCAAGTTTCTAGAAAAATTTTTCTTGAGGTTACCTGAAATGGAGCTTTCGAAAATGGCACTATCTGGGCTCTTCTTTGGTGCTTTTCCACTCCTTTTGGCCCCCTTATGCTTCTGGAATGCTTTGCTGAAGTGTATGTGGCTTCTCCTTAAAGTTCAGTAGAGTTCAGTTCAAAGGGGGAGAAAACCGTGTTTTGTGTATGGTGGCTCTTAGGGCAAAGTGAAGGGTGGGAAATGATTAGTGATTGATGCTGAGATGAATGGTGGTGTTGGTTTGAAGAATGAGTGGTTGAGTTGTGTGTTTCGATAGAAAATGCAAAGAGGGAGGTTTTTGTGAATGCTGAGTTATGGGAGAGTTCAGGCTTGCTTCTTGTTATGTTTGGCTTGCTTTTGATTATTATAAAGTAATGTGATTGGTCAGAAAGTTGGTAATGGCATAGTGTGATTGGTATGGTGCAAAATGCAAAAAGTCAAGGTTTGTTGTCCTTTGAGGTATGGGCTGTTTCAGGCCAAGGACAAGGGGGTGTCTGGTGCATCTTGATTCAAGGATGTCCATAGAAACTACTTTGAGGCAAATCAGCAAGTTTGTGAGGAGTTGTGGGAGGTTTTGCAAATTCATGAACTTTTGGCCCCTTTGAAATTTCTTCATGTGCAAGCCATGGAAATGTGAAATTCTTTGGGAAATTCTGAGGTTTAGGCATTGCACTATGATGTTATGATGTGTAGAAGTCAATTTGAAGTCATAAAATAGCTTGGCATGAGGTTTTGCAAAAATCCCTCTTTGGCATGAAACATGAAATTATGTGATTTTTGCCAACTTTGGAAAGCCATAACTTGAGTTCAAAAATGAATTAGACCTTGTTCTTGTACTTTTTGAAAAGGGAATGATCCAATATACAACTTTCATGACCAATAATTTTTCATTAGAAGCATTTGTGGTTAAGAAAGAGGAGGTTGAAAAACTTTCCCAAAATGGAAAGTTTACATTACAAGTCATTTCCATATTAGGCAACTTTTGGTTTTGCTCATCTTTCTTCAAATATGTGAACTTATAAACACTTCAATGATAAAATAAAGACCATATAACTTCATTTTGATGAAAAATCCACTTTGGTTCCATTGATGGGGGCCTCAGATGCCCTGATTTGGCTCTGACTTGCTCAAGAAGTTACCCAGTGATCAGATGACTTCCACAATGAATTTTTCCATAAAAATTGGTATGCATGATCCTTATATCATATAGAGACCAATAGAAACAAGAATGACCAAAAAATTTGGAGTTATGGCCTCTGAAACCAAAACCCTAATTTTAGGTCATCTGTGCAGTTAAACCTGGCTCTGCTTCCATGCCTTGCCAGTTCTTGTGATTTTCTGACTTTCTTGATCTTGGGAGGATATAATATGATGATTGAACATACATGGACCCTCTTGAGATGATTGGAAACCTTTGGAGTGGCTCAGATGGCTCATGGATTGCTCAGATCACAAACCCTAGATGCAGATGACTTTGAACCAATGCAGTGAAACAAAAATGCAACATGATGTGATATGATTGAACTTATGCAAATATGGAAGATCATAAGCCATGGTGTGAACTTAGTGAGGGCAAATTTGGGGTGTTTAAAGCTGCCCCTATTCAAGCATGAGTTAGCTGTGCAGGATGTAAGCGACGAGCTTATCTTAAAAACAAGATAACTTGTGGTTGAATACCAAAGACAGTCCAAAATTTACACTCACTGGGTGTGAAGAAGAAAAGGGATATAGATTGTAAAAGGAAGTAAAGTATGATTATAAAGTGCGGGCGACGGAGGCCGACCGTCGAGCGGAGGACGACTGCTGGGGATAAAGCAATGACGGGGACGACCGACATGCTGGGGAAATATCGAGGTTAGGATGGGGATGGCCATCAAATAAAGAAACAAGATTCTCTGGGGATTGAGGTAAAGGCAATGATGGGGACGGCCACCAGGTTAATGAAATAAATGATGAGGTACGGTCATCAAAGGTGAAGGACGATCACCTAGCAGGGGACGACTGCTCTGTTGGGGATAAGGATGAGGGACGGTCATACACGGTGAAGGACGATCACCTGGCTGGGTACGACTGCCGAAAGTATCATGACATAGGACGAATGCTAGATAGAAAAGGTCGACGATGGGGACGACCATCAGATAAAATGATGAAGGACGATCATCAAGAGGTGAAGGACGATCACCTAGCAAGGGACGACTGCTAAATATCACGACATAGGACGAATGTCGGATAGAAAAGTGTTCCAATAATGGAGACTCCACTGAGGGAAAGATGAGGGACGGTCATCAAAAGGTGAAGGACGATCACCTGGCAGGGACGGCTGCCGAAAGTATCATGACATAAGACGAATGCCAGATAGAAAAGAAATAATTTTATTGGGATTTGCTGGGGAATTGTAAACACGGACGAGTGTTTACATCCAAGAAATAAAAGGTATAAGTGTTTGACACTTGTGTATAGATTAAAGATGCGGACGAGCATCCTTAAGACTATGATACAGACGAGTACCGATAGAAACAAACGCTGACGCATGTTCAGAGATGATGATACGGACGAGTATCAACTGGTTAACAAAGAACACGGACGAGTGTCGAATTTGAGGGGAAACGAGTGTATATACAAGATACGGACGAGTATCTGTATGAGTTAGAAATAAGCATGAGTGAGACACAGATGAATGTTCAACTTACTGGGGAGAGTGTGACACAGACGGGTGTCAAAAGAGAAAGGGTATAAGTTAAGAACTTATAAGTGTAAAGATATTCTGACGATCTATGGGGATGGGATGGCACAGACGGGTGTCGAAAGATGTGTATTATAAACAAGTGTTTGGTTTTCAATAAGTGTTTAGGCAACCATGCTGGGGAGTGGTGACACAGACGAGTGTCAAAAGGGAGAGTATAGATATCTATTTGTATATCTGTAGGGGCATGATATGACACGGACGAGTGTTGAGTGAGTATATATTAATATGTACTAGTGAGTGCAAAGAGGACGCTTTGGCTTTCTGTTAGGACTGTGAGTCTTTGTATACATTGCTGACGACATGTTGTTGATATACAGGTGTTTGATCCAAAACATGACTTGTGATTATGCAATATGTTTGATTTTTTCCGTAATGCTCCGTTTTAGACGAAATGCTGTGCTTTGTGGGGAAATATGATGTGAATGCTATGATTATGCAAAGATACCGATCCGGGATTCGGATCCCGCCGTTGAGATCTCCGATTGATCTGCTTGAAAAGATATCCCAGCTGGGGATGAGATCTTTGGTAGATCTAATAAGATGTATGACTCTGCTTGGGGAAATAGGTCACTGATAGACCTATACTTGTAATGAGGAGCCCAGCTGTGAAATCTAGACACTGCTCTTCTGGTAGAGGCTGGAGCTCTTTGGGGAGATGGTGCCCTGTCTAGTACTCGGCTGAGGAAGAGAAACAATCACTGAATGATCTTCCTAGAGACTTCTGTAGGGATCCTGCTGAGGATGATAATACCTGACAACTCAGCTGGGGAAATGAACACCTTCTGATGCTGCTCTGAAGAAAGTGCTGGAGAAATGATGCCCGACAACTCTGATGGGGAGAAAGCAGCTCTGGTGTTGTTTGGAAGATGTGTTGAGGAAATAATGATTTGGCAGCTTGCTAGGGAAAACCTTTCATGCCCCATGTTGCGCTTTGAATATCTGCAATCCTGTTATGACAAAGAAACACACAAGTAACCCCGTGGTATCCCTTACTGGATTCCATTATAAGAGTTTAGACACTCCCGGGAGTGAGTAATATATTTCCTGTAAGCATGTGTTAGAAAATCACATATGTATTTATGCAACCATTAAATCAAGGATATCAGACATTATTTTTTTTTTGCAAATGAAATAAAATGTACAAGACGAAATGTGACTGAAAATCTGATTTTATTAATTTGTGTGCCCTGAATTGGCAAGATACAATCAAAGAAACAGATCCCCTGAAATGAGGAGATTGTTACAAATTGAGAAACAAAAAGGTGTTGGCAATGTTGATGACGCTTCAGTGAGCTTCCCTTTTGCTATGACTCATATGACACTAACGTTCTTCTCATCCTGCTTTCTGAAGGAGGCTGACTCTGACCGATGCTTGAACCTTTCGAAGCTTGCCATGTTGTGAATGATACAGACGAATTCAGAATGCAGTTGTTCGCTTATTCCCTTATTTTGCGTGGATCGCCCTTTCTGGTTTTTAATCCACCGGGATACCCATTTTTTCCTGAGCTGTCCAATGCGGCTTTTCAACTCAGCGGGTGTACATTTTTTTTTGATTATTTTCCCTTATTTTTGCCCGAGTCTTTTATTCTGTTTTTGACTTGCCGGGATGCCCTATTTTGGCCTGGACTTACATTCTGTTTTTATGTCCAGCGGGTCATTTTATGCAAAGTATTTTCTAATTGCATTTGAATTCACAGGGGACAGGAAGTCTTCACCGTCCATAGTAGTGAGCATCAGTGCTCCACCAGAGAAAACTTTCTTTACTATGAACGGACCATCGTAATTCGGAGTCCACTTGCCCCTGTGGTCTGTATGAGGAGGGAGGAGTCTTTTCAGCGCAAGATCTCCCACTTGGTATTCTTGAAGCCTGACTTTCTGATCGAAGGCTTTCTTCATTCTCTTATGATATAACTGCCCATGACAGATTGCAGCTAATCTCTTCTCTTCGATCAGACTTAGTTGATTATACCGAGAACGGACCCATTCTGCTTCATTCAACTTGACATCCATCAGTACCCGTAAGGAGGGTAGTTCAACTTCAACAGGTAGGACTGCCTCCATACCATATACAAGCTGATACGGTGTTGCCCCAGTGGATGTTCTGATTGAGGTACGGTACCCGTGCAAGGGAAATGGTAGCATTTCATGCCAGTCTTTGTATGTGACCACCAACTTTTGCACAATCTTCTTGATATTTTTGTTAGCTGCCTCAACAACGCCATTCATCTTTGGCCTATAAGGAGAAGAATTGTGGTGTTGGATTTTGAAGTCCCGACACAGTTCTTCCATCATTTTATTGTTTAAGTTGGAACCATTATCAGTAATGATTCTCTCGGGCACTCCATACCGACAGATGATGTCTCTCTTCAGGAATCGGGCTACCACTTGCCTGGTGACATTTGCGTACGAAGCTGCTTCGACCCACTTGGTAAAATATTCAATGGCCACTAGGATTAATATGTGGCCATTTGAAACACTCGGTTCAATCTTTCCTATCATGTCAATGCCCCACGTGGCAAAGGGCCAAGGTGAAGACATTACATTCAAAGGATTCAGAGGCACATGCACTTTGTCTGCATAAATCTGGCATTTGTGGCACTTCTTGGTGTAAGCACAACAGTCTGCATCCATTGTGATCCAGTAGTAGCCTGATCTTAACAACGTTTTAGCCATTGCATGCCCTCCAGCATGGGTACCGAAAGATCCTTCGTGCACCTCGTGCATCAACAAGTCTGCATCTATCTTATCAACACATCTGAGAAGTACCATATCAAAGTTTCTCTTGTACAAGGAACCATCAGCATTCAGGAAGAAACTACCAGCCAGCCTTCTTAATGTCTTTTTGTCATTGGATGATGCCCCAGGTGGGTATGTTTGATCCTCTAAGAAGCATTTGATGTCATAGAACCAAGGCTTGTCATATTTAGCAAGGTCTGCTGAGAATACGTATGCTGGTCTGTCAAGTCTGGATACTGAAATCCGAGGCACAAAGTTGGCAGCTTGAACTTTGATCATGGAAGAAATGGTAGCCAGAGCATCTGCAAACTGATTTTCATCTCGAGGGATATACTCAAGCTTGACTGTAGTGAAGAAAGTCAGTAATCTCCTCGTATAATCCCGGTATGGAATCAGATGCTCCTGGTGAGTATACCAGTTGCCGTTGGTTTAATTGATTACCAGAGCTGAATCTCCGAATACAGTTAAAGTCTTGATCCTGAGGTCAATGGCTTCCTCAAGACCCATGATACAGGCTTCGTATTCAGCTTCGTTATTAGTGCAGTTGAAAGTGAGTTTTGCCGAGAAAGGCATGTGAACTCCCTTAGGTGTAATAAGTATTGCACCAACTCCACGACCATTCATGTTAACAGCCCCATCAAACATCATTGTCCATTCTTCTTCTGGTTCAGGCCCTTCAGTGTGAATAGGCTCTTCATGATCTTTTACTTTCAGGAACATGATGTCTTCATCAGGGAAGTTAAATCTCATAGGCTGGTAATCATCAATGGGTTGCTCAGCCAGATAGTCAGACAGCGCACTGCCCTTGATGGCTTTCTGAGATGTGTACTGAATGTCATATTCTGTGAGAATCATTTTCCATCTTGCAACCCGTCCGGTACGTGACGGCTTCTCAAATATATACTTGACTGAATCCATCTTTGAGATCAATAAGGTAGTGTGGGTCAACATATACTGTCTTAGTCGGCGAGCAGCCCACGCTAAAGCACAACAAGTTTTCTCGAGCAGTGAATAACGTTGTTCACAGTCGGTAAATTTTTTGCTTAGGTAGTATATTGGATACTCTTTTCGACCAGACTCGTCATGTTGGACCAACACACACCCCATTGATCCTTCTAATACTGCCAGGTACATTATTAGAGGTCTTCCTTCAATCGGAGGCATGAGAATTGGAGGTTCTTGTAAGTATTCCTTGATTTTGTCAAAAGCCCTTTGGAAGTCTTCATTCCACCTGACCGTTTGTTCTTTTCTTAACAACTTGAACAAGGGCTCACAGGTTGCAGTAAGGTGAGATATGAACCTTGAAATGTAGTTCAATCTACCTAGAAACCCCCGAACTTATTTTTCAGTCTTTGGTGCAGGCATTTCTTGAATGGCTTTGACTTTGTCAGGGTCAACTTCAATTCCCTTTTCACTTACAATAAATCCCAACAGTTTACCGGATCGCACCCCGAAAGTGCATTTGTTGGGGTTTAACTTCAATTGGTACTTCCTCAGACGCTTGAACAGTTTCAACAGATTCACCAGGTGGTCTTCTTCTGTGAGGGACTTGGCAATCATGTCATCCACATAACATTCGATTTCTTTGTGGATCATGTCATGGAATAATGTTACCATAGCTCGTTGATAACTGGCACCAGCATTCTTCAGTCCGAATGGCATTACCTTATAGCAGAATGTGCCCCAGGGTGTGATGAAGGTTGTCTTCTCCATGTCTTCAGGTGACATCTTGATCTGATTATATCCTGAAAAACCATCCATGAAGGAGAACACCGAGAACTGAGCCGTATTGTCGACCAATACATTAATGTGAGGTAATGGGAAGTCATCTTTCGGACTCACTCTATTCAGATCCCGGTAATCCACACACATTCGTACTTTGTCGTCCTTCTTAGGCACAGGTACAATGTTAGCAACCCACGGCGGGTAACTAGTTACAGCAAGGAAACCAGCGTCCCACTGTTTTTGTACCTCTTCTTTTATCTTCATGGCCATATCCGAACGAGTACGGCGCAACTTCTATTTTACTGGAGGACAGTCTTCTTTTAGTGGCAGCTTGTGCATAACGATGTCGGTATCCAGACCTGGCATATCTTGATAAGACCAGGCAAAAACATCCACATACTCCCGAAGCATGTCATTAAGTTGCTCTTTCACTGAATCTTGCAGACGGGCCCCGATTTTCACTTCTTTTAAATCTTCTTCAGTACCAAGATTAACGGTCTCAACTTCCTCCTGATGAGGAGTGATAACCTTTTCCTCTTGTCTTAACAACCTGGCTAGTTCTTCAGGTAGCTCATAATCTTCTTCAACCCCTTCATCGGCTTGATTGATTGGATTGTCAAAGTCATACAAAGTCATAGCAGTGTTGTTGTCGGTGCAGTCTGGAGGGCACTCTCTGCAAGGGTTTAGATTTGTTCATTTTAGTGATCAGTTTTATCTTGCTTAGAAAAAGTGAAAATGAAGTTATTATTTTGAAAAAAACATTGCCATTTTATTTTTGTACAAAAAATGAAAAATGAAAAACAGTGAGCGGAAAAAAGGAAAGACACATTTGCAAAAGATGTCCTGATATTCATTAATTGATCGTTTGCACAAAATATAAGATGGCCCGATTACAAAATGATCCCTGACATCTTGGGCAAGTTGCAGGACTTGATGCATGCTTAAAGACAAGAAATAATAATTACTCTGCCGGAGTAACTTTTATAATTTCCTGGGAAGACCAGTTTGAGACTTGGTTCCCCGGGATCCTTGGACGTATCCAATTTTCCAGGTTGCGTTCGTCTTCTTCCTTGTCTTCCAAACTGTTCACAGCATCCGGGGTGAGCATCCCCCCGCTGACAAATTTGGGCTCCATTGCAGCCTCTGGTTGATCTTGTCGAGTTGGTCTGTAACCCAACCCGAATCTGTCTTCTTTCTTTTCAACTGGCAGCAGCTTGCCCCAACCTTGAGCGGTACCCTCCTCAACAACCTTCCGGGCCTGTTGATATGAAGTGATGGAAGTCCCAAACACAGCAGATGCTTCATTGATGTTAAGGGCCTCAAACCCTTGACTCATGGTCTCATGGATCTCCCCATCCATTTCTATGTACTTGTACGTAGCCGGCTGGCTAACAAAGATATCCTATTCCCCGCAGATGGTGATAATTTGGCCTTCCCACTCGAATTTTAACTTCTGGTGAAAGGTAGACGTAACAGCGCCACCGGCGTGGATCCAGGGTCTACCCAACAGACAGCTGTAGGCCGGCTGTATGTCCATCACAAAGAAGGTAGTTTTAAAGGTCTGCGGGCCAATCAACACAGGCAGATCAATCTCCCCAAGCACTGATCTTTTAGAGCCATCAAATGCTCTCACCACCAAATTACTTGGGCGCAATGTCAAGCCATCATACTCCAGCTTTACTAAGGCTTTCTTTGGGAGAACGTTGAGTGAAGACCCAGTGTCCACCAGTACGTGAGAAAGAACAGCACCTTTGCATTCCAAGGTGATGTGCAAAGCCTTGTTATGGTTACGTCCCTCCGTTGTTAAATCAGCATTTGTAAAGCCCAGTCCATGACTGGTGTTGACATTTGCGACCATAGTTTCTAATTGATTAACAGTAATCTCTTCCGGCACGTATGCTGCGTGCAGGACCTTCAACAATGCATTCCTGTGGGCTTCGGAACACATTAAAAGTGATAATATAGAGATTTTGGAGGGGGTTTGGTGAATCTGGTCTACCACCTTATAATAACTCCTTTTTATTATTCTCATGAACTCGTCTACATCTTGTTCAAAAGACGTCTTCGGAGTTTCTTTAGCAGGTGGCTCTTTAGGTACCACATTCTTTCCTTTTTCTTTAGCAACAGCTTCTGCTTCAGCATTAGGTCTTGGTGTTTGTGAGGCAAAAAGGCGTCCGCTTCTGGTGAAGCCTCCGCCTCCCCCAACATTGTCAACTTGTGGTGAAGGGTTTGATGAATCCAGGGTGATTTTCTCCCCATCGCAGTAGAGATCAGAGCCGTAGTGCCAAGGTATGGCATTACTGCTTTCGTAAGGAACAGGCCCAGGTACCGTAATGGTAACTGGACTGATTGTTGCAGCGGAAGGAACTGTGATGGTATGCGGATCATAGTAGATTGTGACTGGAGATCCGATAGGAGGTGTTGCAATTTGTTGTTGGAAATTTTTGTTGGGATGAATATTTTCTGGGTCATAATAGATCGTGACCGTTGAGACATCTTCATTAATGTTTGTTGGCGTTGTAGGCGATTCCGTTGATAAAATGGGTGCTGATGTTGTAGAAGAAAAAGTTGCTGAACTCTGATCTGTTGAAATAATGGATGGAGTAATTGCTGGAGTTGTTGACGAATCAGTGGGAATGATAGTTGTTGTTGTTGTAGGAGTATTTGTTGTTGCTGAAGAAAAGATTGTTGATGTTGTAGGAGAATCCATTGTTGCTGAAGAAAGAGTTGTTGAAGGTGTTGTTGAAGTAATTTGCAAGATTCCATCTCTGATGAGGCCATCTATGCCAAACCTTAGCTTCTCACAACCATTAATAGCAGTCTTGCACAATTCACAGAAGGCCCCATAGCCTGGGAACACTTGGCATCTTAAAAGTTGAACTTTGACTTCAGCCAGTGGTGTTTGAATCTGTGCAACATTATCAATTAGTATAGATGGTTGGTCCTCTTCAATGGAATTAATCCTGGGCCCACCATGATTAGGCATAGGATTTATGTTAACATTCGGAGGAGGTGCGAAATTGAGAGCTTTGGAATCAACCAGATCTTGAACTTTCATTTGTAAGGCCCTGCAATTCTCAGTATTGTGACCAGGGGCGTTGGAGTGAAAGGCACGCCTGGCATTAGCATCATAATTCTTTGGGAGATTGAGGGGATCTGGTGATGCCAACGTCCTTAACTCAACCAGGTTAAGCTTCAGGAGTTGTGGAAGTAAAGCAACATAAGGCATAGGGATAGGATCAATCACCCAGTTTGCTTGAGATGGACTCTATTGAAAGGGGCGCTGCTGTTGGTTGCTATTGTTGTTGTTGTAAGTTCCTTGTTGCGGAAAATGAGATTGCTGCTGATAATGTTGTTGTTGTTGTTGAGGATAAAGTGGTTGTTGTGGAACTGGAGCCGGGATGGTAACAGCTGCTACTGACCTGTGAGAATACTGGGGTCTGCCCCTGCCATTATGGATAACATTTGTTTCACCCGCCCTTCGAGGTCCTGCAAAAGGTTTTCTGGGGTTGTTGGAGGAACCTGCACCATTGTCAGAGATTTTGCCCATCTTCAAAAGACTCTCAATTATCTCACCAGCTATAACTACATCGGCAAAACTGGTAGAGGAGAAAGCAGCAAGCCTATCAATATAAGTTCCCTGCAAGGTGTTCATAAACATGTCAGCCATCTCTCTTTCTGACATGGGTGGCTGGACAGCAGCAGCAAGCTGTCTCCACCTCTGAGCATAATCCCGAAAGCTCTCCCTTGAAGACCGAGACATGCCCATTAGAAGAGTTCTATTGGGGGCCATGTCTAGGTTGTACTGGTATTGCCGGATGAAGGCTTTGGCCAAGTCCTTCCAACATCTTATAGTGGCCCTTGTCAGATGCGAATACCATTCTCTTGAAGCTCTAGTCAGACTGTCCTCAAAATAGAACATCCATAACTTCTCATCCATGGTATAAGCCTTGAGTCTTCCTAAGAAGGATTGCAGATGAGTACGCGGGCATGAGGTACCATTATATTTCTCAAAGCATTGGGGTTTGAATTTGTGGGGAATCCTCACCCCATCTACCAGCCCCATATCCATTACGTCAAAGCCTAAAGAATTTTGGGATTCCAAAGATCTCAGCTTTTCAGCAATCTCATCCAATCTTCGGTCATACACCTCATCTCCAGCCCCAATAACAGTGAATTGTTCTTCTTGGGGATCCTCTTGCAGGATTCTGCCCCCAACAGTATTACCTTGAACATTTCTCGGGATATTAACATCTGGATTCAAATGGGGTCCATACTCTGGTGGGTCAATACGAGGCTGCCCCCGTTCATTATTGCTGGTTCCTCCTGTCCCAAGGTGGGGCTCTTCAGGTGTCTGTCTTTCTACCAGCTCTCTCAACCTCTCTTGACTCTGGGCTAAGCCAGTCATCACAGCCATAAACTGGGTCATCTAGTTTCTCATTTCGACCCTTTCATTCACCATCTGATTTCTGACCTCATTCAGGTTCTGTTGTACCTGCTCTATCTGAATGCCTGGAAGGTTGTTACGAGTTGGGTACCGGTGTGTGCGGTTGACAGGGAACACTCTCCTACGAGCAATGTTTCCTGAGATCACAACAAAGTTAGAAACAAAAATAATAACAAAAACCTACAAAACAAAGACAAAGTTAATATGCAATGCAGTATGCTTATTTGTTTTCCAAGGTATCCGGTTTGGTTCTTGGTTTTGACCTTTCCAGAACTCGAGGAAGATGCTTGATGTTATTGAGAAAAGAAACCCAATGGAAACAAACTAAATATATTACAAATGATGAAAAATACATAGTTTGTTTTACAATACATGCCCATGGTGGGTCAAAAATACAACAAAAGGAAAAGTACATCAAAAGGAAAGAACAACAAGCAAAGAAGAATCAGACATCCAATCCATAATCATCTTCCCTGACCTCCTTTAGGAGTGCCTCAGTTACTGGACCTGCTGGGTGCTCTGTGATGGTCCTAATGAGGAGGTTCCTAGTAGCAATGGCAGTAGTCAGCTTCTTATGCATGTCCTGATCTTTGGATCTCTTCAATCCTGCTCGGAGCTTCAACTCTGATATCTCCTTCTGAGCTGCCAACAAAGCTTCCTGCTGCTTCTTCTCATTGGCCTCCAACTGATCAATCTTGGCTTGAGTCCTCTGGTCTTCTTGTGCATGGGCTTCGGTGATCCTGATCCACCTAGCCTGACTCTCTTCCAGATAGTGCTCAGCCCTAGCTTTCTGAATCTTGGCCTCCTTGCAGGCATTCTTCAATATCTGTTCCCCAGCCCTTGCTTTCCTTATGTAGTCATCTGTTCTTTCAATCTTGGTAAGATGCTCAGTCTTGAGTCTTTCCAATCTTTCAATGTACAGGCGACCATCATTTCTTTCCCAAATAGTCTTCTTCAGAGCCTCAGACAGCTAATTATTCCTCTCTTTCAACTTTTCAAATTCCTCCAGGCTAACTGTTGCCGCAGGCTGTACTGTAGATGGTCCAGGTGTGTCTTCCAAGGTGAAAGGCATTCTAGTAATCTGAGCTCTAGTACGGGACCAGTCTGAATACTAAGCTGAAGCAACATTATTACATCTTCCAAGAATAGTTATCCCTTTTGTCTAGATGTTGTCCCAAGCCCAAGCAGCTTGCCTGACAACAGCTGAATTAGGTTGCACTTCACAGTATAGGGTCTCAGCTAAATCTTGTCCTCTGGGTGGGTGAACCAGGGCATATCCCAATTGTCTCTTAAACAGTAAAGGGTTGTAATTGATGCAACCTTTTACTCCTATTAGAGGCACATTAGGGTACTGCCCACAGCTGGTGATAATGCCTTTGCCTTTGGTGCTCTGGGTGCACCACCTGATATCATCTGAAGTTAAGGCAATGAACCTCTTGGCCCAATTCTTCTGCTGATGTGGGTTCAGGAAAGCATCTGATTTAGGCAGGTGTCTGAGTAGCCAAGAATAGAACAAAGGAGCACAACATGTGGCAAACTTCCCCCTTTGTTTCTCATTCCTCTGATGGATGGAGTAGTAAAAATCCCCTAGCAATGTAGGCACTGGATTCCTCAGAAGAAACAAATGGATGACATTCTTACTGACAAATTTAGGCTCATCTGCAAACAATATAGCCCCATATTTGCCGAGGGCCAAAAGTGCACAGACTGCCCTCCATTCTCCCAGTGTAGCCTTCAAGATGGCTTGAGAAGTCAAGAAGTCCAGATGTAAACCAGTAATCCCAGCTTTTGTTGTCATGCTTTGCTCAATAAGGGCAGGCTCCAAATACAGTGCCCTTGCTATCTCTTCACTTCTGGGAGCAGTCTTCTCTGGGTTGAAGGGAATCCCCCCTCTGATAGGTACTCCAATCAACAAAGAAAACTCCTCCAACAGAGGTCCCATCTGAAAGTCAGGAAAGGTGAAGCATCTCAGTGGAGGGTCATAGAACTGTAAGCATGTGTGGATCATGCTTCTCTAGGAAGAATCAAGGTCCATAACCATGTCTAAAATACCCCCATAGTGCTCTCTGAACAGTTGGATGTGGTCAGGTGTGATGAGTGACTGGACCTGCCTGATACCAGACAATACATGCTCAAAAAAGTTATAAGATATGTTGCTCTTCCTGGGAGTATCCATGAGTGCTACTGAAGAAGCTGCAGACAAATGCTGATGAAGATCACAAACTGAGAAACTGGAAGTAAGTCTCTGACAGACTGATGCAGGTGGTGATGGAGATAACTGAAGCAGATGCTGAAGAAAACAGCTGAAGCAGAGGTCTAAGCAGAAGAAGGGGTCAAAACCAAAACCAAGATACAATAAGGTGGATACCCTGAAAAGCAAATAAACAAATGTCAAATGATGCAATGATGATATATGCAAATGATATGCAATGGTTTATGATCAAGAGCTGGATCTGATTATCTGTCTTGATATAAGGCCCATGTATGTTCAAAGGTCCGGATGGAGGCTCAGAAATCCAGTAACCAGGGTGGGGGACTCAAATAAAGAGTCACATGTACAGGGTTAATCACAAGAACTGTCCAAAGTGGAGTACTCTTAAACAATACAGTAACAGGGTATGATGTGGCCAAGGGTTCCTGCAAACCTGTAAACAGCCCAACCCCCTCACAGGTAATGTTCTAGAACAAGGATCCTCAGACTTGGATCAGTTATGAGAAGTGTAAACACTTCTAACCCGGAGGTACAATGTTTACAATAACCATAAAAGATCCTCCTCTAATTCACCTCGGCTTCTAAAGGTCATAATAAAGGTCATTCAGACTTAGCAGGCTTCCTAGATAGCCCTAGCACTATAGGAAATCTGTAGCACAGAGTTCTCAAGAAGAAACCCACATCTGAACCGTGTTTCATATTCCTGTACCAGACCGAAATGGAATGGGAAAGAACATGAACCACTCTAGCATAGGTGTCACTCAGGTCCCAGGTATAGAACCTTAAACTCTCAATGGAACCCCACCCACCAAAGAAAACCAGATCCAGCAATGACAGTATGAAATATGCATAAGACTATAAAGAAAGCAATTAATAAAGCTGTACATAAAGCAGTAAATAAAGAAAAATAAATAAACACACATAGCACATAACACCCCAGTAAACACAAATCAAACAATCTCTAGGAGGAACCCACAAAAAGAACCATAAGCCCTGGTTGCAATATAAGGGTCCCCAGCAGAGTCGCCAAGCTGTCGCTCCCACCAAATGACACCTGGCCAAGAGGGGTACAGACGTGAACGGTCGACGAAAGAGAGAACACAAGGGTGAACTGAAAAGAGTCGCCAGCTAGGCATTTTTATCCTGAAGGAAAGGTAATACTGCATAAACTTGGGAAAAGATATGGATAAGACGGTCGCGAACCAGAGAAACTGAGAAAGGGGGTTGGTTACAACCTGGGAAGGTATTAGCACCCAGATTGTCCACCGTACTCGACGGGATCCACGCTTGAAAGATTTGTGTTTAAAGGGGTAGTGTCAGTGCTATTTTGTGTGCAAAAAAACTGGAAAAGAATGCAAGTGTCAGTGCAAAAAGAAATGTGAAGTGAAATAAGGAGTGTCAGTGTAAGGAAAGAATGCAATGCTCAAGATAACGAGGCTTAAAGAATAATGCTGGAAGAGGGGGAATATACAGAGAATTTTGTTCGATAACAGTTAAGGTATGCCTATGTATCCTCTCATTCAATGAGGAAGTCAGAACACCGTAGTTCGACTCAAAGAGACTGAAAGATAAATTGACTTGTGAATTGCTTACTTGTCTATGCTCAAGTGTATGACCTGTCTGGCTCAGGTGCAAACTGTCTTGCATTAGACGGAAGAAGCAAGTTCTCGTTTAAGAGTGAATGAGGTGAGAAAAGAATCCCGGAGGAGACAATTATTGTTTGTTTTTGCTGTTTTCAATCTTTTATTTCTTTTGGAATTTGTCATAAGAAAATGAGTTTAAGCCTAAACCAAGGGTTAGTAAACTCATCACATCCTCCCTCTGATTAGGGGTAATGAGAATACCTTAAGCATGAAGTAAACACCTCACACTTAATTACCATAATGATGTAGAATTAAGATCATTAACCTACTTGCATTTATTTAGATGTTTTTGGAGTTTTTGTTTGGTGTTAAGTAATGAGTTTAAGCCGTAAACAAAGATTTAATGGACCCATTACACCATCCTAATAGAAGGATAATAGATGAGAACATTTAAGCTGATGAAGGCTCCTCAACTTAATCCATGATTAGGGATTAACCTCATGACAAAACAAAACCTTTATTAAAGTGGATTTTAGTTAATGGTAAGATTAAGAAGTGGATTTTATGGTTTGTGAGACAACTTGAGGGGGACTTGTCCATTAACACTAGGGTTAGTCCTTCTTAACCAATTAAGGAAGAATTAGAACCCTAATGCAAGGCCCAAGTTACAAGCTTGATGTCTTAGTGATTATTAGGTGAATTGATTAAAGGATTTAAACACATTAAGGGTTTAACACTTAGGATTAAAGTTATACACTCCATCCTAATAGAAGGATGCAGGCATAAGCTTAATCACAAAGCCTTAAAACCTTTAAGGTTTAGTCTTCATTATGAGATGAGAAGAGAACACACAAAGATGACACAAAGGTAAAACTAATGGGGGGACTAATCAAACCCTAATTGTGATTATGCTTGGGTATTCCTAGGGTTTATGAGGCTTGCAAGAGACCTTCAAGGAAAAGCCACCAAGGAAGAAAAAAGAAGGAAGGAGGAGAAACAGAAAGAAGCAAGTCAACTTACTTCACTTAAGAAGATAAATTGCTTGGAAAAAGAAAGTGAGGAGGGAATATGAATGAGCAAGCTCACTCTAATACAAAGATAAAATGCAGCAATGATGCATAAAAGAGATGAGAAGAGATTATGAAAAGTGAAGGCAAATTCACTTCTCAAACACTTACCACCTGAAAAGTTAGCAAAAGGAGATGAAATGAAATGAGAATGAAATGAAATGCAAAGATGAAAACCAAAACCAGAAACATGTTCATGATGCTAATGATGCAAAGAGATGGTACAAATGTATGTCTGAGATGAAGATGATCATACAAAGGATGGGAATGCAAATGAAGCATAAAGGAAGCATGAAAGTTCATGAATGTACATGAAATGAAATGAAAGCATAACATGGCAAATGGATGATGCAATGATCAAACATGATTTCAATGTGTCCTAAGATGTCTTATATGTCATGTGGATGCACAAAATTTCATGGCAAGTTCATGTATGCAACCTTATACAAGATGGATGCAAATGAAGATGCAAATTAGGGTTATATGAACATGTGAGATGCACAATTCAAAAACAGAAGCAAAACATAAGATAAAAAATTGAAATTGCACCCATAGGAACCTTAAACCTACACTAGTGCACCATCCAAAGGGGGAGGTCAGAAGCTAAACCTAAAGGGACTTATGAATTTCCTAAGTTTCTAGGGTTTTAAGGGTGATCCTAAAGACAAAATGCCAAACAAATTGAAAATGAAAGATAAAAAGGAAACAAAAATGTTTTTAGATGCTTGGAACCATGCATAACACAATGCAAAAAGAATCATTCACAAACTCAACTTGGATCGAAAGTTATGAATTTTTGAAGTTAGGGTTAAAATATGCAAATTTAGGAACCCTAATTCATTTGAAAAATGTCAAATCATGATCAAAACCAAAAAGAAATTTGTGTGGTGAGTTTGTAAATGTTTCTAAATGCCTAAGAATGTTCTCTGGATTTTTTTTTGTGATTTTTAAATACTTAAATGTATTTTTAATTAATTAATTCTCATTAACTAATCAAAAATAACATTGAAATGATTTAAAAATATTTTTTTAATGCTAAAAATAAAAATAAAAATATTTTTGGGTTCTGAAAATTAATAAAAGGTTGGATAAAAAAATTTCAGAATTTTTTGATTTTTTTTCCTATTTTTAAAAATTTGTACAAATCAAATAGAAACAAATGAAATAAAAATTAATTAAATGAGGAAAAAGGAAAAGTCAGTTGATCCTAGGGTTGAGGTTCAAAGCTGGATTGGAGGGAATTGACCCAGCGCGCATCTGGACGGCTGAAATTCAAACTACGCTAATTATGATTAAAGCCCTAATCTGAACCCTAATGACTTTCAGATGACCAGAACAGTGTTCCGGTCATCTTCTCCGGCAGCTCTCTCACTCAATCTCTCTCAAAACGCCATAAAAACTCACCAAATTCTCCAGAATCAATCCTTGAACATCACTAAACACAAACCACATAACAAAACTCATTTATTTTTCGTGAATCATGCAAATCGAATCAAAACATATTTCACGGGCAAAGTTTCAGAGGTTCATAAAATCCTTAAAATGCAACCATTTTCAAAAAGAAAAGCCTCAGCATGACCAGCATAACATGAGGAACAATTCTATAACCTAAAATCAAGTTTCTGGAAAATTTATTCTTGAGGTTACCTAAAATGGAGCTTTCGAAAATGGCACTATTTGGGCTCTTCTTTGGTGCTTTTCCACTCCTTTTGGCCCCCTTATGCTTCTGGAATGCTTTGTTGAAGTGTATGTGGCTTCTCCTTGAAGTTCAGTGGAGTTTAGTTCAAAGGGGGAGAAAATCGTGTTTTGTGTATGGTGGCTTTTAGGGCAAAGTGAAGGGTGGGAAATGATCAGTGATTGATGCTGAGATGAATGGTGGTGTTGGTTTGAAGAATGAGTGGCTGAGTTGTGTGTTTCGATAGAAAATGCAAAGAGGGAGGTTTTTGTGAATGCTGAGTTGTGGGAGAGTTCAGGCTTGCTTCTTGTTATGTTTGGCTTGCTTTTGATTAGTATAAGGTAATGTGATTGGTCAGAAAGTTGGTAATGGCATAGTGTGATTGGTATGGTGCAAAATGCAAAAAGTCAAGGTTTGTTGTCCTTTGAGGTATAGGCTGTTTCAGGCCAAGGACAAGGGGGTGACTGGCGCAGCTTGATTCAAGGATGTCCATAGAAACTACTTTGAGGCAAATCAGCAAGTTTGTGAGGAGTTGTGGGAGGTTTTGCAAATTCATGAACTTTTGGCCCCTTTGAAATTTCTTCATGTGTAAGCCATGGAAATGTGAAATTCTTTGGGAAATTCTGAGTTTTAGGCATTGCACTATGATATTATGATGTGTAGAAGTCAATTTGAAGTCATAAAATAGCTTGGCATGAGGTTTTGCAAAAATCCCTCTTTGGCATGAAACATGAAATTATGTGATTTTTGACAACTTTGGAAAGCCATAACTTGAGTTCAAAAATGAATTAGACCTTGTTCTTGTACTTTTTGAAAAGGGAATGATCCAGTCTACAACTTTCATGACCAAGAATTTTTCATTTGAAGCATTTTTGGTTAAGAAAGAGGAGGTTGAAAAACGTTCCCAAAATGGAAAGTTTACATTACAAGTCATTTTCATATTTGGCAACTTTTGGTTTTGCTCATCTTTCTTCAAATATGTGAACTTATAAACACTTCAATGATCAAATAAAGACCATATAACTTCATTTTGATGAAAAATCCACTTTGGTTCCATTGATGGGGGCCTCAGATGCCCTGATTTGGCTCTGACTTGCTCAAGAAGTTACCCAGTGATCAGATGACTTCCACAATGAATTTTTCCATTAAACTTGGTATGCATGATCCTTATATCATATAGAGACCAATAGAAACAAGAATGAACAAAAAATTTGGAGTTATGGCCTCTGAAACCAAAACCCTAATTTTAGGTCATTTGTGCAGTTAAACCTGGCTCTGCTTCCATGCCTTGCCAGTTCTTGTGATTTTCTGACTTTCTTGATCTTTGGAGGATATAATATGATGATTGAACATACATGGACCCTCTTGAGATGATTGGAGACCTTTGGAGTGGCTCAGATGGCTCATGGATTGCTCAGATCACAAACCCTAGATGCAGATGACTTTGAACCAATGCAGTGAAACAAAAATGCAACATGATGTGATATGATTGAACTTATGCAAATATGGAAGATCACAAGCCATGGTGTGAACTTAGTGAGGGCAAATTTGGGGTGTTTACATGAAGGTGTAATTTTTGTGGAAATTAATTATAACCATGTGTCTTCACAATGTAGTGATATTAGGCCATTGACTTAGGAGTGTGGTGTATGTCGATACAAAGCATGGATAGTTTCGTGGATGTTTTTGAGACGGTGAACCGTAAGCTATGAGATTAATTAAAAATTATATATTGTGGTTATTAGGGGATGAAGCGAGAGAAATATAAATATCATCGTATGTGTTGGATTAATAATACAAAAGGTAAAATAGTGAATGTGCAATGCGTATTTTTCTGGAATTTATGAAATAAAGGCCTAGTTAATATGGAATTTGAGACGTGGGAAGGATGATCCAACGGGAGAGTAGAAGTAATGTGAAACTATGAAATGATCATGGATGTTGTGCAAAGGAAAGTAGTGACTGGTATGTATTAAAGTGGGTAAGGAGTATGGATTGTGCCTCCCATATTTACTTGGATAATTTGAAGTGATAACTTTTGGAAGATGTCATGATCTAGAATGAAAGTAGAGAAAGGATTTGTAGAATATTGGAAATTGAAATAGGAGAATTGGAAAAGATACAATTATATACTAAGTCATAGAGGATGCTTTTTATGAACAGGTGTAGATGAGTTTGAGTGTGTTGTTCAGGGGAAGGTATGGGTATGAGTTTGTCCGAAGTAGATATGGATATACCATGATGGAAACGAGTGAGTTATAAGAGATTAGAATGTATTTGGACTTAGTTGATTGTTATTGAGGTTTATGAAAAGTTTTCCAAGTTAGTATTTTGTTACTTCAGATAACTTACGATAGATAAGTTATTCGTTGAGAAGGGTTGTTTTGAGGTAGAGTGCTGGAGAGTCGGAGTAAGAGTTAGTTGTGGTTACAGTCTGATTTTGTTTTATCTTGACAAGCTGTGAATAGAATGTTGGATAATGATAATGATAAGTTGATTGGTTATTAGTACCTAATTGTAAAGTTGTAGTTGGTATTATACTATGAGAGGGAAATTATGGAAGTATTTATCTTAACCATGGATTGGAAGTGGATGAGAGTGAAATTGGGTTGTGTATCCGATAATATTATTGCTACAATTGGAGATTAAAATGTTTGGTAATCACATGAGCATGAAATTCCGATTTGATCGGGAAGAGTGGAATATGAGACGACTAAGATGGTCAAAATGTTTGAGGTAAGGAGTCGGGAAATTTTTTCTATGTTTGCATTGATGGTTAAAAATTTGGAATTGAGTTAGAAGTCAAGAGACTTGCGGTTGGATATTGAGGTATGTTAAGAGAATTATTATAATTGTGGTGAAGGTTAGAAGGAGTTAAAATTAGATGTGAATTTAATGGAATAGACAGTTGCGGGTAATCAGAGTGCACAACAGAAGGGTGAAGTGGTGTAATTGTTTATACATAGATGGTTAGTAAAGGCTCAAGATATTGAGCGATAAGACCTTTGAGGTATTGAGATTGTTGGACGTCCTGGAATGAATTATAGAGGATTGCGGGATATACAGAGATATTAATATATGTGAGGTATATGCTTCATTGATGGGTTATGTTGTTTCAGTGGAGAAACTACAAGGTTAGTCCGTTATCAGTGTTGTTGTAGCTAGACGATGTATATCGTGAAATGTTGGTTTTCGTCATGGTTTTCGCATCATTACCTGTGGTGATAGTACGAGGGCGGGTAACTAGTTCCTATGATGAGGATTAGGGAGTTGTTACCTATAGTGATGGTAGAGACCTTTGTGGTGTCTTGCTTCAGGTGTATACTGGTGTGTTGTGAATTAATGATGATGGTGGTTGTTGTGTGGTAGTTCCTGGCACTAGTGTTGTTGTTTGGATTAATTGTAGAGTTGTCGGTGTTGGCAAAGGAGTGGTTAGTCAGGTGCAAAAGTATATCTAAGTAATTTTATTTAGTACTATTTTCGAGGAAGAAAATAAAATAAGTGGAGGAGAGTTGTAACACCCCGATTTTATAAATTATTTTATAAAATGAATATTGGGAGTATGCTGGTGTATTTGGAATAATAGGTAGAGAAATTAATTTATTTAAATAATAATATGATAATGAAGTGGTATTATTATTACAATATTGTTATTTAATAAATAAAATAATAAGTTGGAGGTCTAATGGGCAAGGTGGTAATTGTGTTATGTTATGAAAAGAGGAGAACAATTCTTTTTCCTAATATCGTGTTCTAACGTAGAAGCAGTTAGCTCTAGAGGAAAGGGAGATCAAGAATCGTAGAGTTCAAGATTAAGAATTTTCCAAGGACCATTTGAATTTGTGGTAAGGGGGTGAAAGGGTTTTATATTGGTGATTTAACATGAAAGGAAAGTTGGGAGTTCCTTACTCTCTTAGGGATTGTATGAAATTGTTGATTTTGATGAAATTGTGATATAATGTGTATATCATGCTGATTGGTTGTGTTTGTGTGAATTTGATGTTGAATTGCATGAATGTATGTATAATATGGAAAAGATATCTATGAATATTGTGGATGAGGAAGCCATTAGAGAAGATGAAGGAAACCTAGGATTTTCCCTAATTTGATTAGTAAATATTAGGCTAAGTAGATATGTAGTTTTAGAGGTATAAATTGATCATAAAGATCACAATTGAACTGTTTTGGATGATAAAATTGAAGTATAATGAACTGGATTCGGATTGGTGTTAGAGTAGGAAGAAAAGTGAGTTTTATGCGAAAAAGTGAATTTTGGATGCAGGCCTCCTGACACGGGCCGTGTCACACGACACGGGTGGCCGTATCAGGCTACAGGAAAGTGATATGTGATGAAATTCTGGAGGATAGACTTTAGAAGGTGTGACACGGACTGTGTCACACGATATGGGTGGCCGTGTCAGCCTTCTATACTTGGAAAAATATGGATTATTGGGATGGCGTACCAGGCCGTGTGACACGGGCCGTGTTAGGGGACATGGGGGGCCGTGTCAGGTCTCTGATCTTGGAAAAATTTGGATATTTTAAACCGGGTTTGTCCCTTTCTTTTGGTCAAATTTCTTACCATTAGTCTAAGGCATTGAGGGTAGCATCCATGCGTAACTATAGGACCTGACAATCGATCATTAGTGCGTGAGTTTTAGAAGATTAATTTGATTTATTTTACTTTATTAATAGATCAATTGGAATGTGTTGATTATGGAAATGTGTATTATGTGTCTATTATAAACCATATGATGGGATAGTTGATAACTGATGGAGGTTTGAGGTTCGGGATATGTTAGGCAAATACTTGAGGGATAGTTGAGGATGGAATTAATGGATAATTTATAGGATATGATAACCGATGAATAATGTGTAAGATATATTGGAGTTAATGAATAGTTCATAGGATATGATAACCGATGATTAATGTGTAAGATATATATATATATATATATATATATATATATATATATATATATATATATATATATGCTTGTGTTGATTTGTATAACTTTGATTATGAATTATATGGATTGTATTGATAATGTGCGTTGAACCTTGTCTGATTTTGATGTGACCCATGTGATGGGATGTGTGATAATTTATGAGGATCAGGAGGATCGTGATATGTATGATTATGTTCATGCATGCATTTTGGTATGCATAATCGAGTTTTCATATGCATGTACGGTGGAATAATCATGTCTCGGATGGAGCGTAAATGATTATTTGGATTCATTGTGAATCGAAAGGTGGGGATGATCGTGACTCAGTAGGAGCGTAAGCGATACATTCGGTCTGAATCAATGGACTATTGTTGAGACGGTACCGCATTTGTATTGTGTCATAGAGTCACTTTGCATTTTATTGAATGAATGATATGTGAAATATGAAATATGATATGTGTTGATGAATGTGTGAGATATTTTATTGATTGAATGATATATAGTGTGTGTTGATGAATAGAGGTGAGATTACCCTTTAAGATGTTATTTGCACCGTTAAAATATTGAATTTTTTTCTCCCCCCTTTGTTGTTTGGTTGCGTATGTGCTTCTTCGGAAGTATAGATGATTCAGGTACTTGAGTATGCTTGGAGTACAAGTTGCTTGGTTGAGTCTTAGGAGTCGCTCTGATACGTAACATGGGAGTTTGGGATCTTTGTTGGTTTATTTATTCTTGGTGTTAGTAGTTACGTATCAAATTTTGTTGAAAACCCACAAATCAAGAGAATTGATGTATGTTATGGATATTTGGAGAATTGCCGCATGATGAATAAAAAGATATATATTTTCCGCTGTTTTAATAAAGAACTATGTGAACTCAATTTTTTTTGTTGAAACGTAGCACTCCACTGTTGATAAAAACTCTGATTTTCTTAATAAATAGTTATTTTATTTAATTGGGAAAAGTGGGTGTTACACAATGGTGTGGTCGTCTATGAAGAAGGACTCCGTCTCCAGTGGCTCGTCGGCAACCCAAGAGAGATCTTCACTCTCAGACGAAGATGGCGCGCTACCCTCCACGGGACGTCCCTGGTCCGTGTTACCTGAAAAGTAGAAGGAACAAGTGAATTCGACGTTGCATCAAATCCACCCTTGCACTGCAGTTCAAGTGAAAGGGCGAGGGGATCAATATCTGACACGCGTGACTGCCCGAGACATTTCAAGAATGCTCGCAAACCCCTAGAAACCATGAAGGATTCGCCCAGGACATTCAAACAATGCCCGATACATTCAAAGATTTCATAGAGATTCTGCTCGGGACCTTTATTTGAATTTCCTTTTTTTGCCCGGCGTATGCATATTACGCCCAGGACATTCATACAAAACCCTAAGGAAAACCGCCTAAGAATATACATTTTACCTACGACGACAAATAATCTACTAGTGTAACTAACTAATCAAGCCTATAATTGCCAGAAAAAGGGAGTCAAAAGGGTTACTTGACATAATTCTTGAGTTGTGAGAACGACGGTGGATGATGGTGACGACGACGATTATGCTTGCGTGAGAGAAAATGGGTATCCGGTAAGACGTCAGAGGAGAGAAAAGGGAAAACTGAAATGGTCCCCCCACTCCTCCTTTTATATACATCACGTGGAAGGATGCGCCCTAGGTAATCATTACCTAGATTCCCAAGGATGGCCTACATTTAATGCACGGAAGACGAAGCGACACACATTAAAGATAATAGATATGTCACCCTGAAGGATTCCAAAGAATGACGAGCACCCACTGCTTCCTCGACACCTAAAAGTGTTCGGGCACTAGGAGATCCTCCTCGACAAAAACATATGCTCCTAGTTCTTCCTCAACAAAAAAATGCTCCTAAGTCCCCGACACTAACTTAGATGTTTCTTGACTTTCCACTTTCACACCCCTTGAACTACGTCGTCAAATTCTATGCAACAAGATTCACGATTTCCACGATAAAGCAGCCCGAGATCACATAACATGCTCCACTCCTCGCCACTTAGGAGCTCGGGAGATCCCCAACATCAAGAATTATGCCCGACACATTCTTAAGTCCTCACTCTGACCCAGAGTTTCGACTTGGAGGGCTTCTGTTCCGGATTGGGCCTTTAAGCCTACGTCGGGCAGAGGCCCAATCAGTCGGGCAGAGGCCCAACCCGACGGGCAGAAGGTTTATATCTTCGGGCACGCCCACGACCCTTTAGCTAGCAGTAGGGGAGACTACGTCTCCCCCATGCTTGACACATCATCTAACTGCCCAATATTAGCTCCTAAGATATAGGGGCAGTTGACCAAGGGCAAAACCACGTGCTAGGTCTTACATGCTCCTACGCATCCCTTGGTAGTTCTGCCTTGGGCCTAGCTGATCCAGCCCAAGGAAGGACCTTGGCCCAACACTGGGGGTACACTATATATACCCTCTTTCATTAGAGGGTCAAGTATTCTGAACCAACTATTTTATTCAACTTCTGTACCCATACTTACTTAAGTATCGAAGTGCCTTGCAGGTACACCCCTCACTTTCTCTCAATCAACTGTTACGTTTGTTGCTCAACTCCTGGAAGGCCTTTCTAATCAGGTAAGATCATATACATATATATATATATATATATATATATATATATATATATATATATATATATATATATATATATATATATATATATATATATATATATATATATATATATATATATTGTTCTGGACTGGGCGGACGCCATGCATGTCGGGCATGACCCAATCTGTCGGGCACAAGCCCAAGGCCCAATACATAAAGATGTGGGGAGAGCACTTCTCCCACGTGCTCCACACCTTCCATCATCTACCCCTGAAATAATCTCCTAGTATTGAGGGATAGTTGGACAAGGGAGAAGACCATATGCTAGGTCTTATATGCTCCTATGCAAACCCTGGAAGTTCCTCCTTGGGCCTAGCGGATCCAGCCCATGAGAAGAACCTTGACCTAACACTGGGAGCACACTATAAAAAACTATCTTTCACTATAGGGTCAAGTATTATATTCTTTACTACTTTCTATACTTGCTCACTCCATAGTTTTTTCTCACTTTGGCAATAGAGTACCTTGCAGGTACACCCCCATTTTATTCACCGTAGAAGCTGCTCGCCACTAGAAGGTTCCTCCTGATCAGGTCAGATCAATTGCGCCGTCTGTGGGGATTTAAAAGTTCTCTCCGTCTTTTGAAACAAAGGACCAAAACTTTACCCTGTCTCTTTCAACCAACCAGCATGACTAGCGAACACGGTGACAACCGCGTCTAGGGGCTTGTCGACCACGCCACTGGTGGTGACGACAACCACCACATCATCCACGTGTTCGACTCAAGGGATGGACAACCTACCACTCTGTCCCCTAAACCAGCTGCCACCTTTGCTCACTGACCTTATGTCGCGACCACCTTCGAGCCCATCCTGATACCAGTCAAGTGAGATTCGACAATAATATCCATGGCCAACGTGCTCAACCAGACAAACTTCATGATGTTTCGACAGCAAGATAGAATCAATATGCTGGAAACAGAGCGTCGTGCCACATCTCCTCCGCGGAGGACCCAAAGATCATGCAAAACCTTTCCTCGCGGATGCGGTTGCAAACCTTAATTTGAGAGGTCCCATCCAGAAGCCATCAAGAAGCGTGGTCGCTCCCCTCCTTGCAGGGGACGATGCTCCCCGGAGCCCAAGAAGAACAAAGCCAGAGGACGTCCTGAGAAATCCACCAACCAGCCAAGGGTATCTCCTTGCCGCAACCAAAGCCCTAGGGACGAAGACTACTCACTCCTAAGGAGCAACGAGGAAGACCCTCACTGCCTACTTTCTCGGGCCATCATGGAGACCCAACTCCTTGTAGGCATGGAGAAACCCCCTAACCTTTCCACGTACGATGGGACTACTGACCCTAATGAACATGTCGATTATATCAATTCTATGCTCGACTATCGTAATGATGTCGGGGGGAAACGTTAAGTGCAGGTTATTCTCCACGACCCTCAGAAAGGGGGCTATGATGTGGTACACAAGCTTGGCTCCCGAATACATCACTTCTTGGAGAAACCCCCTAACCTTTCCATGTACGATGGGACTACCGACCCCGATGACTATGTCGACAACATTAATGCCATGCTCTATTATCACAATGATGTCGGGGGAAACGTTAAGTACCGGTTATTCTCCACGACGCTCAGAAATGGGGCCATGGCGTGGTACAAAATCTTGGCTCACGAATCCATCACTTCCTGGAGAAGCCTGAAATCAGTATTTATAAGGCACTTCACATCCTCTGACGTCACCCTAAGACACATGCTACACTTGAAGCCATCATTCAGGGAAAGAATAAAACATTGCTCTCGTACATCGAGCGATTCAACCAGGAGGCCATCGAGGTAGATACGATCGACTATATAAAGAAATACCTAATCGAGAAGGGACTCCTCCCCGGAAGAGAACTCAACAAGGTAGTTGAGATCGAGCCTCCCCACTCTCAGGACGAGCAATTAAATAAGGCTTAGGCGTACATTAGGTACGAAGAGAAGCATGTTTCCCACAATGTCAGGAGAAATCGCAACCAAGACGAGACCAAAAATCTCAAATATGACGACTATACCGCTCCTCCTCGCACCTGAGAGAGATGGAAAGATGACAAACCTCGTGAGTTCCGCGAAGGCAGTGGGTCTGTTGGGTGCTTCTCCGAGTATACATTGCTTACCGCTCCCGACGAGCGTATCCTTGCTGAATGTGTCAATTCAGAAATTCAAGCAGGGTAGGGCGAGGTTCCCCAAACCAACGACATCGAAGCCCCACACCGGCAAATCCAAATATTGTCGCTTTCACAGAAGCCATGGGCTCATGACAGAAGACTATGTCCACCTGAAGGACACAATCAAGATATAGATCAAAGAGGGGCCCCTCAAGTAGTACACCAAGAGGAGCGAGCCCCCGACACGAGGAACAAGGCTCAAAGAGAAGTCGCGAAGACACTCCATCCGACGACTCTCCCTTCCCCGTGGCCCTTTGCGTGTCTCGTTCTGAAGAATTCCACCTCCCTGAGGCCCACATAGAAGGATATCTGGCTGCTCACAATCCCTGGGAAAGATTCCCGACAGCCCTGGTAATCTCAGGAGGCGGGATGAATAACGAGAACGCCGCAATTTCAATGAAAAAGAAATTTGACGAACTCCTGCTGATCACGCCTGACCAGCTGGAAACTCTAACCAAATCTCGAGGGAAGTCAAACCCCATCTCCTTCTACTTCGAGGAACTCCCTGGATGATCTACCAACTCGAGCATCTTGTGGCTGATAAGGGAAAAAATGGAGCTCTTCGATATCCGCCGCATCCTGGTCTACCAGGGTAGTTACGTCGATATCATGTATGCCCACTTATTCAATACCCTCAAGCTCGACAAAAATAACCTGTCCCCATACGTGGGATCTGACCTCCAGGGATTTAATGGGGCTACCACGAAGTTGTAGGATATGTGGAGCTCCTCGTCTTATTTGGAGAGAACGAGACAACTAGGGAAGTCAAAGTCTAGTTCTTAGTGATATAATTCCCTTCCTTATATAACTGCATTCTTGGTCAACCAACTCTGGCAGCCCTTGACAGTCCACTAGAAGATGAAATACTACACCAAGCTGGGTCGCGTAGTCACATTACACGTGGACATCGAGGAAGCTAGAAGATGCTTTGACACAACAGTGAGAGGACATCGCGTGATCAGTGCGTCCACCAAAGGGAACAAGAAACCTCATGTCGAAGAGCATAAACTATCCTCTCAAATCAACTCCATTGACCTCGACAGTCGCCTCGGTGAAGACGACGCTGCAGATGGGACCGACTAGTCCCCTTCCAACAAACATACACTAGCTCATCAAGTCCGACCAATCCTTGACGGAGATTTTGAGCTTGTCCCTCTCGGTGACAACCCCGACAAAAGAATGAAGATTAGCACCAGTCTCCCGTCGACGACAAGGAAACAACTCGCAACATGCATCAGAGAAAACACAAACCTATTCGCATGGAGCGATGCCGAAATGTCTGGACTCGACCCCGAGGTCTCCTGCCACCAACTTGCCATAGATCCGGCCATTAAGGCCATATCACAATGTAGGCGTAAGCAGTCTCTTGAGAAGGAGGAGGTTGTCGAGCAAGCTATAAAACCTCTTAGAGGAAAATTTTATTTCTGAAGCCCAATACACAACCTGGCTCTTTAATGTAGTTCTTGTTAAGAAAAGTATATCCCCATATGGAATGAATACAAGCATCCCATAACAAAGTTCTTGTAGCGGTAAAAACATGAGTGTAAGATATTAGTTAACTTAACTCAAAGTAAATAGAGTCGCCACCTCACTTTTATTTTATTCCAAGTGGAAAAGCAAAAAAGAGAGAATAATTCCTAATAAATCTAAAAGCAAAAAGATAAAGAAATAAACAGAGAACCAAGTAAGGGGATGGGTTACAAAATGGGAAGGTTTTACGCACCCAAAATGTCTGTGGTACTCCATGGGAGCCCTTTGAAAAATTTATTGCTTTTTGGTTTGAAAAAGGTTTGCAAAAGAGAGTTGAGAGATTTGAGAAGAATTAATTTTAATGTTTTTGTGTTTGGAGAGGTTTATCACCTGAAGCATACGTACCCACAAAGTGTAATGTAAGATCAAAACCCCATAGTTCGTGGAACAAATAGAAAAATTAGTGTTGAATTGATTTTAAAATGTAAAGGTAAATCGTCATTCTTTAGCGAATAATTCTTCTAGAAAGAATGAATCATATCTAAACATGTAAGAAAAAGGTTAAAAGGAAAAATGCACAAAGGTACAAAAATATTTGATGAGTTTTGTATTTTTTATAGTCTTTTGAAATTTGTTTTAACATACTTATATGGTTTAACATTTATTAAGAAAATAAAAGAAAAGGTAAAAATCATTTGACCTACCATCTTCATAAAGATCAAAGCAAATGGAAGGTGTCCTAGAATCTAAGTCCAAAACTCCAATTCCAATTCAAATGATAGTAACCAATAGTCCAAGATTAAGATAACAAATTTTTAAGAGGATTAATCCTTTATTAATATTTATGTGTTGTCGCTCCCGGGATTTTCATCCTAGTACAAACGCGAAAGTGGCGCAAAAAAGGTAGAGTCGCCAGCCAGGCATTTTTATCCCGGATGAATGGGAAGGGTAATTGTAAACACCCCAAATTTGCCCTCACCCATACACACCATGGCTTGTGATCATTGCATATGCATAAACTCAATCATACCATCTCATATCACATTTTTTATTCATTGCATTGGTTCTAAGTCATCTGCATCTAGGGTTTGTGATCTGAGCAATCCAAGAGCTCCTTGAGCCACTCCAAAGGTCATCAATCACTTCAAAGAGGTTTGTGTGTTTTCAAGTATAATATTATATCTTCTCAAAGTCAATAATGTCAAAGAATCACAAGAACTGGGATTGGTATGGAAGCAGAGCCAGGCTTGACTGCACAGATGACCTAGAATTAGGGTTTTGGTTTCAAAGGCCATAACTCCAATTTTTTTGGTCATTATTGTTTCTATTGGTCTCTATATGGTATAGGGAGTATGCATATCAATTTTCATGAAGAAATTCCATGGGGAAGTCATCTGATCAAGAGTTGACTTTTCAAGCAAGTCAGTGCAAAATCAGGGCATCTGAGGCCCCCAATGACCCAACCAAAGGGAATTCTTCATCATTTTGATTGTATATGATCTTTATTTGATCATGGAAGATGTTGGAAGTTCACAAAATTCAAGAATTTCAAGTTTTTGCAAAGTTGACTTTTTGGGCAAGTTTGACTTTTTAAGGAATTTGTCATTTTAGGCAACTTTTCAACCCTTACTTTTTGATTCAAGAAGGCTTCAAATGTAAAAACTTTGGTCATGAAAGTTGTATAATAGATCTTTCCCTTTTCAAAAAGTACAATAACATGACCTAATTCATTTTGGATAAAAAGTTATGGCTCATCAAAGTTGGCAAAAATCACTAAATTTCAAGTTATGCACCAAATGGAAAACTTGCATTTTCTCATGCCAAGCATTCTATTGACTTCAAAATGACTTCTAAACTTCATCACATAATCATACATGACCTAAAAACAGAATTGGCCCAAGGAGTATCTCATTTTTGTGCTTTGATTTTCAATTGTTCATAAGTCATTTTTCATAAAAGATGCAAAGAGGGATCTTTGGCAAAATCACCCTCCAAGGAATTATGTGATCACTAGTTGATTTCTATGCATTGCCATGACTAAATGAAGTTCCATGCACCAAAATTCAGCAAGAATTATCTCATGTACATGGCACAAAATCACAAGAAAACACAAGTGGGCAAGTTGCAAGATCTATCATAGCTCATGATCCACATGCTGCAGACATTCACAAGCAATCTAAGGGTCATCCTTGACCCAAGCTGAAGCAAGACAAGCCCTTAGACAACTGCTGCCATAGCCCATGCTGCAAGTACCAATCACATTGACTTTTTGGCCAAAACCCCCATACTCTTGGAACAGTGAGCAGCCACCTCTACTAACCTGCTCCACAGGCTACTCATACATTGTGGGAGTGTTATAGCAAGACATTGGCCCTTGAAACAAAAAGAGAACACAGCCTTCACAAAAACTGAAAAAGAACTCCTCTTCTTCGAATCTCCCTCTCCAGCCATCAAACACCCAATTTCTCTTCACCAATAAATCACACACACTCAAGAGAACCAAAATCCACCATTGAAGTAGCTTGAAACCTCACAAATCCTGACTGTGGAATCTGCTACACCAGAACACTTCTTCTCAAATCAGCCATCCACAAGAGTTCTGAAGCACCTCATTGAGTTCAGGAGGGTCAAGGGAGTTCACTAGCACAAGTGGGAGACTCTGGAAGCTCACCATTGAAGCTTTCCAGCTCAGGTATGGACAAGAACTTTTCTTCACATAGCTTGCTTTTCTTGTTATAAAATGGAAGTGTGTGTTTTGCTGATCATGGGGATGTCCTTAGATTTGAAAATAGTGAAGGAATGATCATTTTATGCTTCTCTGAAATTTTGCCCGTGTTTGAGTTTGAGCTTGTTCTTCTTTGTTCATGGTGAATAAATGGTTTTTAAGGATGGATTTAGGTTTAGTTTGGGGAGGGGAAGGTTTCTGGGCGTTTAATTTGACTTGGGGTAGCCTATAGGAGAAGCTAGGGTTTTGACCCTACCGGAGAAGACGACCGGAGCTCATCTCCGGTCGCCTGAGGGTGATTAGGGTTAAGCCTGATTAATTACACAACTTTAAATCTTGTCCCTTAGATGCTGTTTCCCGCGTGCTTGTGAACGGCCCAGATGAGTCATTATGCCCTAATCTTGTTTAATTAAATTAATCTTAATTAATTAAACCAACTTCAAACCTCAGCCATCAGATTGCGCGCGTTTAACAACTTTGAACCTGGGCCTTGGATCTTGATTACTCCCAGTCTTGTTGACTTGCACGCACAGCCTCTGGATCTTCCAACTTTCAATCTAAGCCACTCATACTGCATACTTTGTATTTTTATTTCATTTTCTTTATATTTTATTTCTCATATTTATTAAAAATAGCAAAATACATTTAAAAATTATGAAAATTTTCATCAAGGTTTTCATTAATTTTTAAAACACAAAAATATTTTTATTTTTATTTTTTGCATTCAAAAATATTTTTAAATTATTTAAAAGTTTATTTTTAATTAATTAATGAGAATTAATTAATTAAAAATACTTTTAAGTATTTAAAAATCACCAAAAAATTCGTGAAACCTTTAAGAACATTTAGAAACATTGTCCAACCTTAAAACCAAATTTCTTTTTTGATCTTGATGTCTTTTGAGAATTTTTCATGGAATTAAAATCATTTTAAGGCATTATTTTGATCCAAACTTCCAAAAATCATTTCTGCCTAACCATTGAGAGTTGGACTTTGATTCTTTTTGCATTGTGTTTAGAATATCATGTAGTTTGTGAGATTAAATTGGCATGAATTGATCTTTCATTTTCCATTTGTTTGACATTTTTCTTGTTAAGGAACCCTAAAACCCTAGAAAACTTAGGAAAATCATATCTTGAATTAGGTTAAGAGTTGGAACTTCTCCTTTGGACAGTGAGTTAGTATAGGATTAGGGTCCCTTTGAGTGCATTCTCAATTTTTTATCTTGGTGTTTGCTTCTGATTTTGGTTTTTGTTTGATACATTGATCATAAACCCTAATTTGGGCTTCCATATACATCCATCTTGCATTTGCATTCATACCTTGACTTGCCATAACATTTTGAGCATCCATTTGATTCATGTGATATCTTAAGGCACATTGAAAGCATGTTTGATCATTGCATCATGTATTTGCCATGTTGTATGTCATGTGCATCTCATAACTTTTCATGTATGTTCATGGTTCTAAACTTGCTCCAGTTGCATCCATTGGTTCATATGATCATTCTCATGTTTTGTTTCATGTTTGTAGCACCCCATAGTATCATTAACATCATGTATGTGCTTCTGGTTTTGTTTCTCATCATGCCATTTCATTCCATTTGGCATTGCATTGCATTTCTTCCACTAACTTTTCAGGTGGTAAGCAACTTTGAGAAGTGAATTTGCCTTCACTTCTCACATTTTCTTTTCATCTCTCTCTTGCATCCATGCTGCATTTTGTTATATGCTTGAGATTGAGCTTGCTCATTCTTCTTCTTCTCACTTTCTTCCCTCAAGTGACTTGTCTTCTTGAATGAAGCAAGTTACTTTGCTTCTCCTGATCCTTTCATCTGCTTCCTGGTGGTTCCTTTGAAGATTTCTCTTGTTAACCTCACAAACCTTAGGAACAACCAAGCATGACAATGATTAGGGTTTGGATTAGTCCCCCACTTAGTTTTTTTACCTTTGTGTCTCATTGAGTCTTCTCTCCTCACCTCACAATCAAGGACTAAACCCTAAAGGCTTTAAGGCTTTGTGATTAAGCTTATGCCTGCATCCTTCTATTAGGATGGAATGTATAACTTTAATCCTAAGTGTTAAACCCTTAATGTGTTTAAATCCTTTAATCAATCCATCTAATAATCATCAAGACATCAAGCTTGTAACTTGGGCCTTGTGTAAACACCCCAAATTTGCCCTCACCCATTCACACCATGGCTTGTGATCATCTCATATGCATAAACACAATCATATCATTTCATATTACATTTTTGATTCATTGCATTGGTTCTAAGTCATCTGCACCTAGGGTTTGTGATCTGAGCAATCCCAGAGCTTCTTGAGCCACTCCAAAGGCCACCAATCACTTCAAAGGGGTCCATGTGTGTTCAAGTATCATATTACATCCTCTCAAAGTCAAGGATGCCAAGGAATCACAAGAACTGGGATTGGTATGGAAACAGAGCCAAGTTTGACTGCACAGTTGACCTAAAATTAGGGTTTTGGTTTCAGAGGCCATAACTCCAAATTTTTTGGTCATTCTTGTTTCCATTGGTCTCTATATGGTATAGGGAGTATGCATATCAATTTTTATGAAGAAATTCCATGGGGAAGTCATCTGATCAAGGGTTGACTTTCTGGACAAGTCAGTGCAAAATCAGGGCATCTGAGGCCCCCAATGACCCAACCAAGGGGTGATCTTCATCATCTTGAGTGTATATGATCTTTATTTGATCATGGAAGAAGGTTGAAGTTCACAAAATTCAAGAATTGCAAGTTTTTGCAAAGTTGACTTTTTAGGGCATGGTTGACTTTTCAAGAATATGTCATTTTATGCCACTTTTCAAACCTTACTTTTTGATCCAAAAATGCTTCAAATGGAAAAACTTTGGTCATGAAAGTTGTAGAATACATTTTTCCCTTTTCAAAAAGTACAAGAACATGATCTAATTCATTTTGGATCAAAAGTTATGGTGTGACAAAGTTGGCAAAAATCATTAATTTTCAAGATATGCACCAATTGGAAAATTTGCAAAATCATGTATCAAGGCAAATTGTAACTTCTAGTTCATATCAAACCAAGGCACAAACATCACATGTGACTTAAAAATCAGATTTGGACCAAGATTTCTCATGTTCATGGTTGGCAAGGCAAGGGATTTTCATGAAGTTTCAAAAGTAAACAACTTGCAAAATCATCATCACACTTTCCCCCACTTGTTACATTGGATGCTGAACCATGCTAGCCTCCCTCACACACCATGCTGCGCCAGCCCATGTACTTGTGCTAGCCTAGGGTTCAACCCATGCCTTCCTTACAACAAAGTGGACTTTTTGCAAAAGTGAACATCCCAATCACAGCAGGCCAAGTCACATCCTCTGACTATTTGGAATTGTTTATACTATCCATTTGCAAGCTAAACATAACATCAAGCCAGCCTGAAACAAGCCCTAGCACAGCATACACAAACTCACCCCATTTTGCATTTCTCTTCGAATCTGTCTCCATAGCTCACAAACACAAAAACCACTTCCATAGATCAACTCACCTTGCTTCACTGAGCCTAAACCAACAAGACTTGGGCCTGAATCTAGCAAGAACACCATTTCTCCATTTTCACTCCCAAGAGCAAAACCATTCGAATCTGTTCCCACAAGCCATAAACACTCAAACAAATTCCACATATCAACTCACCTTGCTTCACTGACCAGAAACCAACCATTGTTTTGGCCTAAGACCCTCCATATCACAAACACGATTTTCACACTCCCTTGGTCAGAACTTCTGCAAACTCACTCAAGAGGCTGTTTAAACTCCAACCAAGTATCCAAAGCTTCAAAGGGGGATCATTGGGACCTGTTTGAGCCAAAGAACTAGCCAGAAAGTGTCAGAGATCAAAGCTCCAGTTCAGGTGAGCTTCATGAACATTTTTTCCAGGAACTCGTTTTTAAGTTCTTAAATGGTTCTCTATGTTCCACTGATCATGATGATATGTTTGGTTTCGAAAATCATTGAGTTTGGAGCATGTATGGTGTTCCTGAAATTTTCTGACCTAAACCCCTTTTGCTTCGATTCAGCCTTATTATGTAAAATAAATGTGTTTTGGATGTTGATTCTTACTCTATGATGTTTGGGGATGGATTCTGGGCAGAGAAATTAGGTTTTAGTGAGCTAGGGTGAGAGTTAGCCATTTTCAGGGAAGGTGCTGGCCGGAGAAGACGACCGGAAGTCTTCTCCGGCCGCCTGAAAGTCATTTATGTGTAATTAGGGTTTAGGGGCAAGTTTGAATTTAGGCCGTGCGATATTGCTTTCCCGCGTGCATTGGATGGATGAGATCTGATCATTAGCCCTAATCCATATTTAATTAAATGTTAATTAATTAATTAATTGAGTTTAGGGAAGTTTGAACCTGGGCCGTCCAGATGCGCGCCAGGTCAAACTTCCCAAGCCCAGATTCAATCTGGACTCTTCATTGTGCTTACTTTCTTTTATTTCAATTTATTTTCATTTCTTTTTCATTTTATTTGCATAATTTATTTAAAATAGCAAAATTGTTTTAAAAATTATGAAACTTTTTCCCAAGAGTTTCATTAATTTTTAAAACACAAAAATATTTTTATTTTTATTTTTAGCATTTAAAAAGTATTTTAAAATATTTAAAAGTTTATTTTTAATTGATTAATGAAAATTAATTTATTAAAAATACTTTTAGGTATTTAAAAATCACCAAAAAATTCATGAAATGTTCTAAGACATTTAGAAACATTGCCCAACCTTCAAACCAAATTTATTTTTTGATCTTGATGCATTTTGAGAATTTTTCATTGAATTAAAATCATTTTTGTGCATTATTTTGATCCTAAGTTCAAAAAATCATTTCTGCCTATCCATGAAGAGTTGGACATTGGTTCTTTTTGCATTGCATTGTGTTTAGCATGTAGTTTGTGAGATTAAATGGCCATGATTTGATCTTTCATTTTCAATTTTTTTGATAATTTTCTTGTTTGGAAACCCTAAAACCCTAGATATCTTAAGAAAACCATAACTTGAACTTGGTTAGGAGTTGAGACTTCTCCTTTGGGCATGGGGTTAGTATAGGATTAGGGGTCCTTTGAGTGGCATTTTCAATTTTTTATCTTAGGGTTTGCTTCTGATTTTGATTTTTGTTTGATGTATGGTTCATAAACCCTAATTTGGGCCTTCCATATGCATCCATCTTACATTCTATTGCATAACATGACTTGCCATGACATTTAAAGCATCCATTTGATTCATTTGACATCATAAGACATATTGAAAGCATGTTTGACCATTGCATCATGTATTTGCCATGTTGTATGTCATGTGCACTTCATAACTTTTCATGTGAGTCCATGGTTCCTAACTTGCTTCATTTGCATTCATGAACTTGTATGATCATTTCCATGTGCTGCCTCATGTTTATAGCATCTCATAACATCATTAGCATCATGTTAATGCTTCTGGTTTTGTTTCTCATCATGTCATCTCATCCCATTTTGCATTGCATTGCATTTCTTTTCTAACCTTTCAGGTGGTAAGTAATTTTGGGAAGTGAATTTGCCTTCACTTCTCATGACTTTTCTTTTCATCTCTCTTGCATCCATTGCTGCATTTTTGTTTGTGTTTGAGATTGAGCTTGCTCATTCTTCTTCTTACTTTCTTTCTTCAAGTGACTTGACTTCTTGAATGAAGCAAGTTACTTTGCTTCTCTTGATCCTTTCATCTGCTTCCTGGTGGTTCCATTGAAGATTTCTCTTGAAAACCTCACAAACCTTAGGAACAACCATGCATGACAATGATTAGGGTTTTGATTAGTCTCCCCATTTAGTTTTCACCTTTGAGTCTCTTTGAGTCTTCTCATCTCATCTCATAATCAGGGACTAAACCCTAAAGGCTTTAAGGCTTTGTGATTAAGCTTATGCCTGCATCCTTCTCTTAGGATGGAGTGTATAACTTTAATCCTAAGTGTTAAACCCTTAATGTGTTTAAATCCTTTAATCAATTCATCTAATAATCACTAAGACATCAAGCTTGTAACTTGGGCCTTGCATTAGGGTTCTAATTCTTCCTTAATTGGTTAAGAAGGACTAACCCTAGTGTTAATGGACAAGTCCCCCTCAAGTTGTCTTACAAACCCTAAAATTCACTTCATCATCATACCATTGAATAAAATCCACTTAATCAAAGGTTTGTTTTGTCATGAGTTTAATCCCTAATCATGGATTAAGTTGAGGAGCTTTCCTCATCCTAAACACTCTCATCTATTATCCTTCTATTAGGATGGTGTAATGAGTCTGTTAAATCCCTGATTATGGCTTAACCTCATTACTTAACACTAAACAAAAACCACCAAAAACACCTAAATAATCACAAGTAGGTTAATGATCTTAATCCTACACCAAAGGTGATTAAGTGTGAGAATCTGACTTCACACTTAAGGTATTCTCATTACCCCTAATCAGAGGGAGGATGTGATGAGTTTACTAAATCCATTGGTTTAGACTTAAGCTCATTAACTTATGACAAAATCCAAAAACAATAAAAGACTGAAAACACAAAAACAAACAATAATCGTCTCCCCCGGGATTCTTTTCTCATCTCATTCACTCACAAACGAGAACTTGCTTCTTCCGTCTAATGCAAGACAGTTCGCACCTGAGCCAGACAGGTCATACACTTGAGCATAGACAAGTAAGCAGTTCACAAGTCAATTTATCTTTCAGTCTCTTTGGGTCGAACTACGGTGTTCTGACTTCCTCATTGCACGAGAGGATACGTAGGCATAACTTAACAGTTATCGAACAAAAGTCTCTGTATATTCCCCCCTCTTCCAGCATTATTCTTTTAGCCTCATGATCTTGAGCATCTTATTCTTGTTCTTACACTGACACTGTACATTTATTGCACTACATTTCTTTTACACTGACACCTGTACATCCTTTTCCAGCTCTTTTGCACACAGGTCGCACTGACACTACCCCTTTAAAACACAAATCTTTTAGGCGTGGATCCCGTCGAGTACGACGGACAATCTGGGTGCTAATACCTTCCCAGGTTGTAACCAACCCCCTTTTTCAGTCTCTCTGGTTCGCAACCGTCTTATCCATCTCTTTCTAGGTCTATGCAGCATTGCCTTTCCTCCGGGATAAAAATGCCTAGCTGGCGACTCTATTCATCTCCAGTGAGTTCACGGATGTGTATTCTCATTGTCCCTCTCGCCGACCGTTCGCGTCTGTACCTTTATCTGGGCCATTCCCATTTATCGGGAGCGACACCTTGCATTAGGGTCCTAATTCTTCCTTAATTGGTTAAGAAGGACTAACCCTAGTGTTAATGGACAAGTCCCCCTCAAGTTGTCTTACAAACCATAAAACTCACTTCATCATCATATCATTAAATAAAATCCATCTAATAAAGGCTTGTTTTGTCATGAGTTTAATCCTTAATCATGGATTAAGTTGAGGAGCTTTCCTCAGCTTAAACATTCTCATCTATTATCCTTCTATTAGGATGGTGTAATGGGTCTGTTTAATCCCTGATTATGGCTTAATCTCATTACTCAACACTAAACAAAAACAACAAAAACATCTAATTAATCACAAGTAGGTTAATGATCTTAATCCTACATCAAAGGTGATTAAGTGTGAGAAGCTGACTTCACACTTAAGGTATTCTCATTACCCCTAATCAGAGGGAAGATGTGATGAGTTTACTAAATCCATAGGTTTAGGCTTAAGCTCATTAACTTATGACAAACTTTCAAAAGCAATAAAAGACTGAAAACATAAAAAACAAACAATAATCGTCTCCTCCGGGATTCTTTTCTCATCTCATTCACTCACAAACGGGAACTTGCTTATTCCGTCTAATGCAAGACAGTTAGCACCTGAGCCAGACAGGTCATGCACTTGAGCATAGACAAGCAAGCAGTTCACAAGTCAATTCATCTTTCAGTCTCTTTGGGTCGAACTACGGTGTTCTGACTTCCTCATTGCACGAGAGGATACGTAGGCATAACTTAACAGTTATCGAACAAAAGTCTCTGTATATTCCCCCTCCTTCCAGCTTTATTCTTTTAGTCTCATGATCTTGATCATTTCATCCTTGTTCTTACACTGACACTGTACATATACACTTTGCACTTCTTTTACACTGACACCTGTACATTATTTCCCAGCTCATTTATACACAAATTGCACTGACACTACCCCTTTAAAACACAAATCTTTTAAGCGTGGATCCCGTCGAGTACGGCGGACAATCTGGGTGCTAATACCTTCCCAGGTTGTAACCAACCCCCTTTCTCAGTCTCTCTGGTTCGCAACCGTCTTATCCATTCTTTTTCTAGGTCTATGCAGCATTGCCTTTCCTCCGGGATAAAAATGCCTAGCTGGCGACTCTTTCTTTTCCAGTGAGTCCACTGCTGTGTGTTCTCATTGTTCTCTTTCGCCGACCGTTCGCGTCTGTACCTTTACTTGGGCCATTCCCATTTATCGGGAGCGACAGCTTGGCGACTCTGCTGGGGACCCTTATACTGCAACCAGGGCTTCTGGTTCTTTTTGTGGGTTCCTCCTAGCGCTTGATTGATTTGTGTTTACTGGGGTGTTATGTGCTATCTGTGCTTGTATATCTGTTTTGCTTATTGCTTTATGTACAGTTGTTTACTGCTTTCTTTATAGCTTTACATATATCATACTGTCATACTGTGCTGGCTGGATCTGTTTGTTGCTTTGGTGGGTGGGTGTTCTATTGAGAGTTGAGGTCCTATACCTGGGACCTGAGTGACACCTAGGCTAGAGTGGTTCATATTCTTTCCCATTCCATCTCGGTCTGGTGCGGGAATATGGAACACGGTTCAGATATGGGTTTCTTCTTGAGAACTCTGTGTTGCAGATTTCCTGCAATGCTAGGGCTATCTGGGAAGCCTGCTAAGTCTGAATGACCTTTAGTATTGACCTTCAGAAACTGAGGTGAATTAGAGGAGGAACTTTTATGGTTATTGTAAACACTGTACCTCCGGGTTAGAAGTGTTTACACTTCTCATAACTGATCCAAGTCTGAGGATCCTTGTTCTAGAACACCACCTGTGAGGGGGATGGGCTGTTTACAGGTTTGCAGGTACCTTGGCCTCAGAATACCCTATTACTTTGATTTGATTAAGAATACTTCATGTTGGGACAGTTCTTGTGATTCTAAAACCCTGGACATGTGGCTCTTTATTTGAGCCCCCCACCTTGGTTACTGGATTTATAGACCTCCAACTGGAATTCTTGAACATACTTGGACCTATATCAGGGCATTTGATCAGATCCAGCTCAGTCACAAACCCTTGCATATCATTTGCATACATAATCATTGCATCATATTGACATTTGCTTATTTGTGTTTCAGGGTATCCATTTTCATCTGGTTTTGGTTTTGACCCCATCTTCAGTGTTGACCTATCTTCATCTGCACCTGCTTCAGCTATCAGTCACCTGCACCAGCCAATCAGTGGCTCTTTCTTTCAGCATCATCATCAGCACTTGTCTCTACTCAGTCTCAGCATCATGGCACCTAAAAAGAGCAACATCACCTATCACTTCTTCTAGCCAGAGCTATCTGACATCAGGAGGATTCAGACCCTGATCACTCCAGATCACATACCATTGTTCAGGGAACATTATGGAGATATACTTGATATGGTTATGGATCTGGACCCTTCACAGAGAAGCCTGATCCACACTTGCATTCAGTTTTATGATCCCCCACTGAGGTGTTTTACTTTCCAAGACTTTCAGTTGGGCCCTTTATTGGAAGAATACTCATCATTGGTTGGTATGCCTATCAGGAGTGGAATCCCTTTCAACCCTGAGATGGTCTTTCCTGGTAATGGGGAAGTAGCAAAGGCTTTGCACCTGGAACCTGTCCTGATTGAGCAGCATATGACTTCTAAAGCTGGAATCCCTGGTTTCCATCTGGATTTCTTGATCTCTCAAGCTACCCTGAAAGCTTCTTTAGGAGAGTGGAAAGCTGTCTGTGCTTTGTTGGCCCTGAGCATATATGGAATTGTGTTGTTTGCAGATGAGCCTCGATTCATTAGCAAGAATGTAATCCATCTTTTCATCCTGAAGAACCCAGTGCCCACTTTATTGGGGGATCTCTACTATTCAGTGCATCAGAGGAATGAAAAGCAGAGGGGAAGATTAGTGAGGTGTTGTGCTCCATTGTTCCACACTTGGCTTCTCAGGCATCTACCCAGGACAGATGCATTTTTGAATCCTCATCAGCAGAGAAACTGGGCTAAGACACTCACTGCTCTAACTTCAGCCGATATCAGATGGTGCACTCAAAGCACCAAGGGCAGGGATATCATCACCAGCTGTGGGCATTTTCCCAATGTGCCTCTAATAGGAGTTAAGGGTAGTATTAATTACAATCCTCTGCTGTTCAGAAGGCAACTGGGCTATGCACTGGTCCACACTCCTAAGGCACAGGACTTGGTTGAGACTCTTTATTGTGAGAACAAGCCTAATCTGGCTATTGTTAGGCAGGCTGCCTGGGCCTGGAATAATGTCCAAACCAAGGGAGTGACCATTTTGGGGAAGTGCAACAATGTGGCATCAGCACAGTATTATGAGTGGTCCCATGCCAGGGCTCAATTCTCTGGAATGCCCTTTACCATGGAAGATATGCCTGGGCCATCCTCAGTACCACCCCCTGCCACTATCAGTTTGGAGGAGTTTGAGAGCTTGAAGGAAAGAAATGAGAAGTTGACTCAGGCTTTGCAGAAGACCCTCCGGGAGAGGAGTGAGGGCAGGTTGGATATTGAGAGGCTGGAGAAGTTGAGAGTGGAGCATCTAACTAAGATTGAGAAGTCTGGGGATTATATCAAAAAGTCTAAGGCTGGAGAACAAATTCTGAAGAATGCTTGCAAAGAAGCCCAGTTCCAGAGAGCAAGGACAGACTTGTATCTGAGGGAGAGTCAGGCTAGGTGGGTCAGGATCATCGAGGCCCGTACTCTGGAGGACAAGAGGGTCCAAGACAAGATGGAGCAACTGGAAGCTAGTGCAAAAGAGCTGCAGGAAGCCCTGGCGGCAGCCCAGAGGGAGATATCAGAGCTGAAGATCAAAGCTGGAGTGAAGAGGTCAAAGGACCAAAGTCAGCACGAGAAGCTAACAGCAGCTGTTACAACCCGGAATCTCCTCATCAGGAATCTCACGGAGCGTCCGACTGATCCTGTGACCGAAGCACTTCTCAAGGAAGTTCGGGAGGATGAGTTTGGTCTTGGTGTTTGAACATTTGTTTGTTGTTGCTTTCATTCCATGTACTTTTGTTTTCCTGTAATATATTTTGACCCCTCAGAGGGCTTGTATTTGTAAACGAACTATGTACCATTTTGCTTTTTGTAATATATGTATTAGTTTGTTCCATCCGAGTTTACTTCGAGAGCAACATCAACAACATCTTCAAGGGTCTGGAAGGGTCAAAACTGAATGCCAAGCCGGATACCTTGAAAACAAACTAAGCATACTGCATTGCATGCTAACCCTTTGTTTGTTTTGTAGGTTTTTGTTTTATTGTTGCTAACTCTGTTGTGATGTTCAGGAACTATTGCTCGACGCCGGGTATTTCCCCTCAACCGTCCGCACCGTTATCCAACCCGTAACAATCTTCCGGGCATTCAAATGGATCAGGTACAGCAGGACCTTGCAGAGGTGTCGCTCCCGACAAATGACATGGATCAGATGAAGGTACAGACGCGAACGGTCGGCGAGGGGAACAGTGAGAACACACAACCGTGAACTCACTGGAGGATGAATAGAGTCGCCAGCTAGGCATTTTTATCCCGGAGGAAAGGCAATGCTGCATAGGCCTAGAAAAGATGGATAAGACGGTTTGCGAACCAGAGAGACTGAGAAAGGGGGTTGGTTACAACCTGGGAAGGTATTAGCACCCAGATTGTCCGCCGTACTCGACGGGATCCACGCTTAAAAGATTTGTGTTTTAAAGGGGTAGTGTCAGTGCAATCTGTGTATGAAAGAGCTGGAAAGCAATATGTACAGGTGTCAGTGTATAAGTGATGTGTATAAATGAAGTGTCAGTGTGAGATCAGGAATGAAATGAATTGCTCATGATAATGAGGCTAAAAGAAAGAAACTGGAAGAGGGGGGATATACAGAGACTTTTGTTCGATAACCGTTAAGTTATGCCTACGTATCCTCTCGTGCAATGAGGAAGTCAGAACACCGTAGTTCGACCCAAAGAGACTGAAAGGATTGACTTGACTTGTGAACTGCTTACTTGCCTATGCTCAAGTGTGTGACCTGTCTGGCTCAGGTGCTTACTGTCTTGCATTAGACGGAAGAAGCAAGTTCTCGTTTGCGAATGAAGATGATGAGAAAAGAATCCCGAAGGAGACGATTATTGTTTGCTTTTTTGTGTTTTCAGTCTTTTATTTCTTTTTGGAGTTTGTCATAAGACAATGAGCTTAAAACTAAATCAATGGGTTAGTAAACTCATCACATCTTCCCTCTGATTAGGGGTAATGAGAATTACCTTAAGTGTGAAGTCAGATTCTCACACTTAATCACCTTTGATGTAGGGTTAGGATCATTAACCTACTTGTGATTAATTAGATGTTTTTGTGATTTTTGTTTAGTGTTAAGTAATGAGGTTAAGCCATAATCAGGGATTTAACAGACTCATTACACCATCCTAAAAGAAGGATAATAGATGAGAATGTTTAAGCTGAGGAAAGCTCCTCAACTTAATCCATGATTAGAGATTAAACTCATGACAAAACAAGCCTTTGATTAAGTGGATTTTATTTAGTGGTATGATGATGAAGTGTTTTTTATGATTTGTAAGACAACTTGAGGGGGACTTGTCCATTAACACTAGGGTTAGTCCTTCTTAACCAATTAAGGAAGAATTAGAACCCTAATGCAAGGCCCAAGTTACAAGTGTATTGTCTTGATGATTATTAGATGGATTAATTAAAAGATTTCAACACCTTAAGGGTCCAAGACTTAGGATTAAAGTTATACACTCCATCCTAAAAGAAGGATGCAGGCATGATCTTAATCACAAAGTCTCAAAGCCTTGAGGGTTTAGTCCCTGATTATGAGGTGAGAAGAGATGACTCAAGGAGAGACACAAAGGTAAAAACTATGGGGGAGACTAATCAAAACCCTAATTCATTATCATGCTTGGTTGTTCCTAAGGTTTGTGAGGTTTTCAAGAACCAATCTTCAGATGAACCACCAAGAAGCAGATGAATAAGATCAAGAGAAGCAAAGTGACTTGCTTCATTCAAGAAGTCAAGTCACTTGAAGAAAGAAAGTGGGAGAAGGAAGAATGAGCAAGCTCAAACCCAAACACAAGTAAGAATGCAGCAAGGTATGCAAAATAAGATGAGAAGAAAAGTTATGAGAAGTGAAGGCAAATTCACTTCTCAAGCTCACTTACCACCTGGAAAGTTAGAAAGAAATGCAATGCAATGCAAGAATGAGATGCAATGACATGATGCAAAGCAAAACCAGAAGCATGGTGATGATGATTATGATGTTATGAAGTGCTGCAAACATGAGGCAAGACATGGAGATGCTCATACAAAGTCATGGATGCAGATGATGCAAGTATAGAAGCATGAACAAGCATGAAATGTTATGAAACATACAAGACAAATGGCATGGCAAATATGTAATGTAATGATCAATGATGCTTCATACATGTCTTAAGATGTCAAATGAATCATAAGAATGCACAAAATGCAATGGCAAGTCATGTTATGCAAGGAAATGCAAGAAGGATGCAAGAGAAAGGCCCAAATTAGGGTTCATGGATCAAACATCAAACACAAACCAAAAACAGAAGCAAACCTTAACATAAAAAATGAAAAATGGCACCCAAGGAAACCCTAGACCTATAAAGGATCACTGCCCAAAGGGGAGCTCTCAACTCTCAACCAAACTCAAGTTATGATTTTTGCAAGTTATTAGGGTTTTTTAGGGTTTGCAACAAAAGAAATGCCAATCAATTTGAAAATGCAAGATCAATTCATGGCCTTTTTATCTTTGAAAGTACATGCTAAATGGAGAACAATGCAAGAAGAATCAATGTCTTAGCCTTCACCATTAGGCAGAAAAGAATTTTTAAACTTATGATCAAAATAATGCACAAAATAGGATTTAATTCAATGAAAAATTCTTAAAATGCATCAAGATCAAAAAAGAAATTTGGTTTGAAGGTTGGACAATGTTTCTAAATGTCTTAGAACATTTCATGAATTTTTTTGTAATTTTTAAATACCTAAAAGTATTTTTAATTAATTAATTCTCATTAATCAATTAAAAATAATCTTTTAAATATTTAAAAATACTTTTTCAGTGATAAAAAATAAAATAAAAATATTTTTGTGTCATAAAAATTAATAAAACCTTAAAGAAAAAGTTTCATAATTTTTATGATTTTTTAGCTATTTTTAATAAATTGTACAAATTAAATAAAAGAAAATGAATTAAAAATTAAATAAAATGGAAGTATGCAGCATGAAGGGTTGAGATTGAATCTGGGAAAGAATGCATTGACCACGCGCCAAATCTAGTGGCTCATATTTAAACTGACTAAAATCAATTAATTAAACTAATTAAAGTGATTAGGGTTTAATGAATGAATCTGGGCCCTTCAAAGCAGCGGGAAGTCAACAAAGTCAGCTGATCAAACGCTCACCATTCAAACTCTCATTAATTACAGGGATTTGCCCTAATGACTTTCAGGTGGCCGGAGAAGACCTCCGGTCATCTTCTCCGGCCAGGGGGTCACCTGAAAATCCTCAAAACCTCTCAAAACGCATCATAAATGAAAACTAAGCTATGGGAAATGATCCCCAACACCTCACGAATTAAAACCCTCTCTCAAAACAGATTTATCTAACCTAAACAAGCTGAATCGAAGCAACTAAGTTCTAGGGTTCGCAAGCTTCAAACTGAAATTAAATTCTCAAAACGCATCCATTTCAAAAACTAAGAGCATCAGCATGATCAGGAGAGCAAAAGGAACAAGTTTGTAACTAGAAAAGAGATTTCTGGAAAAAATTATTTGGAACTACCTGAGATTTGGAGCTCTTGATTTTGGAACTTTCAGGCCACTTTCCTTGATGCAATCTGCTCCTCTTGGCCCACCAAAGATGCTTGGATGCTCAAATGGAGTTTAGGTTTGCTGGAGAAGGAGATTCGAATGCTTCAGCTTCAACTTAGTCAAAAATGGCAGATGAGTTTCTGGCCCTTTCAAGTCATGGTGATGGGTTGTTTATGACCTATGAGGTGTGTTGAGAAGGTTTATGGTGGTGGTTTGTGTGTTTGTGACTTGAGGAATGAGATTCGAATGAATCTGCAGAATGAGGGTTGGTGATGGCAGTGAGTGTTTTTGGTGGTTTCAGGCCTTGTTTCTTGATGCTTTGTGTCCTATAGATCAAGGTGAGATGGATGGAAACAAAGACTTGGGTGTTTGCAGGCTGTGGGTTGGGATTCGAATGAAGTTGCAAGTTGGGGTGTTTTTTGTGTAAGTTGTCAATGATGTGGTTTCAGCCTTGGTTCTTGATATGTTTGGCTTGCAAACTGAATGAATAAAATAATGCAAGTGGCTGTGAGATGTGACTTGTGCAGCTGTGATAGGTAGTTTACTTTTTGCTCAAAAACCACTTTTGTGTAAGATAGGGCATGGCATGATACTAGCTAAGTACAAAGCAAGGGGGGCTGCACAGCAGGATGTGTGTATGAGCCTAGCTTGGTTCAGCAGCCAAGGAAATGAGTTGGTGAGATGTGATCATGAATTTTGCAACTTGGTCACCTTTTGAAACTTTGTGAAAAATGTCTTGCTACACAAACCAAACCAAGGGCATACTTGATCCAATTCTGACTTTTAGGCCTTAGGGAATGTTTGTGTACTGGTTTGAGAGGAATTAGAAGTCACAATATGCATTGGTTCAAATTTTTGCAAAGTTTCCATTTGGTGCTTAACTTGAAAAACAATGATTTTTGGCAACTTTGCATGGCCATAACTTTTGATCCATGAAGAGTTAGATCATGTTCTTGTACTTTTTGAAAAGGGAAAGATGAGATCTACAACTTTCATGACCAAAGTTTTTCCATTTGAAGCCTTTTTGGATCATAAATCAAAGCTTGAAAATTGACCTAAAAGGATGCCTTCTTGAAAAGTCAACAAAACCCAAAAAGTCAACTTTTGCAAAAACCCTAATTTCTTGATTTCCATGAACTTCAACCTTTTTCCATGATCAAATAAAGATCATATACACTCAAAATGATGAAGATCACCCATTGGTTGGGTCATTGGGGGCCTCAGATGCCCTAATTTTGCACTGACTTGTCTGAAAAGTCAACCTTTGATCAGATGACTTCCCCATGGAATTTCTTCATGAAAATTGATATGCATACTCCCTATACCATATAGAGATCAATGGAAACAAGAATGACCAAAAACTTTGGAGTTATGGCCTCTGAAACCAAAACCCTAATTTTCAGTCAACTGTGCAGTTCATCCTGGCTCTGCATCCAACCAAACCCTAGTTCTTGTGATTCCTCTGCAATCTTGACTTTGAGGAGATGGAATATGATGTATGAACACACATGGATCCCTTTGAGTTGATTAGTGGCCTTTGGAATGGCCCAAGAGGCCCTGAGGTTGCTCAGATCACAAACCCTAGGTGCAGATGCCTTAGAAACTATTCAGTGAATCAAAAATGTACTATGAGATGATATGATTGTGCATATGCATATGAGATGATCACAAGTCATGGTGTGAAAGGGTGAGGGCAAATTTGGGGTGTTTACAGCTGCCCCTATTCAAACATGAGTTAGCTGTGCAGGATGTAAGCAACGGCTTAACAGGCAAACAAGATAACTTGTGGTTGAATACCAAAGACAGTCCAAAATTTGCACTCACAGAATGAAGAAGAAAAGGGATATAGATTGTAAAAGCAAATAAAGTATATTGTAAAGTGGGTGCGACGGAGGACGACCGTCGAGCAGAGGACGACTGCTGGGTAAAGAGCAATGACGGGGACGGCCGACATGCTGGGGGTAAAAAGGTAAAGCTAAGACGGGGACGGCCGACTAGCTGGAGATAAAAGGTAAAGCTAAGACGGGGACGGCCGACTAGCTGGGAAAAATAAGATAATATGATGGGGACGGCCATCAAGATAAAGTTGGATCTTCTCCGGGAATTAATGAAACATGACGGGGACGGCCATCAAGTTCACAAAGGTAAAGTAACCAATGATGGGGACGGCCATCGGGCTAAAAGGAAAAGGGACCACGACGGGGACGGCCATCGGGTTAAAGAATGAATGAAATAAACAGATGATGGGGTACGGCCATCAAAGGTGAAGGACGATCACCTAGCAGGGTACGGCTGCTCTGTTGGAAATAAAGGGAATATGATGGGGACGGCCATCAAAGGTGGAGGACGACCACCTGGCAGGGTACGGCTGCCGGAAACATCAACGATGGGGACGGCCATCGGATAGAAAAGGTCAACGATGGGGACGGCCATCGGACGAGCATGATGGAGGACGACCATCAAGAAGTGGAGGACGACCACTCAGCAGGGGACGGCTGCTCTCGAGGTTCATCATAACACAGGACGAGTGTTAGATAACCAAAATCAACAATGGGGACGGCCATTGGATAAAGTGATGAAGGACGATCATCAAAAGGTGGAGGACGACCACCTAGCAGGGGACGGCTGCTAAAAATCAACGATGGGGACGGCCATCGGATGAGCATGATGGAGGACGACCATCAAGAAGTGGAGGACGACCACTCAGCAGGGTACGGCTGCTCTCAAGGTTATCATAACACAAGACGAGTGTCAGATAAATGAAAATTGATTGTTGGTGATCTACTGGGGATCTAGTGAACACGGACGAGCGTTCACAACCAAGAAAAGAAAGTATAAGTGTTTGGTATTGTATATAGATTAAAGATGCGGACGAGCATCCTTAAGGCTATGATACGGACGGGTATCATGTAGAAACAACCTGACACATGCTCAGAGATGATGATACGGACGAGTATCAACTGGTTAACAAAGAACACGGACGAGTGTTGCATCTGAAGGGATTCTCCTGGGGAATAGTAGACACAGACGGGTATCTATATTCAAGAAGACACAAGTGTTTGACACGGTGTATGGATTAAAGATGCGGACGAGCATCCTCAAGACTTTGATACGGACGAGTATCATGTAGAAACAAACATTAGACGCAATGTTCTGAGATGATGGTACGGACGAGTACCAACGGGTTAACAAAGAACAAGGACTACCGTCGAATCTGTGGGGATGTGAGTGATGTATACAAAATACGGACGAGTATCTGTATAAGTGTACCAATGAGTAGTGAGCATATATATGAGTGTTTATCTGCTGGGGAGAGTGATACGGACGAGTGTCAAGAGAGAAACGTATAATATTAACAAGTATATGGGTGATGAAAGTGTAAGTGAACTTGCTGGGGATGTGACACGGACGGGTGTCAAGAAAGTGTACACAGGCATAGGCGACCATGCTGGGGGTATGACACGGACGGGTGTCGAGGATGAGTATATATGAGTATATGTGAGTGCAAAGAGGGTGTCTTTGGCTTCTGCTGGTGATTTGACACGGACGGGTGTCAGGAAATATCTGTAATATTGGTGATCTTGTTTGTAAAGTATATTCAGGCAACCTGCTGGGGAAAGATGACACGGACGGGTGTCAAAAGGGGTTATGCACTGGTGTTTGTGATCTGAAAGGCAGCTGCTTTTGCTGGGACTCTGATGGGGATGTTTCTGTATATATTCTGTACGCTGACAGGTTGTCAATACTTACAAGTGTTCGATTCACATCATGACTTATGATTATGCTATGCATTTGATTTTTGCCGTAATGCTCCGTATTAGACGGAATGCTACGCTCTGAGGGTATAATATGATGCGAATGCTATGATTATGCAAGGAGGCACAGATCCGGGATGCGGATCCCGTTGCTGCAAAGATCTCTGGTTGATCTGCTTGAAGTGAACGTCCCAGCTGGGGATGAGATCATTGGTAGACCTGATAATATATCCGTTTGGGGATATCGGTCACTGATTGACATATCCTTATAATACGGGACCCAGCTGGGGTTTGTAGAAGCTTTCTCCCTCTGTTGTGACTCCGTCGTGCGTTGCTCTTCTGAATAGAGGCTTGAAGCCCTGCGGGGAGATGATTCCCTGATTCTGCATCCTGCTGAGGAAGGATAGTTGGTATTTTAGCCGGGGAAATGCTATTGGTATATCAGCTGGGGAGAGCAATGGGAAGCAACTCAGCTGGGGATAGAGCATTTTGGATGCTGACATCTTTCATGCCCCAAGTTGCGTTCTGGATACCTACAATCCTGCAAAGATGAGGAAACGCACAAATGGTCCCGAGGTATCCTTTACTGGATTCCGTCATAGGAGATAAGTATATTCCCTGTAAGCATGTGCTTTATATTTTTTTTAGAGAAAAACATCTGTACTTATGCAATTGTGTTTTTAGGGATATCAGACAATTCTTTGCAAAACATAAAATGTAAAAAACGAGACATGACTGAAAATCTGATTTTATTAATTCATGTGCCCTGAATTGGCAAGATACAGTCAAAGGGACATATCTCCTGAAATGAGGAGAGTGTTACAAATTGAGAAACAAAGTGCTGGCAGTGTTGATAACGCTTCGAGGAGCTTCCTCTCCCGCTATGACTCGTATGACAATGACGCTCTTCTCGTCTTGCTTTCTGGAGGGAGTTGATTCTGATCGGAGCTTGATTCTGTTGAGTTTTCCAAGTTGTAGGGGATACAGACGAATTCAGAATGCAGTTGTTCGCTTATTCCCTTATTTTGCATGGATCGCCCTTTCGGGTTTTCAATCCATCGGGATACCCATTTTTGCCTGAGCTGTCCAATGCGGCTTTTCAACTCAGCGGGTGTACATTTTTTGTTTATTTCCCTTATTTTTGCCCGAGTCTTTTATTCTGTTTTTGACTCGCCGGGATGCCCTATTTTTGCCTGGACTTACATTCTGTTTTTGTGTCCAGCGGGTCATTTTATGCGAAGTATTTTTTAACTGCATCTGAATTCACAGGGGATGGAAAATCTTCACCATCCATGGTGCTGAGCATCAGTGCTCCACCAGAGAAAACTTTCTTGACGACGAATGGTCCTTCATAATTCGGAGTCCATTTGCCCCTGTGGTCTGTATGAGGAGGGAGGATTCTTTTTAGCACAAGATCTCCCACTTGGTATTCTCGATGCCTGACTTTCTGATCGAAGGCTTTCTTCATTCTCTTCTGATATAGCTGCCCATGGCAGATTGCAGCCAATCTTTTCTCTTCGATCAGACTTAGTTGCTCGTATCGGGACCTAACCCATTCTGCTTCACTCAGTTTGACATCCATTAATACCCGTAGCGAGGGTAATTCAACTTCAACTGGTAGGACTGCCTCCATACCATACACAAGTTGATACGGTGTTGCCCCAGTGGATGTTCGGATTGATGTGCGGTACCCATGCAAGGCGAATGGTAACATTTCATGCCAGTCTCTGTAAGTGACTACCATTTTTTGCACAATCTTCTTGATATTCTTATTTGCTGCCTCAACAGCGCCGTTCATCTTTGGCCTGTAAGGAGAAGAATTGTGATGTTGGATCTTGAAGTCCCGGCATAATTCGGCCATCATTTTGTTGTTGAGATTAGAACCATTATCAGTAATGATTCGCTCGGGTACTCCATACCGACAGATGATGTCTCTTTTTAGGAATCGGGCTACCACTTGCCTTGTGACATTTGCATATGAGGCTGCTTCAACCCACTTCGTAAAATAGTCGATGGCGACCAGGATGAATCTGTGGCCGTTCGAAGCAGTTGGCTCAATCTTGCCAATCATATCGATGCCCCACATGGCAAAGGGCCATGGTGAAGACATGATGTTCAAAGGGTTCGGAGGCACGTGCACTTTGTCTGCATAGATCTGGCATTTGTGACATCTTCTGGCGTAAGCACAACAGTCTGCATCCATTGTGATCCAGTAATAGCCTGATCTTAACAACTTCTTAGCCATTGCATGTCCTCCGGCATGGGTACCAAAAGAGCCTTCGTGCACTTCATGCATCAGTAGATCTGCTTCCACCTTATCAACGCATCTGAGAAGTACCATATCAAAGTTCCTCTTGTATAAAGACCCATCAGTGTTCAGAAAGAAACTCCCAGCGAGCCTTCTTAAAGTCTTCTTATCATTGGATGATGCCCCAGGTGGGTATGTTTGATCCTCCAAGAAGCACTTAATGTCGTGGAACCAAGGCTTATCATCTTTAGCAATGTCTGCTGCAAATACATATGCTGGTCTATCAAGTCTCGATACTGAAATCTGAGGTACAAAGTTAGCAGTCTGAACTTTGATCATGGACGAAATGGTAGCCAAGGCATCCGCAAACTGATTCTCGTCCCGAGGGATATACTCAAGTTTGACTGTTGTGAAGAAAGTCAGTAACCTTCTTGTATAGTCCCTGTAAGGTATCAGATGGTCTTGGTGCGTGTACCATTTTCCGTTGGTTTGATTGATTACCAAAGCTGAATCTCCGAATACGGTCAATGTTTTGATCCTGAGGTCAATGGCTTCCTCAAGACCCATAATACAAGCTTCGTATTCAGCTTCGTTGTTAGTGCAGTTGAACGTGAGTTTTGCCGAGAAAGGCATATGAACTCCTTTTGGTGTAATGAGTACTGCACCAACACCACGGCCATTCATGTTAACAGCCCCGTCAAACATCATAGTCCATTCTTCTTCTGGGTCAGGCCCTTCAGTGTGAACAGGCTCTTCATGATCTTTTGATTTAATGAACATGATGTCTTCATCAGGGAAGTCAAACCTCATTGGCTGGTAATCATCAATGGGTTGCTCAGCAAGATATTCAGATAGTACACTGCCCTTGATGGCTTTCTGAGAGGTGTACTGTATGTCATATTCTGTGAGAATCATCTGCCATCTTGCAACCCGTCCGGTAAGAGCTGGCTTCTCGAATATGTACTTGACTGGGTCCATCTTTGAGATTAGCAAGGTAGTGTGGGTCAACATATACTGCCTCAGTCGGCGAGCAGCCCACGCTAAAGCACAGCAAGTTTTCTCGAGCAGTGAATAACGTTGTTCACAGTCGGTAAACTTTTTGCTTAGGTAGTATATTGCATACTCTTTTCGACCAGACTCGTCATGCTGGCCCAGCACACACCCCATTGATTCTTCCAATACCGTCAAGTACATAATTAGAGGTCTTCCTTCAACTGGCGGCATGAGGATTGGAGGTTCTTGCAGATATTCTTTGATCTTGTCAAAAGCCCTTTGGCAATCTTCATTCCACTTGACCGTCTGTTCTTTTCTTAGCAGCTTGAACAAGGGTTCACAGGTTGCTGTGAGGTGAGATATGAACCTTGAGATGTAGTTCAATCTACCTAGGAACCCTCGAACTTCTTTCTCAGTTTTCGGTGCAGGCATCTCTTGGATGGCTTTGACTTTATCAGGGTCAACCTCAATCCCTTTCTCGCTTACAATAAATCCCAACAGTTTACCGGACCGCACCCCGAATGTGCATTTGTTGGGGTTCAACTTCAGTTGATACTTCCTCAGACGCTTGAACAACTTGAGCAGATTCACCAGATGGTCTTCCTCTGTAAGGGACTTGGCAATCATGTCATCCACATAACACTCGATTTCCTTATGAATCATATCGTGGAATAATGTTACCATAGCCCGTTGATATGTTGCACCGGCGTTCTTCAGTCCAAATGGCATCACCTTATAACAGAACGTGCCCCAAGGTGTAATGAAAGTTGTCTTCTCCATGTCTTCAGGTGACATCTTGATCTGGTTATATCCTGAAAACCCATCCATGAAGGAGAATACCGAGAACTGAGCCGTATTATCAACCAATACATCGATGTGAGGTAATGGGAAATCATCTTTCGGGCTGGCTCTATTCAGATCCCGGTAATCAACACACATTCTTACCTTACCGTCCTTCTTAGGCACAGGTACTATGTTAGCAACCCACGGCGGGTAGCTAGTTACAGCAAGGAATCCGGCATCCCATTGCTTTTGTACCTCTTCCTTGATTTTCATAGCCATGTCTGGACGAGTACGGCGTAGCTTTTGTTTGACCGGTGGGCACTCTTCCCTCAAAGGCAACTTGTGCACAACTATATCGGTGTCCAACCCAGGCATGTCTTGATACGACCAAGCAAACACATCAACATACTCTTGCAGTAGATCTATCAGTTGCTTCTTTACTGAATTTTGCAGGCAGGCCCCGATCTTGACTTCTTTCACATTTTCCTCTGTACCAAGATTAATCACTTCAACCTCCTCCTGATGAGGGGTAATAACCTTTTCCTCTTGTCTTAACAACCTGGCTAGCTCTTCAGGAAGCTCGTATTCTTCTTCAACCCCTTCGTCAGCTTGATTGATCGGATTGTCAAAGTCATACGATGTCATAGCCGTGCTGTTGTCGGTGCGGTCAGGATGGCACTCTCTGCAAGGGTTTAATTGGTTCATTTTAGTGATCTGATTTTAGTCTTATTTAGAAAAAGTGAAATGAAGTTGTCATTTTGAAAAACACTGCCATTTATTTTTGTACAAAAAGAAAAATGGAAAAACAGTGAGCATAAAAGAAAAAGACTCGTTTGCAAAAAGATTGTCTGATATTTCATTAATTTAATCTTGTTTGCACAAAAGTACAGATGGCCCTGATTACAAAATGAGTCTTGTCATCTTGGGCAAGATGCAAGACTTTGATGCATGCTTATAAAATACAGGAAATAATAATTACTCTGCTCGAGTAACACTTATAATTCCCTGGGAAGACCAGTTCGAGACACTGCTCCCCGGGATCTTCGGACGAATCCAATTCTCCAGGTTGCGTTCCTCTTCCAGCTCGTCTTCCAGACAGTTGATAGCATCGGGGGTTAGCATCCCCCCACTGACAAATCCTGGCTCTGCAGCAGCCTTCACTTGATGTTGAGTTGGTTTGTAACCCAACCCAAACTTGTCCTTCTTCTCTTCCACAGCTAAAATTTTGCCCCAGCCTAGGGCAGTTCCTTCCTCAACAACCTTCCGGGCTTGTTGGTATGACGACATGGAAATCCCAGATACAGCAGAGGCTTCATTAACATTCAAGGCTTCAAAACCTTGGCTCATGGTTTCAACGATCTCTCCGTCCATTTCAATATACTTGTAAGTAGCCAGATGACTCACAAATATATCCTCCTCCCCGCAGATTGTGACAACTTGGCCTTCCCACTCGTATTTTAACTTTTGGTGAAGGGTAGACGTTATTGCGCCAGCGGCGTGAATCCAGGGTCTACCCAACAAACAGCTGTAGGCGGGCTGAATGTCCATCACATAAAAGATAGTTTTAAATGTCTGCGGGCCAATTGTCACAGGCAGCTCTACTTCTCCCAGAACCGATCTCTTTGAGCCATCAAAGGCTCTAACCACCAGGTTGCTGGGTCTCAATGCCAGTCCATCATATTCAAGCTTCACCAGAGCCTTCTTTGGTAAGACATTCAGGGATGATCCTGTGTCCACCAGCACATGTGAAAGGACAGCTCCTTTGCATTCCATAGTTATGTGCAAGGCTTTGTTGTGGTTTCGGCCATCCACTGTCAGGTCAGAATTGGTAAAGCCTAACCCATTGCTAGCAGTGACATTTCCAACGACCGTTTCTAACTGGTTGACAGTAATCTCCTCCGGCACGTAAGCTGCGTGCAGTACTTTCAGTAGTGCATTCCGATGGGCTTCGGAGCACATAAGCAGTGAGAGAATGGAGATTTTGGATGGGGTCTGGTGAAGTTGATCCACAACTTTATAGTCACTCTTCTTGATGATCCGCATGAACTCATCAACTTCCTGATCAAATGGAGTCTTCAGGGCTTCTTTGGCAGCTGGATCTTCCTGCACCGGGCCTTTTCCTTTTGCCTTGGCAGCAGCTTCTGCTTCGGCAGTAGGTCTTTGGACTTGTGAAGCAAAGAGACGTCCGCTTCGGGTGAAGCCTCCGCCTCCGCCCACATTATCAATTTGTGGTGCAGGTGCTGTTGTTTCCAGAGTGATTCTTTTCCCTCCACAGTATAAGTCAGAGCCATAGTGCCAGGGGATGGCCCTATTGCTTTCATATGGTACAGGTCCAGGCACCGTGACGGTAACTGGACTGATTGCTGCTGCTGAAGGGGTTGCAATTGTTTGTGGATCATAGAAGATGGTAACTGGTGCTCTAGTGGGAGCAGCATCCTCTGAATGATAGGCGGAATTATTTTCTGGATCATAGAAGATGGTAACAGTGGAGACATCTTCATGAATGTTTGCTGGTGTTGTAGGAGGTTCTGCTGGAAGGACTGTTGTTGTTGTTGATGGAGAGTCGAAGTGGAATGAAGCTGAAGTTGTAACAGGAGAAACTGTTGAAAACTGATCATTGGGTATAACAGATGAAGTACTTGCTGGTGTTGTTGATGAATTACCGGGAGCAATAGTTGCTGCAGTTGTAGGAGGGTCTGGAACTGTTGTTGATGAAGCTGCCGGATGTGCCGGAAATGATGTAGTGATTTGTAAGAGGCCACTCTTGATAAGGTTGTCAATGCCATTCCTCAAGTCTTCACACCCATTCCATGAGATATTGCAGTAGGGGCACCCCAGCTCACACCCCGGAAATATATCATTTTCACGGAGCTGAGCCTTGATTTCCACCAATGGCGTCCTGATCTGATCCACACTAGTTATCAAATAAGACTGTTGGTCTTCTTCAATGGCGTTAATTCGGGGACCACCATGGTGCGGCATTGGGTTTTTGGTGACACTGGGCGGAGGAGCAAAATTCAAAGCCTTGGAGTCTACCAAGTCTTGTACCTTCATATGCAGAGCTCTGCACTTTTCCGTACTGTGACCAGGTGCGTTTGAATGGAAAGCACACCTAGCATTTGAGTCATAGTTTCTTGGTAGACTGTTTGGATCCGGAGGTGCCAACATTCTTAACTCAACCAGGTTGAGCTTCAGAAGCTGTGGCAATAAAGCAGCATATGGCATTGGAATCGGGTCAATTACTCGGTTAGCTTGAGAGAGCCTCTGTTGGAATGGCCTCTGTTGATTGTTGTTGTTGGAGTTGTTGTTGTAGTTGTTTCCCGGAGGATATTGATTCTGATGATACTGAGGTTGTTGTTGGAAATTTTGTCGAGGAGGTTGATATACTGGTAGAGGATGAGCTGGAGCAGGGATTGTGACTGCTGCTATTGTTCTGGGAACATACTGGGGTCTGCCCCTGTTGGTGTGAATGGCATTGGTCTCGCCGGATCTTCTTGGGCCTGTAAAAGGCTTTCTTGTACCACTGGACGAACTTGCACCATTATCAGATATCTTACCCATTTTTAACAGGCTTTCAATCCTTTCCCCCGCTATGACAACGTCAGCGAAGCTAGTGGAAGAGAAAGCGGCCAACCTGTCAATATATGTCCCCTGGAGAGTGTTCATGAACATGTCTGCCATTTCTCTCTCAGACATTGGTGGTTGAACAGCAGCGGCCAATTGCCTCCATCTTTGGGCGTATTCACGGAAACTTTCCCTTGACGACTGTGACATGCCCATCAGGAGAGTCCTGTTGGGTGCCATGTCTAAGTTATACTGATACTGACGAATGAAGGCCTCTGCCAGGTCCTTCCAGCATCTCACAGTTGCCCTTGTCAAGTGGGAATACCATTCCCTTGATGCTCCAGTCAAGCTATCTTCGAAGTAAAACATCCAAAGTTTCTCATCCATCGTATAAGCTTTTAATCTTCCCAGGAATGACTGCAAATGAGTTCGGGGGCATGAAGTCCCATTATACTTTTCGAAACATGGAGGCTTGAACTTGTGGGGGATCCTGACCCCGTCTACCAGCCCCATGTCCATGACGTCAAAGCCCAGAGAATTTTGAGACTCCAGTGATCTCAATTTTTCAGCTATCTCATCCAAACGCCTATCATAGGCCTCCTCTCCAGCACCCATGACTGTGAATTGGTCCTCCTGAGGATCCTCTTGAAGTACTCTGGCTGCAGTAGCCGTTCCCTGAACGTTTGCGGGAATGTGGATCTCAGGATGTAAATGTGGGCCAAACACCGGGGGATTAACATGTGGTTGCACCCTTTCGTTGTTGCTTGTGCCAGCAGTTCCTACATGGGGGTCCTCTTGAGTTCTCCCTTCTACCAACACTCTAAGCCTCTCCTGGCTCTGAGCTAAATTATTCATCACCTCCATGAATTGAGTGATCTGGGTTCTCATCTCCACCCTTTCGTTAGCCATCTGGGTTCTGGCCTCGTTGAGATCTTGCTGCAACTGGTCCATTTGGATGCCCGGAAGGTTGCTTCTAGTTGGGTACCTGTGTGGCCTGTTGAGAGGAAACACCCGGCGACGAGCAATTCTGCCTGAATATCACAACAGAGGTTAGTATCAATAAAACAAAACCTGCAAAACAAACAAAGAGGGTTAGTATGCAATGCAGTTGTGCTTATTTGCTATCAAGGGTATCCGGTTTGGTCTTCAGTTTTGACCCTTCCAGACCCTCGAGGATGATGCTGTTGAAGTTGCTTTTGCCATGCACTCGGGTGGAAACCAACATAAATATATTACAAAGGACAATCATAATACAATTTGTTCATTCTTACAACACCAGCCCTCTAGGGGTCAAAATACATAATCAAAAAGCAAAAGTACATGAAAAGAAATAGCAACAAGCAAATGATCAAACTCCGAGGCCAAACTCATCCTCACGAACTTCCTTAAGAAGTGCTTCGGTCACAGGATCAGCCGGGCGCTCCGTGAGACTTCTGATGAGAAGATTTCTGGTTGCAACAGCTGCAGTCAACTTCTTGTTCTGACTTTGGTCTTTAGACCTCTTCACTCCAGCTCTGATTTCTAGCTCTGAAATTTCCTTCTGGGCTGCTGCCAGGGCTTTTTCCATCTGTTCCATCTTGTCCTGAGCTCTCTTGTCTTCTAGAGTACGGGCTTCAGTGATCCGGACCCACCTGGCCTGACTCTCTTTCAAATACAAGTCTGTTCTGGCTCTTTGGAACTGGGCTTCTTTACAAGCGTTCTTCAGAATCTGCTCACCAGCTTTAGACTTGTTGATGTATTCTCCAGACCTCTCAATTTTTGTCAAGTGCTCAACTCTCAGCTTCTCTAGTCTTTCAATCTCCCTCACACCTTCACTCCTCTCCCTGAGGGTCTTCTGCAAGGCTTGAGATAACTTCTCATTCCTTTCCTTCAGGCTTTCAAACTCTTCCAGGCTAACAGTTGCTGGAGGTGGTGCTGATGATGACTCAGGCATGTCTTTGATGGTGAAGGGCAATCCTGAGATTTGGGCCCTAGCATGGGACCACTCCTGATATTGAGCTGACGCCACATTATTGCACTTTCCCAGAATGGTGATTCCCTTGGTTTGAATATGATCCCAGGCCCAAGCAGCCTGCCTAACAGTTGCCAGACTGACCTTGTTCTCACAGTAGAGGGTCTCAGCCAAGTCCTTTTCCCTAGGAGCATGAACCAATGCATAACCCAATTGCCTCTTGAACAGCAGGGGGGTGTAATTGATACTTCCCTTGACTCCTACCAAAGGCACATTAGGAAAATGCCCGCAGCTAGTGATTATGTCTCTGCCCTTGGTACTTTGATTGCACCACCGGATATCTGCTGTAGTTAGGACAGAAAGTCTCCTTGCCCAGTTGCTTTGCTGGTGAGGGTTTAGGAATGCATCTGTCCTAGGTAGATGCTTGAGAAGCCAGGCATGGAATAGTGGAGCACAAATCCTCACTAACTTCCCTCTCTGTTTCTCATTCCTCTGATGTACTGAGTAATAGAGATCACCCAACAAGGTAGGCACTGGGTTCTTCAAGATGAACAAATGGATTGCACTCTTGCTGATGAATCTGGGCTCATCTGCAAATAACACAATTCCATACACACTTAAGGCCAACAGAGCACAAACAGCTTTCCACTCCCCCAGGGAGGCCTTCAGACTAGCTTGAGAGATTAGGAAGTCCAGCTGTAATCCAGGGACACTAGATTTAGAGGTCATGTGTTGTTCAACCAAAGCAGGTTCCAGGTGCAAAGCTTTGGCTATCTCCCCATTGCTGGGAAAGTCCATTTCAGGGTTGAATGGGATCTCCCTCTTGATAGGCAAACCAGTCAGAGATGAATATTCTTCTAGAAGAGGCCCCAACTGAAAGTCCTGAAATGTAAAGCATCTCAAAGGGGGGTCATAGAACTGGATGCAGGTATGGATCAGGCTCCTTTGAGATGGGTCCATGTCCATAACTAGGTCAAGTATGTCCCCATAATGTTCCCTGAACAAAGGGATGTAATCTGGTGTAATCAGGGTTTGGATCCCCCTGAGGTCTGACAAGTCTGGTTGGAAGAAATGATAGGTAATGTTGTTCTTCTTTGGAGCCATGATGCTGAAGACTGGACGAAGTGCTGATGACAGTGCTGAGGTAGAGAGATAGCCACTGATAGGCTGGTGCTGAAGCAGACAACTAAAACTGAAACAGATGCTGGTGATGATGGGTCAAAGCTGCAGATGGGGTCAAAACCAAAACCTGATGAAATGGATACCCTGAAAAACAAATAAGCACATGTTAATATGATGCGATGAGTATGGATGCAGATGAAATGCAAGGGGTTTGTGACTGAGCTGGATCTGATTAACTGCCTTGGTATAGATCCATGTGTGTTCAAGAATTCCAGATGGAGGCCTATAAATCCAGTAACCAAGGTAGGGGGCTCAAATAAAGAGCCATATGTCCAGGGTTTTAGAATCACAAGAACCATCCAACATGGAGCATTCTTAACAAAGTAACGGGGTATTCTGAGGTCAAGGTACCTGCAAACCTGTAAACAGCCCAACCCCCTCCCAGGTAGTGATCTAGAACAAGGATCCTCAGACTTGGATCAGTTATGAGAAGTGTAAACACTTCTAACCCGGAGGTACAGTGTTTACAATTACCATAACAATTCCTCCTCTAATTCACCTCAGTTTCTGAAGGTCAATACTAAAAGGTCATCCAGACTTAGCAGGCTTCCCAGATCCCCCTAGCATTGCAGGAAATCTGCAACACAGAGTTCTCAAGAAGAAACCCATATCTGAACCGTGTTTCATATTCCCGCACCAGACTGAAAATTGACTGGGAAAGAATATGATTCACTCTAGCCTAGGTGTCACTCAGGTCCCAGGTATAGGACCTAAACTCTCAATGGAACCCCAACCCACCAAAACAAACCAGATCCAGCACAGACAGCATGACAGTATGATATATAAATGCAGTAAAGAACAGCAATAAATAAAGCTGTACAGAAAGCAGTAAATAAAGCAAATATACAAACACAAATAGCACATAACACCCCAGTAAACACAAATCAAACAAGCGCTAGGAGGAACCCACAAAAAAGAACCAGAAGCCCTGGTTGCAGTATAAGGGTCCCCAGCAGAGTCGCCAAGCTGTCGCTCCCGACAAATGACATGGATCAGATGAAGGTACAGACGCGAACGGTCGGCGAGGGGAACAGTGAGAACACACAACCGTGAACTCACTGGAGGATGAATAGAGTCGCCAGCTAGGCATTTTTATCCCGGAGGAAAGGCAATGCTGCATAGGCCTAGAAAAGATGGATAAGACGGTTTGCGAACCAGAGAGACTGAGAAAGGGGGTTGGTTACAACCTGGGAAGGTATTAGCACCCAGATTGTCCGCCGTACTCGACGGGATCCACGCTTAAAAGATTTGTGTTTTAAAGGGGTAGTGTCAGTGCAATCTGTGTATGAAAGAGCTGGAAAGCAATATGTACAGGTGTCAGTGTATAAGTGATGTGTATAAATGAAGTGTCAGTGTGAGATCAGGAATGAAATGAATTGCTCATGATAATGAGGCTAAAAGAAAGAAACTGGAAGAGGGGGGATATACAGAGACTTTTGTTCGATAACCGTTAAGTTATGCCTACGTATCCTCTCGTGCAATGAGGAAGTCAGAACACCGTAGTTCGACCCAAAGAGACTGAAAGGATTGACTTGACTTGTGAACTGCTTACTTGCCTATGCTCAAGTGTGTGACCTGTCTGGCTCAGGTGCTTACTGTCTTGCATTAGACGGAAGAAGCAAGTTCTCGTTTGCGAATGAAGATGATGAGAAAAGAATCCCGAAGGAGACGATTATTGTTTGCTTTTTTGTGTTTTCAGTCTTTTATTTCTTTTTGGAGTTTGTCATAAGACAATGAGCTTAAAACTAAATCAATGGGTTAGTAAACTCATCACATCTTCCCTCTGATTAGGGGTAATGAGAATTACCTTAAGTGTGAAGTCAGATTCTCACACTTAATCACCTTTGATGTAGGGTTAGGATCATTAACCTACTTGTGATTAATTAGATGTTTTTGTGATTTTTGTTTAGTGTTAAGTAATGAGGTTAAGCCATAATCAGGGATTTAACAGACTCATTACACCATCCTAAAAGAAGGATAATAGATGAGAATGTTTAAGCTGAGGAAAGCTCCTCAACTTAATCCATGATTAGAGATTAAACTCATGACAAAACAAGCCTTTGATTAAGTGGATTTTATTTAGTGGTATGATGATGAAGTGTTTTTTATGATTTGTAAGACAACTTGAGGGGGACTTGTCCATTAACACTAGGGTTAGTCCTTCTTAACCAATTAAGGAAGAATTAGAACCCTAATGCAAGGCCCAAGTTACAAGTGTATTGTCTTGATGATTATTAGATGGATTAATTAAAAGATTTCAACACCTTAAGGGTCCAAGACTTAGGATTAAAGTTATACACTCCATCCTAAAAGAAGGATGCAGGCATGATCTTAATCACAAAGTCTCAAAGCCTTGAGGGTTTAGTCCCTGATTATGAGGTGAGAAGAGATGACTCAAGGAGAGACACAAAGGTAAAAACTATGGGGGAGACTAATCAAAACCCTAATTCATTATCATGCTTGGTTGTTCCTAAGGTTTGTGAGGTTTTCAAGAACCAATCTTCAGATGAACCACCAAGAAGCAGATGAATAAGATCAAGAGAAGCAAAGTGACTTGCTTCATTCAAGAAGTCAAGTCACTTGAAGAAAGAAAGTGGGAGAAGGAAGAATGAGCAAGCTCAAACCCAAACACAAGTAAGAATGCAGCAAGGTATGCAAAATAAGATGAGAAGAAAAGTTATGAGAAGTGAAGGCAAATTCACTTCTCAAGCTCACTTACCACCTGGAAAGTTAGAAAGAAATGCAATGCAATGCAAGAATGAGATGCAATGACATGATGCAAAGCAAAACCAGAAGCATGGTGATGATGATTATGATGTTATGAAGTGCTGCAAACATGAGGCAAGACATGGAGATGCTCATACAAAGTCATGGATGCAGATGATGCAAGTATAGAAGCATGAACAAGCATGAAATGTTATGAAACATACAAGACAAATGGCATGGCAAATATGTAATGTAATGATCAATGATGCTTCATACATGTCTTAAGATGTCAAATGAATCATAAGAATGCACAAAATGCAATGGCAAGTCATGTTATGCAAGGAAATGCAAGAAGGATGCAAGAGAAAGGCCCAAATTAGGGTTCATGGATCAAACATCAAACACAAACCAAAAACAGAAGCAAACCTTAACATAAAAAATGAAAAATGGCACCCAAGGAAACCCTAGACCTATAAAGGATCACTGCCCAAAGGGGAGCTCTCAACTCTCAACCAAACTCAAGTTATGATTTTTGCAAGTTATTAGGGTTTTTTAGGGTTTGCAACAAAAGAAATGCCAATCAATTTGAAAATGCAAGATCAATTCATGGCCTTTTTATCTTTGAAAGTACATGCTAAATGGAGAACAATGCAAGAAGAATCAATGTCTTAGCCTTCACCATTAGGCAGAAAAGAATTTTTAAACTTATGATCAAAATAATGCACAAAATAGGATTTAATTCAATGAAAAATTCTTAAAATGCATCAAGATCAAAAAAGAAATTTGGTTTGAAGGTTGGACAATGTTTCTAAATGTCTTAGAACATTTCATGAATTTTTTTGTAATTTTTAAATACCTAAAAGTATTTTTAATTAATTAATTCTCATTAATCAATTAAAAATAATCTTTTAAATATTTAAAAATACTTTTTCAGTGATAAAAAATAAAATAAAAATATTTTTGTGTCATAAAAATTAATAAAACCTTAAAGAAAAAGTTTCATAATTTTTATGATTTTTTAGCTATTTTTAATAAATTGTACAAATTAAATAAAAGAAAATGAATTAAAAATTAAATAAAATGGAAGTATGCAGCATGAAGGGTTGAGATTGAATCTGGGAAAGAATGCATTGACCACGCGCCAAATCTAGTGGCTCATATTTAAACTGACTAAAATCAATTAATTAAACTAATTAAAGTGATTAGGGTTTAATGAATGAATCTGGGCCCTTCAAAGCAGCGGGAAGTCAACAAAGTCAGCTGATCAAACGCTCACCATTCAAACTCTCATTAATTACAGGGATTTGCCCTAATGACTTTCAGGTGGCCGGAGAAGACCTCCGGTCATCTTCTCCGGCCAGGGGGTCACCTGAAAATCCTCAAAACCTCTCAAAACGCATCATAAATGAAAACTAAGCTATGGGAAATGATCCCCAACACCTCACGAATTAAAACCCTCTCTCAAAACAGATTTATCTAACCTAAACAAGCTGAATCGAAGCAACTAAGTTCTAGGGTTCGCAAGCTTCAAACTGAAATTAAATTCTCAAAACGCATCCATTTCAAAAACTAAGAGCATCAGCATGATCAGGAGAGCAAAAGGAACAAGTTTGTAACTAGAAAAGAGATTTCTGGAAAAAATTATTTGGAACTACCTGAGATTTGGAGCTCTTGATTTTGGAACTTTCAGGCCACTTTCCTTGATGCAATCTGCTCCTCTTGGCCCACCAAAGATGCTTGGATGCTCAAATGGAGTTTAGGTTTGCTGGAGAAGGAGATTCGAATGCTTCAGCTTCAACTTAGTCAAAAATGGCAGATGAGTTTCTGGCCCTTTCAAGTCATGGTGATGGGTTGTTTATGACCTATGAGGTGTGTTGAGAAGGTTTATGGTGGTGGTTTGTGTGTTTGTGACTTGAGGAATGAGATTCGAATGAATCTGCAGAATGAGGGTTGGTGATGGCAGTGAGTGTTTTTGGTGGTTTCAGGCCTTGTTTCTTGATGCTTTGTGTCCTATAGATCAAGGTGAGATGGATGGAAACAAAGACTTGGGTGTTTGCAGGCTGTGGGTTGGGATTCGAATGAAGTTGCAAGTTGGGGTGTTTTTTGTGTAAGTTGTCAATGATGTGGTTTCAGCCTTGGTTCTTGATATGTTTGGCTTGCAAACTGAATGAATAAAATAATGCAAGTGGCTGTGAGATGTGACTTGTGCAGCTGTGATAGGTAGTTTACTTTTTGCTCAAAAACCACTTTTGTGTAAGATAGGGCATGGCATGATACTAGCTAAGTACAAAGCAAGGGGGGCTGCACAGCAGGATGTGTGTATGAGCCTAGCTTGGTTCAGCAGCCAAGGAAATGAGTTGGTGAGATGTGATCATGAATTTTGCAACTTGGTCACCTTTTGAAACTTTGTGAAAAATGTCTTGCTACACAAACCAAACCAAGGGCATACTTGATCCAATTCTGACTTTTAGGCCTTAGGGAATGTTTGTGTACTGGTTTGAGAGGAATTAGAAGTCACAATATGCATTGGTTCAAATTTTTGCAAAGTTTCCATTTGGTGCTTAACTTGAAAAACAATGATTTTTGGCAACTTTGCATGGCCATAACTTTTGATCCATGAAGAGTTAGATCATGTTCTTGTACTTTTTGAAAAGGGAAAGATGAGATCTACAACTTTCATGACCAAAGTTTTTCCATTTGAAGCCTTTTTGGATCATAAATCAAAGCTTGAAAATTGACCTAAAAGGATGCCTTCTTGAAAAGTCAACAAAACCCAAAAAGTCAACTTTTGCAAAAACCCTAATTTCTTGATTTCCATGAACTTCAACCTTTTTCCATGATCAAATAAAGATCATATACACTCAAAATGATGAAGATCACCCATTGGTTGGGTCATTGGGGGCCTCAGATGCCCTAATTTTGCACTGACTTGTCTGAAAAGTCAACCTTTGATCAGATGACTTCCCCATGGAATTTCTTCATGAAAATTGATATGCATACTCCCTATACCATATAGAGATCAATGGAAACAAGAATGACCAAAAACTTTGGAGTTATGGCCTCTGAAACCAAAACCCTAATTTTCAGTCAACTGTGCAGTTCATCCTGGCTCTGCATCCAACCAAACCCTAGTTCTTGTGATTCCTCTGCAATCTTGACTTTGAGGAGATGGAATATGATGTATGAACACACATGGATCCCTTTGAGTTGATTAGTGGCCTTTGGAATGGCCCAAGAGGCCCTGAGGTTGCTCAGATCACAAACCCTAGGTGCAGATGCCTTAGAAACTATTCAGTGAATCAAAAATGTACTATGAGATGATATGATTGTGCATATGCATATGAGATGATCACAAGTCATGGTGTGAAAGGGTGAGGGCAAATTTGGGGTGTTTACAAGAGGTTAGAAATCAAATGGCGAACGAAAGATTGGAAATGAGAACGCAGATGACTCAGTTTATGGAAGTGATGAACAACATGGCCCAGAGCCAGGAAAGATTGAGGGCCATGGTGGAAAGGCAAAATCAAGAAGATCCACATATAGGGACTGGCGGCACCAGCAACAATGAAAGGGTCCAACCTCATGTTAACACCCCTGTATTCGGCCCCCATCTTCATCCAGAGGTCAATATTCCTGCAAATGTTCAGGGGACTGCCACTGCAGGCAGGGTACTTCAAGAAGACCCCCAAGAGGATCAATTCACAGTAATGGGTGCTGGGGAGGAAGCTTATGATAGAAGGTTGGATGAGATAGCTGAGAAATTGAGGTCCTTAGAATCTCAAAATTCTTTGGGTTTCGATGTCATGGACATGGGCTTGGTAGACGGGGTCAGGATCCCCCATAAGTTCAAGCCTCCTTGTTTTGAAAAATACAACGGGACTTCATGCCCCCGGACTCATTTACAATCATTTCTGGGAAGGCTGAAGGCCTATACTATGGATGAGAAGCTCTGGATGTTCTATTTCGAAGACAGCTTGACAGGAGCCTCAAGAGAATGGTACTCTCATCTGACGAGAGCAACTATCAGGTGTTGGAAAGACCTGGCAGAAGCCTTTATCAGACAGTATCAGTACAACTTAGACATGGCACCCAACAGGACTCTCCTAATGGGAATGTCACAGTCGTCAAGGGAGAGTTTCCGAGAATATGCCCAGAGATGGAGGCAATTGGCTGCTGCTGTTCAGCCACCTATGTCTGAGAGGGAAATGGCGAACATGTTTATGAACACCCTCCAGGGAACATATATTGACAGGCTGGCTGCTTTCTCTTCTACTAGCTTCGCAGATGTTGTCATAGCTGGGGAGAGAATTGAGAGCCTGTTAAAAATGGGCAAGATTTCTGACAATGGTGCCAGCTCGTCCAGTAGTACAAGGAAGCCTTTTGCAGGCCCAAGAAGAACTGGCGAGACCAATGCCATCCACACCAACAGGGGCAGGCCCCAATATGTCCATAGATCTGTGGCAGCAGTCACCATTCCCGCTCCAGCTCATCCTCAACCAGCTTATCAACCTCCGCAGCAAAACTATCAGCAACAACCTCAGTACCATCAACCAGCTCAGTATCCTCCAAGGAATTATAACAACACCAACAGCAACAACCAGCAAAGGCCATTCCAACAGAGGCCATCTCAAGCTAATAGGGTGATCGATCCGATCCCTATGCCTTATGCTACATTGCTGCCACAACTCCTGAAACTCAACCTGGTTGAGCTAAGGACGCTGGCGCCTCCAGATCCCAGCAGTCTACCCAGGAATTATGACTCCAACGCCAGATGTGCCTTTCATTCAAATGCACCTGGCCACAGTACAGAAAAGTGCAGAGCTCTGCATATGAAGGTACAAGACCTGGTAGACTCAAAAGCTCTGAATTTCGCACCACCACCCAATGTCAATAAGAACCCAATGCCAAACCACGGTGGTCCCAGAATTAACGCTATTGAAGAAGACAAGCCGTCTTATTTAATAACCAGTGTGGGTCAGATCCGGACACCGTTGGTAGAAATCAAGGCTCAACTCCTCGAATGTCAGATGTTCCCGGGGTGTGAGTTGGGTTGTGCTTACTGCAATATCTCGGTAAATGGGTGCGATAATTTAAGGAATGGCATAGATGATCTCATTCAGAGTGGCCAGCATCAGATCACCACATCATTTCCTACAAATCCAGCAATCTCATCAGCAACAACTCCAGAACCTCCTACAACTGCAACAACCATTGTTCCCGACAATTCTTCGGCTTCATCAACAAGTATTTCATCTGTCGTTTCAACTGATCAGCTGTCAACAAATTTTTCTTCTACAACTCCAGCACCACTCCATTTTGAAACTCCTATAACAACAACATCCATTCTTCCAACAATGTCTCCTACAACATCAGCAACAAATCATGAAGATGTCTCAACCGTCACAATATTTTATGATCCTGAAAACAACTCTGCCTACAACTCAGAAAGTGCTGCTCCCATCAGAGCACCAGTCACAATTTATTATGATCCACAGACTATCACAGTTCCTTCAGCGGCTGCAGTTAGCCCAGTCACTATCACGGTACCTGGGCCGGTACCTTATGAAAGCATTAATGCCATCCCATGGCATTACGGCTCTGACCTGTACTGCGGAGGACAAAGAATCACTTTTGAATCATCAACCCCTGCACCACAAGTAGACAATGTGGGAGGAGGCGGAGGCTTCACTCGAAGCGGACGTCTCTTTGCTCCACAAATTCAGAGACCCACTGCCGAAGCAGAAGCTGCTGCCAAGGCAAAAGGAAAGAGCTTGGTGCAGGAGGAGCAGACTATTAAAGAGGCTTTGAAAACGCCCTTTGATCAAGAGGTTGATGAGTTCATGCGAATCATCAAAAAGAGTGATTATAAAGTAGTGGATCAGCTTCATCAGACGCCTTCCAAGATCTCCATCCTATCATTGCTTATGTGCTCCGAAGCCCATCGGAATGCACTACTCAAAGTTTTGCACGCAGCTTACGTGCCTGAAGAGATCACTGTCAATCAGCTGGAAGCTGTAGTTGGAAATGTTAATGCTAGTCACGGACTAGGGTTCACCAATACTGATTTGACGACGGAAGGCCGCAACCATAACAAAGCCTTGCACATAACCATGGAATGTAAAGGTGCTGTCCTTTCCCATGTGCTGGTAGACACGGGATCATCCCTCAATATCTTACCCAAAAAGGCCCTGGTGAAGCTAGAATATGATGGATTGGCGTTGAGACCCAGCAACCTGGTGGTGAGAGCCTTTGATGGTTCAAAGAGATCGGTTCTGGGAGAGATTGAGTTGCCCATAACGATTGGCCCGCAAACCTTTAAAACGACCTTCTACGTGATGGATATACAGCCTGCCTACAGCTGTCTATTGGGTAGGCCATGGATTCACGCCGCTGGTGCCGTGACCTCTACCCTTCACCAGAAGTTAAAATACGAGTGGGAGGGTCAAGTCGTTACAATCTGTGGAGAGGAGGATATATTTGTCAGCCACCTGGCTACTTATAAGTACATTGAGATGGATGGGGAGATCCATGAAACAATGAGCTAAGGTTTCGAAGCTTTGAATGTAAATGAAACATCTGCTGTACCTGGTACTTCAATATCATCATACCAACAAGCCCGGAAGGTTGTTGAGGAAGGAAATGCCCAAGGCTGGGGCAAACTACTACCGGTGGAGAAGAAAGAGGACAGATTTGGGTTGGGTTACAAACCAACTCAACAAGATCAAGCAGCGGCTGCAAAAGAGCCCAACTTTGTGAGTGGGGGGATGCTCACCCCTGATGCTGTCAACAATGTGGAAGACGAGCTGGAAGAAGAACGCAACCTGGAAAGCTGGATTCGTCCAAAGATCCCGGGGAGCAGTGTCTCGAACTGGTCTTCCCAGGAAATTATAAGAGTTACTCATGCAGAGTAATTATTATTTCCTGTATTTTTATAGCATGCATCAAAGTCTTGCATCTTGCCCAAGATGACAAGACTCATTTTGTAATCGGGCCATCTGTACTTTTTGTGCAACAAGATTAATCAATGAAATATCAGACATCTTTTTGCAAATGAGTCTTTTTCTTTTCTGCTCACTGTTTTTCCATTTTTCTTTTTGTACAAAAATAAATGGCGATGTTTTCAAAATGACAACTTTATTTCACTTTTCTAAGCAAGATTAAAATCAAATCACTAAAATGAACAAACTGAACCCTTGCAGAGAGTGCCTTCCAGACTGCACCGACAACAGCACGGCTATGACTTTGTATGACTTTGACAATCCAATCAATCAAGCTGATGAAGGGGTTGAAGAAGAATATGAGCTTCCTGAAGAGCTAGCCAGGTTGTTAAGACAAGAGGAAAAGGTTATTACTCCTCACCAGGAGGAGGTTGAAGTGATCAATCTTGGTACAGATGAAGACGTGAGAGAAGTTAAAATCGGGGCCTGCCTGCAAGACTCAGTGAAGAGACAACTGATTAACCTGCTTCAAGAGTATGTGGACGTGTTCGCTTGGTCTTATCAAGACATGCCAGGGTTGGATACCGACATTGTTGTGCACAAGCTGCCTTTGAGAGAAGAATGCCCGCCGGTTAAACAAAAGCTACGCCGTACTCGTCCAGACATGGCTATGAAGATCAAGGAGGAGGTACAAAAGCAATGGGACGCCGGGTTCCTTGCTGTAACTAGCTATCCACCGTGGGTCGCTAACATAGTACCTGTGCCTAAGAAAGACGGCAAAGTAAGGATGTGTGTTGACTACTGGGATCTGAACAGAGCTAGCCCGAAGGATGATTTCCCTTTACCTCACATTGATGTATTGGTGGATAACACGGCTCAGTTCTCGGTATTCTCCTTCATGGATGGATTTTCAGGATACAATCAGATCAAAATGTCACCTGAAAACATGGAGAAGACAACCTTCATCACACCCTGGGGCACGTTCTGCTACAAGGTAATGCCATTTGGGCTCAAGAATGCCGGTGCAACATATCAACGGGCTATGGTAACATTATTCCACGATATGATCCATAAAGAAATTGAATGTTATGTGGATGACATGATTGCCAAGTCCCTCACTGAAGAAGACCACCTGGTAAATCTGCTAAAGCTATTCAAGCGTCTGAGGAAGTACCAACTAAAGTTGAACCCCAACAAGTGCACATTCGGGGTGCGATCTGGTAAGCTGCTGGGTTTTATTGTAAGCGAGAAAGGGATTGAAGTTGACCCTGATAAAGTCAAAGCCATCCAAGAGATGCCTGCACCAAAGACAGAGAAAGAAGTTCGAGGGTTCTTAGGACGATTGAACTACATCTCAAGGTTCATATCTCACCTTACAGCAACCTGTGAGCCCTTGTTCAAGCTGTTAAGAAAAGAACAGACGGTCAGGTGGAATGAAGACTGCCAAAAGGCTTTTGACAAGATCAAGGAATACTTACAAGAGCCTCCAATCCTTATGCCTCCAGTTGAAGGAAGACCTCTGATAATGTACCTGACAGTATTAGAAGAGTCAATGGGGTGTGTGTTGGGCCAGCATGACGAGTTTGGTCGAAAAGAGTATGCAATATACTACCTAAGCAAAAAGTTTACCGACTGTGAACAACGTTATTCACTGCTCGAGAAAACTTGTTGTGCTTTAGCGTGGGCTGCTCGCCGACTGAGACAGTATATGCTGACCCACACTACCTTGTTGATCTCAAAAATGGACCCGGTTAAGTACATATTTGAGAAGCCAGCTCTTACCGGACGGGTTGCAAGATGGCAAATGATCCTCACAGAATATGACATTCAGTACACTTCTCAGAAAGCCATCAAAGGCAGTGTATTGTCTGAATATCTTGCTGAGCAACCCATTGATGATTACCAGCCTATGAGATTTGACTTCCCTGATGAAGACATCATGTTCATAAAAGCAAAAGATCATGAAGAGCCTGTTCACACTGAAGGGCCTGACCCGGAAGAAGAATGGACTATGATGTTTGATGGGGCTGTTAACATGAATGGTCGTGGTGTTGGTGCAATACTCATTTCACCAAAAGGAGTTCACATGCCTTTCTCGGCAAAACTAACTTTCAACTGCACTAACAACGAAGCTGAATACGAAGCTTGCATTATGGGTCTTGAGGAAGCAATTGACCTCAGGATCAAGACATTGACCGTATTCGGAGATTCAGCTTTGGTAATCAATCAAACCAATGGCAAATGGTACACCCACCAGGATCATCTGATACCTTACAGGGATTACACAAGGAGGTTATTGACTTTCTTTACAACAGTCAAGCTTGAGTATATCCCTCGGGACGAGAATCAGTTTGCAGATGCTCTTGCTACCATTTCATCAATGATCAAAGTTCAGGCTGCCAACTTTGTACCTCAGATCTCAGTGTCCAGACTTGACAGACCAGCGTATGTATTCGCAGCAGACGTTGTAAAGGATGATAAGCCTTGGTTCCACGACATTAAATGCTTCTTGGAGGATCAAACATACCCACCTGGGGCATCTTCCAATGATAAGAAGACTCTGAGAAGGCTTGCTGGTAGTTTCTTTCTAAACACTGATGGGTCTTTATACAAAAGGAACTTTGATATGGTACTCCTCAGATGTGTTGACAAGACCGAAGCAGAGTTGTTAATGCATGAAGTGCATGAAGGATCCTTTGGTACCCATGCTGGAGGGCATGCCATGGCCAAGAAGTTGCTAAGATCAGGCTATTACTGGATCACAATGGATGCCGACTGTTGTGCCTATGCCAGAAAATGCCACAAATGCCAGATCTATGCGGATAAGGTGCATGTGCCTCCCAATCCTTTGAACATAATGTCTTCACCCTGGCCCTTTGCTATGTGGGGCGTTGACATGATTGGCAAGATCGAGCCAACTGCTTCAAATGGCCACAGATTCATCCTGGTCGCCATTGACTATTTCACCAAGTGGGTTGAAGCAGCATCATATGCAAATGTTACAAGGCAAGTGGTAGCCAGATTTCTGAAAAGAGATATCATCTGTCGGTACGGAGTTCCCGAGCGAATCATTACTGATAATGGTTCCAATCTAAACAACAAAATGATGGCAGAGCTGTGCCGGGACTTCAAGATTCAGCATCACAATTCTTCTCCTTACAGGCCAAAGATGAATGGCGCTGTTGAGGCAGCAAACAAGAATATCAAGAAGATTGTGCAGAAGATGGTAGTCACCTACAAGGACTGGCATGAAATGCTACCGTTTGCCTTGCATGGGTACCGCACATCAATCAGAACATCCACTGGGGCAACACCGTATCAGCTTGTATATGGTATGGAAGCAGTCCTACCTGTCGAAGTTGAATTACCCTCCCTACGGGTATTGATGGATGTTAAGCTGAACGAAGCAGAATGGGTTAGGTCCCGATATGAACAACTGAGTCTGATCGAAGAGAAAAGATTGGCTGCAATCTGTCATGGGCAGTTGTATCAGAAGAGAATGAAGAAAGCCTTCGATCAGAAAGTCAGGCACCGAGAGTACCAAGTAGGAGATCTTGTGCTGAAGAGAATCCTCCCTCCTCATACAGACCACCGGGGCAAGTGGACTCCAAATTATGAAGGACCATTCGTAGTAAAGAAAGTTTTTTCTGGTGGAGCACTGATGCTCAGCACCATGGATGGTGAAGACTTCCCGTCCCCTGTGAATTCAGATGCAGTTAAAAAATACTTCGCATAAAAAATGACCCGCTGGACATAAAAACAGAATGTAAGTCCAGGCAAAAATAGGGCATCCCGGCGAGTCAAAAACAGAATAAAGACTCGGGCAAAAATAAGGGAAAATAAACAAAAGAATGTACACTCGCTGAGTTGAAAAGCCACATCGGACAACTCAGGCAAAAATGGGTATCCCGATGGATTGAAAACCCGAAAGGGCGATCCATGCAAAATAAGGGAATAAGCGAACAACTGCATTCTGAATTCGTCTGTATCGTTTACAACTTGGTAAGCTTCGAAAGGATCAAGCTTCAATTAGAATCAACATTCTTCAGAAAGCCAGATGAGAAGAACGTCAAAAGTCATACGAGTCATAGTAAAGAGGAAGCTCCTTAAAGCGTCATCAACATTGCCAGCATTTTGTTTCTCAATTTGTAGCAATCTCCTCATTCCAGGGGATTTGTTTCTTTGACTGTATCTCGCCAATTCAGGGCATATGAATTAATAAAACCAGATTTTCAGTCATGTCTCGTCTTGTACATTTTCATTTTTATTTGCAAAAATGTCTGATATCTTAAAGAAAAACGATTGCATAGAATACAGATGTTTATCTTCAAATAAAAACATGCTTGCAGGAAATATGCTTACTCTCAGAAGTGTCTAAACTCCTATGATGGAATCCAGTGAAGGATCCCTCAGGATTATTTGTGCGTTTCTCTATCTTTTCAGGATTGCAGGTATCCAGAACGCAACTTGGGGCATGAGAGCCTCATCCCAGCAAGCTGACAAATCAACACTTAATTTTAGCACCCGAAGTGCTCTCTCCCCAGCTGAGTTGCCTCTCATGACTTCCCCCAGCTGAGTTGCCACTTATTACTTATCCCCATCAGAGCTGCCAGGCATCACAGAAAGCACCTATATCCCCGGCTGAGTCAGGGATCCTCTTCAACAAAATCCCTAGGGAGGTCTCTCAATGATCTCTCTTCCTCCCCAGCCCAGTTGCCATTTCATCCTCAGTCGGTACAAAAGTCAGAGAGCTATCTCCCCACAGAGTTCCAGCCTCTATCCAGAAAAGCGACATATAGAAGACCACAACAGAGCGAAGAAAGCTTCTACAAACCCCAGCTGGGTCTCTCATTTATAAGGATAGGTCTACCAATGACCCATATCCCCAAGCAGATGGCATCTCGTCGGATCTACCAATGATCTCATCCCCAGCTGGGATGTCTACTTCAAACAGATCGATCGAAGATCTTCGCAGCAATGGGACCCAGATCCCGGTTTGGCATCTTTGCACAATCATAGCATTCGCATCATATTCACCCACAAAGCGTAGCATTCCGTTTTAACACGGAACATTACGGCAAAAATCCAACACATAGCATAATCATAAGCCATGTTATGAACCAACACTTGTGAATAATGACAGTTCATCAACGTACAGAAAAATCCCCACCAGGGTCCCCAGCAAAAGCAGCTGCCTCACAATCCACAAACACCAGTATATACCCATTTTGGCACCCGTCCGTGCCATCTTTCCCCAGTAAAGTCGCCTGAACACTCTTTACGAACAAGATCGCTTGTATTACAGATACATCCTGACACCCGTCCGTGTCATATCCCAGCAGAAAGCCAAAGGCATCCTCTTTGCACTCACATATACCTATATACACTTTCTTGACACCCGTCCTTGTCGTATCCCCAGCGCAGTCGCCTACACTTTGTATATCAGATACTTGTTGATATTATTATACTTTCCTCTCTTGACACCCGTCCGTGTCATATCCCAGCAGAAAGCCAAAGGCATCCTCTTTGCACTCACATATACCTATATACACTTTCTTGACACCTGTCCTTGTCGTATCCCCAGCGCAGTCGCCTACACTTTGTATATCAGATACTTGTTGATATTATTATACTTTCCTCTCTTGACACTCGTCCGTGTCACTCTCCCCAGCAGATAAACACTCATCTATACAATACTCATACTCACTACTCATGTTGCACTTATACAGATACTCGTCCGTATCTTGTATATACCATTCATATCCCCACAGATTCGGCACTAGTCCTTGTTCTTTGTTAACTCGCTGGTACTCGTCCGTACCATCATCTCAGAACATGCGTCAAGCGTTTGTTTCTACATGATACTCGTCCGTATCATAGTCTTAAGGATGCTCGTCCGCATCTTTAATCCATACACTATGTCAAACACTTCTGTCTTCTTGAATATAGATACTCGTCTGTATCTACTATTCCCCAGAAGAGTCCCTTCAGATTCAGCACTCGTCCGTGTTCCTGGTTAACCAGTTGATACTCGTCCGTATCATCATCTTTGAACACGCGTCAGTATTTGTTTCTATCCAATACTCGTTCGTATCGTAGTCTTAAGAATGCTCGTCCGTATCTTTAATCCATACACAAATACCAAACACTTATACCTTTTGTTTCTTGGATGTAAGCACTCGTCCGTGTTTACTATTCCCAGTAGGTTACCAGCAAACAATTTTTCTTTTTTATCTGACACTCGTCCTGTGTTATGAAAACCTTGAGAGCAGCCGTACCCTGCTAGGTGGTCGTCCTCCACCTCTTGATGGTCGTCCTCCATCATGCTCGTCCGATGGCCGCCCCCATCGTTGATTTTTAGCAGCCGTCCCCTGCTAGGTGGTCGTCCTCCACCTCTTGATGATCGTCCTTCATCAGTTTTATCCAATGGCCGTCCCCATTGTCGATTTTTGGTTATCTGGCATTCGTCCTATGTCATGGTAAACCTTGAGAGCAGCCGTCCCCTGCTAGGTGGTCGTCCTCCACCTCTTGATGGTCGTCCTCCATCATGCTCATCCGATGGCCGTCCCCATCATTGATTTCCTATCCGGCATTCGTCCTATGTCGCGATATTTTCGGCAGCCGTACCCTGCCAGGTGGTCGTCCTCCACCTTAGATGACCGTCCCTCATCTTAACCCAACAGAGCAGCCGTCCCCTGCTAGGTGATCATCCTTCACCTTTGATGATCGTACCTCATCATCTGTTTATTTCATTTATTCTTTAAACCGATGGCCGTCCCCGTCGTGGTCCTTTTTCAGTTTAGCCCGATGGCCGTCCCCATCGTCGGTTACTTTGCTTTATGAACTTGATGGCCGTCCCCGTCATGTTTCATTAATTCCCAGAGAATCTTACAGCTTTACCTTTGATGGCCGTCCCCATCATAATTTCTTACTTTTCCCAGCTAGTCGGCCGTCCCCGTCTTGGCTTTACCTTTTATCCCCAGCATGTCGGCCGTCCCCGCCATTGCTTTATTTCCCACACTTTACAATATACTTTATTTTCCTTTTACAATCTATATCCCTTTTCTTCTTCATTCTGTGAGTGCAAATTGTGGATTGTCTTTGGTATTCAACCACAAGTTATCTTGTTTGCCTGTTAAGCCGTTGCTTACAACCTGCACAGCTAACTCATGTTTGAATAGGGGCAGCTGTAAACACCCCAAATTTGCCCTCACCCATTCACACCATGGCTTTTGATCATCTCATATGCATAAACACAATCATATCATTTCATATTACATTTTTGATTCATTGCATTGGTTCTAAGTCATCTGCACCTAGGGTTTGTGATCTGAGCAATCCCAGAGCTTCTTGAGCCACTCCAAAGGCCACCAATCACTTCAAAGGGGTCCATGTGTGTTCAAGTATCATATTACATCCTCTCAAAGTCAAGGATGCCAAGGAATCACAAGAACTGGGATTGGTATGGAAGCAGAGCCAAGTTTGACTGCACAGTTGACCTAAAATTAGGGTTTTGGTTTCAGAGGCCATAACTCCAAATTTTTTGGTCATTCTTGTTTCCATTGGTCTCTATATGGTATAGGGAGTATGCATATCAATTTTTATGAAGAAATTCCATGGGGAAGTCATCTGATCAAGGGTTGACTTTCTGGTCAAGTCAGTGCAAAATCAGGGCATCTGAGGCTCCCAATGACCCAACCAAGGGGTGATCTTCATCATCTTGAGTGTATATGATATTTATTTGATCATGGAAGAAGGTTTAAGTTCACAAAATTCAAGAATTGCAAGTTTTTGCAAAGTTGACTTTTTAGGGCATGGTTGACTTTTCAAGAATATGTCATTTTATGCCACTTTTCAAACCTTACTTTTTGATCCAAAAATGCTTCAAATGGAAAAACTTTGGTCATGAAAGTTGTAGAATACATTTTTCCCTTTTCAAAAAGTACAAGAACATGATCTAATTCATTTTGGATCAAAAGTTATGGTGTGACAAAGTTGGCAAAAATCATTAATTTTCAAGATATGCACCAATTGGAAAATTTGCAAAATCATGTATCAAGGCAAATTGTAACTTCTAGTTCATATCAAACCAAGGCACAAACATCACATGTGACTTAAAAATCAGATTTGGACCAAGATTTCTCATGTTCATGGTTGGCAAGGCAAGGGATTTTCATGAAGTTTCAAAAGTAAACAACTTGCAAAATCATCATCACACTTTCCCCCACTTGTTACATTGGATGCTGAACCATGCTAGCCTCCCTCACACACCATGCTGCGCCAGCCCATGTACTTGTGCTAGCCTAGGGTTCAACCCATGCCTTCCTTACAACAAAGTGGACTTTTTGCAAAAGTGAACATCCCAATCACAGCAGGCCAAGTCACATCCTCTGACTATTTGGAATTGTTTATACTATCCATTTGCAAGCTAAACATAACATCAAGCCAGCCTGAAACAAGCCCTAGCACAGCATACACAAACTCACCCCATTTTGCATTTCTCTTCGAATCTGTCTCCATAGCTCACAAACACAAAAACCACTTCCATAGATCAACTCACCTTGCTTCACTGAGCCTAAACCAACAAGACTTGGGCCTGAATCTAGCAAGAACACCATTTCTCCATTTTCACTCCCAAGAGCAAAACCATTCGAATCTGTTCCCACAAGCCATAAACACTCAAACAAATTCCACATATCAACTCACCTTGCTTCACTGACCAGAAACCAACCATTGTTTTGGCCTAAGACCCTCCATATCACAAACACGATTTTCACACTCCCTTGGTCAGAACTTCTGCAAACTCACTCAAGAGGCTGTTTAAACTCCAACCAAGTATCCAAAGCTTCAAAGGGGGATCATTGGGACCTGTTTGAGCCAAAGAACTAGCCAGAAAGTGTCAGAGATCAAAGCTCCAGTTCAGGTGAGCTTCATGAACATTTTTTCCAGGAACTCGTTTTTAAGTTCTTAAATGGTTCTCTATGTTCCACTGATCATGATGATATGTTTGGTTTCGAAAATCATTGAGTTTTGAGCATGTATGGTGTTCCTGAAATTTTCTGACCTAAACCCCTTTTGCTTCGATTCAGCCTTATTATGTAAAATAAATGTGTTTTGGATGTTGATTCTTACTCTATGATGTTTGGGGATGGATTCTGGGCAGAGAAATTAGGTTTTAGTGAGCTAGGGTGAGAGTTAGCCATTTTCAGGGAAGGTGCTGGCCGGAGAAAACGACCGGAAGTCTTCTCCGGCCGCCTGAAAGTCATTTATGTGTAATTAGGGTTTAGGGGCAAGTTTGAATTTAGGCCGTGCGATATTGCTTTCCCGCGTGCATTGGATGGATGAGATCTGATCATTAGCCCTAATCCATATTTAATTAAATGTTAATTAATTAATTAATTGAGTTTAGGGAAGTTTGAACCTGGGCCGTCCAGATGCGCGCCAGGTCAAACTTCCCAAGCCCAGATTCAATCTGGACTCTTCATTGTGCTTACTTTCTTTTATTTCAATTTATTTTCATTTCTTTTTCATTTTATTTGCATAATTTATTTAAAATAGCAAAATTGTTTTAAAAATTATGAAACTTTTTCCCAAGAGTTTCATTAATTTTTAAAACACAAAAATATTTTTATTTTTATTTTTAGCATTTAAAAAGTATTTTAAAATATTTAAAAGTTTATTTTTAATTGATTAATGAAAATTAATTTATTAAAAATACTTTTAGGTATTTAAAAATCACTAAAAAATTCATGAAATGTTCTAAGACATTTAGAAATATTTCCCAACCTTCAAACCAAATTTATTTTTTGATCTTGATGCATTTTGAAAATTTTTCATTGAATTAAAATCATTTTTGTGCATTATTTTGATCCTAAGTTCAAAAAATCATTTCTGCCTATCCATGAAGAGTTGGACATTGGTTCTTTTTGCATTGCATTGTGTTTAGCATGTAGTTTGTGAGATTAAATGGCCATGATTTGATCTTTCATTTTCAATTTGTTTGATAATTTTCTTGTTTGGAAACCCTAAAACCCTAGATATCTTAAGAAAACCATAACTTGAACTTGGTTAGGAGTTGAGACTTCTCCTTTGGGCATGGGGTTAGTATAGGATTAGGGGTCCTTTGAGTGGCATTTTCAATTTTTTATCTTAGGGTTTGCTTCTGATTTTGATTTTTGTTTGATGTATGGTTCATAAACCCTAATTTGGGCCTTCCATATGCATCCATCTTACATTCTCTTGCATAACATGACTTGCCATGACATTTCAAGCATCCATTTGATTCATTTGACATCATAAGACATATTGAAAGCATGTTTGACCATTGCATCATGTATTTGCCATGTTGTATGTCATGTGCACTTCATAACTTTTCATGTGAGTCCATGGTTCCTAACTTGCTTCATTTGCATTCATGAACTTGTATGATCATTTCCATGTGCTGCCTCATGTTTATAGCATCTCATAACATCATTAGCATCATGGTAATGCTTCTGGTTTTGTTTCTCATCATGTCATCTCATCCCATTTTGCATTGCATTGCATTTCTTTTCTAACCTTTCAGGTGGTAAGTAATTTTGGGAAGTGAATTTGCCTTCACTTCTCATGACTTTTCTTTTCATCTCTCTTGCATCCATTGCTGCATTTTTGTTTGTGTTTGAGATTGAGCTTGCTCATTCTTCTTCTTACTTTCTTTCTTCAAGTGACTTGACTTCTTGAATGAAGCAAGTTACTTTGCTTCTCTTGATCCTTTCATCTGCTTCCTGGTGGTTCCATTGAAGATTTCTCTTGAAAACCTCACAAACCTTAGGAACAACCATGCATGACAATGATTAGGGTTTTGATTAGTCTCCCCATTTAGTTTTCACCTTTGAGTCTCTTTGAGTCTTCTCTTCTCATCTCATAATCAGGGACTAAACCCTAAAGGCTTTAAGGCTTTAAGATTAAGCTTATGCCTGCATCCTTCTCTTAGGATGGAGTGTATAACTTTAATCCTAAGTGTTAAACCCTTAATGTGTTTAAATCCTTTAATCAATTCATCTAATAATCACTAAGACATCAAGCTTGTAACTTGGGCCTTGCATTAGGGTTCTAATTCTTCCTTAATTGGTTAAGAAGGACTAACCCTAGTGTTAATGGACAAGTCCCCCTCAAGTTGTCTTACAAACCCTAAAACTCACTTCATCATCATACCATTGAATAAAATCCACTTAATCAAAGGTTTGTTTTGTCATGAGTTTAATCCCTAATCATGGATTAAGTTGAGGAGCTTTCCTCAGCCTAAACACTCTCATCTATTATCCTTCTATTAGGATGGTGTAATGAGTCTGTTAAATCCCTGATTATGGCTTAACCTCATTACTTAACACTAAACAAAAACCACCAAAAACACCTAAATAATCACAAGTAGGTTAATGATCTTAATCCTACACCAAAGGTGATTAAGTGTGAGAATCTGACTTCACACTTAAGGTATTCTCATTACCCCTAATCAGAGGGAGGATGTGATGAGTTTACTAAATCCATTGGTTTAGACTTAAGCTCATTAACTTATGACAAAATCCAAAAACAATAAAAGACTGAAAACACAAAAACAAACAATAATCGTCTCCCCCGGGATTATTTTCTCATCTCATTCACTCACAAACGAGAACTTGCTTCTTCCGTCTAATGCAAGACAGTTCGCACCTGAGCCAGACAGGTCATACACTTGAGCATAGACAAGTAAGCAGTTCACAAGTCAATTTATCTTTCAGTCTCTTTGGGTCAAACTACGGTGTTCTGACTTCCTCATTGCCCGAGAGGATACGTAGGCATAACTTAACAGTTATCGAACAAAAGTCTCTGTATATTCCCCCCTCTTCCAGCATTATTCTTTTAGCCTCATGATCTTGAGCATCTTATTCTTGTTCTTACACTGACACTGTACATTTATTGCACTACATTTCTTTTACACTGACACCTGTACATCCTTTTCCAGCTCTTTTGCACACAGGTCGCACTGACACTACCCCTTTAAAACACAAATCTTTTAGGCGTGGATCCCGTCGAGTACGACGGACAATCTGGGTGCTAATACCTTCCCAGGTTGTAACCAACCCCCTTTCTCAGTCTCTCTGGTTCGCAACCGTCTTATCCATCTCTTTCTAGGTCTATGCAGCATTGCCTTTCCTCCGGGATAAAAATGCCTAGCTGGCGACTCTATTCATCTCCAGTGAGTTCACGAATGTGTGTTCTCATTGTCCCTCTCGCCGACCGTTCGCGTCTGTACCTTTATCTGGGCCATTCCCATTTATCGGGAGCGACACCTTGCATTAGGGTCCTAAGTATTCCTTAATTGGTTAAGAAGGACTAACCCTAGTGTTAATGGACAAGTCCCCCTCAAGTTGTCTTACAAACCATAAAACTCACTTCATCATCATATCATTAAATAAAATCCATCTAATAAAGGCTTGTTTTGTCATGAGTTTAATCCCTAATCATGGATTAAGTTGAGGAGCTTTCCTCAGCTTAAACATTCTCATCTATTATCCTTCTATTAGGATGGTGTAATGGGTCTGTTTAATCCCTGATTATGGCTTAATCTCATTACTCAACACTAAACAAAAACAACAAAAACATCTAATTAATCACAAGTAGGTTAATGATCTTAATCCTACATCAAAGGTGATTAAGTGTGAGAAGCTGACTTCACACTTAAGGTATTCTCATTACCCCTAATCAGAGGGAAGATGTGATGAGTTTACTAAATCCATTGGTTTAGGATTAAGCTCATTAACTTATGACAAACTTTCAAAAGCAATAAAAGACTGAAAACATAAAAAAACAAACAATAATCGTCTCCTCCGGGATTCTTTTCTCATCTCATTCACTCACAAACGGGAACTTGCTTCTTCCGTCTAATGCAAGACAGTTAGCACCTGAGCCAGACAGGTCATGCACTTGAGCATAGACAAGCAAGCAGTTCACAAGTCAATTCATCTTTCGGTCTCTTTGGGTCGAACTACGGTGTTCTGACTTCCTCATTGCACGAGAGGATACGTAGGCATAACTTAACAGTTATCGAACAAAAGTCTCTGTATATTCCCCCTCCTTCCAGCTTTATTCTTTTAGTCTCATGATCTTGATCATTTCATCCTTGTTCTTACACTGACACTGTACATATACACTTTGCACTTCTTTTACACTGACACCTGTACATTATTTCCCAGCTCATTTATACACAAATTGCACTGACACTACCCCTTTAAAACACAAATCTTTTAAGCGTGGATCCCGTCGAGTACGGCGGACAATCTGGGTGCTAATACCTTACCAGGTTGTAACCAACCCCCTTTCTCAGTCTCTCTGGTTCGCAACCGTCTTATCCATTCTTTTTCTAGGTCTATGCAGCATTGCCTTTCCTCCGGGATAAAAATGCCTAGCTGGCGACTCTTTCTTTTCCAGTGAGTCCACTGCTGTGTGTTCTCATTGTTCTCTTTCGCCGACCGTTCGCGTCTGTACCTTTACTTGGGCCATTCCCATTTATCGGGAGCGACAGCTTGGCGACTCTGCTGGGGACCCTTATACTGCAACCAGGGCTTCTGGTTCTTTTTGTGGGTTCCTCCTAGCGCTTGATTGATTTGTGTTTACTGGGGTGTTATGTGCTATCTGTGCTTGTATATCTGTTTTGCTTATTGCTTTATGTACAGTTGTTTACTACTTTCTTTATAGCTTTACATATATCATACTGTCATACTGTGCTGGCTGGATCTGTTTGTTGCTTTGGTGGGTGGGTGTTCTATTGAGAGTTGAGGTCCTATACCTGGGACCTGAGTGACACCTAGGCTAGAGTGGTTCATATTCTTTCCTATTCCATCTCGGTCTGGTGCGGGAATATGGAACACGGTTCAGATATGGGTTTCTTCTTGTGAACTCTGTGTTGCAGATTTCCTGCAATGCTAGGGCTATCTGGGAAGCCTGCTAAGTCTGAATGACCTTTAGTATTGACCTTCAGAAACTGAGGTGAATTAGAGGAGGATCTTTTATGGTTATTGTAAACGATGTACCTCCGGGTTAGAAGTGTTTACACTTCTCATAACTGGTCCAAGTCTGAGGATCCTTGTTTTAGAACACTACCTGTGAGGGGGTTGGGCTATTTACAGGTTTGCAGGTACCCTTGACCTCAGCATACCCTGTTACTTTGTGTTGATTAAGAGTACTCCATGTTGGAACAGTTCTTGTGATTTTTAAACCCTGGACATGTGACTCTTTATTTGAGTCCCCCACCTTGGTTATTGGACTTATAGACCTCCATCTGGATTTCTTGAACATACATGGACTTATATCAGAGCACTTGATCAGATCCAGCTCAGTCACAAACCCTTGCATATCATTTGCATACATCATCATTGCATCATTTTAACATTTGCTTATTTGTTTTTCAGGGTATCCATACTTTATTTTGGCTTGGTTTTGACCCCATCATCAGCATAGACCTATCTTCATCAGCATCTACTTCAGCTATCAAGCTACCTGCTTCAGTCACCTGCACCAGCCAGTCAGTGGCCCATTTTCAGTGTTATCATCAGCATCTGTCTCAACTCTTCTTCAACAACATGGCACCTAAGAAAAGTAACATCTCCTATCATTTCTTTCAGCCAGAGCTAGCTGACATCAGGAAGATTCAGACCCTGATTACTCCAGACCATATACCACTATTCAGAGAACACTATGGAGGCATACTTGATGTGGTTATGGATTTGGACCCTTCACAGAGGAGCCTAATTCATACTTTCCTGCAATTCTATGATCCCCCTCTGAGGTGTTTCACTTTTCAAGACTTTCAATTGGGACCTTTATTAGAGGAGTATTCATCATTGGTTGGTGTACCTATCAGGGGTGGAGTCCCCTTCAACCCTGAGATGGCTTTTCCAAGTAATGAAGAAGTGGCAAAGGCATTGCATCTGGAACCAGTTCTGATTGGACAGAATATGACCACCAAGGCTGGAGTCTCTGGTCTACATCTGGATTTCTTAATATCTCAGGCTACTTTGAAGGCTTCTTCAGGAGAATGGAAAGCAGTCTGTGCTTTGTTGGCCCTTAGCATATATGGGGTCGTTTTATTTGCAGATGAGCCTAAGTTTGTTAGTAAGAATGCAATCCATCTGTTCATCCTGAGGAACCCAGTGCCCACTTTATTGGGGGATTTCTACTACTCAGTACACCAGAGGAATGAAAAGCAGAGGGGAAGATTAGTGAGGTGCTGTGCTCCTTTGTTCCATACTTGGCTGCTCAGACATTTTCCTAAGACTGATGCATTTCTAAATCCTCACCAACAGAGGAACTGGGCTAGAAGACTCATTGCTTTGACTTCAGCAGATATCAGGTGGTGCACTCAAAGCACAAAAGGCAGGGATATCATTACCAGTTGTGGGCAGTTTCCCAATGTACCCCTGATAGGAGTTAAGGGTTGCATCAACTACAACCCTCTGTTATTCAAAAGACAACTGGGCTATGCATTGGTCCACACTCCTAAGGCACAAGATTTGGCTGAGACTCTTTACTGTGAGAACAAGCCTAATCTGGCTATTGTCAGGCAAGCAACCTGGGCCTGGGACAATGTTCATACTAAAGGAGTAACCATTCTGGGGAAGTGCAACAATATGGCATCAGCACAGTACTATGAGTGGTCCCATGCCAGGGCTCAATTTTCTGGGATGCCCTTTACCAGGGAAGATATGCCTAGACCATCCTCAACACCACCTCCTGTCACTGTCAGTTTAGAGGAGTTTGAGAAACTAAAGGAGAGAAATGAGAAGTTGACTCAGGCTCTACAGAAGACCCTCTGGGAGAGGAGTGATGGTAGGTTGGATATTGAAAGGTTGGAAAAGTTGAAAGTGGAGCATCTAGCCAGAATTGAGAAGTCTGAGGATTACATCAAGAACTCTAGGGCTGGAGAACAGATCTTGAAGAATGCCTGCAAGGAAGCCCAGTTCCAGAAAGCCAGGACTGATTTGTATCTGAAGGAGAGTCAAGCTAGGTGGGTCAGAATCACCGAAGCTCGTACTCTAGAAGATAAGAGGACTCAAGACAAGGTTGAGCAGCTGGAAGCTAGTGCAAAAGAGCAACAGGAAGCCCTGGCAGCAGCCCAGAGAGAGATCTCAGAGTTGAAGATTAGAGCTGGTGTGAAGAGGTCAAAGGACCAGAGTCAGCACAAGAAGCTAATTGCAGCTGTTACTACCAGGAATCTCCTTATCAGGAATCTCACAGAGCGTCCAACTGATCCTGTGACTGAAGCACTTCTCAAGGAAGTTCAGGAGGATGAGTTTGGTCTTGGTGTCTGACTTTTGCTTGTTGTTGCTTTCATTTCATGTACTTTTATTTTCTTATGTTGTATTTTGACCCCTCAGAGGGCATGATTTGTAAGAAACAAACTATGTACCATTTGCTTTTTGTAATATATGTATCAGTTTGTTCCATCTGAGTTTCTTTCAAGCAACATCAACAGCATCTTCAAGGGTCTGGAAGGGTCAAAACCAAGTGCCAAGCCGGATACCTTGGAAACAAATAAGCATACTGCATTGCATACTAACCTTTTGTTTTGTTTTGTAGGTTTTTGTTTTATTGTTACTAACTCTGTTGTGATGTCAGGAACTATTGCTCGTCGACGGGTGTTCCCACTCAACCGTCCACACAGATATCCAACCCGCAACAACCTTCCGGGTATACAGATGGATCAGATGCAGCAGGACCTTACAGAGGTCAGGAACCAAATGGCCAACGAGAGGTTGGAAATGTGGAATCAGATGACACAATTTATGGAGGTGATGAACAACATGGCTCAGAGCCAAGAGAGATTAAGAGCAATGGTAGAGAGGCAGAATCAGGAAGACCCCCATCTAGGGACTGCTGGGACAAGCAACAATGAGAGGGTCCAACCTCATGTCAACCCCCCTGTATTTGGACCCCACCTTCATCCAGAGATCAACATACCTGCTAATGTGCAACGGACTGCCACTGCAGGTAGGGTACTGCAAGAAGACCCCCAGGAAGATCAGTTCACAGTGATGGGAGCTGGGGAGGAAGCCTATGACAGAAGGCTGGATGAAATTGCTGAAAAATTAAGATCCTTGGAGTCTCAAAACTCTTTGGGTTTTGATGTTATGGACATGGGCTTAGTGGACGGGGTCAGGATTCCCCATAAGTTTAAGCCTCCTTGTTTTGAGAAGTACAACGGGACTTCCTGCCCACGGACCCACTTGCAATCCTTTCTGGGGAGGTTGAAGGCATATACCATGGACGAAAAGCTATGGATGTTTTATTTTGAGGATAGCTTAACGGGAGCTTCAAGGGAATGGTACTCACATCTGACTAGAGCCACCATCAGATGTTGGAAAGACCTGGCTGAGGCCTTTATCAGACAATATCAGTATAATTTGGATATGGCACCCAACAGGACCCTCCTGATGGGGATGTCACAGTCATCCAGGGAAAGCTTCCGCGAGTACGCCCAGAGGTGGAGACAGCTTGCTGCTGCTGTCCAGCCACCCATGTTAGAGAGGGAGATGGCTGATATGTTTATGAACACCCTCCAAGGAACATACATTGACAGGCTGGCTGCTTTCTCTTCTACCAGCTTTGCAGATGTCGTTATAGCTGGAGAGAGAATTGAAAGCCTGTTAAAAATGGGCAAGATTTCTAACAACGGTGCCAGCTCATCCAGCAACGCAAGGAAGCCTTTTGTGGGCCCAAGAAGAACAGGTGAGACCAATGCTATCCATGCCAGCAGGGGCAGACCCCAATATGTTCATAGGTCTGTGGCAGCAGTCACCATTCCCGCTCCAGTTCATCCTCAACCAGCTTATCAACCACCGCAACAAAATTATCAGCAACAAAATTAGTATCCCCCTCAGAGAAACTACAATAACACCAGCAACAACAATCAGCAAAGACCGTTCCAACAGAGGCCTTCTCAGGCCAATAGGGTGATCGATCCGATCCCTATGCCATATGCCACATTACTGCCACAACTCCTGAAACTCAACCTAGTTGAGCTAAGGACGTTGGCACCTCCAGATCCCACCAGTCTACCCAGAAATTACGACTCCAACGCTAGATGTGCTTTCCATTCAAATGCACCTGGACATAGTACAGAGAAGTGCAGAGCTTTGCACATGAAGGTACAGGACTTGGTAGATTCTAAGGCTCTAAACTTTGCACCACCACCAAATGTTAACAAAAACCCTATGCCAAACCACGGAGGTCCCAGAATCAATGCTATTGAAGAAGACAAGCCGTCTTACTTGATAACCAGTGTGGGTCAGATTCGGACACCGTTGGTAGAGATTAAAGCTCAACTCCTCGAATGTCAAATGTTCCCGGGGTGTGAGCTAGGGTGTGCTTATTGCAACATTTCAGTGAATGGTTGTGATAACTTGAGAGATGGCATAGATGGTCTCATCCAGAATGGCCTGCTTCAAATCACAACGTCAATACCTACCAATCCACCAATCTCCTTAACAACAATCCCCGAGTCTTCTACAAATACAACAACCATTGTTCCAGGCAACTCTTCAATCTCGTCAACAAATGCTTCATCTGTTACTTCAACGGACCAGATATCAGCAAACATCCCTTCTACAACTTCAGCACCCCTTTATTCAGAATCTCCTACAAAAACAACACCCATCCTTCCAACAATGTCTCCTACAACTTCAGCAAACAATGAAAGCATCTCAACGGTTACAATTTATTATGATCCTGAAAATGATTCTGCCTACAACTCACAAAATGCCACTCCCATCAGAGCACCGGTCACAATATATTATGATCCACAGACTATCACAGTCCCTTCTGCAGCTGCCATCAGTCCAGTCACTATTACAGTGTCTGGGCCAGTACCTTATGAGAGCAGTAATGCCATCCCTTGGCATTACGGCTCTGATCTATACTGCGAAGGAAGAAAAATAACTCTTGAATCAACAACTTCTTCACCACAAATAGACAATGTGGGAGGAGGCGGAGGCTTCACACGAAGCGGACGTCTCTTTGCTCCACAAATTCAAAGACCCACTGCTGAAGCAGAAGCTGCTGCCAAGGCAAAAGGGAAGAGCTTGGTGCAAGAAGAGCAGATTGTTAAAGAAGCTTTAAAAACACCTTTTGATCAAGAAGTTGATGAATTCATGAGAATCATCAAGAAAAGTGATTACAAGATAGTGGACCAGCTCCACCAGACACCTTCCAAGATCTCAATCCTATCATTGCTTATGTGCTCCGAGGCCCATCGGAACGCACTACTAAAAGTCTTGCATGCAGCTTATGTGCCAGAAGAGATCACCGTCAATCAGTTAGAAGCTGTGGTTGGAAATGTTAATGCTAGTCATGGACTAGGGTTCACCAACACTGATTTGACTACGGAAGGCCGCAATCATAACAAGGCTTTGCACATTACCATGGAATGTAAAGGTGCAGTTCTTTCCCATGTGTTGGTAGACACAGGATCATCCCTCAATGTCTTACCTAAAAAAGCCCTTGCGAAGCTAGAGTATGACGGATTGGCATTACGCCCCAGTAACTTAGTAGTGAGAGCCTTTGACGGTTCTAAGAGATCAGTTCTGGGAGAAATTGAGTTGCCTATAACGATTGGCCCACAAACTTTCAAAACAACCTTCTACGTGATGGATATACAGCCTGCCTACAGCTGTCTATTGGGTAGGCCATGGATTCACGCCGCTGGCGCCGTGACCTCAACCCTTCACCAGAAGTTAAAATTCGAGTGGGAGGGCCAAGTCGTTACTATCTGTGGAGAGGAGGATATTTTTGTTAGCCACCTGGCTACCTACAAATATATTGAGATGGATGGGGAGATCCACGAAACGATGAGTCAAGGGTTTGAGGCCTTGAACATAAATGAAACATATGTTGTATCTGGATCCTCAATAACATCTTATCAACAAGCCCGGAAGGTTGTTGAAGAAGGAACTGCCCAAGGCTGGGGCAAATTGTTACCTGGAGAGTTGGATCCGTCCAAAGATCCCGGGGAGCAGTATCTCAAACTGGTCTTCCCAGGAAATTATAAGAGTTACTCCTGCAGAGTAATTATTATTTCCTGTATATTTTAAGCATGCATCAAGTCTTGCATCTTGCCCAAGATGACAAGACTCATTTTGTAATCGGGCCATCTATAATTTTTGTGCAACAAGATTAATCAATGAAATATCAGACGTCTTTTGCAAATGAGTCTTTTTTTCTTTTCCGCTCACTGTTTTTCCATTTTTCTTTTTGTACAAAAATAAATGGCAATGTTTTCAAAATGACAACTTTATTTCACTTTTCTAAACAAGATTAAAATCAAATCACTAAAATGAACAAACTGAACCCTTGCAGAGTGTGCCTTCCAGATTGCACCGACAACAGCACGGCTATGACTTCGTATGACTTTGACAATCCAATCAATCAAGCTGATGAAGGGGTTAAAGAAGAGTATGAGTTTCCTGAAGAGCTATCCAGGTTGTTGAGACAAGAGGAAAGGGTTATCACTCCTCATCAGGAGGAAGTCGAAACGATTAATCTTGGTACAGATGAAGACGTGAAAGAGGTTAAAATCGGGGCCTGCCTACAAGACTCAGTGAAGAGACAACTGATTGACCTGCTTCAAGAGTATGTGGATGTGTTTGCTTGGTCTTATCAAGATATGCCAGGGTTGGACACCGACATTGTTGTAAACAAGCTGCCATTAAGAGAAGAATGCCCGCCGGTTAAACAGAAGTTGCGCCGTACTCGCCCAGACATGGCCATAAAAATCAAGGAAGAGGTACAAAAGCAGTGGGACGCCGGGTTCCTTGCTGTAACTAGCTACCCGCCGTGGGTTGCTAATATTGTGCCTGTGCCCAAGAAAGACGGCAAAGTAAGGATGTGTGTTGACTATCGGGATCTGAACAGAGCTAGCCCAAAAGATGATTTCCCATTACCTCACATTGACGTATTGGTGGATAATACGGCTCAGTTCTCGGTATTCTCCTTCATGGACGGATTTTCAGGATACAATCAGATCAAGATGTCACCTGAAGACATGGAGAAGACAACCTTCATCACACCCTGGGGCACGTTCTGTTACAAGGTAATGCCATTTGGACTGAAGAATGCTAGTTCAACGTATCAAAGGGCTATGGTAACATTATTCCACGATATTATACATAAAGAAATCGAATGTTATGTGGATGACATCATTGCCAAGTCCCTCACTGAAGAAGACCACCTGGTAAATCTGTTGAAGCTATTCAAGCGTCTGAGGAAGTACCAACTGAAGTTGAATCCCAACAAATGCACATTTGGGGTGCGATCCGGTAAGCTGCTGGGATTTATTGTAAGTGAGAAAGGGATTGAAGTTGACCCTGATAAAGTCAAAGCTATTCAAGAAATGCCTGCACCAAAGACTGAGAAAGAAGTTCGGGGGTTCTTAGGTAGATTGAACTACATTTCACGGTTCATATCTCACCTTACAGCAACCTGTGAACCCTTGTTCAAACTGTTAAGAAAAGAACAAACGGTCAGGTGGAATGAAGACTGCCAGAGGGCTTTTGACAAGATCAAGGAATACTTACAAGAGTCTCCAATCCTTATGCCTCCAGTTGAAGGAAGACCTCTAATCATGTACTTGACAGTTTTAGAAGAGTCAATGGGGTGTGTGTTGGGCCAGCATGACGAGTCTGGTCGAAAAGAGTATGCAATTTACTACCTAAGCAAAAAGTTTACCGATTGTGAACAACGTTATTCACTGCTCGAGAAAACTTGCTGTGCTTTAGCGTGGGCTGCTCGCCGACTGAGACAGTATATGTTGACCCACACCACTTTATTGATCTCAAAGATGGATCCAGTTAAGTACATTTTTGAGAAACCAACACTTACCGGACGGGTTGCAAGATGGCAAATGATCCTCACAGAATATGACATCCAGTACACATCTCAGAAAGCCATCAAGGGCAGTGTATTGTCTGAATATCTTGCTGAGCAACCTATTGATGATTACCAGCCTATGAGATTTGACTTCCCTGATGAAGACATCATGTTCATAAAAGCAAAAGATCATGAAGAGCCTATTCACACTGAAGGGCCCGACCCGGAAGAAGAATGGACTATGATGTTTGATGGGGCTGTTAATATGAATGGTCGTGGTATTGGTGCAGTACTCATTACACCTAAAGGAGTTCACATGCCTTTCTCGGCAAAACTCACCTTTAACTGCACTAACAACGAAGCTGAATACGAAGCTTGCATTATGGGTCTTGAGGAAGCCATTGACCTCAGGATCAAGACATTGACCGTATTCGGAGATTCAGCTCTGGTAATCAATCAAATCAACGGCAAATGGTACACCCACCAGGATCATCTGATACCTTACAGGGATTATACAAGGAGGTTATTGACTTTCTTTACAACGGTCAAGCTTGAGTATATCCCTCGGGACGAGAATCAATTTGCAGATGCTCTGGCTACCATTTCATCAATGATCAAAGTTCAAGCTGCCAACTTTGTACCTCAGATTTCAGTGTCCAGACTTGACAGACCAGCATATGTGTTCGCGGCAGATGTTGTCAAAGATGATAAGCCTTGGTTTCATGACATTAAGGGCTTCTTGGAGGATCAGACATACCCACCTGGGGCATCTTCCAATGATAAGAAGACTTTGAGAAGGCTTGCTGGTAGTTTCTTTTTGAACACTGATGGTTCCCTGTACAAGAGAAACTTTGACATGGTACTCCTCAGATGCGTTGATAGAACAGAAGCAAATTTGTTAATGCATGAAGTGCACGAAGGATCCTTTGGTACCCATGCGGGAGGGCATGCCATGGCTAAGAAATTGCTAAGATCAGGTTATTATTGGATCACAATGGATGCCGACTGTTGTGCCTATGCCAGAAAATGCCATAAAAGCCAGATTTATGCGGATAAGGTGCATGTGCCTCCCAATCCTTTGAATGTGATGTCTTCACCTTGGCCCTTTGCTATGTGGGGCATTGACATGATTGGCAAGATTGAGCCAACTGCTTCGAATGGCCATAGATTCATCCTGGTTGCCATTGACTATTTCACCAAGTTGGTCGAGGCAGCTTCATATGCAAACGTTACAAGACAAGTGGTAGCCTGATTTCTGAAGAGAGATATCATCTGTCGGTATGGAGTGCCCGAACGAATCATTACTGATAATGGTTCCAACTTGAACAACAAAATGATGGCCGAACTGTGCCGGGACTTCAAGATCCAACACCACAATTCTTCTCCTTACAGGCCAAAGATGAATGGCGCTGTTGAGGAAGCAAATAAGAATATCAAGAAGATTGTGCAGAAGATGGTAGTCACCTATAAAGACTGGCACGAAATGCTACCGTTTGCATTGCATGGGTACCGCACATCAATCAGAACATCCACTGGGGCAACACCGTATCAGCTTGTGTATGGTATGGAGGCAGTCCTACCTGTTGAAGTTGAATTACCCTCACTACGGGTACTGATGGATGTTAAGCTGAACGAAGCAGAATGGGTCCGATCCCGATACGAGCAACTGAGTATGATTGAAGAGAAGAGATTGGCTGCAATCTGTCATGGGCAGTTATATCAGAAAAGAATGAAGAGAGCCTTCGATCAGAAAGTCAGACACCGAGAGTACCAAGTAGGAGATCTTGTGCTGAAGAGAATCATCCCTCCTCATACAGACCACAGGGGCAAGTGGACTCCGAATTATGAAGGACCATTCGTAGTAAAGAAAGTTTTCTCTGGTGGAGCACTGATGCTGAGCACCATGGATGGTGAAGACTTCCCGTCCCCTGTGAATTCAGATGCAGTTAAAAAATACTTCACATAAAAATGACCCGCTGGACATAAAAACAGAATGTAAGTCCAGGCAAAAATAGGGCATCCCGGCGAGTCAAAAACAGAATAAAAGACTCGGGCAAAAATAAGGGAAAATGAACAAAAAAAATGTACACCCGCTGAGTTGAAAAGCCGCATTGGACAACTCAGGCAAAAATGGGTATCCCGATGGATTGAAAACCCGAAAGGGCGATCCAGGCAAAATAAGGGAATAAGCGAACAACTGCATTCTGAATTTGTCTGCATCGTTTACAACTCGGTAAGTGTCGAGAGGATCAAGCTTCTTTCAGAATCAACCGACTTCAGAAAGCAAGATGAGAAGAACGTCAAAAGTCATACGAGTCATAGCAAAGGGGAAGCTCCTCGGAAGCGTCGTCAACATTGCCAGCATTTTGTTTCTCAATTTGTAACAATCTCCTCATTTCAGGGGATATGTTTCTTTGACTGTATCCTGCCAATTCAGGGCACATGAATTAATAAAAATCAGATTTTCAGTCATATTTCGTCTCGTACATTTTTATTTGCAAAAATGTCTGATGTCTTAAGAAAAAACGGATTGCATAAATACAGATGCTTATTTTCAAAAAATAAAAACACGTGCTTGCAAGAAATATACTTACTCTCAGAAGTGTCTAACTCCTATGATGGAATCCAGTAAAGGATACCTCGGGATTACTTGTGCGTTTCTCTATCTTTTCAGGATTGCAGGTATCCAAAGCACAACAGGGGGCATGTAAGCTTTATCCCATCAAACTGGCAAATCAACACTCAATATCAGCACCCGAAATGTCTTCTCCCCAGATGAGTTGCCACTTGTTACTATTCCCCAGCCGAGGTGCCAATTGTTCTTCCTCCTCAGCCGAGTACAAAAGCTAGGGAACCATCTCCCCACAGAGCTTCAGCCTCTATCCAGAAGAGCAATGCACGAAAGAATCACAACAGAGTGACGAAAGCTTCTACAAACCCCAGCTGGGTCCCTCATTATCAGGATGGGTCTGTCAGTGACCTATTCCCCCAAGCAGATATCATCTCATCGGATCTACCAATGATCTCACCCCCAACTGGGATGTCCATTTCAAGCAGATCGGCCAGAGATCTTCGCAGCAACGGGATTCGAATCCCGGTTTGATATCTTTGCATAATCATAGCATTCGCATCATATTCACCCATAAAGCGTAGCATTCCGTCTAACACGGAGCATTACGGCAAAAATCAAACATATTGCATAATCATAAGCCATGTCCTGAATCAAACACTTGTGAATAATGACAATCCATCAACATACAGAAAACTCCCCCCAAAATCCCCAGCGGAGATTCCCCCAGCAAACACAGTTGCCTCACATTCCCCAAACATCAGTATATACTCCTTGTGGCACCCGTCCGTGTCATATCCCCAGCAGAAAGCCAAAGACATCCTCTTTGCACTCACAAATACTCATATATATACATTTCCCTGACTTTTGTCCGTGTCATTCTCCCCGGCAGATTAAACACTCATCTATACACCACTCCCACTTATACAGATACTCGTCCGTATCCTATATACACCATGTATATCCCCACAGATTCGACACTCGTTCGTGTTCTTTGTTAACCAGTTGGTACTCGTCCGTATCATCATCTCAGAACATGCGTCAAGCGTTTGTTTCTACCTGATACTCGTCTGTATCATATTCTTAAGGATGCTCGTCCGCATCTTTAATCCATACACGCGTCAAACACTTTTGTCTTCTTGAATATAGACACTCGTCTGTGTCTACTATTCCCCAGAAGAGTCCTTTCAGATTCAACACTCGTCCGTGTTCTCTGTTAACCCGTTGATACTCGTCCGTATCATCATCTCTGAACACGTGTCAGTATTTTGTTTCTACCCGATACTCGTCCGTATCGTAGTCTTAAGGATGCTCGTCCGCACCTTTAGTCTATACATAAACATCTAAACACTTATACCTTTTGTTTCTTGGATGTAAACACTCGTCCGTGTTTACTATTCCCCAGTGGATCGCCAACGAAGTAGAACTTTCTTTTTATCTGACATTCGTCCTGTGTCATGATGAACCCTGAGAGCAGCCGTACCCTGCTAGGTGGTCGTCCTCCACCTCTTGATGGTCGTCCTCCATCATGCTCATCTGATGGCTGTCCCCATCGTTGATTTTCTATCCGACATTCGTCCTATGTCGTGATATTTAGCAGCCGTCCCTTGCTAGGTGGTCGTTCTCCACCTTTTGATGATCGTCTTTCATCATTTTATCCAATGGCCGTCCCCATTGTTGATTTTGGTTATCTGACATTCGTCCTATGTCATGATAAACCTCGAAAGCAGTCGTCCCCTGCTAGGTGGTCGTCCTCCACCTCTTGATGTTCGTCCTCCATCATGCTCATCCGATGGCCGTCCCCATCATTGATTTTTTATCCGGCATTCGTCCTATGTCGCGATATTTTCGGCAGCCGTACCCTGCCAGGTGGTCGTCCTCCACCTTAGATGACCGTCCCTCATCTTATACCCAACAGAGCAGCCGTCCCCTGCTAGGTGATCGTCCTTCACCTTTGATGACCGTACCTCATCATCTGTTTATTTCATTTATTCTTTAACCCGATGGTCGTCCCCGTCGTGGTCCCTTTTTTCAGTTTAGCCCGATGGCCGTCCCCATCGTTGGTTACTTTACTTTGTGAACTTGATGGCCGTCCCCGTCATGTTTCATTAATCCCCAGAGATTTTACAGCTTCACCTTGATGGCCGTCCCCATCATAATCCCTTTTATCCCAAGCATGTCGGCCGTCCCCGTCATTGCTCTTTACCCAGCAGTCGTCCTCTGCTCGACGGTCGTCCTCCGTCGCTCGCACTTTAATATACTTTAGTTTCTTTTACAATCTATATCCCTTTTCTTCTTCATTCTGTGAGTGCAAATTTTGGACTGTCTTTGGTATTCAACCACAAGTTATCTTGTTTGCCTGATAAGCCGTCGCTTACATCCTGCACAACTAACTCATGTTTGAATAGGGGCAGCTGTAAACACCCCAAATTTGCCCTCACCCATTCACACCATGGCTAGTGATCATTGCATATGCATAAACTCAATCATACCATCTCATATCATATTTTTGATTCATTGCATTGGTTCTAAGTCATCTGCATCTAGGGTTTGTGATCTGAGCAATCCAAGAGCTCCTTGAGCCACTCCAAAGGTCATCAATCACTTTAAAGAGGTTTGTGTGTGTTCAAGTATCATATTATATCTTCTCAAAGTCAAGAATGTCAAAGAATCACAAGAACTGGGATTGGTATGGAAGCAGAGCCAGGCTTGACTGCACAGATGACCTAGAATTAGGGTTTTGGTTTCAAAGGCCATAACTCCAATTTTTTTGGTCATTCTTGTTTCTATTGGTCTCTATATGGTATAGGGAGTATGCATATCAATTTTCATGAAGAAATTCCATGGGGAAGTCATCTGATCAAGAGTTGACTTTTCAAGCAAGTCAGTGCAAAATCAGGGCATCTGAGGCCCCCAATGACCCAACCAAAGGGCATTCTTCATCATTTTGATTGTATATGATCTTTATTTGATCATGGATGATGTTGGAAGTTCACAAAATTCAAGAATTTCAAGTTTTTGCAAAGTTGACTTTTTGGGCAAGTTTGACTTTTTAAGGAATTTGTCATTTTAGGCAACTTTTCAACCCTTACTTTTTGATTCAAGAAGGCTTCAAATGGAAAAACTTTTGTCATGAAAGTTGTAGAATAGATCTTTCCCTTTTCAAAAAGTACAAGAACATGACCTAATTCATTTTGGATCAAAAGTTATGGCTCATCAAAGTTGGCAAAAATCACTAAATTTCAAGTTATGCACCAAATGGAAAACTTGCATTTTCTCATGCCAAGCATTCTATTGACTTCAAAATGACTTCTAAACTTCATCACATAATCATACATGACCTAAAAACAGAATTGGCCCAAGGAGTATCTCATTTTTGTGCTTTGATTTTCAATTGTTCATAAGTCATTTTTCATAAAAGATGCAAAGAGGGATCTTTGGCAAAATCACCCTCCAAGGAATTATGTGATCACTAGTTGATTTCTATGCATTGCCATGACTAAATGAAGTTCCATGCACCAAAATTCAGCAAGAATTATCTCATGTACATGGCACAAAATCACAAGAAAACACAAGTGGGCAAGTTGCAAGATCTATCATAGCTCATGATCCACATGCTGCAGACATTCACAAGCAATCTAAGGGTCATCCTTGACCCAAGCTGAAGCAAGACAAGCCCTTAGACAGCTGCTGCCATAGCCCATGCTGCAAGTACCAATCACATTGACTTTTTGGCCAAAACCCCCATACTCTTGGAACAGTGAGCAGCCACCTCTACTAACCTGCTCCACAGGCTACTCATACATTGTGGGAGTGTTATAGCAAGACATTGGCCCTTGAAACAAAAAGAGAACACAGCCTTCACAAAAACTGAAAAAGAACTCCTCTTCTTCGAATCTCCCTCTCCAGCCATCAAACACCCAATTTCTCTTCACCAATAAATCACACACACTCAAGAGAACCAAAATCCACCATTGAAGTAGCTTGAAACCTCACAAATCCTGACTGTGGAATCTGCTACACCAGAACACTTCTTCTCAAATCAGCCATCCACAAGAGTTCTGAAGCACCTCATTGAGTTCAGGAGGGTCAAGGGAGTTCACTAGCACAAGTCGGAGACTCTGGAAGCTCACCATTTAAGCTTTCCAGCTCAGGTATGGACAAGAACTTTTCTTCACAGAGCTTGCTTTTCTTGTTATAAAATGGAAGTGTGTGTTTTGCTGATCATGGGGATGTCCTTAGATTTGAAAATAGTGAAGGAATGATCATTTTATGCTTCTCTGAAATTTTGCCCGTGTTTGAGTTTGAGCTTGTTCTTCTTTGTTCATGGTGAATAAATGGTTTTTAAGGATGGATTTAGGTTTAGTTTGGGGAGGGGAAGGTTTCTGGGCGTTTAATTTGACTTGGGGTAGCCTATAGGAGAAGCTAGGGTTTTGACCCTGCCGGAGAAGACGACCGGAGCTCATCTCCGGTCGCCTGAGGGTGATTAGGGTTAAGCCTGATTAATTACACAACTTTAAATCTTGTCCCTTAGATGCTGTTTCCCGCGTGCTTGTGAACGGCCCAGATGAGTCATTATGCCCTAATCTTGTTTAATTAAATTAATCTTAATTAATTAAACCAACTTCAAACCTCAGCCATCAGATTGCGCGCGTTTAACAACTTTGAACCTGGGCCTTGGATCTTGATTACTCCCAGTCTTGTTGACTTGCACGCACAGCCTCTGGATCTTCCAACTTTCAATCTAAGCCACTCATACTGCATACTTTGTATTTTTATTTCATTTTCTTTATATTTTATTTCTCATATTTATTAAAAATAGCAAAATACATTTAAAAATTATGAAAATTTTCATCAAGGTTTTCATTAATTTTTAAAACACAAAAATATTTTTATTTTTATTTTTTGCATTCAAAAATATTTTTAAATTATTTAAAAGTTTATTTTTAATTAATTAATGAGAATTAATTAATTAAAAATACTTTTAAGTATTTAAAAATCACCAAAAAATTCGTGAAACCTTTAAGAACATTTAGAAACATTGTCCAACCTTCAAACCAAATTTCTTTTTTGATCTTGATGTCTTTTGAGAATTTTTCATGGAATTAAAATCATTTTAAGGCATTATTTTGATCCAAACTTCCAAAAATCATTTCTGCCTAACCATTGAGAGTTGGACTTTGATTCTTTTTGCATTGTGTTTAGCATATCATGTAGTTTGTGAGATTAAATTGGCATGAATTGATCTTGCATTTTCCATTTGTTTGACATTTTTCTTGTTAAGGAACCCTAGAACCCTAGAAAACTTAGGAAAATCATATCTTGAATTAGGTTAAGAGTTGGAACTTCTCCTTTGGACAGTGAGTTAGTATAGGATTAGGGTCCCTTTGAGTGCATTCTCAATTTTTGATCTTGGTGTTTGCTTCTGATTTTGGTTTTTGTTTGATACATTGATCATAAACCCTAATTTGGGCTTCCATATACATCCATCTTGCATTTGCATTCATACCTTGACTTGCCATAACATTTTGAGCATCCATTTGATTCATGTGATATCTTAAGGCACATTGAAAGCATGTTTGATCATTGCATCATGTATTTGCCATGTTGTATGTCATGTGCATCTCATAACTTTTCATGTATGTTCATGGTTCTAAACTTGCTCCAGTTGCATCCATTGGTTCATATGATCATTCTCATGTTTTGTATCATGTTTGTAGCACCCCATAGCATCATTAAAGTCATGTATGTGCTTCTGGTTTTGTTTCTCATCATGCCATTTCATTCCATTTGGCATTGCATTGCATTTCTTTCACTAACTTTTCAGGTGGTAAGCAACTTTGAGAAGTGAATTTGCCTTCATTTCTCACATTTTCTTTTCATCTCTCTATTACATCCATGCTGCATTTTGTTATATGCTTGAGATTGAGCTTGCTCATTCTTCTTCTTCTCACTTTCTTCCCTCAAGTGACTTGTCTTCTTGAATGAAGCAAGTTACTTTGCTTCTCCTGATCCTTTCATCTGCTTCCTGGTGGTTCCTTTGAAGATTTCTCTTGTTAACCTCACAAACCTTAGGAACAACCAAGCATGACAATGATTAGGGTTTGGATTAGTCCCCCACTTAGTTTTTTACCTTTGTGTCTCATTGAGTCTTCTCTCCTCACCTCACAATCAAGGACTAAACCCTAAAGGCTTTAAGGCTTTGTGATTAAGCTTATGCCTGCATCCTTCTATTAGGATGGAGTGTATAACTTTAATCCTAAGTGTTAACCCTTAATGTGTTTAAATCCTTTAATCAATCCATCTAATAATCATCAAGACATCAAGCTTGTAACTTGGGCCTTGCATTAGGGTCCTAATTCTTCCTTAATTGGTTAAGAAGGACTAACCCTAGTGTTAATGGACAAGTCCCCCTCAAGTTGTCTTACAAACCATAAAACTCACTTCATCATCATATCATTAAATAAAATCCATCTAATAAAGGCTTGTTTTGTCATGAGTTTAATCCCTAATCATGGATTAAGTTGAGGAGCTTTCCTCAGCTTAAACATTCTCATCTATTATCCTTCTATTAGGATGGTGTAATGGGTCTGTTTAATCCCTGATTATGGCTTAATCTCATTACTCAACACTAAACAAAAACAACAAAAACATCTAATTAATCACAAGTAGGTTAATGATCTTAATCCTACATCAAAGGTGATTAAGTGTGAGAAGCTGACTTCACACTTAAGGTATTCTCATTACCCCTAATCAGAGGGAAGATGTGATGAGTTTACTAAATCCATTGGTTTAGGCTTAAGCTTATTAACTTATGACAAACTTTCAAAAGCAATAAAAGACTGAAAATATAAAAAACAAACAATAATCGTCTCCTCCGGGATTCTTTTCTCATCTCATTCACTCACAAACGGGAACTTGCTTCTTCCGTCTAATGCAAGACAGTTAGCACCTGAGCCAGACAGGTCATGCACTTGAGCATAGACAAGCAAGCAGTTCACAAGTCAATTCATCTTTCAGTCTCTTTGGGTCGAACTACGGTGTTCTGACTTCCTCATTGCACGAGAGGATACGTAGGCATAACTTAACAGTTATCGAACAAAAGTCTTTGTATATTCCCCCTCCTTCCAGCTTTATTCTTTTAGTCTCATGATCTTGATCATTTCATCCTTGTTCTTACACTGACACTGTACATATACACTTTGCACTTCTTTTACACTGACACCTGTACATTCTTTCCCAGCTCATTTATACACAAATTGCACTGACACTACCCCTTTAAAACACAAATCTTTTAAGCGTGGATCCCGTCGAGTACGGCGGACAATCTGGGTGCTAATACCTTCCCAGGTTGTAACCAACCCCCTTTCTCAGTCTCTCTGGTTCGCAATCTTCTTATCCATTCTTTTTCTAGGTCTATGCAACATTGCCTTTCCTCCGGGATAAAAATGCCTAGCTGGCGACTCTTTCTTTTCCAGTGAGTCCACTGCTGTGTGTTCTCATTGTTCTCTTTCGCCGACCGTTCGCGTCTGTACCTTTACTTGGGCCATTCCCATTTATCGGGAGCGACAGTAATGTTGCACGAACCTAAGGAAGAAGGAAAGGACGAGGCCTTGAGAACCAAAGATTTGGGTTTGGGAGTCAGTTACGACCTGGGAAGGTATTAGCACCCCAGATCGTCCACCGTACCCGACGAGATCCATGCTTGTAAGTTTGTTTCAAAGGGTGAGAAAATACGAGTGTCGTTGAACAAATGAACTGCTAACTGGTGTGAGACATGGCATGAATTTTAATGTGTCAAAAACTTGGCATGATTGAAAGCATATGTGATTCTCAAGGAAAAAGGAAGAAATTGCATTTTTTTGTAAAAATGAACTGAATGAACCGACTCATTCAGTGTGGTTGGTTCCCAAAACACACGGGTCCCAACAGGCTACATGAGACAAACATTTTGGCCGACTCATGGGTATGGATGAGTCGACTCAAATTCCTTCATGAGCCGACTCATCAAAATATTTTTTCTTCTCAATTCTTGCGGGTCTCAACAGGTCACCTCTCTGTAAATTTAGGCCGACTCATTGTAATACCTTAAAACTTGCCCTCATATTTATTCCTTCCATTGTCTTATCGCTTCACATTCATTTGCATTACCCACTAGGTCATAACATTCGCAATCATACATGAGATCTAAGGATTTTTGGTGATTTGAACATTCCTATTCAGAGGATCATTGCTAAGGTTCCTTATGTAAGAGTATTGGTCAGAAATGTGGAATCAGGATGTTGCGACTTGGATTAGGGTTTATCTCCCTCCAGTATCCCAAGTTATTTTCTTCATTAATGATCGTCCAAAAGATTCCATGGTTAATTAAGGAGAGAATTATGGAAAAGACTTGGCCTATGTGGTATAATCCAAGTACATTCGAGATATGTGAAAGGCCAGCTTCATTCATGACTTCACCCTTTAGTTCTTATTTCTTAGTTGGTTTTGTGTTCGGTAAGTGATCCAAGTGGTGCATTAGAAGTTTTCTCAAGATTCAAGTTTCTATTGCCGTTCAAGTTCATGTGTCCATCTCCGTTTAATTTTTTTTTTTATATACTCATTCGCCCAACTTTTCATTTATGTTCATTTGGATCCATCATCCAAGTAAATCCATGAAACACCTTTTAAGGTCCAGTTGTCCAAAACCATATTGAATTTTTAAAGCCAATGACCATCTTCATTCCCTAAACTTGTTCAAAATCCAAACATATGTTCAAATTCATTTCGTGTCCAGAGTCCATGTTCGAAATTATGTCCGAAGTTCCTATATCATGTAGACATCACCATTGTCCGTATTCATTTTCCAATTCACTTTAATTCACATTAAACCATTTTTTTATCATTTTTAAATTCGATTTTACCATTCAATTCCAAATTATTCTTTCCATCAAAGTCCAATATCCAACCAACAAATTTTGGCCCAAATTGAATCTTAAAGTTAATTCCAAAGTCCTCTCATAAAAAAAAACTATTACTCATTCCATTTATTTATTACTTTGTCTGGTGCTTACCAAAATCCACAAAAAGTAGAAGTCATCAAAATGAGTACATGGAACTTGACACTAAACTCGTAAGCTGCACACAAAGATGTATAGAATGTATTTCAGTGTTGGCTCTTTCGAAAGAAAAGAGATTCAAATCAGCAGAATCAAAGAAAATACTGAATAGCCAATAATTAGAGAATCCAGTTATAACAAAAATTGAAAAAAATAGTTACGAAAAGAGATTACAACAGAGAAAAATCAATGAAAACTGTTACATCATGATAAAAAACCTCAGAGGTCTCGGTCAACAAAAAATTTTGTTACAAATCTTCAACAACTTCAACAGAATTAACAAAAATCTACTGCATCAAACTACAAAACTCAATACTATGGATGAACCGGAAATCTTCTTCATTATTCGATCCTCTCCAATGGCACACACAATCATTCAACTAGATGTGTTTATTATTGACAGGAAGATCACTGTAGGTGTAACGGACGAGAAGATACTTCGGATGCTAATTGAATTCTATCAGGCAAGGTGGATTAGTCTGGACAAACGAATCAAACAAGCCAGTAAGCAGAATTGGGTATTCAGATTAGGCAAGCATTATTTTCTCGAACACCCATGGGATCCCCTTGCAAAAGAATTCCCGAACAACCCGTCTGAAATGCTGGAGTGGGTGCAGGAACTGGATAGCCGGGAATGGACAGTTGAATCACTGTGGCTTTACAACCAATTCATGAAGGCAATCTCTGAGTTGTGGGATGACGTTAGGAAGGAAGAGCAAAAGATGCCTAGAATCATCAATTAATTCAGTTCCTGTGAAAAGAGTCAAGAATGCACATTAACAGCAATTCACGAAAAGCTCAGTTATAGAAGGCTAACAGAAAAATAACAAAAGAGAAAGAAGGCTGCATATCAATGTGATTTTCCAACAGAATTTCTCAACTGACAGATTTAATTTAACCACTTTGTTCCAACTGTTTCTAACCACCTATCCATTCTAATAACTAACAAAGGGATTCCAAGACAAAGATCAAAAGCAGTTACAAGCTCATAACTAATCCTAACCAAAACAACAATGCATAACAGAATCAATTCCTAACCATCATAACTGAATTCAGATGGAGAAGTTACCTGAAGCTTCCAGATTATTCCTTGAACACTTCCTATAAAGCCAGAGTTCATGATTCAGTCCAGTTTCTTCCACCACTTCAAAATCCTCACCCTGCGCACCATTTTCGGCTCCTGAATCCTTTTCCATTCTTTTTCCTCCCTAACCTCTCATCCTAGTCATGAACCACCACCATCATCAATGAGGTTTTCGTCATTACAATAACAAGCTGCAGACAAGTCACAGATTCACATTAGTTTCTGGGGAGAAATTGCAGAAAGAGTTCAAAGAAGAAGCTGAAGTGCAACCGAACATACCAGGCTCGGATTTCCTGTCGCGGTGAAGTCGAAGATTCGAAAGCCTCTTCCACGCGTCCTTGTCCGTACGTCATCCAGTCAGCACCAGTACCAAAGGCAAGAGCAATCTCCATCCTCAAGTCGCCTTTTCCTCGCGAAGGCTCCGTTTCAAGGTACATATTCGCGCTGTGTAGGAAATCGCTATCAAGTTAGGTTCGAATAGGTCCTCATGGTTGTTCGGTTTCGGATTGAATGCGGACAAAGCCGTATTAGGGTAATTGATGAGATAACTTCGGATTTGAAAAGGATAGAATTTAGGTCCTCTTTCTATTTCTGTGTGAGTCATGTTTCAGATTTGGGGAGAATGGGGGTTATGTTAGGTTAGGGTTTCGGTTCGATTTGAAGAATGCTTAGGCTCGATTTAGGAGTAAGAGAGGATAATTCATGGAGGTGAAGATGGATGGTAGAAGAAGAAGGGGAAGGTGATAGGTTGGGCTTCGAGGACGAAGAGAGGTGGTGGCGAGAAGGAGAAGGCGTAGGGAGGTGTGGCGGCGGAAAAAGGAAAGAAGAGAGGAGCTAGGGTTGCTTCAGTTTTGTTTGTTCTTCAGTTTTCTTTGTTATTTTATTTAATGTTGTAAGATAAACAAGATTCATATAATATTAATTTAATAGATTAGGAGTTTATGAATTTAAAAAAGATATTATAATTAGATAAAGATCTAACTTAACTGTGATTTAGAAGTTTTTAGAATTTCAATTTGAATATTAGTACTGTAGTTTAATTCTTATTTTAATTAACTATAGTCATTAAAATGTTATCAAGGTTATTAAGGGTTAATTCTTTTTTTTCTTTAATTAAGATTTTTTAGAAAAATAACATTAAGACTTTAGTTAATTCATTTTTTTCTTTAAATTAAGTTTTTTTAGAAAATATTTTTTAAGATTAGTTTAATAGCTTTTAGATTAAGACTTTTGAAGAATAAAATATTAAGATGAGTCTAATTCTTTTGCTTATATTAAAATCTTTAGAAAAAGCATAATAGGATTAATTTATTATTTCTCAATTTAAAAATCTTTAGAAAAAGCATAATAGGATTAATTTATTATTTCTCAATTTAAAAATCTTTAGAAAAAGCATAATAGGATTAGTTTATTATTTTCTTGATTTAAAATCTTTTAGAAGAATATTATATTTAAGAGAAGTTTATTTCTTATAAATTAAGATTTTAGAAAAAAACATATTATGAGGTTATTCTAATCCCTTTTTCTTAGATTAAAATATGAAATGGATTTAGTCATAAGTTTAGTTTAAAATTTTCCTAAATTAGAATATTAAGTGGATATGATAAAACTTTAGTTTAATTCATTTATCTTTTAAATTAAAGTTTCTTTAGAGAAAATTATCTTTATCTTAATGTTTTTTTTTAAATTAAGACTTTTGTTTTAGAAAATATTAGTTTAGGTGAATTTAATTCATTTTCTCAAATTTCAGATTTTTTTTAGAAATAATGTTATAGTAAGATTAATTTAATCTTAGTGTAAATAATAGTATAATAAGGATCATCAATTTTAATGCAAATTCTATATGGGCCTTATGTTTGCTAGCCACACCCCTGTTATAAAGCCCACAAGAAAGACAACTTAAAATATTGTTAAATTCACCTCCTATGGTTTCCTGCAATTGGGCTTAGATGTTTCTGCTATTCTCACACCCTTATTTTAAGCCCAGTGAAATAATAACACATAAAACTTACTAAGAGCACCCCATTTTTGCTCTTGTTAGAACTTTATTTTTAGTTTAACTATAGTTTCAAATTAAATGCATAAAAATAGGAAAAAGCATTAGAAAATTCCCCAAAAATTAAAGTAGATTAATAATTGAATTTAGGAATTTGTGACATTTTTATTTTCTGGAATTTATTTATTTTTGAATTAATTCTGAATTATTCTTGTATTTAGCTTTATTGAATTTCTTCTTAATTATGCTGAATTTTGTTTATTTTATTTAAGTAACTTCCATCAATCTTTTTGAGCTATTCTTTTTCCTGTAATTAGATGACTCATAATATTTCTTAGGATATTTTTAATGGAATTTTTAGGACCTTTTATCATAGGTTTTAGTGGAGTAATCCTTAGGAAATAATGGTTAATCTTAGCTGAAATTAAATAATTTTTTAGGCATAGGAAAAATAAGTATTTTTAGAATCCCTCTTAGTATATTATTTTAGATGGTGTTAGGATCATATGGTTTAAGTTCCACAATTTTTTTTAGAAGTTTAGTATTTTTTTAGAATATTAGTTTAGGCCTAGTTATGCATAATTCCCTTAGGTTAGGCCATTAGAAAAAATAATGTTCAATCAAAAAAAAATAAATAACAATAGTCTAGATTAATTTTAGTCATAGAATTTAACATTAGACTTAGGTTTAGTTTAATTTGTTTTAGGATAAATATTAAGTTTGACCTAGATTTAGAATTTAGTATAAAGTTCATTTCCATATAGAAGTAGAATAAATAAATAAGACTATTTATTATTCATGCCTTTAAGGCATTTTTAGAATATTATTTCTCATATTTGATTCCATTGTTTTGCCTTATTTTATTTGTTACAACTTGTGTAGGTTTCCCATCCTTCTTAGAATCAACTTAACTTCATTAAGAAGTAAGTTGAATTCTAATAGTTCTAAGTTTCCATTAGGAGTAGAAAACCTCATTAACCATAGGACCTCTCTTGCACATAACAACTAACTTAGGGCTGTGTCTTAGTCCCCTTAGTTTGTCCTTTTTGCAATTTGAGTCATTCTCTTCTTATCTTCAAACAAAATCCAAAAACACTTAATAAATAAATGGGAGGATTCCTTGTGTATAGCCTTATTCCATGAAGCACTTGCATTCATTCCATCTTGGAGTGGTGTAAGCTTGTTTATCATGATGCACAAGTCTCATCAAGGAGTTGTTCACAAAGAAAGCTTAAAAAATACTTCTTCACAAAAGCAACAAAAACACTTAATAAAGTTCAACAAGCTAGTGAACTTAAACCCTAATCCTAGGAAACCAGTCTTGGATAAATTCTCCTTGCTGGGTATGCTTGTTCTATTATTCCATCTTGGAATGTAGAGTCAAGTGTACATTCCATGGAAAAGAGTTTGAATTCACTTCCTTGTGCCAAATTCATACAAAACTCTTAAAAGACAAAAAACAAATAATAAACGACTATCCTGCGGGAACTTCTTTTTCTCATCTCATTCACAACGCGAACTCGCGGCGACTTGTCTCGCATGCAAGACGGTAAACGCACTCGTACCAGACGAGCCTGCAACACCTGAGCATAGACATACGCAGTTCCAGCATAAAAAACACAAACAAATAGTTCCCGCCTTAGTTAGGCGAACTACGTCGACTCTGATCCTCATTATCCCGATGAGGTACGTAGGCAGCGGGGTAGGGCCCGTTCGAGCACATTCTTTATTTTCCCTACATTTCCCCCTTTCTTTCCATTTTCTTATTTTAGTTCCTTTCTCATTTCTCATTCCATTCCAGTTAGGGGTTTTGTTCAGCAGTAGTTATATTTTTCTCACCCTTTGAAACAAACAAGCAAGCGTGGATCTCGTCGGGTACGACGGACGGATTGGGGTGCTAATACCTTCTCAATTCGTAACCGACTCCCGAACTCAGATCTTTGGTTCGCAAGGCCTCGTCCTTTTCCTTCTTCCTCAGGTTTGTGCAACATTACCTTTCTCATTCATTCGGGATAAAAATGTCTGGCTGGCGACTCTAACCTTTTCCGCGCCACTTTCGCGTTTGTACTAGGATGAAAATCCCGGGAGCGACAGCTGGCGACTCTGCTGGGGACTAACCTGATTCTTCCGGTTTCCCTTGTAGAGTCAATCCTAGCGCCTGTTTGGTTTTGTTTCTTTGGGTGTTTATCTGTTTGATGCTGTGTGCTTTAGTTTAGCTTTATTGTTTCAATTTTACTTTACAGCTTTACTTTATCGCATTTATTTACCGCTTTCAGTATTTATTTTCCATGCATCATATTATACTGGACTGTCTGGCTGTGCTGGTTTTCATTTTTTCTGTGGGTTGGGAGTTACTGAGAGATAAGCCAACTACCCGGCTTGAGTGCACCCTAGAACTTAGAGTAGTTCCACTTTGGCTTCATGGCATCTTGCTATGTTGGTAGTAGTGAGTTCCACACCTTGACTTGCGACCTTCTCGGGAATGTATTGATACCAGAATCTTTCTGGGTTGATGCGCTACCTTGATAGTTATGTGCAGTCAGGGAACCGATCATTGAGAACCTTTGTGGAAACATCCCTCTCCAGTGATGACAGTGGCAGACCACATTTGTTGGCAAACCCACTCGCATCCGAGGGCCCACTGGGAACTCGCATAGGATGGCCTGGTTCTCTCATAGGAATTCAGTTAAAGCAAACTGTTCGTATGACGATAGTATTGTACCCTTCGGGATGAATGTACTATTGTTTCTCGACTCAGTGCTTGAAGCTGGAAACTTGTGAGGGATGTTTGTTTTTCCGGACTCAACTGAGACCTCCCTGAGTAGTACATAATGCCAAACCGATTCCCTGATTTGGTCATGAGCCATTTCTCGGAAATGGTAAACGTATTATTGCTATTCGGCTTTGAGAGTCCGTGATGTTTGACCCGAGTAGCACACCCGTGAGATTGGGAGGGGTTTACAGGTTTGCAGGAACCCTGGTACCTTCAGCATACCCACTTTGCATTTGGTTCAGTTTTGTGATCTGGATATCTGTTCTTAAGTTATGGACCCCGGATCAGATGGATGATTATTGTGATATCTGGATTCTGAGACCTGGCACCGACACCTGATTATATGATTGGCACACCACAGACACTCCACTGATCACATGCCTTGTCTTGCATAAGCATCATATCATCATTAATCATTTTGTGTTCTTTTTTATTCCCAGGGTTCATTACTTCCTAGGTCCTGGTCATATTTTCTACTTCAGCATGGAGATTCCGAGGAAGAGAAATGTTCATTATACTTTCCCGCAGCCAGAGACGGAGAGTGTTCAGGGTTTGATTAGCTTGATGGGTGACCGAGTCCTTGATGATTTCAGGAGAGAGTATGGAAAGATACTGAATTATGTGAGCAAGCCCACAGTCGACCAGAAGGATAGCTTGCATTCTTTGTTGCAGTTCTATGATCCACAGCTGAGGGTCTTTGTTTTTCCTGATTATATTCTGGCACCTACATTAGAGGAGGTTTCTAGAATGCTGAGTGTTCCTGTTAAGGAGGGTGTACCTTACTATGTTTCGGAAAGGATCCCATCTCATGAGGATATCACTATTGCATGTCATTTGAGTATGCCTAGACTCAAGGTGGGGTTAGAGGCTGGTCAAAGTAAAGGAATCCCTTTGGACTTTCTTGTTGCAGAAGCACGTGTTATGGCATCGGAAAAGAAGTGGGCAGACTTCAAAGCACTGTTGGCTATGGTAGTATATGGAATCAGTTTGTTTCCCGGGGAGAAATGACTAATTAACATGGAGGCCATCACCATCTTCGTCAAAAGAAATCATGTTCCTACATTGCTAGCTGACTTTTATTATGGAGTTCATCACAGAAATGAAAAGAGGAAGGGGTTTGTAAATTGTTGTGCTCCCATTTTCGCTGATTGGTTTGTAAGGAAACTCCCTAAATCAGGACCCTTTCAAGATTTGAAACAATCTTGGAAGTGGTCCAAAAGATTAATGGGCTTAACCTCAGCTGACATTGCTTGGGGATGCAACAGAGATTTGGTGGGCAAAGAAATGTTGGTTAGTTGTGGTAGCTTTCCAAATGTACCTTTGATGGGAAGGAAAGGTGGGATTAGCTATAATCCTATTTTGTCCAGGAAACAGTTCGGCTATCCTTTAAGAGACGTACCTTTGATCGACGATGCAAATGAGTCCTTATATTTTCCAGCAGAGGGAAACTCCAAAATGAGCATCCTGGCATCCCAAGCTTGGGAAATTAGGGTGATGAAAGGAAAGAAAGAATTTGGAAGAGTAGATCCTAATACCTATGATCCTTTTGCCAGCTGGTTGGAGGATCGTGTGAAGACTCACCTTCTACCATTTTCTAGAGAGACGCCTCTTTACTCTAAGGAGGTAGCACCAAGAACTACGGTGCCTTTGGAGGAATATCAGAAGTTAGAAGCTTTGGTTAAGCAACTGAGGGTTGAAAATCAAGAGGCTCTCAATTCTTGTCAGGCACTGATGATCCAGAACCGTCGATTGAAAGATAGAGCTGTGCAAGCCAAGGAGATAGTCCGTCTCAAGCAGAAGGACTTTGAAGATAGAGAGCTCTATTTCCGAAAGAAAGGTTTAGCTGAGACTCATATGACGGCCCAGCGCCGAAGAGAGAAGAAAGATCTTAGTGAAGCCAATGAAGCTGTTACTTTATGGCAGGAGAAATGGGACGAAAATCTGAAGAAACAAAAGGAGTTAGACGCCAAGCACAAGCAGGAAGTCAAAAGCCTTCAGGATTCTTTAGATGGGCAAAAAGAACTTCTCAGGAAAGCTTATTATCAAGAGGAAGATCGTATCCGACGCGTAACAGAAAGCCAGCAGGCACTGAAGGAAGCTCAAAAGGAGATTGAAGACTTGAAGTTGAAAGCTGAGGTGAAAAGATCGAAGGCCGAGTCAAGTCAAAGCAAGGGGAATGAAGCAGCATTTCTACAGCAGATCGAGGAGTTGCACGCTTCTTCTGATACGAGGGATCTCCTCATTCAGAAGCTCATCCAGGAGCCCGGTCATCCAGATGTGGTTCAGCTGTTCCAGAGCGTCAAATGCCTTAGCTGGAGATTGAAGGATATAGAGTTCCCTAGGGTTTAATTTCATATTGTTGTACTTGGATTACTCACAGGCTTGTTGTGGGATTCCTTATATGTGATGTACTTTCGTTGTTATTTTGTTTGGTACCCTTCAGGGACGTTGTATTTCCAAATTCCAGTTTATATGATTGATTTGTTCCGGATTTCTTGTTCGTTATTTGCACCGACACGGGATAATGAGCACCAATTCTCTACAGCCGTCATTATGTCTGAATATTATTTGGGTCTTCTTCCCAATTCTTATGTTCTTAATGCCAGGACCGGACACAGTAAAATACTCGGGAATAAAAGGAACACATTGCATTGCATATACATCATTTGCATTTTGTCTTTGTCTTTGCAGGTTCTTCTTCGAGATGTCTAATTTATCTGTGTTCACCAGGCAAAGATTGCGAGGGCCGCCAAGACCCGGTACATTCGACAAGTTATCCCTCATCGGTACGCGACCCGCAGTAATCAAAGAACAGCAATGGACGCCATGCAGACAGAACTCAACGATGTCCGTACCAAGATGGCAGAATTTATGACTCTGATGCAGGGGATGGCCCAGGGGCAGCAGGAGCTGAGAAATGCAATTCAAGGGTTAACTCCTCCTAACACTAATGCTCAGGCAACTACTTCCGGCGGATTAGGGGCTCCTCCCAATACTAACAACGGTACAGGTGGACCTCATGTTCCAGATCCAGCTATGGCTACGTATGTTCCTGTGCAGGACAGGCAGGAAGACCAATTCCAGTACTTCAACAATGATATGGGTTTCGGCGGTGACGGAAATCTCAACGACTTCTTGGTGCTTGCAGAGAAGGTCAAGGCCTTAGAGTGCAAAGACACTTTGGGGATTGACGTGTCAGATATGGGTTTAGTACCTGGGGTGGTCATTCCACACAAGTTCAGGCCACCAGCATTTGATAAATACAACGGCAACTCTTGCCCGAAAACTCACTTACAGGCCTTCTACAGGAAGATTGCGGCTCACACGCGAGACGAGAAATTGTGGATGTACTATTTCCAGGATAGCCTCTCAGGAGGGTCCTTGGAGTGGTACATGAAGTTGGAAAGGAGCTCTATTAGAAGTTGGAAGGATTTGGGAGAGGCCTTCCTCAGACAATATCAATACAACATTGACATGGCGCCTAGCCGTACTCAGCTCCAAAGCTTGACACAGAGGAGCTCGGAGAGCTTCAAAGACTATGCACAGAGGTGGCGTGAGGTGGCCGCCCGAGTGCAACCACCTTTATTGGAAAGAGAGATGGTCGGTCTTTTCCTGAATACCCTCCCAGGGCATTTCATGGAAAGGTTGGCTGGTTGTTCCTCAAGTGGTTTTTCGGACATTATCCTGACCGGAGAAAGAATCGAAAGCTGGCTCAAACAGGGGAAGATTCAAAATGGAAGCGCTTCAGTATCTGGCATCAAGAAACCCTTTGTGAAAAGAAGGGAAGGAGAAACATGAGCAGTATACGCACAGAGAGGAATGATGCACCAAGGATATTATCAACAAGTGGCCCCCGTCACTATTTCAACTCCTCCAGTTCAACAACGGATTCAGCCTTCATAGCAGGCAACGCTCACAGGGGTATTAGCCAAGACCCCCTCGCCCGTATTACTCCCAGAGGGTGAAGGATAGACATATTGAAGCTCCACCAATGTCTTACTCCCAATTGTTGAAGAATCTCCTGCAGCTTCAAATGATTCAGCTCCGGACCTTGCAACCTCCGAGGCCAGGCCAAATTCCTGAAGGTTATGACTCGAATGCTAGATGCGAGTTTCATTCTGGAGCTCCCGGCCATAGTACTGAGAATTGTAAAGCGTTGAAGCATGTTGTTCAGGACTTGTTGGATTCTAAAGCGATCAATTTCGCTCCCTCTCCTAATGTGCTGGAAAATCCCATGCCTCCTCACAGGGGCACGGTTGGCGCAATTGGTGAAGGAGAGAAATTGAATTTGGTGGATGATGTAGATGACTTGCAGACTTCATTGGTTGCTATCAAGGTTTGCTTGTTGAAGAAGGGCATTTTCCCCGGATGCGAGGATGATTGTTCAGAATGTACAGAAGCTACCAACGGTTGTAAACGATTGAAGGCCGGAATTCAAGGTATGATTGATGAAGGAGTGCTGCAATTTGACAAGATTGTGAAAGAAAGTGAAGTATCTACAGTGACTATCTTTTATGATCCGTCCCAAGTTCCTTCGCGTGCCAGAGCGGCGTCAATAACTATTACCACTGCTGGACCCATAATGTACCAAAGTGACAGAGCAGTTCCTTGGAATTATGGTGGCAAAGTGTATTGCAACGGCCAGAGACAAGAGTTAGCCACGACTAGTATAACTCCAGCTCAAGTAGAGAATGTTGGAGTAGGGGGTTTTACTAGAAGCGGAAGACTATTTGCGCCAGAAGCACTGAGAAGCAATGTGATACCACCCAGGGATACTGCCGAAGCCCAAGCTAGAGCCAGGGGGAAGCAACCAGTAGTTGCCAATGATCCAACTCCATCAGCTGATCCAGATCTCACCTTTGATAAAGAAGCCGAAGAATTCCTAAGGGTCATTAAGAAGAGTGACTATAAGATTGTAGACCATTTGCAGCAGACGCCATCAAAGATCTCCATCTTATCATTACTCATGTGTTCGGATTCTCACAGGAAGGCCCTTTTAAATATTCTGAACAAGGCATACGTGCCTCAGGATATTTCTGTAAACCAGTTAGAAACAGTGGTGTCCAGCGTTAATGCCAGTCATGGATTGGGTTTCACGGACTTGGACTTAACTTCTGATGGGCGTGCTCACAATCGGGCACTGCATATTTCTCTGGAATGCAAGGGTGCAGTGCTCTCCCATGTGCTGGTGGATACTGGTTCATCTCTGAATGTCTTGCCTAAGAAGGCATTGATGAAGCTGGACTATGACGGAGTGGTGCTAAAGCCCAGTGATCTAGTGGTTCGAGCATTTGATGGATCAAGAAGATCGGTATTTGGAGAGGTGGATTTACCTATCAAGGTAGGTCCACAAGTCTTCAATACCACATTTTACGTGATGGATATCCAGCCGGCATATAGTTGTTTACTTGGAAGGCCCTGGATACACTCGGCAGGAGCGGTTTCTTCTACACTTCATCAGAAATTAAAGTTCGTCTGGGAAGGTCAAGTTGTGACAGTCAGCGGGGAAGAAGATATCTTCGTCAGTCATCTAGCCTCATTCAAATATGTGGAGATGGATGGCGAAATAGTCGAAACTCCATGTCAAGCTTTTGAGCCTTTGAAGTCCGAGCAAGCATCCGCCGTAGCAACTTCTCCTGAGGTGCCGAAGAAGGGGGTGTCTATAGCCTCTTATAAACAAGCGCGTGAATTAGTAGAATCTGGAGTGCGAGAAGGCTGGGGCAGCCCAATCGAATTACCAGAGAAGAAAGACATGTTCGGGATTGGCTATCACCCTGGAGGATCTTCGTCTGAAACAAGTGCAAAAGGTTGTCAGAGCCCAGTCACTTTCACAAGTGCAGGAGTGATAGACTACGGAAATATCAGCGCAGTGCAGGATGAAGCTGTTGATAATGACTGTGACTTGGATGAATGGATTAGGCCTGCCGTCCCAGGAGCTCAACTTAGCAACTGGACGTCAGAAAGGCTCATTTCAGTAACATCTTTTGAAGAGTAATGTTTTTTTGTTTTTTGTTTTCCTGTATTAAAGCACTATGTCTTGCCCGGGGCATAGTGGCTCTTTGTAAGGGTTCATTTGTTCATTAACACAATCATTAATAAAATTGACGTTTCACATTCATTTCATGTTGTTCTCTGTCTTTCGTTTTTACTTTTGTTTTTCAAAAAGAAAGAAAAGTTTTTAAAATGGCAATGTTTCTCATTTTCTCAAGTTGTTGCTAAAGCCTTGCATGAATCATCATTCATGCAGGTGCTCGTCACCGGATCTTATCAATGACGACCCTGTTATGGCTAAGTATGACTTCGACAATCCAATTTATCAAGCCGATGAGGAAGGTGAAGAGGATTGTGATTTACCCGAAGAATTGGCCAGACTGCTCAAACAGGAAGAGAAGATGATTCAGCCGCATGAGGAGGATGTTGAAGTGATAAACCTGGGTACTGAAGAGGACAAGAAAGAAGTCAAGATCGGAGCTGCATTAGAAGAATCTGTCAAGACTCGTTTGATGGCTATGCTTCGAGAATACGTTGACGTCTTCGCATGGTCCTACCAGGATATGCCTGGTTTAGACACTGACATTGTGGTACACAAGCTACCCCTCAGAGAAGGTTGTCTTCCGGTAAAGCAGAAGTTGAGGCGTACGCGTCCAGACATGGAAATCAAAATAAAAGAAGAAGTGCAAAAACAGTTTGATGCTGGCTTTTTGGCCGTGACTAGTTATCCTCCATGGGTTGCTAACATTGTGCCGGTTCCTAAAAAAGATGGCAAAGTCAGAATGTGTGTGGATTACAGGGATTTGAATAGGGCTAGCCCCAAAGATGATTTCCCTCTACCTCACATAGATGTACTTGTCGATAATACTGCTCAGTTTTCCGTGTTCTCCTTCATGGATGGATTCTCAGGCTATAATCAAATCAAGATGGCTCCCGAGGATATGGAAAAGACAACTTTCATCACTCCTTGGGGCACCTTTTGTTACAAGGTCATGCCGTTTGGTTTAAAGAATGCAGGAGCTACCTACCAACGGGAAATGGTGACGTTGTTTCACGACATGATCCATCATGAAATTGAGGTTTATGTTGATGACATGATAGCAAAGTCCCAGACGGAAGAGGAGCACTTGGTCAACCTAGCAAAATTGTTTGACAGGCTTCGAAAGTTCAGACTGAGGTTAAATCCGAATAAATGCACCTTCGGGGTTCGTTCTGGCAAGTTGCTCGGCTTCGTTGTTAGTGAACGAGGAATTGAGGTCGATCCGGCCAAAGTGAAAGCAATCCAGGAAATGCCTGAGCCAAAGACTGAAAAGCAAGTGCGTGGTTTCTTGGGGAGACTAAACTACATTGCACGGTTTATTTCTCACCTAACGGCCACGTGCGAGCCCATCTTCAAGCTGTAAACACCCCAAATTTGCCCTCACCCATTCACACCATGGCTTGTGATCATCTCATATGCATAAACAATATAAAATCACCTCATATTACATTTTTGAATCACTGGATAGTTTCTAAGTCATCTGCACCTAGGGTTTGTGATCTGAGCAATCTCAGGGCTTCTTGAGCCACTCCAAAGGCCACCAATCAATTCAAGGGGGTCTACATGTGTTCAAGCATCATAGTACATCCTCACAAAGTCAAAAATGCAAAGGAATCACAAGAACTAGGGTTTGAGTGGATGCAGAGCCAGGATAGACTACACAGTTGACCTAAAATTAGGGTTTTGGTTTCAGAGGCCATAACTCCAAATTTTTTGGTCATTCTTGTTTCCATTGGTCTCTATATGGTATAGGGAGTATGCATATCAATTTTCATGAAGAAATTCCATGGGGAAGTCATCTGATCAAGAGTTGACTTTTCAGACAAGTCAGTGCAAAATCAGGGCATCTGAGGCCCCCAATGACCCAACCAATGGGTGATCTTCATCATTTTGAGTGTATTTGATCTTTATTTGATCATGGAAGAAGGTTGAAGTTCATAAAAATCAAGAATTTAGGGTTTTTGCAAATGTTGACTTTTTGGGCATAGTTGACTTTTCAAGAATGCTTCATTTTAGGTCATTTTTCAAGCCTTGATTCTTGATCCAGAAATGCTTCAAATGGAAAAACTTTGGTCATGAAAGTTGTAGATCACATTTTTCCCTTTTCAAAAAGTACAAGAACATGATCAAACTCTTCTTGGATCAAAATTTATGGTGTGACAAAGCTGGCCAAAATCATTGATTTTTCAAGGCATGTCTCAAATGTGAATTTTGCAAAATCATGGACCAAAGCCAATTGTAACTTCTAGTTCACTTCAAACCAGTATGCAACATTCAATATGCCCTAAAAGTCAGAATTGGACCAAAGTTCCTCATGGTTTATGGTTTGTTGGACAAGGAAATCACATGTGAACCAAAGTTGCAACAACTTGCAATAACTCATGATCACACTCCCTACAACTTGCTGCATTGGTTACTGCACTTTGCTAGCCTCTCACCTCATCTTGCTGCACCAGAGCCATGCCATGTACTAGCTATAGATCAAGCCATACTTTCCTTACACAAAATTTGACTTTTTGCAAAAGCAAACTTACCTATCACAGCAGGCCATGTCACATCATCCAGCCAATTGGATTAGTTTATACTTTTCATTTGCAAGACACTCCAAACATCTAGCAAGGCTGAAACCATTCACAACATCACATTCACAAAACACACCCTAGCTGCATTTTGCTTCGAAACTCTCTGCCCAGCCACAAAACACTCAAACCATTTCCACACTTCAACTCACCATGATTCATTGAGTAGAAACCAGCCAAGAGCCAGGCCTGAAACCAACCACAAAACCACTTCACCATTTTCACCTCAGCCTGCATTTCTCTTCGAATCACCTTCCACAGCTTACAAACATCCAAACAAACTTTACAAAGCTTCTCCACTCACCATCTGGATCATAAATAACCCTTCACAATGGCCTGAAACTGCCTGAATCATCCCTGCCATTTCTGACTGAGCTTGAGCAGAAGCTTGTCAAACTCCTCATCCAGCCAACATAAATTCCTCTTGAGCATTCAAACATCATCTGTGGATCAAGTGGAGTGGATTGCACTGAAGGAAGTGGCCAGAAAGTCATCAGAGTGAAAGCTTCGAATCTCAGGTAGCTTGAAAAATATTTTTCCAGAAATCATTTCTTTTGTTCTAAACTTGCTCTTTGTGCCTTCCTGATCATGAATATGCTTTCAGTTTTTGAAATGGTGATGAATTGAACATTTAATTGCTCTCTGAAACTTGCGTGCCCTAGTTCTTATTTGCTTCGATTCAGCTTTGTTAGGAAATATAAATTTGTTTTGAGAGAGGGTTTTGATTCGTGAGTGAGTGGGGATCATTTCCCAATTCTTAGATTTCATTTTAGTTAGGTTTTTAGGGTTTTGGGGATTTTCAGGGGAGATGCTGGCCGGAGAAGACGACCGGAAGTCTTCTCCGGCCACCTGAAAGTAATTTGTGCCCTAATCATGTCATTAACTCAAGTTTGAATTCTGAGCGTTGGATGCGTTGAAATGTTTGACTTCCCGCGCGCATGTGTGGTCCAGATCTGTCTGCTTAGCCCTAATCCACGTGTTTAACTTAATTAATCCATAATTAAATTAAATTGACTCAGAAACAATCCCAGCCACTGGATCTGGCGCCAGTCAACCATTTCAAATTCAGACTCAATCCTGGCCTTTCCTTCTGTTGACTTTCCTTTTTATTTAATTTATTTTCATTTTCTTTTTCATTTAACTTGCACAATTAATTTAAAATAGTAAAAAATGTTTTAAAATTATGAAACTTTTTCTCCTGAGTTTTATTAATTTTTATAACACAAAAATATTTTTATTTTATTTTTTATCATTAAAAAAGTATTTTTAAATATTTAAAAGATTATTTTTAATTGATTAATGGAAATTAATTAATTAAAAATACTTTTAGGTATTTAAAAATCACCAAAAAATTCATGAAATGTTCTAAGACATTTAGAAACATTGTCCAACCTTCAAACCAAATTTCTTTTTTGATCTTGATGCATTTTGAGAATTTTCCATTGAATTAAATCATTTTTTGTGCATTAATTTGATCCAAAGTTCACAAATTCATTTCTGCCTATCTAAGAAGAGTTGGACATTGATTCTTTTTGCTTTGTTTTGTGTTTAGCATGTAGTTTCTAGGATTAAATGGCCATGATTTGTTTCCTCATTTTCAATTTGTTTGGCATTTCTTTTGTTTAGGAGCCCTAAAAACCCTAATAACTTAGAAAATTCATAACTTGAGATTGGTTAAGAGTTGAGACCTCCCATTTGGACCTTGGTTTAGTATAGGGTTAGGGTTTCTTTGAATGGCATTTTCCATTTTTTGTCTTAGGGTTTGCTTCTGTTTTGGGTTTTTGTTTGTTGTTTGATCCATGAACCCTAATTTGGGCTTCCACTTGCATCTTTCTTGCATTCTCTTGCATAACATGACTTACCATGACATTTCAAGCCTTCATGTGATTCATTTGACATCATAAGACATATAGAAAGCATCTTTGATCATTGCATCTTGCATTTGCCATGTTGTATGCTTTGTATGCTTCCTAACTTTCCATGTTCATCCATGCTTCTAAGCTTGCACCATTTGCATCCATAACTTGTATGAACATCTCCATGCCTTGTCTCATGTTTGTAGCACTCCATAGCATCATTATCATCATCAACATGCTTCTGGTTTTGTTTAGCATCATACCATTTCATCCCATTTTTGCATTGCATTGCATTTCTTTCTAACATTTCAGGTGGTAAGTAAACTTGAGAAGTGAATTTGCCTTCACTTCTCATAACTTTTCTTTTCATCTCTCTTGCATCCATTGCTGCATTTTTATATGTGTTTGAGTTTGAGCTTGCTCATTCTTCTTCCTCCCACTTTCTTTATTCAAGTGACTTGACTTCTTGAATGAAGCAAGTCACTTTGCTTCTCTTGATCCTTTCATCTGCTTCCTGGTGGCTCCTTTGAAGATTGTTCTTGCAAACCTCACAAACCTTAGGAACAACCAAGCATGACAATGAATTAGGGTTTTGATTAGTCTCCCCTCATAGTTTTACCTTTGTGTCTCTTTTGAGTCTTCTCTTCTCATCTCATAATCAGGGACTAAACCCTAAAGGCTTTAAGGCTTTGTGATTAAGCTTATGCCTGCATCCTTCTCTTAGGATGGAGTGTATAACTTTAATCCTAAGTGTTAAACCCTTAATGTGTTTAAATCTCTTAATCAACTCACTTAATAAGTATCAATACATCACACTTGTAACTTGGGCCTTGCATTAGGGTTCTAATTCTTCCTTAATTGGTTAAGAAGGACTAACCCTAGTGTTAATGGACAAGTCCCCCTCAAGTTGTCTTACAAACCATAAAATTCACTTCTTCATCTCACCATTTAATAAAATCAACTTAATCAAAGGTTTGTTTTGTCATGAGTTTAATCCCTAATCATGGATTAAGTTGAGGAGCTTTCCTCAGCTTAAACATTCTCATCTATTATCCTTCTATTAGGATGGTGTAATGCGTCTGTTTAATCCTTGATTATGGCTTAACCTCATTACTTAACACTAAACAAAAACACCAAAAACATCTAAATAATCACAAATAGGTTAATGATCTTAACCCTACATCAAAGGTGATTAAGTGTGAGAATCTGACTTCACACTTAAGGTACTCTCATTACCCCTAATCAGAGGGAAGATGTGATGAGTTTACTAAATCCATTGGTTTAGACTTGAGCTCATTAACTTATGACAAACTCTCAAAAGCAATAAAAGACTGAAAACTCAAAAAAACAAACAATAATCGTCTCCTCCGGGATTCTTTTCTCATCATCTTCACTCACAAACGAGAACTCGCTTCTTCCGTCTAATGCAAGACAGTTTGCACCTGAGCCAGACAGGTCATACACTTGAGCATAGACAAGTAAGCAGTTCACAAGTCAATTCATCTTTCAGTCTCTTTGGGTCGAACTACGGTGTTCTGACTTCCTCATTGCACGAGAGGATACGTAGGCATAACTTAACGGTTATCGAACAAAAGTCTCTGTATATTCCCCCTCTTTCCAGCTTTATTCTTTAGCCTCATTATCTTGAGCATCTCACTCCATTCCTACACTGACACTTCCATACTTCACATCACTTATACACTTTACACTGACACCTGTACATCTTTTCCAGCTCTTTTTATACACAAACTGCACTGACACTACCCCTTTAAAACACAAATCTTTTAAGCGTGGATCCCGTCGAGTACGGCGGACAATCTGGGTGCTAATACCTTCCCAGGTTGTAACCAACCACCTTTCTCAGTCTCTCCGGTTCGCAACCGTCTTATCCATCTTTTTCCTAGGTCTATGCAGCATTGCCTTTCCTCCGGGATAAAAATTCCTAGCTGGCGACTCTATTCATCTCCAGTGAGTTCACGGCTGTGTGTTCTCACTGTTCCCTTCGCCGACCGTTCGCGTCTGTACCCTTTATTTGACCCTGTGTCATCTATCGGGAGCGACAGCTTGGCGACTCTGCTGGGGACCCTTATATTGCAACCAGGGCTTCTGGTTCTTTTTGTGGGTTCCTCCTAGCGCTTGATTGATTTGTGTTTACTGGGGTGTTATGTGCTTATTTGTGCTTGTATTTATTTTGCTTTATGTACAGTTTACTTTACTGCTTTCTTTATTTGCTTTTGCATTATATCATATTGTCATACTGTACTGCTGGCTGGATCTGGTTTTCCTTTGGTGGGTGGGGTTCTATTGAGAGTTAAGGTCCTATACCTGGGACCTGAGTGACACCTAGGCTAGAGTGAATCATATTCTTTCCCATTCCATTTCGGTCTGGTGTGGGAATATGAAACACGGTTCAGATATGGGTTTCTTCTTGAGAACTCTGTGTTGCAGATTTCCTGCAATGCTAGGGCTATCTGGGAAGCCTGCTAAGTCTGGATGACCTTTTAGTACTGACCTTCAGAAACTGAGGTGAATTAGAGGAGGAATTGTTATGGTTATTGTAAACACTGTACCTCCGGGTTGGAAGTGTTTACACTTCTCATAACTGATCCAAGTCTGAGGATCCTTGTTCTAGAACACCACCTGTGAGGGGGTTGGGCTGTTTACAGGTTTGCAGGTACCTTGACCTCAGAATACCCTGTTACTTTGACTTGTTAAGAGTACTCCATGTTGGACAGTTCTTGTGATTCTAAAACCCTGGACATGTGGCTCTTTATTTGAGCCCCCCACCCTGGTTACTGGATTTATAGACCTCCAACCGGAATTCTTGAACACACTTGGACCTATATCAGAATATTTTGGCCAGATCCAGCTCAGTCACAAACCCTTTGCATATCATTTGCATACATAATCATTGCATCATATTGACATTTGCTTATTTGTTTCAGGGTATCCATCTTCATTTGGTTTTGGTTTTGACCCCATCTTCAGTGTTGACCTATCTTCACCAGCATCTGCTTCAGCTATCACCTGCACCAGCCGATCAGTGGCCCATCTCTTCAGCATCATCAACAGTACTTGTCTCTACTCAGTCTCAGCATCATGGCTCCTAAAAAGAGCAACATCACCTATCACTTCTTCCAACCAGAGTTATCAGACATCAGGAGGATTCAGACCCTGATCACTCCAGATCACATACCTTTGTTCAGGGAGCATTATGGAGATATACTTGATATGGTTATGGATCTAGACCCATCACAGAGGAGCCTCATCCACACTTGCATTCAGTTTTATGATCCCCCACTAAGATGTTTCACCTTTCAAGACTTTCAATTGGGCCCTCTTTTGGAAGAGTACTCTTCATTGATTGGTATGCCTATCAGGGGTGGAATCCCTTTCAACCCTGAGATGGTCTTTCCTGCTAATGGAGAAGTAGCAAAAGCTTTGCATCTGGAACCTGTTTTGATTGAGCAGCATATGACCTCTAAAGCTGGAATCCCTGGTTTTCATCTGGACTTCTTGATCTCTCAAGCCACCCTGAAAGCTTCTGTAGGAGAGTGGAAAGTTGTCTGTGCTTTACTGGCCTTGAGTGTATATGGAATTGTGTTGTTTGCAGATGAGCCTCGATTCATTAGCAAGAATGCAATCCACCTATTCATGCTAAAGAACCCAGTGCCCACTTTATTGGGAGATCTCTACTATTCAGTGCATCAGAGGAATGAAAAGAAGAGGGGGAGGTTAGTGAGGTGTTGTGCTCCATTATTCCATACCTGGCTTCTCAGGCATCTACCTAGGACAGATGCATTCCTGAACCCCCATCAGCAGAGCAACTGGGCTAAGAGACTCATTGTTCTAACTTCAGCTGACATCAGATGGTGCACTCAGAGCACCAAGGGCAGGGATATCATCATCAGCTGTGGGCATTTTCCCAATGTGCCCCTAATAGGAGTTAAGGGTAGTATCAATTACAACCCTCTGCTGTTCAGAAGGCAATTGGGCTATGCACTGGTCCACACTCCTAAGGCACAGGACTTGGTTGAGACCCTCTATTGTGAGAACAAGATTAATTTGACTATTGTTAGGCAGGCTGCCTGGGCCTGGGATCATGTTCAAACCAAGGGAGTCACCGTTCTGGGGAAGTGCAATAATGTGGCATCAGCACAATATTATGAGTGGTCCCGTGCCAGGGCCCAATTCTCCGGAATGCCCTTTACCATAGAAGACATGCCTGAGTCATCTTCAGCACCACCCCCTGCCACCATCAGTTTGGAGGAGTTTGAGAGCTTGAAAGAAAGAAATGAGAAGCTAACCCAGGCTTTGCAGAAGACCCTCCGGGAGAGAAGTGAAGGTATGAGGGAGATTGAGAGATTGGAGAAGTTGAGAGTAGAGCATCTGACTAAGATTGAGAAGTCTGGGGATTATATCAAAAAGTCTAAAGCTGGAGAACAAATTCTGAAGAATGCTTGCAAAGAAGCCCAGTTCCAAAGAGCAAGGACAGACTTGTACTTGAAGGAGAGTCAAGCCCGGTGGGTCAGGATCACCGAGGCTCGTACCCTGGAGGACAAGAGAGTTCAAGACAAAATGGAGCAACTGGAGGCTAATGCAAAAGAACAGCAAGAAGCCCTGGCAGCAGCCCAGAGGGAGATATCAGAATTGAAGATCAAAGCAGGGGTGAAGAGGTCCAAGGACCAAACTCAGCACAAAAAGCTAGCAGCAGCTGTTGCAACCCGGAAACTCCTTATCCGGAATCTCACGGAGCGTCCGGCTGATCCTGTGACCGAAGCACTTCTCAAGGAAGTTCGTGAGGATGAGTTTGGCCTTGGTGTTTGACCATTTGCTTGTTGTTGTTTCTATTCCATGTACTTTTACTTTTTTGTGATGTATTTTGACCCCTTAGGGGGCTTGTGTTGTAAAATGAACAAGTTGTATTATTTCACCTTCTGTAATATATTTGTGTTAGTTTTGTTCCATCCAAGTTTACTTCGGAAGCAACATCAACAGCATCTTCAAGGGTCTGGAAGGGTCAAAACTGAAGGCCAAACCGGATACCTTGAGAACAAATAAGCATAACTGCATTGCATGCTAACCCTTTGTTTGTTTTGCAGGTTTTTGTTTTGTTGTTGCTAACCTCTGTTGTGATGTTCAGGAACTATTGCTAGGCGCCGGGTATTTCCCCTCAACCGTCCGCACCGTTATCCAACCCGAAACAACCTTCCGGGAATTCAAATGGATCAGGTACAGCAGGACCTTGCAGAGGTTAGAAATCAGATGGCAAACGAAAGATTGGAGATGAGAACGCAGATGACGCAGTTCATGGAAGTTATGAACAACATGGCTCAGAGCCAGGAAAGACTGAGGGCCATAGTGGAAAGGCAAAATCAAGAGAATCCACATATAGGGACTGCCGGCACCAGCAACAACGAAAGGGTGCAACCTCATGTTAACCCCCCTGTGTTTGGCCCACATCTGCATCCTGAGGTCAATATTCCTGCAAATGTTCAAGGAACTGCCACTGCAGCCAGGGTACTTCAAGAAGACCCCCAAGAGGACCAATTCACAGTAATGGGTGCTGGGGAAGAAGCTTATGATAGGAGGTTGGAAGAGATAGCTGAGAAGTTAAGATCCCTAGAGTCTCAAAACTCTTTGGGTTTTGACGTGATGGATATGGGCTTGGTAGACGGGGTCAGGATCCCCCATAAGTTCGAGCCTCCTTGTTTCGAAAAGTATAACGGGACTTCATGCCCCCGGACTCATCTACAATCATTTCTGGGAAGGCTGAAGGCCTATACTATGGATGAGAAGCTCTGGATGTTCTATTTTGAAGACAGTTTGACAGGAGCGTCAAGAGAATGGTACTCTCACCTGACAAGGGCAACTATTAGATGCTGGAAGGACCTGGCAGAGGCCTTCATCAGACAGTATCAGTATAATCTAGACATGGCACCCAACAGGACCCTCCTAATGGGAATGTCACAGTCTTCAAGTGAGAGTTTCCGAGAATATGCCCAGAGATGGAGGCAATTGGCTGCTGCTGTTCAGCCACCTATGTCTGAAAGGGAAATGGCAGACATGTTTATGAACACCCTTCAGGGAACCTATATTGACAGGCTGGCTGCTTTCTCTTCCACTAGCTTCGCAGATGTTGTCATAGCTGGGGAGAGAATTGAAAGCCTGTTGAAAATGGGGAAGATTTCCGACAATGGTGCCAGCTCGTCCAGTAGTACAAGAAAGCCTTTTGCAGGCCCGAGAAGAACTGGCGAGACCAATGCCATCCACACCAACAGGGGCAGGCCCCAATATGTTCAAAGGTCAATAGCAGCAGTCACCATTCCTGCTCCAGCTCATCCTCAGCCAGTCTATCAACCTCCTCAACAAAACTATCAGCAGCAACCTCAGTACCATCAACAAAATCAGTATCCTCCAAGAAATTACAACAACAGCAACAGCAACAACAATAACCAGCAAAGGCCATTCCAACAGAGGCCATCTCAAGCTAACAGAGTGATCGATCCGATCCCAATGCCATATGCTACCTTGCTGCCACAACTTCTGAAACTCAACCTGGTTGAGCTAAGAACGTTGGCACCTCCGGATCCCAACAGTCTACCAAGGAACTATGACTCCAATGCTAGGTGTGCTTTCCATTCAAACGCACCTGGCCACAGTACAGAAAAATGCAGGGCTCTGCATATGAAGGTACAAGACCTGGTAGACTCCAAAGCTCTGAATTTCGCACCGCCGCCCAATGTCAATAAGAACCCGATGCCAAATCACGGTGGTCCTAGAATTAACGCTATTGAAGAAGACAAGCCGTCTTATTTAATAACCAGTGTGGGACAGATCAGGACACCGTTGGTGGAAATCAAGGCTCAGCTCTTGGAATGTCAGATGTTCCCGGGGTGTGAGTTGGGTTGTGCTTACTGCAATATCTCGGTGAATGGGTGCGATAATTTGAGGAATGGCATAGATGGCCTTATTCAGAGTGGCCAACTTCAGATCACCACATCATTTCCGACAAGTCCAGCAATCTCATCAGCAACGGTTTCAGAACCTCCTACAACTGCAGCAACCATTGTTCCCGACAATTCTTCGGCTTCATCGACAAGTACTTCATCTATCATCTCAACTGATCAGTTTTCAACAAATTTTCCTGCTACAACTTCAGCTTCGCTCCATTTCGAACCTCCTACAACAACAACATCCATTCTTCCGCCAATATCTCCTACAACTCCAGCAACAAATCATGAAGATGTCTCTACTGTCACAATATTTTATGATCCTGAAAACAACTCTGCCTACCATTCAGAAGGTGCTGCTCCCATCAGAGCACCAGTTACAATCTTTTATGATCCACAAACAATTACAATCCCTTCAGCAGCAGCAATCAGTCCAGTCACTGTCACGGTGCCTGGACCAGTACCATATGAAAGCAATAGGGCCATCCCTTGGCACTATGGCTCTGACGTGTACTGCGAAGGAAAAAGAATCACTCTTGAAACATCAACACCTGCACCACAAGTAGATAATGTGGGGGGAGGCGGAGGCTTCACTCGAAGCGGACGTCTCTTTGCTCCACCAATTCAAAGACCTACTGCCGAAGCAGAAGCTGCTGCTAAGGCAAAAGGAAAGAGCCCGGTGCAGGAAGATCAAGCTGTTAAAGAAGCCTTGAAGACACCGTTCGATCAAGAAGTTGATGAGTTTATGAGAATCATCAAAAAGAGTGATTACAAAATTGTGGATCAGCTTCACCAAACGCCATCCAAAATCTCTATCCTCTCACTGCTTATGTGCTCCGAAGCCCATCGGAATGCACTACTCAAAGTCTTGCACGCAGCTTACGTGCCTGAAGAGATTACTGTCAACCAGTTGGAAACCGTGGTTGGAAATGTTACTGCTAGCAATGGGCTAGGGTTCACCAATACTGACTTGACAGCGGATGGCCGCAACCACAACAAAGCCTTGCACATAACCATGGAATGCAAAGGAGCAGTCCTTTCGCATGTGCTGGTAGACACGGGGTCATCCCTTAATGTCTTACCAAAGAAGGCTCTGGTGAAGTTAGAATATGATGGATTGGCATTGAGACCCAGCAACCTGGTAGTAAGAGCCTTTGATGGTTCTAAGAGATCGGTTCTGGGAGAGATTGAGCTACCTGTGACAATTGGCCCACAGACCTTTAAAACTATCTTTTATGTGATGGACATTCAGCCCGCCTACAGCTGTTTGTTGGGTAGACCCTGGATTCACGCCGCCGGCGCAATAACGTCTACCCTTCACCAAAAGTTAAAATTTGAGTGGGAAGGCCAAGTTGTTACAATCTGTGGGGAGGAGGATATATTTGTTAGCCATCTGGCTACTTATAAGTACATTGAGATGGATGGGGAGATCCATGAAACAATGAGCCAAGGTTTTGAAGCCTTGAATGTGAATGAAGCATCTGCTGTATCTGGGATCTCCATGTCATCATACCAACAAGCCCGGAAGGTTGTTGAGGAAGGAACTGCCCTAGGCTGGGGCAAGGTTTTAGCTGTGGAGGAGAAGAAGGACAAGTTTGGGTTGGGTTACAGACCAACTCAACATCAAGCAAAGGCTGCTGGAGAGCCCGGTTTTGTCAGTGGGGGGATGCTTACCCCCGATGCTATCAATTGTCTGGAAGACGAGCTGGAAGAGGAGCGCAATCTGGAGAATTGGATTCGTCCAAAGATCCCGGGGAGCAGTGTCTCGAACTGGTCTTCCCAGGAAATTATAAGAGTTACTCGAGCAGAGTAATTATTATTTCCTGTATTTTATAAGCATGCATCAAAGTCTTGCATCTTGCCCAAGATGACAAGACTCATTTTGTGATCGGGCCATCTGTACTTTTTTGTGCAAACAAGATCAATTAATGAAATATCAGACATCTTTTTGCAAACGAGTCTTTTTCTTTTCTGCTCACTATTTTTCCATTTTTTCTTTTTTGTACAAAAAATAAATGGCAGTGTTTTCAAAATGACAACTTCATTTCACTTTTCTAAATAAGACTAAAATCAGATCACTAAAATGAACAACTTAACCCTTGCAGAGAGTGCCTTCCAGACAGCACCGACAACAGCACGGCTATGACATCGTATGACTTTGACAATCCGATCAATCAAGCTGATGAAGGGGTTGATGAAGAATATGAGCTTCCTGAAGAGCTAGCCAGGTTGTTAAGACAAGAGGAAAAAGTTATTACTCCTCACCAGGAGGAGGTTGAAGTGATCAATCTTGGTACAAATGAAGACGTGAAAGAAGTCAAAATCGGGGCCTGCCTGCAAGACTCGGTGAAGAAGCAACTGGTTGATCTGCTTCAAGAGTATGTGGATGTATTTGCTTGGTCATATCAAGACATGCCAGGGTTGGATACCGACATTGTTGTGCACAAGCTGCCTTTAAAAGAAGAGTGCCCTCCGGTTAAACAGAAGCTACGCCGTACTCGCCCAGACATGGCTATGAAAATCAAGGAAGAGGTACAAAAGCAATGGGACGCCGGGTTCCTTGCTGTGACTAGCTATCCACCGTGGGTTGCTAATATAGTACCTGTGCCTAAGAAAGACGGCAAAGTAAGAATGTGTGTTGACTACCGGGATCTGAACAGAGCTAGCCCGAAAGATGATTTCCCATTACCTCACATTGATGTATTGGTGGATAACACGGCTCAGTTCTCGGTATTCTCCTTCATGGATGGATTTTCAGGATACAATCAGATTAAAATGTCACCTGAAGACATGGAGAAGACAACATTCATCACACCCTGGGGCACGTTCTGCTACAAGGTAATGCCATTTGGGCTCAAAAATGTCGGTGCAACATATCAACGGGCTATGGTAACATTATTCCACGATATGATCCATAAGGAAATCGAGTGTTATGTGGATGACATGATTGCCAAGTCCCTTACTGAAGAAGATCATCTGGTGAATCTGCTCAAGTTATTCAAGCGTCTGAGGAAGTATCAACTGAAGTTGAACCCCAACAAGTGCACGTTCGGGGTGAGATCCGGTAAGCTGCTGGGATTTATTGTAAGCGAGAAAGGGATTGAAGTTGACCCCGATAAAGTCAAAGCCATCCAAGAGATGCCTGCACCGAAAACTGAGAAAGAAGTTCGAGGGTTCTTAGGTCGATTGAACTACATTTCAAGGTTCATATCTCACCTCACAGCAACCTATGAACCCTTATTCAAGCTGTTAAGAAAAGAACAAACGGTCAGGTGGAACGAAGACTGCCAAAGGGCTTTTGACAAGATCAAGGAGTATCTGCAAGAACCTCCGATCCTTATGCCTCCAGTTGAAGGAAGACCTCTAATCATGTACTTGACAGTATTAGAAGAGTCAATGGGGTGTGTGTTGGGCCAACATGACGAGTCTGGTCGAAAAGAGTATGCAATATACTACCTAAGCAAAAAGTTTACCGACTGTGAACAACGTTATTCACTGCTCGAGAAAACTTGCTGTGCTTTAGCGTGGGCTGCTCGCCGACTAAGGCAGTATATGTTGACCCACACTACCTTGTTAATCTCAAAAATGGACCCAGTCAAGTACATATTTGAGAAGCCAGCTCTTACCGGGCGGGTTGCAAGATGGCAAATGATTCTTACAGAATACGACATACAGTACACATCTCAGAAAGCCATCAAGGGCAGTGTATTGTCTGAATATCTTGCTGAGCAACCCATTGATGATTACCAGCCTATGAGGTTTGACTTCCCTGATGAAGACATCATGTTCATTAAAGCAAAAGATCATGAAGAGCCTATTCATACTGAAGGGCCTGACCCAGAAGAAGAATGGACTATGATGTTTGACGGGGCTGTTAACATGAATGGCCGTGGTGTTGGTGCAGTACTTATTACACCCAAAGGAGTTCACATGCCTTTCTCGGCAAAGCTCACTTTCAACTGCACTAACAACGAAGCTGAATACGAAGCTTGCATTATGGGTCTTGAGGAAGCCATTGACCTCAGGATCAAGACATTGACCGTATTCGGAGATTCAGCTCTGGTAATCAATCAAACCAATGGGAAATGGTACACCCACCAAGATCATCTGATACCTTACAGGGATTATACAAGAAGGTTATTGACTTTCTTCACAACAGTCAAGCTTAAGTATATCCCTCGGGACGAGAATCAGTTTGCAGATGCTCTTGCTACCATTTCATCCATGATCAAAGTTCAAGCTGCTAGCTTTGTACCTCAGATTTCAGTGTCCAGACTTGACAGGCCAGCATATGTATTTGCAGCAGATGTTGTCAAAGACGATAAACCTTGGTTCCATGACATTAAGTGCTTCTTGGAGGATCAAACATACCCACCTGGGGCATCTTCCAATGATAAGAAGACTTTAAGAAGGCTTGCTGGAAGTTTCTTTCTGAACACTGATGGATCTTTATACAAAAGGAACTTTGATATGGTACTCCTCAGATGTGTTGACAAGACGGAAGCAGAATTATTGATGCATGAAGTGCATGAAGGCTCTTTTGGTACCCATGCCGGAGGGCATGCCATGGCCAAAAAGTTGTTAAGGTCAGGCTATTACTGGATCACAATGGATGTAGACTGTTGTGCTTACGCCAGAAAATGTCACAAATGCCAGATCTATGCAGACAAAGTGCATGTGCCTCCGAATCCTTTGAACATCATGTCTTCACCATGGCCCTTTGCCATGTGGGGCATTGATATGATCGGCAAGATCGAGCCAACTACTTCGAACGGCCACAGATTCATCCTGGTCGCCATCGACTATTTTACCAAGTGGGTTGAAGCAGCCTCATATGCGAATGTTACAAGGCAAGTGGTAGCCCGATTCCTAAAGAGAGATATCATCTGTCGATATGGAGTGCCCGAGCGAATCATTACTGATAATGGTTCCAACTTGAACAACAAGATGATGGCTGAATTATGTCGGGACTTCAGGATCCAACATCACAATTCTTCTCCTTACAGACCAAAGATGAATGGTGTTGTTGAGGCGGCAAACAAGAATATTAAGAAGATTGTGCAGAAGATGGTAGTCACCTACAAAGACTGGCATGAAATGCTACCGTTTGCCTTGCATGGGTATCGCACGTCAATCAGGACGTCCACTGGGGCAACACCGTATCAGCTTGTGTATGGAATGGAAGCAGTCCTACCAGTTGAAGTTGAATTACCCTCGTTACGGGTATTAATGGATGCTAAACTAAGTGAAGCAGAATGGGTTCGGGCCCGATACGAACAACTGAGTCTGATCGAAGAGAAAAGGTTGGCTGCAATCTGTCATGGGCAGTTATATCAGAAGAGAATGAAGAGAGCCTTCGATCAGAAAGTCAGGCCTCGAGAGTACCAAGTGGGAGATCTTGTGCTGAAAAGAATCCTCCCTCCTCATACAGACCACAGGGGCAAATGGACTCCAAATTATGAAGGACCATTCGTGGTAAAGAAAGTTTTCTCTGGTGGAGCACTGATGCTCAGCACCATGGATGGTGAAGACTTCCCATCCCCTGTGAATTCAGATGCAGTTAAAAAATACTTCGCATAAAAATGACCCGCTGGACATAAAAACAGAATGTAAGTCCAGGCAAAAATAGGGCATCCCGGCGAGTCAAAAACAGAATAAAAGACTCGGGCAAAAATAAGGGAAAATAAATGAAAAATGTACACCCGCTGAGTTGAAAAGCCGCATTGGACAACTCAGGCAAAAATGGGTATCCCGATGGATTGAAAACCCGAAAGGGCGATCCATGCAAAATAAGGGAATAAGCGAACAACTGCATTCTGAATTCGTCTGTATTGTCAACAACTTGGTTAAGACTCCAAAGGATCAAGCTTCAATCAGAATCAACTTTCTCCAGAAAGCAAGACGAGAAGAAAGTCAAAAGTCATACGAGTCATAGCAGAAGAGGAAGACCCTTCAAAGCGTCGTCAACACTGCCAGCACTTTGTTTCTCAATTTGTAACAGTCTCTTCATTTCAGGAGACATGTTTCCTTGACTGTATCTTGCCAATTCAGGGCATTTGAATTAATAAAGTCAGATTTTTCAGTCATGTTTCGTCTTGTACATTTTTAGTTGCAAAGAATGTCTGATGTCTCTAAAAAATCAATTGCATAAGTACAGATGCTTTTCTCCAAAAATATATAATAATAAAACACATGCTTACAGGGAATATACTTACTCTCGAAAGTACTTAACTCCTATGACGGAATCCAGGAAAGGATACCTCGGGACCATTTGTGCGTTTCCTTGTCTTTGCAGGATTGCAGGTATCCAGGACGCAACTTGGGGCATGCAAGCTACATCTCAGCAAGCTGATCAACAAGTAATCTCAGCATCCAAAATGCTCTATCCCCAGCTGAGTTGCCTCTCATTGCTCTCCCCAGCTGAGTTACCAACAACATTCCCCGGCTGTTGTACCATTTATTCTTCCTCAGCAGAATACAGGAGTCAGGGAACCATCTCCCCACAGAATCCTCGGCCTCTATCTAGAAGAGCAACGCACGAAGAAGTCACAACGGAGTGCAGAAGACTTCTACAACCCCCAGCTGGGTCCTTTTACAAGGATATGTCAATCAGTAACCTATATCCCCAAGTGGATACATCTCTCCAAGTCTATCAATGATCTCATCCCCAGCTGGGAGGTCCTTCTCAACAGATCAGCCAGAGATCTTCGCAGCAACGGGATCCGAATCCCGGCTTGATATCTTTGCATAATCATGGCATTTGCATCATATTATCCCCTCAGAGCGTAGCATTCCGTCTAACACGGAGCATTACGGCAAAAATCAAACATATAGCATAATCATAAGCCATGTTCTGAATTAACACTTGTGAATAATAACCGTTCATTATCATTGTACAAAAATCCCCACCAAGGTCCCCAGCGAAACAGTTGCCTCATAATCACAAACACCAGTATATATTTCCTTTTGATACCCGTCCGTATCATCACTCCCCAGTAAAGTCGCCTGAACACTCTTTGCGAACAAATCACCCATATCACGGATATTTCATGACACCCGTCCGTGTCACATCACCAGCAGAAAGCCAAAGACATCCTCTTTGCACTCACATATACCTATATATACACTTTCTTGACACTCGTCCGTGTCATATCCCCAGCGCAGTCGCTTACACTTTTACAACCCGTATACTTGTTGATATTATACTTTTCTCCTCTTGACACTCGTCCGTGTCACCCTCCCCAGCAGATAAACACTCATCTATATATACTCACTACTCATGATACACCTATACAGATACTCGTCCGTATCTTATACCCACCACTCGCTCTTATACAGATACTCGTCCGTATCTCATATACACCGTTTATATCCCCACAGATTCGACAATAGTCCTTGTTCTTTGTTAGCCAGTTGGTACTCGTCCGTATCATCATCTCAGAACATTGCGTCTAATGTTTGTTTCTACATGATACTCGTCCGTATTATAGTCTTAAGGATGCTCGTCCGTATCTTTAATCCATACACTGTGTCAAACACTTATGTCTTCTTGAATATAGACACTCGTCCGTGTCTACTATTCCCCAGAAGAGTCCCTTCAGATGCAACACTCGTCCGTGTTCTTTGTTAACCAGATGGTACTCGTCCGTATCATCATCTTGGAACACGTGTCAGTATTTGTTTCTACATGATACTCGTCCGTATCATAGTCTAAGGATGCTCGTCCGCGTCTTTAATCTATACACAATACCAAACACTTATACTTTCCTTTCTTGGTTGTGAACGCTCGTCCGTGTTCATTATATCCCCAGTAGATCACCAACAAAGCTTTTTCTTTTATCTGACACTCGTCCTGTGTCATGATAACCCTGGGAGCAGCCGTACCCTGCTGAGTGGTCGTCCTCCACTTCTTGATGGTCGTCCTCCATCATGCTCATCCGATGGCCGTCCCCATCGTGGTTTTTTTAGCAACCGTCCCCTGCTAGGTGGTCGTCCTCCACCTTTTGATGATCATCCTTCATCACTTTATCCAATGGCCGTCCCCATTGTTGATTTTGGTTACCTGACACTCGTCCTGTGTTATGATAAACCTTGAGAGCAGCCGTACCCTGCTGAGTGGTCGTCCTCCACTTCTTGATGGTCGTCCTCCATCATGCTCGTCCGATGGCCGTCCCCATCGTTGACCTTTTTATCCGGCATTCGTCCTATGTCGCGATATTTTCGGCAGCCGTACCCTGCCAGGTGGTCGTCCTCCACCTTAGATGACCGTCCCTCATCTTATCCCCAACAGAGCAGCCGTCCCCTGCTAGGTGATCGTCCTTCACCTTTGATGGCCGTACCCCATCATCTGTTTATTTCATTTATTCTTTAACCCGATGGCCGTCCCCGTCGTGGTCCCTTTTCCTTTTCAGCCCGATGGCCGTCCCCATCGTTGGTTACTTTGCTTTATGAACTTGATGGCCGTCCCCGTCATGTTTCATTAATTTCCAGAGAATCTTGTTTTATCTTGATGGCCGTCCCCATCATGATATCTTATTTTCCCAGCTAGTCGGCCGTCCCCGTCTTGGCTTAACCTTTTATCCCCAGCATGTCGGCCGTCCCCGTCATCGCTTTATTTAGTACGCTTTTCCCAGCATGTCGGCCGTCCCCGTCATTGCTCTTTCCCACAGCAGTCGTCCTCTGCTCGACGGTCGTCCTCCGTCGCCCACACCTTACAATACACTTTATTTGCTTTTACAATCTATATCCCTTTTCTTCTTCATTCTGTGAGTGCAAATTTTGGACTGTCTTTGGTATTCAACCACAAGTTATCTTGTTTGCCTGTTAAGCCGTTGCTTACAACCTGCACAGCTAACTCATGCTTGAATAGGGGCAGCTGTAAACACCCCAAATTTGCCCTCACCCATTCACACCATGGCTTGTGATCATCTCATATGCATAAACACAATCATATCACCTCATATTACATTTTTGAATCACTGGATAGTTTCTAAGTCATCTGCACCTAGGGTTTGTGATCTGAGCAATCTCAGGGCTTCTTGAGCCACTCCAAAGGCCACCAATCAATTCAAGGGGGTCTACATGTGTTCAAGCATCATAGTACATCCTCACAAAGTCAAAAATGCAAAGGAATCACAAGAACTAGGGTTTGAGTGGATGCAGAGCCAGGATAGACTGCACAGTTGACCTAAAATTAGGGTTTTGGTTTCAGAGGCCATAACTCCAAATTTTTTGGTCATTCTTGTTTCTATTGGTCTCTATATGGTATAGGGAGTATGCATATCAATTTTCATGAAGAAATTCCATGGGGAAGTCATCTGATCAAGAGTTGACTTTTCAGACAAGTCAGTGCAAAATCAGGGCATCTGAGGCCCCCAATGACCCAACCAATGGGTGATCTTCATCATTTTGAGTGTATTTGATCTTTATTTGATCATGGAAGAAGGTTGAAGTTCATAAAAATCAAGAATTTAGGGTTTTTGCAAATGTTGACTTTTTGGGCATAGTTGACTTTTCAAGAATGCTTCATTTTAGGTCATTTTTCAAGCCTTGATTCTTGATCCAGAAATGCTTCAAATGGAAAAACTTTGGTCATGAAAGTTGTAGATCACATTTTTCCCTTTTCAAAAAGTACAAGAACATGATCAAACTCTTCTTGGATCAAAAGTTATGGTGTGACAAAGCTGGCCAAAATCATTGATTTTTCAAGGCATGTCTCAAATGTGAATTTTGCAAAATCATGGACCAAAGCCAATTGTAACTTCTAGTTCACTTCAAACCAGTATGCAACATTCAATATGCCCTAAAAGTCAGAATTGGACCAAAGTTCCTCATGGTTTATGGTTTGTTGGACAAGGAAATCACATGTGAACCAAAGTTGCAACAACTTGCAAAAACTCATGATCACACTCCCTACAACTTGCTGCATTGGTTACTGCACTTTGCTAGCCTCTCACCTCATCTTGCTGCACCAGAGCCATGCCATGTACTAGCTATAGATCAAGCCATACTTTCCTTACACAAAATTTGACTTTTTGCAAAAGCAAACTTACCTATCACAGCAGGCCATGTCACATCATCCAGCCAATTGGATTAGTTTATACTTTTCATTTGCAAGACACTCCAAACATCTAGCAAGGCTGAAACCATTCACAACATCACATTCACAAAACACACCCTAGCTGCATTTTGCTTCGAAACTCTCTGCCCAGCCACAAAACACTCAAACCATTTCCACACTTCAACTCACCATGATTCATTGAGTAGAAACCAGCCAAGAGCCAGGCCTGAAACCAACCACAAAACCACTTCACCATTTTCACCTCAGCCTGCATTTCTCTTCGAATCACCTTCCACAGCTTACAAACATCCAAACAAACTTTACAAAGCTTCTCCACTCACCATCTGGATCATAAATAACCCTTCACAATGGCCTGAAACTGCCTGAATCATCCCTGCCATTTCTGACTGAGCTTGAGCAGAAGCTTGTCAAACTCCTCATCCAGCCAACATAAATTCCTCTTGAGCATTCAAACATCATCTGGGGATCAAGTGGAGTGGATTGCACTGAAGGAAGTGGCCAGAAAGTCATCAGAGTGAAAGCTTCGAATCTCAGGTAGCTTGAAAAATATTTTTCCAGAAATCATTTCTTTTGTTCTAAACTTGCTCTTTGTGCCTTCCTGATCATGAATATGCTTTCAGTTTTTGAAATGGTGATGAATTGAACATTTAATTGCTCTCTGAAACTTGCGTGCCCTAGTTCTTATTTGCTTCGATTCAGCTTTGTTAGGAAATATAAATTTGTTTTGAGAGAGGGTTTTGATTCGTGAGTGAGTGGGGATCATTTCCCAATTCTTAGATTTCATTTTAGTTAGGTTTTTAGGGTTTTGGGGATTTTCAGGGGAGATGCTGGCCGGAGAAGACGACCGGAAGTCTTCTCCGGCCACCTGAAAGTAATTTGTGCCCTAATCATGTCATTAACTCAAGTTTGAATTCTGAGCGTTGGATGCGTTGAAATGTTTGACTTCCCGCGCGCATGTGTGGTCCAGATCTGTCTGCTTAGCCCTAATCCACGTGTTTAACTTAATTAATCCATAATTAAATTAAATTGACTCAGAAACAATCCCAGCCACTGGATCTGGCGCCAGTCAACCATTTCAAATTCAGACTCAATCCTGGCCTTTCCTTCTGTTGACTTTCCTTTTTATTTAATTTATTTTCATTTTCTTTTTCATTTAACTTGCACAATTAATTTAAAATAGTAAAAAATGTTTTAAAATTATGAAACTTTTTCTCCTGAGTTTTATTAATTTTTATAACACAAAAATATTTTTATTTTATTTTTTATCATTAAAAAAGTATTTTTAAATATTTAAAAGATTATTTTTAATTGATTAATGGAAATTAATTAATTAAAAATACTTTTAGGTATTTAAAAATCACCAAAAAATTCATGAAATGTTCTAAGACATTTAGAAACATTGTCCAACCTTCAAACCAAATTTCTTTTTTGATCTTGATGCATTTTGAGAATTTTCCATTGAATTAAATCATTTTTTGTGCATTAATTTGATCCAAAGTTCACAAATTCATTTCTGCCTATCTAAGAAGAGTTGGACATTGATTCTTTTTGCTTTGTTTTGTGTTTAGCATGTAGTTTCTAGGATTAAATGGCCATGATTTGTTTCCTCATTTTCAATTTGTTTGGCATTTCTTTTGTTTAGGAGCCCTAAAAACCCTAATAACTTAGAAAATTCATAACTTGAGATTGGTTAAGAGTTGAGACCTCCCATTTGGACCTTGGTTTAGTATAGGGTTAGGGTTTCTTTGAATGGCATTTTCCATTTTTTGTCTTAGGGTTTGCTTCTGTTTTGGGTTTTTGTTTGTTGTTTGATCCATGAACCCTAATTTGGGCTTCCACTTGCATCTTTCTTGCATTCTCTTGCATAACATGACTTACCATGACATTTCAAGCCTTCATGTGATTCATTTGACATCATAAGACATATAGAAAGCATCTTTGATCATTGCATCTTGCATTTGCCATGTTGTATGCTTTGTATGCTTCCTAACTTTCCATGTTCATCCATGCTTCTAAGCTTGCACCATTTGCATCCATAACTTGTATGAACATCTCCATGCCTTGTCTCATGTTTGTAGCACTCCATAGCATCATTATCATCATCAACATGCTTCTGGTTTTGTTTAGCATCATACCATTTCATCCCATTTTTGCATTGCATTGCATTTCTTTCTAACATTTCAGGTGGTAAGTAAACTTGAGAAGTGAATTTGCCTTCACTTCTCATAACTTTTCTTTTCATCTCTCTTGCATCCATTGCTGCATTTTTATATGTGTTTGAGTTTGAGCTTGCTCATTCTTCTTCCTCCCACTTTCTTTCTTCAAGTGACTTGACTTCTTGAATGAAGCAAGTCACTTTGCTTCTCTTGATCCTTTCATCTGCTTCCTGGTGGCTCCTTTGAAGATTGTTCTTGCAAACCTCACAAACCTTAGGAACAACCAAGCATGACAATGAATTAGGGTTTTGATTAGTCTCCCCTCATAGTTTTACCTTTGTGTCTCTTTTGAGTCTTCTCTTCTCATCTCATAATCAGGGACTAAACCCTAAAGGCTTTAAGGCTTTGTGATTAAGCTTATGCCTGCATCCTTCTCTTAGGATGGAGTGTATAACTTTAATCCTAAGTGTTAAACCCTTAATGTGTTTAAATCTCTTAATCAACTCACTTAATAAGTATCAAGACATCACACTTGTAACTTGGGCCTTGCATTAGGGTTCTAATTCTTCCTTAATTGGTTAAGAAGGACTAACCCTAGTGTTAATGGACAAGTCCCCCTCAAGTTGTCTTACAAACCATAAAATTCACTTCTTCATCTCACCATTTAATAAAATCCACTTAATCAAAGGTTTGTTTTGTCATGAGTTTAATCCCTAATCATGGATTAAGTTGAGGAGCTTTCCTCAGCTTAAACATTCTCATCTATTATCCTTCTATTAGGATGGTGTAATGCGTCTGTTTAATCCTTGATTATGGATTAACCTCATTACTTAACACTAAACAAAAACACCAAAAACATCTAAATAATCACAAATAGGTTAATGATCTTAACCCTACATCAAAGGTGATTAAGTGTGAGAATCTGACTTCACACTTAAGGTACTCTCATTACCCCTAATCAGAGGGAAGATGTGATGAGTTTACTAAATCCATTGGTTTAGACTTGAGCTCATTAACTTATGACAAACTCTCAAAAGCAATAAAAGACTGAAAACTCAAAAAAACAAACAATAATCGTCTCCTCCGGGATTCTTTTCTCATCATCTTCACTCACAAACGAGAACTCGCTTCTTCCGTCTAATGCAAGACAGTTTGCACCTGAGCCAGACAGGTCATACACTTGAGCATAGACAAGTAAGCAGTTCACAAGTCAATTCATCTTTCAGTCTCTTTGGGTCGAACTACGGTGTTCTGACTTCCTCATTGCACGAGAGGATACGTAGGCATAACTTAACGGTTATCGAACAAAAGTCTCTGTATATTCCCCCTCTTTCCAGCTTTATTCTTTAGCCTCATTATCTTGAGCATCTCACTCCATTCCTACACTGACACTTCCATACTTCACATCACTTATACACTTTACACTGACACCTGTACATCTTTTCCAGCTCTTTTTATACACAAACTGCACTGACACTACCCCTTTAAAACACAAATCTTTTAAGCGTGGATCCCGTCGAGTACGGCGGACAATCTGGGTGCTAATACCTTCCCAGGTTGTAACCAACCCCCTTTCTCAGTCTCTCCGGTTCGCAACCGTCTTATCCATCTTTTTCCTAGGTCTATGCAGCATTGCCTTTCCTCCGGGATAAAAATGCCTAGCTGGCGACTCTATTCATCTCCAGTGAGTTCACGGCTGTGTGTTCTCACTGTTCCCTTCGCCGACCGTTCGCGTCTGTACCCTTTATTTGACCCTGTGTCATCTATCGGGAGCGACACAAGCTTCTGAGAAAGAATCAGGCCATTAAATGGAATGAAGATTGTCAGCAGGCCTTCGACCGAATCAAAGAATATTTGTTGGAGCCACCAATTCTTATGCCTCCAGTTCCAGGAAGGCCTCTAATTATGTATCTTACTGTGCTCGAAGGATCGATGGGATGTGTACTGGGTCAGCAGGACGAGTCTGGTCGAAAAGAGCACGCCATTTATTACCTTAGCAAAAAGTTTACCGAGTGTGAGACACGATACTCACTACTCGAGAAAACTTGCTGCGCTTTGGCATGGGCTGCTCGCCGACTAAGACAGTACATGCTGACTCATACTACTCTCCTAATTTCCAAGTTGGATCCTGTAAAATACATCTTTGAGAAGCCGGCATTGACAGGAAGAGTGGCCCGTTGGCAGATGATACTCACATAGTATGACATACAATACACTTCACAAAAAGCAATCAAGGGGAGTGTGTTGTCAGAATACTTGGCCCAGCAGCCGATTGACGATTATCAACCCATGAGGTTTGAGTTTCCGGATGAGGACATCATGTTCCTCAAGTCGAAAGACCATGAAGAACCACTTCCGGAGGAGGGGCCCGACCCTGAATCCAGATGGAAGTTGATGTTTGACGGAGCTGTAAACATGAATGGGAGTGGGGTAGGTGCTGTTATTATCTCACCAGAAGGAGTCCACACACCTCTCGCCGCTCGGTTGACCTTTGAGTGCACTAACAACGAGGCAGAGTATGAAGCTTGCATCATGGGGATCGAAGAGGCAATAGACTTGCGAGTCAAGAACCTTGAGATCTTCGGAGATTCTGCTTTGGTGGTAAATCAGGTCAATGGCAAATGGCTAGTTCATCAAGCTCGTTTGATTCCTTACCGAGATTACGTCAGGAGGCTGTTAACCTTCTTTACCAAAGTAAAGCTGAGCTATGTTCCTAGGGACGAAAACCAGTTCGCCGATGCTCTCGCAACTTTATCATCCATGATTAAAGTATGCCGAGAGAATTTCGTGCCTCGAATTTTGATCTCTCGTCTTGAAAGACCGGCTTATGTCTTCGCAGTTGGTGATGGTGAAGATGACAAGCCTTGGTACCACGACATCAAACAATTCCTGAAGGCTCAAGAATACCCGGCTGGGGCATCCAGTAAAGATAAGAAAACTCTTAGAAGACTGGCAGGAGGTTTCTTCTTGAACCAAGATGGTGTGCTATACAAACGGAACTTTGACATGGTGCTGCTTAGATGTGTGGACAGACACGAGGTAGACCTGTTAATGCAGGAGGTTCACGAAGGCTCCTTTGGTACCCATGCTGGTGGACATGCCATGGCCAAGAAATTATTGAGATCGGGATACTATTGGATTACCATGGAGTCTGATTGTTGCAAATACTCCCGCAAATGCCATAAGTGTCAAATTTATGCCGACAAGGTCCATGTGCCTCCGAATCCGTTGGGTGTCATGTCTTCACCGTGGCCGTTCGCTATGTGGGGCATCGATATGATTGGAAAGATTGAGCCAACAGCTTCTAATGGGCATCGCTTCATCCTAGTTGCTATTGATTACTTCACGAAATGGGTCGAAGTTGCTTCCTATGCCAATGTCACTAAACAAGTGGTCGCTCGATTTATTAAGCGGGACATCATCTGCCGGTATGGAGTCCCTGAAAGGATCATTACTGATAATGGTTCTAATCTCAACAACAAGATGATGGCTGACTTGTGTCGAGACTTCAAAATAGAACACCACAACTCTTCTCCATATCGTCCGAAGATGAATGGCGCCGTCGAGGCGGCTAATAAAAACATCAAGAAAATTGTTCAGAAGATGGTTGTGACGTACAAAGATTGGCACGAGATGTTACCATTCGCGTTGCATGGGTATAGAACATCAGTACGCACTTCGACTGGGGCAACTCCATTCTCATTGGTGTATGGTATGGAGGCAGTTCTACCGATCGAAGTGGAAATTCCCTCGTTGAGGTTGATGATGGACATCAAGCTAGATGAAGCTGAGTGGCTCCGATCCAGATATAATCAATTGAGTCTCATTGAAGAGAAGCGTCTAGCAGCTGTATGCCATGGACAGTTGTATCAGCGACGAATGAAGCAAGCTTTTGACAAGAAGGTGCGACCACAGAGGTACACGCCAGGAGATTTAGTGCTGAAAAGGATTCTTCCTCCTCTCAACGATCACAGGGGCAAGTGGACACCCAATTATGAAGGACCGTTCGTGGTTAAAAAGGTTTTCTCAGGCGGAGCCTTAATGCTAACAACCATGGACGGAGAAGACTTTCCATCCCCTGTCAACGCAGACGCAGTAAGAAAATACTTCGTGTAAAAAGGACCCGCTGGATAAAAACAGAATAAAGATCCAGGCAAAAATGGGCATCCCGGCGAGCCAAAAACAGAATAAAAGGCTCGGGCAAAAGTTAGGGAAATTTTAAAAAAATGTACACCCGCTGAGTTGAAAAGCCACATCGGACAACTCAGGCAAAAAAGGGTATCCCGGTGGATTGAAAACCTGAAAGGGCGATCCACGCAAAAGAGGGATTAACACGAACGACTGCGATCTGCGAGATCCATGACCTACCTACAGTTGAGGCTATACTAAGGGTTGAAGATCAGTTCACTTACTTTTTCTCAAGAGGCAGAAGAGCGGAGCGTCTTGAGGACATACGAGTCATAACCGGGTTGATACTTGATGAGATTCACTTCTCGCATTGCCAATAGGATAGTTTTCTTTTTCTTTTCAGCTGTTCCCTCATTCCAGGGAACTGCTTCCTTTGTACTGCCTATTCAGGGCCACCTTTCCAAATCAATAAAAATTCAATTTCAGTCAATTGACCATTTTAACTTTTTTGTTTTTACTTTTTCATCTAGCATTGATTGATTGTGAAAACGTCTAGCAAAGGGTAACTTGCATTGTGTTATGAACATTTGAATGCTTTTCTAACTCGTGCAGGAGAATAGAAACATTTAATACAACTCTGAAAGGGCGCTGAGATACCTAGACAATGATCCATGCTATGAGCCTGGGGCAAGCAGGTCCCAAACTAATTCTCTATGTTGCAGGTACTATCGATTGTGTTCATACAGGTACAGGTGCTGATGTTGCTAACAAAGTTAACAACAATTATCCAGAATGGGCATCCCCTTTTGTTTGAACAGAAACAAGTATCTCCCAGGGTGTTTCCAATCATCCCCATCCATGTGCCAGTTGAAACTTCACTCAGCAAGGTAGCAAAGAGTGGGTGCAATCCCCAAGCAGAAGTCTCCTTGCAGACAGGGGCAATCCTCAACATTACAAGGAGTTCTTTCCTCCCCAGCAAGGTGTTTCCTCAGCAGTATCATGCCTTTGGGTTCCCAGAAAGTCCTCATTTCCCCACCAGAGTTCAAGAAGGGTCCACTTCCAGCAGGGTCTTGGCGCTCCAATCTCAAAGTCCAATTTATTTTTGGCAGTGGTGGCTATTCTGAGCCAGTGAATTATTAACAACTTTCCCCGCAGAATTGTTTCCTCCTCATCAGGATGAGCCAGATCAATACAGTGATCATCGTTTCTTCCCCAGCCAAGTTATCTGGAATTACCTGCAGTCTCCTTATCAGGAGATCTCTTTGCATTGTCATTCGCATAATCATCATTGCGTCTGCATCCTCCAAAGCGTAGCATTTCCATCATCATGGAGCATTACGCCATAAATTCAAACATATGCATACCAGCATGGGCCAGTTTTGAGGTATATTACATAAGACCCGTTACATCTCCAATCATCGTTTCTTTTTCTTTTCAGCTGTTCCCTCATTCCAGGGAACTGCTTCCTTTGTACTGCCTATTCAGGGCCACCTTTCCAAATCAATAAAAATTCAATTTCAGTCAATTGACCATTTTAACTTTTTTGTTTTTACTTTTTCATCTAGCATTGATTGATTGTGAAAACGTCTAGCAAAGGGTAACTTGCATTGTGTTATGAACATTTGAATGCTTTTCTAACTCGTGCAGGAGAATAGAAACATTTAATACAACTCTGAAAGGGCGCTGAGATACCTAGACAATGATCCATGCTATGAGCCTGGGGCAAGCAGGTCCCAAACTAATTCTCTATGTTGCAGGTACTATCGATTGTGTTCATACAGGTACAGGTGCTGATGTTGCTAACAAAGTTAACAACAATTATCCAGAATGGGCATCCCCTTTTGTTTGAACAGAAACAAGTATCTCCCAGGGTGTTTCCAATCATCCCCATCCATGTGCCAGTTGAAACTTCACTCAGCAAGGTAGCAAAGAGTGGGTGCAATCCCCAAGCAGAAGTCTCCTTGCAGACAGGGGCAATCCTCAACATTACAAGGAGTTCTTTCCTCCCCAGCAAGGTGTTTCCTCAGCAGTATCATGCCTTTGGGTTCCCAGAAAGTCCTCATTTCCCCACCAGAGTTCAAGAAGGGTCCACTTCCAGCAGGGTCTTGGCGCTCCAATCTCAAAGTCCAATTTATTTTTGGCAGTGGTGGCTATTCTGAGCCAGTGAATTATTAACAACTTTCCCCGCAGAATTGTTTCCTCCTCATCAGGATGAGCCAGATCAATACAGTGATCATCGTTTCTTCCCCAGCCAAGTTATCTGGAATTACCTGCAGTCTCCTTATCAGGAGATCTCTTTGCATTGTCATTCGCATAATCATCATTGCGTCTGCATCCTCCAAAGCGTAGCATTTCCATCATCATGGAGCATTACGCCATAAATTCAAACATATGCATACCAGCATGGGCCAGTTTTGAGGTATATTACATAAGACCCGTTACATCTCCAATCAGATTGAAGCATTCCCCACAGAATGCAACTTCATGTCCCAGGATGGATGCTTCTACCAAGTTTTGTTGTTATCCCCAATTGAGTATTGTTTCAGTACAACAATCTCATGTTCTCATGCCTCCGTTTCAGTACAACGGTCGCGTCTCAGGTTATCATTTAAGTACAATGATCCTGTTTGCTTGGGCTCTCGTTTGAGTACAACGATCCCATTTCATTCGAGTCTCCATTTAAGTACAATGGTCTCGTATTTGAGTCTTGTTTCAGTACAACAGTCTCATTTCTTTTCGCGTCTTCGTTTCAGTACAACGGTCGCGTCTCAGGTTATCATTTAAGTACAATGATCCTGTTTTCTTGGGCTCTCGTTTGAGTACAACGATCCCATTTCATTCGAGTCTCCATTTAAGTACAATGGTCTCGTATTTGAGTCTTGTTTCAGTACAACAGTCTCATTTCTTTTCGCGTCTTCGTTTCAGTACAACGGTCGCGTCTCAGGTTATCATTTAAGTACAATGATCCTGTTTGCTTGGGCTCTCTTTTGAGTACAACGATCCCATTTCATTCGAGTCTCCATTTAAGTACAATGGTCTCGTATTTGAGTCTTGTTTCAGTACAAAAGTCTCATTTCTTTTCGCGTCTCCGTTTCAGTACAACGGTCGCGTCTCAGGTTATCATTTAAGTACAATGATCCTGTTTGCTTGGGCTCTCGTTTGAGTACAACGATCCCATTTCATTCGAGTCTCCATTTAAGTACAATGGTCTCGTATTTGAGTCTTGTTTCAGTACAACAGTCTCATTTCCTTTCGCGTCTCCATTTCAGTACAACGGTCGCGTCTTAGGTTATCATTTAAGTACAATGATCCTGTTTGCTTGGGCTCTCGTTTGAGTACAACGATCCCATTTCATTCGAGTCTCCATTTAAGTACAATGGTCTCGTATTTGAGTTTTGTTTCCGTACAACAATCTCATTTCCTCATGTCTCCGTTTCAGTACAACGGTCACGTTTCGGGTTATCATTTAAGTACAATGGTCCCGTTCCATCTTGTCCTATTTTCTTTTCTTTGTGTTCGGTTACCGCCTGCGGCCGGTATACCTTTGCGTCTCCGTCCGAGGACGGTTTCACGTTGGATTCGAGGATCCCTTGTGAGTTGTCGTGCGAGGATGGCATTCTTCCTAGCATATTCCCACCTGGTTTGATGTTCCCCGTTACCTATTCAGAGGTCAAAGTCAGAAAATATATAAATAAATAAAAGGGTAGGTGGCATTCCTGTTATCCCGGGTTCAAATTTTCAGGTTTTATTCGAGTATTCAATCACTCCATACCTTGAACATCTAAAAGCTGTTGCAATCATCCGTTCAGGTCTGTAGTTGATTGAATAGGGGCAGCTGTAATACCTTAAAATTTGCCCTCATATTTATTCCTTCCATTGTCTTATCGCTTCACATTCATTTGCATTACCCACTAGGTCATAACATTCACAATCATACATGAGATCTAAGGATTTTTGGTGATTTGAACATTCCTATTCAGAGGATCATTGCTAAGGTTCCTTATGTAAGAGTATTGGTCAGAAATGTGGAATCAGGATGTTGCGACTTGGATTAGGGTTTATCTCCCTCCAGTATCCCAAGTTATTTTCTTCATTAATGATCGTCCAAAAGATTCCATGGTTAATTAAGGAGCGAATTATGGAAAAGACTTGGCCTATGTGGTATAATCCAAGTACATTCGAGATATGTGAAAGGCCAGCTTCATTCATGACTTCACCCTTTAGTTCTTATTTCTTAGTTGGTTTTGTGTTCGGTAAGTGATCCAAGTGGTGCATTAGAAGTTTTCTCAAGATTCAAGTTTCTATTGCCGTTCAAGTTCATGTGTCCATCTCCGTTTAATTTTTTTTTTATATACTCATTCGCCCAACTTTTCATTTATGTTCATTTGGATCCATCATCCAAGTAAATCCATGAAACACCTTTTAAGGTCCAGTTGTCCAAAACCATATTGAATTTTTAAAGCCAATGACCATCTTCATTCCCTAAACTTGTTCAAAATCCAAACATATGTTCAAATTCATTTCGTGTCCAGAGTCCATGTTCGAAATTATGTCCGAAGTTCCTATATCATGTAGACATCACCATTGTCCGTATTCATTTTCCAATTCACTTTAATTCACATTAAACCATTTTTTTTATCATTTTTAAATTCGATTTTACCATTCAATTCCAAATTATTCTTTCCATCAAAGTCCAATATCCAACCAACAAATTTTGGCCCAAATTGAATCTTAAAGTTAATTCCAAAGTCCTCTCATAAAAAAAAAACTATTACTCATTCCATTTATTTATTACTTTGTCTGGTGCTTACCAAAATCCACAAAAAGTAGAAGTCATCAAAATGAGTACATGGAACTTGACACTAAACTCGTAAGCTGCACACAAAGATGTATAGAATGTATTTCAGTGTTGGCTCTTTCGAAAGAAAAGAGATTCAAATCAGCAGAATCAAAGAAAATACTGAATAGCCAATAATTAGAGAATCCAGTTATAACAAAAATTGAAAAAAATAGTTACGAAAAGAGATTACAACAGAGAAAAATCAATGAAAACTGTTACATCATGATAAAAAACCTCAGAGGTCTCGGTCAACAAAAAATTTTGTTACAAATCTTCAACAACTTCAACAGAATTAACAAAAATCTACTGCATCAAACTACAAAACTCAATACTATGGATGAACCGGAAATCTTCTTCATTATTCGATCCTCTCCAATGGCACACACAATCATTCAACTAGATGTGTTTATTATTGACAGGAAGATCACTGTAGGTGTAACGGACGAGAAGATACTTCGGATGCTAATTGAATTCTATCAGGCAAGGTGGATTAGTCTGGACAAACGAATCAAACAAGCCAGTAAGCAGAATCGGGTATTCAGATTAGGCAAGCATTATTTTCTCGAACACCCATGGGATCCCCTTGCAAAAGAATTCCCGAACAACCCGTCTGAAATGCTGGAGTGGGTGCAGGAACTGGATAGCCGGGAATGGACAGTTGAATCACTGTGGCTTTACAACCAATTCATGAAGGCAATCTCTGAGTTGTGGGATGACGTTAGGAAGGAAGAGCAAAAGATGCCTAGAATCATCAATTAATTCAGTTCCTGTGAAAAGAGTCAAGAATGCACATTAACAGCAATTCACGAAAAGCTCAGTTATAGAAGGCTAACAGAAAAATAACAAAAGAGAAAGAAGGCTGCATATCAATGTGATTTTCCAACAGAATTTCTCAACTGACAGATTTAATTTAACCACTTTGTTCCAACTGTTTCTAACCACCTATCCATTCTAATAACTAACAAAGGGATTCCAAGACAAAGATCAAAAGCAGTTACAAGCTCATAACTAATCCTAACCAAAACAACAATGCATAACAGAATCAATTCCTAACCATCATAACTGAATTCAGATGGAGAAGTTACCTGAAGCTTCCAGATTATTCCTTGAACACTTCCTATAAAGCCAGAGTTCATGATTCAGTCCAGTTTCTTCCACCACTTCAAAATCCTCACCCTGCGCACCATTTTCGGCTCCTGAATCCTTTTCCATTCTTTTTCCTCCCTAACCTCTCATCCTAGTCATGAACCACCACCATCATCAATGAGGTTTTCGTCATTACAATAACAAGCTGCAGACAAGTCACAGATTCACATTAGTTTCTGGGGAGAAATTGCAGAAAGAGTTCAAAGAAGAAGCTGAAGTGCAACCGAACATACCAGGCTCGGATTTCCTGTCGCGGTGAAGTCGAAGATTCGAAAGCCTCTTCCACGCGTCCTTGTCCGTACGTCATCCAGTCAGCACCAGTACCAAAGGCAAGAGCAATCTCCATCCTCAAGTCGCCTTTTCCTCGCGAAGGCTCCGTTTCAAGGTACATATTCGCGCTGTGTAGGAAATCGCTATCAAGTTAGGTTCGAATAGGTCCTCATGGTTGTTCGGTTTCGGATTGAATGCGGACAAAGCCGTATTAGGGTAATTGATGAGATAACTTCGGATTTGAAAAGGATAGAATTTAGGTCCTCTTTCTATTTCTGTGTGAGTCATGTTTCAGATTTGGGGAGAATGGGGGTTATGTTAGGTTAGGGTTTCGGTTCGATTTGAAGAATGCTTAGGCTCGATTTAGGAGTAAGAGAGGATAATTCATGGAGGTGAAGATGGCTGGTAGAAGAAGAAGGGGAAGGTGACAGGTTGGGCTTCGAGGACGAAGAGAGGTGGTGGCGAGAAGGAGAAGGCGTAGGGAGGTGTGGCGGCGGAAAAAGGAAAGAAGAGAGGAGCTAGGGTTGCTTCAGTTTTGTTTGTTCTTCAGTTTTCTTTGTTATTTTATTTAATGTTGTAAGATAAACAAGATTCATATAATATTAATTTAATAGATTAGGAGTTTATGAATTTAAAAAAGATATTATAATTAGATAAAGATCTAACTTAACTGTGATTTAGAAGTTTTTAGAATTTCAATTTGAATATTAGTACTGTAGTTTAATTCTTATTTTAATTAACTATAGTCATTAAAATGTTATCAAGGTTATTAAGGGTTAATTCTTTTTTTTCTTTAATTAAGATTTTTTAGAAAAATAACATTAAGACTTTAGTTAATTCATTTTTTTCTTTAAATTAAGTTTTTTTAGAAAATATTTTTTAAGATTAGTTTAATAGCTTTTAGATTAAGACTTTTGAAGAATAAAATATTAAGATGAGTCTAATTCTTTTGCTTATATTAAAATCTTTAGAAAAAGCATAATAGGATTAATTTATTATTTCTCAATTTAAAAATCTTTAGAAAAAGCATAATAGGATTAATTTATTATTTCTCAATTTAAAAATCTTTAGAAAAAGCATAATAGGATTAGTTTATTATTTTCTTGATTTAAAATCTTTTAGAAGAATATTATATTTAAGAGAAGTTTATTTCTTATAAATTAAGATTTTAGAAAAAAACATATTATGAGGTTATTCTAATCCCTTTTTCTTAGATTAAAATATGAAATTGATTTAGTCATAAGTTTAGTTTAAAATTTTCCTAAATTAGAATATTAAGTGGATATGATAAAACTTTAGTTTAATTCATTTATCTTTTAAATTAAAGTTTCTTTAGAGAAAATTATCTTTATCTTAATGTTTTTTTTTAAATTAAGACTTTTGTTTTAGAAAATATTAGTTTAGGTGAATTTAATTCATTTTCTCAAATTTCAGATTTTTTTTAGAAATAATGTTATAGTAAGATTAATTTAATCTTAGTGTAAATAATAGTATAATAAGGATCATCAATTTTAATGCAAATTCTATATGGGCCTTATGTTTGCTAGCCACACCCCTGTTATAAAGCCCACAAGAAAGACAACTTAAAATATTGTTAAATTCACCTCCTATGGTTTCCTGCAATTGGGCTTAGATGTTTCTGCTATTCTCACACCCTTATTTTAAGCCCAGTGAAATAATAACACATAAAACTTACTAAGAGCACCCCATTTTTGCTCTTGTTAGAACTTTATTTTTAGTTTAACTATAGTTTCAAATTAAATGCATAAAAATAGGAAAAAGCATTAGAAAATTCCCCAAAAATTAAAGTAGATTAATAATTGAATTTAGAAATTTGTGACATTTTTATTTTCTGGAATTTATTTATTTTTGAATTAATTCTGAATTATTCTTGTATTTAGCTTTATTGAATTTCTTCTTAATTATGCTGAATTTTGTTTATTTTATTTAAGTAACTTCCATCAATCTTTTTGAGCTATTCTTTTTCCTGTAATTAGATGACTCATAATATTTCTTAGGATATTTTTAATGGAATTTTTAGGACCTTTTATCATAGGTTTTAGTGGAGTAATCCTTAGGAAATAATGGTTAATCTTAGCTGAAATTAAATAATTTTTTAGGCATAGGAAAAATAAGTATTTTTAGAATCCCTCTTAGTATATTATTTTAGATGGTGTTAGGATCATATGGTTTAAGTTTCACAATTTTTTTTAGAAGTTTAGTATTTTTTTAGAATATTAGTTTAGGCCTAGTTATGCATAATTCCCTTAGGTTAGGCCATTAGAAAAAATAATGTTCAATCAAAAAAAAATAAATAACAATAGTCTAGATTAATTTTAGTCATAGAATTTAACATTAGACTTAGGTTTAGTTTAATTTGTTTTAGGATAAATATTAAGTTTGACCTAGATTTAGAATTTAGTATAAAGTTCATTTCCATATAGAAGTAGAATAAATAAATAAGACTATTTATTATTCATGCCTTTAAGGCATTTTTAGAATATTATTTCTCATATTTGATTCCATTGTTTTGCCTTATTTTATTTGTTACAACTTGTGTAGGTTTCCCATCCTTCTTAGAATCAACTTAACTTCATTAAGAAGTAAGTTGAATTCTAATAGTTCTAAGTTTCCATTAGGAGTAGAAAACCTCATTAACCATAGGACCTCTCTTGCACATAACAACTAACTTAGGGCTGTGTCTTAGTCCCCTTAGTTTGTCCTTTTTGCAATTTGAGTCATTCTCTTCTTATCTTCAAACAAAATCCAAAAACACTTAATAAATAAATGGGAGGATTCCTTGTGTATAGCCTTATTCCATGAAGCACTTGCATTCATTCCATCTTGGAGTGGTGTAAGCTTGTTTATCATGATGCACAAGTCTCATCAAGGAGTTGTTCACAAAGAAAGCTTAAAAAATACTTCTTCACAAAAGCAACAAAAACACTTAATAAAGTTCAACAAGCTAGTGAACTTAAACCCTAATCCTAGGAAACCAGTCTTGGATAAATTCTCCTTGCTGGGTATGCTTGTTCTATTATTCCATCTTGGAATGTAGAGTCAAGTGTACATTCCATGGAAAAGAGTTTGAATTCACTTCCTTGTGCCAAATTCATACAAAACTCTTAAAAGACAAAAAACAAATAATAAACGACTATCCTGCGGGAACTTCTTTTTCTCATCTCATTCACAACGCGAACTCGCGGCGACTTGTCTCGCATGCAAGACGGTAAACGCACTCGTACCAGACGAGCCTGCAACACCTGAGCATAGACATACGCAGTTCCAGCATAAAAAACACAAACAAATAGTTCCCGCCTTAGTTAGGCGAACTACGTCGACTCTGATCCTCATTATCCCGATGAGGTACGTAGGCAGCGGGGTAGGGCCCGTTCGAGCACATTCTTTATTTTCCCTACATTTCCCCCTTTCTTTCCATTTTCTTATTTTAGTTCCTTTCTCATTTCTCATTCCATTCCAGTTAGCGGTTTTGTTCAGCAGCAATTATATTTTTCTCACCCTTTGAAACAAACAAGCAAGCGTGGATCCCGTCGGGTACGACGGACGGATTGGGGTGCTAATACCTTCTCAATTCGTAACCGACTCCCGAACTCAGATCTTTGGTTCGCAAGGCCTCGTCCTTTTCCTTCTTCCTCAGGTTTGTGCAACATTACCTTTCTCATTCATTCGGGATAAAAATGTCTGGCTGGCGACTCTAACCTTTTCCGCGCCACTTTCGCGTTTGTACTAGGATGAAAATCCCGGGAGCGACACTCATCAGGCAAATTGAGCCGACTCATTTTATGATTTGAGTCGGCTCATCACTGTGCTGTTTGATTTTTTCATTTAATTTCCCTTTCTATTTTTATGCATTTACTAACTGATATAAATAGTTGGTTTCATTTCTTTTGAGAGGTTAACAAGAAAAATTAAAGATATACACACATTTATCTTCATCTTCTTCCTTCTTGCATCAATCAACAATCACACACAACAATCTTTGTTGATTTCGGTGCTTGCTTCGAAGATAATGTTCAATCGTGAATTAGTGTTTCAGATTGGGTATAGAGTGTGTGGGTTTTTCTTGGAAAAATCTGAAGGGTTTTCTCCTCCAAGATCATTGAAGGTTTGGGGGTTTTGCATACAACGATGGTTCGTAGATTCAGCCGAGTGAGGTAGATTGAAGATTAAGTGGATCGTTCTTTCATATCATGGTAGACGGAGGATTGCGAAGGTCTTTGTGGATTCACAAGTGTTGAAGAAACTCAGCCGTGCTCAAAGTTTGGGAGGATCGTGAATCCTTGTAAAAAGGGAGCAATTAATCGAAGGCTTTCTCGATATGTGTGGAAGACTTAATTCTACTTTGGATCAAGGGACAAGAAGAATATTTGACAGCATAATCAACGCGGTTTTGTTTGTTGGTTCATCTATTTTTCTTTTTGTAAAACAATTGCAATTTAATAAAATTGCCCAATTCGATTATGAATTGGGGGAAGAGTACTTCGAGCGAGGATGACGAAGGAACTGCCTCAACAAATTCCTTGTGTTCTTTACGTTTCTCGTATTTTACTTTTGCTCATCTTGATTTGTGTGCTTTAAAATTCTGGTGTATCAAAGTAGTTCACTCAAAGTGTTTGATAAATTGTCACACTCAAAAGTGATAACTAGAGTGGGTAAAATTCTGCACTATTTGATACAACAAAATTATCCTTGGTTTTTGCACTCCAAGTGTTTGGTAAAAAGCCTAACCACACAAAATCAATTTGCTTGTGCTGATTTTCATCTCTATATCATTGTTAAGAATAATTTCATCAAGTGTTGATTTATCAAGTGAGTCATTTGTGAAATATTAATTCTTCTAGTCATCATTCCAATTCCAATTGGTTTTAGCGTATATCCGATCTCCGGTGACTTCAATTTAAACTAGACGATTTTCCGGGAAACTTCTGTAATACATTTTCAATTAATTTTTGAAAAGTAATTTTTTAAAAAGGGATCGATTCAACCCCCCTTCTAGATCCACCATATCGTCTAACAAGTGGTATCAAGAGCACCGGTTCATCTAGTGCTTCACATATAACTTATTGGAAAATGGACAACGATCCAACGTGGGCGTACAATAGAGCTCCAGTTTTTACCGGAGAAAACTATAGTCACTGGAAGGATTGTATGCGCATTCATATCAACTCTGTTGATAGAAAAATTTGGAAAGTTATTCAAGACGGACCTTTTCAAATAACTATGGCCGGTCTGGATAATGTCCAAATTGAAAAACCGAAAGCACAATGGGATGAGAATGATGAAAATAAATGTAGCTACGATTGGAAAGCTCGAAATATGCTCATAGCTTCTTTAGGAGCGGATGAATATTTTCGAGTTTCTCATCACACGTTGGCTAAAGCTATGTGGGAAGCCTTACAAGTTTCCCATAAGGGAACTGATGATGTAAAGCTTGCTCGAATTAATACTCTACAACAAGAGTTTGATCGATTTCACATGAGCCAAGGGGAAACTGTTGGTGAAATGGGAAAAAGATTTTCTCACTTGAAAAATCGATTAAATGCTCTTGGTCAAACTACTCCTAATGATGTAGCTACTAACAAGAGTTTGAGATGTCTTACTAGGGAATGGTTGCCAAAAGTTACGGCAATCAAAGAAGCCAATGTTGTAAGAACCTTGGATCTAACTACACTCATTGGAAAGCTACAAGAGCATGAACAAGAGCTCTTAAACTTACATGATCATGAGAAGAAGAAGAAGTCTATTGCATTGAAGGCTTCTTCGTTAAAATCCTCCACCAATAAAGATAGTGAGAGTGATTCAAGTGATGATGAAGACGAATCAAACGAAGATATGAGTTTGTTTGTAATAAGATACAATTAGTATCTCAAAAAGAATGAAATATCTCATTCGTACAAGCATCTCATCAACTATCAAAGAAAATCTAATCCTTCCAAGCAAGAGTTTGTTAAAAGTACTAAAGGCAGGGGATCTTATTACAACTATGGAAAACCGGGTCAATACAAACCGGATTGTCCTATGCTAAAGAAAGACAAGGAAAAAGACAAGTATCAAAGAAAAGGTAACAAGGCTAGAAAAGCATATATCTCTTGGGAAAGTGATAGTGATTCATCTAGAAAAGATAGCTCAAGCGATGAGGAAGAAAAATTAAATCTTTGCCTCATGGCCCATAACAAAGGCAAGAAAGAGTATCTTGAGACTACGGAGAAACATTGGTTTCTTGATAGTGGTTGCTCAAGACATATGATAGGTGATATTTCCCTATTATATGACTCTATGGCTAAGAAGAAGGGTTTTGTTACCTATGGTGATAACAACAAGGGAGCTATACTCGGCAAAGGTAGTGTAGGTAATCCATCTTCTACATCTATCTCTAATGTCCTTTTAGTTGAGGGTCTTAAGAATAATCTTGTTAGCATTAGTCAATTATGTGACAGGGATATAATGTCTCATTCTCTAAAGAAGGTTGCATAATTGAACATAATGAAAACAAAAAGGATTTGTTTAAAGGCCTGAGGGTTAACAATGTATATATGCTTTATTTGAATTCGATGACCATGAGTGACCCTAAATGTCTTATTTCTAAAAGTGAAGAGTCTTGGCTTTGGCATAGACGTTTAGCTAATATTAACTTTGACTTGCTAAATAAGGTTGTTTCCAAAAACTTAGTAGTCGGTTTGCCTAACATAAAGTTCACTAGAGACCATCTTTGTGATGCTTGCCAAATGGGAAAGCAAACAAAGATATCTTTTAAATCAAAAAATGTAGTCTCTACTTCTAGACCTCTTGAACTTCTACATATGGATCTTTTTGGTCCCTCTAGAATCAAAAGTATAGGAGGGAACTATTATGGTTTTGTTATTCTTGACGACTACTCTCGATTTTCTTGGACAATTTTCTTAGCTAGTAAAAGTGATACCTTTTCGGCTTTGGAAACTTTTGCCAAATTATCTCAAAATAAACTTGGCACAAACACTGTAACTATTAGAAGTGACCATGGAGGTGAGTTTGAAAATCATCTCTTTGAAATTTTTTGTGAAAACCATGGCATTGATCATAATTTTTCCGCTCCTAGAACTCCACAACAAAATGGTGTCGTGGAACGTAAAAATCGTGTGTTGGAGGAATTGGGAAGAACTATGATTAATGATAGCGGTCTTCCTAAATATTTTTGGGCCAATGCTATTAGCACCGCGTTCTATGTTTTAAATAGGATCACTATTAGACCTATTCTAAACAAAACTCCCTATGAACTTTTAAAAGGAAGAAAGTCAAATGTGTCGCATCTTCATGTATTTGGTTGCAAATGTTTTGTGCTAAATAATGGAAAAGAAAACCTTGGTAAATTTGATTCAAAGGCAGATGAGGGTATCTTCCTTGGATACTCTAATTCAAGAAAAGCATATAGAATATATAATAAAAGGTTGCTTATAGTTGAAGAATATATACATGTATCTTTTGATGAGTCTTATCCGATTGTTGTCGGAAAAGGTAATGTTGTTATTGGTGCAGGTGCCTCTTCTAGTGAGATTGTTAAAGACATTGATATTTCTCGTGTGGAACCCATTCCGGATATTGTTAATAAGGAGCCGGTTGATGTGTCTAGTCTCAAAGATGAAGGTCAAGCATCTTCTCAAAATGAACTACCATTGGAATGGAAGACATCAGAAGATCATCCTATCGATAACATCATTGGAGATATCTCAAAGGGTGTCATTACTAGATCAAGGATAAGTAACTTTTGTTTTTATCATGCCTTCATATCTCAAATTGAGCCTAAAAATTCCAAAGAGGCCTTACTTGATGAAAATTGGTTCCTAGCCATGCAAGAGGAACTAAATCAATTTAAAAGAAATGAGGTTTAGGACCTTGTTCCACCTCCACGAGATCATCGAGTAATTGGCACCAAATGGGTTTTTAGGAACAAATTGGATGAAAACGGAATTATTGTTCGCAACAAGGCCCATCTTATTGCTCAAGGGTATAACCAAGAGGAAGGCATAGACTATGAGGAAACTTATGCTCCTGTTGCCCGCCTTGAGGCTATACGCCTCTTACTTGCATTTGCTTGTTCATGAAATTTCAAATTATATCAAATGGATGTTAAAAGTGCCTTCCTTAACAGATATATAAATGAAGAGGTTTATGTGTGTCAACCTCCTGGATTTGAAAATTATGAAAAACCAAATCATGTATACAAACTAAAACGTGCTTTATACGGTCTCAAACAAGCTCCAAGAGCTTGGTATGAGCGCCTAAGCAAATTTTTAATCAATCAAGGTTTTTCAAGAGGAAAGGTTGAAACTACTCTCTTTATTAAACGAGAAGGAAATCATTCTATATTAGTTCAAGTATATGTAGATGATATTATTTTTGGATCTACTAACATGAAGTTAGTCAAATAATTTTCAAGTTCTATGCAAGGCGAATTTGAGATGAGTATGGCAGGGGAGCTTAATTTCTTCCTCGGACTTCAAATTAGACAACTTGAAGATGGAACCTTCATAAGTCAAACTAAATATGACAATGAGTTGCTCAAAAGGTTTGATATGACAAACTCCAAGCCTATTGATACACCAATGCCTACTGCGGCAAGTCTTGATCGTGATGAAAAGGGTAAGGATGTGGATATAAAATGGTATCGAGGTATGATCGGATCCCTTCTTTATCTTACCGCATCGTGTCCAGATATTATGTTTAGTGTATGTATGTGTGCTAGGTTTCAATATTTCCCTAAGGAATCACATTTAAAATCAGTTAAACGCATACTTAGGTATCTTTGTGGTACGTCTAAGTTTGGCTTATGGTATCCTAAGGGTAGTGATTGCTCTTTGGTAGGTTTTTCCGACTCCGACTTTTCCGGTTGCAAAGTGGATAGGAAAAGCACTAGTGGAACTTATCATTTATTTTCAAACTCTCTTGTTAGTTGGCATAGCAAAAAGCAAGTTTCTGTTGCTTTATCAACTGCGCAGGCGGAGTATATTGCAGCCGAAAATTGTTGTGCCCAAATCTTATGGCTAAAACAATAATTGCTTGACTTTGATATCTCTCTTAAACAAATTCCAATTTTGTGTGACAACACAAGTGCAATTAATCTTACCAAAAATCCAATTCTTCATTCACGCACTAAGCATATTGAAATAAGACATCATTTCCTTAGGGATCATGTAGAGAAAGGTGATGTGGTATTTGAGCACGTTGATAGTTTGAATCAACTATCCGACATTTTTACAAAACCACTTGCTACCGATCTTTTCTTCTATATCTGTAGGGAACTTGGTATTCTTGACATCTCGGATAGATCTTGATCATCATTGCTTTGTTTTATATTATTATTTGGTTCAACTCCTCTTGTCTCTAACTTCTTGTTGTATAGTGTTATTGTACATCTATTTCACATATACTCGAGGTAATATCCTTCTAAACTTAGTTATCTCTATTCATTCATGATATATATAGTAAAATTGTGTTGCATTGCTTATGTTCGTATCTTTATCTATTTCTTCTCTTATTTTGGATTATGATTGGTTGTCTGTCAAATGATTAGCATAAATGATGATATTTTCATGATTTGAGGTGGTTTAAGTGGTTTTTGGTGAAAATTTTCTTTCAGAACTGTCGGGTCCCAACAGGACGACTCATGAGTCGGCTCATGGAACCTCATGAGTCGACCTCTTTGCTAAGTTGAGGCGACTCATTTCAAATTTAAATTGAGTCGACTCATTTCAAAAATTGAGCCGGCTCATTGTCGCATCACATGACATTTGGCTGTCTTGAAAAGACGCACTGACTGCCTTTCCACTTTCCTAGGTCGGCACATCAATGCTTTCTATCAACATTTGACTTTCAATTTATTGTTTTTTATGGATTCCTACAGTAAAATTCATTAACATTTCATTTTCTTATCATCATCATCATCTCATATTCTCTCAAGTTTATCTCTTAACCCTAAAACCCTAAAATCCTCTCTCAAAGCTTCAAATTTCTTCATTCTCAACAATGGCTTCAAGAGCTACAGGTAAAAGGTCACGGGGTTCTACTTCACAATCATCTCTCCTAGTCAATTATTTGTCTCTTCTTCCATCTTATTTGGTTGAGGTTTATAACAAAAATTTCAAGAACAGGAAGATTGTTCCTCAATATGTGTATTCAAGAACAACTGCAAATCAGATGCACATTCCTCACATTATTGAACTGATGGATTGTCAAGGTATCAATCCTTTTCTCTCCCGTCATGAAGATTATAATGAAGATTTGGTAAGAATGTTCTATGTTGGTCTGCTTGGTACATTTAAAGGTTTCGAATTCAACTTCCGTATGGGCACTAGAATGTTTGCTGTTAATGCTCAAGTATGGAAAGATTTGTTTCACATTGATCCCGAGGAAGCTAGTATCTTGATGACTGATACATCTCAAGTGGAGAACTACTCATTTTGCTCTGAACTAAATGGTATGCTTAAAGAACCTTTTGTTGAATTCATTGCTAATTCTGAATTATTTCCAAATACAACTAGAACTGGAAAAGTTAAGCCGTTGGATCGTATCCTTCATTGGATTGTAGCACACAATTTACGTCCAAAGAAAGGAGGATTTTCTCGTATTGATATGAGTGAAGTTTCATCTGATATATATTCTTAGGAACAGGGTCAAAGTCAACTGGCCCCAATATTTTGCGAGTCGTATCTTTGCCCTAAAGGAAAAGAAAGGAGTTGCTCTTGCATATCCTTCCATCATTCAGAAGATCATCGACAAATCGGAAATTGTTGGTAGTGACTTACCCATGGTTTCCGTTCCTGACACTAATTGGTTTCAACAAAAGACCTTAAGTCTAAGGGGTCACATGTGGGATTCCAAATAAAAACGATATCGTTTTCTGTCAAGAGGTGACTTTAATCAAGAGGCAGACGAAAATTCTGAAGGGGATGATCTTGAGGATCAAAATGAACCAAATGTGGTTCCAAATGAAGAATTGCCCACTGGAAACAAAGAATGGAATGGCAATCCATCTACTGATTCCTATGAAAATCAAGGATGGGGTGAATGGCAACATACCGGTTGGACAAACAATGCCAACCGCTTTGCTCCTCCATCTTATCCTCCGTCTCAACCGCATCAAAATGATCCGTCAAGAATTATGGCTATGCTTCAAAATATGCAACTTCGACATGAAGCTTACTACACAACCCAAACTAAAAGATACTCAGAATTAGAACGGCGTTTAAATGAGCAAGACACCGCTTTTGCCGATTATGTGTTCGTTCAAGACACTCGGTACACCGCACTGCAGGATCATTTGGCTGCTCAGGACACTGCCTTTAACTCTCTCAATAGAAGCTTTCTTCAATTTACCGAAGCCGATATGGATGACTCACAACCCATCACTTACCATCGTTGTTATCCATCCATTCGGGATCACAATCCTCAAGCTTGAGAGAATCATTGCATGATTTTTGTGTGTTTTGTTTATGAGTGCACTTATGCATAATGTTGTTTATGGTTTGCCTATGTATGAATTCATATTTCCTTTAGTTGTATTTTTTGTTCATTGTCAATTTTTCTGCTCGCTATTCCAAATTGTGTGTTTGTGAATGCGTGTTCTTATTGCAATTACTTTCTCATATTGAAATTATGTTTTGCATGCTATTTCCATTGGTGGTTTACTCATATGTATCATCTTATTTTTGATGTTGTCAAAGGGGGAGATGATATTGATAGCATATAAGATCGGGTCATATAGTCAGGGGAAGCATAACAACAACATATGGCGATTGATTCATCAAGTTTTTGTCATCATCAAAAAGGGGGAGTTTGTGAGACATGGCATGAATTTTAATGTGTCAAAAACTTGGCATGATTGAATGCATAGGTGGTTCTCAAGGAAAAAGGAAGAAATTTCATTTTTGGAAAAATGAACTGAATGAGCCGAATCAAATTCCACAATGAGCCGACTCATTCAGTGTGGTTAGTTCCCAAAACACACGGGTCCCAACAGGCTGCCTGAGACAAACATTTTGCCCGACTCATGGGTATGGATGAGTCGACTCAAATTCCTTTATGAGCCGACTCATCAAAATATTTTTTCTTCTCAATTCTTACAGGTCTCAACAGGTCGCCTCTCTGTAAATTTAGGCTGATTCATCAGGCGAATTGAGCCGGCTCATTTTATGATTTGAGTCGGCTCATCACTGTGCTGTTTGATTTTTTCATTTAATTTCCCTTTCTATTTTTATGCATTTACTAACTGATATAAATAGCTGGTTTCATTTCTTTGGAGAGGTTAACAAGAAAACTGAAAGATATACACACATTTCTCTTCATCTTCTTCATTCTTGCATCAATCAACAATCACACACAAAAATCTTTGTTGATTTCGGTGCTTGCTTCGAAGATAACGTTTAATCGTGAATTAGTGTTTCAGATTGGGTCTAGAGTGTGTGGGTTTTTCTTGGAAAAATCTGAAGGGTTTTCTCCTCCAATATCATTGAAGGTTTTGGGGTTTTGCATACTACGATCATTCGTAGATTCAACCGAGTGAGGTAGATTGAAGATCAAGTGGATTGTTCTTTCATATCACGGTAGACGGAGGATTGCAAAAGTATTTGTGGGTTCACAAGTGTTGAAGAAACTTAGTCGTGCTCAAAGTTTGAGAGGATCGTGAATCCTTGCAAGAAGGGAGCAATTAATCGGAGGCTTTCTCGACACGCGTGGAAGACATGATTCTACTTTGGATCAAGGGACAAGAAGAAGATTTGACAGCATATTCTACGCGGTTTGGTTTGTTGGTTCATCTATTTTTCTTCTTGTAAAACAATTGCAATTTAATAAAATTGCCCAATTGGATTGTGAATTGGGGGCAGAGTACTTCGAGCGAGGACGACGAAGGAACCGCCTCAACAAATTCCTTGTGTTCTTTACGTTTCTCGTATTTTACTTTTGCTCATCTTGATTTTGTGTGCTTTAAAATTATGGTGTATCAAAGTAGTGCACTCAAAGTGTTTGATAAATTGTCACACTCAAAAGTGATAACTAGAGTGGGTTAAATTCTGCACTATTTGATACAACAAAATTATCCTTGGTTTTTGCACTCCAAGTGTTTGGTAAAAATCCTAACCACACAAAATCAATTTGCTTGTGCTTATTTTCAACTCTATATCATTGTTAAGAATAGTTTCATCAAGTGAATCATTTGTGAAATATTAATTCTTCTAGTCATCATTCCAGTTCCAATTGGGTTTAGTGTATATCCGATCTCCGGTGACTTCAATTTAAATTAGACGATTTTCCGGGAAACTTCCGTAATACATTTTCAATTAATTTTTGAAAAGTAATTTTTTAAAAAGGGATATATTCAACCCCCCTTCTAGATCAGCGATATCGTCTAACAACTGGAACTGGAAATGAGAAAGGGAAATAGAAACGAAAATGGAAAGAAAGAATGGGGAAAATGTAGGGAAAATAAAGAATGTGCTCGAACGGGAAAATTTGGATCAGAGTCGACGTAGTTCGCCTATCCAGGCGGGAACTACTTATTTGTGTTTTTTTATGAAGCTGGAACTGCTTATGTCTATGCTCAGGTGTTGCATGCTCGTCTGGTACGAGTGCGTTTACCGTCTTGCAAATGAGACAAGTCGTCGCATGTTCGCGTTTAGAGTGAGTGAGATGAGAAGAGAATTCCCGCAGGAAATTCGCTTATTGTTTGTTGTTTGCTTTTTAAGAGTTTTTTTTATGAATTTGGCACAAGGAAGTGAATTCAAACTCTTTTCCATGGAATGTGTACTTTCTACTTCATTCCAAGATGGAATAGTAAAACAAGCACACCAAGTAAGGAGAACTTATCCAAGACTTGCTTCTAAGGATTAGGGTCTAAGTTCAATAGCTTGTTGAACTTATTGCATGTTTTTGTAGATTTTGAAGAAATGTCTTTTATGTTTTCTTTGTGAAGATAGTCTCATGATCAGACTTGTACATCATGCTAGACAAGCCCACACTATTCCAAGATGGAATGAATATGAGTGCCCCATGGGATAAGGCTATATACAGGATACTACTTCAAGCATTTATTAAGTATCTTTTGGATTTTTGCTTTAAGATGAGAGAAGAAGACTCAAATGGAGAAAGGGAAAAACTAAGGGGGACTAAGACACAACCCTAAGCTATCTATTGTATACAAAAGGATGCCCTAAAGGTTTATGAGGCTTTCTAATCCTAAAGAGAGAGGAAAAGAAGAAAAGAGAGTTAGAACTCAACTTACTTCCTAAGGAAGTTAAGTTGGTTCTAAAGAACAAAAGGTAAACCTAAGAGCCAAGAACAAGGTGCTAAGATAACACATTTAAAATGCATAAGAGATAAGAATGAAGTGATTCTTACCTCAATCTTACCCCTACAAAACAAGGGTTAGCATGATGAAGAAATTTAAACATATAAAGCATGGAAAAACTTCAACAAAGCTCACACTAGCTAAGAGAAAGCATTAATGAACTTCTAACGCTAAGACCTAGGCCTAAGGGATCCTACATGAGAACAAGCTTCTAAAGTAAGTAGCTAACTCATACCAAAGTATCCTATGGTTATAAGAATGAACAACTTCAAACTATGCCCTAAAATGAAGCTAAACTCTAATAGGAGTTAAAGTGAAGTCACATGAGGAACTTAAATGGTTAAACATGGTGAACTTGCATGAAGTAAAAGGTGAATGGAAAATCAAGGAGCTAAAACCTAATGAAAGTATCCTAAGATGTAAAACAAAGTGGGAGCAAAGAGATTCAAGTGAAAAAGGCTCAAACATAAGAGTGGAGGATGAAAGAATTAATGAACAATTTTCAAAGTAAGAAAAGGACTTAGAAGAAAAAAGTCAAACACGAGTAATGGGATTTGAACTCCCCATACAAAAACCAGGGTCTTGATGGAAAGTTAATATGTGGTTTAGACACAAAAATTAGTCACAAATTACATGGAGTGAATGGCATTAGGGTTAAGTAACCAAAAGTTAAGTTTTGAAGTCTTAAGAAGGCATATGATACTAAATAAAGCACAAGGACCAAAGACTTGAAGTGAGTACATAGAAATGAGTATGAAACACTTATGAGATGTACCACAATGAGTTAGCAAAGTTAAAATGGTCACAAAATTGGTTTTGAAGTGTTAAGATGGAAGAAGAAGAAGAATTAGGGCAAAGGAAGGCGTATGTGACTTATGGCTCAAGTAATAAACACAAATCAAAATCCAATGACCTAAAATGGATGCACAACATTAAATGACCTCTAATAGACCCTAGGAGACTCAAATTTATGACCTCAAATGGATGGAATAAATGCCTTACCAAATTTGAACAAGAAGAAGTGAGAAAAAGAACCAAATATGACTTTTAGTATAAGATACTTGGAAAAATATCAAATTACATTGAAAAATTATGAAAGTGGACATTCAGATACCAAATCCAGAAGGTGACATACCTCTAAAAGGTCTCTTAAAAATTCCTATTTTTACCTATTCAAACAAAGGTTCAAAGTGGATTAGGGTTTATGGTGATTAAGGCAAAAGGATGGACTCAAAAAGGTGCCAAATATGACCTAAAAAATAAGCAAAATTTATTTTTTGGATCTTCAATGTGTCATATGGATAGGGAAAAAAGAATGGGTTTCATATCAATTTTGGTTTAGGAGAAAAAAATGAACAAAATAATGTGTTTAAAAAGAAGAGAAATGAGAAGAAATTAATTCTGACTCAAAAATAAAAGAAAAATGGAATTAAAAATTGTAGAAAATTAGGAAGAATATCAAAGATCATGTATGAATTTAATTGGAATTTTTGGAAGGAGTTTGATATTTTTATAAAATCAAACTGAAATTGGAGATAAAATGAAAATAAAAAGATGATGAATTGAATAGGGGTGCGTTAAGAAACTAGATTCAGTTCAAGATGAGTGGGCTCACAAACTGAGGTGTGTGAATAGGAATTGGAAGCCCAATCCAAGGGCGCTGAAGACTATGGTTATGGTGGACTCTAGTCAACCTGTTGACTCCCTCTAAGACCCTCTGATTGATCACACGCTCCTCATTTATCCTCATAAAAATGATCCAACGAATGAAAGGGTGGACACATGGAAATAACCCTAGGGACATACACACATGATCACTCAGACCCCCTCCCCTGGCACGTGAAACACATGATCTCATTAATGCGTTGGCAATGTATGGGACTTTGGATCCTTCTCATCTAACGGTTGTGTTATAAAATCACTAAACGAAGCTAGGGCAGTGTTCCGTCATCGGAGAAGACCTCCGGTCATCTTCTCCGGTGACCTGTACCTAGGGCATGCTCAAAACTTAATTAAAATGGAAACTAAAGCCATCAATGTGTTTGCTTCATTGCACACATCAAAAATCCATGTTCAAAATTCATTTATCCTTCATATCCAGTGCAAATCGAAGCCAAGAAATTCAACCTATAAATATGCAACTAAGCATTTAGGATGCCTATCAACTAGCCAGGTATTGCAATGCTTCTATCAAGCTTCAATCACTATAAATCAACCATAAAATGAATAATATTGTGCAAGTGTAAATACAGACCTTCAAAGTGCTAAAGAAAAGCCAGAGGTGAGGTTCCAACAATAGCTACCTTTGGTCTTGATCTTCTAAGAGTGAAATAAACACTCTGGAGCACTTGATTCTGGACAAATGGTGCAAAATGCAGAAAATCAATTGATCATGTTCTTTAGTGATTCACCTTGATCAAGCTATGGACAATGATAAGAACTCAAAGGTGATGCTGAATTGATGATGATAGCATGTATTGATGAAGAGCAATGAGAATTGAGAGCAAAATGCAGAGATTTGCAGTGGTGCAATATGGAGCTTTTCAGCTGGATTTCCCCATGGATCTATCTCAAAACTTGTTGAGGATGATCAATGGATGAAGCTTAGCTTGCAGTGGTGAAGATGAAAAAGAATTGAGAGCAAAATGTAGAGATTTGCAGAGAGAAAAATCAGAGAATTTTGGAGTGTGATTCGAGTAAATGAGATATTGTAGTGCAATTCAGTTAGCTTTGCATCTTATATAGGTGCGGTTAGGTCTTAACTCACCATAGTTAACAATAGATGTTAGGTTAAGTGAGTGAAGTTAGTTGGAACTGAGTTGAAGTTAGTTATAGTGAGTTTGAGTGAGTTGCCATTGTAAACACCCCAAATTTGCCCTCACCCATTCACACCATGGCTTGTGATCATCTCATATTCATAAACACAATCATATCATCTCATAGTACATTTTTGATTCACTGCATAGTTTCTAAGGCATCTGCATCTAGGGTTTGTGATCTGAGCAGTCCTAAAGCACCTTGAGCCATTCCAAAGGCCACCAATCAACTCAAAGGGGTCCATGTATGTTATTACATCATATTTCATCTTCACAAAGTCAAAAATGCAGAGGAATCACAAGAATTAGGATTTGAGTGGATGCAGAGCCAGGATGAACTGCACAGTTGACTGAAAATTAGGGTTTTGGTTTCAGAGGCCCTAACCCCAATTTTTTTGGTCATTCTTGTTTCCATTGATCTCTATATGGTATAGGGAGTATGCATATCAATTTTCATGAAGAAATTCCATGGGGAAGTCATCTGATCAAAGGTTGACTTTTCAGACAAGTCAGTGTAAAATCAGGGCATCTGAGGCCCCCAATGACCCAACCAATGGGTGATCTTCATCATTTTGAGTGTATATGATCTTTATTTGATCATGGAAGAGGGTTGAAGTTCATATAAATCAAGAATTTAGGGTTTTTGCAAATGTTGACTTTTTGGGCATAGTTGACTTTTCAAGAATGCATCATTTTATGTCACTTTTCAAGCCTTGGTTATTGATCCAAAAAGGCTTCAAATGGAAAAACTTTGGTCATGAAAGTTGTAGATCTCATCTTTCCCTTTTCAAAAAGTACAAGAACATGATCAAACTCTTCTTGGATCAAAAGTTATGGCAATGCAAAGTTGGCAAAAATCATTGTTTTTCAAGGCATGCCCTAAATGAGAACTTTGCAAAATCATGTACCAAAGCCAAATGCAACCTCTAATCCACTTCAAACCAGCATGTAAACATCCTCTAAGTTACAAAAATCAGAATTTGATCAAGTTTGCCCATGGTTTGGTTTGTGTAACAAGGCATTTTCATGAAAATCCATAAAGCTAACCAAGTTGCAAAACACTCATGATCTTTTCACCAACTTGCTGCATTGATCCTTGAGTCAAGCCAGCCTCTCACACTCACCATGCTGCGCCAGCCTTAGCCCTTGTACTTGCCTAGATCATGAACCATACCTCTCTTACACATTATTTGACTTTTTGCAAAAGGCAACTTACCAATCAATAAAGCATGTGTCTAATCATCTGACCAATGAGAGAGAGTCATGTGGACAATTTGCAAGCAAAACATAAGACAAGGCAAGGCTGAAACATTACCATTCACCACATTCACAAAAACTCACCACATTGCATCTTCTATCGAATCTGCTTACACAGCCACCAAACACACAAACTTTCTTCATCATCCAACTCAACACACTCCATAGACCAGAAACCACCCAAAGCACAAGCTTGAAACAGCCTGAAAACTCCATAACCATTCTTCACCTCAGCCTGCACTTTCTATCGAATCTCTCTCCACAAGCCACAAACACACAAACAAACACCACAGACCTTCTCCATTCATCCTCAGGATCACAAACAACCCACCACCATGGCTTGAAACCTCCAGAATCTCCATTGCCATTTTTGACTGAACTGAAGCAGAAGCTTTCGAAACACATCATCAAGCCAACTTAAACTCCATTTGAGCATTCAAACATCATCTGGGGACCAAGTGGAGCAGTTTGCACAAGGAGAAGAGGCCAGAAAGTTCTCAAACTGAAAGCTCCAAATCTCAGGTAGCTCGAAATTAATTTTTCCAGAAATGATTTTTCTTGTTACAAACTTGTTCTTCATGCTCTCCTGATCATTCTGATGTCTTTAGTTTTTGAAATGGTTGTGATTTGAACATTTAATTTGTCTCTGAAGCTTGCGTGACCTAGAAATTGTTTGCTTCGATTCAGTTGATTTAGGAAATATAAATGTGTTTTGAGAGAGGGGTTTGATTCGTGAGAGGATGAGGATCATTTCCATGTTCTTAGTTTTCGTTTTTGGTACGTTTTGAGGGATTTGGGAAATTTTCAGGTGAGAGCTGGCCGGAGAAGACGACCGGAAGTCTTCTCCGGCCACCTGAATGTGATTAGGGCATAATCCCAGTCATTAATGTCAGTTTGAATTTGGAGCGTTTGATCAGTTGACTTCTTTGACCTCCCGCGCGTGTGAATGGCTAGGATCTTCCCAATTAGCCCTAATCTCTCTCATTAGTTTAATTAATTCATGATTAAATTAATTTGCTCAGAGTGAATCTAGGCCTTTCATTCTGGCGCGCAGTCAATGCCTTTGAACCCAGCTTCGATCCCAGCCATCCAATCTGATTACTTCTCATTTTATTTGTTTTATTTCATTTTATTTCATTTAAACTTGCATAATTTATTAAAAATAGTTAAAATTTTATAAAAATTATGAAACTTTTTCCCTAAAGTTTTATTAATTTTTATGACCCAAAAATATTTTTATTTTATTTTTTTATCATTAAAAAAGTATTTTTAAATATTTAAAAGATTATTTTTAATTAATTAATGAGAATTAATTAATTAAAAATACTTTTAGGTATTTAAAAATTACAAAAAAATTCATGAAATGTTCTAAGACATTTAGAAACATTGTCCAACCTTCAAACCAAATTTCTTTTTTGATCTTGATGCATTTTAAGAATTTTTCATTGAATTAAATCATTTTTTATGCATTAATTTGATCATAAGTTTAAAAATTCATTTCTGCCTATTGGTGAAGGTTGAGACATTGATTCTTTTTGCTTTGTCTTGTGTTTGGCATGTAGTTTCTAGGGTAAAATGGCCATGATTTGTTTCTTCATTTTCCATTTGATTGGCATTTCTTTTGTTAAGAACCCTAAAAAACCCTAATAACTTAGAAAATTCATATCTTGAGTTTGGTTGAGAGTTGAGAGCTCCCCTTTGGGCAGTGGTTTATTATAGGCTTAGGGTTTCTTTGGGTACCATTTTCCATTTTTAGCTTAGGGTTTTGCTTCTGTTTTGAGTTTTGGTTTGGTGTTTGGTTCATAAACCCTAATTTTGGGCTTTCTTTTGCATCCTTCTTGCATTCTCTTGCATAACATGACTTGTCTTTGCATTTTGTGCATGTCTATGATTCATTTGACATCTTAAGACATATAGGAAACATGTTTGATCATTGCATTACATATTTGCCATGTCATCTGTCTTGTATGTCTCATAACATTTCATGCTCATCCATGCTCCTTAACTTGCATCATTTGCATCCATGATCTTGTATGAACATCTCCATGCCTTGCCTCATGTTTGCAGCACCTCATAGCATCATAGTCATCATCAACATGCTTCTGGTTTGGTCTAGCATCATACCATTTCATCTCATCTTGCATTGCATTGCATTGCTTTCTAACATTTCAGGTGGTAAGTAAACTTGAGAAGTGAATTTGCCTTCACTTCTCATACTTTTCTCTTCATCTCTCTTGCATCCATTGCTGCATTTTTATTTGTGTTTGAGTTTGAGCTTGCTCATTCTTGTTCCTCCCACTTTCTTTCTTCAAGTGACTTGACTTCTTGAATGAAGCAAGTCACTTTGCTTCTCTTGATCTTGTTCATCTGCTTCCTGGTGGCTCCTTTTGAAGATTGTTTTTGTCAAACCTCACAAACTTTAGGGACAACCAAGCATGACAATGAATTAGGGTTTTGATTAGTTCCCCCATAGTTTTTTACCTTTGTGTCTCTCTTTGAATCTTCTCTTCTCATCTCATAATCAGAGACTAAACCCTAAAGGTTTTAAGACTTTGTGACTAGGGTTATGCCTGCATCCTTCTCTTAGGATGGAGTGCATAACTTTAATCCTAAGTGTTAAACCCTTAATGTGTTTAAATCTCTTAATCAATTCACTTAATAAGTATCAAGACATCACACTTGTAACTTGGGCCTTGCATTAGGGTTCTATTTCTTCCTTAAGTGGTTAAGAAGGACTAACCCTAGTGTTAATGGACAAGTCCTCCTCAAGTTGTCTTACAAATCATAAAAATCACTTCATCATCATACCATTAAATAAAATCCACTTAATCAAAGGCTTGTTTTGTCATGAGTTTAATCCCTAATCATGGATTAAGTTGAGGAGCTTTCCTCAGCTTAAACATTCTCATCTATTATCCTTCTATTAGGATGGTGTAATGAGTCTGTTTAATCCTTGATTATGGCTTAACCTCATTACTTAACACTAAACAAAAACACCAAAAACATCTAAATAATCACAAGTAGGTTAATGATCTTAACCCTACATCAAAGGTGATTAAGTGTGAGAATCTGACTTCACACTTAAGGTATTCTCATTACCCCTAATCAGAGGGAAGATGTGATGAGTTTACTAACCCGTTGGTTTAGGCTTAAGCTCATTAACTTATGACAAACTTTCAAAAGCAATAAAAGACTGAAAACTCAAAAACAAACAATAATCGTCTCCTTCGGGATTCTTTTCTCATCACCTTCATTCACAAACGAGAACTTGCTTCTTCCGTCTAATGCAAGACAGTTTGCACCTGAGCCAGACAGGTCATACACTTGAGCATAGGCAAGTAAGCAGTTCATCAGTCAATTCATCTTTCAGTCTCTTTGGGTCGAACTACGGTGTTCTGACTTCCTCATTGCACGAGAGGATACGTAGGCATAACTTAACGGTTATCGAACAAAAGTCTCTGTACATTCCCCCTCTTTCCAGCATCATTCTTTAGCCTCATTATCATGAGCATTTCATTCTATTCCTACACTGACACTGTACATTTATACACATCACATTTCTTTACACTGACACCTGTACATTCTTTTCCAGCTATTGTATACACAAATTGCACTGACACTACCCCTTTAAAACACAAATCTTTTAAGCGTGGATCCCGTCGAGTACGGCGGACAATCTGGGTGCTAATACCTTCCCAGGTTGTAACCAACCCCCTTTCTCAGTCTCTCTGGTTCGCAAACCGTCTTATCCATCTTTTTCTAGGCCTATGCAGCATTGCCTTTCCTCCGGGATAAAAATGCCTAGCTGGCGACTCTATTCATTCTCCAGTGAGTTCACGGCTGTGTGTTCTCACTGTTCCCTTCGCCGACCGTTCCCCAGCAGAGTCGCCAAGCTGTCGCTCCCGATAAGTGACGCCGGGTCAGATAAGGGTACAGACGCGAACGGTCGGCGAAGGGAACAGTGAGAACACACAGCCGTGAACTCACTGGAGAATGAATAGAGTCGCCAGCTAGGCATTTTTATCCCGGAGGAAAGGCAATGCTGCATAGGCCTAGAAAAAGATGGATAAGACGGTTTGCGAACCAGAGAGACTGAGAAAGGGGGTTGGTTACAACCTGGGAAGGTATTAGCACCCAGATTGTCCGCCGTACTCGACGGGATCCACGCTTAAAAGATTTGTGTTTTAAAGGGGTAGTGTCAGTGCAATTTGTGTATACAATAGCTGGAAAAGAATGTACAGGTGTCAGTGTAAAGAAATGTGATGTGTATAAATGTACAGTGTCAGTGTAGGAATAGAATGAAATGCTCATGATAATGAGGCTAAAGAATGATGCTGGAAAGAGGGGGAATGTACAGAGACTTTTGTTCGATAACCGTTAAGTTATGCCTACGTATCCTCTCGTGCAATGAGGAAGTCAGAACACCGTAGTTCGACCCAAAGAGACTGAAAGATGAATTGACTGATGAACTGCTTACTTGCCTATGCTCAAGTGTATGACCTGTCTGGCTCAGGTGCAAACTGTCTTGCATTAGACGGAAGAAGCAAGTTCTCGTTTGTGAATGAAGGTGATGAGAAAAGAATCCCGAAGGAGACGATTATTGTTTGTTTTTGAGTTTTCAGTCTTTTATTGCTTTTGAAAGTTTGTCATAAGTTAATGAGCTTAAGCCTAAACCAACGGGTTAGTAAACTCATCACATCTTCCCTCTGATTAGGGGTAATGAGAATACCTTAAGTGTGAAGTCAGATTCTCACACTTAATCACCTTTGATGTAGGGTTAAGATCATTAACCTACTTGTGATTATTTAGATGTTTTTGGTGTTTTTGTTTAGTGTTAAGTAATGAGGTTAAGCCATAATCAAGGATTAAACAGACTCATTACACCATCCTAATAGAAGGATAATAGATGAGAATGTTTAAGCTGAGGAAAGCTCCTCAACTTAATCCATGATTAGGGATTAAACTCATGACAAAACAAGCCTTTGATTAAGTGGATTTTATTTAATGGTATGATGATGAAGTGATTTTTATGATTTGTAAGACAACTTGAGGAGGACTTGTCCATTAACACTAGGGTTAGTCCTTCTTAACCACTTAAGGAAGAAATAGAACCCTAATGCAAGGCCCAAGTTACAAGTGTGATGTCTTGATACTTATTAAGTGAATTGATTAAGAGATTTAAACACATTAAGGGTTTAACACTTAGGATTAAAGTTATGCACTCCATCCTAAGAGAAGGATGCAGGCATAACCCTAGTCACAAAGTCTTAAAACCTTTAGGGTTTAGTCTCTGATTATGAGATGAGAAGAGAAGATTCAAAGAGAGACACAAAGGTAAAAAACTATGGGGGAACTAATCAAAACCCTAATTCATTGTCATGCTTGGTTGTCCCTAAAGTTTGTGAGGTTTGACAAAAACAATCTTCAAAAGGAGCCACCAGGAAGCAGATGAACAAGATCAAGAGAAGCAAAGTGACTTGCTTCATTCAAGAAGTCAAGTCACTTGAAGAAAGAAAGTGGGAGGAACAAGAATGAGCAAGCTCAAACTCAAACACAAATAAAAATGCAGCAATGGATGCAAGAGAGATGAAGAGAAAAGTATGAGAAGTGAAGGCAAATTCACTTCTCAAGTTTACTTACCACCTGAAATGTTAGAAAGCAATGCAATGCAATGCAAGATGAGATGAAATGGTATGATGCTAGACCAAACCAGAAGCATGTTGATGATGACTATGATGCTATGAGGTGCTGCAAACATGAGGCAAGGCATGGAGATGTTCATACAAGATCATGGATGCAAATGATGCAAGTTAAGGAGCATGGATGAGCATGAAATGTTATGAGACATACAAGACAGATGACATGGCAAATATGTAATGCAATGATCAAACATGTTTCCTATATGTCTTAAGATGTCAAATGAATCATAGACATGCACAAAATGCAAAGACAAGTCATGTTATGCAAGAGAATGCAAGAAGGATGCAAAAGAAAGCCCAAAATTAGGGTTTATGAACCAAACACCAAACCAAAACTCAAAACAGAAGCAAAACCCTAAGCTAAAAATGGAAAATGGTACCCAAAGAAACCCTAAGCCTATAATAAACCACTGCCCAAAGGGGAGCTCTCAACTCTCAACCAAACTCAAGATATGAATTTTCTAAGTTATTAGGGTTTTTTAGGGTTCTTAACAAAAGAAATGCCAATCAAATGGAAAATGAAGAAACAAATCATGGCCATTTTACCCTAGAAACTACATGCCAAACACAAGACAAAGCAAAAAGAATCAATGTCTCAACCTTCACCAATAGGCAGAAATGAATTTTTAAACTTATGATCAAATTAATGCATAAAAAATGATTTAATTCAATGAAAAATTCTTAAAATGCATCAAGATCAAAAAAGAAATTTGGTTTGAAGGTTGGACAATGTTTCTAAATGTCTTAGAACATTTCATGAATTTTTTTGTAATTTTTAAATACCTAAAAGTATTTTTAATTAATTAATTCTCATTAATTAATTAAAAATAATCTTTTAAATATTTAAAAATACTTTTTTAATGATAAAAAAATAAAATAAAAATATTTTTGGGTCATAAAAATTAATAAAACTTTAGGGAAAAAGTTTCATAATTTTTATAAAATTTTAACTATTTTTAATAAATTATGCAAGTTTAAATGAAATAAAATGAAATAAAACAAATAAAATGAGAAGTAATCAGATTGGATGGCTGGGATCGAAGCTGGGTTCAAAGGCATTGACTGCGCGCCAGAATGAAAGGCCTAGATTCACTCTGAGCAAATTAATTTAATCATGAATTAATTAAACTAATGAGAGAGATTAGGGCTAATTGGGAAGATCCTAGCCATTCACACGCGCGGGAGGTCAAAGAAGTCAACTGATCAAACGCTCCAAATTCAAACTGACATTAATGACTGGGATTATGCCCTAATCACATTCAGGTGGCCGGAGAAGACTTCCGGTCGTCTTCTCCGGCCAGCTCTCACCTGAAAATTTCCCAAATCCCTCAAAACGTACCAAAAACGAAAACTAAGAACATGGAAATGATCCTCATCCTCTCACGAATCAAACCCCTCTCTCAAAACACATTTATATTTCCTAAATCAACTGAATCGAAGCAAACAATTTCTAGGTCACGCAAGCTTCAGAGACAAATTAAATGTTCAAATCACAACCATTTCAAAAACTAAAGACATCAGAATGATCAGGAGAGCATGAAGAACAAGTTTGTAACAAGAAAAATCATTTCTGGAAAAATTAATTTCGAGCTACCTGAGATTTGGAGCTTTCAGTTTGAGAACTTTCTGGCCTCTTCTCCTTGTGCAAACTGCTCCACTTGGTCCCCAGATGATGTTTGAATGCTCAAATGGAGTTTAAGTTGGCTTGATGATGTGTTTCGAAAGCTTCTGCTTCAGTTCAGTCAAAAATGGCAATGGAGATTCTGGAGGTTTCAAGCCATGGTGGTGGGTTGTTTGTGATCCTGAGGATGAATGGAGAAGGTCTGTGGTGTTTGTTTGTGTGTTTGTGGCTTGTGGAGAGAGATTCGATAGAAAGTGCAGGCTGAGGTGAAGAATGGTTATGGAGTTTTCAGGCTGTTTCAAGCTTGTGCTTTGGGTGGTTTCTGGTCTATGGAGTGTGTTGAGTTGGATGATGAAGAAAGTTTGTGTGTTTGGTGGCTGTGTAAGCAGATTCGATAGAAGATGCAATGTGGTGAGTTTTTGTGAATGTGGTGAATGGTAATGTTTCAGCCTTGCCTTGTCTTATGTTTTGCTTGCAAATTGTCCACATGACTCTCTCTCATTGGTCAGATGATTAGACACATGCTTTATTGATTGGTAAGTTGCCTTTTGCAAAAAGTCAAATAATGTGTAAGAGAGGTATGGTTCATGATCTAGGCAAGTACAAGGGCTAAGGCTGGCGCAGCATGGTGAGTGTGAGAGGCTGGCTTGACTCAAGGATCAATGCAGCAAGTTGGTGAAAAGATCATGAGTGTTTTGCAACTTGGTTAGCTTTATGGATTTTCATGAAAATGCCTTGTTACACAAACCAAACCATGGGCAAACTTGATCAAATTCTGATTTTTGTAACTTAGAGGATGTTTACATGCTGGTTTGAAGTGGATTAGAGGTTGCATTTGGCTTTGGTACATGATTTTGCAAAGTTCTCATTTAGGGCATGCCTTGAAAAACAATGATTTTTGCCAACTTTGCATTGCCATAACTTTTGATCCAAGAAGAGTTTGATCATGTTCTTGTACTTTTTGAAAAGGGAAAGATGAGATCTACAACTTTCATGACCAAAGTTTTTCCATTTGAAGCCTTTTTGGATCAATAACCAAGGCTTGAAAAGTGACATAAAATGATGCATTCTTGAAAAGTCAACTATGCCCAAAAAGTCAACATTTGCAAAAACCCTAAATTCTTGATTTCTATGAACTTCAACCCTCTTCCATGATCAAATAAAGATCATATACACTCAAAATGATGAAGATCACCCATTGGTTGGGTCATTGGGGGCCTCAGATGCCCTGATTTTACACTGACTTGTCTGAAAAGTCAACCTTTGATCAGATGACTTCCCCATGGAATTTCTTCATGAAAATTGATATGCATACTCCCTATACCATATAGAGATCAATGGAAATAAGAATGACCAAAAAAAATTGGGGTTAGGGCCTCTGAAACCAAAACCCTAATTTTCAGTCAACTGTGCAGTTCATCCTGGCTCTGCATCCACTCAAATCCTAATTCTTGTGATTCCTCTGCATTTTTGACTTTGTGAAGATGAAATATGATGTAATAACATACATGGACCCCTTTGAGTTGATTGGTGGCCTTTGGAATGGCTCAAGGTGCTTTAGGACTGCTCAGATCACAAACCCTAGATGCAGATGCCTTAGAAACTATGCAGTGAATCAAAAATGTACTATGAGATGATATGATTGTGTTTATGCATATGAGATGATCACAAGCCATGGTGTGAATGGGTGAGGGCAAATTTGGGGTGTTTACAGCTGCCCCTATTCAAACATGAGTTAGCTGTGCAGGTTGTAAGCAACGGCTTAACAGGCAAACAAGATAACTTGTGGTTGAATACCAAAGACAGTCCAAAATTTGCACTCACAGAATGAAGAAGAAAAGGGATATAGACTGTAGAAGAAAATAAAGTATATTGTAAAGTGTGAGCGATTGAGGACGACCGTCGAGCAGAGGACGACTGCTGGGTAAAGAGCAATGACGGGGACGGCCGACATGCTGGGAAGAATGTGTGAAGTAAAGCGATGACGGGGACGGCCGACATGCTGGGGATAAAAGGTGAAGCTAAGACGGGGACGGCCGACTAGCTGGGAAAGATAAAATCATGATGGGGACGGCCATCAAAGTAAAGTTGTAAAATTCTCTGGGGATTAATGAAACATGACGGGGACGGCTATCAAGTTCATAAAGGTAAAGTAACCAACGATGGGGACGGCCATCGGGTTAAAAAGGAAAAGGGACCACGACGGGGACGGCCATCGGGTTAAAGAATAAATGAAATAAACAGATGATGGGGTACGGCCATCAAAAGTGAAGGACGATCACTTAGCAGGGGACGGCTGCTCTGTTGGGGATAAAAGAAATATGATGGGGACGGCCATCAAAGGTGGAGGACGACCACCTGGCAGGGTACGGCTGCCGAAAATATCACGACACAGGACGAATGCCGGATAAAAGGTCAACGATGGGGACGGCCATCGGATGAGCATGATGGAGGATGACCATCAAGAAGTGGAGGACGACCACTCAGCAGGGTACGGCTGCTCTCAAGGTTTGTCATGACATAGGACGAATGTCAGATAACCAAAATCAACAATGGGGACGGCCATTGGATAACATGATGAAGGACGATCATCAGAAGGTGGAGGACGACCACCTAGCAGGGGACGGCTGCTAAAATCAACGATGGGGACGGCCATCGGATGAGCATGACGGAGGACGACCATCAAGAAGTGGAGGACGACCACTCAGCAGGGTACGGCTGCTCTCAAGGTATCATAACACAGGACGAGTGTTAGATAAAAAGGAAAATGCTTTGTTGGCGATCTACTGGGGATATAATGAGCGCGGACGAGCGTTCATATCCAAGAAGCAAGATATAAGTGTTTGGTATTGTGTATAGATTGAAGATGCGGACGAGCATCCTTAAGACTATGATACGGACGAGTATCATGTAGAAACAAAACTGACACATGTTCAGAGATGATGATACGGACGAGTATCAACGGGTTAACAAAGAACACGGACGAGTGTTGCATCTGAAAGGACTCTTCTGGGGAATAGTAGACACAGACGAGTATCTATATTCAAGAAGGCACAAGTGTTTGACACGGTGTATGGATTAAAGATGCGGGCGAGCATCCTTAAGACTATGATACGGACGAGTATCATGTAGAAACAAACACTAGACGCAATGTTCTGAGATGATGGTACGGACGAGTACCAATTGGTTAACAAAGAACAAGGACTACTGTCGAATCTGCGGGGATATAAATGGTGATGTATACAAGATACGGACGAGCATCTGTATAAGTGTACCATGAGTAGTGAGTATATATAGATGAATGTTTATCTGCTGGGGAGGGTGACACGGACGAGTGTCAGGAGAGAAAAGTATAATATTAACAAGTATATGGGTGATAAAGGTGCAAGCGACTGCGCTAGGGATATGACACGAACGGGTGTCAAGGGGGTGTATGTACAAGTATAGGCGACCACGCTGGGGATATGACACGGACGGGTGTCAAGGATTGTGTATGGGTATATGTGAGTGCAAAGAGGATGTCTTTGGATTTCTGCTGGTGATATGACACGGACGGGTGCCAGGAAGTATCTGTAGTACGGGTGGTTTTCAGGCAACCTGCTTGGGGAAGGATGACACGGACGGGTGTCAAAAGGTGTATATACTGATGTTCGTGATTTGAGAGGCAACTGCTTTTGCTGGGACCCTGGTGGGGATTTTTCTGTATATATTCTGTATGCTGACAGATTGTCATTATCTACAAGTGTTCAATTCACAACATGACTTATGATTATGCTATGTATTTGATTTTTGCCGTAATGCTCCGTATTAGACGGAATGCTACGCTTTGAGGGGATTATATGATGCGAATGCTATGATTATGCATAGAGGCAGAGATCCGGGATTCGGATCCTGTTGCTGCGAAGATCTCTGGTTGATCTGCTTGAAGTGAACATCCCAGCTGGGAATGAGATCATTGGTAGATCTAATGATGTATCTGCTTGGGGATATAGGTCGCTGATTGACATATCCTTATAATACGGGACCCAGCTGGGGTTTGTAGAAGCTTCCTCCCTCTCTGTTGTGACTTCTTCGTGCGTTGCTCTTCTGAATAGAGGCTTGAAGCTCTGTGGGGAGACGATTCCCTGATTCTGCATTCTGCTGAGGAAGAAAGGTTGGTATCGCAGCTGGGGAATGCTGCTGGTAACTCAGCTGGGGAGAGCAGTGGGAAGCAACTCAGCTGGGGATAGAGCATTTCGGATGCTGATATCTTTTGTTGATTTGCCAACTTGCTGAGATATACCTTGCATGCCCCAAGTTGCGTTCTGGATACCTGCAATCCTGCAAAGATAAGGAAACACACAAAAGATCCCGAGGTATCCTTTACTGGATTCCGTCATAGGAGTTAAGTACCTTCGAGAGTAAGTATATTCCCTGTAAGCATGTGTTTTATTTTTAGAGAAAGGCATCTGTACTTATGCAATTGTATTTTAGAGATATCAGACAATTCTTTGCAAAACATAAATGTAAAAACGAGACATGACTGAAAATCTGATTTTATTAATTCATGTGCCCTGAATTGGCGAGATACAGTCAAAGAAACGTATCTCCTGGAATGAGGAGATTGTTACAAATTGAGAAACAAAGTGCTGGCAGTGTTGATGACGCTTTGAGGAGCTTCCTCTCCCGCTATGACTCGTATGACAATGACGTTCTTCTCGTCTTGCTTTCTGGAGAAAGTTGATTCTGATTGGAGCTTGATCCTTCCGAAGCTTACCAAGTTGCCGACAATACAGACGAATTCAGAATGCAGTTGTTCACTTATTCCCTTATTTTGCATGGATCGCCCTTTCGGGTTTTCAATCCATCGGGATACCCATTTTTGCCTGAGTTGTCCAATGCGGCTTTTCAACTCAGCGGGTGTACATTTTTTAATTATTTCCCTTACTTTTGCCCGAGTCTTTTATTCTGTTTTTGACTCGCCGGGATGCCCTATTTTTGCCTGGACTTATATTCTGTTTTTATGTCCAGCGGGTCATTTTATGCGAAGTATTTTTTAACTGCATCTGAATTCACAGGGGACGGAAAATCTTCACCATCCATGGTGCTGAGCATCAGTGCTCCACCAGAGAAAACTTTCTTGACCACGAATGGTCCTTCATAATTTGGAGTCCATTTGCCCCTGTGGTCTGTATGAGGAGGGAGGATTCTTTTCAGCACAAGATCTCCCACTTGGTACTCTCGATGCCTGACTTTCTGATCGAAGGCTTTCTTCATTCTCTTCTGATATAACTGCCCATGGCAGATTGCAGCCAATCTCTTCTCTTCGATCAGACTCAGTTGCTCGTATCGGGACCTAACCCATTCTGCTTCACTCAGTTTGACATCCATTAATACCCGTAACGAGGGTAATTCAACTTCAACAGGCAGGACTGCTTCCATGCCATATACAAGTTGATATGGTGTTGCCCCAGTGGATGTCCTGATTGATGTGCGATACCCATGCAAGGCAAATGGTAGCATTTCATGCCAGTCTTTGTAGGTGATTACCATCTTTTGCACAATCTTCTTGATATTCTTGTTTGCCGCCTCAACAGCACCATTCATCTTTGGTCTGTAGGGAGAAGAATTGTGATGTTGGATCTTGAAATCCCGGCATAATTCAGCCATCATTTTGTTGTTGAGATTGGAACCATTATCAGTAATGATTCGCTCGGGAACTCCATACCGACAGATGATGTCTCTCTTTAGGAATCGGGCTACCACTTGCCTGGTGACATTTGCATACGAGGCTGCTTCAACCCACTTTGTAAAATAGTCGATGGCGACCAGGATGAATCTGTGGCCGTTCGAAGCAGTTGGCTCAATCTTGCCAATCATATCAATGCCCCACATGGCAAAGGGCCATGGTGAAGACATGATGTTCAAAGGATTCGGAGGTACATGCACTTTATCTGCATAGATCTGGCATTTGTGGCATTTCCTGGCATAGGCACAACAATCTGCATCCATTGTGATCCAATAATAGCCTGATCTCAACAACTTCTTAGCCATTGCATGTCCTCCAGCATGGGTACCAAAAGAGCCTTCATGCACTTCATGCATCAGTAAATCTGCTTCCGTCTTGTCAACACATCTGAGGAGTACCATATCAAAGTTCCTTTTGTATAAAGATCCATCAGTGTTCAGAAAGAAACTCCCAGCAAGCCTTCTTAAAGTCTTCTTATCATTGGAAGATGCCCCAGGTGGGTATGTTTGATCCTCCAAGAAGCACTTAATGTCGTGGAACCAAGGCTTATCATCTTTGACAACATCTGCTACAAATACATATGCTGGTCTATCAAGTCTCGATACTGAAATCTGAGGTACAAAATTAGCAGTTTGAACTTTGATCATGGACGAAATGGTAGCCAAGGCATCTGCAAACTGATTCTCGTCCCGAGGGATGTACTCAAGTTTGACTGTTGTGAAGAAAGTCAGTAACCTTCTTGTATAATCCCTGTAAGGTATCAGATGATCTTGGTGTGTGTACCATTTTCCGTTGGTCTGATTGATTACCAAAGCTAAATCTCTGAATACGGTCAATGTCTTGATCCTGAGGTCAATGGCTTCCTCAAGACCCATAATGCAAGCTTCGTATTCAGCTTCGTTGTTAGTGCAGTTGAAAGTGAGTTTTGCCGAGAAAGGCATGTGAACTCCTTTTGGTGTAATGAGTACTACACCAACACCACGACCATTCATGTTAACAGCCCCATCAAACATCATGATCCATTCTTCCTCCGGGTCAGGCCCTTCAGTGTGAATAGGCTCTTCATGGTCTTTTGCTTTAATGAACATGATGTCCTCATCAGGGAAGTCAAACCTCATTGGCTGGTAATCATCAATGGGTTGCTCAGCAAGATATTCAGATAGCACACTGCCCTTGATGGCCTTCTGAGAAGTGTACTGTATGTCGTATTCTGTGAGAATCATCTGCCATCTTGCAACTCGTCCGGTAAGAGCTGGCTTCTCGAAAATGTACTTGACTGGGTCCATTTTTGAGATTAACAAAGTAGTGTGGGTCAACATATACTGCCTTAGTCGGCGAGCAGCCCACGCTAAAGCACAGCAAGTTTTCTCGAGCAGTGAATAACGTTGTTCACAGTCGGTAAACTTTTTGCTTAGGTAGTAAATTGCATACTCTTTTCGACCAGACTCGTCATGCTGGCCCAACACACACCCCATTGACTCTTCCAATACTGTCAAATACATAATCAGAGGTCTTCCTTCTATTGGCGGCATGAGGATCGGAGGTTCTTGCAGATACTCCTTGATCTTGTCGAAAGCCCTCTGGCAATCTTCGTTCCACCTGACCGTTTGTTCTTTTCTTAACAGCTTGAACAAGGGTTCACAGGTTGCTGTGAGGTGAGATATGAACCTTGAGATGTAGTTCAATCTACCCAAAAACCCTCGAACTTCTTTCTCGGTCTTCGGTGCAGGCATCTCTTGGATGGCTTTGACTTTATCAGGGTCAACTTCAATCCCCTTCTCGCTTACAATAAATCCTAGCAGCTTACCGGATCGCACCCCGAATGTGCATTTGTTGGGGTTCAGCTTCAGTTGATACTTCCTTAGACGCTTGAATAACTTGAGCAGATTCACCAGATGGTCTTCCTCTGTAAGGGACTTGGCAATCATATCGTCCACATAGCATTCTATTTCTTTGTGGATCATATCGTGGAATAATGTTACCATAGCCCGTTGATATGTTGCACCGGCGTTCTTGAGCCCAAATGGCATTACCTTGTAGCAGAACGTGCCCCAGGGTGTAATGAATGTTGTCTTCTCCATGTCTTCAGGTGACATTTTAATCTGGTTGTATCCTGAAAATCCATCCATGAAGGAGAATACCGAGAACTGAGTCGTATTATCAACCAATACATCAATGTGAGGTAATGGGAAATCATCTTTCGGGCTAGCTCTATTCAGATCCCGGTAGTCAACACACATTCTTACTTTGCCGTCTTTCTTAGGCACAGGTACTATATTAGCAACCCACGGCGGGTAGCTAGTCACGGCAAGGAACCCGGCGTCCCATTGCTTTTGTACCTCCTCCTTGATCTTCATAGCCATGTCTGGACGAGTACGGCGTAGCTTCTGCTTGACTGGAGGGCACTCTTCTCTCAAAGGCAACTTGTGCACAACAATGTCGGTATCCAACCCTGGCATGTCTTGATACGACCAAGCAAACACATCAACATACTCTTGAAGCAGATCTATCAGTTGCTTCTTCACTGAGTCTTGCAGGCAGGCCCCGATCTTGACTTCTTTCACATTTTCCTCTGTACCAAGATTAATCACTTCAACCTCCTCCTGGTGAGGAGTAATGATCCTTTCCTCTTGTCTTAACAACCTGGCTAGCTCTTCAGGAAGCTCATATTCTTCTTCAACCCCTTCATCAGCTTGATTGATCGGATTGTCAAAGTCATACGATGTCATAGCCGTGCTGTTGTCGGTGCTGTCAGGATGGCACTCTCTGCAAGGGTTTAATTGGTTCGTTTTAGTGATCTGATTTTAGTCTTATTTAGAAAAGTGAAATGAAGTTGTCATTTTGAAAAACACTGCCATTTATTTTTGTACAAAAAGAAAAATGGAAAAACAGTGAGCATAAAAGAAAAAGACTCGTTTGCAAAAAGACGTCTGATATTTCATTAATTTGATCTTGTTTGCACAAAAGTACAGATGGCCCTGATTACAAAATGAGTCTTGCATCTTGGGCAAGATGCAAGACTTTGATGCATGCTTATAAAATACAGGAAATAATAATTACTCTGCTCGAGTAACACTTATAATTCCCTGGGAAGACCAGTTCGAGACACTGCTCCCCGGGATCCTCGGACGAATCCAATTCTCCAGGTTGCGCTCCTCTTCCAGCTCGTCTTCCAGACAGTTGATAGCATCGGGGGTAAGCATCCCCCCACTGACAAAACCAGGCTCTCCAGCAGCCTTTGCTTGATGTTGAGTTGGTTTGTAACCCAACCCAAACTTGTCCTTCTTCTCCTCCACAGCTAAGACCTTGCCCCAGCCTAGGGCAGTTCCTTCCTCAACAACCTTCCGGGCTTGTTGGTATGATGACATGGAAATCCCCGATACAGCAGATGCTTCATTGACATTCAAGGCTTCAAAACCTTGGCTCATTGTCTCATGGATCTCCCCATCCATTTCAATATACTTGTAAGTAGCCAGATGGCTAACAAATATATCCTCCTCCCCACAGATTGTGACAACTTGGCCTTCCCACTCATATTTTAACTTTTGGTGAAGGGTAGACGTTATTGCGCCGGCGGCGTGAATCCAGGGTCTACCCAACAAACAGCTGTAGGCGGGCTGAATGTCCATCACATAAAAGATAGTTTTAAAGGTCTGCGGGCCAATTGTCACAGGCAGCTCAATCTCTCCCAGAACCGATCTCTTCGAACCATCAAAGGCTCGCACCACCAGGTTGCTGGGTCTCAATGCCAGTCCATCATATTCAAGCTTCACCAGAGCCTTCTTTGGCAAAACATTCAGGGAAGAACCCATGTCCACCAGCACATGAGAAAGGACAGCTCCTTTGCATTCCATGGTTATGTGCAAGGCTTTGTTGTGGTTGCGGCCATCCGCTGTCAAGTCAGTGTTGGTGAACCCTAGCCCATTGCTAGCAGTAACATTTCCAACCACGGTCTCCAACTGGTTGACAGTAATCTCTTCAGGCACGTAAGCTGCGTGCAAGACTTTAAGTAATGCATTCCGATGGGCTTCGGAGCACATAAGCAGTGAGAGGATAGAGATTTTGGATGGCGTTTGGTGAAGTTGATCCACAACTTTATAATCACTCTTTTTGATGATTCGCATAAACTCATCAACTTCCTGATCGAATGGAGTCTTCAGGGCTTCTTTGGCAGCTGGATCTTCCTGCACCGGGCTCTTTCCTTTTGCCTTGGCAGCAGCTTCTGCTTCGGCAGTGGGTCTTTGGACTTGTGAGGCGAAGAGACGTCCGCTTCGAGTGAAGCCTCCGCCTCCCCCCACATTATCAATTTGTGGTGCAGGTGCTGATGTTTCAAGAGTGATTCTTTTCCCTTCACAGTACAAGTCAGAGCCATAGTGCCAAGGGATGGCCCTATTGCTTTCATATGGTACAGGTCCAGGTACTGTGACGGTAACCGGACTGATTGATGCTGCTGAAGGGACTGTTATTGTTTGTGGATCATAAAAGATTGTAACTGGTGCTCTAGCGGGAGCAGCACCTTCCGAATGGTAGGCGGAGTTACTTTCTGGATCGTAGAATATGGTAACAGTGGAGACATCTTCATGATTGTTTGCTGGTGTTGTAGGAGGTACCGTTGGAAGGACTGTTGTTGTTGTTGATGGAGAGTCGAAATGGAATGAAGCTGAAGTTGTAGCAGGAGAAACTGTTGAAAACTGATCATTTGGGAGGACAGATGAAGTACTTGCTGATGTTGCTGATGAATTGTCGGGAACAAAAGTTGCTGCAGTTGTAGGAGGTTCTGGAACCGTTGTTGATGAAGTTGCCGGATTTGCCGGAAATGATGTAGTGATCTGTAAGAGGCCACTCTTAATAAGGCTGTCAATGCCATTCCTCAGGTCCTCACACCCGTTCCATGAAATATTGCAGTAGGGGCACCCCAACTCGCACCCCGGAAATATATTGTTTTCACGGAGTTGAGCTTTGATTTCCACCAATGGTGTCCTGATCTGATCCACACTCGTTATCAAATAAGATGGTTGGTCTTCTTCAATAGCGTTAATTCGGGGGCCACCATGGTTTGGCATCGGGTTTTTGTTGACATTAGGCGGCGGTGCAAAATTCAAAGCCTTGGAGTCTACTAAGTCTTGTACCTTCATATGCAGAGCCCTGCATTTTTCTGTACTGTGACCAGGTGCGTTCGAATGGAAAGCACACCTAGCATTGGAGTCATAGTTTCTTGGTAGACTATTGGGATCCGGAGGTGCCAACGTTCTTAGCTCAACTAGGTTGAGTTTCAGAAGTTGTGGCAGCAAGGCAGCATACGGCATTGGGATCGGGTCGATCACTCTGTTAGCTTGAGAGGGCCTTTGTTGGAATGGCCTTTGTTGATTGTTGGTGTTGGTGTTGTTGTTGTTGAAGTTTCTTGGAGGATACTGATTCTGATGATACTGAGGTTGTTGTTGGAAGTTTTGTTGAGGAGGTTGATAGACCGGCTGAGGATGAGCTGGAGCAGGGATTGTGACTGCTGCTATTGTTCTGGGAACATAATGGGGCCTACCCCAGTTGGTGTGAATGGCATTGGTCTCGCCAGTTCTTCTCGGGCCTGCAAAAGGCTTTCTTGTACCACTGGACGAGCTTGCACCATTATCAGATATCTTACCCATTTTTAACAGGCTTTCGATTCTCTCCCCAGCTATGACAACATCGGCGAAGCTGGTGGAAGAGAAAGCAGCCAACCTGTCAATATACGTTCCCTGGAGAGTGTTCATAAACATGTCTGCCATTTCTCTCTCAGACATTGGTGGTTGAACGGCAGCAGCCAATTGCCTCCATCTTTGGGCGTATTCTCTGAAACTTTCCCTTGAAGACTGTGACATTCCCATCAGGAGAGTCCTATTGGGTGCCATATCTAAGTTGTATTGATACTGTCTGATGAAGGCCTCTGCCAGGTCCTTCCAGCATCTTACAGTTGCCCTTGTCAAGTGGGAATACCATTCCCTTGATGCTCCAGTCAAGCTATCTTCGAAATAGAACATCCAAAGCTTCTCATCCATTGTATAAGCCTTCAGCCTTCCCAAAAATGACTGTAGATGAGTCCGGGGGCATGAAGTCCCATTATACTTTTCGAAACAAGGAGGCTTGAACTTATGGGGGATCCTGACCCCGTCTACCAGCCCCATGTCCATGACGTCGAAGCCCAAAGAATTTTGAGACTCCAGTGATCTCAACTTCTCAGCTATTTCATCCAATCGCCTATCATAGGCTTCTTCTCCAGCACCCATTACAGTGAATTGGTCCTCCTGAGGATCCTCTTGAAGTACTCTGGCTGCAGTGGCTGTTCCTTGAATGTTTGCAGGAATGTTGATCTCAGGATGCAAATGTGGGCCAAACATGTTAGAACAAATGTGGTTCTAATCCTCTAAGTGTTTTGATGATAACAAAGTCTTTTCATATTAGAAGTTCTAATGAATATTCGTACTCTTGTGTAGAAGATAATATTGCTTGAGTAAATCGTATGAGCTAAGAAGAACCATTATAGAAGATATGCTCTAAGAGGAATCCAGCATTAAATGGCACATTTAATTGCTGCGCATATATTATTTATTATCTCTGATTTCCGCTTAGAAGATGCTGGTATCCTTATTAAAAGCTTTAATTAAAGAATACGATCTTTAATATTCAAAGACAAGAATCTCTGCTTATGGAAAGAAATTATGGTATTAAAGTATATCCTAATTTGGCTCAAGATGTCTTCAACGGATACTTTATCAAGAACTATATAAAGGACATCATTTGAAGAATTCAGAAACGAACGAAAAAGCTATACACGTACCTCATATATTCAAGCATATCATTTTATCCTGTTCTTATTGTTGTAACTATCACTTAGTGATATCTGCTTATCTAGAAGCACTATAAGTTACGTCTTTTCATATCTTGTAATAATTATAGTTTTCCTTGAGTGACTAAGTTTAGTCAGAAGACTCAAGAAGACATTGACTATAGGTCTTTGTGTGTATTCTTATTGAATAGTGGATTAAGACCTCAGTAGAGGCAAAATCACCTTGGCGGGTGGACTGGATGTAGTTTGAGTTCAAACGAACCAGGATAAAGTAAACGTGTCATTAGAAGATTATTTTTATTATTCCAGAAAACCCAATTCCAACCCCCCTTCCTTGTGTTTTGCCACCTTCAATTGGCATCAGAGCGCTAGGTTCTGAGTATTACACTTAACCGTGTCAGTAAAAGATCCAGAAGATAAACACATGGCAGAAACTGGAATTAACAATGAATATCAGAATGACAAGATCAATGCTAAACCACCAATGTTCAATGGCGACAATTTCGACTACTGGAAAGATGTTCTAGAGAGTTTCTTTCTAGCTCTAGATGGAGATCTCTGGGACATGGTGACAGATGGATACATTCATCCTGTTGGAGAAGATGGTCAGAAGATTGAAAGAAAAAATATGACAGTCCAACAGAAGAAGGAATTCAGAAATCATCACAAAGCTAGAACCATACTTCTAAGTGCTATCTCGTACACAGAATATGAGAAGATCACAAACAGGGATTCAGCCAAACACATGTTTGATTCTCTAAGGATGACACATGAAGGCAACTCTCAAGTCAAGGAGACCAAAGCTCTAGCTCTCATCCAGAAGTATGAAGCTTTCAAGATGGAAGAAGATGAAACTATTGAAAAAATGTTTTCAAGGTTTCAAATTCTGGTTGCTGGACTAAAAGTTCTGGACAAAGGCTACTCAACAGCAGATCACGTGAAGAAAATCATCAGAAGTTTACCAAAAGCCTGGAGACCCATGGTCACTGCTTTAAAGTTATCAAAAAATCTGAATGAAATTTCTTTAGAAGAACTGATCAGCTCCTTGAGAAGTCATGAGATTGAATTAGAAGAAGATGAGCCCCAGAAGAAAGGTAAGTCTGTAGCTCTTAAATCTAACAAACATGTTTCTAAAGCTTTACAGGCAGAAGAAGAAGAAAGCTCTGGATGCTCATCAGAAGAAGATGAATTATCTCTTTTGTCAAGAAGAGTTCAACAACTCTGGAAGCACCGTCAGAAGAAGTTCAGAAACACCAGAAGATCAAACAATTATTCTGAATCCAGTCACAAGAAACCCAGAAGCAAAGAAGTTGTGTGCTACGAATGCAAAGAACCAGGACACTATAAAAGTGAATGTCCAAAACTTCAGAAAGACAAACCTAGAAACAGATTCAGTAGAGAAAAGAAAAAGAGTCTCATGGCAACATGGGATGATTCTGAATCATCTGAAGCAGAGTCAGATTCTGAAGATGAACACGCTAATATTGCATTAATGGCAAATATACCAGAAGATGATCACTCATCAGAATCAGAGTTAGAATCAGACTCAGAAGAGGTATTCTCTAAATTCTCTAGATCAGAGTTAGAAGCTAGTTTGTCAGAAATTCTTGAAAAATATCAGAAGCTTCAATTCAAATACAAAGACGTTAAACAAAATCTTGTATCTGAATTAGAAGATATTAGAAAACTGAAAACAGAAAACTCTGAGCTGAAAGAAAATCTCTTTGAATGTAAAAATTCTTTTGAGAAACTCAAAGCTCAGAAGAAATCTGAATTAGAAGATCTAATCAATTCTGATAATATCATAAAACAATATGATTATAGTTTTCAACAATTTCTCACCAAAAGCTTAGATAGAAGTAAGATTGCTTCTATGATCTATGGTGTTAGCAGAAATGAAAGAAGAGGCATAGGATATGAAAAAATTAATGAAATTCAAAAATTAAAAAATATTGATGACATTGTTATAAATCCTAATACTCCTCTAAGTTCTCATTTCACCTACGGTCATAATCATGATCTTATATACACTAGTGAGTCATCTTGCTCTACAAGTTCTGATTTAAAACCTAAAATAAATCAGAAGTTTGTAAAATCTAACAAACAAGGACCCAGAAGAATATGGGTACCCAAGGATAAAATTGTGTATGTTGCAGATGTCTTTAACAGCAAAACTGAAACACCAATCATGGTACCTGGACTCTGGATGCTCACGTCACATGACGGGAAGAAAGCATATGTTCCAAAGTCTTGAATTAAAAGATGGAGGCCACGTAGGTTTTGGAGGCAATCAAAAAGGAAGAATTATTGGATCTGGAACTATTGGTAATGGAAATCTTCCTTCTATATCTAATGTTCTACTTGTAGAAGGATTAATGCATAATTTATTATCCATAAGTCAATTAAGTGATAATGGTTATGACATAATCTTTAATCAAAAGTTCTGTAAAGCTGTTAGTCAGAAAGATGGAACAATCCTCTTTAGTGGAAAAAGAAAGAACAACATTTATAAAATAAAGCTTTCTGAATTAAAAACTCAAAATGTAAAATGTCTAATGTCTGTGGAAACTGAGCAATGGGTCTGGCATAGAAGATTGGGACATGTTAATATGAGAAGAATATCTCAACTTAACAAACTCAATCTGGTCAGAGGACTTCCAAATTTGAAGTTCAACTCAGAAGCTCTATGTGAAGCATGTCAAAAAGGCAAATTTTCAAAAACTAGATTCAAAGCTAAAAATGTTGTTTCTTCCTCTAGACCATTAGAACTTCTGCACATTGACTTGTTTGGACCAGTGAAAACTGCTTCAGTCAGTGGCAAGAAGTATGGATTGGTGATCGTAGATGACTTCAGCAGATGGACATGGGTAAAGTTTCTTAGACACAAGGATGAGTCAATTGCTGTATTTTCTAACTTCTGCAAACAAGTTCAAAATGAAAAAGAATCAAAAATCATTAAAGTCAGAAGTGATCATGGTGGAGAATTTGAAAATAAACAATTAGAATCTTTCTTTAATGAAAATGGCATCTCTCATGATTTTTCTTGTCCTAGAACTCCACAACAAAATGGGGTTGTAGAACGTAAAAATAGAACTTTACAAGAGATGGCCAGAACCATGATCAATGAGACTAATATGGCTAAACATTTTTGGGCAGAAGCAGTAAATACAGCATGTTACATTCAGAATAGAATCTCTATAAGACCTATTCTTGAAAAGACTCCTTATGAATTGTGGAAGAACAGAAAGCCCAACATTTCTTACTTTCATCCTTTTGGATGTACTTGTTTTATGCTAAATACTCTTGATACTCTGAACAAGTTTGACTCTAAGGCACAAAAGTGTTATATGTTAGGATACTCTGAACGTTCTAAGGGATACAGAGTATACAATACAGAAACACGTATTGTGATAGAATCAATTCATGTCAGATTTGATGATAAGCTTGGTTCTGAAAAACCAAAGCAGAATGAATTTACTGCAGATATAGAAGTAGAAATCTCTACAAACAGAACCTCTAAAGGTCAATCCTCCAAAGCTCAAAACAACACAACTGCTCCATCAACACCTGAAGAACCCATCCAGAAGAAACTTTCCAGAAGCACTATTAATCATCCAGAAGATAAAATCTTGGGAAAGAAGGATGAACCAATCAGAACAAGATCCTCATTCAAAAACTCTGAAGAGACACTATTAGGACTTGTCTCCCTGATTGAACCATCCTCTGTAGAAGAAGCTCTATCAGAAAATGATTGGATTCTGGCTATGCAAGAAGAACTTAATCAATTCACCAGGAATGATGTGTGGGATCTAGTTCCTAGACCCAGAGGATTCAACATCATTGGCACCAAATGGGTATTCAGAAACAAACTCAATGAGAAAGGAGAAGTTGTCAGAAACAAAGCAAGACTGGTTGCACAAGGTTATAGTCAACAAGAAGGAATTGACTACACAGAAACCTATGCACCAGTCGCCAGGTTAGAATCAATAAGACTTCTAATATCATTTGCTGTAAATCATAATATCATTTTATATCAAATGGATGTCAAAAGTGCATTTTTAAATGGCTATATTGATGAAGAAGTGTATGTTCACCAACCCCCTGGTTTTGAAAATACAAAATTTCCAGAACATGTTTACAAACTCAAAAAATCATTATATGGATTAAAACAAGCTCCTAGAGCTTGGTATGAACGATTGAGTAATTTTCTTCTGGAAAATAATTTCATCAGAGGGAAAGTGGATACAACTCTTTTCAGTAAAAACATTAAAAATGATCTTCTGATATGTCAAATTTATGTAGATGATATAATTTTTGGTTCTACTAAAAGTGCCTTGGGAAAGGAATTTGCTAAATCTATGCAGGCAGAATTTGAAATGAGCATGATGGGAGAATTAAAGTTCTTTCTGGGAATTCAAATAAATCAAACATCAGAAGGAACATACATCCATCAAAGCAAATATGTAAAAGAACTTCTGAAGAAATTTGAATTATCAGAAAGTTCTATATCCAAAACTCCTATGCATCCTACATGTATTTTGGAGAAAGAAGAGGTAAGTAAGAAAATAGATCAGAAGCTCTACAGAGGTATGATTGGATCACTTCTCTATCTTACTGCTTCTAGACCAGATATTCTATATAGTGTATGTTTATGTGCTAGATTCCAATCAGATCCTAGAGAAACTCATTTAACAGCAGTTAAGAGAATCTTTAGATATCTGAAAGGTACTACTAATCTTGGTCTGTATTACAGAAGATCAGAAAAGTATAAACTTGTAGGATATTGTGACGCTGACTTTGCTGGAGATAGAACAGAAAGAAAAAGCACTTCTGGAAGTTGTCAATTTCTAGGAGATAACCTAATTGCTTGGTCCAGCAAAAGACAACCAACCATAGCACTATCAACTGCAGAAGCTGAATACATTGCAGCAGCTGGATGCAGTACGCAGATGCTCTGGATGAAAAATCAGCTAGAAGATTTCAATATCTATGAGAGTAACATTCCAATCCTCTGTGACAATACTTCTGCTATTTGTCTCTCTAAAAATCCTATTTTACATTCTAGAGCTAAACACATAGAAGTTAAACATCACTTCATTAGGGACTATACTCAGAAAGGAATTTTAATGTTAAAATTTATAGACACAAATCACCAATGGGCTGATATTTTTACTAAACCCCTTTCTGAAGATAGATTTAATTTCATTCTAACTAACCTTAGCATGAAGTTATGTCCAGAATGAAAATGATTTAATCATATGTCTTATCTCTAGAAGTTCTACTTTTTATTTTCTACATGATTATCTCAGAAGATTCTATGCTCTAACGTTTATTCTTAGAACTTCTGTTCAAAAGATTTACTTGTAGATCTTCACATCAAATACGTGTCAACAAAGTTCTAAGAACTTCCATCAGAATCAAAACACGTGTCCAAATTCTGACAAGTGACAGAACGTGCTTAGCAACTGTTTCGCTCAGAAGGATAACTGTTGAGATTCTGGAATTTGATACGACTAGGTTGACATCAAAAAGGCAAGAAAATCTCTTGGGTAACTGTTCCAGAATCAATTACGCTTTACCCCATGTCAGCGCATTTAATGTTATTAATCATTATGTTTTCAAAATTAATTGTTTCCCACTAATTTTGCATTTAATTAATTGCATTAACTTGTTTTCTTTTTCTATAAATATCAAGTTCATTCCTCATTTTCAAATTTTACCGCATATTACTCTCTCTAAATAGTATTCTCTCAGTCTTTTGTGCTTCCTCATTTTTTCTAAAAACCCTAAACCCTAACAGTTCATCTTAGTTACTAATGGCTTCATCATCGTCTCAAAAAGATTTATCTGATGATTACTACGTTGAACCATCAAAGACACTTTCAACCTCTCCTGAGAAACTGGAAGTTTTGTGTGAACTGTTCGTTGATTTCGCAAGTCTGAAGGATAATGGGTTTGACCTCCTCCCTCAAGTTGAAGCTCAAGGCTGGGATAAATATTTCGACAGGCTGATGGGACCAGTTTTCCCTAAACTGGTGAAGGAATTTTGGGCGTACGCATACTCAAATGATGCACAAGTCACCTCATACGTGCTTGGTAAACAGATTATCATCTCTGAAGATCACATTGCCAAACTCTTTGAAACTGATGGCAATGGTATCAAATGCAGTGATATGGATAGAGTTTCTGATGCTGTTGTAATTGCCAAAGAAATTTTTTCTGCTGGTAAACCTTCAAACAAAATCAAAGACCTCAAGACTCCTTTGCGGATTTGGGCAAAAATAATTCTTGGGACAATCTGTCACAGGAAACCCACAAATTCTCCAGACTACATTAATCTGGATCAACAATTTCTTCTCTACTTCATCTCCAAACAAAAGAAAATAAATCTTGCCCACACACTATTTCAGAATCTCAGAGTTGCTGTGAAAGAGACTAGGGATACCGAGAAGACCAAAAGGGACTGGATACCTTTTGGACGATTAATTTCTGATATTCTATGTCAGAACAAGCTAGTGGACTTCCTAGCTGAAATCAATCAACATGCACTGCTGGAAACAGACGTTGGAAAACCTTTGAATGCGAAAAACCTTAAGAAGATGAGGTTCATCACTTCCATTCAGCAAGAACCAACTCTACAATCTAGAGAAGTTATAAGCACCAGAAGGATACCTCTAGAAGGCTTTCCTCTCTTCTCTTCTGATACACCAGCTGATGTTGTTCTCAACTATATGGATATTTGCAAGCGCCAAGGAACAGTACCTGATTTCAACCCAAAAGATCTTCAAAAACAAATCCCAGATGTTGCCTCTCTTAGATTAAAGAAAAGGAAGACTGCTGAAGACCCCTCTCAGAAGATGCAAAAATCATCTAAGACAGCAGGTAAGTCTTCTGCTTCTAATCCTGATTCCATTACTGTTGTAGAAGCTGTAACTGTAGAAGTGTCTGAACAACCTTCTAACATACTACCTTCTAGCCAACCATCCTCTGATATCAATTCTGAACAAACTCATAATACTGAACCACCTCACAATATTAGTCCCATTCAAACAGAAGTTCCTACAACTTCTGCTGTTGCTTCCATTTTATCCTCTTTAAATCCACCAGAACCAGAACAAGAAACAGAAATAGAAAACCATCAACCCCAAACTTTTGCTGATTTTGATATTCCAATTGATGACACTCCACCTTCTGATATTGATTGCTCTCTTACCAATGAAACACAATCCGCCCTAAAAGCTGCTCTTGATATGGATCTTGAACAGTTCCAAGATTCAGATGCTGCCTCAATTTCCCATAATAATTCAACAAACCAAAATTCACCTACCATAATAATTCCTGACTCACCAACAGAAACAGTGACTGAAAATGACAACCACCTTAGAACCTCAATTGACTTTGAAGCACTTCAAAAATTGTCCTCCCTGTCAAACAAAAGAACTATTCCTGTTCCAAAACCCAAACCATCCAAATCAGACATTTCTACTTTACTGTTAGCTTTTGAAACAGTTCTGAAATTAAAATTAGAAGATCTGAAGATTGCCTGTGCAGAGCTAACTGATCCTGCTGCATCTGATTTTCTCTGGGCTGACCTCAGAAAATGGTTTAGTGCTGAGTCCAAAAGACTCAAAGACATTTGCTATGATGTTGCTCATCAGAACTTCTGTGAGTACCTTCAAGCAATAGTCTCCAATGTTGCACAAACTAAACCACTCCTGCTGGACAACAAGCCTTGGAAAGAATCAGAACCGCTGGAAGAGCTCTCAGCACTTCAGATGGTCTTTGTATCTTCTGTAGAAGAAACTGCTGATGATCAAGCTGCCACTCCAACAGAAGAACCTCTGGGAACCAATTTTGTGCTCCAAACTCTGCAAGAATTAAAGAAAGAAAATCAACTAGTGAAGGAACGTCTGGACAAGCAAGAAGAGACAACTGCTGAGATGAAGACCCTCCTAACCAAGCAAGTGGAATCTTCATCAGACATTAAGTCTTTGCTGGAGACGTTGGTCACTAAGATGAACACTTGATCTTCTGCTTTAATTTTTTTTGATATGTTTTAAAAACTTCTGTTCCTGCATTTCTATTTGAACTTCTACTGGTTGTTTGCATCTTCCTCTAAGTACTTTTAACTCTATTGGCTTTGGTTTATAAATATTTTGTTGAGTTATTTCTAATTTAACCTTTTTGATTATGACAAAAAGGGGGAGAAACGTATATGATTCTGATCCATAGCAGTTCACCATAATCTGCCTTTTACATATTCTAATACAATCATTTGAGTTGTTATTATAAAAAGAAACAGGTCAAGTAATCAACTCAGGGGGAGCTAAGGATCGTAGAACATCTGAAAGAAGTCTATCTTCTAATCAAAGGGAGTTTAATTCAAATTCATTAAACTTTATTCTTGTTAAATTATAATGTTTTGTCATCATCAAAAAGGGGGAGATTGTTAGAACAAATGTGGTTCTAATCCTCTAAGTGTTTTGATGATAACAAAGTCTTTTCATATTAGAAGTTCTAATGAATATTCGTACTCTTGTGTAGAAGATAATATTGCTTGAGTAAATCGTATGAGCTAAGAAGAACCATTATAGAAGATATGCTCTAAGAGGAATCCAACATTAAATGGCACATTTAATTGCTGCGCATATATTATTTATTATCTCTGATTTCCGCTTAGAAGATGCTGGTATCCTTATTAAAAGCTTTAATTAAAGAATACGATCTTTAATATTCAAAGACAAGAATCTCTGCTTATGGAAAGAAATTATGGTATTAAAGTATATCCTAATTTGGCTCAAGATGTCTTCAACGGATACTTTATCAAGAACTATATAAAGGACATCATTTGAAGAATTCAGAAACGAACGAAAAAGCTATACACGTACCTCATATATTCAAGCATATCATTTTATCCTGTTCTTATTGTTGTAACTATCACTTAGTGATATCTGCTTATCTAGAAGCACTATAAGTTACGTCTTTTCATATCTTGTAATAATTATAGTTTTCCTTGAGTGACTAAGTTTAGTCAGAAGACTCAAGAAGACATTGACTATAGGTCTTTGTGTGTATTCTTATTGAATAGTGGATTAAGACCTCAGTAGAGGCAAAATCACCTTGGCGGGTGGACTGGATGTAGTTTGAGTTCAAACGAACCAGGATAAAGTAAACGTGTCATTAGAAGATTATTTTTATTATTCCAGAAAACCCAATTCCAACCCCCCTTCCTTGTGTTTTGCCACCTTCAAAACACAGGGGGATTAACATGGGGTTGCACCCTTTCATTGTTACTTGTGCCTGCAGTTCCTACATGGGGCTCCTCTTGAGTTTGCCTTTCAACCATGGCCCTCAGTCTCTCCTGGCTCTGAGCCATGTTGTTCATAACTTCCATGAACTGCGTCATTTGTGTTCTCATCTCCAATCTTTCATTGGCCAGCTGATTTCTAACATCAGCAAGATCTTGTTGAACTTGATCCATTTGGATGCCCGGAAGGTTGTTTCTAGTGGGATACCTGTGTGGCCTGTTGAGGGGAAACACCCGGCGACGAGCAATACTGCCTGAATATCACAACAGAGGTTAGTATCAATAAAACAAAACCTACAAAACAAACAAAAAGATTAGTATGCAATGCAGTTATGCTTATTTGCTCTCAAGGTATCCGGTTTGGTCTTCAGTTTTGACCCTTCCAGACCCTTGAAGATGATGCTGTTGAAGTTGTCTCCGGAGTGAACTCAGATGGAAACCAACACAAATATATTACAAAGGTGAGATAATACAAATTGTTCTTTTTACAACACCAGCCCTCGAAGGGGTCAAAATACATCACAAAAAAAAACAAAAGTACACGGAATAAGAATAACAACAAGCAAATGATCAAACTCCAAGGCCAAACTCATCCTCACGAACTTCCTTAAGAAGTGCTTCGGTCACAGGATCAGCCGGGCGCTCCGTGAGACTTCTGATGAGAAGGTTTCTTGTTGCAACAGCTGCAGTCAACTTCTTGTTTTGACTTTGGTCTTTAGACCTCTTCACCCCAGCTCTGATTTCTAGCTCTGAAATTTCCCTCTGGGCTGCTGCCAGGGCTTTTTCCATCTGCTCCATCTTATCTTGAACTCTCTTGTCTTCTAAAGTACGGGCCTCAGTGATCCTGACCCACCGGGCTTGACTCTCTTTCAAGTACAAGTCTGTCCTTGCTCTTTGGAACTGGGCTTCTTTACAAGCATTCTTCAGAATTTGCTCACCAGCCTTAGACTTGTTGATATACTCTCCAGACTTCTCAATTTTAGTCAAGTGTTCCACTCTCAGCTTCTCCAATCTCTCAATCTCCCTCACACCTTCACTCCTCTCCCGGAGGGTCTTCTGCAAGGCTTGGGTTAGCTTCTCATTCCTCTCCTTCAAGCTTTCAAACTCTTCCAAACTGATGGTGGCAGGGGGTGGTGCTGAAGATGACTCAGGCATGTCTTCTATGGTGAAAGGCATTCCAGAGAATCGGGCCCTAGCATAGGACCACTCATGATATTGGGCTGATGCCACATTATTGCACTTTCCCAGAATGGTGATTCCCTTGGTTTGAACATGATCCCAGGCCCAGGCAGCCTGCCTTACAACAGTCAAACTAATCTTGTTCTCACAGTAGAGGGTCTCCACCAAGTCCTGTACCCTGGGAGCATGGACCAGTGCATAGCCTAATTGCCTCTTGAATAGCAGAGGGTTATAGTTGATACTCCCCTTAACTCCTATTAAAGGCACATTGGGAAAGTGCCCACAGCTTGTAAGGATATCTCTGCCCTTGGTGCTTTGAGTACACCATCTGATGTCTGCTGAAGTGAGAGTAGTGAGCCTCTTAGCCCAGTTGCTCTGCTGATGAGGGTTGAGAAATGCATCTGTCCTGGGTAGATGCTTGAGAAGCCAAGTATGAAATAAGGGAGCACAAATCCTCACTAACCTTCCCCTCTGCTTCTCATTCCTCTGATGTACTGAGTAATAAAGATCACCCAATAATGTTGGCACTGGGTTCTTCAGGATAAACAGGTGGATTGCATTCTTGCTGATGAATCGAGGCTCGTCTGCAAACAACACAATTCCATAGACACTTAAGGCCAACAAAGCACAAACAGCTTTCCACTCCCCCAAGGAGGCCTTCAAACTAGCTTGAGAAATTAAGAAGTCCAGATGAAAACCAGGGATCCCAGCTTTAGAGGTCATATGTTGCTCAATCAAAACAGGCTCCAGATATAAAGCTTTTGCTACTTCTCCATTGCTTGGGAAAACCATCTCAGGATTGAAAGGGATTTCTCTCCTGATAGGTAAACCAACCAATGATGAGTATTCTTCTAAAAGAGGGCCCAACTGGAAGTCTTGAAAGGTGAAACATCTCAATGGGGGGTCATAAAACTGAATGCAGGTGTGGATGAGGCTCCTCTGAGATGGGTCCAGATCCATGACCAAGTCAAGTATGTCTCCATAACTCTCTCTGAACAAAGATATGTGATCTGGGGTGATTAGGGTTTGAATCCTCCTAATGTCTGATAAGTCTGGTTGGAAGAAATGATAAGTGATATTGCTTTTCTTTGGAGCCATGATGCTGAAGACTGAGTAGGGTACTGATGAAGATGCTGAGAAGTGGGCCACTGGCTGGCTAGTGCAAGTAACTGAAGTATATGGCTGACAAACTGAAGCAAGTGCTGGTGGAGATAGGTCAATACCACAGATGGGGTCAAAACCAAAACCAGATGAAAATGGATACCCTGAAACACAAATAAGCACATGTTAATATGATGCAATGAGTATGTATGCAAATGAAATGCAAAGGGTTTGTGACTGAGCTGGATCTGGCCAAAATGCCCTGGTATAAGTCCATGTGTGTCCAAGAATTCCAGATGAAGGTCTAAAAAATCCAGTAACCGAGGTGGGGGACTCAAATAAAGAGCCACATGTCCAAGGTTTTAGAATCACAAGAACTATCCAACATGGAGCATTCTTAACAAAGTCAAAGTAACAGGGTATTCTGAGGTCAAGGTACCTGCAAACCTGTAAACAGCCCATCCCCCTCACAGGTGGTGATCTAAAACAAGGGTCCTCAGACTTGGATCCGTTATGAGAAGTGTAAACACTTCTAACCCGGAGGTACAGTGTTTACAATAACCATAACAATTCCTCCTCTAATTCACCTCAGTTTCTGAAGGTCAAAACTAAAAGGTCATCCAGACTTAGCAGGCTTCCCAGATAGCCCTAGCATTGCAGGAAATCTGCAACACAGAGTTCTCAAGAAGAAACCCATATCTGAACCGTGTTTCATATTCCCGCACCAGACCGAAATGGAATGGGAAAGAATATGATTCACTCTAGCCTAGGTGTCACTCAGGTCCCATAGGACCTCAACACTCAATGAAATGCCCACCCACCAAAAGAAAACCAGATCCAGCCAGCAACAATGACAGTATGATATATGAAAAACTGTAAAGAAAGCAGTAAATAAAGCTGTACAGAAAGCAATAAATAAAGCAAATATACAAACACAAATAACACATAACACCCCAATAAACACAAATCAATCAAACGCTAGGAGGAACCCACAAAAAGAACCAGAAGCCCTGGTTGCAATATAAGGCATCCCCAGCAGAGTCGCCAAGCTGTCGCTCCCGATAAGTGACGCCGGGTCAGATAAGGGTACAGACGCGAACGGTCGGCGAAGGGAACAGTGAGTTCACGGCTGTGTGTTCTCACTGTTCCCTTCGCCGACCGTTCGCGTCTGTACCCTTATCTGACCCGGCGTCACTTATCGGGAGCGACAGCCATGAGTTGAAGCAAATGATGCAATGCTGGATCGATGAGCTCGAATTGGATCATGTGTGGCAAAGTTCATGTTACTTGTGATGAGGTTTAATGGAATGCAAGGTGATTGAATTGATCAAGGAAAAGCAGCATGTTTGTTATGTTTGAAGTTGTCATTGATTTTCAAAGAGTGCATGGCACTTAGTATGATCATGCATACATGAGATTGCACTCTACATGTGATGAGCTTTGGTGATTCATAGCATGATAAACATTGAACTGAATTTGAAACCTCCCTTGATTCAATAGCTTATGCAGCAAGAAAACCAATTTTAATACATTGATCTTCTATGGATGATTTCTTCAAGCTCAAGCCATCAAACCATGTACTTCTTGTACTCAAATTGAAGATCAATCTTCATACCACATGTTTGATGTTTATGTCAAGTGAAGATGAAGCTTGTAAGCCATTCAAATTGATCAATGAAACTCACATCATGATACTGCATAATGGGCCTGCATGATTTTCCTTGCCTTTCACCAAATACCTTGTGACTTGATCAGGTTTGGGACATGACTTTGACCCTTCATAACTCACAAACAATTGATCATATGAAAAATCCTCCAACATGAAAGTTGTAGATAATGCAATAATGAACAAGTTGGATGTTGGCAAAAATTTCATTTATGGTCATCTTCATTGAGTAATTAAGCCATACTTCTTGCACATAACCTGTTCGATACAATGCCTGGCAGGGCGCGCGCATCTAGCTTGCCTTGTCTGGCCCATGCCCTAGTGTTTGCCTTGATTTGTCTAATCTTTGAAAGATCATAACTCTCTCAATTTTAATGCTATGAATGTGTTCCACCTATGGATTTGAAGATTAATATGCCCTCTTTAATTGGCCTAAAGTAGAAGTTTCATTTGACTTTTAATTTGGGAGAAGGCCTCTCTTGAAGTGGTTGCAAAAATGGCCCAAACTTGCCATTTTTGGAAACCCTAATTTTCCAAAAATGGTAAGTTTTGGTTTTCTTGATTCCCTTATCATTTATTGATCAAATTTGGTCCATAGGTTCCTTATAACCCTAATTTCATGAATTTGACCTAAAAAAGTCAGGAGTTGACTTTTTATTCAACATGGTTGACTTTTCCCCAATTTCCTGATTTTCAATCAACTGATCAATTGAACCTCTTCCAAAATGTTTCAATGGATGAAATTTCAACCCTAGATACCCAATATCATGTAGAAAACAATGAGATCAAGTTTGAATCAAATTTTCCTTGGGAAACCCAGTTAATCAGAAACCCTAATTTGGCCCTGTTTTGTTAGGAGATGTTGCACTGCTTGACTCCTCTGATCAATCTACTTCTTTATAGGACCTGTAGCCTCAAATGAAGACTTTTGGGATGTTTTGAACCCTTTGCAAAATGTTGAGAAGTCATATTTCCCTTTGATTGTCTTTGAATAGTCATCAACTGCTTCAGTCATTGATTACAAGCCTATGTCTTTGCTATGGTGATTAAGGTGCAATGTTTTGGGTCATGCAATGGATTTGAGTATGAAAATTGATATGCTAAATGCCATGAAAATGAGAGGGAAAATTTTAAGGTATTACATGTGTCCAAATGGGCAAAAGGAAAATCAACACAACAATATAATCACAAGAATATAAACATGATAATGGATGATAAAGCAATATAAAGCATAATAAAAATAAAGAAGATAAAGGTGCAAGAAAGAAATTAAAATGTTAGTATAGTAATAGTTATAAAAATATACATAATATTGGTATGGTGAACTTAATCATCCACAACCAAAAAAGTAACCAAGGTACTTAGTACCAAAAAATCGAAAAGGCAACCAACTCCGCTTAGTATCATACACTATAATGATTAATCAAGGCGATTAGAACCAAATTAAATGAAGTTTGAAAGGAGATTGGGAGGCCCAAAGAAACTACGCATCAAACTTCACAAGTCTTGGATCTTAACGCAAAAAGATCAATCACTTTGGGATTACGCGACCAACACGAGGTCCGGTCCATGAAAGTGCAAGTATCCAATTGGATTTTTATTCGGAATTTGGGACACATTGTATATGTTAAGCAATCTCCGAGTAATTTACGAAGTAATTACCCTACAAATGAGGTCGGCCAACACCAATTAAGGTGAACGATGTATGTGCTAATGCATGCAAGATAAACGATATATAAATCGCCATCCGAAAGCAATCCCGCATAAAACTAAAGATAAATACCAAATTGAGTTTCATTTATGGTATTATTTCATCTTTAAGTTCAATCACTCATCTTGGTGGATTCAAGTTTGAAAATATCTCACTAATGCAAAGTACCTAAAGTGAACTACATAATTCACTTAAAGGTAGATTTGGACTAATGAATATTAATCACTCTAATCTACAGCCAAAGTCCATTGAAATTAAAGAGAAGTCAGTTCCAAGAATGTCTCCCAAGGTAAAAATAAGTAGGAGGAAGAAGAAGCAAGAGGAATAAAAAACTGCTCCAAAATAAGCCAAAAATTCAGTTCTGACTCAGAGTAATCAGTTACTACCTAAGCGGTAATCGGTTACCTGAACAAAAAAATTAGTTTTCTGGAAAAATTAACATAGGTAACTAGTTACTACATAAGAAGTAACTGATTACTTTGTGTGCATAATAAAAAATTCTGTTAAAATTCAGCATGATCCATTTTTAAAACCTTTTTTTTCAAACACCACATGATCATGAACTGAATTAGCACGGATTTTACAATCAAAACACAGTGAAATCCCTACAATCAAACAACAATTTATGATCTAAAAGGTCAAAAACCAAAAGCATCAAGGATCTACATCTTGAATGTTGATGATGCAGGTAGAACGATGGAAAAAGTGAATTGCCAAGAACACTCTTCAAATTGATCCAATATCAAGCTTGATCTACTGAAATTGGTGAACAAAAAAGAATAGGATGAAGGTTTGGGTCAAAGTTGATCAAGAATTTATGGTGAATTCTTGATAACTTTCAAAAAGAGAAGAGCTTTAGTGAATTTTTGGTTTGGGGGATATTTTGCAAGAGATTTGTTGGCTATCAAAAGCTTGAGAATTGAATGAGAAATGACCTCTATTTAAAGAGTTTAGGTATGAGAATTTGGTGGAATGGAGCTTGCTTTGGAAATTCAAATTAGGCTTGGAAATTCAAAAATTGGAGGGAATCATGAGAAAAGTGGTGATTAGTGAGGGTTTATGGTGGGAATTAAATTTAATGATGTATGTGAATTACACGGAGATGGTCTAAAATATTCCAAGAGTGATCAAAAATGAAATTGGTGCCAAAATTCATAAAATTAAGATTACTATCAAAATTTTCAAATTTGTGTGCAAGTAATTGGTTACGCCCTAGGTAGTAACCGGTTACTCAATGCAAAATTTGAAAATTTTGTTTTCTTTTTGCACTACTATGATTCCGGCTCGATTCTTTTGCGCGTCAAAGAAGGCATGGAAATAGAAACATGAACCTTAGAATTCCTTGAATAAGTCAATTAAATCGGGAAATCCTTGATCAAATAAATTTGAATTATTTGCGGATCAACTTCGACTTTTATCGATGAAATTCATTCGAGCTGCGGGACTGCTATTTTTGGCATTTTTGACCTGAAAATGATTAATAAAAGAAAACAAAAATATTTTTGGATTTTAATTAATGTTTAGTAAACATAAACAAATAAAAGAAAATGGTGATCCCCTGTGAGGCATAAACCTGCACCCGAGAAAAACCGAGAAATCAGCATGATCTTGTTTGTATTGCAGGATGCATATGAAAAATGCGAAGAAATCTTAGGGCAAAAATTAGGGTGCTACAGTTCCTTGGCACATGAAGAAGTTCAACCTTTATTAGGTGTTTTTAGCTTTTTTTTTGAGATGAGAAAGAGAAAGACTTAAAGGAGACTCAAAAGGTAAAAGTCTAAAGGGAAACTAACAATCCTAAGAATTTTCATGCTTGGATATCCTAGGGTTAGTGTGGTATAATAACTTTATCCTAAAAGAAAGAATAAGGAGAGAAGAAAGAAGAAGAGGAAGAAGAAAAAATAAAGAAGGAAAGCAACTTACTTCCAAGATGGAAGTTAAGTTGTTTCTAAGAGGGATGAGAGAAGATTGTACAAACAAAGCATCTTAAATGCTTAATCAAACAAAAATTGAAAGATTAAAAATATGAGGGAAGACGTTATAATGTGGATGCACATCCACACTCTTATTACTTACCAAAGCACTTGAAAAGTTATCAAACGAAACACAAACACTCACAAGAAGTAAAATAGAAGTCAAGTAATCAAAGAAGCCACATGAAAAGGATCCTAAGGCATAAAAACCTCTAAGGTCATAACTAAAACACAAAGAAGCTTTAAGAAACTCAAGGTACCTAAATGAAACCAAACTAGTTCAAATAAGAACCAAAGAAGTAAACAAGTTCTCAAAATGCAAAGCTTAAGAAATGTGAATGCAAATGGGGTATGACATGGATGAAATCATGAATGAATCATTAAAGTCAGAATGGTATGACATATTAGAATGTCTAAGATGATAATAAATAAATATACAAAGGATGCATGAATTAGTTCACAATGAAATACGATGAAGAAAGGGAAAAAATTTCATGTTCACATAAGAAGAAGACAAACAAGTTAAGGTTTCAATTCAAACATGAAAGATGAGTATGAAGTGATGCAAGTCAGTAGCATATGACCCATATGACATTATTGTAAACACCCCAAATTTGCCCTCACTCATTTCACCATGGCTTGTGATTCTTTCATATGCATAAATTCAATCATATCATCTCATAGTGCATTTTTGCTTCACTGCATTGGTTCTAAGTCATCTGCATCTAGGGTTTGTGACCTGAGCAATCCAAGAGTCATCTGAGCCACCCCAAGGGTCTCCAATCATCTCAATAGAGTCCATGTATGTTCAAGCATCATATTATATCCTCCCAAGATCAAGAAAGTCTGAAAATCACAAGAACTGAGAAAGGCATGGAAGCAGAGCCAAGCTTAACTGCACAGATGACCTAAAATTAGGGTTTTGGTTTCAGAGGCCATAACTCCAAATTTTTTGGTCATTCTTGTTTCTATTGGTCTCTATATGATATGAGGATCATGCATACCAATTTTGATGAAGAAATTCAATGGGGAAGGCATCTGATCAATAGATGACTTCTTGAACAAGTCAGTGTAAAATCAGGGCATCTAAGGCCCCCTATCATCCAACCAAAGGGTCTTCTCCATAATTTTGGGTGTATATGATCTTTATTTGATCTTAGAAGAAGTTATAAGTTCACAAAATTGAAGAATTTCAAGTCATTTGCAAAGTTGCCATTTTGGGAAAGTGACTTATAATGCAAACTTGCCATTTTGGGAAAGTTTTTCAACCTCCTCTTTTTGATTCAAAAATGCTTCAAATGAAAAATTCTTGGTCATGAAAGTTGTAGATTGGATCATTCCCTTTTCAAAAAGTACAAGAATTTGATCTAATTCATCATAGAACTCAAGTTATGGCCTTGCAAAGTTGGGAAAAATCACAAAAATTCACTTATGTACCAAAGAGGGAAACTTGCAAAAACTCATGTCAAACCAATTTGTGACCTATAATTGACTTCTAACCATTACACAAACATCATACATGACCTATAATTCAGAATTGCTCAAAGAAATCTCAAGTTTCATGCCTTGATCATCAAGTATTTCAAAAGGGGCCAAAACCTTCACAAATTGCAAAACCACCCACAAACTTCATTCCACTTGATATTTTGCCTCAATCTGAATTCCATGGCTGCCCATGAATCAAGATGCGCCAGACACCCCCTTGTCCTCAGCCTGCCATGAGCCCATACCTCCAAGTACAATTTCTTGACTTTTTGCAACATGAGCCATACCAATCACACTGCTCCACAACAACTCTCTGCCCAATCAGAACATGTTATATGGACCTCAAGCAAGCCATTTCATAACACAACACAACCTGAATCCTCCCACAACTCAGCATTCACAAAAATCCCCTCTTATGCATTTCTCTTCGAAACACACAACTCAGCCATCAAAACTCCAAACTTTTTCCACCATTCAACTCCACATTCATCACTGATCATTTCCCACCCTTCATTTTGCCTTTAAACACCCCATATCCAAAATACAATTTTCACCATCCTTGACCTGAGCTTCAGCAAACTTCAGTTAGAGGCCATATAAACTCCAACCAAGCTTTGCAAACTCTTGAGGGGGACCATTGGAGGTGATTTGAAGCAAAGAACTGGCCAGAAAGTTCCAAAGGTGAAAGCTCCAGTTCAGGTAACCCCAAGAACAAATTTTCCAGAAATGTAATTTCTTGTTATAGAATGATAGAGTGTGTTGCCCTGATCATGTTAAGCTTTGAATCACTGAAAATGGTGGAGAGATAAGTGTGTATGCATGTTCTGAAATTTTGTTCAGTTTTATGTTTTTATTCGAATCTTGATTTTGATGAAAGATAAATGAAATATGATGCTGGATTCTTGTTCTATGGGGTTTGGGGATCATTTCTGGAGATTTGGGGGGTTTGACATGGCTAGGGGAGTGAGATAGCATTTCTCAGGGAGGAGTGTGGCCGGAGAAGATGGCCGGAGGTCACTTCCAGCCACCTGAAAGTGATTAATTAGGTTAATTAGGGTTAGGGCACTTTTTAAACGTAGGTCGTTAGATGAGGGTTCCCGCGCGTGTTTGTGTGGTGGGGATTGGATCATTAGTTTTTAATTAGGATTATTAAGTTAATTAATTGGGATTAATCAGATTTGAATATGGGCCATAGGATTGTGCGCCAGGTCAATGGATTCAAGCCCAGATTTGATTCTGTCTCTCCATTGTGCATACTTTCTTTTTATTTTGTTTTTAATTTATTTTTTCTATTTTAATTTGTACGAATTTTTTAAAATAGCATATGACATCAAAAAATTCTGAAATTTTTTATCCAAACCTTTATTAATTTTAAGAACCCAAAAATATTTTTATTTTCATTTTTTGCATTAAAAATTATTTTTAAATCATTTAAATGTTTATTTTTAATTAGTTAATGGAAATTAATTAATTAAAAATACATTTAGGTATTTAAAAATCCCAAAAAAATTCAGAGAGCATTTTAAAACATTTACAAACTCACAAGACAAATTTCTTTTTGGTTTTGATCATACTTTGATAATTTTCATTTGAATTAGGGTTATTTAATTTGGATATTTTTAACCCTAACTTCAAAAATTCATAACTTTTGATCCAAGTTGAGTTTGTGAATGGTTCTTTTTACATTGTGTTCTACATACTTTCAAGCTTCTAAAAACATTTTTGTTTCAATTTTATCTTGCATTTTCAATTTGTTTGGCATTTTCCCTTTAGGATCACCCTTAAAACCCTAGAAATTTAGGAAAATCATAAGTCCTTTAAGGTTTAGCTTCTGACCTTCCCCTTTGGGAAGTGAACTTGTATGGGTTTAGGGTACCTTTTATTCCATTTTCAATTTTTTATCTTGTCATTTGCTTCTGATTTTGAATTTTGCATTGCATCTTGTTCATAAACCCTAATCTTTGCCTTCATTTGCATTCATTCTTCATATGCTTGCATACATAAACTTGCCATGACATTTTGTGCATCCACATGACTTCTAAGACATCTTAGGACACATTAGATTCATGTTTGATCATTGCACCATCCATTTGCCATGTTATGCATCCATTGCATTTCATAAGTTTTCATGAACTTTCATGCTTACTTTCATGTCTCATTTGCATCTTCATTACTTGTATTATCATCCTCATCTCTTGACATGCTTTCATACCATCTCATAGCATCATTTGCATCATGATTATGCTTCTGACTTTGGTTTTCATCTTTTCATTTCATCCCATTTTCATTTTATTTCATTTCTTTTTGCTAACTTTTCAGGTGGTAAGTGTTTGAGAAGTGAATTTGCCTTCACTTCTCACAATCTCTTCTCATCTCTCTTATGCATTCATTTCTGCATTTTACCTTTGTATTAGAGTGAGCTTACTCATTAATTCTCCTTATTCTCTATCTTTCTTCAAGCAACTTATCTTCTTAAGTGAAGTAAGTTGTCTTGCTTCTTGCTGCTTCTTTTCCTTCATCCTGCTTCTTCCTTGGTGGCTCTTCCTTGAAGATATTCTTGCAAAGCTTCATAAACCCTAGGAATACACAAGCATGATCACAATTAGGGTTTGATTAGTCCCCCCATTAGTTTTACCTTTGTTTCATCTTCGAGTCTTCTCTTCTCATCTCTTAATCAAGGACTAAACCCTAAAGGTTTTAAGGCTTTGTGATTAAGGTTATGCATGTATCCTTCTATTAGGATGGAGTGTATAATTTTAATCCTAAGTGTTAAACTCTTAATGTGTTTAAACCCTTTAATCAACCCACCTAATAATCACTAAGACATCAAGCTTGTAACTTGGGCCTTGCATTAGGGTTCTAATTCTTCCTTAACTGGTTAAGAAGGACTAACCCTAGTGTTAATGGACAAGTCCCCCTCAAGTTGTCTTACAAACCATAAATTCCACTTCTTAATCTTACCATAAACTAAAATCCACTTTAATAAAGGCTTTGTTTTGTCATGAGGTTAATCCCTAATCATGGATTAAGTTGAGGAGCCTTCCCCAGCTTAAATGTTCTCATCTATTATCCTTCTATTAGGATGGTGTAATGATTCCATTAAATCCTTGATTATGGCTTAAACTCATTACTTAACACTAAACAAAAAAACTCCAAAAACATCTAAATAAGTATAAGTAGGTTAATGATCTTAATCCTACATCATGGTGATTAAGTGTGAGGTGTTTACTTCATACTTAAGGTATTCTCATTACCCCTAATCAGAGGGAGGATGTGATGAGTTTACTAACCCTTGGTTTAGGCTTAAGCTCATTTTCTTATGACAAACACAAAAAGCAATAAAAGGTTGAAAATACCAAAAACAAACAATAATCGTCTCCTTCGGGATTCTCTTCTCATCACACTCATTCATAAACGAGAATTTGCTTCTTCCGTCTAATGCAAGACAGTTTACACCTGAGCCAGACAGGTCATACACTTGAGCATAGACAAGTAAGCAGTTCACAAGTCAATTTATCTTTCAGTCTCTTTGAGTCGAACTACGGTGTTCTGACTTCCTCATTGCACGAGAGGATACGTAGGCATAACTTAACAGTTATCGAACAAAAGTCTCTGTATATTCCCCCATCTTCCAGCATTATTCTTTAAGCCTCATAGTCTTGAGCTTCATATTCTTCTCTGCACTGACACTCTTTTATCTCAATTCACATTTCTTTTACACTGACACTCGCATTCTTTTCCAGCTTTTGCACACAAAATAGCACTGACACTACCCCTTTTAAACACAAACTTTCAAGCGTGGATCCCGTCGAGTACGACGGACAATCTGGGTGCTAATACCTTCCCAGGTTGTAACCAACCCCCTTTCTCAGTTTCTCTGGTTCGCAACCGTCTTATCCATCTTTTCTTAGGTCTATGCAGCATTACCTTTCCTTCGGGATAAAAATGCCCAGCTGGCGACTCTTTTCAGTTCATCTTCATGTTCTCTCCTTTCGCCGACCGTTCGCGTCTGTACCCCTTCTGGTCGGGTGTCATTTGGTGGGAGCGACAGCTTGGCGACTCTGTTGGGGACCCTTATATTGCAACCAGGGCTTCTGGTTCTTTTTGTGGGTTCCTCCTAGCGCTTGTTTGATTTGTGTTTACTGGGGTGTTATGTGCTATGTGTGTTTATTTATTTTGCTTTATTTACTACTTTATGTACAGCTTTATTTATTGCTTTCTTTACAGTCTTTTGCATATTTCATACTGTCATTGCTGGATCTAGTTTTCTTTGGTGGGTGGGGTTCCATTGAGAGTATAAGGTCCTATACCTGGGACCTGAGTGACACCTAGGCTAGAGTGGTTAATGTTCTTTCCCATTCCATTTCGGTCTGGTGCGGGAATATGAAACACGGTTCAGATGTGGGTTTCTTCTTGAGAACTCTGTGCTACAGATTTTCTGTAGTGCTAGGGCTATCTGGGAAGCCTGCTAAGTCTGGATGACCTTTATTATGACCTTCAGAATCTGGGGAGAATTAGAGGAGGATCCTTTATGGTTATTGTAAACATTATACCTCCGGGTTAGAAGTGTTTACACTTCTCATAACTGATCCAAGTCTGAGGATCCTTGTTCTAGAACATTACCTGTGAGGGGGTTGGGCTGTTTACAGGTTTGCAGGAACCCTTGGCCACATCATACCCTGTTACTGTATTGATTAAGAATACTTCACTTTGGATAGTTCTTGTGATTAACCCCGGACATGTGACTCTTTATTTGAGTCCCCCACCCTGGTTACTGGATTTTTGAGCCTCCATCTGGACTTTTGAACATACATGGGCCTTATATCAAGACAGATAATCAGATCCAGCTTGATCACAAACCCTTTGCATATCATTTGCATATATCATCATTGCATCATTTGACATTTGTTTATTTGCTTTTCAAGGTATCCACTTCATTGTATCTTGGTTTTGGTTTTGACCCCTTCTTCTGCATAGACCTCTGCTTCAGCTGTCTTCATCAGTCATCTGCTTCAGTTATCTCCATCCTTACCAGCACCAGTCTGTCAGTGGTCCACCTTCATCTTCTCAGTTTGTGATCTTCATCAAGCACTTGTCTACAGTTTCTTCAGCAGCATTCATGGCTACTCCCAGGAAGAGCAACATATCCTACCACTTTTTTGAGCCTGTTTTGACTGGTATCAGGCAGGTCCAGTCACTTATCACACCTGACCACATCCCACTGTTTAGAGAGAACTATGGAGGTATCCTGGACATGGTTATGGACCTTGACCCTTCTCAGAGGAGCATGATCCACACATGCTTGCAGTTTTATAACCCTCCATTGAGATGTTTTACCTTTCCAGACTTTCAGCTAGGGCCTCTGTTGGAAGAGTTTTCTTTATTGACTGGAGTACCTATCAGAGGTGGAATCCCTTTCAACCCAGAGATGATTGCTCCCAGAAATGAAGAGATAGCAAGGGCACTGTACTTGGAGCCTGCCCTTATTGAGCAAAGTATGACAACAAAAGCTGGGATTCCTGGTTTGCATCTGGACTTCTTGATTTCTCAGGCCATCCTGAAGGTTTCATTGGGAGAGTGGAGGACAGTATGTGCACTGTTAGCCCTCAGCATATATGGGGCTATACTATTTGCAGATGAGCCAAAATTTGTCAGCAAGAATGCCATCCATCTGTTTCTTCTGAAAAACCCAGTGCCTACATTGCTAGGAGATTTTTACTATTCCATCCATCAGAGGAATGAGAAACAAAGGGGGAAGTTGGTAAGATGTTGTGCTCCTTTGTTTTACACCTGGCTGCTCAGACACCTGCCTAAGTCAGATGCTTTCTTGAACTCCCACCAACAGAAGAATTGGGACAAGAGGTTCATTGCCTTGACCTCAGATGATATCAGATGGTGCACCCAGAGCACCAAAGGCAAGGACATTATAACCAGCTGTGGACAATACCCAAATGTGCCTCTGATAGGAGTGAAAGGTTGAATCAACTACAATCCTTTACTGTTTAAGAGACAATTGGGATATGCCTTGGTTCACCCTCCCAGAGGACAGGATTTAGCTGAGACCCTATATTGTGAAGTACAACCTAATTCAGCTGTTGTCAGACAAGCATCCTGGGCTTGGGACAACATCCAGACAAAAGGGGTAGCTATTCTTGGAAGATGTAACAATGTTGCTTCAGCTTAGTACTCAGACTGGTCCCGTACTAGAGCTCAGATTACCAGAATGCCTTTCACCTTGGAAGACATACCTGGGCCATCCACAGTACAGCCTGCATCAACAGTTAGCCTGGAGGAATTTGAAAAGTTGAAGGAAAGGAATGAGCAGCTATCTCAGGCCTTGAAGAAAACCCTTTGGGAAAGAAGTGATGGTCGCCTGGACATTGAGAGATTGGAAAAGGTTAGGGTGGAGCATCTTGCCAAAATTGAGAAGACAGAAGACTACATAAGGAAAGCAAGGGATGGGGAATAGATATTGAAGAATGCTTGCAAAGAGGCCAAGATTCAGAAAGCTAGAGCTAAGCACTATCTGCAAGAGAGCCAGGCTAGGTGGGTCAGGATCACCAAAGCCCGTACACAAGAAGACCAGAAGACTCAAGCCAAGATTTAACAGCTAGAGGCCAATGAGAAGAAACAGCAGGAAGCTTTGTTGGCTGCACAGAAAGAAATATCAGAGTTGAAGCTCAGAGCAGGATTGAAGAGATCAAAGGACCAGGACAGGCATAAGAAGCTTACTACTGCCATTGCTACTAGGAACCTCCTCATTAGGACCATTACAGAGCACCTAGCTGGTCCAGTGACTGAGGCACTCCTGAAGGAGGTCAGAGAGGATGAGTTTGGACTGGATGTCTGATCCTTTGCTTGTTGTTTGTTTCCATTTGATGTACTTTTCCTTTTGTTGTATTTTTGACCCTTCATGGGCATGAACTGTAAAAAAGACTATGTATCTTTTCACCATTTGTAATATATTTTAGTTTGTTTTCATTTGGGCTTTCCTCTCAACAACATCAAGCATCTTCCTCGAGGTCTGGAAAGGTCAAAACCAAGAACCAAACCGGATACCTTGGAAAACAAATAAGCATACTGCATTGCATACTAACTTTGTTTTTGTTTTGTAGGTTTTTTTATTATTGTTTCTAACTCTATTGTGATCTCAGGAAACAGTGCTCGTCGCCGAGTGTTCCCTGTCAACCGCACGCACCGGTACCCGACTCGTAATAATCTTCCCGACATTCAAATGGAACAAGTACAGCAGGATCTGATTGAGGTCAGAAATCAGATGGCCAATGAGAGAGTAGAGATGAGAAATCAGATGTCTCAGTTCATGGCAATGATGACTGGCTTGACCCAGAGTCAAGAAAGGTTAAGAGAGCTAGTGGAAAGACAAACTCCTGAGGAACCTCATCTGGGAACAAGGGGAACTAGCAACAATGAACGGGGCCAGCCTCGTATTGACCCATCAGAATATGGACCTCATCTGAATCCAGAAGTTAACATCCCAAGAAATGGTCAAGGTAATGCTACTGGGGGCCAAATCCTGCAGGAGGATCCCTAGGGAGAACAGTTTACGGTCATTGGGGCTGGAGATGAGGTATCAAAGAAGTAACAATTTTCAAAAGAAAATCTCAATATATGATTAAAATTCAATAAAGTCAGAGATAAAAAATTGCAAAAATTATTTAAATGTGAAAGAATGCTTCATGATTTTTTTGATGATTTTTAGATGCTTAAAAATAATTTTATAAAATTAAAATGAAAACTATGCAAAAATGTAAATAAATTGTGAAGTAATGAGCCATGGGTGCAGGGAAAGTAAAATTCACATTTATAGATGTTGTAGATTGGCATAAATTTTTGGTAAAACAAGTTATGTGTTTCTAAAATCATGATTGATGTCATGACATGCTATTTAAGAAATCTGCATGTGTGAAGTTTTAGAGTGCTTCTGTTTTATCAGGATGTCAATACTGATGTTATGACATCGCTGTCTGGTTTTCAGTCCTGAATTGTTCATTTATTTTTGCACAGATTTTTCAGTGATTCAATTTTGTGTTTTCAGTTGAGATTTATAAGGCGCTCAATTTGGAAGGTTGTTTTTCAGCATGATTTATTTTTTGAGAAATGCTTTATATGGTTTCTATTTTTGTTCCTTTAATTAAGGGAATTAGTTTTATTAGGTTAAAACTTATTCTCTGTTGCATCAGTCTCATGCCCATGTTCTTGTCTCTATTTAAAGGTTGTGATCCCTTATTTGAAGATATAGAGAAAAAACTTTGAAGAGTGTTGCTTGTGCTAAGGTTTTTAAGTGTTCTTAATTTTCTTGTGAGCCAAACAATTGTCATGTTGATAATTATATTGGACTAGGTTTTGTTGAGTTGTAAGTTGTCCACTCAAAACTTTTAAGCAAGAGTGATTTGTTCTTGAATGAAGCTTTTAATCAAGGTCAAGGTTTTTCTTTGAAGTGTGTCTTCTACAACTTGTTGTTTGATTGTTATCACTGCTATGATTGAGGGGGAGTGAGAAATGTCACATATCTGAGTGTTGCTTAGATAAGAAGTTGTATTAGGTAGAGATTAAGTGAAGGGTGTAAACTGTTGGGTTTAAATCTGAATTGATACTACTTATAATGGATTTCCTCCTGGCTTGGTAGCCTCCAGATGTAGGCATGTTGCACCGAACTGGGTTAACAATTGCTTGTGTCTTTTACAATTGTTTTGTGATTATTTAACTTGTTCATATTTAAATCTGTCAAATATTAGTGTTGTAACATCTCATTCGACATCTCATATCTAGTTCCAGAATTTCAATATTGAAAAGAAGTAATGGGCCCAAGAAAGGGGTTCAGATTGCAAGAAAAGTCCAAGTCCAATGCAATGAGTCTACGAAATTTACTATGCACTCTCAGTCAACCTAATTGACTCCCCACCAACCATCAGATCAAGTCATACGAAAAAGTATGTGAAGTGAATGAATCAGAGGCAACCTACATGGTACTACACGTGCACGCCATTACACACAAGAAATCAAAGTCAATTCTATAGAACTTCAGAAGCACGTGATACACACAAGTTTATTAATGTGTTGGTACTCCTTGGAATGCAGGATCAACAAGATCGGAAGACTATTTTATAACCTGAAAAATTTTAGGGTTTGTACACCTCATGAATATTCAGGTCAACGGAGAAGATTCCTATCATTTTCTCTGGTGAGACCACCACCACTGCAAATCCCAAAAACTCCAGAAATCCATGAAACTATGTCATTCAAAAGAGGAACTCGCAAGCCATCCAAATCCATAAACTAATCACACAAACCAAGCATGAATCAAGAGAAACAAAGATAATCAGTTTGCCCTAATTTTCAAGATCTACACTCATACTGAGTTTATCAACTAGCCAGTGTCCAACATGCTTCCATTAAGCTTCAATTAGCATAAAATAAGCAAAAATTGAGTGAAATCATGCATGAGAAGTATGAACAGAAACCTGTGATTGAAGCTCCTCACAAGTAAAAGAAATCCAGAGATGAGGTTCCTGAGCTTGCTGAACTTGATTTAAGCCAAATAAAGGCTTTGTGATCTTTGAATATTGAAGAAAATAGAGGAAACTTTGATTTGAACTTGAGCTTGCACTTATGAATTAGCTTGATTCCTTTCTGGATCTTGAGAGTGATTTTGAGAGAATTTTATCGTGTGGTACATTTTTGCAGAGAATGATTTTGAGAGAATTTTATGGAAAATGTGATAGAATGATGAAGAGTGAGCCCATTTTTTTTATCACAAGCTTATATACCCTGAGTTAACTGTCAACCACCATGGTTAACAGTTAGAAATCTAGTTAACCAATGGTGCATTGAGAATGAAAAGGTGAAGTGAGACTTTGAAATGTGAAATTCATGAATTTGTGTAAGGCTTGTGATCCAATGTAATGAGGTTTATGAAGATTATAATGCAACTGAGATTGATGATGTATGATGGTGACATGATGAGGTTATGAGGATGCCTTGCCATGTAAGCTTCTCATTTTCCATTTTGGTGCATGGCTCGTATGTATATGCATGTGTATGTGAGATCATGTTGGCTCAAATGAGGAAAAGAATGCACATGATTACATGGAAGTGTTTGTAATGATCTGAACCAAAAAAAAAGCCTAAAATCCAACAATCTTCTTCAATGCATCAATGAAATTAGGGAAGTTTGAACATGGAATTCTCCTTGACCAATGCATGAAAATGACCACACTTGATGTCAATGGAAAGAAGATGCATCATAGAGTATGTTTGATGTTCAATCTAAGATGAAATGAAGCTTCTAGGTAGCCTAAAAATGTCCATGAACATGATTTCACAGAGCTGCATATGTGGGCCAAAGGAGATGGTCGTGTTTTGGGAAAGAGGCCTATGAGGATGATCAACTTTGGAACCATAATTTTCCTCTCCATAACTTCCAAACTATTGATCTAATGAAAAATATCTAAACATGAAAGTTGTAGAGGAGACAAAAATGAACAAATTTGATGTTTAGAAAAAATGCATTTGAATCCTTCTTTATGGAGAAAATTGGACTTGAAAATGGAACACCATGTGTTTGACAAAATGCCCAACATCTGGCACGCCCATGACTTGGTTTCTTGGCAAAGTTGCCCAAGTTTTGTTAAACTTTGATTTATCATATCTCCCTCAATTTTGATCCAATGGAGATGTTCTTACTATGTATTTGAAGCTCGTGATGTAATATTTAATTGGCTCAAGTTGGGCCTAAAGTTTGAAGATTTTTTCTTGGAGAAAGATTGCTTGAAAGTAAGGTGCAAAATGACCAAAACATGCCTTAAATAGAAGCCTTAAGTTTCTATTTTGGGAAGTTTTATGTTTCTTGATTTTTCCATGAATCTTTTGACTTTTCTTGATCAAATTTCAATAATTGAACATATTTAACTTGTGGAACATGAGTTTGACCTCAAAAAGTCAGGAGTTGACTTTTTCTTCTGCACATTTGACTTTTCCCCAATTTCTTGATTTTTAAGTAACAGACTAATTAGAAACCTTCTGAAATGATCCAATGGACAATATCACATCCTTAGATACTTGATAACATATAGAAAACATAGAAATTAATTTTGGACCAAAATCTCATCAGAAAACCCCTTGAATCTCAAACCCTAATTTCTGGCCCTTTTGCCTAGGAGATGTTGCACTGGTGCAATTCCTTGATCAATCCACCTCTTCCAATGGCTTGAGGAATCATTTGAAATTGTGTTTGGAATGAACATGTACTTGAACCCCAGGGTACAAGGTTTGATTCCCACGGAAGGCAAAAACTCTACTAGAGAGGGGGTAGAGAAGATCGTGAGGTAATAGTGCCGGGAGTGCAGAAAGCTCGGGCTGTTACAGTGTTGGGTATGAGAAACCCTCGAGGCTTGTTAGAAGACCATTGGATCTTATTATTTGGCTATGATTGATCATCTCTTTGCAAATCAACTAATCACATGCCTTATGCTTCAAACAATGAATGTATGCCTCATATTTCTATGATATGAATGTAATGCAATGTATGAAAATGATATGCTAGATGCCATGAAAAATGAGAGGGAAAATTTTGGGGTGTTATATCTGCCTCTATTCAATCATCTGTTAATCTGAAAAGGAAGAGAGAAACGACTATCAGAAGTTCAAGGTAAACTGTGATTGAATACCAAAACAAACCATAAAATTTGCACTCTGTGTAGAAGAAGAAAAGGGATATAAACCCAATCAAAGAAACCTCTACTTGGATATAATTCTAATGAGGTGGATAGTAACCATGATATGAACAATGAACGGGGGATGCCTTTTGAACAATTCCAGACGACTACTTGCTTGCCACAATGATGGTGGACTCGGAACCCTATCTTTTGTACGATGCCAACCGACTACTGGCTTGGCACAACGACGGTGGACTTGGAACCTGCCTTTTGTATGATGCCAGACGACTACTAGCTTGCTACAACAATGATGAACTTTGATAAATTGGTGATTCACTGAGACTGAATCTTACGTCTGAGACACACTCCCCATTTGTGTACTTTAGTTTGTGGGATAGACATGCACTGATCAGGACCCTGCATTTGACACATGCGTTGTAAGTCTCTCTTCACATACCCTATGGTTGGCTATGCGATAAAAATGCGTTGATTAGAATTATGCATCTGAGACACGACTGTAAGCTTCTTTTCACACATCCTATGGTCGGATATGAAATAAAAAATGTATTTGTTATAATCCCGCATCCGAGACATGCGCTGTGAGATTCTCTTCACATACCCTATGGTCGGATATGCGGTAAAAATTCATTGATTAGAATCCTGCATCTGAGACATGCACAATAAGATTATCTTCACATACCCTATGGTCGGATATGCGGTAAAAAATATGTATTTGTTCCTCTATTTAGGATTGCACTACTTCGACGATAAAACCCACCGTTAGGACCCAACATCTAAAACATGCGCTGTGAGACCCTATTCACATACCCTATGAGCGGATATGCGGTAAAATGTGCATTTGTTAGAATCCTGCATCTGAGTCATGCACTGTGAGACCCTATGAGCGGATATGCGGTAAAATATGCATTTGTTAGAATCCTGCATCTGAGACATGTGTTGTGAGATTCTTTTCACACATCCTATGATCGGATATGTGGTAAAAATGCACTGAATAGAATCATGCATCTGAGACATGCGCTGTGAGATTATTTTCATATATCCTATGATCGGATATGCAGTAAACTGATTAGAATCCTGCATCTGAGACATGCACTGTGAGATTCTATTCTTGAAGTATGCATGCAATCTACCAAATGGATATGCATTCCCAGGCTAATCCACTGAGACTAGATCCCAAGGTTGATCCACTGAGACTGGACTTTAAGGTTAATCCACTGAGATTAGATTCTAAAGGATAAGAGTAACAAAAGGAATGACTCTGCTGGGGAAAATTCTGTTTGTAAAACTCCGTTGGGTATGAGAACGTCTTGATTGACATTCTGCCGAGGAATGAAACAAAGATACTCTAGCGATTATCAGACTCTTGCTGGGAACAAATGATCGTTGAATCGATCTCGGAAATCCCTATGAGGAAAACATTCTGTTGGAGAAAAAATGTGAATAAATCTGCCCTCCTTGACTTGTCACACTTGCCTAAAATAAATTGGCAACTTTACTGGGGAATATTTCAACACTGGGAATAAATACCAATCATGAAACTCTGTGGGGATTAATTCAACAGTTTGGGAATGGGTCCCGGTCATGAAACTTTGCTGGATAATTGACCAATTTCCGACTCGGCTAGGGAAATATCTTGTCAAGACTTTACTGGGTAGAGAATTTTGTGAACCTGAACCTCTATGGAGAATAAAAGCATTTAGCCGGCTGCTAGGAAAACTTCATTGTGGAAAGATAACTCCACTTTGGGACTATCAATTGTTCAATCATCCTTGGAATTCTGCTGGGGAAACCATTTTGCTCTGACTCAGCTGGGAAAGTTTTCAATCTTAGGCTCCATTGGGGGACAATGTGTATGAACCACCGTTCTGCTGGGGGTAAGAATTGTGAGGAATCTCCCACTGGGGAGAAGAAATAGAAAGCATCTCTCGGTAGGAATACCACTTGCTTGGGGAATATCACCTTTTAACACCTTTCTCTGAGAAGCAACTAATTATAATTGAAATTTGTACAAATTCTGATTGGCAAAGAGATCTCAACAATGATTCATGCTGAAAATGATTCGGTTCTTTTGAGCTTCTGACCATAAACCCTGCAACAAAATACACACATATGTCCTGGGGAATTTCCTAATTTGAACTCACCATCTGGTATTACACAACATTTAAAGCAATTTTAAATGTTTTTCCAGCGCATGTTATTGTAAAGCCACAATGTTTTGAAATGCAATGTTTTTTATCAAAAATTCAGGACATTTTTGCAAACAAAACAGTAAAATAAAATAAAGATAAAGCTTTTTAATTGAATAATTCATTTTATTGAAAGGCCATGAATAGGAAAAGTACATCAGGAAGCAATCCCCTGGAAAGAGGTGATCGTTGTAAATTGAGAAAAGAAACTATCCTAATGGCAATGTGAAAAGGCATTCCACCGAGTTTCATTTCTGTTATGACCAGTATGTCTTTAAGATTTGTCTGATTATCTTTCTTTCCGAAGAGGATGATTGGACTGATTCCTATCCTTTGGAGATTTCTAGATTGAGTGAAACGATAATGTATTATAGATAACTCAGACTGCAGTTGTTCTCTTAATCCCTCTTTTATGTGGACTGCCCTTCGGGTTTTCAGTCCACCGGGATACCCTTTTTCGCCTGAGTTGTCCTTGCGGATTTTCAACTCACCGGGTGTATGTTTTTTATTTTATTTATATCCCTAATTTATTCCCGAACCTTTTATTCTGTTTTTGGTTCCCTGGGATTCCCTTTTTTTCCTGGACTCTTTTTTTTGTCCAACGGGTCTTTTTATGCAAAGTATTTTTTAACTGCATCTGAGTTGACAGGGGATGGAAAGTCTTTGCCATCCATGGTTGTAAGCGTTAAGGCTCCGCCAGAGAAAACCTTTTTAACCACGAATGGACCATCATAGATGGGATTCCATTTTCCCCTGCAATATGTACTAGGAGGAAGGATCCGTTTGAGTACCAGTTCACCAACTTGATACTCCCAAGGACACACTATCTAATGGAATGCATGTTTCATCCTTCTTTGATACACCTGACCATGGCATATAATTTCCAGTCTTTTCTCTTAAATCAGGTTCAACTAGTTGAACCTGGCCCAAATTCATTTGAATTCATCAAATTTGACATCCATCATCACCCGCACTGACAAAATCTCGACTTCAACTGGTAGGACTGCTTCCATACCATACATAAGAGAGAACAATGTTTCCCTAGTAGATGTCCTTACTGATGTTTGGTACCCATGTAAATCAAACGATAACTTCTCATGCCAATCCTTGTAGGTCACTACCATTTTTTGAATAATCTTCTTGATATTTTTATTGGCCGCTTTGATAGTGCCATTCATCTTTGGATGATACGGTGAAGAATTATGATGCTGAATTTTGAAGTCCTGACATAGTTCTGCCATCATATTGTTGTTAAGATTAGAGCCATTATGAGTAATGATTCTCTTGGGAACTCCATATCAGTAAATGATATCTCTCTTCAAAAATATGGCTACTACTTTCTTGGTGACATTGGCGTAAGATGTTTCTTCCAATCACTTGGTGAAGTAATCGATAAAGACCAAGAAGAAACGATAGTCGTTGGAAGCAGTAGGCTCAATCGTTCCAATCATGTTATTACCTACATAGAAAAGGGCCAAGGAGAAAACACGACATTCAATGGTCTTAGAGGCACATGCACTTTGTCTACGTAAATCTGGAACTTGTGGCATTTGCGGGTGTATGAGCAACAATCTTAATCCATGGTCATCGAGTAATACTCTGATCTCAATAATTTTTTTCCATAACATGTCCTCCAGCATGGCAACCGAAAAACCTTCGTGCATTTATTGCAATAACAGGTCAGCTTCTTGCTTGTCCATACATCTAAGCAAGACCATGTCAAAGTTTCTCTTGTATAACACATCATCTGAATTCAAGAAGAAACTACCAGCAAGTCTTCTCAAAGTCTTCTTGTCATTGGAAGATGTCCCAGTTGGATATTCCTGATTCTTCAGGAAGCACTTAATGTCATGATACCACGGCTTGTCATCAGACACTACATCAATTGCAAACACATATACAGGTATGTCAAGACGAGACACATCAATCTTGGGCATATAATTCCAACATATCACTTTGATCATGGAAGCCAAAGTTTCCAACGCATCAGCAAATTGGTTCTCCTCATGAGGTAGATAATGTATCTTTACTTTTGTAAAAAATGTCAATAGTCTTCTCACATAATCCTGATATGGAATTAAGTGAGGTTGCAGATTGAACCATTTGCTAGTGATCTGGTTAATCACGAGAGCTGAATCTCCAAATATATCGAGGGACTTAATTCGAAAATTAATTGGCTCCTCTATTCCCATAATACAGGCTTCGTACTCAGCTTCATTGTTGGTGCAGCGAAAATTTATATGGGCAGTGAAGGGAAAATGAACACCTTCAGGAGTGATCAGTAATATACCAACTTCGTGACTATTCATATTGACACCCCCATCAAACATCAGAGTCCATTTGGATTCAGGGTCAGGCCCCTCCTCTGGGAGTGGTTCCTCACAGTCTTTAGCTTTGAGGTACATGATGTCCTCATCAGGGAAGTTAAACCACATCAACTGATAAAAATCAATAGGCTGTTGTGCAAGATAGTCTGACAAAATACTTCCTTTGATGGATTTCTTGGAAATGTACTATATATCATATTCAGTCGGCACCATTTGCTAACGAGCAACCCTTCTGGTTAATGTTGGTTTCTCAAAAATGTACTTGACATGATCCATCTTTGAAATCAACAGGGTTGTATGTGTGAGCATGTATTGTCTCAATAACATAGCAGCCCATGCAAGTGCATAACATGTTTTCTCAATCATTGAGTATCTTGATTCACAATCATTGAACTTCTTGCTAAGGTAGTAGATGGCATGTTCCTTCCTACCGCTCTCGTTGTGTTGACCAAGAACACAACCCATAGATCTTTCAAGTACTGTTAGATACATGATGAGCGGCCTCCCAGGAACCGGAGGCATGAGAATCAGAGGTTCCTGTAAATATTCTTTTATTTCTCGAAAGCCCTTTGGTAATCTTCATTCCACCTAACCGCTTGTTCTTTTCTTAACAACTTGAATATTAGTTCACATGTGGTTGTGAGGTGAGATATGAACCTTGCAATATAGTTCAACCTACCCAGAAAACCATATACTTATTTTTCTATTTTTGGTACATGCATATCTTGTATAGCTTTTACTTTAGCATGATCAACCTATATTCCTTTCTGGTCACAATGAAACCCAGCAGTTTACCGGACTGCACTAGGAAAATGAACTTGTTTGGATTCAACCTCAAACAATACTTTCTCAGCCTTTCAAACAACTTATTTAGATTAACCAGATGCTCTTCTTCTATTCTTGAATTGGCAATCATATCATCCACATAGCATTCGATCTCTTGATGAATCATATCATGGAATAATGTTACCATAACTCTCTAATACGTTGCCCCAACATTCTTAAGACAAAAAGAAATCACCTTATAATAGAAGGTACCCCACGGTGTAACACCCCAAAATTTGCCCTCTCATATTTAGCATATCACTTTGCATTTTGCATAGCATTTAGCATACATAAATTCATTAAATAATCAAAAACATTGCATCATAACCATCACAACAGGGGCATAGGTTTGTGATCAATGAACAAAGCAACTGAAGGCTATACAAAGGCAATCAAAGGGGCACAAAGCTTCTAAACCTTGTGCAAATGGTCCACAACATCCCACAAGTATTCACTTGAAGCCACAAGTCCTATACAGAGGTGCTTTGATCAAGGGAGGCAAGCAGTGCAACATTTCCCAGCAAAAAGGAGTCAGATGAGGGTTTCTAATGAACTGGGCTTATCAATGAGACTTTGTTCCAAGCATGGTTTCATGGTTCTCTACATGATGTCAAGTACCTATGGTTCAAATTTCACCATTGGACTCGTTTTGGAAGGCCCTCAATTGTTCAGTTGATTGAAAATCAGAAAATTGGAGAAAAGTCAACCAGGATGAGTAAAAAGTCAGCTCTTGAATTTTTGGGATCAAAATCATGAAATTATGGTCACAAGGCTCTTAGGGACCAATTTGAATCAAGAAAGAATGAAAAAAAATCAAGAAAACTAAAACTTACCATTTTTGGAAAGTTTGGGTTTCCAAAAATGGCATGTTTTTGTCATTTGTGTAGCCACTTCAAGAGAGGTTTTTTCCCAAAAATAAGAGTCCTATGAAAATTATACCTTGATAAAATAAAAGGGGACATCCTAAGCTTCAAAACCATATGTGGAACTCCTTCATAGGATCAAAATTGAGAAAGATATGGCCATTCAAAGTTTGAAAAAAAAACAAGGCAATGCAGCAGGATGAATCGATTCATCCGTGTTATGAATCGATACATCCATGTATGAATCGATTCATAATGTGTTTTTTTGCTGAAATTAGCTTTCTCTTCAGTATGAATCGATGCATAACCTTATGAATCGATTCATGATGCTGTTTTTTGCCATTTTGCTGCTGTTTTTGATGCAAAACAAGGGGGGATGCTATGCTATCTTTGGGGTTGAACGTGGAAATGATTGGCACACATTCTATAGCCCATTTAGCTTCACTTTGGTCTCAATTCAAGCTTCACCATTGCTGCTACATCAAAGTGGTCTTCACCACAAGTGTTCATGAGCTAGTATACTAAAGAAAGTTCTAGAAGAGCCAGCTCACCCTCTTCTACCACATTCTAGAGTTTTCTACAACCTTCCAAGGAGTTCTAGAATTCTCTAGAATCCCAACTAACTCCTAACCTAAGCTATCTCCAAGCCCAAACCTCATGCCAAACCAATGCATTATATAAATCCATCTCCTCCCAAAGCTAAAAGGGTAATCACCACAAATCACTCTCTCCCTCATTCTTCACTCAATCACCATTTTCACAATCTCAAATTCATCACTTTCTCTCCCACTTTTCCACCATTTTCACCATAGCTTTTCAACAAAAGTTCTTCAAGTTTCACATTGAAACTTGAAAGTCTTAAAGCTTAGCCTCCATCCTCCATTGAATTGAGCATTGTGGAAGAAGAAGCTACTGGTTTTTGGTGGAGATTGCGACTTATCGGAAGTGATTAATCGAGAAGCGTCAAGACCGAATCGCATTTATTTTGCATTCGCGGATTCTCCAGTTTTCTTCTTCATTCGCACTCCGATTCATTGCAACAATTACCGAAACACTCTTCTGTTTCGTAGGTTGGTGATTTAACCATTATGCCTTAATTTATCCTCTCCATCTCGCCTTAACGGCATTCTACGCATGATTTTCGATTATGTTTGCGTTGTACCGTTCATTTTCGTTTTCATTGCTTTCTTGCTTGCAATTTTCATTTGGATTATTAGGAATTAGATTTGTAGTCTAATCTAGGTCCTAGTAGGTGTAAAGAATCCCTTGTAAATAGGAAAAACGGTTCTCGTCGTAGGAATTTAGATTTTAGCTTATTTGATAGCTTAGTCTTAATTCTTCATGTCTATCATCCCCCATACATGTTTAGGTACTGATTTTAGGGAAATTTCTAGGTTAGTTTCGATATCCCATTCCCCCATTTCGAGTCGATTCGACACGATTCCGTCCATTTCGCATGTTATGTATGTTTGTGTCCATTAATGCATAACTTGAATTATTGCATGTTCTTGCCATACCCATACATTCTTTAGCATATAAATGATCATGTTGCATTCCAATTCTCGCATCACTCGCATGTATCGTTAATGCATTCGCATCCTTTCATCATATACCAAATGTTGCATGTTCATAAGCATGTTTATGCATAAGCACAATGTGTTGCATTTGTTGCATTTTAATCGCATTCTTGATCACATTCCTACATCAATAAAATTCTGGTTTTTGCATTAAGATTAGCACTTTTGTTGATCCATCATTTTGCACATTCATGATCAATGTAGAGCATCTTCATATGCCATGTTCATGTTTTGCATGCTTGTTGCATAATGATTCATGTGCTGCATTCTTGCATACTCCATTAAGAATAACAATGTTCATCTAAATCATGTGCTTGATCCATGTTCATTATTGCATAATCATGATTGATTGGTGTACTTTGCATTGAATTTGTGCATTAAAATATGAAAAAATCAATTCTGGAATTTGCATTTCATAGCTGTTTTTGCATATAAGTGCTGTAGAATACATGTTGTTTGTTAAAAATTCATGCTGTTTGTGACTTTTAACACCTGTTTTTGCATACATATAGGTGTTGTAAAAAGCTGTTACATTGCATAGTGCATTTCATAGCTGTTTGTGCATTAAGTGTTGTAAATAAGTTGCTGAATTTTGCAATGCATTAGCTTTAGGTCCTTTAAACTATAGATTGAGTCTAGTTTAGGTTCTAGTTCCCTTAGGAATTAATTAGGTAATTTTGTTTGCCTTATTTTTATCATGTTTACCATGCTAACCTTTGTTTTGTAGGGAGGGCAAGGTATGTCTAAAAAACCCTATCCTCTTTGGTATTTCTAATACATTTAATTTGCACCATTTTGCCTTACATAATGTTTGTGCTTGTTAGGTTTTCCCCTTTTGGAACCAACTTAATTTCATTAGGAAGTAAGTTGTGTTCTTCTTCCTTTTCTCTTCCTCTTTCCTCTCCACCTTAGGATTAGAAACCTCACTAACCTTTAGGATCTCCTTGATATTGAATAAACAACTTAGGGTTGGTCTTAGTACCCCTTAGTTTTTCCTTTTTAGATTTGTGTCTCTTTCTCATCCCATAAAGACAAACAATAAAATGCACCTAATAAAGGTTAAACGTTCTTGTACGCCATGAGACTTTGTTGCGGAGTTCTTATACACGTCCTGTTTCGGGGCGAGGTGTAAGTCCCTACCACGATGGATAAGTCTTAGTATGAGAATGTTCACAAACAATAAACTCCAAAACACTTCTCATAAAAGAAAATAAACCAAGACATCGCGTCTTCTCTTCTCATCTCATACTCTTTGCGGACGAATATGACTTGCCTCGACAGTTCAAACAGTGATACGGTAAACACCCTCGAGTCAGAGCCGGTAACACCTGAGCTAGAGCTATGGCAACGTCAGCTTAAAAAAATACAAATAGTTCCCGCCTTAGTTAGGCGAACTACGTCGACTCTGATCCTCATTATCCCGATGAGGTACGTAGGCAGCGGGGTAGGGCCGTTCGAGTGCATTCTTTATTTTCCCTACATTTTCACCATTCTTTCTTTTTGTTCTATTTTAATTCCTTTTCTCACTTCAGTTCCAGTTCCAGTTAGCCATTTTATTCAGCAGCATTCGTATTTTTCTTACCCTTTGAAACCAAACAAGCAAGCGTGGATCCCGTCGGGTACGGCGGACGATCTGGGGTGCTAATACCTTCTCAGGTCGTAACCGACTCCCGAACCCAGATCTTTGGTTCGCAAGGCCTCGTTCTTTCCTTCTTCCTCAGGTTTGTGCAGCATTACCTTTCCCGTTCCTTCGGGATAAAAATGCATGGCTGGCGACTCTAACCTTTCCGCGCCACTTTCGCGTTTGTACTAGGATGAAAATCCCGGGAGCGACAGCTGGCGACTCTGCTGGGGACTAACCTGATTCTTCCAGTTTCCCTTGTAGAGTCAATCCTAGCGCTTGTTTGGTTTTGTTTCTTTGGATGTTTATCTGTTTGTTGCTGTATGCTTTAGTTTAGCTTTACTGTTTTCATTTACAGTTTTACTTTACAGCTTTACTTTACCGCATTTATTTACTGCTTTCAGTATTTATCATGCATCACTGTTTGGTTGTGCTGGTTTCATTTTTTCTGCGGGCTGGGAGTTACTGTGAGATAAGCCAAATACCCGGCTTGAGTGCACTATAGGATTAGCGTGGACACGTTGTACTCGCATGGTTACATGATGAGTGGCGATGTGTTCCACACCCAGGTTGCGACCGTCTTGGAAATATCTTGTGGGGGGGTTCTTCTCCACTTCAGGATACGACCTTGATGGTTATGTGCAGCTGGGAACCGATCATTGAGAACCTTAGTGGAAACAACCCTCTCCAGTGATGACAGTGGCAGACCACATTTGTTGGCAAACCCACTCGCATCCGAGGGTCCATTGGGAACTCGCATAGGATGGCCTGGTTCTCTCATAGGAATTCAGTTAAAGCAAACTGTTCGTATGACGGTAGTATTGTACCCTTCAGGATGAATGTACTATTGTTTCTCGACTCAGTGCTTGAAGCTGGAGACTTGTGAGGGATGCGTGTTTTTTCCGGACTCAACTGAGACCTCCCTGAGTAGTACATAATGCCAAACCGATTCCCTGATTTGGTCATGAGCCATTTATCGGAAAGGGTGAACGTATTATTGCTATTCGGCTTTGAGAGTCCGTGATGTTTGACCCGAGTAGCACACCTGTGAGATTGGGAGGGGTTTACAGGTTTGCAGGAACCCTGAAACTTCCAACATACCCGATTTTCCAACATTGTTCAGTATTATGATCAGATTTCACATGGTCTTTTGGTTTCGAAATCCAGAATTTCGGTGGTACTGTTATTATGACTCGTCACCAGCACATGATTGTCTTCTCAACACCAATGTCAGACCAATGATCGCCAGACCTTTGATCACACACTAGTGTATTGCATAACATCCTCTGCATGCTTGCATTACTAACACATGCTTACTCATTTGCAGGGACGCATGTCGCATCCTCATAAACATATCATACGCATTTACTGCATGATTTGCATATTTTGCATTTTACAGGTTATTCGGACTTCCTAACTTATTCAACTTCAGGCAATATAGCTGGTCAACACGTTCATCGGTATCCAACAAAAAGAAACCGAGTGAGAATGGCTGAACGAATGCAGACTGGTCTCGACGAGCTCCGACAGAGGATGGATCAGTTCATGGACATGATGACCGGCCTTGCTCAGAATCAAGAGCGTCTCAGGTTGATGGTTGAGCAACCCCGTGGGAATGCTAATGCTGGAACACCGACTGAGAATGTGGATCCTAACGCTGCCCGTGACGGAGGGCCAAATCTAAATGGGACCGCGGCCCGTAATGAAGACGCTCAGGAAGACCAGTTCACTCTACTGGATGCTGATATGGGTAATATGAATGAGGTCAACAATCGAAGGTATGAAGAGCTGGCGGAGAAGATTAAGGCCATGGAATGTCAGAATTCCCTGGGCATCGATGTAACCAACCTTAGGTTAGTGCCAGGAGTTAGAATCCCTCTTAAGTTCAAGGTGCCATCATTCGACAAGTACAACGGCAGCACGTGCCCTAGAACTCACATCCATGCATACTTCGGAAAAATCTCGGCTCACACTGATGACGAGAAACTTTGGATGCATTTCTTCCAAGACAGTTTATCTGGAGCTTCGTTGAGCTGGTACATGAAGTTGAGTTGGGTCTCTATTCGAAGTTGGAAAGATCTAGCTGAAGCATTCCTCAAGCAGTATCAATACAATATTGATATGGCTCCGAACCGCACTCAGTTGCAGAACTTGTCTCAAGGACCCAAGGAAAATTTTAAGCAGTATGCCCAGAGGTGGCGTGAGCTGGCCGCACAGGTTCAACCCCCGTTGCTGGATCGGGAAATGGCCGACATGTTTATGGGCACCTTGCAAGGTGTTTACTTGGATCGTCTGGCCGCCTGCCCGTCCATTGGTTTTTCTGATATTGTCATCGCTGGAGAAAGGATAGAAAACTTCCTGAAATTAGGAAAGATTCAGGATGCAAGCAGTGCTAGTTCATCTGGTGTGAAGAAACCTTTTGGCAATGGCCAAAGGCAAAGATAAGGTGAGACCAATGCCGTGTATAGGGGCCGAGATAGAGGTCGTTCTCAAGGTTACTACCGAACAGCTGCTGTGACTATTACTCCACAGGTTCAACCACAACCTCAAGGTCAGCAATATCAAGCGCAGAGACCAAATCAGGAAAGGACAAGAGCGAGAAACCGCAGACTTGATCCCGTCCCATGCCCATATGTTGTATTGCTCCTAGAACTGCTAAAGTTGAACCTGGTCGAGCTTCGTACCATGAGAGCCCCTGCTCCTGATAATCCACCTCAGAACTTCGATGCAAATGCCAGATGCGAATTCCATTCAGGCGCCCAGGGGCACAATATTGAGAAATGTTGGGCTTTTCAGAACAAGGTACAAGACCTAATTGACTCCAAGGCGATCAATTTTGCGCCTCACCCAAATGTACTCCAGAATACGATGCCTAATCACAACAGAACCGGTGTCACGGTTATTTTACCAGATGGTCCACGTTAAGCTGGAATCTTCAGGAAGCAAATAAAGCCATCAGTATCCAGATACTCTCAGCAATGGCAACTGTTTGTTTGTGTTTCTTCAATGCTTTTTTCATCCCTATTGAGGGGAACTACGTCGCTATGATTCTTCATTGGTATTTGATCAATGGAGATTGTAACACGGTGGGAGAACTGACTTTAGTTATGTTGCGGATAGCAAGAGTCGCCACCGACTTTTATTTTATCCAAAGGAAAGGCATAAAAGAACAGGAAAGACCTTTTTAAAAGATTTTTGGGTCCGGGGGGTAGGTTATGTAAAGGGAAGGTGTTAGCACCCTTTACATCCATGGTTATCCATGGGCTCTTAGTTACTTAACTCACTTTGAATTGTTTTTGAAAAGGTGAAGTGTGTGAATAGAAAATTTTCATAAGAGTTAATAATGATCCATGTGCGGATGCGTAAAAACTTGTTTTTGAAAATTGTTTGAACTTGGTGAAGTGTTTGAAAAGTTTTTAAATGAAGTGAGTAAGCAACTATGAGATACCTACCCTAAAGTTTAAGTCTTTCTATTCTTTATCCTTTAAGTGGTAAGACTATCCCTATTATTAAGGAATAGGTAGTCATTACCTTGGATGTAAGGGACATATGAGGGACATCTGTTTTGCGAAGACAACTGTGAGGTGTATTAAGCATTTAGGAGGGACTATCATCATTATTCGAAAAGGGACTTGATCTTTAAAGGCAACCATTAGGGACTTGATGATTTTTCTTTTAAGGGACTTGCTTTATACACCCCACTTGACCTTATGATTAGGCAACATTGAGGGATAGCCTTAGAAAGTGAGATGGCGATTAAAAATCGACTTACGTGTGTGAGTGTTTAATTTAATTTATCTTATAATTTTAAATGATCTAAATTTGATTTTAAATAGAATACATATTCACACTCCCTAAATTACTAACCATAGCATAAAAATTAAATAAATTAAATATTTACAAAAATTTACACCAAGGAGCAATTACAATAATTATAATAAACAATTAAAATAAATAGCAAATAAGTAAATAAATATAAATAATAAGCAAAAATAAATAAATAGGCAATAAATAAATATAATAAGGGTTAGTACTAATAAAAATTAAAAATAAAGAGGGTTAGTGAAATAATAATAATAAGTTTAATAATAAAATAAATGGATTAGTAATAATAATAAACAAAATAAAAATTAGAAACTATTAAGAAATATGAACAATTTAATTATAAAATTATATACAACTTATTAATTCTAAACATAAGGAATTATAGTTATAAAATTTAATTGTTTTTAAACATATATGAAATAAAGAATAAAATTTAAATTATGAACAAACTATAGAAACAATTACCTATTATAAAAAATTTGATTATAATTATATTTACTAAGATTAAATATTATATTTACAAAAAATTCTATAATTATATTTACAAAAAGATTAGAAATTTAAATCATAAAAATAAAATTAGTTTTTTTTATTATTTAGAAAATAAATTAGATTTTGCAAAATTAGGGTTTGTTTAGAAAATATTTTTAAGGTTTAATTTAATATACAAAATTATTTAAATAAACATACATATATTATAATTTAACTACATAATGAAAGAAAAATTAAAATTGAGAAAAATAAAAGTTTTTAATTTTAAAAAAAATAAGTGTTGTTTTAGATATTTATTAAATATATATATATATATATATATATATATATATATATATATATATATATATATATATATATATATATATATATATATATATATATATATATATATATATATATATATATACATGTACAATTTATTTTTTTTATTAATAATAAGAGAATAATTAAGCAAATTAATTAAATGAATTAAACAGAAAAATAGTAAAAAAGGAAACTTACCTTGGCTGGATTTGAACCCAGGATGTTCTGCCTGCAAACACCAAAACTCACCACTAGGCCAGCCAAGCGCAGGTGATAGAGGAATAGATCAAGTTTGTTTTATGCCTTGCCTGGAAAAATTACAGAAATAATAAAAAAAACCAAAAGGCCTGGGGGAGGATTGAACCCAGGACCTCTTGAATACAAGCAAGCACGCATGACCATCCGGCTGGGAGAGCCCATCTGATATTGGAATGGCCAGCAAACATAATATATTAAGCCTCCTTTTTAACCTGAAAAATAAGAAAAAAAATAGTGCACCAGCCAGGACTCGAACCATCGCCATCACGCAATACACAAACCAACATTACCACTGAGACAAGCTGCACGCTTGTGAAACTAAATCAACAATTAAACATAAAATATTTTAATTAACATTTGAATTTTTGCTGAACGCGCGCAGCCTTCGTCTTCAACCTGGGATTCGTAGGATTTACCTGCAAATTTTGATACGAGTTTACCTGCGATTTTACCTGCAACTTAATCCTGCAAATTCCTAACCATCATTAAACAGCAACATCTTATCAAATTGATCACATATTTGTAATCCCCATACAGCATACAATCCAATTGTGGTCTCTAAATCAATTTATATTGGCTAAATCGAAAGTTCCTAATTTCAACTCAAGAACCCTAGCTATGGCCGATTGTGATTTAGGGCACGAAACTCCAATTTCTTTGTCCAGAAACCTTCACAAACTCAATACAAACATCATTAACCAACCAAAATTCATTGAGATATATTAAATTAATGAAACCGAAAAAAATATATTCAAGAACAAGTTGAATTCGGATTATGCATTATGGCATGTATGGGATGCATATGAGCATTGGTTTCGCTTCATGGATACCCAAGGAACATTGCTATGTTCTTGTTTTACCTTCTAGAGCCCTGGAAATCAAAAACCGAATGTGAGTTTTGGATGAATTTTTGAGGTTTTGAAATTGGATTTTGAGGCTGCTGAATTCGTGTCTCATGCTAGGTTTATGTTAAGTACTTATAGGAGGATGATTTAGGTCAGAAAAATTGATCCCTTGTGTGGAGATTTTGATCTAAAAAGATTCAAAAAGATAGCCCTTTGAAAATCAAATATCTTGCATAAAGTCTTGCTATTTTGAGAGGATTTTCATAACTCTTGTATCAATCAAGTTTAAATGTGATTTAAAACTTTCTAGAAGCAAAATTAATATTAATTTTCATGATTTCATATTTTATTTGAATTTAAAATGACTTTTTAATATAAAAATCATAATAAATAAAAACAAAATAAATAAAATTATGAATAAATTAAATTAATTTCGTGCAAGATGTTATGAAGTGGATTGGGTCATTATTTGGCAAGCCCATTTGAAAAGAATTGGTTTTAGACCTCCTTTTTCATCATGAACCAACTCAAAATTTACCAACTTTGCAAGGGCACATATCCTTCAATTTTAATGCTATGAGGGTGTTCTTGGACATTTTGGAAAGCTTGAAGAGTCCTCTAACCAACCCACTGGTTTCATGTCTATATCATTTACCAATCTCAAGTTATGCCCTTTTGAAGTTGTTAACTTTTTGTTGACTTTCAAAATGACCTATAATGTCTTAGCTCATACCTTCCAAATGAAGCATTTTTGGGCTTGGCTTGTGAGACACAAAGTTGTAGAGAATTCAATTTCCTTCAAAATGAGATTTGAGTGGAGACTTGGTGATGAAGTATGTGAAAGTTATGGCTGGTCAAAGTTCAGTTGACTTTTACTAAGGAAACCCTAATTTAGAAACTCCTGATTCTTGATGATCTGAAATCTCCTTGATGAATCATGATCAACCCTTGATCAAATGATGAATTTTACTTCACAAACTTGATGTTGGCAAAAAATCATGAAGTTTGACTTTGGTTTGACCACAGTTGACCTCAGTTTGACTTTTTAACTGCATTGACTGATTTTGACTTATCTGATCATCTAACTGAGCAAACTTCTGAGAAAAGTCTTGAAACTTGTCATGGGGGTTCTTAAACACATATAAGATGTTATGAAGCTCACTTGAAGTCTTGGAAGTTCATTTTGCCTGATTAAAGTCAAAACCCTAGTTTTGGATACACTGCTTAGGAGGTGCATTGTCTGAGGAAATTGTCAACTCTTATGACCAATTGTGAACTTTGTGAACCTTGTGAACCATCATAAAATATCTTGTAATACTCATGGGAGGTATTGTGAACCTTTTTAACCTTGTGAACCTTCATGAAGTGACTTGTAGACTTCATGAACCTCCTGAAAGGTTATGTAAACATTGTGAATCTTGTGAACCTTGTGAACCTTCAAGAAGTAACTTGTAGACTTCATGAACCTCATGAAAGGTCTTGTAAATGTTGAGAAGCTTGTGAACCTTGTGAACCTTCAAGAAGTGACTTGTAGACTTCATGAACCTCACGAAAGGTTTTGAAAGCATTGTGGAACTTGTGAACCTTGTGAACCTGCATAAAGTAACTTGTGATACTCATGGGAGGTATTGTGAACCTTGTGAACCTTCATGAAGTGACTTGTAGACTTCATAAACCTCCTGAAAGGTTATGTAAACATTGTGAATCTTGTGAACCTTGTGAACCTTCAAGAAGTAACTTGTAGACTTCATGAACCTCATGAAAGGTCTTGTAAATGTTGAGAAGCTTGTGAACCTTGTGAACCTTCAGGAAGTGACTTGTAGACTTCATGAACCTCACGAAAGGTTTTGAAAGCATTGTGGAACTTATGAACCTTGTGAACCTTCATAAAGTAACTTGTAGACTTCATGAACCTCATGAAAGGTCTTGTAAGTGTTGGGTAACTTGTGAACCTTGTGAACCTTCAAGAAGTAACTTGTAGACTTCATGAACCTCATGAAAGGTATTGAAAGCATTGTGAAGCTTGTGAACCTTGTGAACCTTCTTAGCACACAAAGTCTTGTATTGTGAGGGCAAATTTTGGGGTGCAACAGCTGCCCCTGTTCAATTTTCTGAAACCTGAGGGGTTAGATTGGTATGTTTGCCAGTCGTGACCTGGAAGGTTGAAGGGGATTGAACACAAAAGCCCAAAAATTTGCACTCACCAGTGCATAAAGTGATACAGATGGCTAGTTGAATATGATTGAGTGGGCTTGAAGATGCCACTTGGAGAAAAGTTCTTCAGATACATTTGGAGGATAAAGCAGTCCAAAGTATGAAGGTATAATGATAGCTTTCAGGAGGATAAAGCAGTCCTGATGTAGTAATAAGCTGTCAGGAGGATGAAGCAATCTTGATGTAATGATGATAGCTGTCAGGAGGATGGAGCAGCCCTGAGGTAACAATGATAGCTGTCAGGAGGATGGAGCAGTCCTGAGGTAATAATAAGCAGTCAGGAGGATAGAGCAGCCCTGAGGTAATAATGATAGCTGTCAGGAGGATGGAGCAGTCCTGAGGTATTGATGTGCTTTCAGGAGGATAAAGCAATCCTGATATAGTGATGCTTTCAGGAGGATGGAGCAATCCTGATGTAGTGATGATAGCTTGTCAGGAGGATAAAGCAGCCCTGAGGTATAAGAAGCTGTCAAGAGGATAAAGCAATCCTGAGGTAATAATAAGCTGTCAGGAGGATAAAGCAATCCTGATGTAATGATGATAGCTGTCAGGAGGATGGAGCAGCCCTGAGGTAACAATGATAGCTGTCAGGAGGATGGAGCAGTCCTGAGGTAATAATAAGCAGTCAGGAGGATGGAGCAGTCCTGAGGTAATAATAAGCAGTCAGGAGGATAGAGCAGCCCTGAGGTAATAATGATAGCTGTCAGGAGGATGGAGCAATCCTGATGTAGTGATATGCTTTCAGGAGGATAAAGCAATCCTGATGAGATAATAAACTTTCAGGAGGATGAAGCAATCCTGATGTAGTAATGTGCTTTCAGGAGGATAAAGCAATCCTGATGAGATAATAAGCTTTCAGGAGGATGAAGCAATCCTGATGTAGTAATGTGCTTTCAGGAGGATAAAGCAGTCCTGAGAGATAATAAGCTTTCAGGAGGATGAAGCAATCCTGATGTAGTATGCTTTCAGGAGGATAAAGCAGTCCTGATGTACTAGAAGTTTTCAGGAGGATGAAGCAGTCCTGATGGATGATATGCTTTCAGGAGGATAAAGCAATCCTGAGGGATGATAACTTTCAGGAGGATAAAGCAATCCTGATAATCATAAGTCTGTTTGCTGGATAATTAACCTGAAAACAAAGTAGCATTCTATATGGTAATATTAGTTTATGCATTATGTATGCATGTATAATATGATTCACTTAAGTAATGTATTATGCATCCATGGATATGTATGTTATGGTATGATGTAAATGATGTATGTATGACATGTTGCTTCCGGAAGCGTCTGGATATCTTCGTATAACAACTGCTGGCCAGGGAAAATAAATCCCGATTCGTTGTCGAAGAATATGAGGAACTCATTCTCGTCTTGTTTGATAGTAGGGTATACATAACCTCCCATCTGCTGGGGATAGCAAGGTGTACATAACCTCCCGTCTTCGTTTGATAGTAGGGTATACATAACCTCCCATCTGCTGGGGATAGCAAGGTGTACATAACCTCCCGTCTTCGTTTGATAGTAAGGTATATATAACCTCCCGTCTGCTGGGGATAGCAAGGTATACATAACCTCCTATCTTCGTTCGATAGTAGGGTATACATAACCTCCCGTCTTTGTTCGTCGTACTCCTATTGGAAAAATAGATTCCCGACTATCCGTATGAGGATAAAAGAGATGGATATAAATTCCAGGGGAGATGTGACTCGAAGTACTTATGAAGATGGATTTGCCCTACTGGGGGACTTGTAGTTGTCTTGTGGGGATGAACCGGCGAAGCTTCGTTGAATTCCTTCCCTTGTTCGTCCTTAGTAAATACTATTACTGCATTTTCATGCATTTCTGGTAAACATCAATCATATTAAGCATACATGCATTTCTGGTAAACATCAATCATATTCAAAAGCATACATACATTCAAACACAACCAATGGACGTTCCGTTTAGGGTAAAAGTAAATCTGGATTCAGAGGGAAAAGTAAAGCTGAACTTGAAAATAGAATCATTTCAACTTCGAGAGTGTATAACCAATTGGATTTGGAGCTTCTGAAATTTTTAACTTTCCTGAATACCTTCCCAGAAATCCTTATAGCTGGATCTGAAGACATGATACTGACACCATCTGATACTACTGGCGTAGACAATTAACTTCCACAATGGCTTATGCTGAGAACTCCAAATCAAGGTAATACAATGAGAGGAATGTATCTTCAAATTGTAATGGACCATATACGCTCCGGCCACTAGATTTGAAAAGAAAGCATTGCCCCTTGATTGAGGATGAATTGTCCCAAAAGGGAAGTATCTGAATGTAGTTACCTCAGGAGAACTAAGCAGAATGCCCTATAATAATATGCCCTTGACATCATGAACTTTGCAGTGTTACCCTTGGTAATTCAAATATATGAGAAGAGCTGCCCCTGGCTATTAAGCACTGTTGGATCTGGAACTGATTGCCCCGAATGATTTGAACAGTAACTTGGTATGCCCCCTTGATTAGGAAACAATGACCATGCCCCTGGCATTATGACCTCTGTAATGTTACCCTTGGCACTTTAGATAGATTAGGAGATCTGCCTCTGGCTGCTTAAACATAGTTGAATCTTGTCCTGATTGCCCCAAATGAGTTAGGCAGTATCATGGTCTGCCCCCTTGATTGGGAGATAATGATTATGCCCCTTTGTATACATGGACTTTGATCCAGGAAGCAACTTTGTTTATCGGAAGGACTTTGGTTCATTGAACATTCATCCTGTAAGTTTCTTCATTTATCCAACACTCAGGTATATGCAAACAAATATATTCAAAAATGCAATGCTTATGTCTGTCTTGAAGTTTTCGAAAAAAGTTATTTTAGAAAAACAGTTTTTTGTGAAAACTGTGATATTAACTCAAGTTTTATAATAAGCCCTAAAGGAGTCAGGATACCTTTTTGTAACAGTACGCTTTCAAACTAACCATGCTTCAGTTAGGACTTTTAAAGGGTTATAACGTGGCCTGGTTCATGGTTTAAGAAACAAAGGATAAAGGCTCAAATTTTATTTGTACCCAACCCAATCTTCATGATGTTCTTCAGTCCTATACTCAGTTAACTTATGCACTGAGGCTCAAAGGAGTTTGGAATTGTAACACTGACATTTATGATGGTTCAGAAACCCAAAATTTATTTGAACATTCAGTCATCTTTCTTTGTTGAGGATTCATAGTGACCTCTTTTTTCTTTTGACTTTGTTATCCCTTCTTTTTGCCTGAACTGTTTATTTCAAAGTTACAGTCAACGGGATGTCTTAATTTTTTTACTAAGTCTCCTTCATAGGTTTTGACTTAGTGGGTTTTTCTTCTGTTGGATATTGACTGTCAGGTTTAATGATTACAGAGAACCATCATTAGTTGTGTACAACACAGATAATTGGCATATTTGAGTTAACCGAGTAACTACCCTGCCCCGGGTTATGAATAAGGGTTTTAATTTGTGCGAGAATAAAAACTCCTACTTCATAGGCTCAAAAGGGTTGACTAGGGATTAACTTCCTTATATCTCCACTATTTAGGAATTGAAACAATGTCTGTACATCGTCAGCATAGTCTGTTCAAAAGCATACTGCATAAGATTATGGTATTGTTTTCGTCATCCTCCCTCTACAGGCTTATAGCTTTATCAGGAGTTAAATATCACAAGATAGAAATATGAAACATACTTCAATTTATAGAGGAACGAATGGATTAATTCAAGACAAACATATGCAATGCATTAATGAAAACAAAAGTTTAACATAATAGTAAGTGTTCAAACAAATAAAAGAAATTACAAATGAAAATTCAAATGTTGTCCCATCCAGCTGGCTGAATGTCCTTAATTGCAATCTGTGAACTTTGAGGAGCAGTATACTTCACCATGAAATCAAATTTGCCACTTGGATGTCCCAACGTGCCCCATATCTCAACAGGAACAGGTAGGCTTCCTTTCTTGCTACCTTGGGCAACTTGTTTTGCAGCTTCGGTGTTTGATGGGTGATAGTAGAATTCAACTTGACCTTCTGGAGTAACCTCTAGGATTCCTTCGTCAATCAGGTCTTGGATCTTTTTCTTCAATGTCCAACAACTATTAGTATCATGTCCAGGACAGTTGGAGTGATACCCACACCTTGCCTTGGGATTATAGCGAGGAGAGGAAGTTTTAGGATTTTGAGGAGAATTTTTCAAAGAAATTAGTTTCATCTCCCACAAGAATTGTAGAACTTGTGACATTGGAGTGATGAACTTGATAAACTGCCTTCTATATTTCTTGGGTTGATGTGGATTAACCTTATCAGGTCTTTCTTCTTCAACTGAAGAACAATCAATGGCAACCTGTTTCTTACCTTCTTTTATCCTCATCTTCCTTTCAACCAAATCAGCTTGTTTTGACGGAGGTTGACTGACAATTAGATCCCTGACTCTATCACTTTGAAGTTTGTGGACAAAGGTTCTCAGCTCTTCTTGCCCTTGAGCTAAACTTTGGATAAGGGCCACCTGGCCATTCATCTGGATCCTCATTTCTGTTATCTCAGCTTGCAATTGTTCCAACTGACCATCCTTGTTGTCCTCAGGACTCTTCTTCTTAGCCAGCAGTGTCTTCAATTCATCCTGCCCCTTGGTCAGGTTCAGGATCAGCTCTTGGAACTGTGCATTTTGTGCCTGGAGATCCTTAACTGTTTGTTCAAGAGCCATTGCTGAAATAAACAGCGAGAAGATGAGAAACCTGTGCACAATTAAAAACCTGTGATGTAATGAAATGATATGTGAATGCATATGCAATGTTTTCAAGGACCGTAGGATTTAAATTTGCTTAGACAAACAAGAAGATAAACTTTTTATTAGTAATAAATTTGTTTTGCCTCTTGGGCATACAGAAATGAAATGAAATAAATACAAAAGATGGGGTTTTAAGTCTCCCATGGACGTTTCCTCTTTGTGTTGAGGTATGAGTTGAGATTCCGCTCCTCGTGAAGTTGCTTTGTTAGTTCCAGGATTCTTTCTTGGCTTGTTTTGTAATGAGCCTCGAAAGTGTCCCTTTGCTCCTTCAATTGGATCCAGGATCTCTGCAAGTCTTCCATGTCAGTAGGCATGTCTGGGTGAATGATGGTATAAGCAGTATCTCCTTCAGCAACAGGTTCCATGGTAACTGGCAGGATAGCAGGATATGGCATCATGAGAGTCTGAGCACGAGATCGCACCCATCTGAGATAAGCTTCCATAGGAATAGTGTACTTAGGCTCCAGTGTCTTGCTGTCAACCCTGTTTACTTTTCCCCAGGCTCGTATGAATCTCTGACGGTAACCTTGAAGATCGTTGTCGTAATCAAACACAATGCCCTGAATCAACATGTCATGTGGGCCATCACTCCGAGCGTAACCAAACTGTCGTAAAGCTAGAGAGGGGTTGTAGGTGATGCCTCCTCTTATGCCTAGAAGTGGCACATTAGGAAACTCCCTACAATGGTCAATGATAGTGACATTCTCCATAGATCTGGAGCACCAATGGATATCTGAGTGAGAAAGTGACATGATCCTCTTGGACCACCTAAACCCTTGCTCATTCTTCATTACTGAGCGAGGAAGGTGAGAAATAAACCACCTAGAAAGCAAAGGTATGCAGCACATCAAAGTTCCTCTTGCCTTTGTAGTACGGGTATGAAGAGAATGTAGGATGTCTCCAAGCAATGTAGGTACTGGATTGTGACTCAGGAATATGTTGATGGCATGAACGTCTATGAACTGATCAGGATTGGGGAACAATACTAAGCCATATATCAGCAAGGCTAAGATCTCCTCAAAAGCATCATAGCTCATAGCTTTCAAGAACAACTGAGCTTTCTCTATCAACACCTTGGCAAGAACCCCCTTGACTCCACTTCTCGTTTCTAGAACGATGTCAGACTTCTTCAGATGTAGAGCTGCAGCAATAACTTCTGGTTTAAGTTCCTTCTCCAAGCCTGTGAAGGGTCTTTGATCAAGAACAGGTATACCCAGAAGCTTAGAGAACTCTTCCATGGTTGGAACCAGCTGGTAGTCGGGGAATGTAAAGCAATGGTGCTTAGGGTCAAAGAACTGAAACAACACACTCATCATGTCTTCATTGAACCCTGAAGTGACTAGATCCAATAGGTGACCATGTCTCTTGATGAACTGGGAATGATCAGACACTTGAGAAACCAACTCTTTAAGCTTAGCAGGTATGCCCACAAAGTTGATCCTGATGGTGTTTCTACGAGCAGAAGCCATGACCTGCAACAAAGAACAAAGATAAATCCTTTGGTCCTTGAAATGGTTAGTGAAAATGCTATGCTTATGATGCATGATGATGTCATGATGTTATGCTCAATCACAAACATGTGGCACACACAAACAAGTCACACCATAGCCCTAGGTTTAAAGGCTTGCATGAGGTTCAATGGTAAGTACCCTCCCCTGAAGTTTAGATGGTTCATCCTGTCCTACAAAGTAACTAGGTTCTAAGGGATCTCAATATCATTGATCCTTCACAAGGGTGGTTGTTCAGAAGGCAACTTACTTGCCAACCAAAACCCTCCAAGTTTAAGATCTCAATGAGCGTAGTATCGAGTGTCAACCAACTTCAGTCTGCACCAAAGTCGGTTACCTCACTACTTTTCTAAAGGCCAAGATGGGATAACTAGGGTTCTAAAAGTTAGTTAGTGCATTGACAACATATGGCAGCCTCATATTATCCTCAACTTGACTTAAGGAACATAAGCACCAACCAAGAAGTCGCACTAACTATGGCCACCAGATCAACCGTATCGATATACGTCGTACAGTTTCCTTGGTCTATTGCCATTTACCTAAGGTACACTAGATCCGGGTTAGGATCTTTCACACATAAGAGCACCCAACAAGTAAGTATAAAGCAAACAAGGCAAACAATTTAAAGTGATCTAATTCCTAAGGGTACCCCTCTTTTATTAACTCCCCAGCAGAGTCGCCAGTTCTGTAACACGGTGGGAGAACTGACTTTAGTTATGTTGCGGATAGCAAGAGTCGCCACCGACTTTTATTTTATCCAAAGGAAAGGCATAAAAGAACAGGAAAGACCTTTTTAAAAGATTTTTGGGTCCGGGGGGTAGGTTATGTAAAGGGAAGGTGTTAGCACCTTTTACATCCATGGTTATCCATGGGCTCTTAGTTACTTAACTCACTTTGAATTGTTTTTGAAAAGGTGAAGTGTGTGAATAGAAAATTTTCATAAGAGTTAATAATGATCCATGTGCGGATGCGTAAAAACTTGTTTTTGAAAATTGTTTGAACTTGGTGAAGTGTTTGAAAAGTTTTTAAATGAAGTGAGTAAGCAACTATGAGATACCTACTCTAAAGTTTAAGTCTTTCTGTTCTTTATCCTTTAAGTGGTAAGACTATCCCTATTATTAAGGAATAGGTAGTCATTACCTTGGATGTAAGGGACATATGAGGGACATTTGTTTTGCGAAGGCAACTGTGAGGTGTATTAAGCATTTAGGAGGGACTATCATCATTATTCGAAAAGGGACTTGATCTTTAAAGGCAACCATTAGGGACTTGATGATTTTTCTTTTAAGGGACTTGCTTTATACACCCCACTTGACCTTATGATTAGGCAACATTGAGGGATAGCCTTAGAAAGTGAGATGGCGATTAAAAATCGACTTACGTGTGTGAGTGTTTAATTTAATTTATCTTATAATTTTAAATGATCTAAATTTGATTTTAAATAGAATACATATTCACACTCCCTAAATTACTAACCATAGCATAAAAATTAAATAAATTAAATATTTACAAAAATTTACACCAAGGAGCAATTACAATAATTATAATAAACAATTAAAATAAATAGCAAATAAGTAAATAAATATAAATAATAAGCAAAAATAAATAAATAGGCAATAAATAAATATAATAAGGGTTAGTACTAATAAAAATTAAAAATAAAGAGGGTTAGTGAAATAATAATAATAAGTTTAATAATAAAATAAATGGATTAGTAATAATAATAAACAAAATAAAAATTAGAAACTATTAAGAAATATGAACAATTTAATTATAAAATTATATACAACTTATTAATTCTAAACATAAGGAATTATAATTATAAAATTTAATTGTTTTTAAACATATATGAAATAAAGAATAAAATTTAAATTATGAACAAACTATAGAAACAATTACCTATTATAAAAAATTTGATTATAATTATATTTACTAAGATTAAATATTATATTTACAAAAAATTCTATAATTATATTTACAAAAAGATTAGAAATTTAAATCATAAAAATAAAATTAGTTTTTTTTATTATTTAGAAAATAAATTAGATTTTGCAAAATTAGGGTTTGTTTAGAAAATATTTTTAAGGTTTAATTTAATATACAAAATTATTTAAATAAACATACATATATTATAATTTAACTACATAATGAAAGAAAAATTAAAATTGAGAAAAATAAAAGTTTAGAATTTTAAAAAAAATAAGTGTTGTTTTAGATATTTATTAAATATATATATACATGTAAAATTTATTTTTTTTATTAATAATAAGAGAATAATTAAGCAAATTAATTAAATGAATTAAACAGAAAAATAGTAAAAAAGGAAACTTACCTTGGCTGGATTTGAACCCAGGATGTTCTGCCTGCAAACACCAAAACTCACCACTAGGCCAGCCAAGCGCAGGTGATAGAGGAATAGATCAAGTTTGTTTTATGCCTTGCCTGGAAAAATTACAGAAATAATAAAAAAAAAAACAAAAGGCCTGGGGGAGGATTGAACCCATGACCTCTTGAATACAAGCAAGCACGCATGACCATCCGGCTGGGAGAGCCCATCTGATATTGGAATGGCCAGCAAACATAATATATTAAGCCTCCTTTTTAACCTGAAAAATAAGAAAAAAAATAGTGCACCAGCCAGGACTCGAACCAGCGCCATCACGCAATACACAAACCAACATTACCACTGAGACAAGCTGCACGCTTGTGAAACTAAATCAACAATTAAACATAAAATATTTTAATTAACATTTGAATTTTTGCTGAACGCGCGCAGCCTTCGTCTTCAACCTGGGATTCGTAGGATTTACCTGCGAATTTTGATACGAGTTTACCTGCGATTTTACCTGCAACTTAATCCTGCAAATTCCTAACCATCATTAAACAGCAACATCTTATCAAATTGATCACATATTTGTAATCCCCATACAGCATACAATCCAATTGTGGTCTCTAAATCAATTTATATTGGCTAAATCGAAAGTTCCTAATTTCAACTCAAGAACCCTAGCTATGGTCGATTGTGATTTAGGGCACGAAACTCCAATTTCTTTGTCCAGAAACCTTCACAAACTCAATACAAACATCATTAACCAACCAAAATTCATTGAGATATATTAAATTAATGAAACCGAAAAAAATATATTCAAGAACAAGTTGAATTCGGATTATGCATTATGGCATGTATGGGATGCATATGAGCATTGGTTTCGCTTCATGGATACCCAAGGAACATTGCTATGTTCTTGTTTTACCTTCTAGAGCCCTGGAAATCAAAAACCGAATGTGAGTTTTGGATGAATTTTTGAGGTTTTGAAATTGGATTTTGAGGCTGCTGAATTCGTGTCTCATGCTAGGTTTATGTTAAGTACTTATAGGAGGATGATTTAGGTCAGAAAAATTGATCCCTTGTGTGGAGATTTTGATCTAAAAAGATTCAAAAAGATAGCCCTTTGAAAATCAAATATCTTGCATAAAGTCTTGCTATTTTGAGAGGATTTTCATAACTCTTGTATCAATCAAGTTTAAATGTGATTTAAAACTTTCTAGAAGCAAAATTAAAATTAATTTTCATGATTTCATATTTTATTTGAATTTAAAATGACTTTTTAATATAAAAATCATAATAAATAAAAACAAAATAAATAAAATTATGAATAAATTAAATTAATTTCGTGCAAGATGTTATGAAGTGGATTGGGTCATTATTTGGCAAGCCCATTTGAAAAGAATTGGTTTTAGACCTCCTTTTTCATCATGAACCAACTCAAAATTTACCAACTTTGCAAGGGAACATATCCTTCAATTTTAATGCTATGAGGGTGTTCTTGGATATTTTGGAAATCTTGAAGAGTCCTCTAACCAACCCCACTGGTTTCATGTCCATATCATTTACCAATCTCAAGTTATGCCCTTTTGAAGTTGTTGACTTTTTGTTGACTTTCAAAATGACCTATAATGTCTTAGCTCATACCTTCCAAATGAAGCATTTTTGGGCTTGGCTTGTGAGACACAAAGTTGTAGAGAATTCAATTTCCTTCAAAATGAGATTTGAGTGGAGACTTGGTGATGAAGTATGTGAAAGTTATGGCTGGTCAAAGTTCAGTTGACTTTTACTAAGGAAACCCTAATTTAGAAACTCCTGATTCTTGATGATCTGAAATCTCCTTGATGAATCATGATCAACCCTTGATCAAATGATGAATTTTACTTCATAAACTTGATGTTGGCAAAAAATCATGAAGTTTGACTTTGGTTTGACCACAGTTGACCTCAGTTTGACTTTTTAACTGCATTGACTGATTTTGACTTATCTGATCATCTGACTGAGCAAACTTCTGAGAAAAGTCTTGAAACTTGTCAGGGGGGTTCTTAAACACATATAAGATGTTATGAAGCTCACTTGAAGTCTTGGAAGTTCATTTTTCCTGATTAAAGTCAAAACCCTAGTTTTTGATACACTGCTTAGGAGGTGCATTGTCTGAGGAAATTGTCAACTCTTATGACCAATTGTGAACTTTGTGAACCTTGTGAACCATCATAAAATATCTTGTGATACTCATGGGAGGTATTGTGAACCTTGTGAACCTTGTGAACCTTCATGAAGTGACTTGTAGACTTCATGAACCTCCTGAAAGGTTATGTAAACATTGTGAATCTTGTGAACCTTGTGAACCTTCAAGAAGTAACTTGTAGACTTCATGAACCTCATGAAAGGTCTTGTAAATGTTGAGAAGATTGTGAACCTTGTGAACCTTCAAGAAGTGACTTGTAGACTTCATGAACCTCACGAAAGGTTTTGAAAGCATTGTGGAACTTGTGAACCTTCATAAAGTAACTTGTGATACTCATGGGAGGTATTGTGAACCTTATGAACCTTGTGAACCTTCATGAAGTGACTTGTAGACTTCATGAACCTCCTGAAAGGTTATGTAAACATTGTGAATCTTGTGAACCTTGTGAACCTTCAAGAAGTAACTTGTAGACTTCATGAACCTCATGAAAGGTCTTGTAAATGTTGAGAAGCTTGTGAACCTTGTGAACCTTCAGGAAGTGACTTGTAGACTTCATGAACCTCACGAAAGGTTTTGAAAGCATTGTGGAACTTATGAACCTTGTGAACCTTCATAAAGTAACTTGTAGACTTCATGAACCTCATGAAAGGTCTTGTAAGTGTTGGGTAACTTGTGAACCTTGTGAACCTTCAAGAAGTAACTTGTAGACTTCATGAACCTCATGAAAGGTATTGAAAGCATTGTGAAGCTTGTGAACCTTGTGAACCTTCTTAGCACACAAAGTCTTGTATTGTGAGGGAAAATTTTGGGGTGCAACAGAGATACGTAGGCAGAAGATCATCAGGTCTTTCTGAGCAAACTTATGGGGCAACTTTACTCCCCAGCTTCACTTTTCCCTTCAGATGTCTCGTGTCAGAGTCAGAGTAGCTAGAAGAAGAAGTATGACTGCCATGGTTGGGCATGCAACTGCGAATTGAGGATTACAAGTCTGTGAAAGAGCTATTGATCACTGATAGTATCCAAGACTGACAGGTCCAGATGGAGTCAAGCCTCATCAACGACGGCAATATTCAGCTTTTTTACTGCATTTCCATTTGTAGTTTCTTTTATTTGCTAAACATTTGTATACATGTATGAAATTTGTTTGCTTTTGAATGTTATCAATAATAAAACTCACATGTTTTTCTTGAAGTAATTCATTTGTCAATTTAATTCTGCATGTTTACATTGCAATACCAATTGTCGTGCTCAAACTCTATGATGGAGAATGACGAAACAAAAAACGCAAAAATCTTTAATTGTGTGCTCTCAAATAAGACCCTGTTAACGATGTACAGGCTTTGTTTCAAATCCCTAAACACTGGAGATATAAGGGAGATAGACCCTTGCTAACCCCCTTGAGCCTTGAAGTAGGAGTTTCTTCTTGCATGAAAAACCCTCACATGTAACCCAGGGGCAGGGTAGATGTCAGCTAGTCGGACCAAGCGTTCAGGCTTTCATAAAGGAGTGTATTTGAGGATCCATTACATTCCAAAGGTCCAAAGACCAGAATCTACAATGGTTATCCTTCATCGACCAAAGATTGAGGCAGTCACAACCCTTGCAAAGCAATCAAGACAAACAGTGTCACACGATTTGTTCAGAAAAAAATGAAATGAAAAGCCCGCTAAGTCGAAACTTGAAAACAAGTGGCTTAGGCAAAAGTTAGGGCATCCCGCTGGACTTTGCAATCAAAGATTCACAAGAATTAGTCCAGGCAAAAGTTAGGGATAAGCAAAATAACGCAAAAGCGAAAATGCAAAAAGGATTACACAAGAAAGATCCTTAAGCAAGAACAAAGTCGTGTGGCACAGACACGAAAGACAATGGGGTGACTGACTCCCAATGACAACCTGATTGGTGCTTGAACTGATAGCAGCAATGGTTCCTCAATCAACACGAAACCCTTATGAAAGGTGAATGCTTGCGAAAACTAGCTGAATGGAGGAATGGAGAACATCACGAAGAGTGGGTGGGCACAAATAAATTTCGAGCCTATATCCTTTGTTTCTATAACCGTGAACCAGGCCACGATACAACCCTTAAAAGTCCTAACTGAAACAGGGTTAATTTGAGAGCGTGCTACTACGAGGCCGCGCTCCTGACTCCTATGAGTTATTGCTAAAAGACATTTGTTGGTATTGCATGTACATACTTTCATTCAAAAATAATGTCGTAGCAGACTTCAAGTTTGACATGTGTGTTGCACTAGAATTTTCATTCTAAGAATAAACATTTCTCGCTTGCATACATTTGTTTGGCATCATAAATGGTTCACATGCGGAAATTCAATCCAGAAGCTCAAGCTTGCCAAGTTGAGAAGTCTAAAACTTCTGAAAGACAGTCAGGTCGAGGTGCACTTTTTCGAGAAAAGCTCCATTGAGTAAGGACTTTCCTAATTAGTCACAGTAAGAGCTAGCCAATCCGGGGCAGTTAAGTCGAGCAATCTCTTCAAACTTCAGTCAGACTGGGGAAATTACCTCGAGATTCAAGTCTCTCTCAAAGCAATTGACCAAAGATTCATACTGGGGCAAGCCACCCCAATCGCACGAGGATTCATTCTTTCCCGAAGATAGATAATCGGAAGTTCAAAATACCGGGGCAATTATACTCCTAAAGAGTTTAAAGACACCAAGTCTTTTGTAAAATCCTCTTAAGGTAAAGCCCGAATCAAAGCAAATTATCCCTAGCACGAGACTACTTGAAATCTTTCCTCCTCAGCAGGACGCGGTTCAGTTTCGTTATCCCCAACAGACGCATGGAAGTTATCCCCAGTAAAGTCGTCAAATTTTTCTTCAGCAGGTTTCCCTGATTTTATTTCCCAGCAGATCTCAAACCAAATCCTTCTCTTCCCCAGCAGAGCAGTAAGGATCATCTCTAGCAAGAGTCGTCTTCCCGTAGTGAAACACTTCTTACAAGAATCAAGAAATCCCCGGCAGTTAGCTGAATGGTTCCCTTCCCCACAGAGGTTTGGAAAATTCAGGTAGACAAGAGAGTTCTCCCCCAGCTAAGTCAAAAAGTTGTTGATTCCCCAGCGAAATCGGTGAGGTGAGATTCAATCCCCAACAGTTGAGGCATCCCCTAGCAGGGTCTTCAAATCTAAAGTCCAATTTATTTTTGGCAAAGGTATTAAGTCGAGACAGACTAGCAAAACTCTTCTCCATCAAAAATATCGACAATCATCTGTATCCCCCACAGAGTCAGCAAAGATTTGTTATTTCCGCGTCAGGAATTCCCTTTGTGCCTATCCCCCAGTGTCATGGGGCATCATGTCATACAATTCAGCATGTGTATTAAATCCAAGGTTGATATCCAAAGTCCACCCGTAGCGTGGCAATTTATCACAGGTCCACACGCAACGTGACAATTCTCAAAGTCCACCCGTAGCGTGGCAATTCTCAAAGTCCACCCGTAGCGTGGCAATTTATCCAAAGTCCACCTGTAGCGTGGCAATTTACCACAGGTCCATCCGCAGTGTGGCAAATTCTCAAAGTCCAACCGCAGATTGGCCAAAGTCCATCCTCTGGGTGGCAAATTCTTGAAGTCTCCCGTAGTGAGCAGAAGTCTCCCGTAGCGAGCAGCAGCCCCCGTAGTGTGGCAAGAAATCAAAGTCTCCCGTAGTGAGCAGAAGTCTCCCGTAGTGAGCAGAAGTCTCCCGTAGTGAGCCAAAGTCTCCCTTAGCGAGCAGTAGCCCCCGTAGTGTGGCAAGAAATCAAAGTCTCCCGTAGTGAGCAAAAGCCTCTCGTAGCGAGCAAAAGTCTCCCGTAGTGAGCCAAAGTCTCCCGTAGCGAGCAGCAACCCCCGTGGTGTGGCAAGAAGCAGAAGTCTCCTGTAGTGAGCAGAAGTCTCCCGTAGTGAGCCAAAGTCTCCCGTAGCGAGCAACAGCCCCCGTAGTGTGGCAAAACAGCAAGGTCTCCCGTAGTGAGCATAAGTCTCCCGTAGATGAGCAATGTATCCCCAGCGAAGTCGCTACATTGAAGTCTCCCGTAGCTGAGCAATGTGCCCCGTAGTGTGGCAAGAAATCAAAGTCTCCCGTAGTGAAAGACTCCCGTAGCGAGCAATGTGCCCCCGTAGTGTGGCGAATTCCCAAGGTCTCCCGTAGCTGAGCAATGTGCCCCCGTAGTGTGGCAAGATTTCCAAAGCCCCGCAGTGTGGCAGAATATCCCCGCAGAGTGAGCAAAAGTCCATCAAAGGTCTCCCGTAGCGAGCAGAGACCCCCGTAGTGTGGTAAAGCATTCAGAAGACCACCCGTTGTGTGGCATGTTATTAATATCCCAGCAAAGTCCACCTGTAGCATGGCGAATCAGCAATCTCCCTACATTATTCCGAAACATTCACAGATTCACTACTTTTCACATCCAAGTTTTCCCCAAGCAGAGTTCAGATGGTTGGGTTTATTTCCCTTTTCTCTTCCATCGAGTGCAAATTTTCTGGTTGTTTTTAGTATTCAATCCCTGCATACTTCAAACGTCTGAAAGCGACTGATATCATCCATTCAAGTCTACAGTGATTGAATAGGGGCAGCTGTAACACCCCAAAATTTGCCCTCTCATATTTAGCATATCACTTTGCATTTTGTATAGCATTTAGCATACATAAATTCATAAAATAATCAAAAACATTGCATCATAACCATCACAGCAGGGGCATAGGTTTGTGATCAATGAACAAAGCAACTGAAGGCTATACAAAGGCAATCAAAGGGGCACAAAGCTTCTCAACCTTGTGCAAATGGTCCACAACATCCCACAAGTATTCACTTGAAGCCACAAGTCCTATACAGAGGTGATTTGATCAAGGGAGGCAAGCAGTGCAACATTTCCCAGCAAAAAGGAGTCAGATGAGGGTTTCTAATGAACTGGGATTATCAATGAGACTTTGGTCCAAGCATGGTTTCATGGTTCTCTACATGATGTCAAGTACCTATGGTTCAAATTTCACCATTGGACTCGTTTTGGAAGGCCCTCAATTGTTCAGTTGATTGAAAATCAGAAAATTGGAGAAAAGTCAACCAGGATGAGTAAAAAGTCAGCTCTTGAATTTTTGGGATCAAAATCATGAAATTATGGTCACAAGGCTCTTAGGGACCAATTTGAATCAAGAAAGAATGAAAAAAAATCAAGAAAACTAAAACTTACCATTTTTGGAAAGTTTGGGTTTCCAAAAATGGCAAGTTTTGGTCATTTGTGTAGCCACTTCAAGAGAGGTTTTTTTCCCAAAAATAAGAGTCCTATGAAAATTATACCTTGATAAAATGAAAGGGGACATCCTAAGCTTCAAAACCATATGTGGAACTCCTTCATAGGATCAAAATTGAGAAAGATATGGCCATTCAAAGTTTGAAAAAAAAACAAGGCAATGCAGCAGGATGAATCGATTCATCCGTGTTATGAATCGATTCATAACTATTATGAATCGATACATCCATGTATGAATCGATTCATAATGTGTTTTTTTGCTGAAATTAGCTTTCTCTTCAGTATGAATCGATGCATAACCTTATGAATCGATTCATGATGCTGTTTTTTGCCATTTTGCTGCTGTTTTTGATGCAAAACAAGGGGGAATGCTATGCTATCTTTGGGGTTGAACGTGGAAATGATTGGCACACATTCTATAGCCCATTTAGCTTCACTTTGGTCTCAATTCAAGCTTCACCATTGCTTCTACATCAAAGTGGTCTTCACCACAAGTGTTTATGAGCTAGTATACTAAAGAAAGTTCTAGAAGAGCCAGCTCACCCTCTTCTACCACATTCTAGAGTTTTCTACAACCTTCCAAGGAGTTCTAGAATTCTCTAGAATCCCAACTAACTCCTAACCTAAGCTATCTCCAAGCCCAAACCTCATGCCAAACCAATGCATTATATAAATCCATCTCCTCCCAAAGCTAAAAGGGTAATCACCACAAATCACTCTCTCCCTCATTCTTCACTCAATCACCATTTTCACAATCTCAAATTCATCACTTTCTCTCCCACTTTTCCACCATTTTCACCATAGCTTTTCAACAAAAGTTCTTCAAGTTTCACATTGAAACTTGAAAGTCTTAAAGCTTAGCCTCCATCCTCCATTGAATTGAGCATTGTGGAAGAAGAAGCTACTGGTTTTTGGTGGAGATTGCGACTTATCGGAAGTGATTAATCGAGAAGCGTCAAGACCGAATCGCATTTATTTTGCATTCGCGGATTCTCCGGTTTTCTTCTTCATTCGCACTCCGATTCATTGCAAAAATTACCGAAACACTCCTCCGTTTCGTAGGTTGGTGATTTAACCATTATGCCTTAATTTATCCTCTCCATCTCGCCTTAACGGCATTCTACGCATGATTTTCGATTATGTTTGCGTTGTACCGTTCATTTTCGTTTTCGTTGCTTTCTTGCTTGCAATTTTCATTTGGATTATTAGGAATTAGATTTGTAGTCTAATCTAGGTCCTAGTAGGTGTAAAGAATCCCTTGTAAATAGGAAAAACGGTTCTCGTCGTAGGAATTTAGATTTTAGCTTATTTGATAGCTTAGTCTTAATTCTTCATGCCTATCATCCCCCATACATGTTTAGGTACTGATTTTAGGAAAATTTCTAGGTTAGTTTCGATATCCCATTCCCCCATTTCGAGTCGATTCGACACGATTCCGTCCATTTCGCATGTTATGTATGTTTGTGTCCATTAATGCATAACTTGAATTATTGCATGTTCTTGCCATACCCATACATTCTTTAGCATATAAATGATCATGTTGCATTCCAATTCTCGCATCACTCGCATGTATCGTTAATGCATTCGCATCCTTTCATCATATACCAAATGTTGCATGTTCATAAGCATGTTTATGCATAAGCACAATGTGTTGCATTTGTTGCATTTTAATCGCATTCTTGATCACATTCCTACATCAATAAAATTCTGGTTTTTGCATTAAGATTAGCACTTTTGTTGATCCATCATTTTGCACATTCATGATCAATGTAGAGCATCTTCATATGCCATGTTCATGTTTTGCATGCTTGTTGCATAATGATTCATGTGCTGCATTCTTGCATACTCCATTAAGAATAACAATGTTCATCTAAATCATGTGCTTGATCCATGTTCATTATTGCATAATCATGATTGATTGGTGTACTTTGCATTGAATTTGTGCATTAAAATATGAAAATAATCAATTCTGGAATTTGCATTTCATAGCTGTTTTTGCATATAAGTGCTATAGAATACATGCTGTTTGTTAAAAATTCATGTTGTTTGTGACTTTTAACACCTGTTTTTGCATACATATAGGTGCTGTAAAAAGCTGTTGCATTGCATAGTGCATTTCATAGCTGTTTGTGCATTAAGTGTTGTAAATAAGTTGCTGAATTTTGCATTGCATTAGCTTTAGGTCCTTTAAACTATAGATTGAGTCTAGTTTAGGTTCTAGTTCCCTTAGGAATTAATTAGGTAATTTTGTTTGCCTTATTTTTATCATGTTTACCATGCTAACCTTTGTTTTGTAGGGAGGGAAAGGTATGTCTAAAAAACCCTATCCTCTTTGGTATTTCTAATACATTTAATTTGCACCATTTTGCCTTACATAATGTTTGTGCTTGTTAGGTTTTCCCCTTTTGGAACCAACTTAATTTCATTAGGAAGTAAGTTGTGTTCTTCTTCCTTTTCTCTTCCTCTTTCCTCTCCACCTTAGGATTAGAAACCTCACTAACCTTTAGGATCTCCTTGATATTGAATAAACAACTTAGGGTTGGTCTTAGTACCCCTTAGTTTTTCCTTTTTCGATTTGAGTCTCTTTCTCATCCCATAAAGACAAACAATAAAATGCACCTAATAAAGGTTAAACGTTCTTGTACGCCATGAGACTTTGTTGCGGAGTTCTTATACACGTCCTGTTTCGGGGCGAGGTGTAAGTCCCTACCACGATGGATAAGTCTTAGTATGAGAATGTTCACAAACAATAAACTCCAAAACACTTCTCATAAAAGAAAATAAACCAAGACATTGTGTCTTCTCTTCTCATCTCATACTCTTTACGGACGAATACGACTTGCCTCGACAGTTCAAACAGTGATACGGTAAACACCCTCGAGTTAGAGTCGGTAACACCTGAGCTAGAGCTATGGCAACGTCAGCTTAAAAAAATACAAATAGTTCCCGCCTTAGTTAGGAGAACTACGTCGACTCTGATCCTCATTATCCCGATGAGGTACGTAGGCAGCGGGGTAGGGTCGTTCGAGTGCATTCTTTATTTTCCCTACATTTTCACCATTATTTCTTTTTGTTCTCTTTTAATTCCTTTTCTCACTTCAGTTCCAGTTCCAGTTAGCCGTTTTATTCAGCAGCATTCGTATTTTTCTTACCCTTTGAAACCAAACAAGCAAGCGTGGATCCCGTCGGGTACGGCGGACGATCTGAGGTGCTAATACCTTCTCAGGTCGTAACCGACTCCCGAACCCAGATCTTTGGTTCGCAAGGCCTCATTCTTTCCTTCTTCCTCAGGTTTGTGCAGCATTACCTTTCCCGTTCCTTCGGGATAAAAATGCATGGCTGGAGACTCTAACATTTCCGCGCCACTTTCGCGTTTGTACTAGGATGAAAATCCCGGGAGCGACACACGGGGTAATGAACATTGTCTTATCCATGTCTTCCAGTGCCATATTGATCTGATAGTATCCGTAGAAGCCACCCATGATGAAGAATACCAAGAATTGAGCAGTGTTGTAAACCAATACATCAATGTGAGGTAAGAGGAAGTCATCTTTCGAACTTTCTCAATTGAGATCTCGGTAATCAATGCGCATTTGGACCTTGCCATCCTTCTTTGGCACAGGAACAATATTAGATACCCAGGGTGGATAACTAGTCACAGCAAGAAATCTCGCATCCCACTACTTTTGCACTTCTTCTTTGATCTTCATGGCCATGTCAGGGCGGTTTCTACGAAGCTTCTGTTTGACTGGCAGACATTTCTCTCTCAATGTCAACTTATTTACAGCAATGTCGGTATCTAGACCTATCATATCTTGATATGACCAAGCAAAGATGTCAATGTATCCTCATAGCTTACTGATAAACTGTTCTTTCACACCGGCCTGCAGACTAGCCCCAATCCTGATCTCTTTCTCGGCGTCCTCGAAACCAATGTTGATAACCTCAATTTCCTCCAGATGAAGCTAAATGACCATATCCTCTTGTCTCAATAATTTGGCCAATTCTTCAGGGAATCACAATCTTCCTCACCCTCTTCTTCAGATTGATAGATTGGATTATCAAATTCATACTTGGCCATAACATAATCATTATCAATGGAATCCGGGTGATCAAGTCTGCACGAGTGATGGTTCATGCTTTATTTTATAATTCATTTTTTTGAAAAGAACAAGAAAATAAACATTTCCATTTTATTGTTTTTTGTGAAAAATTTAAAATGAAAGAAAAGGAACACAAGTTTTGAATGAAAAATGTCCTTTATTCATGACAAAATGAATTGTAAATGCAAAGGGTGGCCCTACAATGGATTCTTACACCTTGGGAAGAGTATAGGATTTAACATGAAAATGATATGAGAAAAACATAGAAAATTACTCTATATGAAGAGTAACTTGGATGATTTCTTCAGTGAACCAGTTGCTGAGCTCCTCCCCAAGGACACGTGGACGCACCTAGTTGTCAAGGTCGCAGTCACTATCAATGTCCTCTTCAGTGGCAGCACATATCTGGTTTGGATTGATAATACCTCTGTTGGAGAAGATAATCGTCCCTCGGCGTTCTGAAACATCATTATGAGATGGTTGGTAGCCTATACCAAAATTGACCTTTTTAACAGAAACTTAAACCATCTTGCCCCAGCCTTGGGCGTTGTCGGCTTTGACTACCTTCAATGCTTGCTTGTAAGAAGCGATAGTGGTACCCGTCTATTCTTTGCTCTGAACCACTACCTTGGGAGAAGCTTCACTGACATTCACTGCTTCGAATGCTTGGCACAACATTTCATGGATCTCCCTGTCATTTTCAACATACTTAAAGGTTGACAAGTGACTAAATAAATGTCCTCTTCGCCGCACACTGTCACAACTTGGCCATCAACCACATATTTCAATTTCTGGTGCAACGTGGATGTTACTGCTCCTACAACATGGATCCAAAGCATGCCCAAAAGACAACTATACGCCAATTGAATGTCCATGACATAGAATACACACTTGAAAACCTGGAGGGAAACCTTCACTGGGAGCTCTACTTCTCCGAACACCGATCGCTTCGACCTGTCAAAATCTCTTACCACCAAATCACTCGGATTTAGAATAATCCTGTCAGCATCTAACTTCATTAGAGGTTTCTTTGGTAACATGTTCAGGGACGAGCCTGTTTCTACCAATACATGGGATAAGATAGCTCCCTTGCACTTCATGGTGATGTGTAAGGCTATGTTATGATTGCGGCCTTCAGACGTCAAATAATGATCTGTAAAACCTAGCATGTGGCTGGCATTAACATTGGCCACCACAGATTCCAACTAATTAATGGTAATCTCCCGAGGAACGTACGCCATGTTCAACACTTTCAATAATGCGTCTCGATGAGCCTGGGAACACATCAACAATGATAAGATGGAAATCTTCGATGGCGTCTAATTCAATTGGTCCACCACATTGTAGTAACTTTTCTTTATGATTCTCATAAATTCTCCACTTCCTATTCAAAAGTACCCTTCTGACCAGCTTAAGGAATAACTTCCTCTATTACTGCCTATTTTCCTTTAGCCTTGGCTGCTGCCTCAGCTTCTGCATTAGTCCTCAAAGTATGTGGAGCAAACAAGCATCCACTTCGAGTTAATCCACCAAGTCCTCCGACATTATCAATACTAGAACCACTCCCAGTTTGAGCCTTTGCTTCTTGTTTCTGACCCTGAACATACACATTTGCACCATAATGCCATGTGATAGCCTTTTCTCCTGTATAGGGAACATGTCCTGCTACCATGATGGTAATTGGACTTACCTCATTAGGTATAACAATATTAACAGGGGGTGGCCTGGCCGGAACTTGAATCTTCATAGGATTGTAATAGATGGTGACAGTTGACACCTCATCATTCTCTTTATTCAGCTGGTCAAACTGCAAACACCACTCATCCATCAAGGCATGAATACTAGCTTTCAACTTAGCACATTCGATACTCTAACTAGCACATTCAATACAAAATTTATCATAATTGGGGAACACTTTCCCCTTCAGTAACATGCTCTTTACAACCAAAAGAGAAGTATTTACTTGATTCACATCAACTACCCAATTTAGAACTTCACCGTCTTCAACAACATTTACCCTAGATCCACCATGATTGGGCATAGGATTCTGAAGCACATTTGAAGGAGGGGAAACGTTAATAGCCTTCGTATCTATCGAGTCTTGAACCTTCAACTGCAGAGCCATACACTTCTTCGACGTATGCCCGGGAGCACCCGAATGAAATGCTCAACGAGCATTAGCATCATATCCCCGAGGTAGAGCCCCCACCGGTGGCACCAACATCCTCAAATTCACCATATTCAATTCTAACAATCTCTGCAACAAAGCGGTGTATATCATGGGAATCAAATCAATAACACGATCCATGTTTCTGGGTGGATGTTGATATTGTCTCTGCTGTTGTTGATTATTTTGTTGTTGGTTGTACTATGGCTGCTGCTGTTGTTGCTGCTAAGCATGTGGAGTTGGAATAGTAACAACAGATACTTGAGAGTAACAACCAGGGCGACCTCATCCTCTGCCTCTTCCTCCATAGATTGCACTAGTCTTTCATTCCCTCATTTTAGGAGGACCAGCAAATGATTTTCTTGCCCCTGACGAGCTAGCTCCACTAACATCTTGGATTTTCCCAAGCTTCAACAAATTTTCGATCCTCTCCCCAAAAACTACTATGTCTACAAAAACGGTTGAAGGACAGATAGCCAATCTATAAAGAAATGTCCCTTGCAAAGTTCCCATGAACATGTCAGCCATTTCACGGTCCAACAGTGGAGGTTGTACCCTGGCAACAAGCTGACGCAACTGCTTAGTATATTCTTTGAAACTTTCTTTTGTAGTCTGTGCCATACTTTGTAGATGAGTACGGTTTGGTGCCATGTTCATGTTGTATTGATACTGCTTCACAAAAGCTTCAGCCAATTCCTTCCAGCTCCTGACAGAAGCTCTGCTCAATTTCATGTACCATTCCTGAGATGCCTCGATGAGACTATCCTGAAAATAGTACATCCATAACTTTTCATCATCAGCGTGGACAGCAATTCTTCCCACCCGTGACTGCAAGTGACTTTTTGTACAAGTTGTGCCATTGTACTTGTCGAAAGTTGGTGGGCTAAACTTGTGAGGGATTCTTACATCGGGGACTAGGCCCAAATCTGAAACACTAAAGCCAAGAGTGTTCTGAGATTCGATAGATCGAATCTTCTCAGCAATCTCATCAAACCTTCTATTCACCATAACATTCTGGGCATCCATATCCCATCAACCAAAGTAAATTGATCTTCTTGTTTGTCCATGTAGCCAGCATTACGACCATCTTTGCCAGGAGCTCCATTTGCATTCATAGTAGGAGTGACTAGGGTATTACCATGTGGAGTGTGAACACCATTGCCTCTCGGATTGCCTTATGGATTCTCCTGTGCCCTTTTCTTTTTTTCATCTTTATAACTACAGATCTAATACACGAGCAACTAGACTGAGCTTCACTCTGGTGAACTGCTTTCTAGGCTGTAGGTAGCGTTTCAGCATCCAAGTCCTACTCTGTGTATGAAATCATTAGATGATTAATCAACAAAACAAATTCCATAGGCATCCTTATGTTTAAGCCATATTATTGGCTTATGAGCCATCTTTTCTCTTTCTAACTTCTCGTTGTTTTCTTAAACTGTTGTGCTTAATTATAATAGAACTGTTTGCCAAAATTATCTTTCTTCACCTCATACTAAAGCAAAGATAATAAAATACTTCTTAATGACAAAGAGAATAAAATGTAAAAAACATCTTTAATCTTTTTCCCTCAGGATTTTTGGCCTCTGCTTCCTTGTGTAACCCCCAACTTCATTTTCAATAAAAACAACTTAAGAATACTCAAACCATAGAAAAAGACATGTTAAAAGCTGTTAAACACATTCACTGAAACTTTTATTTGTCTGCATGCATCTTTACTATTTATACTTGCATCTCTGCTAGAATTTAAGCAATCAGGTTACTGTCACCAGACCTAACCTCTGAATAACTAGAACAAAAACTAGGGAAAAACATAGCCTCCTCTTGGGATTCACTCAAGGACCCTCAGGCCTCCTAAAGGTGACTTCCCTCAGGCTAAGAGTCATATCCTAAATTTTTAACCAAAGATAGGTACATTATCATACAAAATCCATTGGACAAAAGTCTGTTCCAGACTGGTTTGAACAGTATCCCCACAATGTATCAAGATTCTTGAGTCCCTCAGAGGATTCAGGAAAAGGAAAAATCATTAATACATGAGATTTCCATCCTTTCAATCACTATCAAAGGATTAAGGAACCTCAGATGAAGGGAATCTTTCAAGGACTGTACAACAATTTCAGTGATCTGGGCCCCGAGCCATCATAGTCACCAATTAGGGTTTCAGTCAACTAATGCCCTCCAGATGAAATTTTTCATAGAAAAAGGAGCCAATACCTTCATACATCATCAAGAATGATTAACATGACTTTGACAAGCCATTTGCAAATACAAAAGTTGCAGAGATCAAAGACTGCAAGATCAGGGTTTTTCAGTACCCAGATTATGGTTTCTGACTAATCGGTGTACCAAAAGTCAGGATTTTCATATGGACAAGATCCTATACCATAGGTAATGGTCTAAATATCTCATATAAATCATAGAAGTCCATTCATAAGGACAAAATACCTCAAAGGATGTCCAGTCGAAAAATTAAGAATCTAGGGGTATCTAGTGTAATTTCCATCTGGACCAAAAAGTCAAAGTTTGTCTTTTTCACCAAAAATGATCCTCATGACCTATATTTCAAGAATAAATGGTCTATGAAGGCATTTGATCACAAACAATCATAATTTTAAGATAACTTGTAAAAGGGGAAACCTTTGAAACTTAGAAAATTTTCTAAGTTATAAAGAAAAAGTGTTCAAGTACCATACTTCCAAGCATCAGATTTTGGTGAACCAAAGCTCAAATGAAAAATCTTGCTACAAACTAAAAATGATTAAACTATAAGAAACTCCAATTTCTCATAGATTTAAAATTGAAGGGATTAAAATCAAAGAAAATTATGATTTTCAACACTTAGAGAAAAATCTGCCTAAGTGTGAAATCAGCAACACACTAAAACTTGGAGGCCTTTTCAACAAAGTTCCAAGCTGATTCAGATCAATACTTGGACACCAATGTTGTTGAAAATTTTGTCTACAATACAAAGAACCAAGTAGAATGAAAATATATTGCATGTACATGAAGAAATCATGGATCAAAGTGAACATCAAAGGCTGTTTTACAAAAACAGATTTTTCACAACTTTGTGAAATCTGATTTTTTTGAATCAAAGTACATTGTCAAGTGGATTTAAGCATCTTGTTAATCATTGAAAAACTTGATCAAACCTGAAAAACAATTATTACACCATGAAATTCACCAAAAAGACCTCCTTGATTTCAACATTATGCCATTTTGATCCAAGGGCCATAAAGCTTCCAAAAGGCATATTCATGGATCTCTTGTTCAACAAGAAACAGGTAGACACAATACACTTGTAAGAAAAATATTTGTTAAGCATGACTCACCATTGTGACCTCATCAATTCAAATCTAGGAGTCCAAGTTTTTTCAACATATTTTCCTAAAAATAGAGACCCCATTCCATTATAAAAATTACACCAAAGCCTCTTATCTTCAAGCTTTCTCTTCTAAGACTCAAAACTAAATATTTTGAGCAACCTCCTTCGGGATTTGAGTTTGAGCTAGCACCAGCTCACTCCAAGTGTTCAAACACATCACATATGATGTTTATGGGGTGTTCAAACACATATATCACCTCTGGAACACTTCCAACCCAGAATTACTCATCAAAACCTCAAAGAAACCTTGTTTCTGCAACTTGAGAGCCATAACTTGATCCAGCCACTTGCCATCAAGTCCAAGTGTTCAAACACACTCCATATCATCCAAGGAAGCTATCCAGATCATCACCAGGCATCTATAACACCTCCTACTCAAAATCACATCTCCAGTTGCAAGCTCGAGTTCAGGTAAGCCTCAAAATTAGCTAAATCATAATCCATGCATATTTCCTTGCAGTATCTTTTAACTATGTGTGCGTAATTACATTTTAAACATTTCCCCTCAATAAATTTCACAAAATCATCATCATGTAGAATATCATGAGGCTCAGGCCAAATTAGGGTTTTTGAGTTTCTCACTGATTTTTCATTCTACACGTAATATAAATGAAATTAAACACCACCATCATGTTCGTGAGTTAATTTCTAACTAATATGGGCTTTTAATCATTCCATTTGATGCATATTTCATGAGATAACATAGATTTTGAAAAACTGGGCAAGAACACCCTTCGTGTGTGTTCTTCAGGGTGTTCTTGGCGCCCTTTTCATAAATTTGAATTTTTGAATTTTGATTATTTTGTTAATTGATTCAAAAATTAATTCCTCTATGAATATTTGGAGTTTTTAAGCGATTATTTTTGCAATAATTTTCTTAAATGTTTAAATATTTTATTCCATGAAAAAATCCAAAAATATTATTTATTTTATATATTTAATATTTTTCCAAATAATTAATTTTAATTTATTTCTAAACAATTTTAAAATGATCTTTCACTTGAATTTTTCAAACATAAATGATATTCAAGTCTGTAAGCACCCCAAATTTGCCCTCACCCATTCACACCATGGCTTGTGATCTTTTCATATGCATAAACACAATCATATCATCTCCTATCACATTTTTGATTCACTGCATTGGTTCTAAGTCATCTGCATCTAGGGTTTGTGATCTGAGCAATCCCAGAGCTTCTTGAGCCACTCCAAAGGCCACCAATCACCTCAAAGGGGTCCATGTGTGTTCTTATATCATGTTACATCCTCTCAAAGTCAAGAATGCCAAGGAATCACAAGAACTGAGATTGGTATGGTTGCAGAGCCAGGTTTGACTGCACAGTTGACCTAAAATTAGGGTTTTGGTTTCAGAGGCCATAACTCCAATTTTTTTGGTCATTCTTGTTTCCATTGGTCTCTATATGGTATAGGGAGTATGCATATCAATTTTCATGAAGAAATTCCATGGGGAAGTCATCTGATCAAGAGTTGACTTTTCAAGCAAGTCAGTGCAAAATCAGGGCATCAGAGGCCCCCAATGACCCAACCAAGGGGTGATCTTCATCATTTTGAGTGTATATGATCTTTATTTGATCATGGAAGAAGGTTGAAGTTCACAAAATTCAAGAATTTGAAGTTTTTGCAAAGTTGACTTTTTTGGGCATGGTTGACTTTTAAAGAATATGTCATTTTATGCCACTTTTCAAACCTTACTTTTTGATACAAAAATGCTTCAAATGGAAAAACTTTGGTCATGAAAGTTGTAGAATACATTTTTCCCTTTTCAAAAAGTACAAGAACATGACCTAATTCATTTTGGATCAAAAGTTATGGTGTGACAAAGTTGGCAAAAATCAATAATTTTCAAGATATGCACCAATTGGAAAATTTGCAAAATCATGTATCAAGGCCATTTGAGACTTCTAGTTCACATCAAACCATTACACAAACATTCTATGTGACCTAAAAATCAGATTTGGACCAAGATTTCTCATGCTTATGGTTGGCAAGGCAAGGGATTTTCATGAAGTTTCAAAAGTAAACAACTTGCAAAATCATCATCACACTTTCCCCCACTTGTTACATTGGATGCTGAACCATGCTAGCCTCCCTCACACACCATGCTGCGCCAGCCCATGTACTTGTGCTAGCCTAGGGCTCAACCCATGCCTCTCTTACAACAAAGTGGACTTTTTGCAAAAGTGAACATCCCAATCACAGCAGGCCAGGTCACATCATCTGACCAATGGGAGTTCTTTATGCAAAGCAAATGCTGGCCATAACACACAACAAGCAAGGCTGAAACAGATCACAACATCACATTCACAAAATCACTCCCTCAAGCTTTTCTCTTCGAATCTCTCTGCACAACTCACAAACATTCAAACAAGTTTCACTGATCAACTCACCTTGCTTCATTGAGCCAAAACCAGCAAGACTTAGGCCTGAATCAAGCAAGAACACCATTCCTCCATTTTTACTCCCAGAAGCAAAACCATTCGAAACTCACTCCACAGCTCACAAACACTCAAACAAACTCTACAAACCTCCTCCACTCATCATCCTGACCACAAACAACCCTTCACCATTGCCAGAAACAGCCTGAATCACCATCACCATTTTCAACTGAGCTTGAGCAGAAGCTGCTCAAACTCTTTAACCAGCCAACATAAATTTCTTCTAAGCATTCAAGGATCATCAGGGGACCAAGTAGAGTGGATTGCATCAAAAGGAGAGGGCAGAAAGTTGCTGGATTGAAAGCTTCGAAACTCAGGTAGCTCAAGAACATTTTTTCCAGAAATCATTTTTTGAGTTCTTAAGTTGTTATTCATGCTTCCTTGATCATAAATATGTCTTTAGTTCTGAAAATGGTGATGAAATGAGGATGTAATCGTGTTCTGAAACTCTGTGACCTAAAAAGTATTTTGTTCGATTCATGAGTTTGGTGAAAAATAAATGAGTTTGGGCATGGGGTTTTGATTCAGTGAGCTGTGGGGATCATTTCCATGTTTTTAGATTTCATTTCAGTTGCGTTTTGAGAGTTTTAGGGATTTTCAGGTGGGGTTCCCACCGGAGAAGACGACCGGAGGTCTTCTCCGGCCACCTGAAAATCATTAGGGTTTAATCTTGCAATTAATGAGCGTTTGAATCTGGCACGTTGGATCAGTGGACTCTGTTGACTTCGCGCGCGTGTGAACGGTCCAGATGTGGTCATTAAACCCTAATCACTATTATTTATTTAATTAATTGAGTTTAAGTCAGTTTGAATATGGGCCATCAGATGACGCGTGCAGTCAACCCATTCAAACCCAGAAGCCATCCCAGCCCTCCATTCAGTTGACTTTCCCATTTTCTTTGTTTAATTCATTTATTTCATAATTGTTTTGCATAATTTATTTAAAATAGTAAAAATTGTCTAAAAATTATGAAACTTTTTGTCAAGAGTTTCATTAATTTTTAAGACAGAAAAATATTTTTATTTCCATTTTTAGCATTAAAAAAGTATTTTTAAATATTTAAAAGTTTATTTTTAATGGATTAATGAAAATTAATTTATTAAAAATACTTTTAGGTATTTAAAAATTACCAAAAAATTCATGAAATGTTTTAAGACATTTAGAAACATTGTCCAACCTTCAAACCAAATTTATTTTTTGATCTTGATGCATTTTGAGAATTTTTCATTGAATAAAAATCATTTTTATGCATTAATTTGATCCAAAGTTCCAAAAATCATTTCTGCCTATCCATGAAGAGTTGGGCATTGATTCTTTTTGCATTGCATTGTGTTTAGCATGTAGTTTGTGAGATTAAATGGCCATGTTTTGATCTTTCATTTTCAATTTGTTTGTTAATTTTCTTGTTTAGGAACCCTAAAACCCTAATAATCTTGTGAAAATCATATCTTGAGTTTGATTAGGAGTTGAGACTTCTCCTTTGGGCTTTGTTTTAGTATAGGATTAGGGGTCCTTTGAGTGGCATTTTCAATTTTTTATCTTAGGGTTTGCTTCTGATTTTGATTTTTGTTTGATGTATGGTTCATAAACCCTAATGTGGGCTTCCATTTGCATCCATCTTGCATTCTCTTGCATAACTTGACTTGCCATGACATTTCAAGCATCCATTTGATTCATTTGACATCATAAGACATATAGAAAGCATGTTTGATCATTGCATCATGTATTTGTCATGTTGTATGCCATGTGCACTTCATAACTTTTCATGTATGTCCATGCTTCTTAACTTGCTTCATCTGCATCCATAAGCTTGTATGATCATCTCCATGCCTTATTTCATGTTTGTATCACTTCATAGCATCATTATCATCATCAACATGCTTCTGGTTTTGTTTCTCATCATGTCATCTCATCCCATTTTGTATTGCATTGCATTTCTTTTCTAACATTTCAGGTGGTAAGTGAATTTGAGAAGTGAATTTGCCTTCACGTCTCAAAACTTTTCTTTTCATCTCTCTTGCAGCCATTGCTGCATTTTTATATGTGTTTGAGATTGAGCTTGCTCATTCTTCTTCTTCTCACTTTCTTCCTTCAAGTGACTTGACTTCTTAAATGAAGCAAGTTACTTTGCTTCTCCTGATCCTTTCATCTGCTTCCTGGTGGTTCCTTTGAAGATTTCTCTTGAAAACCTCACAAACCTTAGGAACAACCAAGCATGACAATGATTAGGGTTTTGATTAGTCTCCCCCTCTTAGTTTTACCTTTGTGTCTCTTTGAGTTTTCTCTTCTCATCTCAAAAATCAGGGACTAAACCCTAAAGGCTTTAAGGCTTTGTGATTAAGCTTATGCCTGCATCCTTCTCTTAGGATGGAGTGTATAACTTTAATCCTAAGTGTTAAACCCTTAATTTGTTTAACTCCTTTAATCAATCCATCTAATAATCATCAAGACATCACACTTGTAACTTGGGCCTTGCATTAGGGTTCTAATTCTTCCTTAATTGGTTAAGAAGGACTAACCCTAGTGTTAATGGACAAGTCCCCCTCAAGTTGTCTTACCAATCATAAAACTCACTTCATCATCTTACCATTAATTAAAACCCACTTAATAAAGGTTTTGTTTTGTCATGAGTTTAATCCCTAATCATGGATTAAGTTGAGGAGCTTTCCTCAGCTTAAACATTCTCATCTATTATCCTTCTATTAGGATGGTGTGATGAGTCTGTTTAATCCCTGATTATGGCTTAATCTCATTACTCAACACTAAACAAAAACACCAAAAACATCTAAATAATCACAAGTAGGTTAATGATCTTAATCCTACACCAAAGGTGTTTAAGTGTGAGAAGCTGACTTCACACTTAAGGTATTCTCATTACCCCTAATCAGAGGGAAGATGTGATGAGTTTACTAAATCCATTGGTTTAGACTTAAGCTCATTATCTTATGACAAACCTTCAAAAGCAATAAAAGACTGAAAACACAAAAACAAGCAATAATCGTCTCCTTCGGGATTCTTTTCTCATCACCTTCACTCATAAACGAGAATTCGCTTCTTCCGTCTAATGCAAGACAGTTTGCATCTGTACCAGACAGATCATACACTTGAGCATAGGCAAGTAAGCAGTTCACAAGTCAATTCACCTTTCAGTCTCTTTGGGTCGAACTACGGTGTTCTGACTTCCTCATTGCACGAGAGGATACGTAGGCATAACTTAACAGTTATCGAACAAAAGTCTCTGTATATTCCCCCTCTTTCCAGCTTTATTCTTTTAAGCCTCATTGTCATGAGCATTTCACTCTTATCCGTACACTGACACTGTATATCTCACACTTTACACTTCTTTTACACTGACACCTGTACATTCTTTTCCAGCTTTGATACACAGATTGCACTGACACTACCCCTTTAAAACACAAATCTTTCAAGCGTGGATCCCGTCGAGTACGACGGACAATCTGGGTGCTAATACCTTCCCAGGTTGTAACCAACCCCCTTTCTCAGTCTCTCTGGTTCGCAACCGTCTTATCCATTTCTTTCTAGGTCTATGCAGCATTACCTTTCCTCCGGGATAAAAATGCCTAGTTGGCGACTCTATTCATCTCCAGTGAGTTCACGGCTGTGTGTTCTCATTGTCCCTCTCGCCGACCGTTCGCGTCTGTACCTTTATCTGGGCCTATTCCCATTTATCGGGAGCGACAAAGTCATCTAATGATAAAACATAAATTTTAAGACCTTGATCCAAGATTTTAACTTGTTTTTCATTAATGTGTGAAAATTATCAAGTATTTTAATATTTATATTCAAATAAATATTCAAAATATTTCCATATTAGGGTTTTGACTTTCACACCCTCAAATTGAATTTTGTCACACTCTTGGACCTCTATTATAGTGTAATACCCATCCCTTTTTGAAAATGAACCATTACGGTTCATCTTATCCATTTTCAAAAACTAGACGCGATCGCATTTTTCACCGCATTAAGTTTACATCTATGAATGTTTTTCTGTGAACATCTTTACACATAATCATTTGTTTTCTAAAAATGAATTGTCAAAATGTATCATGAGGAATCCTTTGTGTTTTGGACTCATTCTTTACTGTTTTAAACTTTCTCCGGTATGTTTTAAAACTCTGTCAGGCTTCCGTATAAGTCCTGAATCCAACTGCTTTCTTAAACAGTTTTCAATCTCCTAAACAGAGATCATGAGCACTTGTTTAAAAATATCATCTCCTTTTATTTTTTTCATCTTTATGACTAAATATCTAATACACCATTAACTAGACTGAGCTTCACTCTGGTGAACTGCTTTCTAGGCTATAGGCAGCTTTTTAGCACCAAAGTCCTACACCATGTATGAAATCATCAAATAATTAATCAACAAAACAAAATCCATAGGGATCATTTATTCTTAAGCCTTATTATTTGCTTCTGAGCCATCTGTTTCTTTCTAACTTCTCTCTATTTTCTTAAACTGTTGTTTCTTGCTTAGAATAAAACTGTTTGCCAAAATTATATTTCTTCACCTCATATTAAAGCAAAGATAATAAAATACTTCTTAATCATCAAAGAGCTACAATGTAAAAAACATATGTAATCTTTCTCCCCCAGGATACCAGGCCTATACCTCCCAGTGTAACTCCCGATATCATTCTGAATACACTTAAGAATACTCAAACCATAACAAAGACATACTAAAAGCTGTTAAACACATTCACTGACACTTTTATTTGTCTGCATGTATTTCATATGTATATAATTGCATCTTGCTAGAATCTCTAAGTAGTTAGGTTATCTTAATCCAAACAAATACACCTTTCCAAAACACTTAAGATTCTACTTTCTTTAAAACTTACTAGGGGTTTACAAAGATAATAAGTTTCCCGGTGAAATGCTTCTTTGTAAACCATCCCCAGCTTCCACTTTGGCTTTATCTAAGGACTCATGGGCCTCATACAGGTAACTTAGCCTCCTCTTAGGCTTAAACACAAGGACCCTTTCAGACTTCCTATAAGCATAGGAACATACCTTAGAATCAAAAGCAATACAGTAGTCTCCCTCTCCCCGATGGATGACCAAGATAGCCTCCTCTTGGGCTTTATACAATTGAATCCTCCCCAAACAAAGGAATGTATGATGACTCCAATATTCCCCAAACAGACAAAACACTTTTCTTCTCCCCAAAGAGCCAGTATACCAACAACTTTTCATCCTCCCATCTTAGGCTTCATATAATATACAGATAAAATCAAAAGTCAATCTCTCACAAATAAGCTTCACACCCGGGCTTTCAAATCAGGATACAGATAAAACTTTCCAGTAGAGTCAATTTTCATCTTTTAGCTTCAACCTTGGGCTTCAATAAAGGCACAAATTAAACCATTCCCTCTTTAGAGATGACAAATTATTTCTACTAAGCACCTTTTAGCTTCAAGCTTAGGCTTCAATCAAGGCATATACAGTTAAACACTACAATCACTCAAAAATAGTCATAGTCTTGGACTTTAACTAAGCTAAACTTAATACATTCATAGTCTTGGACTTTAACTAAGCTAATCCCCAACAATCATAGTCTTGGACTTTAACTAAGCTAACAACAATATAGTCATAGTCTTAGACTTTAACTAAGCTACTCCTTAGTAAGTCATACACTTGGACTATAACTAAGATCACTTTCCACCAGTCAAATTTCCATACAAATACAGTCTTTCTTAAGCTATACAAATCAAGATACCAGATACCAGTTACCCATTTAGCTTATGCCTTGAGATATGCAATTCAAGCATCCGACCAACCAATCAATTACAAACAACTATTTCTTTTAGCTTCAATCCTGGGCTTTGACCAGGAAACAAACAAACCATTTAGCTTCAATCTTGGGCTTTGATCAAGACACAAAATTAAAAACCATTTAGCTTCAATCTTGGGCTTTAATCAAGACACAAATCAACAATTTGAACATCAACGTCTTGTGCTTTAACCAGGATACAAATTCCCTTTTCCTCCTAGCTCTAGCCTTTTAGGAGGAACTACGATGTTCTGATCCATCAATTCTCTTTTGGGGGTACATGATGCATGGTATGCGAATGGTAATGCAAAGATTTCAAAGGACTATAAGGTAAATTGTAATATTAAAAATAACACATTTTGAAATACTGAAAAAATCATCTTCATTAATGTCAAAAGAGAAGATTACAACTTTGAAGTATAAGTCTCAACAATCCTAATACATGAGAGGAAAGAAAACTAAGCCCATGAGATCATATATGATGAAATCCCAAAACCAGGCTGGTACTTTAAACGAATTCTTCTAATCTCTTTCTTGTACCGAATCTCAATGTCTTCCTTATCTTTCACAAGTTGATCCACTACAACTATCCGGGAACCAGAATCAGGAGGAATAACAGATGAAGTACTAGAGGAAAATAAATCCTCTTGCACTCTCAGTCTCTTCGTGACACGCTGCTCAAGTAGCTCAATGAGATCATCTTTCTCTTTCAGTTTCTCTTGCATAGCTGACTTCTCAAGTAACCGTGCTTCTTTCTCTCGCTTCATCTTGTCTAACTCTTTTTGAAGTGCAACTTTCTCATCAACAAGAGGAAGAAAATCTTATAAAGGCAAAATAGGAAGAAAAAAAGGTTCCTCAGGTGGATAAGGCATCCTAAGCTTGCAAGCTCTAGATCGAATCCACTGAATATAACACTCGGAAAGATCAAGGTGTTATCTTCCCAATTGACCTTTCTCTTTCTCATGAACAGAATGCCAAGAATGAGTGATTTTTTTCTTCACCTATAAATGATCCACACCACTAAGAAAGAAGAAACTCGATAACAAAAGATTGCTTGGTACCTCCTTCAAGCAATGCCCAAATTGTCGTCTAGGAAGAATAAGGTTGTAACTAATTCCACCACATGTACCAAGAAGAGATATGTTGGGAAACTCTCCACAACCATCAATAAGCACTCTGGTATCATAATATGAGCAATACCAATTCATATCAACATGAGTAAGAGACATAAGCCTTTGAGACCATATTCGCTTTTCTCTATTCTCAGTGAAGACATCAGACTTTGGTAGGTTCGAAATAAACCACCTATACAGAAGAGGCGCACAACACTATAGATGGGCAAAGTAGGCACCAGATTTCTCTTCAAGAAAATATGAATAGCATGCTCGTCAACAATACCATCTAGGTTGGAAAACAACACAATACCATAGATGAGAAAAGTGAGAATGGCTTTAAATGCATCCCTATTACCCATGTCGAAAGAAATAAAAGCTTTACCCATCAAGAACTTAGAATTGATTCCACAAACATCCCCTTTAGGAACAAACCTTCCTTTAAGATTGAATTCCTTAAAACAAAGGGCTTTAGCAATAACTTTGGTCGTAAGCTCCTCTTCCAAACCACTGAAAAGAAACTACTTATCCAAAATCGACAAACCCATCCAATAGGAATACTCCTCTATGGTCGGAACAAGCTGATAATCGGAAAAGGTGAAACAATGATGCAACGGGTCATAGAACTGAACCAAGGTATAAAGAATTCCCTCTGGTACATCGATCTTTAGAATGAACAAAAGTTTACCATAACATTTCTGGAAATTATCAGTATCATCCACCAAAGTTCTAAGCTTTCTCAACTCTCCTAAATTAGGACTCTTGAAATTGTACTTCCGAGTATTCCTCCTTTCGACATTCAAATCCAAAGATATCTGGAATATTTGAAAAAGTGCCTATAAGTCCCTTGAAATCTTGAGAATAATGCACATGAATGCATGAGTGCATGTATGCAACAAACACAAACAAGATCACACAAAGAACACGGGTCTAGGTTCCGAGTCACGAGCATGAAGTTAAAGGATAAGAACACTAACCCCAAAAAGGTATGACTAAAGTCTTGTATTCATTGTACCTGCATAAAACCAAAAGGGTTCTAACCGAGGTTCTCGGAGTTAGCAGCCATCCTTCGGATATCATCGGTACGTTGGACTACTCCCCAACCGATAATTTCCTTAAGAAAACCTTGTCCGGGTGTAGTATCGTGTGATAACCACCCTAGGTTTACACCTGGATAGCTTCCGCATTACGTTCATAAAATGGCCTGGATGGGTTAAAGGTTCTACGGTCCTCAACATGATCAGCTCCAGGTCGGAAAAGAAATGCCATGATACGATTACTCACCATGACATCAGTAATTTGAGAGAGCCTAACTAAGTGGTGATTATTGAATTGATATTGTATTGGACTACTCTATCGTGTATCTCTTTGAATATATCCATCCTATCATAATTTCACTCAGATCCAAGTACATGATATATCTAACTCATAGAGGATCACCAAACCAAAACAGAACAAACAATAGCAAACAAATCAAGCCAAAGCAATAAATAAATCAAATTAGGTCGAATCCACTTAGAGATTACTCCCCAGCAAAGTCGCCCCTTTTCTGTAGCGGGTAAATCATGAATGTAAGCTATCAATTAACTTAACTTAAAGTAAACAAAGTCGCCACCGCGCTTTTATTTTATTCCAAAAGGAAAAGGAAAAAAGAGCGAATAAAATCTAATGAATCTAAAAGAAAAAAGCTAAAGAAACAAGCAGAGAAAGGGCAAGGGGATAGGTTACAAAATGGGAAGGTTTTAAGCACCCAAAATGTATGTGGTATTCCACAGGAGCCCTTTGAAAAATTTATTTCTTTTGGTTTGAAAATGGTTTGTTTAAATGAGAATGGGGGGATGAGAAAGGAATTATGTTTTAATGTTTTTGTGTTTGGAGAGGTTTACCACCTCATGCCTACATACCCACAATATGCAATGTAAGATCAAAACCCCGTATTTCATGGTACAAATAGTGAAAATTGCTTGGTTTTGATTGATTTTATTAAGTGAAGACAATTTATCATTTTCAAGTGGATAACCTCACAAATCTACCATGAGAAAGAGGGCATGGACTCATACATCATTATAGGGAGGGCGCCAACTCAGATAAAATCAATGAGTATTCCACTAAGCCCCCATGAATGAAAAGAGACTCAATTACATCAAACTACAACCATGGAGATATGAGAGACTTGCACCCGACTAGAGAAGAATGACTCATAGTCTAAACTTGCAAAGAAAACAAAAAAAAGGTGCACAAAGGCACAAGACAACTTGAGTGAGTTTAGTTATTTTTATTTTTGAATTGAAGTCAAAATGATTAAGTTCATTGACATTTATTTAAAAGAAAAAAAAGAAGTAAAAAGTCATTTGACAAAAGTCAAGGTTTTATTTATTAAAGAGGTGAAGGGTTTTTAAAACAAGAATCCTTTGAAAAAGAAGGAATTTTTGAAAATTGAAGAAGGGGAGGAGATGAAGAGGTTATCCTAAAAAATAAAATAAAAGAGATAAATGAAGAAAGATCTAACCAAACTTGATGATACTTCCAAGCATAAGCACACGAGTTCCATTCTTAAAATCATGAGCTAACAAATGGCCAAATAAAGGCTAAAGTACCAACTTCCATGATGATCAAAGCAAATGGAAAGTGTCCTAGGATCTAAGTCCAAAACTCCAATTCCAATGCTAAGGATAGTAACCATAGTCCAAGAGCAAGATCATAAGTTTTTTAGAGGTTTAATCCTTTATTAATAATTTTGTGTCCAAATGGACAAAGGAAAAAGCACATAAACATAAACATAATAATGGATGACAAAACATAATAAAAAAAGAGATAAGGGAGCAAGAGATAAAAATAAAGAGGATAAGGGGCAAGATGAAATTAAAATGATAGTATAGTAATAGTAATAATATGTACAAAATAATGGTATGATGAACTTAATCATCCACAACCAACATAGTAACAAGGCATTTAATGCCAAAACTGAAAAGGTAACCGATTTCACTTAATATCTTACACTATAGTGATTAATCGATGCGATTAGACCCAAATTCTATGAAACTTGAAAGAAGATTGGGATACCCAAAGCAACTACACATCAAACTTCAAAAGTCAAGGATCTAAAGCAAATGACTAACCACTTTGGGATTACGCGACCAACACGAGGCCCGGTCCATGAAAGTGCAAGTATCTAATTGGATTTTTATTCTAAATTAGGGACATATTTAGGTCTATGTTAAGAAATCACCGAGTAATTTACAGAGTAATTACCCTACAAATAAGGTCGACCAAAACCAATTAAGGTTAACGATGTTAGTGTTAATACATGCGAGAAACGATATGTAAATCGCTATCCGAATGCAATGCCGCACAAAAATAAATATGAATACCTAATTGAGTTACACTTATGGTATTATTTCATCTTTAAGTTCAATCACTCATTTTTTTGGATGCAAGTATGAAAATATATCACTAATGCAAAGTACCTAAAGTGAATTAAATAATTCACTTAGAGGTAGATTTGAACTAATGAATATTAACCACTCTAATCTACACCCAAAGTCCATTGAATTTAAAGAGAAATCAATCCCAAAAATGTATCCCAAGGTAAAAATAAGAAGGGAGAAAAAGAAGCAAAAGGAACCAAAAACAAATCAAAAACAAGTGAAAATTTCCACTAGAACAGTGTTAATCAGTTAACCAGTTAACTCATTGAAAATATGAATTTTTGCACAAAATTACACTGTTTAACCGATTAACTAATTTGCACTGCAAATGATTAATAGGTTAACACTGCACTAGAGGCAAAAAAAATGGCCAAAATTCAGCATGATCCTCTTTTAAAACAACTTTCAAACACCTTATAATCATGAACTGAATTGGCACAAATTTTAAAGTGAAAAAATAGTGAGTTCCCTGCAATCAAACAATAATTTATGATCCAATGGATCAACAACCAAAAGTCCCAAAGATCTACATCTTGAATAATGGTGATGAAGGTGTAACAATGGAGGAGGATGAATTACCAAGAACAAACTTCAAATTACTCCACTAGCAAGCTTGATCTACTGAAATTGATGAAGAAATATGAAAAGTGTCGCTCCCACCAAATGACACAGGGCCAAGAGGGGTACAGACGCGAACGGTCGGCGAAAGAGAGAAGAGAACACACAGGGGTGAACTCAGAAAGACAAGAGTCGCCATCTAGGCATTTTTATCCCGGAGGAAAGGTAATGCTGCATAGACCTAAGGAAAGATGGATAAGACGGTTGCGAACCAGAGAGACTGAGAAAGGGGGTTGGTTACAACCTGGGAAGGTATTAGCACCCAGATTGTCCGTCGTACTCGACGGGATCCACGCTTAAAAGACTTGTGTTTTAAAGGGGTAGTGTCTGTGCAATTTGTGTATCAAAGAGCTGGAAAAGGATGTACAGGTGTCAGTGTAAAAGAAATGTGAAGTGTATAAGAGAGAGTGTCAGTGTAGGATAAGAATGAAATGCTCATGACTATGAGGCTTAAAGAATAAGGCTGGAAAGAGGGGGAATATACAGAGACTTTTGTTCGATAACTGTTAAGTTATGCCTACGTATCCTCTCGTGCAATGAGGAAGTCAGAACACCATAGTTCGATCCAAAGAGACTGAAAGATAAATTGACTGATGAACTGCTTGCTTGTCTATGCTCAAGTGTATGACCTGTCTGGCTCAGGTGCAAACTGTCTTGCATTAGACGGAAGAAGCAGGTTCTCGTTTATGAGTGAATGAGATGAGAAAAGAATCCCGGAGGAGACGATTATTGTTTGTTTTTTGTGTTTTCAGTCTTTTATTACTTTTGAAAGTTTGCCATAAGAAAATGAGCTTAAGCCTAAACCAATGGGTTAGTAAACTCATCACATCCTCCCTCTGATTAGGGGTAATGAGAATACCTTAAGTGTGAAGTCAGTATCTCACACTTAATCACCATGATGTAGGATTAAGGTCATTAACCTACTTGTTATTATTTAGATGTTTTTGTTGTTTTTGTTTAGTGTTAAGTAATGAGTTTAAGCCATGATCAAGGATTTAATGGACTCATTACACCATCCTAATAGAAGGATAATAGATGAGAACATTTAAGCTGAGAAAGACTCCTCAACTTAATCCATGATTAGGGATTAACCTCATGACAAAACAAAGCCTTTATTAAGTGGATTTTAGTTAATGATATGATGAAGAAGTGATTTTTATGGTTTGTAAGACAACTTGAGGAGGACTTGTCCATTAACACTAGGGTTAGTCCTTCTTAACCAATTAAGGAAGAATTAGAACCCTAATGCAAGGCCCAAGTTACAAGTTTGATGTATTGATGATTATTAAGTGGATTAATTAAAGGATTTTAAACACATTAAGGGTTTAACACTTAGGATTAAAGTTATACACTCCATCCTAATAGAAGGATGCAGGCATAAGCTTAATCACAAAGCCTTAAAGCCTTTGGGGTTTAGTCCCTGATTGTGAGGTGGGGAGAGAAGACTCAAAGATGACACAAAGGTAAAACTAAATGGGGGGACTAATCAAACCCTAATTATTATCATGCTTAGTCATTCCTAGGGTTAATGAGGCTTAAGAAAGAATCTTCAAAGAGCCACCAAGGAGAGAAGCAGATGAAAGGAGAAGAAGAAAGGAGAAGCAAAACAACTTGCTTCACTTAAGAAGACAAGTTGCTTGAAGAAAGAAAGTAAGATGAACAAGAATGAGCAAGCTCAATCCAATACACATACAAAAGGCAGCAAAGGAAGTATGAAAGAGATGAAAAAGAGATTATGAGAAGTGAAGGCAAATTCACTTCTCAAACAACTTACCACCTGAAATGTTAGCATAAGAAATGAAATGCAATGCAAATGAGATGAAATGTGATGATGCAAACCAAAACCAGAAGCATAAGCAGGATGTTGAGGATGCTAAGAGATGATGCAAACATATGACAAGAGATAAGAATGATCATACAAGCATGAGAATGCAAATGAAGCATGTATTGAACCATGGATGTTCATGAAAAGTTATGAAATGCAATGGACATACAACATGGCAAATAAAAGATGTAATGATCAAACATGATTCTAATATGTCCTAAGATGTATTATGAATCAAATGGATGCACAAAATGTCATGGCAAGTCATGGTATGCAAGAAAATGGAAGGTGGATGCAAAGGAAGGCATAAATTAGGGTTTATGATCAACACACAAAGCAAAATCCAAAACCAGAAGCAAGAGACATGATAAAAATTTGAAAAAAGCAATCAAAGGAACCCTAAACCTATACAAACTCACTGCCCAAAGGAGGGGATCCAACTCTTAACCTATTGAAAGTTATGAATTTTCTAAGATTACTAGGGTTTTAAGGTACCTTGACAAGAAAAATGCAAAACAAAATGAAAATGCAAGATCAATTCATGCCAATTTTATCCTACAAACTAAATGTTATGCAAGATGTAATGCAAAAAGAATCATTGTCCAACTCTCAATGGTTAGGCAGAAATGAATTTTTGAAGTTTGAAACAAAATATGGCCTTGAAATGAAATTAATTCCAAAGAAAATTATCAAAAGGCATCAAGATCAAAAAAGAAATTTGGTTTGAGAGTGGGACAATGTTTCTAAATGTTTTCAAATGCTATGTGAATTGTTTTGTGATTTTTAAATACCTAAAAGTATTTTTAATTAATTAATTTTCATTAATTAATTAAAAATAAACTTTTAAATGATTTAAAAATAATTTTTAATGCAAAAAATAAAAATAAAAATATTTTTGTATTCTGAAAATTAATTAAACCTTTGACAAAAAATTTCAGAATTTTTAAAGGTTTTTTGCTATTTTAAATTAAATGTACAAAATAAATCAAATAAAATGAAAATAAAAATGAATTAATGAGAAGTATGCGCAATCCATGGCTGAGATTCAAAGCTGGGTGGAGGGAGTTGACTGGCGCGTAAAGGAATGGTCCAGATGCATTCTGACTAATTAATTCAAATTAATTTAATTAATTAAAGATTAGGGTTTAATGACTGATCTTGGTCGTCCATACGCGCGGGGAGTCAACCAAAGTCCACAAGATCAAGGGTCCAAATTCAAATTTTGCCCTAAACGCAATTAAGACTCTAATCACTTTCAGGTGGCCGGAGAAGACCTCTGGTCATCTTCTCCGGCCAGCTCTCCCCTGAGATTTTTCTAAAACACTCCCTAGGCTAAATCAAACCCCCAAATCTCCAGAAATGATCCCCAAACCCCCTAGAACAAGAATCCAGCATCAAATTTCATTTATTCATCATCAACAACAAGATTCGAACAAAAACCTAAAACTGAACAAAATTTCAGAACAACCATACACCCTCAAAACTCAATCATTTTCAAAAATAAAAGGTTCATTGAACTCAGGGAATCAAACTTAACCATTTAACAACATAAAATAGAGCTTCTGGAAAAATGAATTTCAATGGCTACCTGAATCGAAGCTTTCAAACCAAGAGCTTCTGGACCAATTCCTTGCTTTCAATCAACTCTACTGACCTCCCTCAAGTGTTTGCAAAGCTTATCTGGAGTTTATTTAGGCTAGTTTGTGAGATTGACTGAGTTCTGTTCAAAGAGGGGGAGAAATCGTGTTTGGTTTGTGTGAGGTTTTGGGCTGTTTCAATGGTTGGTTTGTGATCAGTGAGTCATTTTGAGATCAATGGTGAAGTTGGTTTGAAGAATGGTTGAGTGAGCTGAGAGATTCGAATGGTTTTGCAAGTTGGAGGATTTTTGATAACTATGGCTTGGAGTGTGTTTCAGCATGAGTTGTCTGGTGTTATGGATTGCCTTTGGTCCACTTATCACTCATGGATAGGTCTGTGGAGTGGTTGTGCCCTATTGTGATTGGTATGGGTCTTTTGCAAAAAAGTCAAGCTTTGTGTAAGAGAGTTATGGGCTCATGGCTAGCCAAGGACAAGAGGGGTGTCCTGCGCAGCAAGAAGTGAGGAGGACCATAGGATCAGTTTTGAAGCCAGCCAGCAAGTGGATTAGGGTTTGAAGGATGTTTTGCAACTTTGTTCCACTTTGCCCCTTTTGAAATTTATTGATCCACAAGCCATGAAAATGAGTAAACTTTTGATGCAATCTGATCTTTAGGCCTTGGTTTGTGTTTGTATGAAGATTATAAGTCCATTTGATAGCACAATTTGCCTTGGCAAGTGGTTTTGCAACTTTGCCTCTTTGGTAGAAAACTTGAAATTATGTGATTTTTCCCAACTTTGACAAACCATAACTTTTGATCCAAAATGAATTAGAACAATTTCTTGTACTTTTTGAAAAGGGAATGATCCATTCTACAACTTTCATGACCAAAGTTTTCTCATTTGAAGCATTTTTGAATCAAAAAGCAAGGGTTGAAAAAGTTTCCCAAAATGGCAAGTTTCCATTACAAGTCATTTTCCCAAAAAGTCAACTTTGCAAATGGCTTGAAATTCTTCAATTTTGTGAACCTCTAACATCTTCTATGATCAAATAAAGATCATACATAATCAAAATGATGATAAACACCCTTTGGTTGGGTCATTGAGGGCCTCAGATGCCCTGATTTTACACTGACTTGCTCAAGAAGTCAACTCTTGATTAGATGCCTTCCCCATGGAATTTCTTCATGAAAATTGATATGCATGATCCCTATACCATATAGAGACCAATAGAAACAAGAATGACCAAAAAATTTGGAGTTATGGCCTTTGAAACCAAAACCCTAATTCTAGGTCATCTGTGTAGTCAATCCTGGCTCTGCTTCCATGCCATTCCCAGTTCTTGTGATTCTTTGATTTTCTTGACTTTGAGAGGATATAATATGATGTTTGAACATACATGGACCCCTTTGAAGTGACTGATGACCTTTGGAGTGGCTCAAATGGCTCTTGGATTGCTCAGATCACTAACCCTAGATGCAGATGACTTTGAACCAATGCAGTGAAGCAAATATGCAAATGAGATGCTATGATTGAACTTATGCATATGAAAAGATCACAAGCCATGGTGTGAATGGGTGAGGGCAAATTTGGGGTGTTTACAAAAAGGATGAAGGTTTAGCTCAATTCAGTTAATAAAAGAAAACAATATTTTTGGATTTTAATTAATGGTTAGTAAACATAAACAAATAAAACACATAAAAACGATGGTGATACCCTATGAGGCATAAACCTCAACAAAAAAGGATCGAGGAACCATTGCTTGATCTTGTTTGTATGCAAAATGATGCAAATGCAAACACAAACTTATGGGGCAAAAATTAGGGTATTACAGTATTGTATACATGGCACCACTAGAGGCGAGTTTATCCAAAGTGATAACGCCTACCTGGCATCACGACCCTACCATACCAAGCACACCGATGTTTACTGGCTGGTGGAACACCTTTTCAGACTCACTCAACACATCGTAATGATAGCTCAGGTGTGTATGACGTACCGAGAACACAAATGTTTATTGGCTGAAGGAAATACCCCAATCGGCTCTCTCAACTCATCGCAACGGTAAGTAAGTTGGATTGTCTCCATGGTCATATGTGATTTACCACCTAGTAGCTTAGGCCTACTTTGATTCGAGCTTACATAAAAATCCAAGTCCGAATGTTCAACTGAAACCAACGTAAGCAAGTGGTCGTCACCATAATACACGTCAATCACACACAGGTAAAGCATCTTCGAACGTTCAATCGGAACGAACTAAAATGATTAATCAAATGATCACATCATTTCATTCCAACATAATGTATTTATTCGGCATATATTCATATAAGTAGAATAAATGATCATATCATGGCATTACATAAACCAAAGCGCTAGTCATAACAGACAGGGGAGGCATCCGGTTCCCGATACATAATGGAACTGCACTTGAGGGGAAAAAATTAAATTTTGTCCAGGAAAGTTTTCTATGAGAACTAGCAGCGAGGATACTTTGTTATGAGAAGTCCCAACAAGCGAAGTCAGAGGCTTCAATAAATTCTGGATTGGGGGGTTCGCTACACGACTGACAGCGAGGGTACTTCCCTACACAAAAGTCGCTACGTGCGGAAAAATAAGAAATCGCAGAAATATGATTTGAGCGTCAAAATGCCAACTTTTTCATATGCATCTAACAATAATCACCTACAGAACATATTTCACAATACATATGTAATTTATTACTCAAATGGGGTCATATTCATGCATATAAGGTTTATTATGTGACAATTCACTCATACCCTAACCCTAATCATGAAAACCCTAAAACCCAAGTCTCTAACTATGAGACTCACCTTGATTAAGGAGTGTAAAAGTTGTAACAGAAAGAGATGATGATGAGAACTAAGGGTTTAGAGCTAGTTTTTGAGGCATGCAAGGTTGGAGAGCTTGAGCTTAACAATGGAACTCTTCTTCTTTCTCTTATTTCCACGTTCCACTTCTCTTCCCGAGAAAATCTGTTTTAGAACAATTGATGGAATGAGACATATGCCAAACAAGTCTCTAATTATCCTACTTATAAGGGTGAAATGCCCAAACTACCCTTAGACACTTATTTAGTCTATTTCTCTTAATATCACTAAATAATATGTCTTGTATAATTTATCTCCTAATGTTTTCACCAAATTTAATTAGTAATAGCCTTTAGGGAAAAATTATATCGTGTATTACATTGTATTTTTAATCATATTATTCTTTATATTGTCGTTTAACTTTCTTCTTCTACATTTATTACTATTTCAATTTAAATTTACTATTATTCTTAAAAACATATTCTTTTTACAACTTTCTATTTTTATGACAGTTTGCAAACAAACGCGTTTCCAAAACTATATCCAACCCAAAAGCATACCCCGTGCGTAGGCACGAGTTTGTTACTAGTTATTTTCAAAATAATGAGCATATTCAAAAACATTAAAACTATTTAAAAGGCATTAAAAATACAAAAACCAAGACTTACACCAACATCAACAAAAATGAGTTTCAAATGCTCCTTCTTGTTTATTATCATGGTCCATTTGTGATGAACTCTAATGGCAATTTTCCAGAGCTCTTTCTAGACACTTATGTCAGCGATCTTTTCAAACGGACTTGCCATTTCACAATTCTTACGTAAATATGTAAATCAAAATCAGTAATACATAAAGACATACAAAAATATGGACGCAAACAGAATCAGACCACATAAACAAATTTGCTCACAAACATCAAAATAACAACTTCACATAATAAATTCAAAAAATGAAACATAGTTGCTCACAAAACATCAATATAACAACAACAACAAGAGAATCGGAAAAAAGAATCAGAATAACTCACAAACATCAAAATATGAATAAAATGAACAAAAATACAAATACGAACACATACTAAAACCTAAAGTTTTATCAATTATACCAATGAGCATTACGTCATATGCTCAAAATCAATACCTAGAAAATGAACAAATACATGGATAATGAAAAAGACAGACCAATTGTTAGTAAAATCATTTGCAAAGTTCATTTTGTTCAACCATGATGTTGAGCTTCTTAGTATCAAAATGGCAAAAAATTCAAAATACAAAATAACGATGAAGAGGAAGAACAAATAAGATCAGAATTAGGTTGGTGTGAAGTTATCAAACATCACCTTCAGATTGAGCGGATGGAGCAAGAGAGAGAAAGTAGTTCAATATTTATGGGAGAAAATATAAAGTTGTATTTTGGAGAGATACATGAAAAAGTTGAATTTTAGTTAATGTGATAAAGTTTAATCAAATAGTTTATGAGTAACTAATCAAAGCAAACCAAGTTGCAAGATAAAGTAAATTGGAAGTAAATATAATAAGTAATAACCAAACAATACAAATTATGGTAGGTTGGTTGCAAAAAAATAAATTTTGGACACAGATTACCATCAAATTGGTGACATGGCAGAATTATAGATTAGGGACAAATTTGTATTTTCTACAACATCTTCTTTTCTTATATTATAGATTATGTAATAAAAATTATATTATAGATTATGTAATAAAAGAAAAATAAAATGAATGTGATTTATTTTATTATTATTATTATTATTATTATTATTATTATTATTATTTTATGCTAAATTTGAAAATATTTAGATATGTCTTTAAAAAGAAAATAAAGTCATTTTAGTTAATTATACTTCCACGAATATTCGTCTAGTGCATACTGAAATAAGTAGGAGATATATACAACTATTATTTTTATTCATATGTAATATACACATGTTGATGATGTGGCTCAAGTACAATAATTTCAATCCATTTCATTTATTTATTTTAATTTTTTTTTTCCCTTATCTCTTACTCTTGTTATTATATTATTTTTAAATAAATATAAATTGAATCAATTTAATATTTTTTAATTTTGTAGTTACCAAAGGTTTATAGAATAGTCTTTTTTTTATTTATTTATATTGATTCTTAGTTGTCATTTTTAAATTTTCTTTTCAATAAAAAAGTAAATTAAGTTAATATTCTAGGATTTACAAATTTTATATAATTTTAAATTTTAAATCAATATAATTTTAAATCTATATAATCAAAACATTAGAATATTGTGACGAGAACTGACAAACATTAACTCCTATATAAATCACTTTCTTGTAGATACTTAAGTTATTATTTTTTTCTAGACAAATATATTTTGTAGCGGAAATGTGGAAATAAACATTAACTCCTATATATTTTTCTAGACTATATTCATAAATAAGAATGGAAATAAATACTCTAGAGGATTTACATTTATTACAAATAAAAATAGTTAAAAAAGATTTTAAAGATAAAATATATTTTGAAATCTACCATAAAATGACCAAAAGTAATTAAAAATGATTTTAAAAACAAGATATATTTTGAAATGTATGCAATTAATTTTGCGAGAAGCAATGATGTGGCTGAAGAACTATAGTTATAGTATTTAGTATGTATTGATTCCATTTATTTTAATTTACAAGAGTCATTCTACACTCGTTATTCGTGTTATAAACAATGCTTGAACAAACTCACTATATAATTAAAAAAAGATTTTTAAATAATTATTTTAACATATTTATGTGATTACATATGCTAGATAGAGCATTGTTGCTTAAGAAACATAATTATGGTATTTGGTAAGTATGCATTGAATTTTAGTGCTCTTGAATTTACTATGATTACTTTGCACATGTTATCTGGGTTATAAACAACACTTAAACAAAATATATATATATATATATATATATATATATATATATATATATATATATATATATATATATATATATATATATATATATATATATATAAATTGGATTAAGTACTTATGATTAACTCAAAAATAAAATACTAGAAAGTAATTAAAATAATTTTAAATTTAAAAATCACATTTTGTCATATATGTGATTTCATTTTCAAAAAGCGAAGGTCAGGTCTAAAAATTGTGATTCTAGTATTGATAAGTATAAAATAAATTAAATGCGTAAGGATTTGCAAGTGTAACATGCAGCTAAAAATCCATAATTCTAATATTGATAATTAGAAACAAAATATAATTGATTCCTTGATTAGTTAAAAAACTCACAATGGTTAGAGTTTATGGTAACTAAAGATAACAACAAAGATCGATTATAAACTGTTATTCTTTCTTTTATCTTTAAACAAGATTACAAGTATACAAGAATAACAAATAATCTCTCTTATTTTTGAATTAGGATTTTATCTTCATATTTTCCTTTATTCTAAAAGATGAGAGACTAATTTGTTATTTATAAGAAAACTAACATACTAACCTAATGGACTTTTTAACAATTACTCATTACAAGCTAACTTAGGGTACAAGTTAACTTAAACAATTGGATCCATAACACAAGGTCCAATTAAACAACAACAACATGTGAGCGGACTTCGACGACATGTTAAACCTAGAGTTCGTTCAAATATCTCACAAATCTCCACCTTGGAACAAACTCGAACAAACTCTATAACATCAAGGAAACAATTAAACATACATACTAGAACTGACTTCGACTACAATATGTATAACTTCTGCACTAGCATGTGAACTAGCTTCGACTTCATGCTAAACCTCTTTCGTGTCAGAGTTTGATCCAATATTCCACAATAAACATAAATTAGTTTTGGTGCATCAAGGTTTACAACTATCACATTGCACCTGTTATTTGTACTATAAACAACACTTAAGCAAACACATTATATGCTTATTTCTAACTATGAATTAAACGAGATACTCTAGGATTTACGATTGTCACAAGTAAACAAAACAAAATAGTAATTTAAAGTATTTTCAAATTAAACCTATATTTTAACACCCATGTGCAGAAAAAGTGATAACATGACCTAATAAACGTAATTTCAGTTTGAATAAGCATGACTTGAATTCAATGTACATAGTTTATATATGTCATCTTGCATTTGTTATTTGCGCTAGAAACAACACTTATTCTTATCTAGTCAAACTAATTTAATTGCAAAAATCAAACACATGTGAAGAATTATCGAACACGCAACCCAACCTATCAAATACATGTATTTGCCATTATCATTTATGTGGAATATTAGAACAAACCCTAGTACAAATAGCATGTCGTTGAAGTTTGCTCACATGTTATTGTTTTATTGGGTCTTGTGTTATGGATTCAAATGTTTAAGTTGGCTTTACCCTAAGTTAGCTTGTAATGGGTAATTGTTAAAAAGTCCATTAGGTTAGTATGTTAGTTTTATTATAAATAACATACTAGTCTCTCATATTTTGCATAAGGAAAAATAGGAAGATAAAACCCTAATTCAAAAGTGAGAGAGGTTATTTGTTATTCTTGTATACTTATAATCTTGTTTAAAGAGAAAGGAAAGAATAACAGTTTATAACCAATCATTATTGTTTTCTTTGGTAACCCTAAACCCTAACCCTTGTGGGTTTCTTGATCATAAAGAAACCTATTATACTTTGTTTCTAAGGTATCTAATTCACAGCAAATTGGTACGGTGAGCGTGGAGAAGATGCCTTCAACAAAGTATGAGATTGAAAAGTTCACTGGAGTGAACGATTTCAATCTGTGGCGCTTGAAGATGAAAGCCCAACTTGTTCAGCAGGGTTGTTTGGAAGAGTTAAAGGGAGAGACAACCATGAATGTCGCGTTGATGGTAGCTGAAAAGAAGACCATGATTGAGAAAGCACACAACGTTATATTGTTAAGCCTTGGTGATAAGGTTCTTCGACAGGTATCAAAGGAGACAACGGCATCAGGGTTATGGTTGAAACTTGAAGGTTTGTACATGACCAAATCGTTGGTGAATCGACTCTACCTGAAGCAGGCCTTGTATTCATTCAAGATGAGTGAAGACAAAGTGTTGGCTGTGCAGTTGGATATATTCAATAAGATGATTCTTGATCTTGAAAATATTGATGTGAAGACCGATGATGAAGATTAAACGTTGTTGTTGTTATGCGTTTTGCCTAGAACACATGCTCACTTCAAAGAAACCCTCTTGTATGAAAGAGAGTCCCTAGCCTTTGAAGATGTTCAATCTTCCTTGTACTATAAGGACTTGAACGAACGAAAGGAGCATAAACCTTCGACGGTTGGTGAAGGTTTGGTCGTTAAGGTGAAATTCTTGCGAAAGGATGGTAAGTTCAACAAGAAGAAGGGAAAAAGTCAGCAAAAGTCTTATAGTGGTGAAGCATCTGTGTTCGATGTTATCATTGTAAGAAGGAGGGTCACATTCGAGGTAATGATAATGGCAATGCTGCCATTGTTCAAGATGATTTCAACTCATTTGATGTTCTTGTGGTTTCGAGCGGCAACTCAAGAAAATAGAGGATTATGGATTCAAGTTGCACTTGGCACATGACTCCAAATAAATACTTGTTTGAGGAATTATGTGATCAAGATGGTGGATCAGTGCGACTGGGAAACAATAAAGCTTGTAAAATTGCAGGTATTGGATTTGTGAGATTCAAGCTCCGTGATGTGTCAATAAGACTATTGAGTGAAGTTAGGTATGTACCTGACTTGAAGAGAATTTTGATTTCTCTTGGTAAATTCAACAAGAAGGGATATGTCTTTCAAGGAGAGAAAAGTATCCTAAGAGTCATGAAGGGGTCAAAGGAAGTCTTGAGAGATGTGAAGAAACAAGGCTTGTATACCCTTGAGGCTGAAGTTATAAGTGGTTCAACAAATGTTGCATCACGAAACTATTGTCGAAGACAAAATTATGGCACATGAGAATGGGCCATGTTAGCGAGAGAGGCTTGTTCGAACTGGGGAAACAGAACCTGCTAGGTGGTGACAAAGTCGAGAAATTAGAGTTTTGTGAACCTTGTATATTTGGTAAATCCTATAGGGTGAAGTTTAACAAAGGTAAACAAAGAACACATGGATCCCTTGATTACATCCATGCTGATCTTTGGGGGCCTGCAAGGAATCCTTCACATTCAGGTGCAAGATATTTTCTATTCATAGTTGATGACTATTCCATAATGTTATGGGTATTCATTCAGAAGACGGAGGATGAATCTTTTGAGAATTTCAAGAGTTGGAAGGTTCTGGTCGAAACTTAAACTGGCATAAAGGTCAAGAGGTTGAGAACTGATAATGGCCTTGAATTCTGCAATGAAGCTTTCGACAGTTACTGTGTCGAGTCTGGGATTGCAAGGCATAAGAATGTAGCAGGTAATCCTCAGCAAAATGGTCTAGCTAAGAGATTCAATCGAACAATCATCGAAAGGGTTAAATGCATGTTGGTTAGTGCTGGATTGAAGAATGTGTTTTGGGCTGAGGTTGTTTCGACAATGACATATCTGATAAACAGATGTCCTTCGACTGCGTTAGATATGAACACACCTGAAGAAGTTTGGTCGGGATATCCACCAGATCTCAACAAACTGAGAGTATTTGGTTGTGTATCCTATGCTCACATTAGACAAGACAGAGTCGAACATAGAGCTCTGGAATTCATGTTCATGGGATATCCTGAATGAGTCAAAGCTTATAGGTTATGGTGCCTAGATCCAGGTCACAAGAGGTGTATCACCAGTCGAGATATAGTTTTCAATGAAGTTGAGATGGCTTTCAATAAAACTGACGATGTTGCCGAAGAGATGGAATAGGGAGAAATTCTTGTTAAGGTGGAGCATAATGATGTTTAATTGTATGACCCAGATGAATTCGAAGAAGAAGCAGAAACTGTTGTCGAAGATGAGGAGACTGACAATGACTACATGCTGGCAAGAGACAGGTCGAGAAGAGTCATCAAGCCACCTCAGAGACTTGGGTATGCAGATCTTATAACTTATGCCTTAATCTCTGCAAGTGAGGTTCTAGACGAAGAACCTGAAAACTATAAGGAAGTATGAGGAGTCAAAATAAGAATGAATGACTGAAGGCCATGGATGATGAGATGAAATATCTTCATGATAATAATACTTGGGAACTAATCAAGAAACCTATTGGAGCTAGGTTAGCCAGCTGTAAATGGATTTTCAAAGTTAAGGAAGGAATCGAATGACTGGCGTCAAAGAGATACAAGGCAAGGTTGGTTGCAAGGGGGTTCACTCAGAAAGAAGGTGTCAAATTTAATGACGTGTTCTCTCTTGTTGTGAAACACATGTCCATTCGAATGTTGCTTGCCATGGTGGCACAATTCGACCTTGAACTGGAACAAATGGATGTGAAGATTGTGTTCTTGTATGGTGATCTTGATGAAACAATCATGATGAAGCAACCTGGAGGGTATGTCGAAGAGGGGAAAGAAGAGTATGTGTGCAAACTAAAGAGATCTTTATATGGCCTGAAATAATTTCCTCGACAGTGGAATAGGATATTCGACAAGTTCATGGCACACATAAGTTTCATCAGAAGTCAGTTCGACCACTGTGTTTACTTCAGATTTCAACCTGGTAATTCATTTGTTATTTTGTTGCTTTATGTGGATGATATTCTAATAGTATGCAACAATGTCGAAGATGTAATGAGGGTGAAGGTTGAACTCAATAAGGAGTTCGATATGAAGGATCTGGGAGTTGCGTCCAGAATTCTTAGGATTGACATCCAGAGAGTTAGAAAGCAATCGAGGTTATGCTTATCTCAATAGGCATACTTGAACAAGATTCTTGATAAGTTTGGTATGTCGAATTCAAAGCCTGTTGTGACTCCAACAAACCCTTAATTCAAGCTGAGTATAGATCAGTGTCCTAATACTGATGTCGAAAGAGCTTATATGAATAGCATTCCATATGCTAATATAGTAGGTTCTTTGATGTATGTTATGGTCTGCACTAGACCCGACATAACATATGTAGTAAGTCTTGTAAGCAGGTACATGTCGAATCCTGGAAAGACTCACTAACAAGCATTGAAGTGGATTCTAAGGTATATAAATGGGTCTCTGAGCAGAGTCCTAATTTATGGTGGAGCCTTGGGTGAAGATAGTAAAGCATCAATTGAAGGATATGTCGACTCTGATTATGCAGGTTATATGGATTCCAGAAAATCTATTTTCTGGATATGTTTTCACTATGTTTGGCACAACAATTAGTTGGAAAACAACACTTTAGAAGGTTGTTGCCTTATCAACCACTGAAGCGGGATATATCGCCCTAACTGAAGTTGTAAATGAAGCATTGTGGCTTGAAGGTTTTGTGAAGGAGATGAAACTTCAAGGTCGAAGTATCACTGTTAAATGTGATAGTCAAAGTGCAATACACCTGTCGAAGAACTCAGCCTATCATGAGCGAACCAAACACATTGACGCGAGGCTGCATTTTATCAAATGGGTAATCGATCATGGAGAAGTCCAAATGTTGAAGGTTTCAACAGATCATAATGCTACTAATATGATCACCAAGACGTTGCCCAATTGCAAGTTTTTCCACTGTATGCAGTTGATAAAGTTGCATGAGGAAAACTAGTTTATTTCTTGTTGGTATAGGGTGTGTTTCAAGGTGGAGATTTATGGAATATTGGAACAAACCCTAGTACAAATAGCATGTCGTCGAAGTCTGCTCACATGTTATTGTTTAATTGGGCCTTGTGTTATGGATCCAATTGTTTAAGTTAGCTTGTACCCTAAGTTAGCTATTGTAATAGGTAATTGTTAAAAAACCCATTAGGTTAATATGTTAGTTTTATTATAAATAACATACTAGTCTCTCATATTTTGCATAAGGGAAAATAGGAAGATAAAACCCTAATTCAAAAGTGAGAGAGAGGTTATTTGTTATTCTTGTATACTTGTAATCTTGTTTAAAGAGAAATGAAAGAATATCAATTTATAACCAATCCTTGTTGTTTTCTTTGGTAACCATAAACCCTAACCCTTGTGGGTTTCTTGATCATAAAGAAACCTATTATACTTTGTTTCTAAGGTATCCAATTCACAATAATTTAAGTTGTGATTATAGACTAAAAAATTATTATCTTATTCTTAAATTTAATTTTTAGTAATTGAAAAATAAATTGAAAACAAATATATATATATATATATATATATATATATATATATATATATATATATATATATATATATATATTGAAATTCTGGGATCAGGTACGTGATGTCGAATCAGATATTTAAACACTTGAAGACTTAAACAAAACTTAAAGTGCAGGTAAATTAAATAACACATGAAATTGTTAACCCAGTTCAGTGTATCTCCACACTTACATCTGGGGGCTACCAAGCAGGAAGGAAATCCAATATAAGTAATATTAATTCTGGAATTAAACCAACCAGTTTAATCCTTCACTTAATATCTACCCAAGGTAATTTCTACCTAAGACACAACTTAGATATGAGTATCTACTCACTCCCCCTCAATCACACAGTGATATTTTACAATGTTTAATAAAATTGAAGTCACACTTCAAACACAACAGCTTGATCTTACTTAAAAGTTTCAATCAAGACACAATTCACTTTTTGCTTAAAAGCTCATAAAGTGACAAACAATTAAAACCTGCTATTAAACACAAACACCCTTTACAGTCTTCTTAATTTCGTCTTCTATTCTGAGAGTTTCTGTTCCTTAAATAAATGCTTGGTTTTTGGGATTTCTGTAAATTATCCAGTCCTGATAAATCCCACTGTCATCAAGGAGAATTAGGGTTAGTTAGTTTCTTACCTCCTTGATACAAGGTGTGTTAGTTATTTTGTTTCACTTAAGTCAGATAACTAAGCTCCCTAATGATGCGCCTTGGAGTGTTTATCTATTCACAATTTATTCCAGATAAATTCTCCTGAATTTACTTACTTCTGTTATGCATCATTTAAGTCTGGTAGCAGGTTTACGATGTCATAACATCTGGTGTGACATCCTGATGTCTTGACTCAATTCATTAACTTATACTCTGTTTGACAATGTCACAACATCTGGTGTGACATCCTGAACTAAGTTCAACACTTCTTGTTGGTCAAAAATTCTGCCAATTCTTAACATCTACAAACTCCCCCTTTGGCTAATTTTTGGCTAACATAATTTTCTGGTTATAGCAGCAGAGTTCTTTTATCAGAGTGCAGCAGAGTTCTTTTCTGTTGAATCATATGAGAGATAATACTTTGCTCCCCCTCAAACCTGAATGTAATTCTATGACTTGTTCAACAGAATTTGATATACCAATGAGCATTCAAAAAAACTTAGTTCATAAGACAGAATTTAACTTCAGCATTGTTCATTAATTTGACAAACAGCAAACAGCAGCAGACAGTTGTTCAAAACTCTTACTCCCCCTTGTTAGACAGAAATTGGGGCCAAACATTACATAAGCAGAGAAAAACAAAACATTACAAAGAAAAAATACAATTCAGTTTCCATCACACCCAGCTTCACTCAGACTCATCATACTCAGTATCTTCTTCTTCCTCAGTCTCAGCATCTGATTCATCAACATTCTGAGCATCCTCTTCCAGCTCCAGCCTTTGAATTATTTCCTCAAGCTTTTTCTTCATAGCATCCAGTTCTTTGCAAGTGGTCTTGAGTTCTGCAATCAAGGTTGCTTTGGATATAAGAGTCTTGACATTTGATGGTCCAGCAGATGTCCCACTGGGAGCTTCAACATCTGCAGCATGATGGCTCAAGAACAGTTTGTAGTGGAAGGCCAGTGGACTCTCCCTCTTGCAAACAGAATCCTTATCAGTAAGTATGCCTGGATATTGGTTGAGGATTATACCACAGAGCAGAGAGGGAAAAGCTATTGGAAACTTGGTTGCTGATGTTCCTGCATGCTTTAGGGTTTGATCAAAGATGTAAGCCCCATAGTCCAAATTTGTTTGGGTGCCTACAGCACAGATGAATCTTCCCAGTCCTGTAGCTATAGAAGAGGTGTGATTTGTGGGAACCCAGTTGACAGTACCAATTCTATGAAGCATAGCATACTTTCTTGTTAGCAAGCTGACAGAAAGTTTGCCTTTGACTGGCCAAGTTTTGACCTGGTTGGCTGTGATGATCTTGCAGACTTGGTTGTCAGTTTTGCCCAGTTCATTTGGCCCATCAGATTCTCTCCCCAGGTAATGATTTATAACCCTAGGAGAAAAATCAACACATCTCCCCCTCACATAAACCTTCCTAAAATCTTCTGATTTTCCATCAGCACACCCTTCTTGCAGATTGACAATGAACTCCTTGACCAGCAGCTCATAACAGGGTGAAAAATTTGAAACAGTCTTGAATAAACCAGCAGTGGATATTAAGTCTATTACCTCAGTGCACTCCAATGCATTGCTGCCTAGTTCTCTTTCCAGAGCCACTCTTCTTTGGAAGACATACTTCCATTTGCTCACACTAGAGACATGACGGAAGGACACATTGTCAAGAGGTGCTTCAGGAATAGCTGAGGCAGTCATGGGAGGTGCTGGTTTCTTCCTTGGTTGGGATGTTGGGACATCTTCCTCAACATCTGAGTCAGGTGGAGTTGCAGCTTTCCTCTTCTGGGTGCTTACCTTGCTCCATTGCTTAGTAGGTCCAAAGGCAACTTTGACCTTGTCCTTTTTAGGAGTAGGCTGTTTCTTTTCAGGAGTTGCATGTGCAGCAGGCTTCTTCTCCTTCCTAGCCCTAAGCCTCTTGGCTATGCTAGGGTTAATAGATACAATGATCTCTCTGTCAGAGTCATCATCTAGGGTTTCAACAGGAGGAGGTTGGGTGGCCTCTTTTTCAGCAGATTGATCAACATGAGCTTGATCATCAGTGGCTTCATCATTATCAGATGAGGCTTTGTTCTGGTCCTCATATGCTTCAACATTTATTGGGACATCCTGTTGAGTAGGAATGTCCTCTTCAGCCTGGTTGCTTGGTTCTTCTTGTGGAGCAGGCATGCTGTTCAGGGGAACAGATACCCCACGTACCACTCTTTGCTCAGAAAGAATCATGTTCACAAGATGCTTGATGGATGCATCCACATAGTCAGAAGCTTTGGGGGTGGTGCTTGTAGATGAAAGAGTCCCCTTGCTTTTGCTGAACACATGTTCCTTTGCTCTTCTTACATTTGGAGTTCTAGGTTTTTGAGCAATAGGGACACTTCCTCTGATTTCGTCTATAGGAGTAGTATCCATTGGTACTATAGAGATTGGAGTTGCATGCACTACATCTTCTTGGTTGAGACCCTCATCAATGAAGTTAGGGTTTTGATGTTGAGACATTTTTCGAATGTAGTGGAAGAGGAGTTAGGTTTGATTGATTTTGATGAGCTTAGAAAATCAGCTTTAGCATGCAAATCGTTTAGTGGAGATATTGAGGAGGTGAAGAGCTGAGAGCACGTTTGGGCATTTATAGAAACAGTTGCTTTTGGAATTTTTAAGAGTGGAATACACATAGTTATTGACCAGACTGATGTTGCCATCTGGTGATCATGCCACACGATGTCATGAGACATGCTGGCACTTCTCCATAACTGCTATATTTCACATAAGCATATTCCCAATTTACCCCTTAGGTTTTCAAATTGGGTAGCATCCAAAGCTTTAGTAAATATGTCAGCCAATTGCAGATCTGTGGCTACATGTTCTAATGTGATCACCTTCTCTTCCACAAGATCTCTGATGAAATGATGTCTGATATCAATGTGCTTAGTCTTGTTGTGTTGGATAGGATTTTTTGAGATGTTGATAGCACTTAAATTGTCACAGTACAATGTCATGACATCTTGTGGGACATTGTATTCTGTGAGCATTTGCTTCATCCATACCAACTGCGAACAACTGCTACCAGCTGCAATATATTCAGCTTCAGCAGTGGATACGGATACACAATTTTGTTTCTTACTGAACCAAGAAATCAAATTGTTTCCTAGAAAGAAGCATCCTCCTGATGTACTCTTTCTATCATCAGCACTTCCAGCCCAGTCAGCATCACAAAAGCCAGTGAGAATTGGTTCACAGCCATGAGAGTACATTATGCCATAGTTACAAGTACCATTGACATATTTCAAAATCCTCTTAACCTGGTTTAGATGGCTTACTTTTGGCTCAGCTTGATATCTTGCACATACACCTACTGCAAAAGCTATATCTGGTCTGCTAGCTGTCAGATATAGTAGGCTTCCAATCATGCTTCTGTATAAGCTTTGGTCCACATTCTCACCCTTGTCATCCTTTGTCAGCTTTAAATGAGTGGGGGCAGGTGTTCTCTTGTGACTTGCATTGTCCATCCTAAACTTCTTGACAGTGTTCTTTGCATACTTGCTTTGGGATATGAACATGGAGTCCTCCATCTGCTTGATTTGTAGTCCAAGGAAGTAGGTTAGTTCTCCTACTAGGCTCATCTCAAACTCAGATTCCATTTGAGTAACAAAATGTTTAACCATCATGTCTGACATCCCACCAAATACTATGTCATCTACATATATTTGAGCAATCATGACCTTTCCTTCTTCATCCTTCACAAACAAGGTTTTGTCTATTCCACCTTTCCTGTACCCTTGTTTTATGAGAAAAGTGGTCAGTCTTTCATACCATACTCTTGGGGCTTGCTTCAGACCATAAAGAGCCTTCCTTAGCTTATAAACATGATCTGGACAGCTTGGATCAACAAATCCCTTAGGCTGCTCCACATATACCTCCTCATTAAGGTACCCATTTAGAAAGGCACTTTTAACATCCATTTGAAATAGCTTGAACTTTTGGATACAAGCAATTCCTAGAAGTAGTCTGATTGATTCAAGCCTTGCTACTGGTGCAAAGGTTTCATCAAAGTCAACTCCCGCAATTTGTGTGTATCCTTAAGCTACAAGTCTAGCCTTGTTTTTTGTAACTACCCCTTGCTCATTTGACTTGTTCTTGTACACCCACTTAGTTCCAATCACATTTATGTCATCAGGCCTAGGAACAAGATCCCACACTTCATTCCTTGTAAATTGGCCTAATTCTTCTTGCATAGCAGAGATCCAGTACTCATCATTCAGAGCTTCCTTGATGTTTTTAGGTTCTATCTTTGAAACAAAGCAGGAGCCTGAAATCATCTCTCTTTATCTAGTGATGACACCACTGTTGGGATCACCAATTATCAGATCTTTAGGATGATCTTTCTGGATTCTGATGGAGGGAGGTTTGTTGGATTGTTCTGACCTTTCCTCAGTTAGAGTGAAGTCAGGATTATCACTCTTTATTTCAACTTCAGTTTGATTGTCGGCAGATGTTCCAACATCATCAACAACATCTGCAGAGGCATCATCAATATTCACATTTATTGACTCCATTATAACCTTGGTTCTAGAGTTAAATACTCTGTAAGCTCTGCTATTTATGGAGTATCCAAGAAAAATCCCTTCATCACTTTTAGGGTCCATCTTCCTTCTTTGATCCCTATCAGCCAGAATATAACACTTACTTCCAAACACATGAAAGTACTTGACTGTAGGTTTTCTGCCCTTCCAGACTTCATAGATGGTGGACAAAGTTCCCTTTCTTAGTGTGACTCTATTGTGGATATAGCATGCTGTGTTCATAGCTTCAGCCCAAAAGTACAGGGGTAACTTCTTGGCATGAATCATGGCTCTTGCTGACTCCTGAATAGTTCTGTTTTTTCTCTCAACAATCCCATTCTGTTGAGGGGTGATAGGAGAAGAATACTCATGATTGATCCCTTCTGAAGAGCAGAAGTCTGAGAATTTTTTATTCTCAAACTCTTTTCCATGATCACTTCTTATTATGACCACACAACTTGCTTTTTCTCTTTGAATTCTATAGCACAGATCTTTGAATTCATCAAACACATCAGACTTCTCTTTGATGAAACTTATCCATGTATATCTTGAGAAGTCATCAACAACCACATATGCATATCTTTTTCCACCAAGACTCTCAACCTGCATTGGTCCCATAAGATCCATATGTAATAATTCCAAAACTTTGGAAGTTGTCAGATGTTGGAGCTTTGGGTGTGACATCTTGGTTTGCTTGCCTATTTGACATTCACCACACACTTTACCTTCATCAATCTTCAGTCTTGGGATTCCTCTTACAGCCTCCATAGATATGATCTTCTTTATTCCTTTGAGATGGAGATGACCCAGTCTTTGGTGCCACAACTTCACTTCTTCTTCTTTGGCTAAGGAACAAGTTGATGTGAGGCTGAAATCTTGAGGTTCCCACATATAGCAGTTGTCTTTTGATCTGGTTCCTCTCATGACAACCTTCTGTTCTTTATCAGACACTATGCATTCAGTTTTGGTAAAGTTTACACTGTAACCTTGGTCACATAATTGACTTATGCTGATCAAGTTAGCAGTTAATCCTTTTACCAGCAGCACATCATCTAAACTTGGTACACCTGGGCAGTCCAATGTCCCAACTCCCTTGATTTCTCCCTTTGCTCCATCTCCAAAGGTTACATATTTGGATGAGTGTGACTTTAAGTCTACCAGCAGATTCTTAAGTCCAGTCATATGCCTTGAGCAACCACTGTCAAAGTACCAGTCTTCCTTAGCAGATACTCTGAGAGATGTATGAGCTATATAGGCAACAACCTTCTTGGACCATTTGTGCATGTTGTGAGGTTTCCTTTGATGCATCTGCCCTGTGTAGTGTCTATCTTTAGAGTTCCAAGGTTGTCTGTTGAACTTGTTCTTGGGCATGTATTTGTAGCTTTGATCAGCATGAAGACTAGCTTTAGGTACCCACACTTTCTTGATGACCTCTGTCTTCTACTTAGGGGGTTGCTGAAACCTCTGATTTGGATGTCCATGCAGCACTTTCTTGGTGACCTCTGTCTTCTGCTTAGGGGGTTGCTGAGACCTCTGATTTGGATGTCCATGCAGCTTGTAGCAAAAAGGTTTGATGTGACCAAACCTTCCACAATAATGGCATCTCCATCTTTGATATTTCTTTTTCATCATGTTCTTGTCATGATGTTGAGACATCTGCTTGGACATCTTGTGTGACTTCATGGGATTTGGAGTTGTTTGGCTGGTGCTAGCCTCAAACTTTTGAGCTTTATTAAATCCCAGTCCAGTCCTATCCCCTGAGTGCTTGTTGTTGTTGAGAATGACATCCAGTGTGTTTGAGCTACTGTTCAACATTCTGAAAGATTTTGACATATGCTCCATTTTGGAGTTGAGTAGGCATACTTCACTTTTCAAAGTGTCAATGATCTCTAGATTACTTGTCTTTTCAGCCTTTAATTCCTCAATCTGCTTCTTCTGCTGTATATTCTCCATGCATACTTCAGTGCTCCTTTTACACAGCATCCTGTAAGATTCTTCAAGCTCTTCAAATGTCAGCTCCTCATCACTGGACCCCCCTTCAGTTTCACATACTCCAGCTAGAGCAGTGATGTGCTTTGCAGATTCTTCTTCTGACTCACATCTTGAGTCTTCATCTGACTAGGTTACAGAGAGACCTTTCTTTTGCTTCTTTAGATATGTTGGGCATTCACTTCTGATGTGTCCATATCCTTCACATCCATGACATTGAATCCCTTTTCCTTGGTTGGTCTTCTCAGCATAGCAATTGTTTCTGATAAGTTGTCCTCAGAGTCTGCTTCATGACTTTCTTCTTCTTTATCAGTGTTTGAGACCAGGGCTATGCTTTTGTTTTTCTTCACAATTGTATCATTCATTCCCATCTCAAAGGTTTGAAGGGAACCAATGAGTTCTTCAACCTTCATTGTGCAGATGTCCTGAGCTTCTTCTATTGCAGTAACCTTCATGTCAAATCTTTTTGGCAGTGATCTGAGAATCTTTCTTACCAACTTTTCATCACTCATCTTCTCTCCCAAAGCACCAGAAGTATTAGCAATTTCAAGGATGTTCATGTAAAACTCTGTCGCTCCCAAAATATGAGACTGGGCTCAAATGAGGTACAGACGCGAACGGTCGGCGAAAGGATGAAATGAAAAGAGTCGCCAGCTAGGCATTTTTATCCCGAAGGAAAGGTAATGCTGCATAGACCTAGAAAAGATGGATAAGACGGTTGCGAACCAGAGAGACTGAGAAAGGGGGTTGGTTACAACCTGGGAAGGTATTAGCACCCAGATTGTCCGTCGTACTCGACGCGATCCACGCTTAAGAGATTTGTGTTTTAAAGGGGTAGTGTCAGTGCAATTTGTGTGTCAAAGCTGGAAAGAATGCAAGTGTCAGTGTAAAAGGAATGTGAAGTGTAGTATGTACAATGTCAGTGTAAGAACAAGAGTATAATGCTCAAGACTATGAGGCTAAGAGAATGATGTTGGAAAGAGGGGGAATATACAGAGACTTTTGTTCGATAACTGTTAAGTTATGCCTACGTATCCTCTCGTGCAATGAGGAAGTCAGAACACCGTAGTTCGACCCAAAGAGACTGAAAGGTAAATTGACTTGTGAACTGCTTGCTTGTCAATGCTCAAGTGTAAGACCTGTCTGGCTCAGGTGCAAACTGTCTTGCATTAGACGGAAGAAGCAAGTTCTCATTTGTGAGTGAATGAGATGAGAAAAGAATCCCGGAGGAGACGATTATTGTTTGTTTTTGAGTTTTCAGTCTTTTATTGCTTTTGAGAATTTGTCATAAGTTAATGAGCTTAAGCCTAAACCAGTGGATTTAGTAAACTCATCACATCTTCCCTCTGATTAGGGGTAATGAGAATACCTTAAGTGTGAAGTCAGCTTCTCACACTTAATCACCTTTGATGCAGGATTAAGATCATTAACCTACTTGTAATTATTTAGATGTTTTTGTTGTTTTTATTTAGTGTTGAGTAATGAGATTAAGCCATAATCAGGGATTAAACAGACTCATTACACCATCCTAATAGAAGGATAATAGATGAGAATGTTTAAGCTGAGGAAAGCTCCTCAACTTAATCCATGATTAGGGATTAAGCTCATGACAAAGCAAAGCCTTTATTAAGTGGATTTTAGTTAATGATAAGATGACGAAGTGAGTTTTATTATTTGTAAGACAATCTTGAGGGGGACTTGTCCATTAACACTAGGGTTAGTCCTTTTTAACCAGTTAAGGAAGAATTAGAACCCTAATGCAAGGCCCAAGTTACAAGCTTGATGTCTTGATGATTATTAAGTGGGTTGATTAAAGGAGTTAAGCACATTAAGGGTTTAATGCTTAGGATTAAAGTTATACACTCCATCCTAATAGAAGGATGCAGGCATAAGCTCAATCACAAAGCCTTAAAACCTTTAGGGTTTAGTCCTTGATTATGAGGTGAGAAGAGAAGACTCAATGAGACACAAAGGTAAAATCTAAGTGGGGAACTAATCAAAACCCTAATTATTGTCATGCATGGTTGTTCCTAAGGTTTGTGAGGTTTTCAGGAGAAATCTTCAGAGGAACCACCAGGAAGCAGATGAAAGGAGCAAAGAGAAGCAAAGTAACTTGCTTCATTTAAGAAGACAAGTCACTAGAGGAAAGAAAGTAAGGAGAAGAAGAATGAGCAAGCTCAATCTCAAACACAAAACAAAATGCAGCAATGATGCATAAGAGAGAGGAAAAGAAAATGTGAGAAGTGGAGGCAAATCCACTTCTCAAAGAACTTACCACCTGAAAAGTTAGTGAAAGGAATGAGATGCAATGCAAAATGAGATGGAATGGCATGATGCAAATCAAAACCAGAAGCATATGTATGATGATAATGATGTTATGAGATGATGCAAACATGAAACAAGGCATGGGGATGATCATACAAACATATGGATGCAAATGAAGCATGCTTAGAGCCATGAACATACATGAAAAGTTATGGAATGCAAATGACATACAACATGGCAAATGAAAGATGCAATGATCAAACATACTTCTAACATGTCCTAAGATGTCTAATGAATTAAATGGATGCATAGAATGCTATGGCAAGTCATGGTATGCAAGCAAATGCAAGATGAATGCAAAAGAAAGCCCAAATTAGGGTTTATGATCAATGCACAAAACAAAAACAAAAACCAGAAGCAAACATCAAGGTAAAAAATTGACAATGCATTCAAAGGAATCCTAACCCTACACAAACTCACTGCCCAAAGAAGGGGATCCAATTCTTAACCTAGTGAAAGTTATGAATTTCCTAAGATTTCTAGGGTTTTAAGGGTACCTTGTCAAGAAAAATGTCAAACAAATTGAAAATGCAAGATCAAATCATGCCAATTTAATCCTATAAACTAAATGATATGCAAGATGCAATGCAAAAAGAATCAAAGTCCAACTCTCAAAGACTAGGCAGAAATGAATTTTTGAACATTGAATCAAAATAATGCTTTGAAATGAAATTAATTCCATGAAAAATTGTCAAAATACATCAAGATCAAAAAAGAAATTTGGTTTGAGGGTTGGACAATGTTTCTAAATGATTTTAAAGGTTTCATGAATTTTTTTGGTGATTTTTAAACACTTAAAAGTATTTTTAATTAATTAATTCTCATTAATTAATTAAAAATAAACTTTTAAATGATTTAAAAATAATTTTTAATGCAAAAATAAAAATAAAAATGTTTTTGGTTTCTGAAAATTAATAAAAGTTTGTATAAAAATTTTCAGAATTTTTGAAAATGTTTTACTATTTTTAATAAAATGCACAAAAAAAATGGAATTAAATGAAATAAAAATGAAATAAAACTGAAAAATAGGAAAGTCAGCAAGATCAAGGGCCAGCATTCAAACCCACACGCGCGCGAATTGACTTGGCGCCATATCCAAGGGCTGAAATTCAAAATCTCCTAATTATGATTAAACCCTAATTACATGCCCTAATGACTTTCAGATGACCGGAACAGTGGTTCCGGTCATCTTCTCCGACGAGCCAAACTTCTAACTCCTTCTACACGCAATGAAAATGAAATCTAACTACCCAGAATTCATCCCCATTCAACACTGAATCAAAACCCCCACACAAACATCATTTTTCACTCATCAATCAGCCAAATCGAAGCAAAACTCATTTAGGGCAAAAAGTTTCAGACAGTTCATACATGCTCAATATTCCACCATTTTCATTTTTAAACACATCATGATGATCAGGATATCATATAGAATCAATTTATAACAAGTAAAATGAGTTCTGGAAAATTTGTTCTTGATGGATACCTGAACCGAAGCTTTGGTTTCTGGCACTTTCTAGATGATTTCTTGCTTTCAATCAACTCCACTGGACCCCCTGAGAAGCTTTCAATGCTTGTTTGAAATTTATAATGGATGGTTTGAGAGATGGCAGAAGTTCTGTTCAAGGGAGGGTGGTGATCGTGTTTTTGATTCAGGGAGTTTCAGGCTATGGTGATGGGTGGTTTTTGATCAGTGAAGTATGCTGAGTTGATTTGTGAAGTTGGTTTGTGTGTTTGCAGCTTGTGGAGAGTGTTTCGATAGCTTTTGCAAAAATGAGGTGAAAATGAGAGAGCTGTCTTGTGTGTGTTCAGGCCTGTGTTGTATGTGTTTTGGTTTGCTTTTTGTTTGCATAAACTAATGGGATTGGTCAGATGAGTTGATGTGTGCTTTTGTGATTGATATGGCTCAAGTTGCCAAAATGTCAAAGTTGTGTAAGAGAGGCATGGGCTACTAGCTAGCCAAGGACAGATGGGGTGTCCTGCGCAGCAAGATGTGTGGAGAGCCATTGGATTGTTTGTGAAGTCAGCAAGCAAGTGGATTCACACTTGAGTGAGTTTTTGCAACTTGCTTCACTTTTGTTTCCTTTGAGAAATCTTGCTCCATAAGTCATAAAAATGAGTGATCTTTTGGTGCAATCTGACTTTTAGGTCTTGGTACATGTTTGTATGAAGATTAGAAGTTTGTTTGATAGCTCAATTTGCCTTGACAAGTGAATTTGCAACTTTGCCTCTTTGGTAGAAAACTTCAAATTTTGTGATTTTAGCCAACTTTGACAAGCCATAACTTTTGATCCAAAATGAATTAGGTCATGTTCTTGTACTTTTTGAAAAGGGAATGATCCATTCTACAACTTTCATGACCAAAGTTTTTTCATTTGAAGCATTTTTGGATCAAAAAGCAAGGGTTGAAAAAGTTTCCCAAAATGGCAATTTCATTAAAAGTCAAACTTTCCCAAAAAGTCAACTTTGCAAATGACTTGAAATTATTCAAATTTGTGAACTTCTAACATCTTCCATGATCAAATAAAGATCATACACAATCAAAATGATGAAGAACACCCTTTGGTTGGGTCATTGAGGGCATCATATGCCCTGATTTTACACTGACTTGCTTAGAAAGTCAACCCTTGATCAGATGACTTCCCCATTGAATTTCTTCATGAAAATTGATATGAATGTTCCCTATACCATATAGAGACCAATAGAAACAAGAATGACCAAAAAATTTGGAGTTATGGCCTTTGAAACCAAAACCCTAATTCTAGGTCATCTGTGCAGTCAAACTTGGCTCTGCTTCCATGCCATTTTCAGTTCTTGTGATTCTTTGACATTCTTGACTTTGAAAGGATATAATATGATGTTTGAACATACATGGACCCCTTTGAAGTGATTAATGACCTTTGGAGTGGCTCAAATAACTCTTGGATTGCTCAGATCACAAACCCTAGATGCAGATGACTTTGAACCAATGCAATGAATCAAAAATGTAATATGAGATGGTATGATTGAGTTTATGCATATGAGGAGATCACAAGCCATGGTGTGAATGGGTGAGGGAAAATTTGGGGTGTTTACAGCTGCCCCTATTCAAACATGAGTTAGCTGTGCAGGATGTAAGCAGCGGCTTAACAGGCAAACAAGATAACTTGTGGTTGAATACCAAAGACAGTCCAAAATTTGCACTCACAGAATGAAGAAGAAAAGGGATATAGATTGTGAAAGAAAATAAAGTATATTGTAAGGTGTGGGCGACGGAGGACGACCGTCGAGCAGAGGACGACTGCTGGGGAATGAGCAATGACGGGGACGGCCGACACGCTGGGAAAAGTGCGAAAAAATAAAGCAATGTCGGGGACGGCCGACATGCTAGGGATAAAAAGGATTATGATGGGGACGGCCATCAAGTAAAGCTATAAGATTCTCTGGGGATTAATGAAAAATGATGGGGACGGCCATCAAGTTCATAAAGTAATGTAAACAAACGATGGGGACGACCATCGGGCTAAACTGATGAAGGACGATCATCAGGAAAAGGAAAAGGGACCACGACGGGGACGGCCATCGGGTTAAAGAATAAATGAAATAATGATGAGGGACGGTCATCAAAGGTGAAGGACGATCACCTGGCAGGGTACGGCTGCCGAAAATATCGCGACATAGGACGAATGCCGGATAAAAGGTCAACGATGGGGACGGCCATCGGACGAGCATGATGAAGGACGATCATCAAGAGGTGAAGGACGATCACCTAGCAGGGGACAGCTGCTCTCAAGGTTTATCATGACATAGGACGAGTGTCAGATAACCGGATCAACGATGGGGACGACCATCGGATAAAATGATGAAGGACGATCATCAAAAGGTGAAAGACAATCACCTGGCAGGGTACGGCTGCCGAATATCACGACATAGGACGAATGTCGGATAGAAAAGGTCAACGATGGGGACGGCCATCGGGTGAGCATGATGAAGGACGATCATCAAGAGGTGAAGGACGATCACCTAGCAGGGGACGACTGCTCTCAAGGTTTATCATGACATAGGACGAATGTCAGATAACAAAAGAAATTTTGCTTTGCTGGCGACCTACTGGGGAATAGTAAACACGGACGAGTGTTTATATCCAAGAAATAAAAGGTATAAGTGTTTTGACGTTGTGTATAGGTTAAAGATGCGGACGAGCATCCTTAAGACTACGATATGGACGAGTATCGAGTAGAAACAAATACTGACACGTGTTCAGAGATGATGCTACGGACGAGTATCATCTGGTTAACAAGGAACACGGACGAGTGTTGAATCTGAGGGGACTCTTCTGGGGAATAGTAGACATAGACGAGTGTCTATATTCAAGAAGACAAGAGTGTTTGACACAGTGTATGGATTAAAGATGCGGGCGAGCATCCTTAAGAATATGATACGGACGAGTATCAGGTAGAAACAAACGCTTGACGCATGTTCTGAGATGTTGGTACGGACGAGTACCAACTGGTTAATAAAGAACAAGGACGAGTGTTGAATCTGAGAGGTAATAAATATGAGTGGTGTATAGACATGTATTTAAACTGTTGGGGAGAGTGACACGGACGAGTGTCGAAAGGAGAAAAGTATAGTATAAACAAATATCTGATATACAAAGTGTTAGGTTACTGTGCTGGGGAAGGTGACACGGACGAGTGTCAAGGAATTGTATATATACAAGTATCTGTGAGTGTAAAGGGGATGCTTTGGCTTTTTACTGGGGACATGACACGGACGGGTGCCACAAGGAGCATGTACTGATGTTTGTGAATGTAAGGCAACTGCCTTAGCTTTAGCTCTCTGTTGGGGAATCTGGGGAGCATTCTGTATATTGTTGATGGATTGTCACTATTCACGAGTGTTTGATTCAGAACATGGCTTATGATTATGCAATATGTTTGATTTTTGCTGTAATGCTCCGTATTAGACGGAGTGCTACGCTTTGTGGGGTGAATATGATGCGAATGCTATGATTATGCAAAGACATCGATCCAGGATTCGGATCCCGATGTCACGAAGATTCCTGGTTGATTTGTTTGAAGTGGACGTCCCAGCTGGGGATGAGATCATTGGTAGATCTGATGAGATGTATCTGCTTGGGGAAATAGGTCACTGATAGACCTATCCTGGTAATGAGGGACCCAGCTGGGGTTTGTAGAAGCTTTCGTCACTCTGTTGTGATTCCTTCATGCGTTGCTCTTCTGGATAGAGACTGAAGCTCTGTGGGGAAGTGTTTACCTTGGCTCTGTACTTAGCTGAGGAGGAAGAATGATTGGCACCTCGGCTGGGGAGAAATAGCAAGTGGCAACTCAGCTGGGGAGGGAACACGTTGGGTGCTAAGACTGAATGAGTGTTGATTTGCCAGCTTGCTGGGATGAAGCTTACATGCCCCATGTCGCGCTTTAAATACCTGCAATCCTGCAAAAACAAGAGACGCTCAAGTAATCCCGAGGTGTCCCTTACTGAGTTTCCGTCATGGGAGTTTAATTACTCTTGGGAGTTAGTATATTTCCTGTAAGCATGTAGTTTCAGAAAGGCGCATCTGTATTTATGCAATCAGTATCTCTACAGACATCAGACATTTTGCAAATGAAAATAAAACGTATGAGACGAGACATGACTGAAAATCTGATTTTATTAATTCATATGCCCTGAATTGGCAAGATACAGTCAAAGAAACATATCTCCTAAAATGAGGAGATTGTTACAAATTGAGAAACAAAATGCTGGCAATGTTGACGACGCTTCAAGGAGCTTCCCTTTTGCTATGACTCGTATGACATTTGACGTTCTTCTCGTCTTGCTTTCTGAAGAAGGCTGATTCGGATAGAAGCTTGATCCTTTCGAGGTTTACCAAGTTGTAGGTGATACAGACGAATTCAGAATGCAGTTGTTCGCTTATTCCCTTATTTTGCATGGATCGCCCTTTCGGGTTTTCAATCCATCGGGATACCCATTTTTTCTTGAGCTGTCCAATGCGGCTTTTCAACTCAGCGGGTGTACATTTTTTGTTTATTTTCCCTTATTTTTGCCCGAGTCTTTTATTCTGTTTTTGACTCGTCGGGATGCCCTATTTTTGCCTGGACTTACATTCTGTTTTTGTGTCCAGCGGGTCATTTTATGCGAAGTATTTTTTAACTGCATTTGAATTCACAGGGGCGGGAAGTCTTCACCATCCATAGTGCTGAGCATGAGTGCTCCACCCGAGAAAACCTTCTTCACTACGAATGGTCCTTCATAATTCGGAGTCCACTTGCCCCTGTGGTCTGTATGAGGATGGAGGATTCTTTTCAGCACAAGATCCCCTACTTGGTACTCTCGGTGCCTGACTTTCTGATCAAAGGCTTTCTTCATTCTTTTCTGATACAACTGCCCATGACAGATTGCAGCCAATCTTTTCTCTTCAATCAGACTTAGTTGTTCGTATCGGGATCGGACCCATTCTGCTTCGTTCAGCTTAACATCCATCAGTACCCGTAAGGAGGGTAATTCAACTTCAACAGGTAGGACTGCCTCCATACCATACACAAGATGATACGGTGTTGCCCCAGTGGATGTTCTGATTGACGTACGGTACCCATGCAAGGCAAATGGTAACATTTCATGCCAGTCTTTGTATGTAACTACCATCTTCTGCACAATCTTCTTGATATTCTTATTAGCTGCCTCAACAGCGCCATTCATCTTTGGCCTGTAAGGAGAAGAATTGTGGTGTTGAATCTTGAAGTCCCGGCATAGCTCTGCCATCATTTTATTATTCAAGTTGGAACCATTATCAGTAATGATTCGTTCGGGAACTCCGTATCGACAGATGATATCTTTCTTCAGAAACCTGGCTACCACTTGCCTTGTAACGTTTGCATATGAAGCTGCTTCGACCCACTTGGTGAAATAGTCAATGGCAACCAGGATGAACCTGTGGCCGTTTGAAGCAGTCGATTCAATCTTGCCAATCATATCAATGCCCCACATGGCAAAGGGCCAGGGTGAAGACATCACATTCAAAGGATTTGGAGGCACATGTACTTTATCCGCATAAATCTGGCATTTGTGGCATTTTCTGGCATAGGCACAACAGTCGGCATCCATTGTGATCCAGTAATATCCTGATCTTAGCAATTTCTTGGCCATTGCATGTCCTCCTGCATGGGTACCAAAGGATCCTTCGTGCACTTTGTGCATTAACAAGTCTGCTTCTGTTCTATCAACGCATCTGAGGAGTACCATATCAAAGTTTCTCTTGTACAGGGAACCATCAGTGTTCAGAAAGAAACTACCAGCAAGCCTTCTCAAAGTCTTCTTATCATTGGAAGATGCCCCAGGTGGGTATGTTTGATCCTCCAAGAAGCACTTAATGTCATGGAACCAAGGCTTATCATCTTTGACAACATCTGCTGCGAACACATATGCTGGTCTGTCAAGTATGGATACTGAAATTTGAGGTATAAAGTTGGCAGCTTGAACTTTGATCATAGATGAAATGGTAGCCAGAGCATCTGCAAACTGATTCTCGTCCCGAGGGATATACTCAAGCTTGACTGTTGTGAAGAAAGTCAATAACCTCCTTATATAATCCCTGTAAGGTATCATATGATCCTGATGTGTGTACCATTTGCCGTTGGTTTGATTAACTACCAGAGCTGAATCTCCGAATACAGTCAATGTCTTGATCCTGAGGTCAATGGCTGCTTCAAGACCCATAATGCAAGCTTCGTATTCAGCTTCGTTGTTAGTGCAGTTGAAGGTGAGTTTTGCCGAGAAAGGCATGTGAACCCCCTTAGGTGTAATGAGTACTGCACCAACACCACGGCCATTCATATTAACAGCCCCATCAAACATCATAGTCCATTCTTCTTCCAGGTCAGGCCCTTCAGTGTGAATAGGCTCTTCATGATCTTTTGTTTTTATGAACATGATGTCTTCATCAGGGAAGTCAAATCTCATAGGCTGGTAATCATCAATAGGTTGCTCAGCAAGATATTCAGACAATACACTGCCCTTGATGGCTTTCTGAGAGGTGTATTGGATGTCGTATTCTGTGAGGATCATTTGCCATCTTGCAACCCGTCCGGTAAGTGCTGGCTTCTCAAAAATATACTTGACTGGGTCCATTTTTGAGATCAATAAGGTAGTGTGGGTCAACATATACTGTCTCAGTCGGCGAGCAGCCCACGCTAAAGCACAGCAAGTTTTCTCGAGCAGTGAATAATGTTGTTCACAGTCGGTAAACTTTTTGCTTAGGTAGTATATTGCATACTTTTTTCGACCAGACTCGTCATGCTGGCCCAACACACACCCCATCGACTCTTCTAATACTGTCAAGTACATTATCAGAGGTCTTCCTTCAACTGGAGGCATAAGGATTGGAGGCTCTTGTAAGTACTCCTTGATCTTGTCAAAAGCCTTCTGGCAGTCTTCGTTCCACCTGACCGTTTGTTCTTTTCTTAGCAGTTTGAACAAAGGCTCACAGGTTGCTGTGAGGTGAGATATGAACCGTGAAATGTAGTTCAATCGTCCCAAGAACCCTCGAACTTCTTTTTCTGACTTTGGTGCAGGCATTTCTTGAATGGCTTTGACTTTATCAGGGTCAACTTCAATCCCTTTCTCACTTACAATAAATCCCAGTAGCTTACCGGATCGCACCCCGAATGTGCACTTGTTGGGGTTCAACTTCAATTGGTACTTCCTCAGACGCTTGAATAGCTTCAGCAGATTCACCAGGTGGTCTTCTTCCGTGAGGGACTTGGCAATCATGTCATCCACATAACATTCGATTTCTTTATGGATCATATCGTGGAATAACGTCACCATAGCCCGTTGATACGTTGCACCAGCATTCTTCAGTCCGAATGGCATCACCTTGTAACAGAACGTGCCCCAGGGTGTGATGAAGGTTGTCTTCTCCATGTCTTCAGGTGACATTTTGATCTGATTGTATCCTGAAAATCCGTCCATGAAGGAGAATACCGAGAACTGGGCCGTGTTATCCACCAATACATCGATGTCAGGTAATGGGAAGTCATCTTTCGGGCTGGCTCTGTTCAGATCCCGGTAATCAACACACATTCTTACTTTGCCGTCCTTCTTAGGCACAGGTACTATATTAGCAACCCACGGCGGATAGCTAGTCACAGCAAGGAACCCGGCGTCCCACTGCTTTTGTACCTCTTCTTTGATTTTCATTGCCATGTCTGGGCGAGTACGGCGCAGTTTCTGTTTAACTGGCGGGCAATCTTCTCTTAAAGGCAGCTTGTGCATAACAATGTCGGTGTCCAACCCTGGCATATCTTGATAAGACCAAGCAAACACATCCACATATTCCTGAAGTAGGTCAATCAGTTGTCTCTTCACTGAGTCTTGTAAGCAGGCCCCGATCTTAACCTCTTTCACGTCTTCATCTGTACCAAGATTAATCGTTTCGACCTCCTCCTGATGAGGAGTGATAACCTTCTCCTCTTGTCTCAACAACCTGGCTAGTTCTTCAGGAAGCTCATAATCTTCTTCAACCCCTTCATCAGCTTGATTGATTGGATTGTCAAAGTCATACGAAGTCATAGCCGTGCTGTTGTCGGTGCGGTCTGAAAGGCACTCTCTGCAAGGGTTTAGATTGTTCATTTTAGTGATTGATTTTAATCTTGTTTAGAAAAGTGAAATAAAGTTGTCATTTTGAAAACATTGCCATTTTATTTTTGTACAAAAAGAAAAATGGAAAAACAGTGAGCGGAAAAGACTCATTTGCAAAAGATGTCTGATTATCATTGATTGATCTATTTGCACAAAATTACAGATGGCCCGATTACAAAATGAGTCTTGTCATCTTGGGCAAGATGCAAGACTTGATGCATGCTTAAAAATACAGGAAATAATAATTACTCTGCAGGAGTAACTCTTATAATTTCCTGGGAAGACCAGTTTGAGATACTGCTCCCCGGGATCCTTGGACGTATCCAGCTCTCCAGGTTGTGGTCGCTTTCATCCTCGTCTTCCAAGTTGTTCACTGCATCGGGGGTGAGCATCCCCCCACTGACAAAATTGGGCTTCTTAGCAGCCTCTGTTTGATCTTGTTGAGTTGGTTTGTAACCCAACCCAAATCTATCCTCCTTCTTCTCTACAGGCAACAACTTGCCCCAGCCTTGGGCAGTCCCTTCTTCAACAACCTTTCGGGCTTGTTGATAAGATGTCATTGAGGTTCCAGGTACAGCGGATGCTTCATTTACGTTCAAGGCCTCAAACCCTTGACTCATAGTTTCATGGATCTCCCCATCCATCTCAATGTATTTGTATGTAGCCAGGTGGCTAACAAAGATATCTTCCTCTCCACAAATAGTAACGACTTGGCCCTCCCACTCGAATTTTAACTTCTGGTGAAGGGTCGACGTCACGGCGCCAGCGGCGTGTATCCATGGTCTACCCAATAGACAGCTGTAGGCAGGCTGTATATCCATCACGAAGAAGGTCGTTTTGAAAGTCTGTGGGCCAATCGTTATAGGCAACTCAATCTCTCTCAGAACTGATCTCTTAGAACCGTCAAAGGCTCTCACTACCAAGTTACTTGGGCGTAATGCCAATCCCTCATACTCCAGCTTCACAAGGGCTTTCTTAGGTAGTACATTGAGGGATGACCCTGTGTCCACCAATACATGAGAAAGAACTGCACCCTTACACTCCAAGGTGATGTGCAAAGCCTTGTTGTGATTGCGACCTTCCGTTGTCAAATCAGTGTTGGTAAATCCTAGTCCATGACTAGCGTTGACATTTCCAACCACAGCCTCTAACTGATTGACGGTAATCCCCTCTGGCACATAAGCTGCGTGCAAGACTTTTAATAGTGCGTTCCGATGAGCCTCGGAGCACATTAGCAATGATAAGATGGAGATTTTGGAAGGTGTCTGGTGAAGCTGGTCCACTATCTTGTAATCACTTTTCTTGATGATTCTCGTGAATTCATCAACCTCTTGATCAAAAGGGGTTTTCGAAGCTTCTTTAGCAACTTGTTCTTCTTGCACCATGCTCTTCCCTTTTGCTTTGGCAGCAGCTTCTGCTTCAGCAATGGGTCTTGGAATCTGCGGGGCGAAGAGACGTCCGCTTCGAGTGAAGCCTCCGCCTCCCCCCACATTGTCTATTTGTGGTGAAGAAGTTGACGATTCCAGAGTGATTTTCTGTCCTTCGCAGTATAGATCGGAGCCGTAATGCCAAGGGATGGCATTATTGCTTTCATAAGGAACTGGACCAGGCACTGTGATAGTGACTGGACTGATAGCAGCTGCAGAAGGGACCATGATAGTATGTGGATCATAGTATATTGTAACTAGTGTTCTGATAGGAGTGGCATTTCGTGAGTTGTAGGCAGAATCATTTGCAGGATCATAATATATTGTAACCGTTGAGACACTTTCATTATTTGTTGTTGATGTTGTAGGAGGCACTGTTGATTGGATAGGTGTTGCTGTTGTAGGAGGTTCTGAATGAAGGGGTGCTGAAGTTGTAGAAGGGATGTTTGTTGATATTTGGTCCGTTGAAGTGACAGACGAAGCATTTGTTGAGGAGATTGAAGAGTTGTTTGGAACAATTGTTGTTGCAGTTGTAGAAGACTCGAGAATTGTTGTTAAGGAGATTGCTGGATTTGTAGGTATTGATGTTGTGATTTGAAGCAGGCCACTCTGGATGAGACCATCTATGCCACTTCTCAAGTTATCACACCCATTTACTGAAATGTTGCAATAAGCACATCCTATCTCACATCCGGGGAACATTTGACATTCAAGGAGTTGAGCTTTAATCTCTACCAAGGGTGTCCGAATCTGCCCCACACTGGTTATCAAGTAAGACGACTTATCTTCTTCAATAGCATTGATTCTGGGTCCACCGTGGTTGGGCATAGGATTCTTACTGACATTTGGTGGGGGTGCAAAGTTTAGAGCTTTGGAATCCACTAGATCCTGTACTTTCATGTGCAAAGCTCTGCACTTCTCTGTACTGTGGCCAGGTGCATTTGAGTGAAAAGCACATCTGGCGCTGGCGTCATAATTTCTGGGTAGACTGGCAGGATCTGGAGGTGCCAATGTCCTTAGCTCAACCAGGTTGAGTTTCAGGAGTTGCGGCAATAATGCGGCATAAGGCATAGGGATCGGATCAATCACCCTATTGGCCTGAGATGGTCTCTGTTGAAACGGTTTTTGCTGATTGTTGTTGCTGGTGTTGTTGTTGTTATAATTTCTCTGAGGTGGATATTGAGCTTGTTGCTGGTAGTGGGGTTGTTGTTGTGGTTGGTATGCTGGTTGTGGATGAATTGGAGCGGGAATGGTGACAGCTGCCACTGACCTATGAACATACTGGGGTCTGCCCCTGCTGGTATGGATAGCATTAGTCTCACCAGTTCTTCTTGGCCCCACAAAAGGCTTTCTTGGGTTGTTGGACGAGCTCGCACCGTTGTCAGAAATTTTGCCCATCTTTAATAGGCTCTCAATTCTTTCTCCAGCTATGACCACATCCGCGAAGCTGGTGGAAGAAAAGGCAGCTAGCCTATCAATGTATGTCCCTTGGAGGGTGTTCATAAACATGTCGGCCATCTCTCTTTCCGACATGGGTGGCTGGACAGCAGCAGCAAGCTGTCTCCACCTCTGGGCGTACTCCCGGAAGCTTTCTCTGGATGACTGAGACATTCCCATCAGGAGGGTCCTGTTGGGAGCCATATCTAAGTTGTACTGGTATTGTCTAATGAAAGCCTCAGCCAGATCCTTCCAGCACCTGATGGTTGCTCTAGTCAAGTGAGAGTACCATTCCCTTGAAGCTCCTGTTAAGCTATCTTCGAAATAAAACATCCATAGCTTTTCATCCATGGTATATGCCTTCAGCCTCCCCAGAAAGGATTGCAAGTGGGTTCGCGGACAGGAAGTTCCGTTGTACTTCTCAAAGCACGGAGGTTTAAACTTGTGGGGAATCCTGACCCCGTCCACTAAGCCCATGTCCATGACATCAAAACCCAAGGAGTTTTGAGACTCCAAGGACCTTAATTTTTCAGCAATTTCATCTAGCCTTCTGTCATAGGCTTCATCCCCGGCTCCCATCACAGTGAACTGATCTTCCTGGGGGTCTTCTTGCAGTACCCTACCTGTAGTAGCATTCCCCTGTACATTAGCAGGGATGTTGATCTCTGGGTGAAGATGAGGGCCATACACAGGTGGGTTGACATGAGGCTGAACCCTCTCATTGTTGCTTGTTCCACCAGTCCCTAGATGGGGGTCTTCCTGAGTCTGCCTCTCTACCAAGGCCCTTAATCTTTCTTGGCTCTGTGCCAATCCATTCATCACCTCCATAAACTGAGTCATCTGATTTCTCATTTCCAGTCTCTCATTGGCCATTTGAGTCCTGACCTCTGTAAGATCCTGTTGTACCTGGTCCATCTGTATACCCGGAAGGTTGTTGCGGGTAGGATATCTGTGCGGACGGTTGAGTGGGAACACCCGACGTCGAGCAATAGTTCCTGAATCACAACAGAGTTAGTAACAAACAAAACAAAAACCTACAAAACAAAAGGTTAGTATGCAATGCAGTATGCTTATTTGTTTCCAAGGTATCCGGCTTGGCATTTGGTTTTGACCTTTCCAGACCCCTGAGGAAGATGCTTTTGATGTTGCTTAGGAAAAAGAGATTCAAATGAAACAAACTAAAGAATATATTACAGAAAAGTGAACGATACATAGTTTGTTTTTTACAATACATGCCCCGGAGGGGTCGAAATACAACATAAAAAAAGAAAAAAGTACAATGAAATGAAAGCAACAACAAGCAAAAGTCAGACACCAAGACCAAACTCATCCTCCTGAACTTCCTTTAGAAGTGCTTCAGTTACCGGATCAGCCGGACGCTCTGTGAGGTTCCTGATGAGAAGATTCCTGGTGGCGACAGCTGCAGTTAGCTTCTTGTGTCGGCTCTGGTCCTTTGACCTCTTCACACCAGCCCTAATCTTCAACTCTGAGATCTCCCTCTGGGCTGCTAGCAGGGCTTCTTGCTGCTCCTTTGCACTAGCCTCCAACTGCTCAATCTTGTCCTGAGTCCTTTTATCTTCCTGAGTACGAGCTTCGGTGATCCTGACCCACCTAGCTTGACTCTCTTTCAGATACAAATCAGTCCTGGCCTTCTGGAACTGAGCCTCCTTACAGGCATTCTTCAAAATCTGCTCTCCAGCCCTTGACTTCTTAATGTAGTCCTCTGACTTCTCAATCCTAGCTAGATGCTCCACCTTAAGCTTTTCCAACCTTTCAATGTCCAACCGACCATCACTCCTCTCCCAGAGGGTCTTCTGTAGAGCCTGAGTCAGATTCTTATTCCTCTCTTTCAGTTTCTCAAACTCTTCCAGGCTAACAGTGGCTGGAGGGGGTGCTGTGGATGGTCCCGGTGCATCCTCAATGGTGAAGGGAATCCCAGAAATTTGTGCCCTAGCATGAGACCACTCATAGTATTGAGCTGAGGCCACATTGTTGCATCTTCCAAGAATGGCCACCCCCTTGGTCTGGACATTGTCCCAAGCCCAGGATGCTTGCCTGACAACAGCTAGATTAGGCTTAATCTCACAATAAAGGGTCTCAGCCAAGTCTTGTGCTCTAGGAGGGTGGACCAATGCATAGCCCAATTGTCTTTTGAATAACAGAGGGTTGTAGTTGATGCAACCCTTCACTCCTATCAGAGGTACATTGGGGAACTGCCCACAACTAGTAATGATGTCCCTGCCCTTGGTGCTCTGAGTGCACCACCTGATGTCAGCTGAGGTCAAAGCAATGAGTCTTTTAGCCCAATTCTTTTGCTGGTGAGGATTCAAGAATGCATCAATCTTGGGCAAGTGTTTGAGCAGCTAGGTATGGAACAAGGGAGCACAGCATCTCACCAATCTTCCTCTTTGCTTTTCATTCCTTTGGTGAACAGAGTAGTAGAAATCTCCCAGTAAGGTGGGCACTGGGTTCCTCAGAATGAAAAGGTGAATGGCATTCTTGCTAATAAATTTAGGCTCGTCTGCAAAAAGTATAACCCCATATATGCTGAGGGCTAACAAAGCACAGACTGCCTTCCACTCTCCCAAGGAGGCCTTCAGGATGGCCTGAGAAGTCAAGAAATCCAAATGTAGACCAGAGATTCCAGCCTTGGTAGTCATGTTCTGTCCAATCAGAGAGGGTTCCAGATATAGTGCCTTTGCCACTTCTTCATTACTGGGAAAAGCCAACTCAGGGTTGAAAGGGATACCACCCCTGACAGGTACACCAACCAATGATGAATACTCCTCTAATAAAGGCCCCAACTGAAAATCCTGAAAGGTGAAACACCTCAGAGGAGGATCATAGAACTGTAGACAAGTGTGAATCAAGCTCCTCTGGGAAGGGTCCAAATCCATAACCACATCAAGGATGCCTCCAAAATGTTCTCTGAATAGTGGTATATGGTCTGGAGTAATCAGGGCCTGGACCTTCCTGATGCTAGCCAGCTCAGGCTCAAAGAAATGATATGAGATGTTGCTCTTCTTGGGTGCCATGTTGCTGAAGAAGAGCTGAGACAGATGCTGATGATGGAGAATAATACTGAAGATGGGCCACTGACAGGCTGATGCTAGTGATGCAAGTGACTGAAGCAGGTAGCTGATGAGGATAGCTGAAGTAGATACCGATGAAGATAGGTCTATGCAGATGAAGGGGTCAAAACCAAGCCAAAATATATGATGTGGATACCCTGAAAAACAAATAAGCAAATGTTAAATGATGCAATGATGATGTATGCAAATGATATGCAAGGGTTTGTGATCAAACTGGATCTGATTACTGCTTTGATATAAGTCCATGTATGTTCAAGAAATCCAGATGGAGGTTCATAAGTCCAGTAACCAAGGTAGGGGGCTCAAATAAAGAGTCACATGTCCAGGGTTAAAAATCACAAGAACTGTCCCAAAATGGAGTACTCTTAATCAAAACAAAGTAACAGGGTATGCTGAGGTCAAGGGTACCTGCAAACCTGTAAACAGCCCAATCCCCTCACAGGTGGTGTTCTAAAACAAGGATCCTCAGACTTGGATCAGTTATGAGAAGAGTAAACACTTCTAACCCGGAGGTACAGTGTTTACAATAACCATAAAAGATCCTCCTCTAATTCACCTCAGTTTCTGAAGGTCAAAATAAAGGTCATCCAGACTTAGCAGGCTTCCCAGATAGCCCTAGCACTACAGGAAATCTGTAGCACAGAGTTCTCAAGAAGAAACCCATATCTGAACCGTGCTTCATATTCCCGCACTAGACCGAAATGGAATGGGAAAGAACATGAACCACTCTAGCCTAGGTGTCACTCAGGTCCCAGGTATAGGACCTCAACTCTCAATAGAACCCCACCCACCAAAGCAACAAAACCAGATCCAGCCAGAACAGTATGACAGTATGATGTATATAAAACTATAAAGAAAGCAATAAAACAACTGTACATAAAGCAATAAAATAAATATACAAACACAATTAGCACATAACACCCCAGTAAACACAAATCAAACAAGCGCTAGGAGGAACCCACAAAAAGAACCAGAAGCCCTGGTTGCAGTATAAGGTTCCCCAGCAGAGTCGCCAAACTGTCGCTCCCAAAAGATGAGACTGGGCTCAAATGAGGTACAGACGCGAACGGTCGGTGAAAGGATGAAATGAAAAGAGTCGCCAGATAGGCATTTTTATCCCGAAGGAAAGGTAATGCTGCATAGACCTAGAAAAGATGGATAAGACGGTTGCGAACCAGAGAGACTGAGAAAGGGGGTTGGTTACAACCTGGGAAGGTATTAGCACCCAGATTGTCCGTCGTACTCGACGGGATCCACGCTTAAGAGATTTGTGTTTTAAAGGGGTAGTGTCAGTGCAATTTGTGTGTCAAAGCTGGAAAGAATGCAAGTGTCAGTGTAAAAGGAATGTGAAGTGTAGTATGTACAGTGTCAGTGTAAGAACAAGAGTATAATGCTCAAGACTATGAGGCTAAGAGAATGATGTTGGAAAGAGGGGGAATATACAGAGACTTTTGTTCGATAACTGTTAAGTTATGCCTACGTATCCTCTCGTGCAATGAGGAAGTCAGAACACCGTAGTTCGACCCAAAGAGACTGAAAGGTAAATTGACTTGTGAACTGCTTGCTTGTCAATGCTCAAGTGTAAGACCTGTCTGGCTCAGGTGCAAACTGTCTTGCATTAGACGGAAGAAGCAAGTTCTCGTTTGTGAGTGAATGAGATGAGAAAAGAATCCCGGAGGAGACAATTATTGTTTGTTTTTGAGTTTTCAGTCTTTTATTGCTTTTGAGAATTTGTCATAAGTTAATGAGCTTAAGCCTAAACCAGTGGATTTAGTAAACTCATCACATCTTCCCTCTGATTAGGGGTAATGAGAATACCTTAAGTGTGAAGTCAGCTTCTCACACTTAATCACCTTTGATGCAGGATTAAGATCATTAACCTACTTGTAATTATTTAGATGTTTTTGTTGTTTTTATTTAGTGTTGAGTAATGAGATTAAGCCATAATCAGGGATTAAACAGACTCATTACACCATCCTAATAGAAGGATAATAGATGAGAATGTTTAAGCTGAGGAAAGCTCCTCAACTTAATCCATGATTAGGGATTAAGCTCATGACAAAGCAAAGCCTTTATTAATTGGATTTTAGTTAATGATAAGATGATGAAGTGAGGTTTATTATTTGTAAGACAATCTTGAGGGGGACTTGTCCATTAACACTAGGGTTAGTCCTTCTTAACCAGTTAAGGAAGAATTAGAACCCTAATGCAAGGCCCAAGTTACAAGCTTGATGTCTTGATGATTATTAAGTGGGTTGATTAAAGGAGTTAAACACATTAAGGGTTTAATGCTTAGGATTAAAGTTATACACTCCATCCTAATAGAAGGATGCAGGCATAAGCTCAATCACAAAGCCTTAAAACCTTTAGGGTTTAGTCCTTGATTATGAGGTGAGAAGAGAAGACTCAATGAGACACAAAGGTAAAATCTAAGCGGGGAACTAATAAAAACCCTAATTATTGTCATGCATGGTTGTTCCTAAGGTTTGTGAGGTTTTCAGGAGAAATATTCAGAGGAACCACCAGGAAGTAGATGAAAGGAGCAAAGAGAAGCAAAGTAACTTGCTTCATTTAAGAAGACAAGTCACTAGAGGAAAGAAAGTAAGGAGAAGAAGAATGAGCAAGCTCAATCTCAAACACAAAACAAAATGAAGCAATGATGCATAAGAGAGAGGAAAAGAAAATGTGAGAAGTGGAGGCAAATCCACTTCTCAAAGAACTTACCACCTGAAAAGTTAGTGAAAGGAATGAGATGCAATGCAAAATGAGATGGAATGGCATGAATCAAATCAAAACCAGAAGCATATGTATGATGATAATGATGTTATGAGATGATGCAAACATGAAACAAGGCATGGGGATGATCATACAAACATATGGATGCAAATGAAGCATGCTTAGAGCCATGAACATACATGAAAAGTTATGGAATGCAAATGACATACTGTCGCTCCCGATAAATGGGGAATGGCCCAAATAAAGGTACAAACGCGAACGATCGGCGAGAGGGACAATGAGAACACACAGCAGTGAGCTCACTGGAGATGAAAAGAGTCACCAGCTAGGCATTTTTATCCCGGAGGAAAGGTAATGCTGCATAGACCTAGAAAGAGATGGATAAGACGGTTGCGAACCAGAGAGACTGAGAAAGGGGGTTGGTTACAACCTGGGAAGGTATTAGCACCCAGATTGTCCGCCGTACTCGACGGGATCCACGCTTAAAAGATTTGTGTTTTAAAGGGGTAGTGTCAGTGCAATTTGTGTATCAAAGAGCTGGAAAAGGATGTACAGGTGTCAGTGTAAAGGGAGTGTGAAATGTATAAATGATGTGTCAGTGTAAGGATAAGAGTGAAGTGCTCATGATAATGAGGCTTAGAAGAATGGGGCTGGAAGGAGGGGGAATATACAGAGACTTTTGTTCGATAACTGTTAAGTTATGCCTACGTATCCTCTCGTGCAATGAGGAAGTCAGAACACCGTAGTTCGACCCAAAGAGACTGAAAGATGAATTGATTTGTGAACTGCTTACTTGTCTATGCTCAAGTGTATGACCTGTCTGGCTCAGGTGCAAACTGTCTTGCATTAGACGGAAGAAGCGAGCTCTCGTTTGTGAGTGAATGAGATGAGAAAAGAATCCCGGAGGAGACGATTATTGTTTGTTTTTGTGTTTTCAGTCTTTTATTGCTTTTTGAGTTTGTCATAAGAAAATGAGCTTAAGCCTAGACCAATGGATTTAGTAAACTCATCACATCTTCCCTCTGATTAGGGGTAATGAGAATTACCTTAAGTGTGAAGTCAGCTTCTCACACTTGATCACCTTTGGTGTAGGATTAAGATCATTAACCTACTTGTGATTATTTAGATGTTTTTGGGGTTTTTGTTTAGTGTTAAGTAATGAGATTAAGCCATAATCAGGGATTAAACAGACTCATTACACCATCCTAATAGAAGGATAATAGATGAGAATGTTTAAGCTGAGGAAGGCTCCTCAACTTAATCCCTGGTTAGGGATTAAACTCATGACAAAACAAGCCTTTATTAGATGGATTTTAATTAATGATAAGATGAAGAAGTGAGTTTTATGGTTTGTAAGACAACTTGAGGAGGACTTGTCCATTAACACTAGGGTTAGTCCTTCTTAACCAATTAAGGAAGAATTAGAACCCTAATGCAAGGCCCAAGTTACAAGTGTGATGTCTTGATGATTATTAAGTGAATTGATTAGAGGATTTAAACACATTAAGGGTTTAACACTTAGGATTAAAGTTATACACTCCATCCTAATAGAAGGATGCAGGCATAAGCTTAATCACAAAGCCTTAAAGCCCTTAGGGTTTAGTCCTTGATTATGAGGTGAGAAGAGAAGACTCAATGAGACACAAAGGTAAAAACTAAGAGGGGAGACTAAACAAAACCCTAATCATTGTCATACATGGTTGTTCCTAAGGTTTGTGAGGTTTTCAAGAGAAGTCTTCAAAGGAACCACCAGGAAGCAGATGACAGGATCAGGAGAAGCAAAGTAACTTGCTTCATTTAAGAAGTCAAGTCACTTGAAGAAAGAAAGTGGGAGGAAGAAGAATGAGCAAGCTCAATCTCAAACACAAAGTAAAATGCAGCAAGGATGCATGAAAGAGATGAAAAGAAGTTGTGAGAAGTGAAGGCAAATTCACTTCTCAAAGTTACTTACCACCTGAAAAGTTAGGAAAGAAATACAATGCAATGCAAAATGAGATGAAATGGCATGATGAGAAACAAAACCAGAAGCACATACATGATGATGATGATGCTATGAGATGCTACAAACAAGAAACAACACATGTGGGTGATCATACAAGCTTATGGATGCAAATGAAACAAGTTAAGAAGCATGAACATACATGAAAAGTTATGAAGTGCAAATGGCATATAACATGGGAAATGCAAGATGCAATGATCAAACATGCTTTCAATATGTCTTATGATGTCAAATGGATCACAAGAATGCATAAAAGGTCATGGCAAGTCAAGGTATGAATGCAAATGCAAGATGGATGCATATGGAAGCCCAAATTAGGGTTTATGATCAATACATCAAACACAAACCAAAACCAGAAGCAAACAACATTACAAAAAATTGAAAATGCCTTCAAAGGATCCCTAAACCTATACTAACCCAAAGCCCAAAGGAGAAGTCTCAACTCTTAACCTAGTTCAAGTTATGATTTTCCTAAGTTTTCTAGGGTTTTAGGGTTCCTTAACAAGAAAAATGTCAAACAAATGGAAAATGAAATATCAAATCATGCCCATTTAATCTCACAAACTACATGCTAAACACAATGCAATGCAAAAAGAATCAAGGTCCAACCCTCAATGGTTAGGCAGAAATGATTTTTGGAAGTTTGGATCAAATTAATGCCTAAAAATGATTTTTAATTCCATGGAAAATTCTCAAAATGCATCAAGATCAAAAAATAAATTTGGTTTGAGGGTTGGACAATGTTTCTAAATGTTTTTAAATGTTTCTTGAATTTTTTGGTGATTTTTAAATACCTAAAAGTATTTTTAATTAATTAATTTTCATTAATTAATTAAAAATAAGCTTTTAAATGATTTAAAAATATTTTTTAATGCAAAAAATAAAAATAAAAATATTTTTGTGTTCTGAAATTAAACAATAACTTGTATAAAAAATTTCAGAATTTTTAAAGTGTTTTTGCTATTTTTAATAAATTGTAGAAAACAAATGAATTAATATGAAAATAAAATGAATTTTTAAATTGAAAAAGGAAAAGTAATCCAATCTGAAGGTCCAGATTCAAACTCAAACACGCGCGCATTGACTTGGCGCCAGATCCCACGGCCAGCATTCAAACTCACTAACCCTAATTAATTAGCCCTAATCCAACCGTTAATGACTCTCAGGTGACCGGAACAGTGTTCCGGTCATCTTCTCCGACCACTCCAAACTTCAAACTCCCTCTAAACGCATCTAAAACGAAATCTAATTAAACAGAAATGATCCCCACCTAGAAACGAATCAGAACCCCCATTCAAAACACATTTATCATTCTTAAACTGGCTGAATCGAATCAAAATAGTTTCTAGGGCAAAAATTTCAGAACACGATTAAACTCTCATCTCTCCACCATTTTCAAAACCAATGACATATTCATGATCAGGGAAGCATGTAGAAGCTATTGAGAACTTAAAAATTCATTTCTGGAAAAAAAGTTCTTGAGCTACCTGAGTTTTGAAGCTTTCAACTTTGCAGCTCTCTGACCTCTTCCCTTGATGCAAACCACTCCCTTTGGTCCCTTGATGATGTCTGGATGCTTAGAAAGAGTTTATGTTGGCTGGTTTGAGAGTTTGAACAGGTTCTGCTCAAGCTCAGGTGAAAATCGTGTTTTGGATTCAGGCAGTTTAAGGCAAGGGTGAGGGGTGCTTTGTGATCAGGATAATGAGTTGAGAAGGTCTGTGAAGTTTGTTTAAGTGTTTGTGGCTTGTATGGAGAGTTTCAAATGCTTTTGCTTCAAGGGTGAAAAATGAGAGAGTTGAGTTCTTGCTGGTTTCAGGCTTGTGTTCTGTGATCTTTTGCTTGCATTTGGTTTGTATAAACTAGTCCCATTGGTCAGATGACATGACATGTCCTTTTGTGATAGGTATGGTTGCTTTTGCCAAAATGTCAACTTTGTGTAAGGAGGGCATGGGCTACTTTGCTAGCTTGGTACAAAGGGCTTGTCTTGCGCAGCATGGGGTGAGGAGAGAGCTAGGGTGGTTCAGCAACCAAGGCAGCAAGTGGATGAGGTGTTATGATTGATTTTGCAACTTGCTTGCTTTTAGTTCTCATGAAAAGATCTTGCCTCACAAGCCATGAAACATGTAATCCCTTTGGTTCAATCTGAACTTTAAGACTTGTGTGATGTTTGTATAAGGATTAGACATCAATTAGAAGTTACAAATTGCCTTGGTACAAAGTTTTGCAAGTTTCCCATTTGGTGCATATCTTGAAATTTAGTGATTTTTGCCAACTTTGATGCACCATAACTTTTGATCCAAAATGAATTAAGTCATGTTCTTGTACTTTTTGAAAAGGGAAAGATCTAATCTACAACTTTCATGAGCAAAGTTTTTTCATTTGAAGCATTTTTGGATCAAAAAGTAAGGTTTGAAAAGTGGCCTAAATTGACAAATTCTTTAAAAGTCAAACTTGCCCCAAAAAGTCAACTTTGCAAAAACTTGTAATTCTTGAGTTTTGTGAACTTCCAACTTCTCCTATGATCAAATAAAGATCATATACACTCAAAATGATGAAGATAACCCCTTGGTTGGGTCATTGGGGGCCTCAGATGCCTTGATTTTGCACTGACTTGTCCAGAAAGTCAACTCTTGATCAGATGACTTCCCCATGGAATTTCTTCATGAAAATTGATATGCATACTCCCTATACCATATAGAGACCAATAGAAACAAGAATGACAAAAAATTTTGAAGTTATGGCCTCTAAAACCAAAACCCTAATTTTAGGTTATCTGTGCAGTCAAGCCTGGCTCTGCTTCCACAACAATCCCAGTTCTTGTGATTCTTTGGCATTCTTGACTTTGAGAGGATGTAATATGATACTTGACCACACATAGACCCCTTTGAAGTGATTGATGACCTTTGGAGTGGCTCAAGAAGCTCTTGGATTGCTCAGATCACAAACCCTAGGTGCAGATGACTTAGAACCAATGCAAAGACTCAAAATTGTGATATGAGATGCTATGATTGAGTTTATGCATATGAAAAGATCACAAGCCATGGTGTGAATGGGTGAGGGCAAATTTGGGGTGTTTACACATACAACATGGCAAATGAAAGATGAAATGATCAAACATACTTCTAACATGTCCTAAGATGTCTAATGAATCAAATGGATGCATAGAATGCTATGGCAAGTCATGGTATGCAAGCAAATGCAAGATGAATGCAAAAGAAAGCCCAAATTAGGGTTTATGATCAATGCACAAAACAAAAACCAAAACCAGAAGCAAACATCAAGGTAAAAAATTGACAATGCATTCAAAGGAACCCTAACCCTACACAAACTCACTGCCCAAAGAAGGGGATCCAATTCTTAACCTAGTGAAAGTTATGAATTTCCTAAGACTTCTAGGGTTTTAAGGGTACCTTGTCAAGAAAAATGTCAAACAAATTGAAAATGCAAGATCAAATCATGCCAATTTAATCCTATAAACTACATGATATGCAAGATGCAATGCAAAAAGAATCAAAGTCCAACTCTCAAAGACTAGGCAGAAATGAATTTTTGAACATTGAATCAAAATAATGCTTTGAAATGAAATTAATTCCATGAAAAATTGTCAAAATACATCAAGATCAAAAAAGAAATTTGGTTTGAGGGTTGGACAATGTTTCTAAATGATTTTAAAGGTTTCATGAATTTTTTTGGTGATTTTTAAACACTTAAAAGTATTTTTAATTAATTAATTCTCATTAATTAATTAAAAATAAACTTTTAAATGATTTAAAAATAATTTTTAATGCAAAAATAAAAATAAAAATGTTTTTGGTTTCTGAAAATTAATAAAAGTTTGTATAAAAATTTTCAGAATTTTTGAAAATGTTTTACTATTTTTAATAAAATGCACAAAAAAAATGGAATTAAATGAAATAAAAATGAAATAAAACTGAAAAATAGGAAAGTCAGCAAGATCAAGGGCCAGCATTCAAACCCACACGCGCGCGAATTGACTTGGCGCCATATCCAAGGGCTGAAATTCAAAATCTCCTAATTATGATTAAACCCTAATTACATGCCCTAATGACTTTCAGATGACCGGAACAGTGGTTCCGGTCATCTTCTCCGACGAGCCAAACTTCTAACTCCTTCTACACGCAATGAAAATGAAATCTAACTACCCAGAATTCATCCCCATTCAACACTGAATCAAAACCCCCACACAAACATCATTTTTCACTCATCAATCAGCCAAATCGAAGCAAAACTCATTTAGGGCAAAAAGTTTCAGACAGTTCATACATGCTCAATATTCCACCATTTTCATTTTTAAACACATCATGATGATCAGGATATCATATAGAATCAATTTATAACAAGTAAAATGAGTTCTGGAAAATTTGTTCTTGATGGATACCTGAACCGAAGCTTTGGTTTCTGGCACTTTCTGGCTGATTTCTTGCTTTCAATCAACTCCACTGGACCCCCTGAGAAGCTTTCAATGCTTGTTTGAAGTTTATAATGGATGGTTTGAGAGATGGCAGAAGTTCTGTTCAAGGGAGGGTGGTGATCGTGTTTTTGATTCAGGGAGTTTCAGGCTATGGTGATGGGTGGTTTTTGATCAGTGAAGTATGCTGAGTTGATTTGTGAAGTTGGTTTGTGTGTTTGCAGCTTGTGGAGAGTGTTTCGATAGCTTTTGCAAAAATGAGGTGAAAATGAGAGAGCTGTCTTGTGTGTGTGTTCAGGCCTGTGTTGTATGTGTTTTGGTTTGCTTTTTGTTTGCATAAACTAATGGGATTGGTCAGATGAGTTGATGTGTGCTTTTGTGATTGGTATGGCTCAAGTTGCCAAAATGTCAAAGTTGTGTAAGAGAGGCATGGGCTACTAGCTAGCCAAGGACAGATGGGGTGTCCTGCGCAGCAAGATGTGTGGAGAGCCATTGGATTGTTTGTGAAGTCAGCAAGCAAGTGGATTCACACTTGAGTGAGTTTTTGCAACTTGCTTCACTTTTGTTTCCTTTGAGAAATCTTGCTCCATAAGTCATAAAAATGAGTGATCTTTTGGTGCAATCTTACTTTTAGATCTTGGTACATGTTTGTATAAAGATTAGAAGTTTGTTTGATAGCTCAATTTGCCTTGACAAGTGAATTTGCAACTTTGCCTCTTTGGTAGAAAACTTCAAATTTTGTGATTTTAGCCAACTTTGACAAGCCATAACTTTTGATCCAAAATGAATTAGGTCATGTTCTTGTACTTTTTGAAAAGGGAATGATCCATTCTACAACTTTCATGACCAAAGTTTTTTCATTTGAAGCATTTTTGGATCAAAAAGCAAGGGTTGAAAAAGTTTCCCAAAATGGCAATTTCATTAAAAGTCAAACTTTCCCAAAAAGTCAACTTTGCAAATGACTTGAAATTCTTCAAATTTGTGAACTTCTAACATCTTACATGATCAAATAAAGATCATACACAATCAAAATGATGAAGAACACCCTTTGGTTGGGTCATTGAGGGCCTCATATGCCCTGATTTTACACTGACTTGCTTAGAAAGTCAACCCTTGATCAGATGACTTCCCCATTGAATTTCTTCATGAAAATTGATATGAATGTCCCCTATACCATATAGAGACCAATAGAAACAAGAATGAGCAAAAAATTTGGAGTTATGGCCTTTGAAACCAAAACCCTAATTCTAGGTCATCTGTGCAGTCAAACCTGGCTCTGCTTCCATGCCATTTTCAGTTCTTGTGATTCTTTGACATTCTTGACTTTGAAAGGATATAATATGATGTTTGAACATACATGGACCCCTTTGAAGTGATTAATGACCTTTGGAGTGGCTCAAATAACTCTTGGATTGCTCAGATCACAAACCCTAGATGCAGATGACTTTGAACCAATGCAATGAATCAAAAATGTAATATGAGATGGTATGATTGAGTTTATGCATATGAGGAGATCACAAGCCATGGTGTGAATGGGTGAGGGAAAATTTGGGGTGTTTACAAACTCATGAATGGTTTCATCTTCCTTCATCCTCAAGTTTTCAAACTTGGTGGTGAGAAGTTGAAGTCTTGACATCTTCACCTTTGATGTTCCTTCATGAGTGGTTTTGAGAGTGTCCCAAACATCCTTGGCCAGCTCACAGTGATGTACAAGTCTAAATATGTTCCTGTCAATGCCATTGAATAAGGCATTTAAGGCTTTGGAATTTCCAAGTGCTGAATCTTCTTCTTCCTTGCTCCACTTTTCTTCAGGCTTCAACACTTTTGCCCCATCCTTATTGTCTTGGACAGGGTGCTCCCATCCTTTGTTGACTGCTTTCCAAGCCCTGCTATCAAGAGATTTTAAGAATGCTACCATTCTTGGCTTCCAGTAGTCATAGTTGGATCCATCCAATATATGTGGTATATTCACAGATCCTATATCTCTGTCCATGTTCCCAAAATTTGCAGTCCCTAGATCTCACCCAATTAAACAGGCAGGGTGCCTGCTCTGATGCCAATTGAAATTCTGGGATCAGGTACGTGATGTCGAATCAGATGTTTAAACACTTGAAGACTTAAACAAAACTTAAAGTGCAGGTAAATTAAATAACACAGGAAATTGTTAACCCAGTTCAGTGTATCTCCACACTTACATCTGGGGGCTACCAAGCCAGGAAGGAAATCCAATATAAGTAATATTAATTCTGGAATTAAACCAACCAGTTTAATCCTTCACTTAATATCTACCCAATGCAATTTCTACCTAAGACACAACTTAGATATGAGTACCTACTCACTCCCCCTCAATCACACAGTGATATTTTACAATGTTTAATAAAATTGAAGTCACACTTCAAACACAACAGCTTGATCTTACTTAAAAGTTTCAATCAAGACACAATTCACTTTTTGCTTAAAAGCTCATAAAGTGACAAACAATTAAAACCTGCTATTAAACACAAACACCCTTTATAGTCTTCTTAATTTCGTCTTCTATTCTGAGAGTTTCTGTTCCTTAAATAGATGCTTGGTTTTTGGGCTTTCTGTAAATTATCCAGTCCTGATAAATCCCACTGTCATCAAGGAGAATTAGGGTTAGTTAGTTTGTTACCTCCTTGATACAAGGTGTGTTAGTTATTCTGTTTCACTTAAGTCAGATAACTAAGCTCCCTAATGATGCGCCTTGGAGTGTTTATCTATTCACAATTTATTCCAGATAAATTCTCCTGAATTTACTTACTTCTGTTATGCATCATTTAAGTCTGGTAGCAGGTTTACGATGTCACAACATCTGGTGTGACATCCTGATGTCTTGACTTAATTCATTAACTTATACTCTGTTTGACAATGTCACAACATCTGGTGTGACATCCTGAACTAAGTTCAACACTTCTTGTTGGTCAAAAATTCTGCCAATTCTTAACATCTACATATATATATATATATATATATATATATATATATATATATATATATATATATATATATATATATATATATATATATATATATATATATATATATATATATATATATATATATATATATATATATATATATATATATATATATATATATATATATATATATATACATATATATATATATACATATATATATATATATATATATATATATATATATATATATATATATATACATATATATATATATATATATATATATACATATATATATATATATATATATATATATATATATATATATATATATATATATATATATATATATATATATATATATATATATATATATATATATATATATATATATATATATATATATATATATATATATATCGACACCCATATGCGCAAGAAGGGATGATATGACTGAAGTCCGCATTCTCAGTCTTGTTAAGCATGAATTAAATTTAGTGCATTATTGTTAACCTATGTCTCATGTATCTGTTTTTTGAGTTATAAACGGCGCTTATACTTATCTAGTCAAAATAACTTAATTGCAAAAATCAAATGCATTTGAAGAATTATCGAACACGCAACCCAGTCTATCAAATGCAATGTACTTGCCACTATCATTTAAATTGTGATTAGAGACTAAAAAAGTATTAATTTATTCCAAAATTTTAATTATTAGTAATTGAAAAGAATTTTGAAAACAAAATATATATATATATATATATATATATATATATATATATATATATATATATATATATATATATATATATATATATATATATATATATATATATATATATATATATATATATATATATATATATATATATATATATATATATATATATATATATATATATATATGACACCCATGTGTGCAAGAAATAATGATATAACCTAAGGAATCACAATTTCAATCTTGTTAAGTATGAATTTAATTTAGTGCGTTAGCGTTAACTTATGTCACTCTGCATCCATTGTTTGTATGATAAACAATGCTTATACTTATCTAGTCAAACTAATTTAATTGAAAAAAATCAAACGTATTTGAAGAATTATCGAACACGCAACCCAACCTATCAAATACATGTACTTGCCACTATCATTTAAGTTGGGATTATACCATAATAAACTATTATCTTATTCCTAATTTTTAATTTTTAATAATTGAAAAGAATTTTGAAAACAAATACATATATTGACATCCATGTGCGTAAGAAGCGATGATATGACTGAAGTACCGTAATCTCAGTCTTGATAAACATGAATTTAATTTAGTGCATCAGAGTTAACCTATGTCACTCTACATCAGTTACTTGAGTTATAAACGACTTTTATACTTATTTAGTCAAAATAACTTAATTGTAAAAATCAAACGCATTTGAAGAATTATCGAACACGCAACCTAGTCTTTCAAATACAATGTACTTGCCACTATCATTTAAATTGTGATTATAGACTAAAAAACTATTAACTTATTCCAAAATTTTAATTATTAGTAATTGAAAACAAATATATATTTTGACACCCATGTGCGCAAAAAATAAAGACATGACCTAAGAACCGCAATTTCAGTATTGATAAGCTTGAATTGAATTCAGTGCATCAGAGTTAACCAAAGTGACCCTACATCCGTTATTTTGCGCTTTAAATGATGCTTATTCTTACCTAGTCAAACTAATTTAATTGCAAAAATCAAACACATTTGAAGAATTATCGAACACGCAACCCAACCTATTAAATACATGTACTTGCCAATATTATTTAAGTTGTGATTATAGACTTAAAACTATTAACTTATTCTTAAATTTTAATTATTAGTAATTGTAAAAACTTTGAAAACAAATATATATTTTGACATCCAGGTGCCCAATAAACAATGACATGACCTAATAACCATAATATCGATATTGATAAGCTTTAATTGAATCAAGTGCATCTGAGTTATCCTATATCACTATGCATTTGTTAATTGCGCTATAAATGATACTTATACTTATCTAATCAAACTAATTTAATTACAAAAATCAAACGTATTTAACGAATTATCGAACACGCAATCCACCCTAGAATATACATGTACTTAACACTATCATTTAAGTTGTGATTATAGATTAAAAACTATTAACTTATTCTAAAAAATTTATTATTAGTAATTGAAATTTTTTTTAAAAACAAATATATATTTGACACTCATGTGCGCAAGAAATAATGACATGACCTAAGAACCACAATTTCAGTCTCGATAAACTTGAATTGAATTCAGTGCATCTGAGTTATCATATGTCACTTTGCATCCGTTATTTGGACTATAAACTATACTTATATTTATCTAGTCAAAATAATTTAATTACAAAAATCAAACGTATTTGAAAAATTGTCGAACATGCAACCCAACTTATAAAATACATGTACTTGCAACTATCATTTAAGTTGTGCTTATAGACTAAAAACTATTAATTTGTTCCTAAAATTTAATTATTGGTATTTGAAAAGAATTTTGAAAACAAATATATATATTTTGACATTCATGTGCACGAAACAACGTCATGACCTAATAGCTACAATTTTAGTTTTGATAAACATAAATTGAATTCAACGCATCTGAGTTAGCATATGTAACTCTGCATCCGTGATTTGCGCCGTAAACAACATTCAGTCAAAATAACTGAATTGTAAATTTCAAAACACATTTGAAACTTATCGAACACGCAACCGAACCGATCAAATTCAAGTACTTGCCACTATTTTTAAGTTGTGATAATAGACTATTATTGCTAAAATTTAAGTATTTAATAATATTATTATATTTTTATTTATATGGAATACCACTATATAAATATGGTTTGTGCAAAGAAAATTTATATATTCTATATTTTACTTTGGTCTTGTTGAGAAGAAGATTGGTGTATTTTATATTTGTGAAAAAAAGCTATTACAATATTCTTTCTTTTTCGTCCATCCATTTCATTTGCTGCAACATTTCATGGGTCTTGTTTCTCTATGGAGCTCCGAATCCTAATCCTCACTCTTTCAAACCCACTCGCCACCATGTTCTCTCACCACCGGTTCGCCACCTCTCTCTTTCTCTCTCCATTTTTTTACATATATTTTTCTCCGTCTTTGTCTCTTCGCTTCACTCTTCGTTGCTTACGTTTTTTCTTCCATCACTTTCTCAACTTTTTTTCTTATAGGTTTTTCATTTTTCAGTTTTCACTTGCTGGTTCCCTTTTTTTTCTTAAAGACTTGATTTTTTTTGTTGGGGTTTATGATTCTGGAAAAGTTGAATACAATGCTCTTCTCACTGGAAAAGGGTCTTAATTTAATTTAGTAAAGTTGATTTTTTTATAAGTTTTTTCATTACTTAGTGTAGTATGTACTATATTATAGTGTTTATAATGTTTTAATGTAGTATTTATGGTAATAAATTTAAGTCTATGTAACGGTTTGAACAAGGGTTAATTTTCCTTCTTCTTCAAGTAATTTGTGTGGAGAGTGAAATTTCATGTTCTGTAATCATGTAATCATTACTCAATGTTGTAGTGTAGAAGTAGCTTTTATAGGTTAGTACTTCTTTTAGTAAAAAATGGGTCCTAAAACAATTTTGAAGCTTTCTTTGGTTTTATTTAGTGATTGATAAATTATGATATTCTGGGTTTGTTTGGTTTCGATTCGCTCTTTGAATTTTTGATGCTGTGCTGAAATGTAAGTAAAGGATGTGATTAGTGATTGCTAGAATTTTTTATGAATGGTTTATTTGTTGCTAATGAAGTTTTAGTTTGAATATTTAATTTAGTTGATAATGGAACTAATTTTTTTAATGTGTTTTTTGGTTTGATTAGGGGATTGTTGTGCAAGGGCAAAACATTCAATTGTTTTGTGGTTCTGTTATGTATCTTTTGTTTATCTGCGTATGGGATGTGTTCTACTACTTTGAGACCGAATTCGCCACAATATGATGCTTGTGAGTCTTCGGTGAAAAATTGCAATTCGGGGTTTTCAGAGACTGTTGGTGGTGGGGGCGGCGGTTTAGGTTCTGCATCTTCTGCAATCCACAACGGTTTTCAGAATGCGTGTCCTGATACACGTTCATTCCGCGCTCCTTTGAGTCTTAAAGCAGGTTCTGGTAATCAGTGCAATGGTCCGTTTTGTGTGGGATTAGCTCGAGATAGCGAGGTGACGAGTAACATGAAGGGCTTATTGCTATTCCCTAATGATGTTATTCATGTTGGCATTATTTATTGTAATAATCTGCGCACTGATTTACGTAACATGTCACCGGAAGTATCCAACTTGCAAGAGAACTGCAAACTGGTTGTTCTTACGAATGACACAACTAGTCCCCAGGTTGAGATTCCGTGTGAAGACGCACCACATATTTGTTTCAAGCATCAAAGGCTTTCATTTGTAGGAAGCAAAGACAACACCAAACCTATTGATTCTGGCAGTATGAGGGCTGAGTATGCAGTCAGAAACATGGGATTGGCACCAAATGTCAAGGTATGGTATCAAGTATTGTAGCTTCCTTTGTTTATATTTTTTCAATATATTTGTTGATGATTTGTTTACGTTTTTTTATAAATCATAATTTATATCACCTAAACCTCAAGTATACTATTATTTTGCCTCCATAGAATTCTCCATTATAAGTTTCAACATGAATCTAATAGCATTTTTTGTCAATGGTTCTGTATTATGCTCATATGATGCATGAAAGACATGATGATTCCATCATGTGCTCTTATGTATGCTCTTGACTCCATCGAGTGCGAACTAATCGGTGGCTTGTTATGTCTTGGTTATGGATTATTGAAGCTATAACCTCAGCATTGCTAAGACTGCCCCGTTTGGATTTGCTAAGATGTTTAGACCATACCAAGAAAGTGTACTCCAATGATTTCTTCACCCATTTCTATAACATTGTTTCTAACCTAATCGCCCTTAGAAGACAAGACATGGATGTTTATCCGTTTCTTTGACCATATGTCTTTTCAATAACAATATAGACAAACATCCTACGCATGGAAGGTTTGTCATGGTCCTCACATTTGTTGGTTTGGCCCTTGAACCTGACTGATGCCAATCTAGGATGCGTAGGTATGGGTTCAGTACCGGGTACAAGATTAGGCAATTTAAAGACAATCTAGGATGCATATTTATGGGTACAGTACCGGGTACGAGAAACGGCAGTTTAAAGACAGTAAAGAGTAAAACTGGAGTACCTGTTATGTACCGATACCCGGTACCCCGTACATATCCGGTAGGAGTACTTCCCTGTTGTTCTACAAGTACCCTTGCTTCAAAGCTTCCAATAGAATTGCTTAGTGTGGTTCTATAATTTGATACTATCTCATAGCTACTGTTGTGCACCTCTAACCTTAAAGTTTATACTATATAAATGCAAATAGCAGAAGAACTCCTTTCATATGAAAATTTATAATTTTGCTACTTGTATATGCAGGTTACAGAGACAGCAGATGGAGATGCATTAGTTTTCAGAAATCGGGTGTCTCTGCTTGAAGACGTTGAGGTGCTGTTCCCAATGGTTCAAGTTGGAAGTTATGTCTCTAAGTGGATCACTGTAAAGAATCCTAGCAATCGTCCTGTTACGGTGCAGCTTATCTTGAACACAGAAGAAACGGTTGATGAATGCAGAGGTCCCGATGATATAATACAAAACTTTTCAGCTGCTAATTTAGTCATAGATGAAGTTATTTCTGCCGCAAAGTATGGATTCTCAGTGACCAAGAGTGAAGTAACAGAGGCGTATGTGAATCCATATGATTATGCAACCCTAGGGCCGATAATATTTTATCCATCCAAGCGATGTAGATGGAATGGTTCAGCGTTGATCAGAAACAATCTCACCGGGATAGAGTCGATACCTTTAAGGGGCATTGGCGGGTTGCGGTCCCTAGCTTTACTCGAGAGGTCTGAGCATGTTCAAAGTGTTAATTTTGATCTTCAAATGCACAATCTCCTCGGTTTCTCGCTTTCGTATTCATTACTTCACATGAAAGACATGATTTCAGTATGCTCGCAGCCTTTAGTGAAAGAGATATATGCGAAGAACACAGGGGATTTGCCGTTGGAGGTGAAATCAATGAGAGTTTCTGGGAGAGAATGTGGGTTGGATGGTTTTAAGATACAAGATTGTAAAGGTTTTTCTCTTGATCCTGGGGAGTCAATAAAGCTTCTGATATCATACCAAACCGATTTCTCTGCAGCAACGGTACATCGAGATCTTGAACTTGCTTTGGCTTCTGGCATTTTTCTAATACCGATGAAGGCAAGTGTCCCTTATGGTGTGCTATGTAACTGTAAGAGGTTCTTGTTTTGGGCGCGAGTCAAAAAATGGTTGCTTGGATTCATACTCTTTGCATCCTTATTTTTCATGGTGTCCTTGGATTACTTATGCAAGAACGATAGCAACTCCGTGCATATCACCTTACAACATTCCGGGAAAACTCCGCTAGTACTGCCTTGTAATCAGAGAAAGGATAAGTTATCCATGTCCGGTGAAATGACTAATATGGTTTGCTCGGCTGGAAAAGGCACAACCTCGCCGATTCGTGCCACCTGCCTGAAATATTCATATGATCTAAGTGAAACCTTTGACCAGGATTCGGAAAACCATAAACAGTTTAGTCTTTTGTCGGATACTCCAAAGGAAGAAAAGTTGCCAACAACTGCAGTTCAGAGCTCTGAAGTTTCGAAACCACCCCAACAGAGTGAAACAAAAATCAAAACAGGAAAAGAAAAAGGTAGACGAAAGAAAAAGAATAATAAGAGTTTCGGTGCAAAGTTAACCGCAGTGTCTGAAGTTTCAAGCAGTCGAAGCGGAAATTCTACACCCTCATCACCCGTGTCCCCGGTCGCCCCAGTGTCAACAAAATCCAGCCGGCCATTGTCTCCGAATGTAGAGCAACCCCAACATCATAAAAAATCTCAAGCTTCTGCGTCTGCTTCCAAGAAAAATACATCGAAGCATAAGGTTCCGGTAAAATCCCTTACCGACAATGCTGCTTCTCCTAAAGTTTCAGTTTCAGTCTCACCTTCACCTTCATCAAGTGATGTTAGTATACCCTATAAGATGTTTTGTGCTGCTTCTCCTCCTCCCATGCCGGCTAGGTCGTTGGTGTCAACATCTAGTGTTAGCTTAAGTCGGCGAGCTCCGGGACCGAAACTTAACAAGCAAAAGAGTGTATTAGCACAGAAAAAGTTAGGAGTTGCAGATGAGTATACATATGATATCTGGGGAGGACATCTTTCAGGGCTTCATTTATTAGTTCCAAAAGATGTTACTTGCATGAAATCTAGTCCTGATGAAAAGAATTTCAATAGCTTCTTTGTAGGGGAGCCACAGTCAATAAAATAAGAAAAAAAAATGGCTATAAGATGAAATACAAAATTCTCTGGTATTTTCTTGACTTGCACTAACAACATGCTAACTTTGAAAACGAAAGTAGGTTCTAACAGTGGATAATAACTTGAGTAAAAAAATGGGTACCAACAACTAGGATGCCCAAATTAATCGGTTATATAAGTTATTTGTGTTCAAATTCGGTTATTAAAAATCGGTTAATTATCAATACAGTTACAATCAAATTCATATTTTGGACATTTTATTAATACGTTTTAAGCATATCCATATCTTGGAAAAGTCACGTTTTTTTTGGAAATATAAAAATATGAGTTTTTTCGGTAATACAAAAAATACCGAGTTTTTTGGGAAATATGAAAAGTCGAGTTTTTTTTTCGAAAATACGAAAAACCGAGTTTATTCGGAAATAAAAAAAAATTGAGTTTTTTCGGAAATACAAAAATATTGAGTTGTTTTGGGAAAATGAAAAAATTGATTTTTTTTTTAGAAAAATGAAAAAATCATTTTTTTTTGGAAATAAGAAAAAATCATTTTTTTTTTGGAAATAAGAAAAAAACAATTTTTTTCGGAAATAAAAAAAAATCAAGTTTTTTCAGAAAAACGAAAAAATCTCATTTTTTTGGTAATACGAAAAAGTCGAGTTTTTAGCAAATATGAAAAAGTCAAGTTTTTTCGAAAATATGAAAATATCGAGTTTTTTTTTCGGAAATACGACAATATCGAGTTTCTTCTGAAATAAGAAAAAATCGAGTTTTTTTTTTTATGAAAAAATCGATTTTTCTAGAATAATAAAAAAATCGATTTTTATTTAAAATAAAAAAAATCGAATTTTTTCGGAAATACGAAAAAAACTAGTTTTTAAGGAAATAAGAGATATTTGTCAAACCCCACTAATCCTACTAATAAATTACCTATTAATTAAATTATAATAGATATCATTCATTTATAATTAAGTAAAAAATGTAAAATAACGTCCCTCAATATAAAAGGATAGACAAAAAATATTTATATACTAATCTATGGTTTTTTTATCATTCTCAATTAATTATCAAAAACTAAGAAGCAACAATAAAATCTTATTTGTAAGAATTTATTAATACACCCTGAATTTTTATGGCATTTTATAAATTTTCTTTTATGCTTCCAGATTTTAGACGTGCATATTTGAAAGTATTTTTCTTTCAGTTGTTCTGGATGTGCATATCCAAAAGATTTTACCGGTTCTGTAGATCCGGAAAATAAATTTTTTTAGAAAAGAAAAATCAGTTTTGTTTGTTTGTAACAAATGTTAACTTATCTTCGCAACTCAATATTCTTTCGAAAACAACAATATATAAAATAAAATGATATAAATATAATCATACAAAAATGTATATAATAAAATGATATAAAATACAGTACAAAAATGTAAAAAAAAAAGTAGAATACATCAAACAAAAACTACTGCGTATGCATATGGATCTGTCTTGGTTCCCCTGCTCCTCTGCCCATACTAGTCGTCCTAAGGATCTCACATGTCTCCCCTGTTCCTCTACCCTAACCACTCGTCCTGGCTCGATGTCGGCGGTACTGAAGTGCCCAACAAGCAATATCAAGGATCCTGTCCAAGGCAAGTCTGCCACCAAAGCCCCCAAGGAAGTGATCAGCCACAATGGCCTCCCACGCTATCTCCTCTATCTCACAGAAGCGAGGCAGGACATCCTGCGTATGGTCCAGCTGAGACTGTTGCTCCTCTAATATCTTCTGATGAGCAGGTCTGGGCGATGATCCCTTAGTTGTGGGCACCATCAATGGGTGAGAGACTCGTTAGAACCAAGAGATGTACCCTGCAACAACGCTCAAGTCTCTAGGGGGCCTGGTCGCCCTAGCCTCTTTCGGTACCAAATGGTTATGGAAGTCAACATATATCTCATCCATCTCCATGCGGGTCACGCCAATCGGAGCAGACTCAAGAGACATCCTGGGGATGGTCTGCATGTAACCAAGCTGACGTAAGACATGCTCTAGTAGGTATCTAGCAATGATGGTCGAACTGCATGCCAACCATCCCGAGAACAACGATGCCTCATCAAACGGGAGCGTCACACGGTGATCGACATATACGTCATAAGAGATGTCCTCAACAGCCATCCGATCAAAATAAACACTGTGCGGATCGGGTGCCTGGTTCCCTCTGAGCTGGACAAAGGCAACAACATGTGGCATCTCCTCAGTATAGTCCAAGACACTCCCCAACCAGTAATCTTAGGGGAAGTGCTGTAATATCCATGCCTAAAATGGAAAACATAACACAATGTTAAACATTATAATGAATATAGAAATAAAAGAAATGAAACAAAATGACTTAGAGTATAAGATTCTTACCACGTATAGCATGCAACTGCCTAAGATAAACAATATTAACGTAAGTGGCGCTGGTGTCTGTAACACCCCATTTTTTAAATTATTTATCGTCGTGTATTTTTGGTGATTGTTGGCCTTGTTTAAGGGGTGTGTGTGCGCTTAGATGTTTTGGTGTAGAGTCCTAGTGGGACAGGTAGACTTAAGATGTAGTTATTATTGATGATGTGTAGTAATAATAATATAGCCCAATTAAATATTATTCTTATTATTATTATTAGGTTAATAATATTATTATGATAGTATTATTATTATTTCATTTTAATTAAAATAAAGGTTGAATTAGTAAAACATTAGGGTGAGGGTAATAGTGGAATTAAGCCTTAATCTGAAAATTAGAGGAGATCAATGGAGAGAGCTAGGAAGAGGAAGAACATCTGCTTGAGCATTCTCCAAAGAGAGAATTTGCGGGAATTTCATCAAGGAATTGAGGTAAGGAGGAGAAAAGGGTTCATAATTGGTGATATTAACATGATATGGTAGTGAGGGGTCCTTTCCCTCGTAGGATTTTCTGTGTGTAATGTTGTTCTGTGATTCTGTTGCTTTGTGGAATTATTATTGTGAAATCGATCTGAATTAATTGATTTCTTTCCTGAATTATTGTTGTTGTTGTTTAATATAGTTCATTGTATGTACAAGTTTTCTGTTGTTGCAGAAGAAGAGTGACAAATCTAGATCTAGAAAATGTATGAAACTGGATTAGTAATGTTAGGTGAAAGAGTAACATGAATAGGAGTGTAAAACTGGTGTAGAAATCATGACTGGTATGAAGTGTGAAAACGAGACCCATAATGAGAAGATTCAGTCTGATGAAGGAATTGTGGGAATTTGGTGACATTCTGCCCATACGCGTTATAGGGAAGCCATACGTGTATGGCAATGCGTGGATCTACGCCATTACGCGTAGGAGGAGCTGTTTGGCACGACCATCTGCCCAAATACATAGATTACCGGTAGGGAGACCGGGAAATACGCGTATGAGGAGATGATACGCGTTTTGAGTTGGGTTGAGGAGAATTTCAAGAGGAAAATGGCTCTGCCCATACGCGTAAGGAGCTGTCCATATGCGTATGAGGCTAAGGCTCTGCCTTTATGCATTACACGTATGACCAGGGCTGTAGTGCAATTTTGGTATTTCGTGATGTTTGTCCCGATTTTGCGTTTGATTATAAGTATCTCGAGTTGAGGTATTGGAGTAGACCTTAGGACTTAACTAGTCGAGGATTAGTGATGTAAAATTAATTAATAATGAAACTTAGGTAAATTAACTAGACGATTAATTACCTAAGTCGTGTGAGATACTTTTGGTGATTGTGTAGTTCTTATATTGCATATGTGATCGGGTGGATCGTGAAGATGTATAATGTTGTGTTTATACATGTTTGTGTGCATTGTCATGCATACATTAATGTATTATTGGTGGGATGAATCATTCTAGGATGAGTGTATGTGATTCATCTGTACTCCGTTGTGGAGAGTGTTGGAGATAAATCATTTCAGATGGGCGTATGTGATTTATCCAGATTCTTTATGAATCGAGTTCGATTGAATGAACTAAGGTGAATTGGTATCACATGCATTGTGTCATTGTTGAGCCACATTACATATTGATTGTTGTTGCATTATGAGGCATGTTGCTAATTGTTGTTGTGTATGTATGTTGTTTATGTTGATTGTGTGATATATTATCCTTGAAATGTTTTATGCACCGATAATTATTGAATGTGTTTCTCACCCCTTTGTAATTGTTGTTGTTGCATATTTGCTTCCTCGGAAGTACAGATAATACAGGTACTTAAGTGTGCATGGACTGTGTGTTGCCTGTTCGAGTCATATGACTGCTCTGATACGTAACACGAGACTTGGAGATTTTTGATGTTTTACTCATTTTCATTGTTTTGTTACGTATCGTATTTTCTTTGTTGTAACATTATAAACCAATAGATGTTGATGAATATTATTGATGTTGGCAAATTGCCACGAGTTGAATAAATCATATTTTTCCGTTGTTTTAAATAAGAAGTTTTGTTGTTATTATTGATGATGTGGCATTCCACTTCGATTAAACTATGATATTACGTATTACTTTGTTATTTTCTAAATTGGGAAAAGTGAGGTGTTACAATTGGTATCAGAGCAGGTCGGTCCAACCAACCAGATGTAGTAGTTGAGTCAGTCCTTAGAATAGGAGTTGTTGGTGTGTTCTAACCTTGCATGTTTGTTGATTAGTATGGAAGGAAGAAATGTTGTTACTCTTGTTGATGTTATGCAAGCCATGACACAAGCTGTAAAGAACATTGGTCCAACTGTTGGGAATGTTGAGTTTTGTGACTTTGATCACTTCAGGAGTAACAAGCCGCCTACTTATGAAGGGGGTATCCTTGATCCAGAGGCTGCACATAAATAGCTGAAGGCAGTTGAGAAAATCTTCAGGACCATGGGTTGTGGTGATGTTCAGAAGGTGAGGTTTGATACTCACATGTTGGAAGGCAAAGCTGAAGTATGGTGGATGTCATACCCTAATTTTGACCCCGAATCGCTTTCATCTGATGCATTTCGTCGCATTTTTAAAATCAGACATGAGAGTCGATCACCTTAGCATTTTTCGTTTTAACATTTCATTAATCATTAATCATGCATTTTCTGTTCAAATTTTATTTTTCCATGTCCTTTTTAGAATATTTTTTTCTTGGTTTGTAATTTAATTATTTTTATCTTAGTTTCTAGTTAAATATTTATGCTAATTTTTTCTATTTTTCTTTTTAGGTTTAATTTTATTTTAGTTTAACATTTTTATTTAGCTTAATTGTTTTTGGTTAACTCTAATCAGTTAAATCTTTTAGAAACTAGTTTAGTTTAATTTTAATTTATATTTTTTTATTTAGTTGATTTTATTAAATATAAATCCATTTCAATTATTTAAGTTTTACCAGGTTATATTTTATTAGCTTAATAGTTTTTAATTTAGTTTCTTTTAGTATAATTTGTAATTAAATTTTATTGTTTTAATTATTTTAACTTAGTTTAGATTTAATTATATTGTTATTTATTTATTTATTTATAAATAATTTATTTTAACCACCCACAGTATAGTTATTTAGGTTTATAGTTATATATTAACATGTTAGTTTGATTTTTTTTGTGTCATTATATTTTTAGCCACCTACAGTATCTCTACAACCTGCCCAAAAAAACACATCAGAATGGAAAAAAATCTGCAGCCTCAAGTCCAATTCTGCAGTACCCCAAAACTTGTAGCATCCAAAGACTACACTCCAAAAACAGACTGCAACCCTGCACAACTCTGAATCTTTGACCAAAACTCTGCAACCTACACAACGACAATCCTAGCATTGAAAAAGAAATAACAAGCATTACAAAACAAAAGTTGTACTATCAAACTTAAGGGGAAAGTTTGATTTTTGGGTATAAGAATAGATGTTTGAAGGGAAATAAGGAGGAGAGAGTGTGGGGGATTGACGAAAATGGGGCTCAATTGAAAATTCCTTAAAAAAAACGCAACGTAAAAAATAATTTCGGAAGAAAAGGAAAACAAGAAACCAACTGAGGGGAGATTCTGAAACAACAACAACACAACCCTCCACCGCAATAACACACAAACCACCACCGCCCTCCTTCAAATTGATTCACATAAACACATAAACAAAAGAACCTCAAAACACAAACAAAACCTCCGTCACCCTCCATTAAACGCCATGAACCAACGAGAACAGAACCCAAAACACAGTGAATCACCTCCGACCATAACAACCGAAACCACCACAGATCCACCGCGCCGCAAAACAACCTGAGAGTGAGTCGCGAATCCGAAAAACGAACTAAGAGAGGACCGTGATACACAGGAAACCGAGAGTGAAAACAAATCAACGAATCCGCAAGAACACACTGAACCACTCACCATCACCGCGAAAAAACCCTTCAAATCTGCCATGCCGATGCCACAAACCCTGATAGAAAATTGGGAAACGAACCAAAAACCTTAAAATCGCAAGAACACCACCACCTCTGAAAATTTGAACCACTGCGTCGTTTCTTTTCCGCAGTCGTTTTCGGAGTGAGAGAGACCGAGAGTCAGTGATTGAGTGAGAGACGAGAGCGAGTAGAGAAGCCACAAAGGAAAAATCGCAGAGAATCGCTTGAGAGAGAATCATCGTTGAGGGTATTCTTTCGTTTTCTTATGGATGCGTTAATACTGAGGAATTTTTTCCCTTCAATTTTAATTTAATTCTATTCAGTTCATGTGTTTTTTTATTCATTTTATTTCATTTTAAAAGAAAAAGAAAAAGAAATCCTGAGTTGTTTTAGATGGTGGGCTTTACAAAGCCCATGAAGGTTATTTATTTCTCGTATACCACCTAAACCAGCGGCTAACCCTTATTTTTTTCATTTACTTGTTTTTATTTAAAATATTTTTTTTACTTAGATACTTAATTTAGTTTATATATATATATATATATATATATATATATATATATATATATATATATATATATATATATATATATATATATATATATATATATATATATATATATATATATATATATATATATATATATATATATATATATATATATATATATGTCCTTTTTAGATCTTTGATATATTGTTTCATTTTATTCTTGTTGTTTGATTTTCATTTAATTATTTTTATCAGGGCTGATGATATAACAAAAAGTCACGATTAAGTCGATTTCGATAAGTCGATAAATTGTGACCAATATGAGGCCTATCTTAGTTTAGTTTATTTTTTGTTTATTTCATTTTATTTAGTCTATTTATTTTATTTTCGTATTTTAATATAATATAAATGCTCTAATCCTCATAAAACCATTCTAACAATTGAATCGGTTCTAAGGTAGTAAAAGTGCTACATTTCAATGGCTCCGAATAGCTAAGACACTGCACATACGCTTTCTCTTGGGCAAATTACAACAAGCCCCTTTATTTCATCGCAATCCCGTATAATTTATTTGTACCCCTCTCCCGATTTCCATTTGTATGTAATTATTTTTTCGCTTTTATTTATCGTTTTGATCGCTAGGAGCACCCTTAGGGACTAGTTTAGATCTCGCCTTAGTTCGCGAACCCTTGGTCCAACACCGAGTGGTTTCACTCGCACACTTGCACATTCCATTCGGTTATGGTTTCGAATTGTTAGGAGCACCCCTAGGGACTAGGAATTGAATCCACTTAATCAATCAAACAATTAACCTCCATTTGCATTTCACCCGTAAGTCGATTACTTCACGCATCGCCATCTAACTTTTCTAACTTAACAAGCATTCAAACTAATAAAAATACGAAAGAACTGAACCCTGGAGTCTAGCATTCCACGAGTTCTTGAATGGATCATTCCTGAGGCCAGCCCCACGGGACGTGATTCATTCGCTCTTTCGTACTTAAAACACTTAAAACATTCAACTTCCTTGAAGGATGAGTCATGATTCATCTCCATAGGAAAGATGTTCCTCCTATTCCTACAATCATAAAAGTCAATTTTCTCAAACAATTTCTCTCAAGGAAGAATGTGGAAATCACTTGTTGATCATATATCCAAGTTTGAAGCTTCTTCCATCTTCTATTTTCTCCCTTAAATGTTTGTGGTGGTATAGGTAAGATATTTCCCTTCAAGATGACGACTTATCTCTTTCTTCCAACTTAAAACCTACCTAACAAATACAAATCATTTTCACAATAAAAAAACGAGAGAACTTAATTCTGGAGTCTAGCATTCCACATAATTCTTGACTGAATCATTCCTGAGGTCCGCCCCATGGGACGTGATTCATTCGCCCTTTCGTATTTCTTGACACTTAATTATCACATATCAAATAATGAAAGAACTGAATTCTGGAGTCTAGCATTCCACGGGTTCTTGAATGAATCATTCCTGAGGCCAGCCCCATGGGACGTGATTCATTCGCCATTTCATTCTTAAAATACTAAACAAGATCGAACTCTTTCTCTAAACAAGCATTGTTTAAGCTCTTTCTATCTCACAGACAAGCTAGTGCTTCAGCCTCCTATCACGAGCAGATAAGCCCATGCTTAGCAGTAAGAAAGCGGGTTTAACAATTGTTCATTAAAAAACACCAACAAACCGTAGTAGCACGAACTACGAAGCTTTGACTTTCCCATTGCACAAGGGAATACGTAGGCACAGGGATTTTAATCCTTTGCGAGCACAATAATACAAGAATTTTTCTCTGTCATATATCACCCTAATAAAAAACTAACCATTTCTCCATAACCATAATAATTAAAAATATTCATTTCCTTTAAAACAAACATTTTAGCAAACCATTTAGAAGACAAAGACATAAATCAACATTCAATCGCATAGTTAGACTAAGAGGTTCCCGTTGAGTACAACGAACGTGAGGGTGATAATACCTTCCCCTTGCATAACTGACTCCCGAACTTAGAATTTAGTTTCTTTGACCATTTCTTATCCTTATTAGGTTGTATCTATATCTTCCTTTTCTCTCGTTAGAATAAATAGAATTAGGTGGCGACTATGTTGTATTTTTCTCGTCCCATTGCGAGGATTGTATTTTTTCGAGGTACGACAGTTGGCGACTCTGCTGGGATAAGCTCCATGCGAGAGAGAGAGAGTCGAACCTAACTTAGATAACTGTGCGTTTAATTGTTGATTTTTGTCTTACTTGTCTTCTCTCTGTTTGTTTATTTATTCTTTTATCGCTTTATCTTATTGCTCATTATTATACTTGCTTGTTGGATCTTGGGATTATATCACAAGTAAAAGCTGAGCTTTGGAAAAAGAAGAGGGAACGCCTAGGTTATAATTGGTAGTTATTAGTGTTAGTCTCCAAGGACTCGCTTCTTAAGAGCCTAGCATGAAAGCTCCCGCAGATAGTAGACCTATAAGTAGATCTTGTCATAACGCAGCTAGCCTGTCACGTGACTTGATTCATGAAAGGGCTATGACTCTGGGACCCACTCTTAGAACCAATTTCAATATTTGTAGTTGTGTAGTATTAGTCTCCGAGGGCTCTCCCCTTTATGGGACTAGCATGAGAACTCCACTCAAGGTAGACCTTATCGTCATTATCGTTATAATGCAGCTAGCCTGCGGCAGGGCGTTAGTACGATAAACATCCGTGACCTTGAGTTTCCTAATACCATCTGTCATATCCTAAATTTTGACAGGAAATTTTTTCATTTTTTCGTCCCTTTGACGCAATTTTGTCGATATATCGAAAAATCAATCTTGTTTTGCATTTTTAGTTTAACATTTCATTTAATAAAAAACCATGCATTTTATTCCGATTTTATCATTCAATGTTTGTTTTTTATTTCTTGCTTTTAGGATTTACTTAGGTTTTAAAATAGTTTTTTTATATATCTCTTTTTATAATTCATTATGTAGTTAAATATTTTATTAGATTATTCTAGATTTTTTATTAATTTTTGATTTTTATTTTAATTTAATTTAGTTTTAATTTTAATTTTAAATTTGATTTAGATCCAATTTTGATTTGATTTAGATTTAGTTTAATTCTTTAATTTATAATTGAAATATGTTTGGTTTAAATTCAGTTTAATAGATTTCTAAGTCTAATATTTCAATTTAATTTATAATATAATTAACTTATAATTAATTTTTTTAGTTTATTTGTTTATTTCAATTAGATTTGTACGATTTTATTTACTTGGTTTGGTTTATATGTTTAGTTAGTTTGTTTAGGTGATTTAAGAATTTCATTACACACAAAACAAGAACCACCTCCTTGAAACAACATCCTGCTACAACAGACAAAACACTTTATAAAAATCTGTATATGCTACCCAATTTGTGCAATAGTCAAAAGAAACTTTATAGCACCTAGCCTGCTGCAACACGCCAAACTGCTACACCTGTTCACACTGCTTCACTACAAGCACAAGTCTACTTTGCACCACCTATTACACATACATGCCTCAATGAAAAAAGGCAGCTTATAACCTACATCATGACAAAAATCAGTGGAAACCTTTTCACCAAAATAGCATTTGAAACCTTCAATGGAGAGGGATGCATCGTGAACAATAAGACAAAAGGTCGTACTATTACAAAACTGAGAAAAAGGGATTAAAAGGAGAAGAAACTCTTTTTAAAAAGAGAAAAAAGAACATAATCTGAAAGGGAAACCAGAAAAGAAAAAAATATCAACAACAAAAAAAGAAAACCCAACGAGAAAACATCACTCACCTTCTTCCGACTCTGAATGATTCTCCATCGCAACCATCATTTTCGTTTCCGCCAACAAACCAAATGCGAGAGAGAACAGTGAGATCGTTTTGACTGAAACCCGCGAACGAAATCGCTTCAACACCAGGTACCTACCCTCCTTCACCATCATCCACCTTCAACCTTCAAATCGCCGACGGACCCCAAGTGAAGAACACCGCGCCTCAATTTCCATCTCTTCCGGCGCAAACCATAATCCTATCCGAAGATGTAGATCTTCGTCAAAACCCTAACGAGAAAACCACCACCCTTCATCACCATCGCACATTCACCCAAACACCAGTAAACCCTCCGCCCAAAACCGCGACCTCGCCAACATCAATACACACGCTAAACCGCCGCAAAGACCATCCGGGATCTGAACTGCACAACATCGTGAATCACCGACGGACACCTCCTAAGAAGAACGCGGAAACGAACAACGAACCACCATGAGAGAGAGACAAAGTTGTCACGATGTTGACCACGTGATTTGAATAGCACTGTAGCCGGTGCTCGTTCGCAATTGAGGAGACGAGGAAGATGTTTGGATATTTGGTTAAAAAGGGGATTCTGATATCGTGATAGAAGAACCAAGTTCTTTTCATTTTATTTATTTTCTTTATTTTTAATATATTTTATTTTTTCTTATTATATGTTTTAAAGGATTTGTTAGGTTTAGATTTTTGTTGTTGTTGTAGGGTTTGATAAAAGCCCACTGATTTCTTCCTTACTTACACATCTAGTCAGCGACACCCCCCTTTATTTATTGTTTCTTGACTTAATTTTCTTATTTATTTCTTTTAACTTTGTTTAACTAATTGTTAAGAAGTTATTAATTAATACTTGTTAAATGTTTAGTTTAGGGTTTTGTTAGAATTTTATGAATTAGGTTTTTTTTTACTTCGATATAAATTAGATCTTAACTTTGATTAATTTATTTTAATAGGATTTGGATTAATCTTGGTTTTAGCTTCGTGTTTGAAGTTCTTTTTGTAGGCCTCTCGTTCGATTTTAATGATGGCGAAGGTGGTTTGATGTTGGCCTTGAAATTGATTATTTGTTCATAGCTTATCGATTTGTTGATGTTTGTGGGATTCTTGATGCTAGTTTTGATGTTTGTTGGTTTGCTTCTCGGGCTTAATAATTTATTTTCTTGATGCGCACCTCGAGTTTGGTATTTCTGACAAGTGATGTTTGAGTTTCTTTTTGCACGCATTGAAGAGGCAACTGACCTCCTCCGTTAGGTATAACTAAACATTCGATTTTACCTCTTTTGCATCTTGTCATAGTCTTAATGCCATGTTTGTGTTTGTCTGATTACTCGTACCTCACCACCCGATTTTAAATCCTACATCTCCTACATAAATGCGTTTTTTTATCAAAACTTTCAAACTAGTCAATTTGTGAAAGAACTGAACTCCAAATTCTAGAACTCTGCACGTTCTTGAGTGAATCACTCTTGGGCTAGCCCCACGCGTAATGTTTCATTTACTCATTCGTTTCTAAATACACTAAACCCTAATCCATCCAAAATAATCTCAAGACGTCTCTAAATTAACATATTAATTAACGTAAGAACTAAACTCAGGAATCTAGCATTCCTCGGGTTTTTGAATTGAATTACTGTTGGGGTTAGCCCCCGATTTGTAATTCATTCGCTCTTTCGTTTTCAAAATGTAAATCTTAAATTAAATTTGTGAAAGGACTAAACTTTGGAATCTAGCATTCCTCGGGTTTTTGAATTGGATTACTGTTGGGGCAAACCCTCGATCTGTAATTCATTTGCCCTTTCATCTCCAAAACAATCGCGTCTTAATTCACAAATCAAATAACGAGTAAATGAACTCTGGAGTCTAGCACTCGGCACGTTCTTGAATTAAATCACTCCTGGGCTAGCCCCACGCGATGTGGTTTATTCACCCTCTCGTTCCTAAAACACATAAACTTTTAATTAATCATACGAAGAACTGAACTCAAGAATCTAGCATTCCTCGGGTGCTTGAATTGAATTAATCTTGAGGCTAGCCTTTGAGTTGTAATTCATTCACTCTTTCATATTCAAAACAATTCAACAACCTTAAAAGATCAGACATGATTCATCTCCATAGGAAATATATTATCTTCTATCCCCACAAACACAAACAAAATCTTACAGACAATCATTCTCAAAGGAAGAATGTGGCATTGCTTGTCGATACTCATATCCAAGTTTGAAGCTTCTTCTGATTTCATTTCTCAAAGAAAGAATGTGGCATTGCTTGTCGATCCTCATATCCAAGTTTAAAGCTTCTTTCGATTTTCTCTCCCTCAAATGTTTGTGGTGGATCAGGCGAGATATCTCCCTTAAAGATGACGACTTGTCTTTTTCTTTCAAATACAATTTAAAACTTACCAACCAATGCAAATCATTTTATAATTAATCAACAAGTAACTGAACTCCGGAGTCTAGCACTCCGCACGTTCTTGAATGCAATCACTCCTGGGCTAGCCCCACGCATTGTGGTTCATTCGCCCTCTCGTTTAAAACACTTTAATAAAGATCAAACATCTTTTCTCTAAACAAACATTGTTTAAATATTTCTATCTCGCAAACAAGTTAGCGCTTCAACCTCCGCCGCGAGTATAAGCCAACGCTTAGCAGATTAGAAAGCGTTTTCAAACAATCGTTCAATTAAAAAACACAAACCATAGTCGCACGAACTACGAAGCTATGACTTTCCCATTGCACAAGGGAATACGTAGGCACATGGATTTTAATCCTTCGCGAGCATAATAATAAAAAATTTAGTCATGTTTCCGTCACAATAATAAAAAACTTAACCTTTCTCCTTAATAAATAATAATTTTCTTTTCCCTTTAATAAACAATCTTTAATCATTAAAAGAAGACAATAACAACAAGTTAACATTTTTAAGCGCAAACTAGACTAAGAGGTTCTCGTTGAGTACAACGGACGTAAGGGGTGCTTTACACCTTCCCTTTGCGTAACTGACTCCCGAACTTAGATTAGTGGTTTCATTAACCATTTCTTATCCCATATAGGTTGTGTCTATATCTCCCTTTTCTTTAATTAGAATAAATAGAATTAGGTGGCGACTCTGTTGTTTGTTTTAGGATCGTATATTTTTCGAGGTAGACAGTTGGCGACTCTGTTGGGGACTTATATGCTTGATGCATAAGAGAGTCGAGCCTAGCTTAGGATAATTTGCGTTTGTTTGTTGACTTGTTTGATTGTCTTCCTTATTTACTAGTGATATTTTATATGCTTATCTATTTATTTCTTCTTCATTATATTGCTCATTATTATATTCGTCTGTTGGATCTTGGGGACATCACGGGTGAAGCTTTATTCTTGAGTTTTGGAAAAGAAGAGGGAACACCTAAGTTAGAATTGGTAGTTATTAGTGTTAGTCTCAAAGGAATCGCTCCTTGCCAGCCTAACATGAAAGCTCCCCCAGATAGTTAGACTTTTCGTAGATCTTATCACAACACAACTAGCCTGTCGCGTGACCTGATTCACGAAAGGGCTGTGATTCTGGGACCCCATAGAACCTGTTTCAATTTTGGTAGTTGTGTAATGTTAGGCTCCGAAGGCTCGCCCCTTTGCTGGCCTAGCATAAGAACTCCACTCAAGGTAGACCTTATCGTCATTATCGTCACAATGCAGCAAGCCTACGGCGGGGCGTTAGTACGATAAACGTCTGTGACCTTGAGTATCCTTATACCATCACCATAGAAGCTACCCTGTGAGTGGGATTTATGGGTAAAGAATTTAGAACTCTCCACTTAAGGCTTACCAGTTAGGAGATTCTGAGTTACTTGTACCTTGGATCCAACATCTTGCCTTCATGCTGGAACTGATTGTATTTGTGATTCTGAGCTTTGCATTCATTCGCATATCATTTGCATTTGCATCGTATATCATTCTCCCACAAAAAAATCTCACTCATCTGTCCTTCTACCAGTTTGTTGACTTTTAGACGTCTCTTTCAAGCCTGAAGTAGTCACTGAAGAACAACAAATATGGCAGAGACTGCTGATTCCATGTCAGGCTTTACTGTAATGACCAACCCGATGTACGATTTTCCTCCTGACAACGATGCTCAACAAGTGGGTGTTCCCCAATCTCAGAATGTCCATCATATGACAAAGGTGAATAATCCTAAGGTGGTGAAAATTGAGGAAGGAATTTGTGATCTTGAGGAACAACTAAAGATAGTGAAAGAACTCAATGCATTTGGTTCAAAAGCTCATAACTTGTGTCTGGTCCCGGGCGTGATTATTCCCCCAGATTTTAAAATGCCTACTTTTGAAATATACAAGGGTGTAAGTTGTCCAAGATATCATTTGACGATGTTTTTCCAAAAAATGACTACTCATGCCAATAACGATAAGCTGATGATTCATTACTTTCAAGAAAGACTATATGGGGCATCTTTGATGTGGTATATGAAGCTAGAAAGAAACCATATACAGACTTGGGAATACCTAGTCGGGGCTTTTGTGAAGCAATATGACTACAATTTAGACATGGCTCCAGACTGTGACCAGTTGATAGGAATGAGTCAGAGAGACGATGAATCTTTCAGGGAGTATGCACAAAGATGGAAAAAATTGGCAGCCCAAGTTCATCCACCACTCTTAGAGAAAGAACTGGCCAAAATGTTTCTAAAAACATTCTCAGACTCTTATTATATCAGAATGATAGGCGTTGTGCCATTAGAGTTCTCCAAAATTGTGGAAGTTGGAGTAAACATTGAAAACACATTCAAATATGGAAGAATCCAAGAGGGGCCAGATTGCCAAATTGTTGAAGAGAAGTCTGTATGTGATTCACAAGAGGAAGGAAATTTTGAAGTTAATGCAATTAGGGATTCTCCTAAAATCTTGCAAGTTCCAGTGCCTTACGGCGAATGTCAGAATCAACGCCATAATCAACAGAGATCTCAGGACAGCCCAACAAGAGAGACTCCTTAGTTCGATCCAATCCCAATGACTTACGGTCAACTGTGGACTTGTTTCGCCTGGAATTCAGTGATGGCACCCAGGAAGACCAGAGCCATGAGGTCTCGCCCTCATTGGTTCAATCCAAATATCAGTTGTGAATTTCATGGTGGATTACTGGGGCATCCAATTGAAGAATGCAAATTTTTCCAGGAAAAGGTTCAAGAGATGATCTACTACGGGGTGTTGGCCTTCAATGGAGGAATCCCATCTATGGACGAAGTGCCTTTGTGCTGATAAAAACTCAAGAGAGTCCTATCTAAGTTAATTTGTTGCTGGAGCATAGGACAAGTTCCTCAATGCACATGATCGTTCGATACTTTGAAGTTTATCTTCTCAAATGATTAGCTCGCTCACTACTTTTCATATGTATTTTTCTTTGTTTGTTAATGCATTTGTTTTTGGCATGTAAGAACTTATTTGTTTTGAATGATTAATGCAATGAATATGTTTGTCTTGAAGTAATCCATTCGTATTCACTCATAATGCTTTTTCAACTTTATAATGCCAATATTATCCCATCTCCTGCTTAGACAGAGAATTGGAGGGAGGATGACGAAATTAAAACACAAGTTCTCTAGTAGAATGCTTTTGATTAGAACCCTGCTGACGATGTACAAGCATTGTTTCGAATCCCCAAACATTGGAGAAATAAGGAGTTAATCCCTAGTCAACCACTTCGATCCTAGAAGTAGGAGTTTCTTTTGGATAATTCAAAACCTTTACGCTTAACCTGGGGCAGGGTAGTGTTCAGTTAATCTGGTTACACATTCAAATCATAAGAAGAAACATCCCATCAAGGAATTCACTACAATTAATGACTTAACAATCACAATTTTCAACCTTCCAATGAAAAAAAGAGAAAAAAAAGAAAAAAGAAAATCCCGCCAAGTCAAACACTTAAAGAGAGGCTTAAGGACCAAATAGAATAAATAAATCGAAAGAAGTCCTCAAGTACATAAGATTTAGTGACCATCATACCAAAGTCAAAGGGGTCACTGATATCCATAGGGGCAGATAAGATGACTGTCATTTCAAGCGGACCTTGGAGCATCATCTCTATGCTATCAAGACAAATGTATGTGTCAATTTAGCTGGACCTAGGACTGGAGAACATCACGGAGAATGGGTGGGCACCAAATAAACTTTGAGCCTTTATCCTTTGTTTCTAAGAACCGTGAACCAAACCATATTACAACCCTCAAAAGTCCTAATTGAAGTAGGGTTTATTTCGAAAGCATACTCAATGAGATAGTGTTTCCTGACTCCTTGAGCTATTCTCAAAATTTATGTTGGCTTTATAAAAAAAATGAATATCACATCCTAGCTAGTGATTCGGTCACAGGCTATTGTGAAAATCTTTTTAAAGACAATAAAAAAAACTTCGAGACGAACATGTGTGTTGCATTAGCAGTCTCAACATTAATAATTTACTTGTTAGCATTTTCTTGACATCATAAAAGCCTATGTATGAGTACCAGTGATGAGCTTAATCTCTTGAGATTTGAAACTCTGATGAGTAGTTGAACAACCATTTCAGAGAATGCTCATCCCCACGGGCATGTTACTTGAAGACTTTGCCAAACAGGGGCAGGTTAATTGAAGACTTTTCTAGAAAAGGGGCATGTTGCTTGAAGACTTTTCCAGACAGGGGCAGGTTGCTTGAAGATCTTGCCAGACAGGGGCAGGTTGCTTGAATACTTTGCTAGAAAGGGGCATGTTGCTTGAAGACTTTTCCAGACAGGGGCAGGTTGCTTGAAGATCTTGCTAGACAGGGGCAGGTTGCTTGAAGACTTTGCTAAACAAGGGCAAGTTGTTTCCCAATTTATTTCTTCCACTGTCCGACCATCCCTAAAAGGATAAGTATTGAAGACTTATTTGTGCCAAATACAATTAATCTGGGCCAGTTACGTCGAGATTCGACAAAATCTCTCCAAGAGTTTGAAGACACTGGGACATTTTGAATGTCAAGTCTTCTATAAAATCCTCTTGAGATGATCTCTTCTCACAAACCATTTCGTGGGCGCATGACCACGTGTTCCCCTAAGCAAGACGCTCTTGAGATCTGCCTTGCAAGTATCTCCAGATGACGGGGTCCTTACACCAAGTTGCTATGATATGTTAAGTGCATGCCTCAGTATTTTCTGGTGAATTCATTTTACTACTTAGTGCTTTCAGCGAGATACTAAGTCTAATATCCCCAATTGAGTCTTGATTCAAGCTTCTCCAGCTAAATGTGACTTTCTCCCCCAACAGAGTACAAATTTACTTCATCCTAAGCAAACATAGTTTGTATGTTTGTTTCCTTCTGATGGACATTGAAGTTAGAAGATTTGCTTGGGTATATTTCCCGATTGAAGTATCTTTCTCTCCTCAAAGAGATTTGAGCTTTGTAGAAGGAATTTATTCCATGGATGGCTCTCTACCCTATCTTCAGTGATTGCATACACTTTGACAAGATTGGTCGAGTATCCATTTGTTGTGTTGTTTATTTCGTCACCAGTTTATCTCTTGTGTCTGTTTGGTCTGTTTGTCAGCATAAAAATAACGCATATACATACATTTACATCATAAATGAATTCATATACATATTCGTGTTGCATTCATTAATGCATACTACCTTCACCTTGGCTGTGTTTATCCCCGAGTGATGTGTCTCTCTCAAAATAGAGTTGTCAGCCTTAGGCAGAAAATGTATGATCTTTCTCGTTCCCCACTGAGTTTTTACCCTCGTGGAAGATGTTTGTTTCAGTTCTCCTTTCCACACTTGGATAAGATAAATCTCCAGTTGAGTTCATTCCTCATGGGTTAATGTCTTGCTTGATAGTTTCTTTCCAGTTCGTTCCTGGATTGAATTTGGTCTTTGACAATTTTGATAATTGGATTTCCAAATGGAAAGTGCATTTATTTTGTACCTTTGAATGCTTTGTCTCCTAGAAGGAATTTATTGGAGGCTTCGATTGAAGACGAACTTTGTTTTCCAGCAGTGTTGTTGCAACATTCTCTTGGAATACTTACACCTGACAACAAGTGGCAGTCTCTTTATTTGAGAAGCTTGTTTTGTCTTCGAACTTTTGAGTAAATCAACAAATGGCAGTCTCTTTCCGAGAAGTCGATCCATCCCCAGCGATTCCAGATGGAAAGTGAATTCATTTTGCGCCTTTGAGTACTTTTTCTCCTAGAAGGAATTTGTTGAAATTTCCCCCAGTAAAGACAAAATTTTCTCTCCAACAGTGTTATTGCAACATTCTCTTGGAATACTTACACCTGACAACAAGTGGCAGTCTCTTTATTCGAGAAGCTTGTTTCGTCCTTGAACTTCTAAGTGGAATAAACAAGTGGCAATCTCTTTATTGGAGAAGCTTGTTCTTATCCCTGGACCTCTAATCAGAATCAACAAGTGGCCGTCTCCTTATTTGAGAAGCTTGTTTCTTATCCATGGATTTCCCAGTAAATCAGCAGAAGGCATTCTCTTTTTAGGTAATTTGTTCATCCCCAACAAGGTTATTGTTCTATCAAATGGCATCTCCCCTGTTCGGTGGAGAAGTTTGGTTGAACTTATTTTTTCCAACAAATGGCATCTCATCTAGACAAGGTGAGAAGTTTGTTGTGAATTTCCAATTTCCGTCAAATGGCTATCTCTTCCAGACAAGTTGAGAAGTTTGAGTGTGAAGTTGTTTCTCCATCATATGGCTGTCTCTTTTAGAAGAAGGGAAGTATGGTGAACGTTCTATCAAATGGAATCTCTCCAATACACGTTGAGAAGTTTGATATGACTCTCTTTATATTTTTCCAACAAATGGCATCTCATCCAGACAAGGTGAGAAGTTTGTTGTGAATTTCCAATTTCCGTCAAATGGCTATCTCTTCCAGACAAGTTGACAAGTTTGAGCGTGAAGTTGTTCTCCATCATATGGATGTCTCTTTTAGAAGAAGGGAAGTATGGTGAAAATTCTATCAAATGGCATCTCATCCAGATAAGGTGAGAAGTTTGTTGTGAATTTCAAATTTCCGTCAAATGGCTATCTCTTCCAGACAAGTTGAGAAGTTTGAGCGTGAAGTTGTTCTCCATCATATGACTGTCTCTTTCAAAGGAAGGGAAGTATGATGAGGATTCTATCAAATGGCATCTCTCCAGTACACGTTGAGAAGTTTGGTATGAGCTACTTACTTTTTCAAGCAAACGACATCTCTCCAAGACATTGTGAGAAGTTTGCTGTGAATCCTTATTTATTATCAAAATAATATCTTTCTAAGCCTCGACAGAAGGTGTTTCCTTTTATTTTTCGGCAAGTCTCAGCAAAAGATTTTCAGTCTACCTCGACAGGAGGTATTTACTTTTTGGGATGACAGTTGCATGCTTAGTTAAATCACGACAGAAGATTTGGCAACATGTGTGTTTTTGGTTAAATCTCGATAGAGGATTTGCCAATAGGTGTGTCCTCAGTTAATACTTGACAGAAGATTCCTAGCATACCTTGGCATAAGGTATTTCTTATATTCTCTAGTAGTCTCGACAGTAGACCTCCAACAGATTTCAACATAATTGTTTTTCTTTCCAAGATCTTGACAGTAGATTTCTGGTTCATTTTGATACCTCGACAGAAGGTATTTCTTTTCTAGATTCTCTGGTAATCTCGACAGTAGATCTCCAGCAGACTTCAATAGAAGATGGTTTTCCCTCCAGGATCTCGACAGTAGATTTTTGTTTCGTTTTGATACCTCGACAGAAGGTATTTTCAAATGATGTTCTAAATCTCAGCAGAAGGCTTCTCTGATGGGATTTGTCCAAGGACTTCATCTCGGGACTTGTAGACAGTTGTCGTCTGACTTCGCTCAAAAGAAAATTCCTCATGTGGATTGTACTTCAGTCATGTGTGTCTAATCCCCAGTAGTGTCAATTTTCTTTCCCAGCGGCGTTATAACCTTTGTCTTGCATTCTTACTTTGCACATCGTATCATTCCATCCGCATTTTCAGTCAACATTTTAGGTATTCTGATATTTGATCCTCTTCCACCTTGAATGTCCAAAAATTTTTGTTACTAGCACATTCAGGTTCAGGATGACTAAATAGGGGCATCTGTCATACCCAAAATTTTGACCGAATTTTTTTTCATTTTTTCTTCCCTTTGACGCAATTTTGTCGATATATTGAAAAATCAATCTTGTTTTGCATTTTTAGTCTAACATTTCATTTAATCAAAAACCATGCATTTTATTCCGATTTTATCATTCAATGTTTGTTTTTTATTTCTTGCTTTTAGGATTTACTTAGGTTTTAAAATAGTTTTTTTATATATCTCTTTTTATAATTCATTATGTAGTTAAATATTTTATTAGATTATTCTAGATTTATTATTAATTTTTGATTTTTATTTTAATTTAATTTAGTTTTAATTTTAATTTTAAATTTTATTTAGATCCAATTTTGATTTGATTTAGATTTAGTTTAATTCTTTAATTTATAATTGAAATAAGTTTGGTTTAAATTCAGTTTAATAGATTTCTAAGTCTAATATTTCAATTTAATTTGTAATATAATTAGCTTATAATTAATTTTTTTTAGTTTATTTGTTTATTTCAATTAGATTTGTACGATTTTATTTACTTGGTTTGGTTTATATGTTTAGTTAGTTTGTTTAGGTGATTTAAGAATTTCATTACACACAAAACAAGAACCACCTCCTTGAAACAACATCCTGCTACAACAGACAAAACACTTTATAAAAATCTGTATATGCTACCCAATTTGTGCAATAGTCAAAAGAAACTTTACAGCACCTAGCCTGCTGCAACACGCCAAACTGCTACACCTGTTCACACTGCTTCACTACAAGCACAAGTCTACTTTGCACCACCTATTACACATACATGCCTTAATGAAAAAAGGCAGCTTATAACCTACAGCATGACAAAAATCAGTGGAAACCTTTTCACCAAAATAGCATTTGAAACCTGCAATGGAGAGGGATGCATCGTGAACAATAAGACAAAAGGTCGTACTTTTACAAAACTGAGAAAAGGGGATTAAAAGGAGAAGAAACTCTTTTTAAAAAGAGAAAAAGGAACAAAATCTGAAAGGAAAACCAGAAAAGAAAAAATATCAACAACAACAAAAGAAAACCAAACGAGAAAACATCACTCACCTTCTTCCGACTCTGAACGATTCTCCATCACAACCATCATTTTCGTTTCCGCCAACAAACTAAATGCGAGAGAGAATAGTGAGATCGTTTTGACTGAAACCCGCGAATGAAATCGCTTCAACACCAGGTACCTACCCTCCTTCACCATCATCCACCTTCAACCTTCAAATCACCGACGGACCCCAAGCGAAGAACACTGCGCCTCAATTTCCATCTCTTCCGGCGCAAACCCTAATCCTCTCCAAAGATGCAGATCTTCGTCAAAACCCTAACGAGAAAACCACCACCCTTCATCACCATCGCACATTCACCCAGTAAACCCTCCGCCCAAAACCACGACCTCGCCAACATCAATACACACGCTAAACCGCCGCGAAGACCATCCGGGATCTGAACTGCACAACATCGTGAATCACCGACGGACACCACCGAAGAAGAACGCGGAAACGAATAACGAACCACCATGCGAGAGAGATAAAGTTGTCGCGATGTTGACCACGTGATTTGAATAGCACTGTAGCCGGTGCTCGTTCGCAATTGAGGAGATAAGGAAGATGTTTGGATGTTTGGATGTTTGGTTAAAAAGGGGATTCTGATATCGTGATTGAAGAACCAATTTCTTCTTCATTTTATTTATTTTTAATATATTTTATATTTTCTTATTATATGTTTTAAAGGATTTGTTGGGTTTAGATTTTTGTTGTTGTTGTAGGGTTTGATAAAAGCCCACTGATTTCTTCCTTACCTACACATCTAGCCAGCGACATCTCCCCCCCTTTATTTATTGTATCTTGACTTAATTTTCTTATTTATTTCTTTTAACTTTGTTTAACTAATTTTTAAGAAGTTATTAATTAATACTTGTTATATGTTTAGTTTAGGGTTTTGTTAGAATTTTATGAATTAGGTTTTTTTTTTAAATTCGATATATATTAGATCTTAACTTCGATTAATTTATTTTAATAGGATTTGGATTAATCTTGGTTTTAGATTCGTGTTTGAAGTTCGTTTTGTAGGCCTCTTGTTCGATTTTAATGATGGCAAAGGTTGTTTGATGTTGGCATTGAAATTGATTATTTTTTCATAGCTTATCGATTTGTTGATGTTTGTGGGTTTCTTGATGCTAGTTTTGATGTTTGTTGGTTTGCTTCTCGGGCTTAATAATTTATTTTCTTGATGCGCACCTCGAGTTTGGTATTTCTAACAAGTGATGTTTGAGTTTCTTTTTGCACGCATTGAAGAGGCAACGGACCTCCTCCGTTAGGTACAACTAAACACTCGATTTTACCTCTTTTGCGTCTTGTCATAGTCTTAATGCCATGTTTGTGTTTGTCTGATTACTCGTACCTCACCACCCGATTTTAAATCCTACATCTCCTACATAAATGCGTTTTTTTAATCAAAACTTTCAAACTAGTCAATTTGCGAAGAACTGTACTCCGGAGTCTAGCACTCCGCACGTTCTTGAGTGAATCACTCCTTGGCTAGCCCCACGCGTAGTGTTTCATTTACTCTTTTGTTTCTAAAAACACTAAACCCTAATCCATCAAAAATAATCGCAAGACGTCTCTAAATTAACATATTAATTAACGTAAGAACTAAAATCAGGAATCTAGCATTCCTCGGGTTTTTGAATTGAATTATTGTTGGGGTTAGCCCCTGATTTGTAATTCATCCGCTCTTTCGTTTTCAAAATGTAAATCTTAAATTAAATTTGTGAAAGAACTAAACTTAGGAATCTAGCATTCCTCGGGATTTTGAATTGGATTACTGTTGGGGCTAGCCCTCGATCTGTAATTCATTCGCCCTTTCATCTCCAAAACAATCGCGTCTTAATTCACAAATCAAATAACGAGTAACTGAACTCCGGAGTCTAGCACTCCGCACGGTCTTGAATTATATCACTCTCGGGCTAGCCCTACGCGATGTGGTTTATTCACCCTCTCATTCCTAAAACACAAAAACTTTTAATTAATCATACGAAGAACTGAACTCATGAATCTAGCATTCCTCGGGTGCTTGAATTGAATTACTCTTGAGGCTAGCCTTCGAGTTGTAATTCATTCACTCTTTCGTATTCAAAATAATTCAACAACCTTAAAAGATCAAACATGATTCATCTCCATAGGAAAGATATTATCTTCTATCCCCACAAACACAAACAAAATCTTACAAACAATCATTCTCAAAGGAAGAACGTGGCATTGCTTGTCGATACTCATATCCAAGTTTAAAGCTTCTTCCAATTTCATTTCTCAAAGAAAGAATGTGGCATTGCTTGTCGATCATCATATCCAAGTTTAAAGCTTCTTTAAATTTTCTCTCCCTCAAATGTTTGTGGTGGATTAGGCGAGATATCTCCCTTAAAGATGACGACTTGTCTCTTTCTTTCAAATACAATTTAAAACTTACCAACCAATGCAAATCATTTTATAATTAATCAACGAGTAACTGAACTCCGGAGTCTAGCACTCCACACGTTCTTGAATGCAATCACTCCTGGGATAGCCCCACGCGTTGTGGTTCATTCTCCCTCTCGTTTAAAACACTTTAATAAAGATCAAACATCTTTTCTCTAAACGAACATTGTTTAAATATTTCTATCTTGCAAACAAGTTAGCGCTTCAACCTCCGCCGCGAGTATAAGCCAACGCTTAGCAGATTAGAAAGCGTTTTCAAACAATCTTTCAATTAAAAAACACAAACCATAGTCGCACGAACTACGAAGCTCTGACTTTCCCATTGCACAAGGGAATACGTAGGCACAGGGATTTTAATCCTTCGCGAGCACAATAATAAAAAATTCAGTCATGTTTCCGTCACAATAATTAAAAACTTAACCTTTCTCCGTAATAAATAATAATTTTCTTTTCCCTTTAATAAACAATATTTAATCATTAAAAGAAGACAATAACAACAAGTTAACATTTTTAAGCGCAAACTAGACAAAGAGGTTCCCGTTGAGTACAACGGACGTGAGGGGTGCTTAACACCTTCCCTTTGCGTAACTGACTCCCGAACTTAGATTAGTGGTTTTGTTGACCATTTCTTATCCCATTTAGGTTGTGTATATATCTCCCTTTTCTTTAATTATAATAAATAGAATTACGTGGTGACTCTATTGTTTGTTTTAGGATCGTATATTTTTCGAGGTACGACACCATCATCGTAGAAACTATCCCGTGAGTTGGGTTTTATGGGTACAAAATATAGAACCAATCTCTTACAACCTACCAAATAGGAAGTTTTGAGTTATTCCAGCTTCCGAGTCTGTTTGTGTTTGTGATCCTAAGCATCCTTGAATTGCATCCATTTGCACACCATTGCATCTGCATTGCATATCATTTTATTTACTCAGAGTAAGCTCATCCTCGTCTTGTGTCCATAACCCGCAATTGATTTCCCGACACCTATATTGGACTTGAAGTAGTTCTTTATTGATCATGAACCATGGAGGACAAAAGCAGACTGCGTTAAGGGGAGACTTTGATTTGACAAATGACCAATTGAACCAACTCATGGATGTTGTGACGACATTGACAAGGAGAGGTTATAATGTTCAATGAGTTACCTTAACTGAAGATGTCTTTCCACCTCAAGTGAACAACCTTGTTAAACCTAAGCCTGCAAGGACCCCAGTTGGGCACCCGTTATTCAAGAGCATACCATTATTCGAGATGGAAACTCCTTACCTCACGATGTCGTTGAGTACCAAAGCTTTGGGGTCTCTGAGCCAAATTCCCAAGGGGAAATCCCAGTAAGGAAGATCAATAAACCAAAATTTGTTGAGATAACTGAGAAATGTCGTGTGTTGAACGAAAGACTCAAGGTCGTAGAGAGGTAGAATGCTTTTGACCTGGATGCTTTAAGCATGTGCTTAGTACATGGTTTGGTTATTTCTCCAAAATTTGAAGCACCTAATTTTCTAAAGTACAAAGGGGATAGCTGTCCAAAGCACCATTTGGTGATGTTCTGTCGAAAAATGACCGCATATGCTTTTGACGATAAGTTGATGGTTCACTGCTTTCAAGACAGTTTGAGTGGGGCACCGTTGAATTGATACATGGATTTGAAAATAAGACATATTCAGTCATGGTTGGACCTAGCCAATGCTTTTGTGAAGCAATATCAATACAATTTGGAAGAATCTCCCAACTGCTTTCACTTGAAGGACATATCTCAAGAAAGTAATGAGTCGTTCAAAAGGTACGTCCAGAGATGGAAAGAGTTTTCTGATCGTGTTCAACCGCCATTCTCAGAGAAAGAGTTAGTTTACTTGTTTATGGATACTCTGCAGAGCCCATACTTTGAAAAGATGGTAAGCACCGCATCAACAAGTTTCTCTAACCTGGTGAAAATGGGAGAACGTATTGAAGTTGGTCTCAAAAGTGGAAGAATCCAAGGTGCCTCTCATCTCTAAAGCATCGAGAGTGAATCCCTTAGTGATTCCCAAAATGAAGAAGATGATGAATCTGATTCAATCGAAGAATCTCCCTAAGCTCCTCCTCTAATGCCATACTATCAGCATCCATATGTGTCAGCTGCTCATAGTCAGCAATCTTTTGGGTCTGCATATCTGATGCCATTTCCTCCACATGGTCGGTATCCTCCTGTATGTCATCAACAACAGCCATACCAACGACAACACACTCCTCAACAACGACACCAATACACTAAGCAGCCAAAGAGGCAGTTTGATCCTTTGCCAATGCCATACAGTCACATACTGCCACGTTTGATCGATAGTGGATTGGTAGAGCCAAAGTAACTGAATCCAGTGATTCCTCCATACCCACCAGGCTTCAATCCTCATGCCCAATGTCGTTTCCATGCTAATGCACTAGGGCACTCAACTGAAGATTGCAAACAACTCCAGCACAAGATTCAGGATATGATTGAGTCCAGGTCAATCTCATTTACGCCTCAAGGTCTTCACATCAATATCAATTCTTCGTCTGGTCAGGTAGGTCCATCAGTCTATTCTATGGAAGAAATTGTCAAAAATGGGTGTGAAGAGGATTGGTGCACCGACCTCAATGAGCATGACGACCTGCAACTCTAAAGAAGGAAGTTCAATTCCCTAAAGCTGGAAATCCTCGTTTTGTTTCAACAATGTTGTTGTATTTTCTTTGCATGTTGATTTTGTATTTGCTTGTAAGCATTGTTGTTTTTGAATTGGCAAAATTAATGAAATGTTTATGCATCTTTTGAATCAATCCATTCGTATTCACTCATTTTTCTTTCAGTTATAAAAAAACATATTTCTCTCATTTTATTTATCAAACTTTTGTTTTAGCAAAGATTGGAGGGAGGATGATGAAAACTAGATACCTGAATTTTCCATTTGTATGCTTTCAATTAAATCCATGCCAACGATGTACATACATTGTTTCAAATTCCCAAACACTAGTGAAATAAGGAATATAATCCCTTTCTAACCCTTTTGAGTCTCGAAGTAGGAGTTTTCATTTTTTTTTAAAAGTGCAAAAACCCTTAATTTTAAACCTGGGCCAGGGTAGTCGGTTCAGTTAATCTGTTTGCATTCAATCTTCAAGAGATTCTTTCCATGATTCAAGAAGGATAAACTACATACTTTCCTTCTCACATCAAAGAAGACGTGAAGGGTCAAAAGTTTGTAGTATTTGTTGTCTATCCTCCAACAAAATGGCAGTCACAACCGTTCAACAAAAGAATGAAGTAAAAAAAAAGAGGAAATACAAAGAAAAAGCCCGCTAAGTCAAAAACCAGAAAAGACGACTTAGGCAAAAAAGAATGTTTTTAGGGCATCCCAACGAACTGAAATCAAGAAAAAGAAGTAATCAAATCCTCCACAAAGCAGAGATGAAACAAGGTGGTTGCCATCTCATTTTAAATCTTGATCCTTATGCCGCCAAAGACTTTTGAGATCTGAATGCTTATGTCAAAATTAACTGAACGTAGGATTGGAGTTCATCACGAAGATTGGGTGGGTACAAATAAATTTTGAGCCTTTATCCTTTGTTTCATAAACCGTGAACCAAGCCACGTTACAACCCTTAAAAGACCTAATTGAGGCAGGGTTTATTTTGAAAGCATACCACAACAAGGTTGTGTTAACCTGACTCCTAACAATATTTTCTAATCATTTGTATTTATCACTTCATCTGGCATTCCATAAATGGCTAGATTCACTTTGTTGTTTCAATCAACTCCACTGTATCACCATCATACCAATAATTTGTGATTTCAAAAACTTGCATAAATGTTACATTAAAATTGCCAAAATTTAAATGTATAATGTTTATTTGCAAGTCAATTTAGCATAAAGTGAATCCCAACGAATGCAACCAGTTAGGGAATTCAACTTGGTAAAAGAAGCCCAGCCAGGGGAAACCACTTCGAGAATAAGTCAAACTGAATTAATCTCTTCAAAGAGTCAGCTACTCAGAGGTTGAACATTTTCTCAAAACGCAGACTAGAGTTCAAAGGCCATTCATTATAGAGGTTTCCCATCCCAAGGATCAGATAACCAGGGGGGAAATCTCTGATATTCAAGCACTAGGGAAACTATTTCAAGGCCATGTCATGGTAGGTTGGTCTAAACTTTTGTGAAGAGGAAAATTTCAAAACCATTGATTCAGTGGAAATAGGAATCATACAGGGGAAACTCCTCTCTATGCCTTCAAGTTGTTCAAGCAGGCCTTATGTGATAACAAATTTTGAGTTCAAGACAGGTGTCAGGAATCATGTTGTCATCTTTGTCTCCTTCTAGAGAGTCGTCTGCAAAAAGAACTATTCCATCCAATACCTATACAGGGACATATTTAGAAATCATTGAGTCGGTGTATAATCATTCTCATGTACTAGTCACGTCGCTTCGCTCTTTACGTTAAGCTATGCTACCGTCTTATTCACCAAGCATCTGCCCACAGTCGAAAAGAGCCATACCTTGTAAGCAAGCCTCTTCTAACATGTAATCTTTTGCCTCCCTAAGAAGTCTCAGGATTGCGATAACACTTTTACACTGTCATTTTACAAAAATCTCTTTAAAGTCCAATTGTCTTTGGCACAAATCCATTGAGCTGGTTTTGAAACCTTTTGCTTACAATCTAAGTCCATTTAATTTGGCATCATACATGTGTTTTCCTGATGGTTCCTAAAGGTCTATTTTGACTCTCTGTTTAAGGAATTTCCAGAGGTTGGATGTTTTATGTTGTTGAAAACTCCAACATTTCTTACCTTTATTCCTAGTGCCAGCCGGTCGCTTAGAGCCGTTGATTCATCTTTAAATACTTTGCATTCTATTCCCAATGTCATTTGGTTGCATAGAGCCTCCGCCTAATCACTGTGTTTGTCTTCTTTATCTTCAGTGTCAATAGTTACACTTGAACCAGTTGATTTATCACTTTGGATACTTTAAATATTTCTTTTTATCTTTACTCTTAGTATCAACCGGTTGCGCATTCACTTTGAGTGTATTGTATTATTTCCATTCGTAGCGTCAGCCGGTCGCATCGAGCCACTGCGCATTCACTTTGAATATTATATCATTTCCATTCGTAGTGTTAGTTGGTCGCATAGAGCCACTGCATTCACTTTAAATGGTTTGTTGTTGTCATTCTCAGTGTCAACTGGTCATGAACCTATTGCACATTCACTTTGAATTTTTCCCTGATTTTCTCGACCCCCGAGTCAATGTTGTTATTATTTCCTCAACCCCGAGTTGATTTGTTCTTGACCCCTGAGTCAATATTTTCATCTTTATTCTTGACCCCCGAGTGAATCTAGTTGCCTCCAATTTCTCAACCCCCAAGTTGACTTGTTTTTTCCGACCCCAGTGTCGATGTCATTTTCATTATTTCCTCAACCCCCGAGTTGATTTGTTTTTGACCCCCGAGTCAATGTTTTCATCTTTATTCTTAACCCCCCGAGTCAATGTTGTCTTTTCCTCAACCCCAAGTTGATATTTTTGAGTCATTTTTTCCTTTATGTTTCGACCTCGGAGTCGATGTCGTTTCTTATTTCCTCAACCCCCAACTTGATTTATTTTGGTTGACCCCCGAGTCATTTGTTGCCTTTATATTTTCGATCCCTGAGTCGATATTGTCTTTATCTCTTCAACCCCCCGAGTTGACATGTATATTTACTTTCTCAACCTCCGTGTTGACATACTGTTATCCCCAGTGAGTCTTTTTCCTCGGTTTTGTTTTTGTGGATCACAATTACCATGTTTCGCCAAACATATTTATCATTAAAAAATCAGCATGCTAGGGTTCATGCCATCTCATACCTCATATCCCCAGCAAAACAAAAAAGGAGTCCCTAGTGAATTCATAACATTGCATATCATATCATCTGCATTTAGGGACAAAATTCGGGTCTTTTTCAATATTTAATTATCTCGCACTGCGAACATACGAAGATTAATGATCTTCATATTTTCTGGTTGAAGATACTTAAATAGGGGCAACTGTCATACCCCAATTTTGACCCTGAATCGCTTTCATCTGATGCATTTCATCACATTTTTAAAATCAGACATGAGAGTCGATCACCTTAGCATTTTTAGTTTTAACATTCCATTAATCATTAATCATGCATTTTCTGTTCAATTTTATTTTTCCATGTCCTTTTTAGAATTTTTTTTGTCTTGGTTTGTAATTTAATTATTTTTATCTTAGTTTCTAGTTAAATATTTATGCTAATTTTTTCTATTTTTCTTTTTAGGTTTAACTTTATTTTAGTTTAACATTTTATTTAGCTTAATTGTTTTTGGTTAACTCTAATCGGTTAAATCTTTTAGAAACTAGTTTAGTTTAATTTTAATTTAGATTTTTTTTATTTAGGCTAATTTTATTAAATATAATTTCTTTTCAATTATTTAAGTTTTACCAAGTTATATTTTATTAGCTTAATAGTTTTTAATTTAGTTTCTTTTAGTATAATTTGTAATTAAATTTTACTGTTTTAATTATTTTAACTTAGTTTAGATTTAATTATATTGTTATTTATTTTTAAATAATTTATTTTAACCACCCACAATATAGTTATTTTGGTTTATAGTTATATATTAGCATGTTAGTTTGATTTTTTGTGTGTGTTATTACACTTTTAGCCACCCACAATATCTCTACAACCTGCCAAAGAAAACACAACAGAATGGAAAAAATTCTGCAGCCTCAAGTCCAATTCTGCATTACCCCAAAACCTGTAGCATCCAAAGACTACACTCCAAAAACAGACTGCAACCCTGCACAACTCTGAATCTTTGACCAAAACTCTGCAACCTACACAATGACAATCCTAGAATTGAAAAGGAAATAACAAGCATTACAGAACAAAAGTTGTACTATAAAACTTAAGGGGGAAGTATGTTTTTTGGGTATAAGAATAGATGTTTGAAGGGAAATAAGGAGGAGAGAGTGGGGGGATTGACGAAAAGGGGGCTCAGTTGAAAATTCCTTACAAAAATAACACAACGTAAAAAATCATTTCGGAAGAAAAGGAAAACAAGAAACCAACTGGGGGCGATTCTCAAACAACAACAACACAACCCTCCACCGCTATAACACATAAACCACCACCGTTCTCCTTCAAATCAATTCACACAAACACATAAATAAAAGAAACTCCAAACACAAACAAAACCGCCGCCACCCTCCATTAAATTCCATGAACTAACAAGAACAGAATCGAAAAAATGCAGCAAATCACCTCCGATCATAACAACCGAAACCGCCACAGATCCACTGTGCTGTGAAACAACCTGAGAGTGAGTCGCGAATCCGAAAAATAAACTGAGAGAGGACCATGAAACATAGGAAACCGAGAGTGAAAACAAAGCAACGAATCCGCGAGAACACACTGAATCACTCACCACCACTACAAAAAAAAAACCCTTCAAATCCGCCATGCCTCCGCCACAAACCCCTGATCCGAAACTAGGAAACGAACCAAAAACCTTAGAATGACAAGAACACCACCACCTACGCAAATCTGAACCACCGTGCCTTTTGTTTTCCGCCGTCATTTTCAGAGTGAGAGAGACTGAGAGTCAGTGATTGAGTGAGAGACGAGAGCGAGTAAAGAAGCCATAAAGGAAAAATCGCAGAGAATCGCTTGAGAGAGAATCGTCGTTAAGGGTATTCTTTCATTTTCTTATGGATGCGTTGATACTGAGGAACTCTTTCCCTTCCATTTTAATTTAATTATGTTCAGTTCATGTGTTTTTTTATTCATTTTATTTCATTAAAAAAAAATCCTGAGTTGTTATAAATGGTGGGCTTTACAAAGCCCATGAAGGTTATTTATTTCTCGTATACCACCTAAACCAGCGGCTAACACTTCTTTTTTTCATTTCCTTGTTTTTATTTAATTTTTTTTTACTTAGATGCTTTATTTAGTTTATATATATATATATATATATATATATATATATATATATATATATATATATATATATATATATATATATATATATATATATATATATATATATATATATATATATATATATATATATATATATATGTTCTTTTTAGATCTTTGATATATTATTTTATTTTATTCTTGTTGTTTGATTTTCATTTAATTATTTTTATAAGGGCCGATGATATAACAAAAAGTCACGATTAAGTCGATTTTGATAAGTCGATAAATTGTGACCAATATGAAGCCTATCCTAGCTTAGTTTATTTTTAGTTTATTTCATTTTATTTAGTCTATTTATTTTATTTTCGTATTTTAATACAATATAAATGCTCTACTCCTTATAGAACCATTCTAACAATTGAATCAGTTCTAAGGTAGTAAAAGTGCTACATTTCAATGGCTCCGAATAGCTAAGACACTGCACACGCGCTTTCTCTTGGGCAAATTACAACAAGCCCCTTTATTTCATCGCAATCCCATGTAATTTATTTGTACCACTCTCCCGATTTCCATTTGTACGTAATTATTTTTTCGCTTTTATTTATCGTTTTGATCTCTAGGAGCACCCTTAGGGACTAGTTTAGATCTCGCCTTAGTTCGCGAACCCTTGGTCCAACACCAAGTAGTTTCACTCGCACACTTGCATATTCCATTCGGTTACGGTTTCGTATTGTTAGGAGAAACCCTAGGGACTAGGAATTGAATCCACTTAATCAATCAAACAATTAACCTCCATTTGCATTTCACCCGTAAGTCGATTGCTTCACGCATCGCCATCTAACTTTTCTAACTTAACAAGCATTCAAACTAATAAAAATACGAAAGAACTGAACCCTGGAGTCTAGCATTCCACGAGTTCTTGAACGGATCATTCCTGAGGCCAGCCCCACGGGACGTGATTCATTCGCTCTTTCGTACTTAAAACACTTAAAACATTCAACTTCCTCGAAGGATGCGACATGATTCATCTCCATAGGAAAGATGTTCCTCATATTACCACAAACATAAAAGTCAATTTTCTGAAACAATTTCTCTCAAGGAAGAATGTGGCAATCACTTGTTGATCATATATCCAAGTTTGAAGCTTCTTCCATCTTCTTTATTCTCCCTTAAATGTTTGTGGTGGAATAGGTAAGATATTTCCCTTCAAGATGACGACTTGTCTCTTTCTTCCAACTTAAAACCTACCCAACAAATACAAATCATTTTCACAATAAAACAACGAGAGAATTGAATTCTGGAGTCTAGCATTCCACATAATTCTTAAACGAATCATTCCCGAGGCCCGCCCTATGGGACGTGATTCATTCGCCCTTTCGTATTTCAAGACACTTAATTAGCACATATCAAATAATGAAAGAACTAAATTCTGGAGTCTAGCATTCTACGGGTTCTTGAATGAATCATTCCTGAGGCCAACCCCATGGGAAGTGATTCATTCGCCCTTTCATTCTTAAAATACTAAATAAGATCGAACTTTTTCTCTAAACGAGCATTGTTTAAGCTCTTTCTATCTCACAGACAAGCTAGCGCTTCAGCCTCCTATCACGAGCAGATAAGCCAACGCTTAACAGTTAGAAAGTGAGTTTAACAACTGTTCATTAAAAAACACCAACAAACCGTAGTAGCATGAACTACGAAGCTCTGACTTTCCCATTGCACAAGGGAATACATAGGCACATGGATTTTAATCCTTCGTGAGCACAATAATACAAGATTTTTTCTCCGTCATATATAACCCTAATAAAAAACTAACCATTTCTCCATAACCATAATAATTAAAAATATTCATTTCCTTTAAAACAAACATTTTAGAAAACCATTTAGAAGATAAAGACATAAATCAATATTCAATCGCATAGTTAGACTAAGAGGTTCTCGTTGAGTACAATCGACGTGAGGGGTGCTAATACCTTCCCCTTGCGTAACTGACTCCCGAACTTAGATTTGGTTTTATTGACCATTTCTTATCCTTATTAGGTTGTATCTATATCTTCCTTTTCTCTCGTTAGAATAAATAGAATTATGTGGTGACTCTGTTGTTTTTTCCGCGTCCCATCACGAGGATCATATTTTTTTGAGGTACGACAGTGGGATAACAGTCGCTAAAGGTTAGAAGCTGCAGGTGTTGGTATTAATTGGGTTGTGTTTCAAGATGAGTTTTTGGAGAAGTATTTTCTAGAGGATATTCGCAGTGCTAGAGAGGTGGAATTTTTGGAGTTGAAATAAGGTAACATGACTATGGCTGAATATGTTGTTCTGTTTGAAGAGTTGGTGCAATATTGTGCTCATTACAATACTGAAGATGCTATGACCTCAAAGTGTCAGAAGTTTGAGAACGGGTTGCGTCCTGAGATTAAACAGGGCATTACTTGTCAGAAGATCAGGAACTATCCAGAACTGGTGAGCAGAAGTAGAATTTATGACAATGATAACAGGGCTCAGATTTCTCACTACAAGGTTGTGAGTTACCGAAAGGGTAAGCAGATATTTGGGGGTACTCCTTATAGTGCTCCGACTGACAAAGGGAAACAAAAAATTGTTGTTGACAAAAAGCCAAGCGGGGGAGGAGTAAATCCCAATCCTGTGAAATGTTTCAAATGTGGAAGCACGGGTCATCATGCTAATACCTATCCGAATGAAGTGAATAAGTGCTTCAAGTGTGGGAGAAAAAATCATGTGGTAGAAGACTATAGAGTTACTATGCCTACCTGTTTCAATTGTGGTAAACATGGTCATATCAATACAACTTGTCAGAAGTCGAAGAAGTCTCAAGGAGCTAGTGGGAAGGTGTTTGCCTTGGTGGGATCCTAATCCACTAATGAAGAATTTTCTGTCAAAGGTACTAGTTTTATTAATGGTACTCCTTTGATTGCTATTATTGATACGGGTGCAAACCACTCGTTTATTTCTGTTGATTGTGTGAAGAGGTTAGGAATTGTACCGTCTACTTTAGATCGGAGAATGACAATTGAAACTCCATATATTGGTGTTGTGGTTACGTCTTTAGTGTGCTTCAAGTGTCCGTTGACCATTTTTTATAGAGATTTCAGAGTGGACTTGATTTGTTTACCACTCAGTAATATGGATGTTATTTTGGGGATGAACTGGTTGGAATTCAATCGGGTTTATATTGATTGCTTTAGGAAGTAATTGTTGTTTCTCACTCCTGAAGAAGAAGCGTTGGCAAATTATTTATATACTAAAGAGTTAAGGACATTGTTGGAGAATGAGGCTAAGATGTTTGCAGTGTTTGCATCTTTATCTGTTGAGAGTAAAGTACCAGTTAATGGCTTGCCGGTAGTGAATGCATTTATGGAAGTGTTTCCTGATGATATTACAGAATTACCTCTGACAAGAGAAGTTGAATTCACAATTGATCTTATTCCTAGCACGAGGCTTATTTCTATAGCACCGTACAATATGTCTGCATCAGAGTTGGCTGAATTGAAATCTCAGATTGAAGAGTTGCTTGATAAAAAGTTTATTAGGCCAAGTGTGTCATCGTGGGGAGCTCCAATGTTGTTGGTAAAAAATATAGATGGTAGTATGCATTTGCGCATTGATTACCTCCAATTGAAAAAAGTTACCATTAAGAATAAGTATCCGCTTCCGAGAATTGATGACTTAATGGATCAATTAGTTGGAGCTCGTATTTTTAGTAAGTTTGATCTGAGGTTAGGTTACCATCATATTCGAGTGAAGGAAAGTGATATTAAGAAGACCACATTTAGGACTCCTTATGGAAATTATGAATATGTTGTGATGCCTTTCGGAGTGTCTAATGCGCCAGGTGTATTCATGGAGTATATGAATCGTATCTTTCATTCTTATTTGGACCAGTTCATTATGGTATTTATTGATGATATTTTGATTTATTCTAAAACTGAAGATGATCACAAAGAGCATTTGAGGATTGCACTGGATGTATTAAAGGATAACAAGTTATTTACTAAGTTATCAAAGTTTGAGTTTTGGCTTAAGAATGTGAGTTTCTTGGGTCATATGATTTTTGGTGATGGTATAGTTGTGAATCCATCTAAAGTAAGTGTTGTGTTACAATGGGAACCTCCAAAAACAGTAACAAAGATTAGAATATTTTTGGGTTTAGCAGGTTATTACATAAGATTTATTAAATGGTTTTCTAATTTGACGTTGTCGTTGACTCAACTGACTAGAAAGAGTCAAGCTTTTATTTGGGATGTAGCGTGTGAGGAATGTTTGGAAGAATTGAAAAAGAAATTGACTATAGTACCAGTGTTAGTTTTGCCAAGTCCTGGTGAAACTTTTGGTGTGTATTGTGATGCGTCTAAGATGGGATTAGACGGAGTATTGATGTAAGATAGTAAAGTGGTGGCTTACACTTCAAGACAATTGATGGTGCATGAGAGGAATTATCCTACTCGTGATCTTGAATTAGCTGCAGTGGTTTTTGTATTGAAAATTTGGAGGCACTATTTGTATGGGTCAAGATTTGAAGTATTTAATGATCATAAGAGTTTGAAGTATTTGTTCGACCAGAAAGAACTGAATATGAGGCAAAAAAGAACGGGTTGAATTTTTGAAAGACTATGATTTTAATTTGAGCTATCATCCGAGAAAGGCAAATGTAATATCATATGCTTTAAGTCGGAAGAAAATTCATATGTCGGCATTGATGGTAAAGGAAATGGAGTTAACTGAACAGTTTCAAGATTTGAGCATGTTTGGTGAGACGACACCTGAGAATGTTAGGCTTGGAATGCTAAAAGTGAATAATGACTTTTTGGATGTGATTAAAGAGAACCAGAGGCTTGGTGTGAAGCTGGTAGATTCCTACGGGAGGATGTGATCCTGAAGATGATTTCAAAGTGGATAATTATGGTGTATTGAGATTTCGGGGCAGAATCTGTGTGCCGGATAATGCTGAAATGAAGAAGGAAATTTTAGAAGAAAGTCACAGGAGTAGTTTTAGTATTCATCCGGGAGCTACCAAAATGTATCAAGACTTGAAGAAGTTGTTTTAGTGGTTTGGTATGAAAAGAGATATATCACAATTTGTTTATGCTTGTTTGGTATGTCAGAAGTCAAAAGTGGAGCATCAGAAACCTTCGGGGCTGATGCAACCGTTGTAAATTCCGGAATGGAAATTGGAAAGTATTGTTATGGAATTTGTTACTAGTTTTTAATGAAAGAGGTTTTGATGCTATTCGGGTCGTTGTGGACTGGCTTAAGAAATCCGCACATTTTATACCTATTAACCCGAGTTTTCCGTTGACAACATTGGCAGCAATTTATATCAAGATAATAGTGAAATTGCACAGTGTTCCTTCGAGTATAGTGTCAGATAGAAATTCTAGGTTTACTTCTTGGAAGATCTTGCAAGAGGCTTTGAGTTCAAATTTGAAATTGAGTTCGGCTTATCATCCACAGATGGACAGTCAGTCGAAAATGACTATTCAGGCGTTAGAAGATTTATGGAGAACTTGTGTGTTGGAACAAGGTGGTGTGTGGGATACTAATTTGCCATTGATTGAGTTCACTTACAACAATAGCTACCATTCTAGTATTGGAATGGCACCGTTTGAAGTTTTGTATGGTAGGAGGTGTATGACACCTTTGTGTTGGTATGAAACTGGTGAAAATGTAGTGCTTGGACCTGAAATTATGCAACAGACTACTGAGACAATTCAGATGATTCGTGAAAAGATGAAAGTGTCTCAGAGTAGACAGAAGAGCTATCATGTTAATAGGAGAAAAATTGGAATTTGATGAAGGTGATCATGTATTCTTGAGGGTTAACCCAATGAATGGTGTTGGACGTGCTTTGAAATCGAAGAAGTTAGATCCTAAGTTTATTGGACCATATCAGATTTTGCAGAAAGTTGGTATTGTTGCGTACAGAGTGGCGTTACCACCAGAGCTTTCGAAATTGCATGACGTGTTTCATGTATCGCAAATTCGGAAGTATGTGGCTGACCCATCTCATGTTATCCTGAAGGATGAGGTGCAAGTTAGAGATAATCTTACTATGAAGGCGATACCAATAAGGATTGAGGATCACAAGATGAAGCAACTCAGAGGTAAAGAAATTACTATGGTGAGAGTAGCTTGGGGAGGAGCTGCTGGTGGAAGTGTAACCTGAGAGCTTGAAAGAAGGATGCAGGAGTCGTATCCGAAACTTTTCTCATTAGGTACATTTTTTAGGACAAAACTATTTTAAGTGGGGGAGAGTTGTAACACCCCATTTTTCAAAATTATTTATCGTCGTGTATTTTTGGTGATTGTTGGCCTTGTTTAAAGTGTGTGTGTGTATGTGTGTGTGTGTATGTGCTTTGATGTTTTGGTGTAGAGTCCTAGTGGGACAGGTAGACTTAAGATGTGGTTAATATTGGTGAGGTGTACTAATAATAATATAGCTTAATTAAATATTATTCTTATTATTATTAGGTTAATAATATTATTATGATATTATTATTATTATTATTATTATTTCATTTTACTTAAAATAAGCTCTGAATTAGTAAAACATTAGGGTGAGGGTAATAGTGGAATTAAGCCTTAATCTGAAAATTAGAGGAGGTTTAGTCATAACAACTTTTGGGAGATCAAGGGAAAGAGCTAGGAAGAGGAAGAACATCTGCTAGGGCATTCTCCAAAGAGCAAATCCGCATGAATTTCATCAAGGAATTAAGGTAAGGGGGGACAAAAGGGTTCATAATTGGTGATATTAACATGATAGGGTAGTGAGGGGTCTTTTCCCTCGTAGGATTTTCTATGTATAATGTTGTTCTGTGATTCCGTTGCTTTGTGGAATTAATATTGTGAAATCATTCTAAATTAATTGATTTCTTGCCTGAATTATTGTTGTTGTTGTTCTGTATAGTTCATTATATGTACAAATTTTGTGTTGTTGCAGAAGAAGAATGACAAATTTAGATCTAAAAAACGTATGAAATTGGATTAGTAATGTTAGGTGAAAGCATAACATAAATATGAGTGTAATACTGATGTAGAAATCATTCTAGGACTGGTATAAAGTGTGAAAACAAGACCCATAGTGAGCAGATTCAGACTGATGAAGGAATTGTGGGAATTTGCTGACATTCTCCCCATACACGTAATAGGGAAACCATACGCATATGGTAATGCATGGATCTATGTTATTACACGCAATGAAGGAGTATTATACGTAGGAGGAGCTGTTTCGCATGACCATCTGCCAAAATACATAGGTTACGCGTAGGGAGACTGGGTAATACGCGTATGAGGAGGTGATACGCGTATTGAGTTGGGTTGATGAGAATTTCAAGAGGAAAATGGCTCTACCCATATGCGTATGAGGCTGAGGCCCGGAGCAATACACATATGATGGGTGTAAGGCTTGGGGGCGTAGCATTTGGGTAATATGTATATGCCATTATGCATTATGCGTATGACTAGGGTTGTAGTGCAATTTTGGTATTTCGCGATGTTTGTCCCAATTTCGCGTTTGATTGTGAGTATCTCGAGTTGAGGTATTGGAGTAGACCTTAGGACTTAACTAATCAAGGATTGGTGATGGAAAATTAATTAATAATGAAACTTAGGTAAATTAACTAGACGATTAATTACCTAAGTTATGTGAGATACATTTGGTGATTGTGTAAGTCATATGTTGCATATGTGATCAGATGGATCATGAAGATTATAACAATGTGTTTATACATGTTTGTGTGCATTGTCATTGTCATGCATACATTGAGGTATTATTGGTGGGATGAATCATTGTTGGATGGGCGTATTGTCGCTCCCGAAGATTTGCATCCCGGTACAAGCGCGAACGGTCGGTGAAAGGAGAAATGAAATGAACTGAAAAGAGTCGCCAGCTAGGCATTTTTATCCCGAAGGAAAGGTAATGCTACATAAACCTAAGAAAATATATGGATAAGACGGTCGCGAACCAGAGAAACTGAGAAAGGGGGTTGGTTACAACCTGGGAAGGTATTAGCACCCAGATTGTCCATCGTACTCGACGGGATCCACGCTTGAAAGTTTGTGTTTAAAGGGGTAGTGTCTGTGCTATCTTTGTGCAAAAGCTGGAAAAGAATGTACATGTGTCAGGGCAAGAAAGTGAAGTGAAATGCTCAGGAATGAGGCTTAAAAGAATAATGCTGGAAGAAGGGGGAGGAGACAGAGACTTTTGTTCGATAACAGTTAAGTTATGCCTACGTATCCTCTCGTGCAATGAGGAAGTCAGAACACCGTAGTTCGATTCAAAGAGACTGAAAGATGAATTGACTGATGAACTGCTTGTTTGTCTATGCTCAAGTGTATGACCTGTCTGGCTCAGGTGCTAACTGTCTTGCATTAGACGGAAGAAGCAAGTTCTCGTTTGTGAGTGAAGATGATGAGAAAAGAATCCCGAAGGAGACAATTACTGTTTGTTTTTATGTTTTCAATATTTTATTGCTTTTTTGTGTTTGTCATAAGTTAATGAGCTTAAGCCTAAACCAAGGGTTAGTAAACTCATCATATCCTCCCTTTGATTAGGGATAATGAGAATACCTTAAGTATGAGATAAACCTCAAACTTAATTACCATGATGATGTAGGATTAAGATCATTAACCTACTTGTAATTATTTAGATGTTCTTGGTGTTTTTTTTGTTTAGTGTTAAGTAATAAGTTTAATCCATAATCAAGGATTTAATGGACCCATTACACCATCCTAATAGAAGGATAATAGATGAGCACATTTAAGCTGAGGAAGATACCTCAACTTAATCCATGATTAGGGATTAACCTCATGACAAAACAAGCCTTTATTAAAGTGGATTTTAGTTAATGATAGGATTAAGAATTGAATTTTATGGTTTGTAAGACAACTTGAGGGGGACTTGTCCATTAACACTAGGGTTAGTCCTTCTTAACCATTTAAGGAAGAATTAGAACCCTAATGCAAGGCCCAAGTTACAAGTTAACTTACTTCAATGAAGAAGATAAGTTAATTAAAGAAAGAAAGTGAATGAACATGAATGAGCAAACTCACTCTAAAGCAAAAGGAAATGCAGCAAGGATGCATAAAAAGAAAGAGAATAGAAATGAGAAGTGAAGGCAAATTCACTTCTCAAAGTACTTACCACCTGAAATGGTTAGCATAAAGAAATGAATGAAATAAAAATGAAATGTATGCAAAGATGAAAATCAAAAATAGAAGCATAAACATGATGCAAATGATGCTATGAGATGATGCAAAGACAAGTCAAGTGTCATGAATGTTCATACAAGAGATGAGAATGCAAATGAAGCATGTAGGAAGTATGAAAACACATGAAAGTTCATGGAATGAAATGAATGCATATCATGGAAAATGGATGAAGAAATGACCAAGCATGGTTCTAATGTGTCCTATGATGTCTTAGAAGATATGTGAATTTAAGAAATGTCATGATAAGTTCATGAATGAATGCATATGCAAGATGTATGCAAATGAACATGAGAAATTAGGGTTTTAATGCAACATGAGATGCAAAAGTCAAAAACAGAAGCAAATCATAAGATAAAAAATTTCAAATGCACTCAAAGGAACCCTAACCCCATATGATATCACACCCCAAAGGAGGAGGTCTAACTCTTAACCTAAAGAAAGTTGTGATTTTTCTAAGTTATCTAGGGTTTTAAGGTACCTTAAGGGGAAAAATGCAAATCAAATAAAAAATGCAAGATAAATTTGTGAAAACATTATGCTAGATACTACATGCTATATGAAGATCAATGAAAAAAGAATCAATGTCATACCATTCATGGTTAGGCAGAAAAGAATTCTTGAAGTTAGGGTTCAAAAATGGGAATTTTATGAACCCTAAATTCAAGAAAAATGTCAAGATTGATTCAAAACCTAAACGAAATTTGTGTGAATGGTTTGACTATGTTTATAAATGTCCTTAGATGCAATATGATTTTTTTTAGGATTTTTAGAAACCTAAATGATATTTTAATTAATTAATTTCCATTAATTAATTAAAATAAACATTTAAATATTTTAAAAATAATTTTTTAATGCAAAAAATAAAAATAAAAATGTTTTCTGGTTGAGAAAAATATTTGAAATGAAAATGCAAAAGGAAAATATTTTTTAGGATTTTCTAGGTATTTTAAATAAAATATGCTAAACAAATGCTAAAAATATGAAATAAAAATGAATTAATGAAAGGTAGGCTGATCCAAGGGTTCAGATTCAAATCTGAGGGGGAAGTCTTGACTGGCGCGTGAATGGGTGGCTTACATCCACTCTGATTAAATTATCCTAATTAAACCTAATTAAATTAATTAATTAAAGGATTAATGACTAATGAAGCATCTGGGCCGTCCACACGCATGGGAAACATGATCTAATGGCCCAGATTTAAACTATCCTAATTAATCAGAAATTATGCCCTAATGACCTTCCGGCGGCCGGAGAAGACCTCCGATCATCTTCTCCGGCCAGACTCCCTCCCAGAACCTCCCAAAACCTCACAAAAACTCACCACAAGCTCCAGAAATGATCCTTAACTATCAACAAACTCAAATCCAGCAACAAAAACAATTAATCATGCGTGAATGAAGATAATCAAAGAAGAACAAAAATTAGGTCAAAGTTTCAGAGGTTCAGTTCATGCTTGTTTCTTGCTCATTTTCGAAAATAAACACATCCCCATGACCAGGGCAACATATAGAACAATATTTTAACAAGAAAACAAGGTTCTGGAAAAAATGTTCATCTTGTTACCTGAGGTTGAGCTTTCAAATTCTGGGCTTTTTGGCCTCCTCCTTCGTGAAAGTAAGCTTCAATGAACCCCCTGAGGATGATGTGAAGCTTGAAAAGCTTTGAGAGTGGTTGGTTTGTGTTGTGTGGTTCTGGTTTAGCAGAAATGGAGGTTTGTGTGTGTAGTGATTCAGGCCATTCCAAGGGTTGGGTTTTGTTCTATGGATGAAGAGTGATTTGTTGGTGAAGGAATTTCTGGATTTGGTCAAGTTTTGAGGGTGTTTCGAAGAGAACAAGTCTTGTGCACAATTTTGTGAATCTGATGTTGTTGTGTGTTTCAGGCTCTAATCCTTCCTCTTATCTCTCCCATATTGTTTGAATATAATATGTGGTAGGTTCTGAATGGCTGCAAAACACTATTCCAAGAGTATGGGAGTTTTTTCCAAAAAGTCAAAAATGTGTCCTTGAGAGTATGGGCTGGAACAGAAGTGGTACAATGGGGTGTCTTGCTTCAGCATGGTTTGAGGATGACCATTGGATGGTTTATGCTGGACTGCAACACTTGGATTGCAAGATAGCATGTGTTTTGCAAATTTCCAACTTTGTGCACTTTGAGATTTTTGGTCATGGAAATGTCTCATTCAATGCTGAATTTTGGTCATGAAGTGTTACATGATGTTGCTGTGATGTTTTGAGACCATTTAGAAGTCATACCATTCCTTAGAAATCATTCTTGTAAGAATCCCTCTTTTGAGAATTTTATGAAAAATGGCTCATGGAAACTTGTGATCCAAGGCATGAAATCTTGTGAATTTTTGTGCAATTCTGATCTTGGCAAGTTGCATTATGTTGTAATGATGCTTAGAAGTGTATTAGAAGTCACAAAATAGCTTGGCAAGTGGTTTTGCAAAAATCCCTCTTTGGTGTATTCTTGAAAATTATGTGATTTTTGCCAACTTTGAAAGATCATAACTTGAGTTCCATAATGAATTAGAATTTGTTCTTGTACATTTTGAAAAGGGAATGATCCAATCTACAACTTTCATGACCAACAATTTTTCATTTGAAGCATTTTTGGTTGAGAAAGAGGAGGTTGAAAAACTTTCCCAAAATGGAAAGTTTACATTACAAGTCATTTCCATTTTTGGCAACTTTTGGTTTAGCCCACTTTTCTTCAATTTTGTGAACTTCCAAGCACTTCAATGATCAAATAAAGATCATATAACTTCAATTTGATGAAAAATACACTTTGGTTCCATTGTTGGGGGACTCAGATGCCCTGATTTTGCTCTGACTTGCTCAAGAAGTTACCCAATGAACATATGACTTACACAATGAATTTCTTCATCAAACTTGGTATACATGATCCTTATAACATATTGAGACCATTAGAAACAAGAATGACCAAAAAATTTGGAGTTATGGCCTCTGAAACCAAAACCCTATTTTCAGGTCATCTGTGTAGTGAAACCCTAGCTCTGCTTCCATGCTTTGCTAGTTCTTGTGATTTCTTGGCTTCCTTGATCTTTGAGGGATATAATATGATGATTGAACATACATGGACCCTCTTGGAATGATTGGAAGCCTTTGGAGTGGCTCAGATGGATCCTTGGATTGCTCAGATCACAAACCCTAGATGCAGATGAACTTGAACTATGCAGATGAAACAAAATGCAATATGAGATGATATACTTAAACTAATGCAAATATGAAAGATCACAAGACATGGTGTGAACTTAGTGAGGGAAAATTTGGGTTTTTACAGCTGCCCCTATTCAAACATGAGTTAGCTGTGCAGGATATAAGCGCCTGGCTTAACAGACGAACAAGATAACTGGTGGTTGAATACCAAAGACAGACCGAAATTTGCATTCACTGGGGAGAAGAAGAAAAGGGATATAAATTGTAAACGTTAGTGTAGTATGATTATAAAGTGCGGGCGATGGAGGACGACCATCGAGCAGGGGACGACTGCTGGGGATAAAGTGATAAGTAAAGCAAAGACGGGGATGGCCGACATGATGGGGAAATAAAGATACCACGATGGGGACGACCAACTAGTAAAGAAATAAGATTCTCTAAGGATTAAAGCAAATGCAATGATGGGGACAACCATCAATTTTGCAAAGTAAAGATAAACAACGATGGGGACGACCATTAGTTCAAAGAATAAATGAAATAATGATGAGGGGCGGTCATCAAAGGTGAAGGACGATCACCTAGCAGGGGACAGATGCTCTTTACCACGACATAGGACGAATGTCGGATAGAAAAAATTCGACGATGGGGATGGCCATCGGATAAGCATGATGAAGGACGATCATCAAGAGGTGAAAGACGATCACCTAGCAGGGGACGACTGCTCTCCGGGTTTATCATGACATAGGATGAATGCCAGATAACAAGATCAATGATGGGGACGGCCATCAGATAAAATGATGAAGGACGATCATCAAAAGGTGAAGGACGATCACCTAGCAGGGTACGACTGCTCTTTATCACGACATAGGACGAATGTCGGATAGGAAAGGGTTCCAATAATGGAGACTCCGCTGGGGAAAGGATGAGGGACGGTCATCCATAGGTGAAGGACGATCACCTGTAAGGGTACGCTTGCCGAAAGTATCACGACATAGGACGAATGTCAGATAGAAGAAAAGTTATTGGGGACTTGTTGGGGAATAGTAAACACGGACGAGTATTTACATCCAAGAAATAAAAGGTATAAGTGTTTGACACTGTGTATAGATTAAAGATGAGGACGAGCATCCTTAAGACTGTGATACGAACAAGTATCAGTAGAAACAAACGCTGACGCATGTTCAGAGATGATGATACGGACAAGTACCAACTGGTTAACAAAGAACACGGACGAGTGTCGAATATGTGGGGAATAAGTGTATATAAAATACATAAGAGTATCTGTATATGTAAAAACAAGTTTTGTGAAGTGTGAGTAAGACACGGACGAGTGTTCAACTTGCTAGGGAAAGTGTGACACTGACGAGTGTCAGAAGAGGAAGTGTATAAGTTATGAACTTACATTTGTATATGAGAGTGTAAAAGGTGTTTCGGTGACCTGCGGGGATAGGATGACACGAACGAGTGTCGAAAAGAGTGTATTAGGAAGAAGTGTTTGGTTTGCAACAGGTGATTGGGCAACCGTGCTGGGGAAAGGTGACACAGACGGGTGTCAAGAGAGTGTATATAGGTATCTGTAATTATAGAGGATGTTTGTGGCTTATCTGCAGGGGAATAAAATGACACGGACGAGTGTCGAAAGAGTGTATATAAACATGTATTTGTGTTAGAGAGTGCAAAGGGGATGCTTTGGCTTTCTGTTGGGGAAATATGAGATGACACGGACGAGTGTCGAGAAGAACATGTTTATGGACAAGTATCTATATTTGAGAGTGCAAAGGGACGCTTTGGCTTTTATGTGCAAGGGATGTGAGTCTTTATATACATTGTTGATGAGATACTGTCGGTATTTACAGGTGACTGGTTCGAACCTGACTTGTGATCATGCAAATGTTTGATTTTTGCCGTAATGCTCCATTTTAGACGGAATGCTACGCTTTTGTGGGGGAAAATGATGTGAATGCCATGATTATGCAAAAGAAACCGATCCGGGATCCAGATCCTGCTGTTGTGGAGATCTCTGGCTGATTTGCTTGAAGGAGTATCATAGCTGGGGAAGATCATTGGTAGATCTGATTTGATGTACGGTTCTGCTTGGGGAAATAGATCACTAATAGACCTATCTGGTAAGGAGAAAGCCCAGTTGGGGATGAGGAAGTTTCCGTCACTTTGTTGTGTGAGAATTTCAAGTATTGCTCTTCTGGGTAGAGGTTGGAACTCTGTGGGGAGATGGTTCCCTTGTCTTTGGGAGACCTGGCACTCTGTTTGGGGGAGGAGAGATCACTGGACGATCTTCCTAGAGATTTCTGTGGGGATCCCGGCTAGGGGTGAGGAGGCTTCGGCAACTCCGCTGGGAAAAGTGTTCCAGATACTGCTTGAGAAGGTGTGTTGGGGAAGTGGTGCTTGGCATGCCCCATGTTGCGTATTTGGATACCTGCAACCTGTTAAGATAAAGAAACGCACAAGTGTCCCGAGGTAACCCTTACCGGATTCCCTTATAGGAGTTAGATATTCCTGAGAGTAAATACATTTCCTGCAAGCATTTGGAAAGGCACATTTGTTTTATGCAAATATTATATCATGGATACTGGACATTTTACAAACGAAACAAAAATGTACAAGACGAAATGTGACTGAAAATCTGATTTTATTAATCTGGGTGCCCTGAATTGGTAAATACAGTCAAAGAAACAGATCCCCTGAAATGAGGAGATTGTTATAAATTGAAAAAGTAAAGGTGCTGACAATGTTGACGACACTCCGTTGAGCTTCCTTTGCTATGACCCATATGACCTTAACGTTCTTCTTATCTTGCTTTCTGAAGAAGGTTGATTCTGACAGATGCTTTATCTTTTTGAAGTTTGCCATGTTGTAAATGAAACAGAAGAATTCAGAATGCAATTGTTCGCTTATTCCCTTATTTTGCGTGGATTGCCCTTTCGGGTTTTCAATTCACCGGGATACCCATTTTTGCATGAGCTGTCCAATGCGACTTTTCAACTCAGCGGGTGTACATTTTTTTTCAATTTTCCCTTATTTTTGCCCGAGTCTTTTATTCTATTTTTGACTCTCCGGGATGCCCTATTTTTGCCTGGACTTTCATTCTATTTTTATGTCCAGCGGGTCATTTTATGCGAGGTATTTTTTAACTGCATCTGAATTCACAGGGGATAAGAAATCTTCACCATCCATAGTAGTGAGCATCAGTGCTCCACCAGAGAAAACTTTCTTTACTATGAACGGACTATCATAATTTGGAGTCCATTTTCCCCTGCGGTCTATATGAGGAGGAATGAGTCTTTTCAGCACAAGATCTCCTACTTGGTATTCCCGAAGCCCCTGACTTTCTGATCGAAGGCTTTCTTCATCCTTTTCTGATATAACTGCCCATGACATAGAGCAGCTAATATTTTTTCTTCGATTAGATTCAGTTGATTGTACCGAGATCGAACCCATTCTGCTTTATTCAGCTTGACATCCATCAGTACCCGTAAGGAGGGCAATTCAACTTCAACAGGTAGGACTGCCTGCATACCATACACAAGATGATACGATGTTGCCCCAGTAGAAGTTCTGATTGAGGTCTGATACCCATGCAAGGCAAATGGTAGCATTTCATGCCAGTCTTTGTAAGTATCCACCATCTTCTGCACAATCTTCTTGATGTTTTTGTTAGCTGCCTCAACAACTCCATTCATCTTTGGCCTGTAAAGAGAAGAGTTGTGATGTTGGATTTTGAAGTCCCGACACAGTTCTGCCATCATTTTGTTGTTCAAATTGGAACCATTATCAGTAATGATTCGCTCGGGTACTCCATACCGACAGATGATGTCTCTTTTCAGGAATCTGGCTACCACTTGTCTGGTGACGTTTGCATATGACGCTGCTTCAACCCATTTGGTGAAGTAGTTAATGGCTACCAGGATGAATCTGTGGCCATTTGAAGCAGTCGGTTCAATCTTTCCAATCATGTCAATGCCCCACATGGCAAAGGGCCAAGGTGAAGACATCACGTTCAAAGGATTTGGAGGCACGTGCACTTTATCTGCATAATCTGGCATTTATGACACTTCCTGGCATAGGCACAACAGTCTGCATCCATTGTGATCCAGTAGTAACCCGATCTTAATAATTTCTTAGCCATTACATGTCCTCCAGCATGGGTACCGAAAGATCCTTCGTGCACCTCGTGCATCAGCAAGTCTGCTTCTTTCTTATCAACACATCTGAGAAGCACCATGTCAAAGTTTCTCTTGTATAACGAGCCATCAACATTCAGGAAGAAACTACCATCTAGCCTTCTTAATGTCTTCTTATCATTGGATGATGCCCCAGGTGGGTAGGTTTGATCCTCTAAGAAGCATTTGATGTCATGGAACCAAGGCTTGTCATATTTAGCAATGTCCACGGAGAATACGTATGTTGGTCGGTCAAGTCTGGATACAGAAATCCGAGGCACAAAATTGGCAGTTTAAACCTTGATCATGGAGGAAATGGTAGCTAAAGCATCTGCGAACTAATTTTCGTCTCGAGGGATATACTCAAGTTTGACTGTGGTGAAGAAAGTCAATAATCTCCTCGTATAGTCACGGTATAGGATCAGATGCTCTTGGTGAGTGTACCATTTGTCGTTGGTCTGATTGATTACCAAAGCTGAATCTCCGTATACAATTAAAGTCTTGATCCTGAGGTCAATGGCTTCCTCAAGACCCATGATACAAGCTTCGTATTCAGCTTCGTTGTTAGTGCAGTTAAAGGTGAGTTTTGCCAAGAAAGGCATGTGAACTCCTTTAGGTGTGATGAGCACTGCACCAACTCCACGACCATTCATATTAACAGCCCCATCAAACATCATTGTCCATTCTTCTTCTGGGTCAGGCCCTTCAGTGTGAACAGGCTCTTCATGATCTTTTGCTTTTAAGAACATGATGTCTTCATCAGGGAAGTCAAATCTCATTGGTTGGTAATCATCAATGGGTTGCTCAGCCAGATAGTCAGATAGTACACTGCCTTTGATGGCCTTTTGAGATATGTACTGAATGTCATATTCTGTTAGAATCATTTTCCATCTTGAAACTCTTCCGGTAAGTGCTGGCTTCTCGAATATATACTTGACTGGATCCATCTTTGAGATTAACAAGGTAGTGTGAGTCAACATATACTGTCTTAGTCGACGAGCAGCCCACGCTAAAGCACAACAAGTTTTCTCGAGCAGCGAATAACGTTTTTCACAGTCGGTAAACTTTTTGCTTAGGTAGTATATTGCATACTCTTTTCGACCAGACTCGTCATGCTGGCCCAACACACACCCCATTGATCCTTCTAATACTGTCAGGTACATTATTAGAGGTCTTCCTTCAACTGGAGGCATAAGAATTGGAGGTTCTTGTAAGTACTCCTTGATTTTGTCAAAAGCCTTCTGACAATCTTCGTTCCACCTGACCGTTTGTTCCTTTCTTAACAATTTGAATAGGGGCTCACAGGTTGTTGTAAGATGAGATATGAACCTTGAAATGTAGTTCAATCTACCTAAGAAACCCCGAACTTCCTTTTCAGTCCTAGGCGCATGCATCTCCTGAATGGCTTTGACTTTATCAGGGTCAACTTCAATTCCTTTTTCACTTACAATGAATCCCAGCAGCTTACCAGAACGCACCCCGAATGCGCATTTGTTGGGGTTTAACTTCAGCTGATACTTTCTCAAACGCTTGAATAACTACAACAGATTTACCAGATGATCTTCCTCGGTGAGGGATTTGGCAATCATGTCATCCACGTAGCTTTCAATTTCTTTGTGGATCATGTCGTGGAATAATGTTACCATAGCCCGTTGATAAGTAGCACCGACATTCTTCAGTCCAAAAGGCATTACCTTTTTGCAAAATGTTCCCCAGGGTATGATGAAGGTAGTCTTCTCCATGTCTTCGGGTGACATCCTGATCTGATTATACCCGGAAAATCCATCCATGAAGGAAAACACCGAGAACTGAGTTGTGTTGTCGAGCAATACATCAATGTGAGGTAAAGGGAAGTCATCCTTTGGGCTAGCTCTGTTCAGATCCCGTTAATCCACACACATCCTTACTTTGCCATCCTTCTTAGGCACTGGTACAATATTAGCAACCCACGGTGGGTAACTAGTTACAGCAAGGAAACCGGCGTCCCACTGTTTTTGTACTTCTTCTTTAATCTTCGTTGCCATATCTGGACGAGTATGGCGTAGCTTCTGTTTCACTGGAGGGCAATCTTCTTTCAAAGGTAGCTTGTGCATAACAATATCAGTATCCAGACCTGGCATGTCTTGATAAGACCAAGAAAAGACGTCGACGTATTCTCGAAGCATGTCAATGAACTGTTCTTTTATTGAATCTTGCAGACTGGCCCCAATCTTCACTTCTTTCAAGTCTTCTTCGGTACCAAGATTTACTGTCTCAACCTCCTCCTGATGAGGAGTGATCACTTTCTCTTCTTGCCTCAACAACCTGGCTTACTCTTCAGGTAACTCATAGTCTTCTTCAACCCCTTCATCAGCTTGATTAATCGGATTGTTGAAGTCATAAAAGGTCATAGCAGTGCTGTTATCGGTGCAATCTGGAGGATAATCTCTGCAAGGGTTGAGATTGGTTCGTTTTAGTGATCAGTTTTAATCTTGTTTAGAAAAAGTGAAAATGAAGTTGTTATTTTGAAAACATTGCCATTTTATTGTTTTGTACAAAAGTGAAAAATGAAAAGACAGTGAGCGAAAAAAAGAGACTCGTTTGCAAAAGATGTCCTGATATTCATTGATTAATCATTTGCACAAAATACAACATGGCCCTATTACAAAATGAGTCATAACACCTTGGGCAAGATGCAGGACTTAATGCATGCTAAAAAGACAGTAAATAATAATTACTCTTCAGGAGTAACCCTTATAATTTCTTGGGAAGACCAGTTAGAGACTTGGTTCCCCGGGATCCTTGGACGTATCCAGTTCTCCAGGTTGTGGTCGCTTTCTTCCTCGTCTTCCAGATTGTTCACAGCACCCGGGGTGAGCATCCCCCCACTGACAAATTTGGGCTCCTTGGCAGCCTCTGATTGATCTTGTTGGATTGGTCTATAACCCAAACCGAATCTATCTTCCTTCTTTTCCACTGGCAGCAACTTGCCCCAGCCTTGAGCAGTACCTTCTTCAACAACCCTCCGGGCTTGCTGATAAGAGATGATTGAAGTACCCAACTTGTCTTCCTAAGATACAGCCAAAACTCTAGTAGCCTCATTAACATTTAGGGCCTCAAACCCTTGGCTCATTGTCTCATGGATTTCACCATCCATCTCAATATACTTGTATGTAGCCAGATGGCTAACAAATATGTCTTCCTCACCACAGATGGTGATAATCTGGCCTTCCCATTCGTACTTCAGTTTCTGGTGAAATATCGATGTTACTGCGCATGCGGCGTGAATCCAGGGTCGACCTAGCAAACAGCTGTATGCTGGCTGTATGTCCATCACGTAGAAAATGGTCTTGAAGACTTGTGGACCGATTATCACTGGTAACTCCACTTCTCCCAGAACATATCTTTTAGATCCATCAAAAGCCTGAACCACAAGATTACTTGGCCTAAGAGCTATCCCATCATACTCTAGCTTGACAAGGGCTTTTTTGGGTAGGACATTGAGTGAGGACCCAGTGTCTACAAGTACATGAGATAAGACATCTCCTTTGCACTCCAGAGTTATATGCAAAGCTTTGTTGTGGAGATGTCCTTCTGAAGTTAAATCAGCATCAGTGAACCCTAGCCCATGGCTAGTATTGACATTTGATACCACTGTTTCCAGCTGATTTACAGTGATCTCTTCTGGCACGTAGGCAGCATGCAGAACTTTGAGAAGTGCATCCCGATGGGCTTCGGAACACAGCAGCAATGATAGGATTGAGATCTTTGAAGGAGTCTGGTGGAGCTGATCTACAACTTTATAGTCGCTTCTTTTGATGATTCTCATAAACTCATCCACATCTTGATCGAAGGATGATTTATGAGTTTCCTTTGGTACAAATTCTTCTGGTATCACACTCTTCCCCTTGGCTCTGGAAACAGCCTCTGCGTCAGTGTTGGTTCTAGGGACTTGTGATGCAAAGAGACGTCCGCTTCGGGTGAAGCCTCCGCCTCCCCCAACATTATCCACTTGGGGAGTGAGAACTAGAGAATCAAGAAGGACCTTCTCTCCATTGCAGTATAGATCAGCAACATAATGCCATGGTATAGCACTGTCTTTGTCATATAGGATTGGCTCGGGCACTGTGATAGTGACTGGGCTTACTGCGGCAGTTGTTGGGACTACAATGGTCTGTGGATCATAAAAGATTGTTATAGGACCTCTGATGGATGTAGGTGAAGGTGAATTGAAGCTTTGTTGAGACTGTTTTTTATTTTGCTGAAAGTTGTAGGAACTTGGGACCGTTGTAATATCATAATAAATGGTGACAGTGGAAACATCATTATTGGTTGTTGAAGTTGTAGCAGCCGGTGCAAATGAATTGTTATGTGTTGAAGTGATGGATGGAATGATTGCTGAAGTTGTAGCTGAATTGGTTAGAACAATGGTTGTTGCAATTGTAGAAGGATCAATAGAAAAGATGGTTGTTGCATTTGTAGAAGATTCACTTGGACAAATGGTTGTTGTATTTGTAGAAGATTCAAGAGTTGTTGTCAAAAGGGTTGCTGGTGTTGTAGAAGCTGTGGTTGTAATTTGCAGAATGCCTTCTTTGATTAAGTCACTGATGCCTTTCCTCAAGCTAGCACACCCATTCTCAGAAAGTTTGCATGATTCGTAATAGGCCTCACAACCTGGAAACACTTGGCACTTTAAAAGCTGGGCTTTAACCTCTGTCAGTGGTGTTTGAATACATGCAATGTCTTCTATCAAACTCAGGGGTGATCCATCCTTAACAACATTAATCCTTGGCCTACTGTGGCTTGGCATATGATTCTTCATTATATTTGGAGGAGGTGCAAAGTTCAAGGCTTTTGAATCAACCAGATCCTGAACCTTCATATGCAGGGCTCTGCATTTTTCAGTAGAATGACCAGGTGCGTTAGAGTGGAAAGCACACCTAGCATTGACATCATAGTTTCTTGGAAGGTTTTGAGGATCAGGTGGAGCCAATGTCCTCAACTCAACAAGATTGAGCTTTAAGAGTTGTGGCAATAGTGTAGCATACGACATAGGAATGGGGTTAATTACTCGGTTGACCTGAGATGGTCGTTGTTGAAACGGGCGTTGTTGTTGATTGTTGTTCTTGAATGATCTCTGTTGCAGAAACAGTTGTTGTTGCGGAAACTTTTGTGGTAGTTGAGCATATTGAGGAGGTGGAGCAGGGATAGTAACAACAACAACTATTCTGGGCATGTACTGGGGTCTCCCTCTTCCCATGTGCACAGAGTTGGTCTCACCTGTCCTTCGAGGTCCCGAGAAGGGTTTCCTTACATTGCTGGAGCTAGCACCATTGTCTGAAATTTTCCCCATCTTCAAAAGACTCTCAATTCTCTCGCCAGCTATAACTACATCAGCAAAACTGGTGGAAGAGAAAGCAGCAAGTCTGTCAATATATGTTCCTTGAAGAGTATTCATGAACATGTCAGCCATTTCTCTTTCAGACATGGGTGGTTGAACTGCAGTAGCCAATTACCTCCACCTTTGGGCATATTCCCTGAAGCTTTCACAGGAGGATTGAGACATTCCCATTAGCAAGGTCCTGTTTGGAGCCATGTCCAAGTTGTATTGATACTGGCGGATAAAAGCTTCAGCCAAGTCTTTCCAGTTCCTTATTGTGGCTCTGGTCAGGTGGGAGTACCATTCTCGGGATGCCCTAGTTAGATTGTCCTCGAAGTAAAACATCCACAGCTTTTCATCCATGGTGTATGCTTTTAATCTTCCCAAGAATGATTGAAGGTTGGTGCGGGGGCAGGATGTGCCATTATATTTTTCAAAGCACGGGGGTTTGAACTTGTGAGGAATTCTCACCCCTTCCACTAGTCCCATGTCCATTACATCAAAGCCTAGGGAATTCTGGGATTCAAGAGACCTCAGCTTCTCAGCAATCTCATCCAGCCTATGGTCGTAAACTTCATCCCCAGCCCCAACAACTGTAAACTGCTCTTCTTGAGGATCCTCTTGCAAGATCATACCTCCAGCAGTGTTACCTTGAGTATTCCTTATGACATTAGCTTCTGGGTTTAGATGAGGCCCAAACTCTGGTGGATCAATGCGAGGTTGCCCGTGATCATTGTTACTAGTACCTCCTATACCTGGATGGTGCTCTTCAGGAGTCTGTCTTTCCACCAACTCCCTTAGCCTTTCCTGGCTCTGAGCTAAGCCAATCATCACAGTCATGAATTGTCAACCCTCTAATTTGCCATTTGGGTCCTTACTTCATTCAAGTCTTGCTGAACTTGATCCATCTGGAGTCCCGGAAGGTTGTTTCGTGTCGGCTACCGGTGTATTCTGTTGACAGGGAACACTCTTCTGCAGGCAATGTTTCCTGAAACCACAACAAAGTGAGAAACAACAATAAAAATAAAAACCTACAAAACAAAGAAAATGTTAGTATGCAATGCAATATGCTTATTTATCTTCCAAGGGTATCTGGTTTGGTTCTTTGGTTTTGACCTTTCCAGGCCTCGAGGAAATGTTGATGATGTTGAGAGATTAAGCCCACCATAAATGATACAAACTGATATATTACAAAGGATGAAAATACATAGTTTGATTACAATACATGCCCAAGGTGGGTCAAAATACAACAACTAAAGAAAAGTACATCAAAAGAAGGAAATACAAGCAAAAGGATCAGACATCCAATCCAAAGTCATCCTCCCTGACTTCCTTCAGGAGGGCCTCAGTCATTGGCCCCACTGGGTGCTCTGTAATAGTCCGGATGAGGAGGTTCTTGGTAGCAATGGCACTGGTTAACTTCTTATGCTTATCCTGATCCTTCGACCTCTTCAACCCTGCCCGGAGTTTCAATTCAGATATCTCCTTCTGAGCTGCCAACAAAGCTTCCTGATGCTTCTTCTCACTAGCCTCCAATTGCTCTATCTTAGCCTGAGTCCTCTGATCTTCCTGTGCACAGGCTTCAGTGATCCTGATCCACCTAGCCTAGCTTTCTTCAAGATAATGCTCTGCCCTAGCTTTCTGAGTCTTTGCTTCCTTGCAAGCATTCTTTAGTACTAACTCCCCTGCTCTTGCCTTCCTAATGTAGTCATCCGTCTTCTCAATTTTGGTCAAATGCTCAACCCTGAGCCTTTCCAATCTCTCATTATCCAGACGGCTGTCATTTCTCTCCCAGAGAGTTTTCTTCAAGGCTTCAGCTAGCTGAGTGTTCCTCTCTTTCAGCTTCTCAAACTCTTCCAAATTGACAGTAGCTGCAGGCTGTACTGTAGAAGGTCCAGGTGTATCTTCCAAGGTGAAAGGCATCCGGGTGATTTGAGCTCTAGTACGAGACCAATCAGAATATTGTGCTGAAGCAATGTTGTTTCACTTTCCAAGTATGGTTGTCCCTTTAGTCTGGATGTTGTCCCAAGCCCAGGCAGCTTGCCTAACAACAGCAGAATTAGGTTGGATTTCACAGTAAAGAGTTTTAGCCAAATCTTGTCCTCTGGGAGGATGAACCAAAGCATATCCCAATTGTCTCTTAAAAAGTAAAGGGTTGTAGTTGATGCAACCTTTCACTCATATCAAAGGCACATTAGGATATTGCCCACAGCTAGTAATGATGTCCTTGCCTTTGGTGCTCTGAGTGCACCATCTAATGTCATCTGATGTCAAGGCAATAAATCTCTTAGCCAATTCTTTTGCTGATGGGGGTTCAAGAAGGTATCTGATTTTGGAAAGTGTCTTAGCATCCAGGAGTAATAAAGGGGAGCACAACATCTGACCAGTCTTCCTCTTTGCTTCTCATTACTCTGATGTACTGAGTAGTAGAAGTCTCATAGCAATGTAGGAATAGGGTTCCTCAACAAGAACAGGTGGATGGCATTCTTACTCACAAACTTGGGCTCATCTGCAAACAATATAACCCCATATATACTGAGAGATAAAAGTGCACAGACAACCTTCCATTCTCCTACTGCAGCCTTCAGGGTGGCCTGAGAGATCAAGAAGTCCAGGTGAAGGCCTGGAATCCCAGCTTTGGTTGTCATGTTCTGATCAATGAGGGCAGGCTCCAAATGCAATGCCCTGACTATGTCTTCATTTCTGGGAGTAGTCATCTTTGGGTTGAAAGGGATCCCTCTCCTGATAGGAACTCCAATCAACAAGGAAAATTCTTCTAGCAATGGACCCAACTGGAAATCAGGGAATGTGAAACATCTGAGTGGAGGATCATAAAACTGCAAGCAAGTATGGATCATGTTCCTCTGAGATGCATCTAGATCCATGACCATGTCCAATATGCCCACATAGTGCTCTCTGAATAGTGGGATATGGTAAGGTGTAATGAGGGACTGGACCTGCCTGATGCCAGTCAGGGTGGGCTCAAAGAAGTGGTATGAGATGTTGCTCTTTCTTGAAGTGTCCATACTAATAATGGATGCTGGTGAAGAAGCTGAGAAAAACTGCTGATAAAGATCACTAACTGAGATGCTGAAGGTGGGTCTCTGATGAAGATGGCTGGAGAAGAACCACTGACAAACTGATGAAGAATCACTGACAACTGATGAAAGTGCTGGAGAAGATAACTGAAGCAGTCTGAGTAGCAGAAGGGGTCAAAACCAAACCAAAGATGATATGATGGATACCCTGTAAAAAAAATAAGCAAATGTTAAATGATGCAAAAATGATGTATGCAAATGATATGCAAAGGGTTTGTGATCAAGTGCTGGATCTGTTTATCTGCCTTGGTAAAAGTCCATGTATGTTCAAAGGTCCGGATGCAGGCTCAGAAATCCAATAACCGGGTGGGGAACTCAAATAATGAGTCATAAGTCCAGGGTAATCACAAGAACTGTCCAAAGTGATGCATTCTTAAAACAATACTAGTAACAGGGTATGATGTGGCTAAGGGTTCCTGCAAACCTGTAAACATCCCAACCCCTCACATGTAATGTTCTAGAACAAGGATCCTCAGACTTGGATCAGTTATGAGAAGTGTAAACACTTCTAACCCGGAGGTACAGTGTTCAAAATAACCATAAAAATCCTCCTATAATTCACCTCAGATGCTGAAGGTCATATAAAGGTCATCCAGACTTAGCAGGCTTCCCAGATAGCCCTAGTACTACAGGAAATCTGTAGCACAGAGTTCTCAAGAAGAAACCCATGTCTGAACCGTGTTTCATATTCCCGCACCAGACCGAAATGGAATGGGAAAGAATATGAAGCCACTCTAGCCTATGTGTCACTCAGGTACCCGGTATAGGACCTTAATCACTCAATGAAACCCCACCCACCAAAACAGACAAGAGCCATCACATGATAATGACATTATGAAAATGCATAAGACTGTAAAGGAAAGCAGTAAATAAAGCTGTACATAAAGTAATAAATAAAGCAAATAAATAAGCACAAGTAGCACATAACACCCACGTAAACACAAATCAAACAAGCGCTAGGAGGAACCCACAAAAAGAACCAGAAGCCCTGGTTGCAATATAAGGGTCCCCAGCAGAGTCGCCAAGCTGTCGCTCCCGAAGATTTGCATCCCGGTACAAGCGCGAACGGTCGGTGAAATGAGAAATGAAATGAACTGAAAAGAGTCGCCAGCTAGGCATTTTTATCCCGAAGGAAAGGTAATGTTGCATAAACCTAAGAAAAGATATGGATAAGACGGTCGCGAACCAGAGAAACTGAGAAAGGGGGTTCGTTACAACCTGGGAAGGTATTAACACCCAGATTGTCCGTCGTACTCGACGGGATCCACGCTTTAAAGTTTGTGTTTAAAGGGGTAGTGTCTGTGTTATCTGTGTGCAAACGCTGGAAAAGAATGTACAGGTGTCAGTGCAAGAAAGTGAAGTGAAGTGCTCAGGAATGAGGCTTAAAATAATAATGCTGGAAGAAGGGGGAGGAGACAGAGACTTTTGTTCGATAACAGTTAAGTTATGCCTACGTATCCTCTCGTGCAATGAGGAAGTCAGAACACCGTAGTTCGACTCAAAGAGACTGAAAGATGAATTGACTAATGAACTGCTTGCTTGTCTATGCTCAAGTGTATGACATGTCTGGCTCAAGTGCTAACTGTCTTGCATTAGACGGAAGAAGCAATTTCTCGTTTGTGAGTGAAGATGATGAGAAAAGAATCCCGAAGGAGACGATTACTGTTTGTTTTTGTGTTTTCAATCTTTTATTGCTTTTTTGTGTTTGTCATAAGTTAATGAGCTTAAGCCTAAACCAAGGGTTAGTAAACTCATCATATCCTCCCTTTGATTAGGGATAATGAGAATACCTTAAGTATGAGATAAACACCTCAAACTTAATTACCATGATGATGTAGGATTAAGATCATTAACCTACTTGTGATTATTTAGATGTTTTTGGTGTTTTTTTTGTTTAGTGTTAAGTAATGAGTTTAAGCCATAATCAAGGATTTAATGGACCCATTACACCATCCTAATAGAAGGATAATATATGAGCACATTTAAGTTGAGGAAGATACCTCAACTTAATCCATGATTAGGGATTAACCTCATGACAAAACAAGCCTTTATTAAAGTGGATTTTAGTTAATGATAGGATTAAGAAGTGAATTTTATGGTTTGTAAGACAACTTGAGGGGGACTTGTCCATTAACACTAAGGTTAGTCCTTCTTAACCAATTAAGGGTTTAACACTTAGGATTAAATTTGTGCACTCCATCCTAAGAGAAGGATGCAGGCATAACCCTAATCACAAAGTCTTAAAACCTTAAAGGTTTAGTCTCTGATTATGAGATGAGAAGAGAGACACAAAGGAAGACACAAAGGTAAAACTAAAAGGGGGACTCATCAAAACCCTAATTATTGTCATGCTTGGATGTTCCTATGGTTTGTAAGGCTTAAGAAAGATCTTCAGAGAAGCCACCAATGGAAGAAGTAGATGGAAGGAGGAGAAGCAGAAGAAACAAGTTAACTTACGTCAATGAAGAAGATAAGTTACTTAAAGAAAGAAAGTTAATTAACATGAATGAGAAAGCTCACTCTAAAGCAAAAGGAAATGCAGCAAGGATGCATAAAAAGAAATAGAAGAGAAATGAGAAGTGAAGGCAAATTCACTTCTCAAAGTACTTACCACCTGAAATAGTTAGCATAAAGAAAGGAATGAAATGAAAATGAAATGTATGAAAAGATGCAAATAAAAACCAAAAGCATAAACATGATGCAAATGATCCTATGAGATGATGCAAAGACAAGTCAAGTGTCATGAATGTTCATACAAGAGATGAGAATGCAAATGAAGCATGTAGGAAGTATGAAAACACATGAAAGTTCATGGAATGAAATGAATGCATATCATGGAAAATGGATGAAGAAATGACCAAGTATGGTTCTAATATGTCCTATGATGTCTTATAAGACATGTGAATTTAAGAAATGTCATGGAAAGTTCATGAATGAATGCATATGCAAGATGTATGCAAATGAACATGAGAAATTAGGGTTTTAATGAAACATGAGATGCAAAAGTCAAAACCAGAAGCAAATCATAAGATAAAAAATTGCAAATGCACTCAAAGGAACCCTAACCCCATATGATATCACACCCCAAAGGAGGAGGTCTAACTCTTAACCTAAAGAAAGTTGTGACTTTTCTAAGTTATCTAGGGTTTTAAGGTACCTTAAGGGGAAAAATGCAAATCAAATAAAAAATGCAAGATAAATTTGTGACAAAATTATGCTAGATATAAAATGCTATATGAAGATCAATGCAAAAAGAATCAATGTCATACCATTCATGGTTAGGCAGAAAAGAATTCTTGAAGTTAGGGTTCAAAAATGGAAATTTTATGAACCCTAAATTCAAGAAAAATGTCAAGATTGATTCAAAACTAAAAAGAAATTTGTGTGAATGGTTTGACAATGTTTCTAAATGTCCTAAGATGCAATATGATTTTTTTTGGGATTTTTAAAAACCTAAATGATATTTTAATTAATTAATTTCCATTAATTAATTAAAATAAACATTTAAATATTATAAAAATGATTTTTAAATGCAAAAAATAAAAATAAAAATGTTTTCTGGTTGAGAAAAATATTTGAAATGAAAATGCAAAAGGAAAATATTTTTTAGGATTTTCTAGGTATTTTAAATAAAATATGCAAAACAAATGATAAAAATATGAAATAAAAATGAATTAATGAAAGGTAGGTTGATCCAAGGGTTCAGATTCAAATCTGAGGGGGAAGTGTTGACTGGCGCGTGAATGGGTGGCTGAGATCCACTCTGATTAAATTATCCTAATTAAACATAATTAAATTAATTAATTAAAGGATTAATGACTAATGAAGCATCTGGGCCGTCCACACACGCGGGAAACATGATCTAATGGCCCAAATTTAAACTATCCTAATTAATCAGAAATTATACCCTAATGACCTTCTGGCGGCCGGAGAAGACCTCTGGTCATCTTCTTCGGCCAAACTCCCTCCGTGTACCTCCCAAAACCCCATAAAAACTCACCACATGCTCCAAAAATGATCCTTAACTATCAACAAACTCAAATCTAGCAACAAAAACAATTAATCATGCGTGAATGAAGAGAATCGAAGAAGAAAAAAATTAGGTCAAAGTTTCAGAGGTTCAGTTCATGCTTGTTTCTTGCTCATTTTCGAAAATAAACACATTCCCATGACCAGGGCAACATATAGAACAATATTTTAACAAGAAAACAAGGTTCTGGAAAAAATGTTCATCTTGTTACCTGAGGTTGAGCTTTCAAATTTTGGGCTTTCTGGCCTCCTCCTTCGTGCAAGTTAGCTTCAATGAACCCCCTGTGAATGATGTGAAGCTTGAAAAGCTTTGAGAGTGGCTGGTTTGTGTTGTGTAGTTCTGGTTTAGCAGAAATAGAGGTTTGTGTGTGTAGTGATTCAGGCCATTCCAAGGGTTGAGTTTTGTTCTATGGATGAAGAGTGATTTGTTGGTGAAGGAATTTATGGATTTGGTCAAGTTTTGAGGGTGTTTCGAAGAGAACAAGTCTTGTGCACAATTTTGTGAATCTGATGTTGTTGTGTGTTTCAGGCTCTAATGCTTCCTCTTATCTCTCCCATATTGTTTGAATATAATATGTGGTAGGTTCTGAATGGATGCAAAACAATATTCCAAGAGTATGGGAGTATTTGCCAAAAAGTCAAAAATGTGTCCTTGAGAGTATGGGTTGGAACATAAGTGGTACAATGGGGTGTCTTTCTTCAGCATGGTTTGAGGATGACCCTTGGATGGTTTATGATGGACTGCAACACTTGGATTGCAAGATATCATGTGTTTTGTAAATTTCCAACTTTGTGCACTTTGAGATTTTTGGTCATGGAAATGTCTCATTCAATGTTGAATTTTGGTCATGAAGTGTTACATGATGTTGCTGTGATGTTTTGAGACCATTTAGAAGTCATACCAATCCTTAGAAATCATTCTTGCAAGAATCCCTCTTTTGAGAATTTTATGAAAAATGGCTCATGGAAACTTGTGATCCAAGGCATGAAATCTTGTGAATTTTTGTGCAATTCTGATCTTGGCAAGTTGCATTATGTTGTAATGATGCTTAGAAGTGTATTAGAAGTCACAAAATAGCTTGGCAAGTGGTTTTGCAAAAATCCCTCTTTGGTGTATTCTTGAAAATTATGTGATTTTTGCCAACTTTGAAAGATCATAACTTGAGTTCCATAATGAATTAGAACTTGTTCTTGTACATTTTGAAAAGGGAATGATCCAATCTACAACTTTCATGACCAACAATTTTTCATTTGAAGCATTTTTGGTTGAGAAATAGGAGGTTGAAAAACTTTCCCAAAATGGAAAGTTTACATTACAAGTCATTTCCATTTTTGGCAACTTTTGGTTTAGCCCACTTTTCTTCAATTTTGTGAACTTCCAAGCACTTCAATGATCAAATAAAGAACATATAACTTCAATTTGATGAAAAATCCACTTTGGTTCCATTGTTGGGGGCCTCAGATGTCCTGATTTTGCTCTGACTTGCTCAAGAAGTTACCCAATGAACAAATGACTTCCACAATGAATTTCTTCATCAAACTTGGTATACATGATACTTATAACATATTGATACCATTAGAAACAAGAATTACCAAAAAATTTGGAGTTATGGCCTCTGAAACCAAAACCCTAATTTCAGGTCATCTGTGCAGTGAAACCCTAGCTTTGCTTCCATGCTTTACCAGTTCTTGTGATTTCTTGGCTTCCTTGATCTTTGAGGGATATAATATGATGATTGAAAATACAAGAACCCTCTTTGAATGATTGGAATCCTTTGGAGTGGCTCAGATGGATCCTTGGATTGCTCAGATCACAAACCCTAGATGCAGATGAACTTGAACTATGCAGATGAAACAAAATGCAATATGAGATGATATGCTTAAACTAATGCAAATATGAAAGATCACAAGCCATGGTGTGAACTTAGTGAGAGCAAATTTGGGGTGTTTACATGTATGTGATTCATCTGTACTCCGTTGCGGAGATTGTTGGAGATAAATCATTGTCAGATGAGTGTATGTGATTTATTCAGATTCTTTATGAATCGAGTTTGATTGAATGAACTAAGGTGAATTGGTAAGACATTAATTGTGTCATTGTTGAGTCACATTGCATATTTATTGTTGTTGCATTATGAGACATGTTGCTAATTATTCTTGTGTATGTATGTTGTTTATGTTGATTGTGTGATATATTATCCTTGAAATGTTTTATGCACTGGTAATTATTGAATGTGTTTCTCATCCTTTTATTGTTGTTGTTGCATCTGCGCTTCCTTGGAAGTATAGATAATCCAAGTACTTGAGTGTGCATGGACTGCATGTTTCTTGTTTGAGTCATAAGACTACTCTGATACGTAACACGGGATTTTGGGATATTTGATGTTTTAATCATTTTCATTATTTTGTTACGTGTCGTATTTTCTTTGTTGAAACATTATAAACAAAGAGATGTTAATGAATATTGTTGATGTTGGAAAATTGCTATGAGTTGAATAAATCTGATTTTTTTCTCTGTTTTAAATAAGAAGTTTTGTTGTTATTATTGATGATGTGGCATTCTAGTTTGATTAAACTATAATTTTATGTATTACTTTGTTATTTTGTAAATTGGGAAAAGTGGGGTGTTACAGTGTCCACAAACAGTTGTGTGCCAAGCAAAAATAAATAGTAGCATCTCAGGGTACACTGTCTGTGGATCTTCACCTCAGCGGCATCACCATCTTCCTGTGCTGCCGCTGCAAGCTCCGCACGAAATCTGCCTATCAGAAAGGAGAACCAGACATGTGCACCTCTCAATGCGGTCGCCTCCGCAAGTGCATCTTCGTGGGTAGCCCCAAGCTCCTCAGTAAGCATCTATATTGCATCCACCTTCGTCATCCTACCATGACGGAGTAGGGTGCCCGTGATCGGTAGATGTAAAAGGCACGAGATATCGTCTAACGTGATGGTGAGCTCGCTGTAAGGTTGATGGAATGAGGATGTCTTAGGGTGCCATCTTTCAACAAATGTCATCAGCATGCCGTACGTGATCTGGGAATACCAAATCTGTGAAATTTCTTCGAGACCAGAGGTATCAAGTGCAATCTAGAACCACTCATTCTCTGGCAGGTCTGCAACCATGTCTAATACCTTTCCCCCATGATTATAGAACTTCTGGGGATCCTTCTCCTGAAAATTTCCAAATAAAACAATGTTATAAATGAAACGACTGTGGTGGGAGTGGCATGCGTCGTGGAAGGCTTTGGTGTAGGATGTCCCTCAGTTGTGGCCTGTGATGTGGTAGGTTGTATTGGGACATCCTCTGTGCCTGATGTCTCGGTTGCGCCTGATTTCTCGGCTCTAGCCTGTGTCTTCTCATGTCTTATGGAGGCATGTTGCACTGGCCGACTGTGTATCAAACGATCCTCTCTATCAACCATGTAATCTTAAAAGCATAATAAATAAATTAGAAGTGTATAAAAATAATAAATAAAAAAAGGAAAACCAAAAATTAAGAAAAAAAAGTTTCTTCTGGATGTGCACATCTAGAAGTACTACAAAATTTTAAACATTGGAAAATTTCGGATGTACAAATCCGGAAGCACTAACGTTGAAAACTTCTAGATCTACACATCTGATACATATTTTCATTTTCAAAAATGAAACCATGGCTGCTCTTCCATGGAGAAGGTCATTTTAATTCCCTGGTCGCCCGTTTGAAGCAACAAATAACATCTACATTGTTTATAAACTATGTTTTTCATACTACCTAACAATTTCTACACAAAAATTTCAACTCTAAATCAATTACTCGTAAATAACTCCGAAACTCTAAAATTCAAAAACTAACCGATTAAATTGAGATACATAGGTTGTGGAGTGTCTTGATCGTTGTATAAGTTGTTCTGCGCCGAACTCAAGTGAAAAAATTGGAATTTATGGGAATGATATTTTGAGAGTTTGAGAGAGTTTTATAAATGAGAATGTGAAAAGTGAGGGGGAGAGGGTCTGGCGCGAAGAGTTATAAGAAATACTTTCGAATATGCACATCCGAAGTCTTCCGGATGTGCACATCCGGAACAAGACAATGTAAGTGGTGCGTCCGGATGTGCACATCCGGAAATAGGGGCAAGAAAATAATTTCACGCAATGGCTAAGTAATTCAAGGGATGCATTAAGAAATCCTCTTATTGGTAATTTACTGTTGGATTTCTCACTTACAAGTTTCCCTTTATTTATTGGTTACTTGGTTGATAAGTTTTTACTTAATCAACTTATCGTTGGACTCTATATATAGCAAGATCCATCATTGTACTCATCTTATACAAGTTTTATCTTGTTTAATTCTAATGAGAATGAGTGGCTTTTATTGCAAGTTACCACGAGCAATTTTCGCTTCTTTTCCCTTTCGTTTCCTTCACTTATTCCGATTTTTCTTCTGCTTCCTTTCTTCTTCTCCAATGGATTTTACCAATTATGGAGACTTTTCTACAAACTCATCTAATCCACATTACCTTCATCCAAATGAGAATATGACATTCATTCTTGTTTCTCCACCTTTGGATAACAAGAATTACCATTCTTGGGCTAGATCTATGCATATTGCATTGATCTCCAAAAACAAGGAGAAACTCAATGATGTCATTCTCCCTGAACCTAATTCTACTGACCCTTTATTTGATTCATGGATTATGTGCAACATTATGGTTCTTACTTGACTTCAACGTTCTATCAGTAAATCCATGGTAAGATCATTTTTTTTGGATTGATTTTGCATCAGGCGTTTGGTTGAATCTCACTACTAGGTTCTCACAAAGTGATATATTTCGTATTTCAGATATTCAAGAAAAACTCTATAAGACTCAACAAGGTTCAATGGAGGTTTCATATTACTTCACCAAGATGAAGGCTCTTTGGGCAAAACTGGAAAACTATCGACCTATTCCCTACTGCAGATGCTCCCTTTAGTGTAGTTGTAATACCATCACTTCCATGCAGTTGTATAGAGAGCAAGCCTATGTCATATGTTTTCTCAAAAGGCTCAATGAAAGTTTCAATGCACCAAATCTCAAATCATGCTCATGGCCTTTTTACCTGCTATAGACACGATTTTTTTTTATGATCATTCAACAAGAAAAAGAGTTTTCTCTTCTTATCCTTTATTTTCATAATACTGATGCTTCTGATCCTACTACTGCAACTGCTTCCTTTATGGTTAATGCTTATTAAGGCAAGCCTAAGTGGAAATGAAATGGTCCCCCTCGAGGCACAAACCGGGTTTACACTCATTGTGGTAGAACAAATCACACAATTGACACTTGTTTTGTGAAATATGGATATCCTCCAAGATTCAAAGGGAAAATCACCACATGCTAGTGCTTCTGATGTTTCTAAAGCTAACATTGACTCTTCTCTTGTAGGATTTCAAATTCCAAGATCTTTGGTTTTATTCAAGAGAAATACCACAACCTACTTAGTTTGTTACAAAAATCTCAACCAAATTCTAACCTTGCAACTAATGATATTTCTAGCACACCTCTTGCTTTGACATCTAAGTCATCTCCTTCTGATGGTAAGCACCATAATACAAAAAGTTGATGTGGAAATACTAGATAGTAAAAAATGGAAAAAGAAAAAAATGAGCCTATCACGTCAGTGATGCTAATCAACTTTGTATTTTTACGTGTTCATCGTTAGTCCAATATAAAGACTAGTTCAATATCCAATACAGAGATCAATAGACTATTTAAACTGATTTTGTTTATTAATACAATTAATAAAGAATTGGATGGAAGTAGTTTTAGAGGACACAAATTAGAATGTAGAATTGAATGATCTCTAATCACCACGTTCTTTAAAGAAGGTTTTTGCTAATGAAATGAATTAGGGAATAATATTAATTATTATATTTTGTATCTATTATTTTAATTTATTTAATGTGATGAACTAATCAATGGATTATGCTAATTAAACTAATAGAAATTGTGATTTTTTAATGGGATGAAGTAATGGATTATGTTAATTATTTAACTATATATTTTGATAGTGGGATGCAATAATGAGTAATGTTATTTAATTAATATATATGTTATCTATTATGTTTATTTATTTAATTATTAATTAATGAATAGACATATTAATATGGAGAAGGATATTTGAGTAAGTGGAATGATGTAGTGGGTTTAAATAATTAAATAAATTAATTAACAAAATTTTATATTTATATATTAATATTTAATCTTACCATATTTTCCAAATTTAAAATAGGTGTAAGTGATCTATTAAATAAAATAAACAATTTTATTTAAAGTAGTCTAGCTCTAGACAGATGGTCCTACAATTATTCACACTTCCATCTCTGATAATAGATATTGATAATAATATGCTGACGTCACCGTTTGCATTCGAGAAATTTAAATAAGCTTTATTTCCATGCAAGGGATAAGAGTTATGGTCCTGATGGATATAATCTTAAGTCTTTCTTGCACTTTTGGGATTTATGTGGGAAGAAGATCTTTTTTACGGGTTGTTTGTGGTTAGAAAGTGGCAACTTCCCCCAATCTTAACATGATAAAAATCACTCTTATTTTTAACGGTGAAGTTTAAACCTCTTTAAAAGAATGGAGACCTATTGTGTTATGTGATGTACTATATAAGGTGATTGCCAAAGTCCTGGCTAATCGTCTAAAGAAAGTCTTATTCAAGTGCGTTTCTGACAACTAATCGATATTTGTTCCTGAGAGATCTATCTTGAATAATGCAACGACATCCATAGAGGTGGTTCACTATATGAAGTCTAAAACCAAGGGTAAGGTTTGTGAGATAGCTCTTCAAATTGATATTAGTAAAGCATACGACAAGATTGATTAGGAATACTTAAAGGATTTCCTGATTCCTATGGGTTTCAATTAAAAGTGTGTCAGGTGGATTATATTTTTCCTAGAAAGGATTGATTACTATGTGAATCTTAATGGTAACTCGGTTGGACCTATCACTCCTGGTAAGGGACTGAGGCAGAGGGGTCCCTCATCACCATACTTGTTCATTCTTTGTTCCGAAGGCTTGTTAGCTCTTATCAAACAGGAAGAAGCCACAAGAGACATCCACGATGTTAAGATCTGTAAGAATGCTCCCACCATATCCCATTTACTATTTGCAGATGACTGCTTTCTCTTTTTCAAAGCTACCTCAGATGAATCCACTATGATGAAAAACATCCTGTACACATATGAAGAAACTTTCGGTCAAGCTATCAACTTGCAAAAATAAGAGTTCTTCTATAGTAGGAATGTATCTTCGACATTCAAGAATTCTTTGGCAGACACCATAAGGGTCCAACAGGTGTTGGGAATGGGTAAATATCTTGGGGTTCCGTACATGATCGACAGAAGAAAAAAGGCAACTTTCAAGTACATCAAAGGTAGAATTTGGAAAATATCAACTCTTGAAGCAACAAAAGCCTTTCTGAAGTGGATAGAGAAATCCTCACCAAATCGGTTGTTCAAGCTATCTATTCTTACATCATGAGTATCTTTCTACCGCCTTCACTGCTTAGTGATGAAATTAAAAAAATGATGGACTCTTTCAGGTGGGGGCACAACCATGATAATTCTAAAGGTATGAACTGACTATCTTTGGATCGCTTGTCTATGGAAAAAAATATGGAGGTATGGTGATCAGTGCATTTTAATGCACATTCTACCATGTTTGCACTTAAGCATTTCTTTGGTTTTCTTTGTTTATTTTTATATTTTAATTTGTTTTTCTAATTTATTTTATTTTTGGCTTAACTTGATTTTCGTACTTACTTTTCAGCTTTTACGGAAATGATCATAACCGGAGTTTCAGGAATCTGATTAAGGCGTTCTACCAATCGACGGAAAGCTAAGAGAGAGAGCTACAACTTTAGAGTTGGAGCCGAAGTCAGATTCGGAGTCATATTTTCCAGAATTTCGTTTGAAGCTGCTGCATTAGTTTTATTTAGTTTGAGTCATTTAGAATTGGGTCTGGGTTATGTATTTGACCCAGTTGGGTTGTAAACGGGTTTTTTTAGGTTTTGTCATATAACCTAGAAGCCGCAACTATTCAATATACACTTTTTATGATTTTAATTTTTTACGCTCGAAGAGACAAATTATGGAGAACTAATTCCAAGGATTAATCTACTGTAATCGGTTTTCGCCGACACTTTGAGGTTCTTATATTTTCCAATTAATCTATTTCCTTTCAATTCTGATCTTGATATCTTGTTTGCTTAATTAGATTTATCTAAGGTTAGATTGATTTATTTCGATGATTGTCTGTTCCTATACTTTAATCGCGTTTGCTTAATTCACGTATGTTTATCGTGTTTGATTAATTCACGATTGATATATTTCATCTGTTTGCTTAGTTCGAAAATTAGGAATATTTATCATATAATATCAATTACGCTTGTTTGATTGTTATTATAATCGAAAAGGAAATAGAGTTCGCTTAGGAATTGAGAATTATTTGGGTCGATGATAAGTTGGGAAATCAAAACAGCAGATTAACCATTTCAGCTTATTTTGATAATCACTTAATTGAATTTTTTTATGTTAATCGAAACTCAAACCCTCCATTATTCCAATTGGTTGGTTAATAACTGTTCCGGCTCGGCCCAATCCTTCTGATTGGGCCAGAAAGATTGATCCATTCACTTCGGTCGACGTCGAGCACAATCATGAAAAGTGGTCCTCAGTCGACCACCAACGATCCGGACCTAAGGAGATCCTCTAACGGCTAATATTAACCGTTCTCTATCTTCACGGACCCCTCGATCCGCTCTTCACCTAACGAACCAATAGTATTCTAGCCAGCCTCTTATAAAAACCCTCTCATTTGAGAGGGACAGGTATTCAATTTTTAAACCCTAACACTAGTACTTGCTCACTCTTGCTCGGATACTTACTTTAGCATCGGAGTGCCTTGCAGGTACACCCCTTTTTCTTCCTCAAACGACCACGTCCGTCCGCTCTCAAGACCAGCCGCATTGGATCCTGATCTCCAGGTACGATCAGGTGGCGCCGTCTGTGGGAAACTCTAACTTCCCCGTTCTTCTTTCAAGATCCTCAAAGAACAAAAGTTTTAACAAGATCCATGGCTGCTCGGGACAACCAGGAAAATCGATCGAATGATGGCATGATTCTCACGCAACATGAGAGCAACGTCCAACCTCCCCTACATGATGATACCGTGCACGACCAACCAGAAGGGAAGGCAGCATCACCTTCACCCGATCGCGACCAACCCTTGGAGAGTCTCCCAGAAACTCTTCTTCCTTCGACTCCTTCGGGGTCAGATTTCGCAGCGTTGGCCGAAATCCTAAATCAAACAAACTTGTTACTCCTCGCTCATGGTGAAAAGATCGCCCGACTTGAGGATAACTCTCGTCGACCTCATTCTTCCAAGAGACCCCAAGGGGAGCACACTCCGTCCCCTCCGAAGAAAAGGAGAGGAAACACCGACGAATCAACAGGCAACAATCGCTTTCGTCAGTCATCTCCACGACCCTCTCCTAAAAGAAAATCAAGAAGGAGCAGATCAAGATCCGCTTCCCCTCAAAGAACAAAGAAACGCGATCACAGATCATCACTTGTTTCCAGTGACGACGAAGACGCTCGGGGCCCCTTATCCTCTGAAATTATGGCGGCCAAACTCCCAAGAGGCTTGGAGAAACCTCCTCCTTTAGGTTCATACGACGGGACTACCGACCCAGACGAACACATCGAAAACATCGATGCCTTGCTCGACTATCGGGGCGTTCGGGGAGCAATTAAATGTCGGCTCTTTCCCACGACGCTGAGGAAAGGGGCGATGACGTGGTACAAAAGCCTTGAGGCTGAATCCATCACATCGTGGAAACAACTTGGACGCACGTTCTCTAGGCACTTTACTGCATCAAGACGACACCCTAAGACAGAGGCTTCGCTCGAAGCAATAATCCAGGGGAGGGACGAACCTTTACGAACTTACATCGAAAGGTTCAATAAAGAGGCAGTTCAAGTATCCACGACCGACGACATGAAAAAGTATCTGCTGGAACGAGGGCTGCGCCCCTCGACTGATTTCCATCGGGCGGTCGGTATTGAAACCCCGGCCACCCTTGACGCGTTCTTGCTAAAAGCCCAAGCTTACATCCAATATGAAGAAAAGCAAGCAGCCAGTTCAGTAAGAGACGCTCGACGCCGTGAAGAAGCCAAACCACACCGAGTCGATGAACCCTCGACATCTCGTCGGGGAGGAGACAAAAGAAAGGACGAACGCTCCCGTGAACCGCGGGAGCACCGGGGACCTATCGGTCGTTTCCACGAATACACGCCCCTCCTAGCATCCAGGGAGAAAATTTTGTCTGAATGCGATAATTCGGAATTCAAACAGGCGGGAGTACGTTTTCCGAGGCAACAGCCTAGCAAGCTCGGCACAGATAAAACGAAATACTGCAGGTTCCACAAGAGTCATGGACATAACACAGAGGATTGCATCCACCTCAAGGACGCGATCGAAATCCTCATCAAAGACGGGCACCTGAAACAATTCACAAAGTCCAGAGATAATCCTCGACAGGATACACAAGAGACCCAGAAAATCGAAGAGGCCGTGCCCATCCCTGCGGACGCTAACATGCAGGTCGCCCTGAGCATTTATCGCCCGGAAGATTTCTTCTTACCAGACCACACCAAGGGCGCGAGATACCTCTCCTCCCACAGTCCATGGGAAGCTTTCCCTTCGGCGATGGTCATATCAGGAGGAGGCTTCAATAAAATCACGGTCGGTTCCGTGAAGAGAAAATTCGACCAGTTAATCGCCAAAGGGCCCGCGCAAAACGCCACTCTAGATCCCCCGAGGGAAGGTTCCATACCCCTCGCATTCTATCGAGAAGAGCTCCTGGGAGGAGCACCCAACGCCAGTATTCCTTTACTCATCCGAGCACGCATGGCAAACTTCGATGTAAGGAGGATATTGGTGGACCAAGGAAGTTCATGTGACATCATGTACTCCCAACTGTTTTCAACACTCCAACTGAACAAAACACATCTGAATCCATACGTCGGATCAGACCTGCAAGGTTTCAACGGAGCAGTATCCCGACCATGGGGTTATGTTGACCTGTTTGTCACTTTCGGGGCGGGCGAGACAGCCAGGACGGTTAGGGTCCAATTCCTTGTCGTAGATTGCCCGTCACTATACCAATGCATATTAGGACGACCAACTCTATCCGAGTTGATAGCCGTGTCATCCACCGTCCACTTGAAGATGAAGTACTATACCACTTCGGGCAGAGTTGCCACATTGCACGGAGACGTCGACGCCGCCCGCAGATGTTTCAAGGCAGCATCAAAAGGCCTCAGCTCGATATCATACCAACCAGTTTCCCCGACACTGGATCCACCAGATGTGCCCAAGGCCTTCACTCAAGTCGATTCAATCGACTTAGACTGCAGGTTTTCAAATAGTAGCGAGAGCGTCCAAAGACCAGCAGAGGCCTTAGCCCGACCAATACCAGACGGAGATTTCGAGCTAATTCCTTTGGGAGAAGATCCTGCCCGGTGCGTCAAGATTGGGGCACACATGCCCGAGTTAGTGAAGCGACAGTTGGAAGCTTGCCTCAAAGGGAACGCAGACTTGTTTGCATGGAGCGCCGCAGAAATGCCAGGGCTCGACCCCAAAACAAAATACATTATAAATTACAAGGCACGCAGGCCACCAATTAATTATCTTCACCCATCGGACGAGCTTCCTCCTGGTCCGGCTGCTCCTCTGGTTGATCAGGCTGGGCAGTCGTCCCCGGCTGAGAGTCGGCCACCACCAAGTCCGCAGGAACCACAATCTGACCATCCACCACCTTGTAAAGATAATTCATCCGATAAACATCCAAGGCTAGGTCAGGGTGAAGAGCTTTTACTTGGTCCACCGCATTCTGGAAACTGAACTCAGTAGACGCGTTCAGATCTTCCATATCTTGGTCGATCCGAGCGAGAAGCTGAGCCCTCGTCACCAAATGTTTGGTGTCCTCGTCCTCATCCTCCTTGGGGCAAAAGGAATCTTTTAGCTTTTTATTCTGCTCGAGCAACCTCTTCTTGTCGACCTCTAATTTGGCGATGATCGTTGCTCGCTCAGCCGACTCTGTGGTGACCTTTTTTACCTCCTCTGTGGACGCCGTCAGCTTGGCCTCGGAAGCAGCCAACTGCTCCTTGAGTTTGCTGTTCTCCCGCTCCAGCATAGGGGACCCCTCGGCCGTCATCCAAGCCATGGTCAGGACCCGCATAACCGCGCTCGCGTCCTGGGCCAAAGAAAGCCGCCGAGCAGGACGATCCATCCCCTCCAGGAACAGAGAGTCTGCCCGGTCCACATCCATAGTATTCCCCTCGAAAAAGTTCCGAACAACGAAACACGGGGGTATCCCATGCCTTGGCTTTGGGGGAGCGCCGACCGTCAGATCCACAGTAGCCGTTGCTTTGTGTTTCTTCATCAAAGAGCCGATAGAGGCCCCTGGAGAGCCCTGGACCAAAGGACCTGAGCCTGAACCGCTTGCTTCAGTCAGCCTGGTCTGCACAACCCTCGACCGCTTCCGCTGCTGCTGGACCAAACGCTCGTGGATCTTGTCCAGAGGATTTGTCAAAGAACCTGAAAAGAAGAACAAAACCAAAATTAGCTACGAGCAACAAAGTCAAATCAAAAACTTAACGAGCATAAGCAAACAAATACCAAAAAAGTCAGCTATCTCCTGCCCGTTATTACAGGCCAGCAGATCAGTAACACTGATCAGGGGATGCTCTAGAGCTTCTCCCTCATCTTGATCGACCATAACTTTCCCTTCCCCGTCCAATAGAGGGGTCGGAGTAAAAGAAGCTATCAACTTTCTAAAAGCTTCGAAGCTGGCCGCATCATCGTCATTCAAGGTGTCCCCCACCTGAACAAATTCCCCCACTGGTCGCTCATAATGCACATGACTCCAGGAGAAGGGAAACATCCATAATCTCCTCGGAATCACTTCACCTTGGTCATCCAGCCTGGGCTCGTCGTTCTCATCGGTATCAATTCCGAGAAAACTCATAGCTCTCACGGCCGCATCACTCGCATGCTTTATCAAGAAGTAGTCGGTCTTGAAAGCCCGGATGGATTCTGAGTGGGCCTTGAAGATCTTGGTCCGCTGCTTAAAAGACACGAACCCCTTCCGGTCGGTTCCCCGCCCGACTTGGCGCTGTAAAGAGAAGAGACGGAAGAAGAGAGGAAGCGTGGCCCCGACGCCCAGGAAAGCGCACGTCATCTCAAACGCCCTCAGGAAGGCGTATGAGTTAGGATGCAGCTGAGAAGGGGCTATGCAGAGGTGTCCGAGCACAGCGCTCACAAAATCGCTAAAGGGAAGCGTCACCCCCAAGACCGAAGTAGCGTATTCATACATAGAGAAGGCCCGACCGCGAAAGTCTGAGAAGATGCGGTCGTCATCTCCCGGGCAGGTCACGACCCAGTCAGCAGGATCCCCAACAACTGGCAGCGGCTCCGACCGAGGTCTCGAGAAGGAAGACACTTTGTCCAGCAAGTCTTCAACCACCCACTCTTCGGGCGAGACCCTCGACTGGGCAGGACACTGAGGCGATTCTGTCGACTGCCCCGTGGTACTCGTACTCGAACTATCCGAAGAGCTTCCCGAGCCTGAAGGTATGGACGCAGACGATTCCGTACTCTCCGAGGACGTATCCTCAGAAAGCACAACCAGCGGATTCCCGAGCAAGTCATCACCTGAAAAGCAGAGGAAAGGCATCAGTGAATTCGATTAAGAATATCAAATCCACCCTTCCACCGCTCAACAAGTGAAAGGGCGCGCCTCAGCTCAGAAACTATGTTCCGAGCTGTAGCCCTGGCTAACCATTGCTCGAGGCAACAGCTGACGCCCAACAGTACAGATGACAGAAATCTACCTAAAAATCTAGTCTAAGTCGACCAAGATCTCCGTCGACCCTAAAGTTAGGGTTCACAGCCGACCAGCTACGGTGGCAAGAACTTTAAGGTTTACTAATCCTAAATCCTAAAACTACTGGTGGAATCATCCTAAACCGCATGCATTCTACGAAAACTACGCTATATACACTTAAGAGAGAGGAAAAGAACGGTACCTTGAGCTTGAGAAGACATTTTGGAAGAGATTAAGCTTCTGCGAAGGGTGGTCGGCAAGAACTGACGGTGGTCGACGGCTGAGACAACGGCAGTTGAACGGGCAGAGTCTTGAGAGAGAAGATGAAACGAAAAGGTCAAAATGGGCCCTGAGAATCCTATTTATAGGATTCAGAAGACACGTGTGCGCACGCGTGACCCCTATACGCTAGCCCCTAGACTAGCCGTCAAATCATTAATAGGCGCGAATATCCAGATATTCCAGCTTTTCGTTTCATATTCCTCTACCGAGCAACGTATCGTTTGCCCGGATGACTGACAGCATAGATCCTCGACCATGACATCACACCCCATCAATCACTACATCGTTTTTAAGTCACTGCTCGACAGCACGAGCAATGACTTGGGGGGCTCCTGTTCCGGCTCGGCCCAATCCTTCTAATTGGGCCAGAAAGATTGATCCATTCACTTCGGTCGACGTCGAGCACAATCATGAAAAGTGGTCCTCAGTCGACCACCAACGATCCGGACCTAAGGAGATCCTCTAACGGCTAATATTAACCGTTCCCTATCTTCACGGACCCCTCGATCCGCTCTTCACCTAACGAACCAATAGTATTCTAGCCAGTCTCTTATAAAAACCCTCTCATTTGAGAGGGACAGGTATTCAATTTTTAAACCCTAACACTAGTACTTGCTCACTCTTGCTCAGATACTTACTTTAGCATCAGAGTGCCTTGCAGGTACACCCCTTTTTCTTCCTCAAACGACCACGTCCGTCCGCTCTCGAGACCAGCCGCATTGGATCCTGATCTCCAGGTACGATCAATAACAATACAAGAATCCTTGTGAGACGATTCGAGTCATTGTCGCTATACTACGTTTTCAAAAATTACTCGTTTTTGATCCGTGCGCGACACGCGAATTAAATTGGCGCTGTTGCCGGGGATTCTTGTTATTATTAACCGATTTTATAGTCATAAGTATAGTTTGCTTGCTAGATTTTTTTCTTTTTTTTGTTGTGTTTGTTGATTTTCAGGGTTGCAATACCGGTTGTAGTATAGTGATAAGTTTTCCAGCCTTACAGGTAAGTTGGAAGCTACTATTTCGATTTGCTCCGAATGTTTTCCAGAAAATCAGAAATAAATCGAAGAACAATACTCTTTTAGAATAGAATTCTAAGAGATTTCGACCCTCAAAATCGCAAATTTTGCGTTTTTCTATTTTATTTGATTTATTTTCTCTTTTCATATTTTTCAAAAAAATCTGAAAATTTTTGTGCGAGCTTTATTTGATTTAATTAGATTTTTAGTGTTATTTTTATATTTTTTATATTTTATTTTAATCGCTTTTCCCTTTTTCCATTCTTTTTAAATATGTATTGATTTTATTTGATTCTGTGTTGAAATTCATAATCATATCAAGACTGATCAAAGAACTCTGAGAGAACTGGCTGCACTTGTGAATTATAATGCTTTATGTATTGAATATCCTGTTGTTGATGCAACTTTTGAATTGAAATTTGGTTTAACACACTTGTTGTCAAGTTCTAATGGTTTTGCAGGTGAGGATCCACATAAGCATATGAATGAATTTCAGGATGTGTGCTCTGCACCTTCTGAACCTTCACTAGAGGACATTATCAACCAAATGGCTACAAATAATATCAAGTTTCAACAACAAATAGATTCTAATTTTCAAACTTTGCAAATACAGCTTGATCAACTTACCACTTCGATGAATGCCATGCAACAAGCTCAAGGATCAAACCAACAGCCTTTGGAAGGACATTATATTTTTCAAATAGAGTTGCCTTCTGAAACTGTTGATGATACTTGTATTAATTTGTTTGCAGCTGACTTTCCATCATTGTCTGATTTTGATGATGTTTACTCTTGTGATGTTTGTACTGACACTAAAATTTGCTCTGTTTGTGCTGAAATTGAGGTTGCATTGCAAGTTGATATTCTTACTGCATATGAGGTTGAAAATGAAATTGTTCATGTCAATGAAGCTCTCGACACCCTGTTTGTCCGGATCAAACCATCCATCGAGAAATCACCCTCTTTAGAGTTGAAGCCACTTCATAATAATTTATTTGAAGTTGTGCAGGAAGAGAAATCATTACAGGAACATAAGAAGGAAATTGGATGGACTTTGTTTAACACTTGTGATATTATCCCATCCATGAGTATGCATAGGATCTCAATTGAATATGGAACAAAAGTAGTGAGGCAGTCCCTTAATCCTTTGATTCTTAAAGTTGTAGAAAAGGAGATCACTATCACATGCACATTCAACACTTTTACTTATCGAAGATTCTTCTTTAATCTTGGAATAAAAGACGAAGGCACTAATAAAAACTTCAAGAATAATGGATACTACCCAAATCTACCCTATGAGATCCCCTCTTTGGAAGAAGATACTGTAAAAGAGCTCTCTTTAGGAAATGATGCTTATGTGATCACCTATCCACCTTGAATACTCGGGTGTGTTCTTTCCTTTCCCTCCCTCTTATTTTATATTTATGTTCTTTCATTGAGGACAATGATTATTTTAAGTGTGCGAGAGGAAGTAATTTATTTTCTTTGTTTTTGTTTTGTTTTGTTTTAGAAACACTAGGCATTTTTTTCGAAAGTTTTAGGCTATAGATTGTTTTGAGATTAGTTGTGGAGACTTGGGAAAAGTTCACAAGACCGCTATCGTTTTAACACCTTAAGTCTCCTGAATGTGGAATTTTTTTTAATACATGTTATGCCATAGCCTTGAGTTCTCATCCTTTAATATCTCTTAAGTAGTTTATCTAGCAGTTAGCACCATCTAGAAATCATATACTAAGTAATTAAGCTGATGCAAATAAGTGAATGATCTTGCGCTTAAAAAGAAATCTGAATAGGAATCCGCCTTATAAGTTAGGTGACCCTCACCCGATCATTTAGCCTAACGGATGTGAAACCTTAAGAAAACAAATTCTCGTTGTTACTGAAGTAACTTTAAAATATTGTCAAGTATGGATCATAATCACTAACAGGCTTATTTATCATGTGTATGAATAGATAACGGGCTTAATGTGATTGCACTAGAATGAAAGAGAGCAAAAGGGAGTATGAGTAAGTTAGGCTTAGGCATAATAACATGATTCGAAATGGTTTGTATATGATGGAGGCTTATGACTGCACAATTACATATTTGTGTTCTTACGATATCCTTAGTGTGCAAGATTAGTACCTATCAATGATATCTTAACTGAAGAAGAGTTTATAGCCTAGAATGAGTATCTGAATGTTGTTGTGTTTCTTGTGTTTTGATTTCTATTTTTCTCGGAGTGCAAAAGTTCAAGTGTGAGAGAATTGTTCAGTGCATTTTAATGCATATTCTACCATGTTTTCACTTAAGCATTTCTTTGGTTTTCTTTGTTTATATATATATATATATATATATATATATATATATATATATATATATATATATATATATATATATATATATATATATATATATATATATATATATATATATATATATATATATATATATATATATATATATATATATATATATATATATATATATATATATATATATATATATATATATATATATATATATAATTTATTTTAGGCTTAACTTGATTTTTGTACTTAATTTTCAGCTTTAACAGTTTTTACGGAAATGATCATAACCGGAGTTCTAGGAATCTGATTGAGGCGTTCTACCAGTCGACGGAAAGCTAAGAGAGAGAGCTATAACTTTTGTGTTGGAGCAGAAGTCAGATTCAAAGTCATATTTTCCAGAATTTCATTTGAAGCTGCTGCATTAGTTTTATTTAGTTTGGGTCATTTAGAATTGGGCATGAGTTATGTATTTGACCCAGTTGGGATGTAAACGGGTTTTTTAGGTTTTGCCATATAACCTAGTAGCCGCAACTATTCAATATACACTTTTTATGATTTTAATTTTTTACGCTTGAAGAGACGAATTATGGAGAACTAATTCCAAGGATTAATCTGCTGTAATCGGTTTTCGCCGACACTTTGAGGTTCTTATATTTTCCAATAAATATATTTCCTTTCAATTTTGATCTTGATATATTGTTTGCCTAATTCGATTTATCTATGGTTAGATTGATTTATTTCGATGATTGCAGGTTCCTATACTTTAATCGTGTTTGCTTAATTCGCGTATATTTATCGTGTTTGCTTAATTCACGATTGATATATTTCATCTGTTTGCTTAATTTGAAAATTAAGAATATTTATCATATAATATCAATTACGCTTGTTTGATTGTTATTATAATCGAAAAGGAAATAAAGTCCGCTTAGGAATTGGGAATTATTTGGGTCGATGATAAGTTGGGAAATCAAAACAACAGATTAACCGTTTCAGCTTATTTTGATAATCACTTAATTGAATTTTTTTATGTTAATCGAAACTCAAACCCCCCATTATTCCAATTGGTTGGTTAATAACAATACAAGAATCTTTGTGAGACGATTCGAGTCATTGTCGCTATACTACATTTTCAAAAATTACTCGTTTTTGATCCGTGCGCGACACGCGGATCATATGGGCTTCAAAAACCTCAGTGCTTTTAATTATGCAATGGTTGGTAAAAAAGTGTGGAATCTCATTTCAAAGTTGAACAATCTTATATCTAGACTCTGTAAAGCTCGTTACTTACCCAACATTGACTTTTTTGATTCCTCCTTAGTTGGCAATCCCAATTACGTGTGGAAAAGTATTTAGAGTGCTAAATTTCTGGTTCATTGAGGTTACAAATTGAGCTAGGCTCCAGAGTGAGCATTTTGGTTTAGAACCAAAACGGATTGCACGATCGTACCTCCCTGATTAATCTTTGGCCGCTTATTCCCGACATATCCAATATGAAAGAGAATGATTTGATAAGCAATCAGAGTAAGTAGTGGAACTCCGATCTAATTGTTCCTTTGGTCAGTGAAGAAGGGACAAATAAAATTCTCAATGTCGCACTTTTCGAGTTAGTCCAGGTCGACAAAATGGTCTGGAATTTTGAAATGGATGGTAATTCCTCAGTGCATAGTGCTTATCGTTTATGTATAGATGAAGCCATTGATACATCTCATCTCAGAATAATTGAAAATTGGGATTTAATCTGGAAGTTAAAAATACCGCCAAGAGTGAAAATAATTTCTCTAGAGACTTTGCAGGAATTGTGTTCTTACTAAAGTACACCTTAAGAACAAAGGCGTGTATTGTCCTATTATTTGTGGCATATGTGGCGTCGAGAAGGAGAGTAATTTTTACAGTTTCCTAAAAGCAAGGAATGTTGGGAGAAAGTAGGATTTTGGGCAAAGTTACAACAACCAAAGAATATTCATGTATTGTTGGTTGCTGTTGTTTTTGCTTTTTTACAGGTATCTAATCAGGACCAACAGGTTATATTATCTACTATTTTGTGGGGTTTTTAGAAAAACAGAAATAACTAGGTTGGGAACCAAGATGTGGATTCTCAAGATACCACTTGTAGTCGTGCTACATATCAACTTCAAGGATGGAGAAATGTATGACAACTGAAGAAAATCAACACATACCGCTCTCAAGCTTTGTCTGATTCTAAGTGGAGTAAACCATCGATGGGCCGCCTTAAGTGCAACATCAAAGCTTCTTTTTCTTATAACAATGTTGGTATAAGCGCTTGCATAAGAAATGATATTGGTTCCATTATTGCAGCTCGTATGAAATGGTTCTCTCCTATCACGGAGGTTGCGACAGGGAAGACTCTAGGATTGTTAGCCTATATAAGTAGGTGTATGCTCTCGGTTATGACTATGCCGATTTTGAGCTAGATGCAAAAATCTTCGTCAAAAGTGTGCATAGTTAACATCCTAGTCCCACAAATTTTGGCTCAATCACGTGAGAATGTAATTGGTTGTTAACTCACTTCTTTTCGAACTCTCATAAATTCGCTTGGAGACATACTATTGCTCATGCTCTAGCATGGATTATTTCATTTCGTGCTAATTTTTTACAATTTTACTAATATTTCAACATGTATCTAAATATTTATTATGAATGAAATGATTTAAACTTTCTATTGTATAAAACAAGTCATAGCACTAAATCGTGCATGGCACTAGTGTGTAGCTCTTTTTTGCCTTACTTATTTTTTATTTAAATTAAATAAATATTAGATATAAATGATTTACTACACTCATAGTCTCATACATTAATAATTAATAATAACCAATAATAATAGTATATTCAAAATCAATTAATTATTATTAATTTTCTTATACGCCAAAAAACATGATGCATAGTATTATTCTTACTCTTTTTATTATTATATAATGTTATTCCATTTTACTTTCTTTTAGTTTTATGAATGTTTGTTAACATTTTATGTAAATTTACGGATGTACTACTATTAAAATTAGACATCCAATTATATATAAATATTTATGTTATATATTTAAATTTAATTTTTTAAATTATAATATTTATTATAAATAAATAAGTTGGTGGAACCCGTGCATAGAACGTTTTATTAAAAATTCCCTTTAATTCGAGCTTTATAACAAATGTAATATTTTATATTTCTGTTTCAAAAATCTTTTGATTTGATTTAAACTCATTAGGAAATAAAAAGGATTATTATTTAAAAAATAAAGCGACAAAAACAACCTAGTAGGTAGTTTTGTTTGTTGGAACCTGGGGTTAGATTTCAATTTAGGGAATATTTGTCTGTGTTAGTGTAATACCTCGAGAAATTAGGTTTCTTAAAAAGTTAGGTGTAATAATTGTCCAAAAATAAAGAAGTTATGTGTTAATTAATAATTGTCTCAATGGCCCTACCACTTCCAAGCAGATGGGAAATTAATGGTGTTACACAAATTGACACCATTGTAGCAACTTGTTTTCACGTGTCACTGTCATGTGCATATATTAGTGAACACAGTTTTTAAAAATGAAAATTATTCATAATTTGTATATGGATACAAAATTCATGAGTTATTGAGTGATTATATTTATTTATTAATTTTTAATTTAATAACCGATGATTTTAATGTCTTTAATTTTAGTTTTTTCGATTATAACTTTTTCAACATCTTGTATTTTGTAAGTAATGTTTTTAATTTATTTAGGATATCATATTTTAATTATTTTGATACTAATTCTTGTAAGTAGTAAATATTTTATGCAATTTTAGATATTACTAGTAATATTTTGGTTTTTCCAAATATGTTTACGATAAATTTTAGCAATAATTGGTTAAATTATTTATTAGAAAAAATGTGACACATTATTTATAATTAATTATATAAAAAAGAAAGAAAAATTGGATAATCTATTGTCCAACCCAATTCAACTCACAAATTTGTGGTTTTATTCAAATTGACATTGTCGTAAGTGGTTATTTTACCTCACTCAAACTGATATACTATGTATGGTTTGAATAATTTTTTTCTCATAAAGCATGATTTGAATTATGATTTTGGTTAAATTCAATCAAAATTAATCCATATATATCCCTAGGTCTAACTCTAAATTGTAAAGTAGTATATATTAGAGTAAACATATAAAGAGCAATTGATAACTTCAATTACTATTAAATTTAATTAAATAGTATAATTAAATTTCTTGAGTCATCACATTTGTTAGGGATGTACATAAGTTGAATAAATTCAATAAACACTGGTAAAACCCACTCAAATTGACTAAAAATGGGTTGGATCGGGTTATTGGGTCAACATAATTTTTAAAAATAAAAAATTATTCAAAATAATAGGAATAGTGATGATTTTTTAAAATAAATAATTATTCAAATGACTTGTTTTTTTTTTTGCTCTTTTTTTTTTAATTTGGTCAGTGATGATTTTAATGTCTTTAATTGTGTCTGCTTCAATTACAACCTTTTGAATATATTTTATTTTGTAAATAATTATTTTAACTGCATCACTTTGATAACTTTGATGTTAGTGTTTGTATGTTGCAAATATTTTATGCAATTCTAAGTATTATCGTAAAATAACTTTGATTTTTTAAATAGGCTTACGATGATATTTTTGTGCATTCATACATTTGTTGTTTAAAAAAAATAAAGGAAATAGATTAAACTATTTATTAAAAAAAAATATGATGCATAATTTATAATTATATAAGGAGGAAAAAAATTTAGGTAACCCACTATCTAACCCACAAATATGTGGTTTTACCCAAACTGACCCAAAGATGTTGTGGGTTGTTATTTTACCTCATCTAAATTAATCAATATACTTTGTCCCAGTTGTCTTACGGTTTTGGCTAAATTCAATCCAAACCGACTCATATACACCCCTAACAGTTGTAATTATGTAAGAGACACAATATATTCTCGTTTGAATGATTATTATTGATAAGTGGCGATTACACATCTATAATTCCTACAACTAAAAAAAAGGAATGAATCGATTTTATAATGACTATAATCGATAATGCTTAAGAATCTTACATTAGATAATATATGACATGAATATATGTTTATAAGTGGAGACAATTGTAAGAACAATATTTACTTATGCATTTGGCCTTAAGTTTCGAGGATAACTTCACATGTTATCTTATAGAACAATTGTGTACTTTAATGGTGTATGTCAAGTGTGTAGCTTTTGCTAATAAGTTTTGACTCTAAAGGAAAGACGTGTGACATCATCAGGCTCTGAACTCAACACTTTGGAACAAAACTTATGGTGTGTACGAGTTCTAGTCAAGATTCTAGAATGCTTCTAATGCAACGGTTCTAAAGATCGTTAGTGCTAGAGTTTCTGATCATGACTTAGTAAGCTTTGGAGGTCTTCTAAAGCTTTGCTTCTCTTGCTCTAAGTTCTGAAGGTTCTGAAGAGAAGGTTCTGATTGAACAAGTTCTGAAGTTTCTGAAGACAATACTTTTGAAAACCAAATGTTGAAGACTCTAAAGTCAAGGTTCTGTTGAACAAGTTCTGAAGACTCTAAAAACTTAGGCTCTAAAGATTCAAGTTTTGATCCTTCTAAAATATGATTCATCAACATACATCAGAAGCCTCTAAAGATTAGAAGATAAATATCAAGATGGTTTGCGTGAGATGTTGAATATAAAAGTACAAGGAACATTGTGACCACTGCCTTACTAGGGAGGTGCAAGGACAATCCTTTTTCTGACTATGCTATCTACCATTTCCACAATGACCGTTGGGGACAAAACAAATGGATTTTTGTTTCCCATTCTACCCTTCAACGAATCTATTTTTCAATCTATAAAAGGAGGACTTGGAAGCATTGAAAAATAAGCAGTCTGTGTTACAAAACTTACGTTGAAACGCTGCATGAACTCTTTTGAGTTATTCTTTATATAGTTTTGTAAATTAGTAAGGAGCTTTTGTTCATATCTTTCCATTAACATTTTTGTGTTATTGTACTTAAACTTTGTATAATCTACTTATATAAAAGCATCCCTTTATACACACATTTGTAATAAACAGTGGTTGATAGTTCCTTGAGAGACTAGGTTGTAGTCATAAGTCTCAAGAAGACAGTAGAGGTTACCCATTGTGGTTTGTAACAAGGACGGTTAGACTTGTTATGATTTATGTAATCAGATTTGTTATAGTGGATTAAATCTCTTTTGAAGGAGAAATCACCTTGGCATGTGGATTGGAGTAACTTAGTTAACAATGATCCATGATAAAAATTGTATTCATTTGCATTTATTCACTTGTTAACTTTGGAGTCTTAAGTTTTTCAAAAGAGAACATTTGGTGAAACCCAATTCAAACCCCTTTTTCTTGTGTTTGTCACACCTTTAATTGGTATCGGAGCTCCGATTTTGGTATTGATAGTTATTAAACACTTAACTGTGTCATATAAAGATCCAGACATATTTTTTAAGAAACACTTTTATTGATCTTACTCCACCTTTTATCGCTCTTGTATCAAATGATAAGAAACAACTTCAATGTTAAACCCTCTGTAAACACCCCAAATTTGCCCTCACCCATTCACACCATGGCTTGTGATCATTTCATATACATAATCTCAATCATGGCATCTCATACCGCATTTTTAATTCACTGCGTTGGTTCAAAGTCATTTGCATCTAGGGTTTGTGATCCGAGCATTCCAGAAGCTTCAAGAGCCACTCCAAAGGTCTTCAATGTTCAAGCATCATATTGTATGCCCTCAAAGTCAAAAGAATGTCAAAGAAACACAAGAACTGAAAATGGCGTGGAAACAGAACCAGGTTATGAGGTGCGCGCGTATCAAGTTTCACGAAGAAATTCCATGGGAAGGGTATCTGATCAAGGGATGGCTTCTGGAACATGTCAGTACAAAATCAGGATACCTGAGGCTCCCGAGGACCCGACCAAAGGGTATACTTCGTCATTTTGATTGCATGTGGTCTTTATTTGATCATATGGGATGCCAGAAGTTCACAAGACTGAGGAGTTTCGAGCCACTTTGCAAAATGGCCTTGAATTGAGGAACTTGCAAATTCTCATGGCAAGCTTTTGTTTGATTCCAGTGCGACTTCCAATCATCACGCAAGCATGAATCAGGGCTTTAAATTTTGAATGCACCAAAGAATCTCCAAGTTTCACGACTATGTCCCCACTCATTGCAATTTCCCAGGATTTGGTCCATGGGCCTGTGCCACACCAGCCATTCTTACTCACCAAAGGCCTTACAGATGCGTTCCCTGCAAATCATTGCAATCAACTGGGGTCTCGTTGATGTCTAAGCGTCACTAAAATTTCAAAGTGGTTTTGAGTTCGTTTTTGAATATTTAAGAGGCCGTGGGTTAACTTGTTGCAAGTTTGGTTTCTGTGTTTCTTTGTTTTCAAACCTAAGGAGGATGACTTGTTGGAATTGATCCTTTGGCTTTGAGAATGGCAAGGAGGATCTGTTTTGTTTTGAAACAAATATTTGGGATTCTGATCTTTATGGTTTGAGAAGTTTTGGTTTAATCCCTGGAAGCCTAGATAGGTGAATTGGGTTTACTGGAATTATGTTGCTAATTGGATCAGGATTATCAAAGAAAATAAGACATGATTTGCTCAGAATTGTTTGTCAGACGGGCCTGTGTTTGATGATTTGGAAAGGAAAGGAAGATGCATAAAATGCAAACGGAATTGCTAAGGCCTCTTCAATTCGTCGCTAAAGGGTGTGTTTTCTTTTTGCTTTAAGGAAAGAAAGATTTATTTTAAAGATTTAGAATAATACATGAACCAAAGATGATTATTCTAATAGAATTAAATTGAGAAGTACATTGAAAAAAAAGAGGGGGAACTGTTTGACCAAATGCCTCACAGAGATGGTGGCTCTTGGAATGCCTTGATAACAGCTTATTCTCGATTGCGTTACCCGCATGAAGCACTTTCGTTGTTCATTTCCATGAATAGGTCTGGTGTTCGTGCCAATAAGATCACATTTGCCGGTGTTCTAGCCTCATGTGCTGCTGTTTCTGAGCTTCCTCTCTCCCAACAGGTTCACGGGCTTGTGGTGAAATTTGGTTTTTGTGGTAATGTGATAATTGGGAGTGCTCTTGTTGATGTTTATGCTAAATGTGGGGTTATGGTATATTGCATGGAAAATGTTTTTAACACATATTCAAAACTTCAATTGCCTGTGATCAACATCTCTTCTCTCAAAGTCATTACAAGATCATTCACACTAATAATTCAAGAAGCACTTATGTGTGCTTAAAATCCAAAAGAATTGCAAGTTGTTACAAGCATTAAACTACAAAAAATCCAAAAGAATTACAAGTTGCTACAAGCATTAAACTGCAGAGATGGCTATCATTGGAGACCGCTGCCAAAGGCCCAGGTTAAGGCATGCTTGCTTCAGACACTCTCAGAGAAAACACCAATAGACTGCTGCCCAATAGCCCCTGCAAAGAAAACACCAATGTCAATGTTGTTCTTTCTCTTCCAAAATCCAAAATTAATCAAACAAATTCAAAGCAGCCTTTTGATTGTTGAATATGCACCTACAATAGCAACATGTACAGGAACTCATAGAGGTATCAAAGCACATATACCTAATCACCAATCTATGTCTCCCAAAGAACACTTCACAGGTGCAACATTAACTAGGTTGCCTCGTCGCAACATGCTTTGAAGACGGACCAGTAATTCAGACCTGGAAAAGTGATGAGGGTTAACAAACTTTCTGAATTGAGGAAGAATTTTCAAAAGAAAAGGGAGAGAGAAGAAATCTAGGAAGCAAAATCTAACAAACCTCAGTTTTCTGACCAAGCAAGGAAATTGCTGACATCGATGCTGTTAATGCTCACAATGAACTTGTTGCTGTTGAATATCTTGATGACATTTACAAGTCCTACAAGATTAGTTAAGAATGAGAGCCATACTCATTGATTGGCTGGTAGATGTTCACACAAAATTCGAACTTTCACCAGAAGCCCTTTACCTCACAATCAACATAATTGATGAATTCTTAGCTATCAGCCTTGTGTCAATGACTTTGTGAGCCTCTCGGATAGAGCCTACACTCATGAACGGATCCTCATCATGGAGAAAACCATCCAAGGGAAGCATTACACTTTGTGTTATTTTTCTTCAACCTGCAAAACAGAAAGAAATAATTAATAGGTTGGCAAACAAACTCAGCAACTTCACATCAGTAACAATCAGAAACTGTGTGCATAGAAAACAGAGATCTGTTTGGAGGCGTAGTTCAGTTACAGGATGTACAAAAAAAAAACCTGCCAAAGAATTGTCGCAACAAACTGGACCCAACTTCGTGCTTCTTTCCTCAGAATTTGGTTGAACATGTTGAGACCTCATTGTTTCTACTCAACGCGGCCTATGATGTTTGGCAGGTTCAAGCCAGTTTAGCTCCAGCGACAGCCGATCCTCTTGGCTCTTGGAATGACTACAAATCAAACCTGCAAAACAAAAGCTTACGAAATTTCAGAAAAAAAGAAAAATGGACTGAAATACATGAAGCAGAGATTGAGATTAGGCTTTCTGATTTTAAGTCACTTGCATCCTATGGATCATCTTTGCTTCCGTTCTGGGTGCATTCTGACAGGAAGATTAAAGTACTTAAAAGTTTAATCAATGATGAATTGTGGCAAACTGACGAATTAGAAGATGGTGAAATCGAGGACAAACATGTACCTGTCATTGGAGAATTGAGTGAGCAACATAATGGTGTAAGCAAGGAGTCTGGAGTAGACCACAACGAAAACAAAGACAGCTTTCTTACTTCTGAAGTTTCTAATGGATATCAGGCTGATGCTTCAGCTGTAGCATTAAAGGACGTGAGTAATAAATTTTCCTGCGATGCTCTGCATATTCCATTGTCTATTGCTACTGATAGTCATATGGAAACAAGTCTAGAAGTTAACACTCAAATTGAAGCAACTATAAATCCTGAGGAATCAACCCGTGAACATGTGTATAATGCTGGGGAAGATGTTGATATGGATTTTGACATGGAAGTTGAAGCAGGGAGATTTGAAGCATCTGAATGCTTATCACCTCAGCAGGATTGAACATGGTACTTGAAACTCATATTCGACCCTGCAAAATTCGAAAATAATCACATGGCTAGCAGTCAAAAATTGAGTTTTACAGCAGTAAAAAAGAGTAACTAATCAAATCAAAACACCATCAATCCGGTTGCATTTCGAAAACTAATTCAACAAAGGTGCAAAACCAAGAGGCATAAACAAACAAAGGCCATAGCAGAGGTGTCAGCAATGTTGCAGGAAAAATTTCACAAAGTGGGAAAAGCATTTCTCTGTTACAAAAAAGAAGAAGAAAACATATCCAGATTGAGGTTGTTAAAACCCTAATTTTTCACTATAAGAGTCAAGCAAAATTTCGTGAATCAGGGGGACTTGAACAACCACATCATACACAATACACGGCCGCATCCAGAAAACCCTAAGTCACGAAAAAACCTAATCACAGCAAAAGAGAAAAAAAACTTAGCTTTCAAAGAGTTCCAAAGCGCCGTATCCACCATCGTCATCACCCTAGCAACCTGCGAGAGAACACACAGCCGCATCAAGAACAATACAGAAGGAAATTTTGGAAACCCTAGAAGAACTCCCTCGTTGAAAAAAGGCAAATTCGAAGAAGGAAATTTTGGAAACGAAAGAAAAGGAGGGTTCAAGCTGAAGAACGGAGTGCTTGGAAAGGAGACTTACCTCTGAGAACACTCAGAGCAGGTATAAGATTCAGTTCTCCTTGACTTCCCTTTTCTCCTGCTGTTGTTGTTGAGCACTGATTTCGAACCTTTTTCTGCCCTTGATTGTTCGTTGATCTCTGTTTTTCTTTGAATGCTGGAATGTTTGTTGATTGATGTTGATAAACATTAAAGTTTGGGTGTTTGATTGGGTTTGAGCTTCGGCTTCGCCGCTTCGCCCGACGGGGTATTCCGTCCCTGCCGTGTTTGCGTGATCAGAGATGGGAGGCTCTTCCTCTAGCTCCCCTCGTTTCGTTTGAGTTTTCCTTAGGGTTTTGTGGTTAGGGAAGAAAGAGTTGAGAGGTTGATGAAGGTCACTGAGACCTTTTCCATTTGCTTTTACCGTGAAGATGTTTGTCCCAATGTCTGTCTAGTGTATTGGTCATAAAGATTTCCTTGGGAGACAGCGAAGATTCCTTTCTTTTTCACTTCTCGATGCTGCCACGCGTTTCTTCTTCCCCAGGCCACCTGCTGTGACCCTTGGACGACGCGCACACAGACTGGGGGGGGGGGTTTGTTTCGGATCTTGGGCGACCCAGGCCCATGTAGGAGTGTGTTACCAGCAGCAGGGCCTTTGTTGTCCTTGTTTGTTTCTAATTTCTTTAGTTTATACATTAAAAATTTTTGTAAACTTTATTTATTTTGTAAACTTTATTTATTTTGTAAACTTTATTAATTTTGTAAATTAGTTATTTCTTTAGTTGAATTTTGCAAAACTATTTAGTTATTCTTCTTTTTTTAAATTTTGTAATAAAAACTATTTAGTTATTTCTTTAGATAAATTATATAATCTATTTACTTATTTAGGGAAAATTATGTAAAACCCCTTTTTTAGATATAATTATATATAAAAAAATCATCAAAAAAAAAAGAAGAAAACATTGGATATTTATATAGGATGAAGTTTTTTTTTAGGTTAATTTTGTCCACCATTTCCGTTAATTAATTTTCATTTTTAACTTAGCCATTTATTTTTGTTCATTTTCACTTGTACAATAACTCATATCATTTTCGGTTTGCACCCTAATATCAAGTTCATTTTCACTCTATTTATTTCTGTCATGCTAACTTTTCAGGTGGTAAGTACTCCGAGAAGTGAATTTGCCTTCACTTCTCGCATTTCCTTTTCATCTCCTTTGTACATTATTGTTATATCTGCTTGTATGGTTATTGGAGTGAGCTTGCTCCTCCCTGTTTATTGTATCTTCTTCCTTTAAGCAACTTGACTTCTTGAGTGAAGCAAGTTGTTTGCTTCTCTTCACTTCTTGATCCCTTCATCTGCTTCCCGGTGGCTCTCTTTGAAGATATCTCTAAAAAACCACACAAACCCTAGGGTTTCCAAGCATGATAACAATTAGGGTTGATTAGTCCCCCATTTAGCTTCCACCTTTGTGTCTCTCTTTGAGTCTTCTCTCCTCACCTCATAATCAGGGACTAAACCCTAAAGGTCTTAAAACTTTGTGATTAGGGTTATGCCTGCATCCTTCTCTTAGGATGGAGTGTATAACTTTAATCCTAAGTGTTGAATCCTCAATGTGTTTAGATCTCTTAATCAATCCACATAATAATCATCAAGACATTACACTTGTAACTTGGGCCTTGCATTAGGGTTCTAATTCTTCCTTAAGTGGTTAAGAAGGACTAACCCTAGTGTTAATGGACAAGTCCCCCTCAAGTTGTCTTACAAATCATAAAAAACACTTCATCATCTTATCCTTAAATAAAATTCACTTAATCAAAGGCTTGTTTTGTCATGGGTTTAATCCCTAATCATGGATTAAGTTGAGGAGCTTTCCTCAGCTTAAACACTCTCATCTATTATCCTTCTATTAGGATGGTGTAATGAGTCTGTTAAATCCCTGATTACGGCTTAACCTCATTACCTAACACTAAACAAAAACACCAAAAACATCTAAATAATCACAAGTAGGTTAACGATCTTAATCCTACACCGAAGGTGATTAAGTGTGAGAATCTGACTTCACACTTAAGGTATTCTCATTACCCCTAATCAGAGGGAAGATGTGATGAGTTTACTAAATCCATTGGTTTAGGCTTAAGCTCATTATCTTACGACAAACTTTCAAAAGCAATAAAAGACTGGAAACTCAAAAACAAACAATAATCGTCTCCTCCGGGATTCTTTTCTCATCTCATTCATTCATAAACGAGAACTCGCTTCTTCCGTCTAATGCAAGACAGTTAGCACCTGAGCCAGACAGGTCATACACTTGAGCATTGACAAGCAAGCAGTTCACAAGTCAAATCACCTTTCAGTCTCTTTGGGTCGAACTACGGTGTTCTGACTTCCTCATTGCACGAGAGGATACGTAGGCATAACTTAACAGTTATCGAACAAAAGTCTCTGTATATTCCCCCTCTTTCCAGCATCTTTCTCTTAGCCTCATTATCATGAGCAGTTCATTCTCATTCTTACACTGACACATCATTTATACACTTCACTTTACACTGACACCTGTACATTTTGCTTTCCAGTTCTTTACACACAGACTGCACTGACACTACCCCTTTAAAACACAAATCTTTTAAGCGTGGATCCCGTCGAGTACGACGGACAATCTGGGTGCTAATACCTTCCCAGGTTGTAACCGACCCCCTTTCTCAGTCTCTCTGGTTCGCAAACCGTCTTATCCATCTTTTCCTAGGCCTATGCAGCATTGCCTTTCCTCCGGGATAAAAATGCCTAGCTGGCGACTCTATTCATCCTCCAGTGAGTTCACGGCTGTGTGTTCTCACTGTTCCCTTCGCCGACCGTTCGCGTCTGTACCCTTATCTGACCCCGTGTCACTTATCGGGAGCGACACCCTCCATCTCTGATGTTGAAAAATTTAATTACTGGAAAGATCGACTAGAAAGGTTCTTTCTAGGATATGATATTGATCTCTGGAATATGGTAGTTGATGACTACGCATATCCCTCAAATGCCGCTGGCAAAAGGTTTGTAAGAAAATCCATTCAACTAAAAAAGGATTATAAGAATCACCATAAAACAAGAACTATCTTGTTGAATGTTATTTCTTATACCGAGTATGAGAAGATCACAAATAGAGACTCAACCAAGTCTATATTTGACTCTCTCAGAATGAATCATGGAGAAAATAATCAAGTTAAGGAGACCAAGGCTATGACCTTGATTCAAAGGTATAAAAACTTTAAGATGGAGCATGGTGAAATTATTGAGACCATGTTTTCAAGGTTTCAAACCTTGGTTGCAGAACATAGGTATCTGAACAAAAAGTTACTTTACATCGGATCATGTGAAGAAATTTATCAGAAGCTTTCCATCCAGAATGGGGTCTATGGTAAATGCACTCAAGCATGCAAAATATCTTAACAAAACATCTCTAGAGGAACTAATGAGTTCTTTGAGCAGTCGTGAGTTTGAGCTAGAACAAGTTGAACCTCTAAAGAGAGGCAAATCTTTTGCGCTTAAATTTGTTAGAAGATCTGAGAAGACAAGATCTCTTCTAACTAAAGAAATCAAGGATGCAGAAGAAAATTTTGATGAAGATAAATATAAGTTGTCATTATTGTCCAGAAGAGTGAATCACCTCTAAAATAAGAATCATGGCAACAGATTCAAAGGAACTAGAAGGACTAAAGATTGTTTCAAGTCTACTTCTAATCAAAGGAAGCATGGGGACAAAGAAGTCACTTGCTACAAGTGTAATGAGCCAGACCATTTCAAGAATGAGTATTCTAAGATCAAGAAGGACAAAGCCAATAAGAAAGTGTTGATAACAACATGTGATGATTCAGAAGACGACCCAGAAGTAGAGTAAACTAATGTGGCGCTGGTGGCTAGCATTAGAACTTATGTTGAGAAGATTCCTCAAGAAGATGAAACATATTTTGATTCAGACACAAAGAGTCAATATATGTTGAAGATATCCTTAACAACACAGTTGAGACACCAGTCTTGGTACCTGGATTCTAGTTGTTCGTGACACTTAACAAGAAGAAGGCATATATTCCAAAGCCTGAAACTCAAGCCTAGAGGCATCGTGGGTTTCAGAGGTGATCAGAAGGGAAAAATCATAGGCTCCAAAACAATTGGTAACTGTTCTTTCCCTTCTATTACTCATGCTTTACTTGTTGATAGATTAATGCATAACATATTACCAATAAGTCAGTTAAGTGATAATGATTATGATATAAACCTTAATCAAAACCCCTGTAATATTGTTAGTTAGAAGAATTGTTATATCTTTTTCAATGGTAAGAGAAAGAAAAATATCTCTTAGATTAGAATTTCTGATCTTAAAGAGCTTCGTCTAATGTCTTATGTATGTTAATGAAGAGAAATGGATTTGACATAGACAGTTGGGTCGTGCTAGCATGAGAAGGACATTTTAGCTAAACAAGCTTAATTTAAATATTGTTGGAAGGATTAAGTTTCCTTGAGATGCATACCTATGGTGTTTGGAATATTTTTCTACGATTTATAAAAAGTAGCAATTAAATTCTAGATCAAGGTTGAGTGGTTGGTGGAGTTACTAGCATAGTAATCACTCCACCAGTTATTAAATTCTTGAGTATAGTAAAAATATTCTTTAAAATGAAAAGGCTGAAAAATCAGGCGCTCTTTATTTGAAACGGGCCAAGCGAATAAAGAATTCCTTCTCCATTATGTCACAAGTGCTCATGAAGGCTTTATTCTTGCGCTTGAAGAGACAGACAGGTCAAAATTGGCTAAAACCAAATTGACGAGCTACCAAGTTAGGTTGATAGCCAATATGTCATAACTCATCCCTTTTACTAGTAACTCTGGTGGATAACTGAGTGGGGGTCAAGAAGGTTTTCCAAATCTTGTTGGCCTCCGTTTGATGTTTAGGCACAAATGCATGAAACTCCCTCCTAAACCATTATGGACCATGACTCAAACTTACAAATGGAGCCATAAAATGAGTAAATGTATGAAAATTTGCAAATAGTTCAAAGTATTTTGTAAAAAACTCTTTCATCTTAAGTTCCAGATCAATAGGGGTCAGTAAGAGACGTTTGGTACCATCTTCTTTTCTATTCTAAATCCTTTGAACAAATTCAATATATACCTTAAGTTGTAGGGTTGTTTAAAAAGTAGCATTTAGCCAAAGCTGTATAAGTCATATAGGGCCTGTAACTGAGAATGTTTCCCTTGGTTTCAATGTCTGTATGGCATGAGTTCCACTACTTAATGATTCATAAAGAATGGCTAGAATTAACCGACTAAATAAAATGTTTTGCCCCTCATAAGGTTAGATCTCCATAGCAACATATTTCTTGGCTACCTTCTGGGGCTTTGAACAGAAAATAAAATGTGATAGATAAAGTGTCAAGAAAGCAACGTGCTCTTCATCTGACACATCTTTAGTATCGGTTTTGTGTTGGTAAAGAATTTATTCCGTGAAGGTGACATGCATGACTGAGAAGATGGAGTTATGGTTAACCTTATCCATAGGATTAAAAACCTCTCCAATCTTTTTAAGGCTAGTTATAGCCGCCACATAAAGAAATGTAGGCGTAATCATGCCACATTTCAGCTAGTAGGAGTTAGTTGCACCTTCCCAGAAGTACAATGCTGAAAGGAGGGGTTATATACGTAGGTCGACTCCTAGACAACTGAATCAGTTCATACAATCCCTAGTCTTTCTAAAACTGGGCCTTTTTGGCTTCAACTTTGTTTAGCCATTCGGATTAAGCTCTTTGATTGACATATGGTGCATCACGAAATACACGGATGGGTGAACTCATGAAACCCATTTTATAAGTGTAAACACCCCAAATTTGCCCTCACTTATTTCACCTTGGCTTGTGATTCTTTTCATTATGCATAGATTCAATCATATCACCTCATATTGCATTTTTGCTTCACTGCATAGGTTCTAAGTCATCTGCACCTAGGGTTTGTGATCTGAGCAGTCCAAGAGCCATCTGAGCCACTCCAAAGGGCTTCAATCATTTCAAAAGGGCCCATGTATGTTCAAGCATCATATTATATCCTCCCAAGATCAAGGAAGTCAAAGAATCACAAGAACTGGGAAAGGCATGGAAACAGAGCCAAGCTTAACTGCACAGATGACCTAAAATTAGGGTTTTGGTTTCAGAGGCCATAACTCCAAACTTTTTGGTCATTCTTGTTTCTATTGGTCTCTATATGTTATAAGGATCATACATACCAATTTTCATGAAGAAATTCAATGGGGAAGGCATCTGATCAATAGATGACTTCTTGAGCAAGTCAGTGCAAAATCAGGGCATCTGAGGCCCCCAATCATCCAACCAAAGGGTATTATCCATCATTTTGGATGTGTATGATCTTTATTTGATCTTATAAGAAGTTAGAAGTTCACAAAATTGAATAATTTCAAGCCATTTGCAAAGTTGCCATTTTGGGAAAGTGACTTGTAATGTAAACTTGCCATTTTGGGAAAGTTTTTCAACCTCCTCTTTTTGATTCAAAAATGATTCAAATGAAAAATTATTGGTCATGAAAGTTGTAGATTGGATCCTCCCATTTTCAAAAAGTACAAGAACTTGATCTAATTCATTTTAGAACTAAAGTTATGGCCTTGCAAAGTTGGAAAAAATCACAAAAATTCACTTATGTGCCAAAGAGGGAAACTTGCAAATTCTTGTACCAAGGAAATTTGTGACTTCTAATTGATGTCTAAGCATTACACAAACATCATACATGACCTAAAATTCAGAATTGCCCAAAGATTTCTCAATTTTCATGCCTTAAACTTCAAGAAATTCAAAAGGGGCCAAAGTTGTACAAAATTGCAAAATGATCCAAATCTCCTCATCCACTTGAGCCAGCTCACTGAATCATTTTCCATGGACCTCCTTGAAGTTGGCTGACTCGAGCCATGCCCCTAAACCAGCCTGCCATGAGCCCATACCTCAAGTACACAACTTTTGACATTTTGGCAACTTGCCCATACCAATCAACATAGGCCAGCACCCACTCTCTGACCTATCACATTTCATTATGTGGATCAAAACCAAGCAAAAAGCACACAACATTGCAGCCAACACTTGAGGATACACAGCACACTCAAAAAACCCAAAATTTGCAAAAGCCTTCGAATCTCTTAACTCAACCATCAAACCTTCAAACTTTTTCCACCATTCAACTCCATAAACATCACTGATCATTTCCCACCCTTCATTTTGCCCTAAAACACTCAGAATCAAAAATACGATTTCAACATCTCATGAACTGAACTTCTGCTAACTTCCTCTTGAGGCCATTTAAACTCAAACCAAGCATCACAAGCTCTTGGGGGGAATCAGTGGAGTGGATTTGAGGTAAAGGACTGGCCAGAAAGCTCCTATTTCGAAAGCTCAACTTCAGGTAGCCATGGCATTTATTTTTCCAGAACTCTTATTTTATGTTATAGAATGATTCTACATGTTCCACTGATCACCATGATGTCTTTACTTTTGAGAATAGTTGAGAAATAAGCATTTCATAAGCTTCTGAAATTTTTGCCATGTTTTCCGTTTTGCTTTGATTCGTGCTTTTGATGATGAACAAATGATTTTTGGTGGTTGATTCTTGTTGGGGTTGAGGAGAGGATCATTTCTGGAGCTTTAGGGGTCTTAGGGTTGCGTATTGAGGGAGATTGAGTGAGGGGCTAGCCGGAGAAGATGACCGAAACACTGTTCCGGTCACCTGAATGTAATTAGGGTTCAGATTAGGGTTAATGACATAATTAGCGTAGTTTGAATGTGGGCCGTCCATTAGCGCACGCTGGTCAATTCCCTCCCTTTTTATTTGAATCTGGGTCTTTGGATCTGCTGACTTTCATTTTAATTCATTTTAATTTCATTTTAATCACATTTCTTTCTACATTTTATTTAAAATAGTAAAACATTTCTAAAAAATTTCATTTTTTGCATCATGTCTTAAAATATTTTTCTCATTCTGAAAATAATTTTTATTTTATTTTTTTCATAATTTTCGTATTTTAAAAATATTTTAATGATTATTTTAATTAATTAAAATAGCATTTAAGTTTCTAAAAATCACCAAAAAAATCACATTGCATTTTGATACATTTAGAAACATTATCAAACTCTTCAAATAAATTTCTTTTTGGTTCTTGACCTATTTTGACATTTTTTCTTTGGAATTAGGGTTCTTAAAAGTCAATATTTTTGTCCTAACTTAGAAAAATCCCTTCTGCCTAACCATGAAGAGTTTGATGATGGTTCTTTTTGCATTGCATTCTTCATATCATGTAGTTTCTAGGATAAAATTGGTTTGAATTTATCTTTCATTTTCAATTTATTGTGCATTTTTCCTTTTGAAGTGCCTTAAAACCCAAGCTAACTTGAGAAAATCATAACTTCTTTAGGGTTAAGAGTTAGGTCTCCCCCTTTGGGAAGTAAACCCTAATTTTTGCTTTCATTTGCATTCATCTCTCATATGCTTGCATACATGAACTTGCCATGACATTTTATGCATTCACATGACTTATAAGACATCTTAGGACATATTAGAATCATGTTTGATCATTGCATCATTCATTTGCCATGTTGTGCATTCATTTCATTTCATAAACTTTCATGAACTTTCATGGTTCAAAACATGCTTCATTTGCATCCTCATCCTTGTATGATCATCCACAACTCTTGAGATGTGTTTGCATTATATCTTAGCATAATTTACATAATGTTTATGCTTCTGGTTTTGGTTTACATCATTGCATTCATTTCATGTTCACTTCATTTCATGTCTTTTGGCTAACTTTTCAGGTGGTAAGTACTTGAGAAGTGAATTTGCCTTCACTTCTCATAATCTTTTATCATCCCTCTTATGCATTCATTGCTGAATTTTATTTGTGGATTAGAGTGAGCTTGCTCATTCATGTTCCCGCCTCACTTTCTTTCTTCAAGCAACTTGTCTTCTTAAGTGAAGCAAGTTGTCTTGTTCTTTTTGCTTCTCTTTCCTTCATCCTGTTTCTTCCATGGTGGTTTCTTTCTTGAAGATCTTTTGCAATCCTAATAAACCTTAGGAACAACCAAGCATGATAATAATTAGGGTTTGATTAGTCCCCCATTAGTTTTACCTTTGTGTCATCTTTGTGTCTTCTCTTCTCATCTCTTAATCAAGGACTAAATCTTAAAGGTTTTAAGGCTTTGTGATTAAGCTTATGCCTGCATCCTTCTATTAGGATGGAGTGTATAACTTTAATCCTAAGTGTTAAACCCTTAATGTGTTTAAATCCTTTAATCAATCCACTTAACAATCATCAAGACATCAAACTTGTAACTTGGGCCTTGCATTAGGGTTCTAATTCTTCCTTAATTGGTTAAGAAGGACTAACCCTAGTGTTAATGGACAAGTCCCCCTCAAGTTGTCTTACAAGCCATAAAATTCACTTCTTAATCTTACCATTAACTAAAATCCACTTAAATAAAGGCTTTGTTTTGTCATGAGGTTAATCCCTAATCATGGATTAAGTTGAGGAGCCTTCCTCAGCTTAAATGTTCTCATTTATCATCCTTCTATTAGGATGGTGTAATGAGTCCATTAAATCCTTGATTATGGCTTAAACTCATTACTTAACACTAAACAAAGACTCCAAAAACATCTAAATAGTTACAAGTAGGTTAATGATCTTAATCCTACATCATGGTGATTAAGTGTGAGGTGTTTACTTCACATTTAAGGTATTCTCATTACCCCTAATCAGAGGGATGATGTGTGAGTTTACTAACCCTTGGTTTAGGTTTAAGCTCATTAACTTATGACAAACACAAAAAGCCATAAAAGATTGAAAACACAAAAACAAACAATAATCGTCTCCTCCGGGATTCTTTTCTCATCTCATTCACTCATAAATGAGAACTTGCTTCTTCCGTATAATGCAAGACAGTTAGCACCTGAGCCAGACAGGTCATACACTTGAGCATAGACAAGTAAGCAGTTCATCAGTCAATTTATCTTTCAGTCTCTTTGAGTCGAACTACGGTGTTCTGACTTCCTCATTGCACGAGAGGATACGTAGGCATAACTTAACAGTTATCGAACAAAAGTCTCTGTATATTCCCCCTCCTTCCAGCATTATTTCTTTAAGCCTCATAGTCTTGAGCTTCACATTCTTTCCTTACACTGACACTCCCATATTTCACTTCACACTTCACTTACACCGACACCTGTACATCCTTTTTCATCTCTTTTACACACAAAACAGCACTGACACTACCCCTTTAAACACAAATTTTTCAAGCGTGGATCCCGTCGAGTACGGCAGTCAATCTGGGTGCTAATACCTTCCCAGATTGTAACCAACCCCCTTTCTCAGTTTCTCTGGTTCGCGGCCGTCTTATCCATCTTTTCTTAGGTTTATGCGGCATTACCTTTCCTTCGGGATAAAAAATCCTAGCTGGCGACTCTATTCATCCCTTCTCCTTCGCCGACCGTTCGCGTCTGTACCCCTTAAGACCAGGTGTCATTTGGTGGGAGCGACAGCTTGGCGACTCTGCTGGGGATCCTTATATTGTAACCAGGGCTTCTGGTTCTTTTTGTGGGTTACTCCTAGCGTTTGTTTGATTTGTGTTTACTGGGGTGTTATGTGCTAATTGTGTTTATTTATTTGCTTTATTTATTGCTTTATATGCAGCTTTATTTATTGCTCTCTTTACAGTTTTTCACATTTCATACTGTCATTGTCATTGCTGGATCTGGTTTTTGTTTTGGTGGGTGGGGTTCCATTGAGAGTTTAAAGTCCTATACCTGGGACCTGAGTGACACCTAGGCTAGAGTGGTTCATGTTCTTTCCCATTCCATTTCGGTCTGGTGCGGGAATATGAAACACGGTTCAGATGTGGGTTTCTTCTTGAGAACTCTGTGCTACAGATTTCCTGTAGTGCTAGGGCTATCTGGGAAACCTGTTAAGTCTGGATGACCTTTATTATGACCTTCAGAAGCTGAGGTGAATTAAAGGAGGATCTTTTATGGTCATTGTAAACACTGTACCTCCGGGTTAGAAGTGTTTACACTTCTCATAACTGATCCAAGTCTGAGGATCCTTGATCTAGAACATTACATGTGAGGGGGTTGGGTTGTTTACAGGTTTGCAGGAACCCTTGACCACATCATACCCTGTTACTGTATTGTTTAAGAGTACCTCATTTTGGACAGTTCTTGTGATTAAACCTTGGATATGTGACTCTTTATTTGAGTCCCCCACCTTGGTTACTGGATTTCTAAGCCTTCATCTGGACCTTTGAACATACATGGACTTATATCAAGACAGATAATCAGATCCAGCTTGATCACAAACCCTTACATATCATTGCATCATTTAACATGTGTTTATTTGTTTTTCAGGGTATCCACATCATATCTGGTTTGGTTTTGACCCCTTCTTCTGCATAGACCTCTGCTTCAGTTGTCTTCATCAGTTATCTGCTTCAGCTATCTTCATCATCACCAGCATCAGCCTGTCAGTGGCTCATTTCCAGCATCAGTCTGTGATCTTACTCAGCACTTACCTTCAGTTTCTTCAGTAGCACTCATGACTACTCCCAGGAAGAGCAACATATCCTACCATTTCTTTGAGCCTGTGTTGACTGGTATCAGGCAGGTTCAGTCACTTATCACACCTGACCACATCCCATTGTTTAGAGAGCACCATGGAGGTATCCTGGATATGGTTATGGACCTTGACCCTTCTCAGAGGAGCATGATCCACACATGCTTGTAGTTTTATGACCCTCCTTTGAGATGTTTCACATTCCCAGACTTTAAGCTAGGGCCTCTGCTGGAAGAGTTTTCTTCATTGACTGGAGTACCTATCAGGGGTGGAATCCCTTTCAACCCAGAAATGCCAGCTCCCAGAAATGAAGAGATAGCAAAGGCACTGTACCTGGAGCCTTCCTTGATTGAGCAAATTATGACCACAAAAGCTGGGATCCCTGGGTTGCACTTGGACTTCTTGGTTTCTCAGGCCATCCTGAAGGCCTCATTGGGAGAGTGGAAGGCAGTCTGTGCCCTGTTAGCCCTCAGCATATATGGGGCTATACTGTTTGCAGATGAGCCTAAATTTGTCAGCAAAAATGCCATCCATTTGTTTTTTCTGAAGAACCCAGTGCCCACATTGCTAGGAGATTTTTACTACTCCATTCATCAGAGGAATGAGAAACAAAGGGGGAAGTTGGTAAGATGTTGTGCTCCTTTGTTTTATACCTAGCTGCTCAGACACCTGCCTAAGTCAGATGCTTTCTTGAATCCCCACCAACAGAAGAATTGGGCCAAGAGGCTCATTGCCTTGACTTCAGATGATATTAGATGGTGCACCCAGAGCACCAAAGGCAAAGACATTATCACCAGCTGTGGACAATACCCAAATGTACCTCTGATAGGAGTAAAGGGTTGCATCAACTACAATCCTTTGTTGTTTAAGAGACAACTGGGCTATGCTTTGGTTCACCCTGCCAGAGGACAAGATTTAGCTGAGACCTTGTATTGTGAAGTGAAACCTAATTCAGCTGCTGTCAGACAAGCATCCTGGGCTTGGGACAAGATCCAGACAAAAGGGATGGCTATTCTCGGAAGGTGTAATAATGTTGCTTCAGCTCAATACTATGACTGGTCCCGTACTAGAGCTCAAATTACTGGAATGCCTTTTATCTTGGAGGACATACCTGGACCATCTACAGTACAACCTGCAGCAACTGCCAGCCTAGAAGAATTTGAGAAGTTGAAAGAAAGGAATGAGAACTTATCTCAAGCTTTGAAGAAGACTCTTTGGGAAAGAAATGATGGTCGTCTGGATATTGAGAGATTGGAGAAGCTTAGGGTGGAGCATCTTGCCAAAATTGAGAAGACAGAGGACTACATCAGGAAAGCAAGAGCCGGGGAACAAATATTGAAGAATGCCTGTAAAGAGGCCAAAATTCAGAAGGCTAGGACTGAGCTCTGTCTCCAAGAGAGTCAGGCTAGGTGGGTCAGAATCACTGAGGCCCGTACACAAGAAGACCAGAAGACTCAAGCCAAGATTGAACAGCTAGAGGCCAATGAGAAGAAGCAGCAGGAAGCTTTGTTGGCATCCCAGAAGGAGATTTCAGAGTTGAGGCTCAGAGCAGGGGTGAAGAGATCAAAGGACCAGGACAGGCATAAGAAGCTGACTACTGCCATTGCTACCAGGAACCTCCTCATTAGGACCATTACAGAGCACCCAGCTGGTCCAGTGACTGAGGCACTCCTGAAGGAGGTCAGAGAGGATGCGTTTGGACTGGATGTCTGATTCTTTGTTTGTTGTTATTTCCATTTGATGTACTTTTCCTTTTATTGTATTTTGACCCTCCAAGGGCATGTATTGTAAAACAGACTATGTATTGTTCACCATTTGTAATATATTTTAGTTTGTTTCCATTTGGGTTTTCCCTTAACAACATCAAGCATCTTCCTCGAGGTCTGGAAAGGTCAAAACCAAGAACCAAACCGGATACCTTGGAAAACAAATAGGCATACTGCATTGCATGCTAACTTTTGTTTTGTTTTGTAGGTTTTATTATTGTTGTTGTTTCTAACTTTGTTGTGACCTCAGGAAACATTGCTCGTCGCCGAGTGTTCCCCGTCAACCGCACAAACCGGTACCCGACTCGCAACAACCTTCCTGGTATTCAAATGGAACAAGTACAGCAGGATCTGACTGAGGTCAGAAATCAGATGGCTAATGAGAGAGTGGAGATGAGAAATCAGATGTCTCAATTCATGGCAGTGATGACTGGCTTAGCCCAGAGTCAGGAAAGGTTAAGAGAGCTGGTGGAAAGACAAACTCCTGAGGAGCCTCATCTTGGAATAGGAGGAACTAGTAATAATGAGCGGGGCCAGTCTCGTATTGACCCACCAGTATTTGGACCTCATCTGGATCCAGAAGTTAATATCCCAAGAAATGTGCAAGGTAATACTGTTGGGGGAGAATCTTGCAAGAGGATCCCCAAGAAGAACAATTTACTGTTATGGGGGCTGGGGATGAAGTATATGACAGGAGATTGGACGAGATTGTTGAGAAGTTAAGATCTTTGGAGTCTCAGAATTCTTTGGGCTTTGATGTGATGGACATGGGGCTAGTGGATGGGGTGAGAATTCCCCACAAATTCAAACCCCCATGCTTTGAAAAGTACAATGGTACCTCCTGTCCACGAACTCACCTGCAGTCTTTCATGGGAAGACTCAAAGCGTATACCACAGATGAAAAGTTGTGGATGTTCTACTTTGAAGACAGTCTAATTGGGGCTTCGAGAGAGTGGTATTCACATTTGTCTAGGGCCACCATAAGATGCTGGAAGGATTTGGCTGAAGCTTTCATCCGTCAATATCAATACAACCTGGACATGGCTCCCAACAGGACCCTCCTAATGGGAATGTCTCAGTCTTCCAGGGAGAGCTTCCGAGAGTATGCCCAAAGGTGGAGACAGCTTGCTGCTGCTGTCCAACCACCCATGTCAGAGAGGGAAATGGATGACATGTTCATGAATACATTGCAAGGGACCTATATTGATAGGTTGGCTGCCTTCTCCTCTACCAGTTTTGCTGATGTGGTCATAGCTGGTGAGAGGATTGAAAGCCTCTTAAAGATGGGCAAAATTTCCGACAGTGGTGCAAGTTCATCCAGCAATCCCAGAAAGCCTTTTGTGGGACCCCGAAGGGCTGGTGAAACAAATTCCATTCATACAAGCAGGGGCAGGCCTCAGTATGTGCACCGGTCAGTAGCAGCAGTTACCATTCCAGCTCCAATTCCACAGCAATCAGCATATCCTCAACAACAACAACCACAATATCAACAACAAGTTCATTATCCGCAACAGAGAACCTACAACAACAACAACAATCAACAATAGCGTCCTTTCCAACAAAGGCCATCACAGGCAAACAGGGTGATTAACCCAATCCCAATGCCGTATGCTGCACTCTTGCCACAACTCCTGAAGCTTAACCTAGTTGAGTTAAGGACATTGGCACCTCCGGATCCCACCAATATGCCAAAGAACTACAATGCAAGTGCCAGGTGTGCGTTCCACTCAAACGCACCAGGGCATAATACTGAAAAATGCAGGGCCCTGCAGATGAAAGTCCAAGATCTGGTGGATTCAAAAGCTCTCAACTTTGCACCTCCTCCAAATGTCACAAGAAATCCAATGCCTAGTCACAACGGGCCTAGGGTTAATGCTATTGAGGAAGGAAAACCATCCACATTGATTAATAGTGTTGCACAGATCCGAACACCTCTGGTTGAAATCAAAGCTCAGCTTTTAGAATGCCAAGTGTTCCCCGGATGTGAGCTCGGTTGTGGGTATTGCAATATTGCAGTCAATGGGTGTGAAAGGCTGAAAAATGGCATAGATGGCCTTATTAAGGATGGTATCCTTCAGATTACGACAACAACGACTACAACTCCAACAATTCCTTCATCAACAATCCCAGATACTCTTACAACGTCAGCAACCATTGTTCCAACGGATTCTATTACAACTTCAACAACTGCTCAATCGATCACTTCAACGGATACAAGTTCAGTCACCATTCCTGTTACAACTTTAACACCCATCCAGTCAACAGTACCGTCTGCAACATCAACAGCAGTTAATGAAAGTGTCTCAGCAGTTACGATATACTACGATCCTGCAAATGTTCCTGCCAACAACTCACAACAAAATGCTACCCCTGTCAGAGCACCAGTTACCATATACTATGATTCACACACCATTGTGGTCCCCTCTGCAGCTGCTATCAGTCCAATCACTATCACAGTGCCTGGGTCAGTTCCTTACGAAAGCAATAATGCCATCCCTTGGCATTATGGCTCAGATCTGTACTGCGAGGGGCAGAAAATCACTTTAGAATCATCAACTTATTCACCTCAGATAGACAATGTGGGGGGAGGCGGAGGCTTCACTAGAAGCGGACGTCTCTTTGCCTCACAAATTCCAAGACCCGTTGCTGAAGCAGAAGCTGCTGCCAAGGCAAAAGGGAAGAGCATGGTGCAAGAAGAACCGGTTGCTAGAGAAGTTTTGAAGACTCCTTTTGATCAAGAGGTTGATGAATTCATGAGAATCATAAAGAAAAGTGATTACAAGGTGGTGGACCAGCTTCACCAAACGCCTTCCAAAATCTCCATACTATCATTGCTAATGTGCTCTGAGGCTCATCGGAACGCACTATTAAAAGTCCTGCACGCAGCTTATGTGCCGGAGGAGATTACCGTCAATCAGTTAGAGGCTGTGGTTGGAAATGTCAACGCTAGTAATGGACTAGGATTTACCAACACTGATCTAACAACGGAAGGTCGCAATCACAACAAGGCTTTGCACATTACTTTGGAGTGTAAGGGTGAAGTTCTTTCTCACGTACTGGTAGACACAGGGTCATCCCTCAATGTCCTGCCCAAGAAAGCCCTTGTGAAGCTGGAATATGACGGATTGGCACTACGCCCAAGTAACTTGGTAGTGAGAGCCTTTGACGGTTCTAAGAGATCGGTTCTGGGAGAGATAGAATTACCAATAATGATTGTCCCACAAGTTTTCAAAACGACCTTCTTTGTGATGGATATACAGCCTGCCTACAGCTGTCTATTGGGTAGACCATGGATACACGCCGCTGGTGCCGTTACATCAACCCTTCACCAGAAGTTAAAATTCGAGTGGGAAGGCCAAGTCATTACTATTTGCGGGGAGGAGGATATTTTTGTTAGCCAGCTGGCTACTTTCAAATACAATTAAATGGATGGGGAGATCCATGAAACCATGAGTCAGGGGTTTGAGGCCTTGAATATCAATGAAACATCTGTTGTGCTTGGGACTTCCATCACATCATATCACTAAGCCCGGAAGGTTGTTGAGGAAGGTACCGTCCAAGGCTGGGGCAAGCTGCTGCCTGTGGAAAAGAAAGAAGACCGATTCGGGTTGGGTTACAGACCAACTCGACAAGATCAACCAGAGGCTACGAAGGAGCCCAAGTTTGTTAGCGGGGGGATGCTCACCCCGGATGCTGTGAATAGCTTGGAAGATGAGTCAGAAGACGAGCGCAACCTGGAAAGATGGATACGTCCAAAGATCCCGGGGAGCCATGTCTCAAACTGGTCTTCCCAGGAAATTATAAGAGTTACTCCTGCAGAGTAATTATTATTTCCTGTGTTTTTAAAGCATGCACCAAGTCCTATATCTTGCCCAAGATGTCAGGACTCATTTTGTAATCGGGCCATCTTGTATTTTGTGCAAAGATCAATTAATGAATATCAGGGCATCTTTTGCAAATGAGTCTCTTCTTTTCCGCTCACTGTTTTTCATTTTTCACTTTTTGTACAAAAAAAAAATGGCAATGTTTTTCAAAATAAATAACTTCATTTTCACTTTTTCTAAATAAGATAAAACTGATCACTAAAATGAACAAATCTAAACCCTTGCAGAGAGTGCCCTCCAGACTGCACCGAAAGCGACACTGCTGTGACTTCGTATGATTTTGACAATCCGATTAATCAAGATGATGAAGGGGTTGAAGAAGATTATGAGCTTCCTGAAGATCTAGCCAGGTTATTAAGACAAGAGGATAAGATTATCACTCCTCATCAGGAGGAAGTTGAGACAGTTAATCTTGGTACGGAAGAAGACTTGAAAGAAGTTAAGATCGGGGCCTGCCTGCAAGATTCAGTGAAAGAGCAACTGATTGACATGCTTCGGGAGTATGTGGATGTTTTTGCTTGGTCTTATCAGGATATGCCAGGGTTGGACACCGACATTATTATGCACAAGCTGCCTCTGAAAGAAGACTGCCCGCCGGTAAAACAGAAGTTGTGTCGTACTCGCCCAGATATGGTAATGAAGATAAAGGAAGAGGTACAAAAACAGTGGGACGCCGGTTTCCTTGCTGTGACTAGTTACCCGCCGTGGGTTGCTAACATTGTACCTGTGCCTAAGAAGGATGGCAAGGTGAGGATGTGTGTGGATTACCGGGATGTGAACAGAGCCAACCCGAAGGATGACTTCCCATTACCTCACATTGATGTATTGGTCGACAATACAGCTCAGTTCTCGGTGTTCTCATTCATGGATGGATTTTCAGGATACAACCAGATCAAAATGTCACCTGAAGACATGGAGAAGACAACTTTCATCACACCCTGGGGCACATTTTGTTATAAGGTGATGCCGTTCGGATTGAAGAATGTGGGTGCCACTTATCAGCGGGCTATGGTAACATTATTCCATGACATGATCCATAAAGAAATTGAATGTTATGTGGATGACGTGATTGCCAAGTCCCTCACAGAAGAAGACCACCTGGTGAATCTGTTGAAGCTGTTTAAGCGTCTGAGGAAGTACCAATTGAAGTTAAACCCCAATAAATGCACATTCGGGGTGCGATCCGGAAAGCTGCTGGGATTTATTGTAAGTGAAAAAGGGATTGAAGTTGATCCTGACAAAGTCAAAGCCATTCAAGAAATGCCTGCACCAAAGACTGAGAAAGAAGTTCGAGGGTTCCTAGGTAGATTGAACTACATTTCAAGGTTCATATCTCACCTTACCGCAGCCTGTGAACCCTTATTCAAGTTGCTAAGAAAAGAACAAACGGTCAGGTGGAACGAAGACTGCCAGAAGGCTTTTGACAAAATCAAGGGATACTTACAAGAGCCTCCAATCCTTATGCCTCCAGTTGAAGGAAGACCTCTAATCATGTACTTGACCGTATTAGAAGAGTCAATGGGGTGTGTGCTGGGCCAGCATGACGAGTCTGGTCGAAAAGAGTATGCAATTTACTACCTAAGCAAAAAGTTTACTGACTGTGAACAACGTTATTCACTACTCGAGAAAACTTGTTGTGCTTTAGCGTGGGCTGCTCGCCGACTAAGGCAGTATATGTTGACCCACACTACTTTATTGATTTCCAAGATGGACCCAGTTAAGTATATTTTTTAGAAGCCAGCGCTTACCGGACGGGTTGCAAGATGGAAAATGATCCTCACAGAATATGACATTCAATACACATCTCAAAAAGCCATCAAGGGCAGTGTGTTGTCTGACTATCTTGCTGAGCAACCCATTGATGATTACCAGCCTATGAGATTTGACTTCCCTGATGAAGACATCATGTTCATAAAAGCGAAAGATCATGAAGAGCCCGTTCACACTGAAGGGCCTGACCCAGAAGAAGAATGGACAATGATGTTTGATGGGGCTGTTAATATGAATGGTCGTGGTGTTGGTGCAGTAATCATTACACCTAAAGGAGTTCACATGCCTTTCTCGGCAAAGCTCACCTTTAACTGCACTAACAACGAAGCTGAATACGAAGCTTGCATTATGGGTCTTGAGGAAGCCATTGACCTCAGGATCAAGACTTTGACTGTGTTCGGAGATTCAGCTCTGGTGATTAATCAAACCAACGGCAAATGGTACACGCACCAGGATCACCTGATACCCTACCGGGATTATATAAGGAGGTTATTGACTTTCTTCACAACGGTCAAGCTTGAGTATATCCCTCAAGGTGAAAATCAGTTTGCAGATGCTCTGGCTACCATTTCATCCATGATCAAAGTTCAAGCTGCCAACTTTGTGCCTCGGATTTCAGTATCCAGACTTGACAGACCAGCATACGTATTTTCAGCCGATGTTGTTAAAGTTGATAAGCCTTGGTTCTATGACATCAAATGCTTTTTGGAGGATCAAACATACCCCCTGGGGCATCTTCCAATGATAAGAAGACTTTAAGAAGGCTAGCTGGTAGTTTCTTCCTGAATGCTGATGGTTCCTTGTACAAGCAGAACTTTGATATGGTGCTCCTCAGATGTGTTGATAGAGTAGAAGCAGACTTATTGATGCACGAGGTGCACGAAGGATCTTTCGGTACCCATGCCGAAGGGCATGCTATGGCTAAAAATTTGTTAAGATCAGGCTATTACTGGATCACAATGGATGCAGACTGTTGTACTTATGCCAGAAAGTGTCATAAATGCCAGATCTATGCAGATAAAGTGCATGTGCCTCCAAATCCTTTGAATGTGATGTCTTCGCCTTGGCCCTTTGCCATGTGGGGCATTGATATGATTGGCAAGATTGAACCGACTGCTTCAAATGGCCACAGATTCATCCTGGTAGCCATTGACTGTTTTACCAAGTGGGTCGAAGCAGCTTCGTATGCGAATGTTACCAGGCAAGTGGTAGCCCGATTCCTGAAGAGAGACATCCTCTGTCGATATGGAGTGCCTGAGCGAATCATTACTGATAATGGTTCCAATTTAAACAATAAGATGATGGCGGAGTTATGCCGGGACTTCAAAATCCAACACCACAACTCTTCTCATTACAGGCCAAAGATGAATGGCACTGTGGAGGCAGCTAACAAGAATATCAAGAAGATTGTGCAGAAGATGGTGGTCACTTAGAAAGACTGGCATGAAATGTTACCATTTGCCTTACATAGGTACCGTACTTCAATCAGAACATCCACTGGGGCAACGCCGTATCAGCTTGTGTATGGTATGGAGGCAGTCCTGCTTGTTGAAGTTGAATTACCCTCCTTACGGGTACTGATGGATGTCAAGTTGAATGAAGCAGAATGGGTCCGATCCCGATACGAAAAACTGAATCTGATTGAAGAGAAGAGATTAGCTGCAATATGTCATGGGCAGTTATATCAGAAAAGAATGAATAAAGCCTTCGATCAGAAAGTCAGGCTTCGAGAGTACCAAGTAGGAAATCTTGTGCTGAAAAGACTCCTCCCTCCTCATACAGACCACAGGGGCAAGTGGACTCCGAATTACGATGGTCCGTTCATAGTAAAGAAAGTTTTCTCTGGTGGAGCACTGATGCTCGGTACTATGGATGGTGAAGACTTCCTGTTCCCTGTGAATTCAGATGCAGTTAAAAAATACTTCGCATAAAAATGACCTGCTGGACATAAAGACAGAATGTAAGTCCAGGCAAAAATAGGGCATCCCGGCGAGTCAAAAACAAAATAAAAGACTCGGGCAAAAATAAGGGAAATAAATAAAAAATATACACCCGCTGAGTTGAAAAGCCACATTGAAAAACTCAGGCAAAAATGGGTATCCCGGTGGATTGAAAACCCGAAAGGGCTATCCACGCAAAATAAGGGAATAAGCGAACAACTGCATTCTGAATTCGTCTGTATCACTTACAACACGGCAAGCTTCGAAAGTGTAAAGCATCGGTCGGAATCAGCCTTCTTCAAAAAAGCAAAATAAGAAGAACGTCAATGTCATATAAGTCATAGCGAAAGGGAAGCACTGAAGCGCCATCAACATTGCCAACATCTTTTTGTTTCTCAATTTGTAACAATCTCCTCATTTCAAGGGATCTGTTCCTTTGACTGTACTCGCCAATTCAGGGCACCCAAATTAATAAAATCAGATTTTCAGGCACATTTCGTCTCGCACATTTTCATTTGCAAAAATGTTCGATGTCCTTAATATAATAGTTGCATAAATACAGATGCGCCTTTTCTTATTTCATGCTTACAGGAAATATATTTTCTCCCGGGAGTGTCTAAACTCCCATGATGGAATCCAGTAAGGGATACCTCGGGATATTTGTACGTTTCTTTGTCATACAGGATTGCAGGTATTCAAAGTACGACATGGGGCATGAGAGCTTTTCCCCAGCAAGCTGCCAAATCATTACTTACTCATCACATCTTCCCAATAGCACCAGAGATGCTTCTCCCTACAGGACTTTGGGAAGATCGTCCAGTGATCTTTTCCTCCCCAGCCAAGTGTTAGACAGGGAACCACCTCCCCGCAAGAGTTCCAACCTCTGTCCAGGAGAGCAATGTCTGAAGATCTCACAACAAAGTGACGAAGGCTTCCACAGGCCCCAGCTGGGCTCCTCATCACCAAAAATAGGTCTATCAGTGACTTATTCCCCCAAACAGAGTCATATATATATATATCGGATCTACCAACGATCTCATGCCCAGCTAGGAATATCCTTCAAGAAGATCAGCCAGGGATCTTCATGGCGGCGGGATCCGAATCCCAAACCGGTATCTTTGCATAATCATAGCATTCACATCATATTTCCCCCCAGAGCGTAGCATTCCGTCTAATACAGAGCATTACGGCAAAAATCAAACATATTGAAAAGTAACAAGCCATGATTGAATCAATCCCCTGTGAATACTGACATACAATCAACAACACACAGGATACCACTCAAATTCCCCGGCAGAATGCCAAAGCAGTTTCTTCGTAGATACATGCCCGTTTTGATACTCGTCCGTGCCATCTTTCCCCAGAAAGTCGCCGGAACACTTTCCACAAACAGATACTTATATATAACAGATAAATCCCCTGACACTCGTCTGTGTCATATCCCCAGCAGAAGGCCAAAACGTCCCCTTTGCACTCACAAAAACGTATTAATACACTCTCCTGACACCCATCCATGTCACCTATCCCCAGCACAGTTTCCTAAAACCTTGCTTATTATATCTTCCGACACCCGTCCGTATCATCCTATCCCACGGAGCGTCAGAATATCTATTTATACACTTTCTCTTATGATACTCATCTGTATCATGCTCTCCCCAGCAAGTTGAACACTCGTCTGTGTCTTACTCATACCTTTTTACTTATAGATACTCGTCTGTATCTTGTATATACCAATTTTCCCCTCAGAGGCGACACTCGTCCATGTTCTTTGTTAACCAGTTGATACGCGTCCGTATCATCATCTCTGAACACGCGTCAGCATTTGTTTCTACCGATACTCGTCCGTATCATAGTTTTAAGGATGCTCGTTCGCGTCTTTAACCTATACACAGCGTCAAATACTTATCACCTTTTTTCTTGAAATTAGACACTCTTCTGTGTCTACCCTTCCCTAGAAGAATCCCTAGCAAAATTTCTCTTCTATCTGACATTCGTCCTATGTCATGATACCTCCGGCAGCCGTACCCTGCCAGGTGATCATCATTCACCTTTTGATGATCGTCCTTCGTCATTCCCCCAGCGGAGTCTCCATTATTGGAACCCTTTCCTATCCGACATGCGTCCTATGTCGTGATATTTTAGCAGTCGTACCCTGCTAGGTGATCGTCCTTCACCCCTTGATGATCGTCCTTCATCATTTTATCTGATGGCCGTCCCCGTTGTTGATCTTGTTATCTGACATTCGTCTTATGTCATGATGAACCCCGAGAGCAGCCGTACCCTGCTAGGTGATCGTCCTTCGTTATGCTTATCCGATGGTCGTCCCCATCGTGGACCTTTCTATCCGGCATTTGTCCTATGTCGTGATACTTTCGGCAACCGTACCTTGCCAGGTGATCGTCCTTCACCTTAGATGACCGTCCTTCATCTTATCTCCAACAGAGCAGTCGTCCCCTGCTAGGTGATCGTCCTTCACCTTTGATGACCGTACCTAATCATTTATTTCATTTATTCTTTGAACCTGATGGTCGTCTCCATCATTTCCTTCACCTTTAAATCCCCAGAGAGTCTTATTACTTTATTTCCCCAGCATGTCGATCGTCCCCGTCATTGCTTCATCCTCAGCAGTCGTTCTCTGCCCGACGGTCGTCCTCCATCGCCCGCACTTTATAAACATAATTTACTTCCTTTTACAATCTATATCCCTTTTCTTCTTCATTCAGTGAGTGCAAATTTTGGACTGTCTTTGGTATTCAACCACAAGTTATCTTGTTTGCCTGTTAAGCCGTTGCTTACATCCTACACAGCTAACTCATGTTTGAATAGGGGCAGCTGTAAACACCCCAAATTTTCCCTCACTTATTTCAACTTGGCTCGTGATTCTTTTCATTATGCATAGATTCAATCATATCACCTCATATTGCATTTTTGCTTCACTGCATAGGTTCTAAGTCATCTGCACCTAGGGTTTGTGATCTGAGCAGTCCAAGAGCCATCTGAGCCACTCCAAAGGGCTTCAATCATTTCAAAAGGGCCCATGTATGTTCAAGCATCATATTATATCCTCCAGAGATCAAGGAAGTCAAAGAATCACAAGAACTGGGAAAGGCATGGAAACAGAGCCAAGCTTAACTGCACAGATGACCTAAAATTAGGGTTTTGGTTTCAGAGGCCATAACTCCAAACTTTTTGGTCATTCTTGTTTCTATTGGTCTCTATATGTTATAAGGATCATACATACCAATTTTCATGAAGAAATTCAATGGGGAAGGCATCTGATCAATAGATGACTTCTTGAGCAAGTCAGTGCAAAATCAGGGCATCTGAGGCCCCCAATCATCCAACCAAAGGGTCTTCTCCATCATTTTGGAAGTGTATGATCTTTATTTGATCTTAGAAGAAGTTAGAAGTTCACAAAATTGAAGAATTTCAAGCCATTTGCAAAGTTGCCATTTTGGGAAAGTGACTTGTAATGTAAACTTGCCATTTTGGGAAAGTTTTTCAACCTCCTCTTTTTGATTCAAAAATGCTTCAAATGAAAAATTCTTGGTTATGAAAGTTGTAGATTGGATCCTCCCATTTTCAAAAAGTACAAGAACTTGATCTAATTCATTTTAGAACTAAAGTTATGGCCTTGCAAAGTTTGAAAAAATCACAAAAATTCACTTATGTGCCAAAGAGGGAAACTTGCAAATTCTTGTACCAAGGCAATTTGTGACTTCTAATTGATGTCTAAGCATTACGCAAACATCATATATGACCTAAAATTCAGAATTGCCCAAAGATTTCTCAATTTTCATGCCTTAAACTTCAAGAAATTCAAAAGGGGCCAAAGTTGTACAAAATTGCAAAATGATCCAAATCTCCTCATCCACTTGATCCAGCTCATTAAATCATTTTCCATGGACATCCTTGAAGTTGGCTGACTCGAGCCATGCCCCTAAACCAGCCTGCCATGAGCCCATACCTCAAGTACACAACTTTTGACATTTTGGCAACTTGCCCATACCAATCAACATAGGCCAGCACCCATTCTCTGACCTATCACATTTCATTATGTGGATCAAAACCAAGCAAAAAGCACACAACATTGTACCCAACACTTGAGGATACACAGCACACTCAAAAATCCCAAAATTTGCAAAAGCCTTCGAATCTCTTAACTCAACCATCAAACCTTCAAACTTTTTCCACCATTCAACTCCATAAACATCACTGATCATTTCCTACCCTTCATTTTGCCCTAAAACACTCAGAATCAAAAATACGATTTCAACATCTCATGAACTGAACTTCTGCCAACTTCCTCTTGAGGCCATTTAAACTCAAACCAAGCATCACAAGCTCTTGGGGGGAATCAGTGGAGTGGATTTGAGGCAAAGGACTGGCCAGAAAGCTCGTGTTTCGAAAGCTCAGCTTCAGGTAGCCATGGCATTTATTTTTCCAGAACTCTTATTTTATGTTATAGAATGATTCTACATGTTCCACTGATCACCATGATGTCTTTACTTTTGAGAATAGTTGAGAAATAAGCATTTCATAAGCTTCTGAAATTTTTGCCATGTTTTCCGTTTTGCTTTGATTCGTGCTTTTGATGATGAACAAATGATTTTTGGTGGTTGATTCTTGTTGGAGTTGAGGAGAGGATCATTTCTGGAGCTTTAGGGGTCTTGGGGTTGCGTATTGAGGGAGATTGAGTGAGGGGCTAGCCGGAGAAGATGACCGGAACACTGTTCCGGTCACCTGAATGTAATTAGGGTTCAGATTAGGGTTAATGAGATAATTAGCGTAGTTTGAATGTGGGTCGTCCATTAGCGCGCGCTGGTCAATTCCCTCCCTTTTTATTTGAATCTGGGTCTTTGGATCTGCTGACTTTCATTTTAATTCATTTTAATTTCATTTTAATCACATTTCTTTCTACATTTTATTTAAAATAGTAAAACATTTCTAAAAAATTTCATTTTTTGCATCATGTCTTAAAATATTTTTCTCATTCTTAAAATAATTTTTATTTTATTTTTTGCATAATTTTCGTATTTTAAAAATATGTAAATGATTATTTTAATTAATTAATGAGAATTAATTAATTAAAATAGCATTTAAGTTTCTAAAAATCACCAAAAAAATCACATTGCATTTTGATACATTTAGAAACATTATCAAACTCTTCAAATAAATTTCTTTTTGGTTCTTGACCTATTTTGACATTTTTTCTTTGGAATTAGGGTTCTTAAAAATTCAATATTTTTGTCCTAACTTAGAAAAATCCCTTATGCCTAACCATGAAGAGTTTGATGATGGTTCTTTTTGCATTGCATTCTTCATATCATTTAGTTTCTAGGATAAAATTGGTTTGAATTTATATTTCATTTTCAATTTATTGTGCATTTTTCCTTTTGAAGTGCCTTAAAACCCAAGCTAACTTGAGAAAATCATAACTTCTTTAGGGTTAAGAGTTAGGTCTCCCCCTTGGGGCAGTGAACTTGTATAGGTTTAGGGTACCTTTGATCCCATTTTCAATTTTTTATCTTGTCATTTGCTTCTGATTTTGAATTTTGCTTTGCATCTTGTGCATAAACCCTAATTTTTGCTTTCATTTGCATTCATCTCTCATATGCTTGCATACATGAACTTGCCATGACATTTTATGCATTCACATGACTTCTAAGACATCTTAGAACATATTAGAATCATGTTTGATCATTGCATCATTCATTTGCCATGTTGTGCATTCATTTCATTTCATAAACTTTCATGAACTTTCATGGTTCAAAACATGCTTCATTTGCATCCTCATCCTTGTATGATCATCCACAACTCTTGACATGTGTTTGCATTATCTCTTAGCATCATTGAGATCATGTTTATGCTTCTGGTTTTGGTTTGCATCATTGCATTCATTTCATGTTCACTTCATTTCATGTCTTTTGGCTAACTTTTCAGGTGGTAAGTACTTGAGAAGTGAATTTGTCTTCACTTCTCATAATCTTTTATCATCCCTTTTATGCATTCATTGCTGCATTGTATTTGTGGATTAGAGTGAGCTTGCTCATTCATGTTCCCTCCTCACTTTCTTTCTTCAAGCAACTTGTCTTCTTAAGTGAAGCAAGTTGTCTTGTTCTTTTTGCTTCTCTTTCCTTCATCCTGTTTCTTCCATGGTGGTTTCTTTCTTGAAGATCTTTTGCAATCCTCATAAACCCTAGGAACAACCAAGCATGATAATAATTAGGGTTTGATTAGTACCCCATTAGTTTTACCTTTGTGTCATCTTTGTGTCTTCTCTTCTCATCTCTTAATCAAGGACTAAATCTTAAAGGTTTTAAGGCTTTGTGATTAAGCTTATACCTGCATCCTTCTATTAGGATGGAGTGTATAACTTTAATCCTAAGTGTTAAACCCTTAATGTGTTTAAATCCTTTAATCAATCCAGTTAACAATCATCAAGACATCAAACTTGTAACTTGGGCCTTGCATTAGGGTTCTAATTCTTCCTTAATTGGTTAAGAAGGACTAACCATAGTGTTAATGGACAAGTCCCCCTCAAGTTGTCTTACAAGCCATAAAATTCACTTTTTAATCTTACCATTAACTAAAATCCACTTAAATAAAGGCTTTGTTTTGTCATGAGGTTAATCCCTAATCATGGATTAAGTTTAGGAGCCTTCCTCAGCTTAAATGTTCTCATCTATCATCCTTCTATTAGGATGGTGTAATGAGTCCATTAAATCCTTGATTATGGCTTAAACTCATTACTTAACACTAAACAAAGACTCCAAAAACATCTAAATAGTTACAAGTAGGTTAATGATCTTAATCCTACATCATGGTGATTAAGTGTGAGGTGTTTACTTCACATTTAAGGTATTCTCATTACCCCTAATCAGAGGGATGATGTGATGAGTTTACTAACCCTTGATTTAGGTTTAAGCTCATTAACTTATGACAGACACAAAAAGCCATAAAAGATTGAAAACACAAAAACAAACAATAATCGTCTCCTCCGGGATTCTTTTCTCATCTCATTCACTCATAAACGAGAACTTGCTTCTTCCGTCTAATGCAAGACAGTTAGCACCTGAGCCAGATAGGTCATACACTTGAGCATAGACAAGTAAGCAGTTCATCAGTCAATTTATCTTTCAGTCTCTTTGAGTCGAACTACGGTGTTCTGACTTCCTCATTGCACGAGACGATACGTAGGCATAACTTAACAGTTATCAAACAAAAGTCTCTGTATATTCCCCCTCCTTCCAGCATTATTTCTTTAAGCCTCATAGTCTTGAGCTTCACATTCTTTCCTTACACTGAAACTCCCATATTTCACTTCACACTTCACTTACACCGACACCTGTACATCCTTTTTCAGCTCTTTTACACACAAAACAGCACTGACACTACCCCTTTAAACACAAATTTTTCAAGCGTGGATCCCGTCGAGTACGACGGATAATCTGGGTGCTAATACCTTCCCAGGTTGTAACCAACCCCCTTTCTCAGTTTCTCTGGTTCGCGACCGTCTTATCCATCTTTTCTTAGGTTTATGCAGCATTACCTTTCCTTCGGGATAAAAATGCCTAGCTGGCGACTCTATTCATCCCTTCTCCTTCGCCGACCGTTCGCGTCTGTACCCCTTAAGACCAGGTGTCATTTGGTGGGAGAGACAATAAGGGATATACAATAATACTTAGGGTTTATAGTGATGGTAACAAGGAAAGATTTCTTTCACTTTTTTCGACTCAATAGAAGAGCCAAACAACTATCCTAGAAAAGCATGAACATTATCAGAGATGGTGAATGAGATTATTACATGTGATTTCCAAATCAACGCTTTCTCCTATTTCAAATAAGGTTCTTGTGCAAAGGACTACTCTCCAACATGGTTGGGAGCTTTCATGGTATAGGCCAAAGGAACTGGGAGTGTGACTCCATTGGATGAGGTTGCAATTGTTGGTGAAGGCTTAGAAAAATGCAAGAAAGAATAAGCTTTGACTGAGAGAAATTTTGGCTATGGAGTCTTCAAGAGTTTGAAATGGAGAAAGTTTTAAGAAAAGAGAAATTGGGTTTTTTTTACAGACCTTTCTTAAGGGGAATGTCCATTTATCCTCTTCTCAAAAGAAAGAACGTGGAGTGGCCTAGCCAAGTGAGGCTTTTCGTTTCTGAATAGTTAATGAAGACGTCGGGAGTTGAGGATTTCATATGCCATGTTCTTCTTGGGAAAACAGATTAATGATAACTCTTGTACATGCATGGTAATGAGGATACATTTAGGAAATTTTTTCATGATTACAGTGACGTCAGCGTATTACTTTGAATAGTGTCAAAATTCTTTTCAAAAAATGCCACCTTTCTCTTTCACTAAAGACTTAGTCGAAAGTGGCCGTTTTGGGGGGCAATTTGCTAGCCAACATTTTTGACATAGCTAGATCGACGAACAAAGTTAATGTCGAAAAAAGATATTGTCAGCTTTGAAGTTACCTAGTGATATTTAGTTTGAACAATGTTTAGTCAACTTCGACATGTCTTTTTTCGCATTTTATGGACTTAGCATATTTTGGTAAAAGTTGAAGGACGGCTAACTTCAATAGTTGATTCAGAGATGAACAATTATGAAGGAGACTCAACCAACAATAATAAACAAAATTCGAAAGAAAATAAAACAAGAAACAAAACAACCGTATTGGGTTTCTCCTCCTTAATTTGTTAAAGAAGTGCAACTTCATGATCCTCCACTAGAGTATGAAGGAATCAGATGGTCAACCGACAATATAATCGCCAAGGAAAAGGTCCTCTTTAGAAGAGTAAGATGTTACTATAGACAAATGAAGTATTATAATTAGGAGTATTAAACTACCTTTCACCACCAATCAATGCAAATTTCCAAGATTGAGTTTGAGTCAAGCATTGTGTCGGTATGAAAATAATAACTGTTGGGACTACTATGAAGTGTGATTTTGACATTGTGAGGTTATACAAACCAAATGCAGTAGAAGTTACATGGTTAAAACCACCAATGGTTAATGATAAATGGTATAAGAGATCATCAAGAAGAACCTACGGTAAAGGAACACCTACTGAATAAACGCGTTTCACCAGCATATGCGAGAAACTTTGGATACTCTAAGAAGTTGTCATGTATAATTTTGGAGATCGACACCATGTCGGATCAAAAGGAACATGTTGATAAGAGAATCTTATGGAAGAAAGAGGATAGAAATTAGACTTTTTTCGATTGAGATACTATGAAAAATGTTGTTATCAAGGGCCATTGAGATATAAAGTAACCATAAAATGGAAATCAAGTTGACCAAAAAGTTAAGCAAAGTTAGAGGCATGACAAAAATGCGTTTAACATGAGACATAAGTGAAATGCCAATATCAAGGACAAAATTCTTTCAGGGGGATTGTAATTTCCTAACTCGAAATATTAATCGAAAAAACACTTATGCGCATAAACTCTATGATAATCTTACATGTTGTATTAAGTTAAGAAGAATCCTAGTGTGATGAAAATCATGTTTTTGCCACTTAGACATTTGAAGAAAGGAAAATGGCCTTTATGTCTTTTGGGATGAATAAGGCTTATGTATATATAATTACAGATCAAATTTTCCATTATTTCCTTGGAGGAGAAGAACACAGTTAAGTGGATAAAAATGGAAAAGAGGAGGCTTCCCAAATCCATTATCTTCTTCCATGAACAAGGTTTTCATGACTCAAGATTTTGGGTTCAAAAGTGGATGAAGATCATTTTAATATCTTGCACGCGACTAAAAGGAGAAAAATGAGGTTCATCCTCATCTTCTGCAAATCTTGTAAAAGAGATGGGTTTCCCTTCCCTCTAAGTCATGATTTCCATCTTTTTAAAACCCTAATCTAATTGTTGTTGATGGATGTTTTGTCTTAGGTTTTGAGATTGTTAGTGGTTGTCTCCAATTTAACTAATGTAGTTTTTTAGCTATGATATAACATAACAATTTGATCAAGGATTAAGGTTGATTGTTGTTTGATGAGACCCGGTTTATGTCGAATGAACAAAGAAAACAAATTCCAGTATGGGTCTGTTACAGGCTATAGCAAGAGTTATGGCCAAGCCGTAATTTCGTATGGTCCTTATATCATGAAAAAGGTAAGGCACAGTATGAAGGTTCTGGTCCTATTATGATCGTAACAACTATTAGAACCAGGCTGTAATGCACCCAACAATGCACTTAAAACCCTAATTACTTGTGTCTTTAGCCCAATCCATGTGTGTATTAATTCCCCCAAGTTTCTAGGGTTAATGTTGGGTCTAAAAGTAATTTGAGAATCAGTTTGAAAATGGGTAAGAGCTTAAATGTTTGTCAAGTAAAGAATTATGGTGTGTTTGGATGGAGCATTTTAATGAGAGAAAGTAATTTTTTGAGGGAATTTGAAATGATTTGATCAAAATCCATTGTTCGGATAAAAAATATGGAGAATTGTTAAAATGATGTAAATTTATGGAGTATTTTATTCATGTTAAATTTAAGGAATTTAAAATGACACAAAAAAGTAAAGGGTTTCAAATTGCTTCATCACTCTATATAATATGAATGTTAAATTGTTTATCATTAATTTTCAAATTTTGCAAAATAGTCCTCATATTTTATAAAAATTTCAAATTCACCCCCAAATTTTCCAAAAAGTTACAGATAAGTCCCTAATAATTTTCAAATTTTACAAATGGATCCTTCAAATTTTCAAAAATTGCAAATTAGTCCTTATTTTTCATAGTTTAGATTTGATCCAAATTTTTTAAAAATTATGAAAATTTCCCCAAATTTTTTAAAATGAATCATTTAATACTATATCCAAACAAAATAATTTAAAATTGAATGTATTCTAATTGAATAACTTGAATTACCTAGAATTTTGAATTCCTTAAAAATTCTCAATTACCCCATCCAAACACACTCTTAGTCTTACAACCATGTTGAGACCTAGCAAGGATGTATTAGGGTCGTGTAGACACCTTGTGTATTCTTTTGTTGCACTAATTGCCAGGTAACCGAGTGCGAGCCACACAATTAGGTATGGTACTAACTATTGGTGAACAACCTTGGATGCATGATGAAATTATGATGATTTCTTAATCTATTTTGTTCTAAGATAATTGGAAATAATAGGTATTAACCTTAATTACTGGGATATGTCTGAACTTAGCAATTGGATAAGAATGTTTGTTAGTATCAGCATACGAGATGGAGTACCTAGTTGGTTAGCATCACAAATTAGTAATATAATTAGTGGGATTAAGGTTACATAATAGTCATACTTTCGTAGGGAAAACCTAGATTAATTTAGCCAGTGTAGTCAAATTATGGACGTTTGATACTATTATGGATATTTAGATATGTAACGAGTATTAGTGATTGAATGGTACATGGAGATCTTCCAAAGAGTCGACTCGTGTGCATATAGAATATGGGTGGTCTACAACACATATTTCTCGATGTATGCTCTGTAAGCAGGGATGAAGTATCATTCAGAGATTGTAGAAAGGTGATGATCCAATAATCTATGTTCGGTTATGGGGGGCGTTATGGTTATAACCTATGAGTTATACAAGAGTTACGCAGATGCCACGAAATATCTAAATTAAATGGAATTTGTGATGATCCTAGTCTCGATGTAAAATTTGAATTGTACGTTCGGGAAGCACAAACTAGAGTTCTCATGAGATATAGTAGGACGCGGGAATATTTGTATGCCATGCTTAATAGTTGAGTGCTACTTTTGCATTCCACGACCTACGAGCTCTATGGGATGGTTACATTTCTGACTTATTTTCAAGTTTAAGGGACATTCATGACTTAGCTCTTGTAGGGTAGCAGTAGAATATACATGATCCCGATGATATGCATATAGGAGTGCCCTAAATGATCATGATCGTGTGAATGATATAAGATTTATATGATCATGGAAGCTTTTTTTGATTTGATGGAGTCCTAGTAAGTCATAATGTTTAAACACCCAAGTTGGGGGATTAAGTAAAATCATTGTATCTTTATCCTCTTGATATGTGACTATTGCATTATTGGTTGGTGAATCGTGATAGGATAAGTATTTTATTGTGAGTCAGCATGTGAGACTAAGTATATGGCCTTATTGAGTTGATCATGAGGTATTTAATTAGTGCTTGTTCGTGCGGGATGGGGGTGAGATACCCTAATGGATATATCAAGTAAACCTTAACCCGAGTATAAAGGTAGTGAGAAACTTGATAGTTTATATCGAGAAGGTCACTAAAATTAGTATCTCACCCACAAAACTGTTTATTTTTCAGGAAAACAGATGCTTGAATTGGATTATAGCGATGGATTTGACTGTGAAGACCCAATTGGTCATATTTCCATTATGATGAAGATTTTGTTTAATCATCGATGTACTATTTTATCGATTGTAATGTATCAAATTTTAATCTAGCCCATTTCCATATATTATCATTGATGTATCAAGTACCAATTATTAATATAAATGATTTTTATTCTAGATATACGACTATGAGTATTACATTTTAAGTGTTTCCTTATTTATCTAAGTCTAATCGATCAGAGTCGTAACCTAATTAATTATAGAGTAGTCAAAGCTCATGGATTATTTCCTATTTAAAAGAAGTATGTGCTCATTTCATAAGCACAAATTTTATCACTTACTACTAATTTTATCACACTCATTATCTTTCTAAAAGTATTTTGTCTTCATTATACATTGCTTTAGTGTTGAGAGAGCGAAAGATTTATATTGATAGTTGTGTAATTACGTTGTTTTTCTTAAATTGTAATTCAAGAGCATAATGTTTTTGTATATCTGTAATTGACTTTGAGGTTGTATATTAAACCTGATAAAAAATTTAGTGTAAAGAAGGTTGTTGGGTTGATCCTACTATAAAACCTCAAGATGTTGTTAATGGAAATCTCAAGAAGAAATTCTTGTCAATTGAAATAGGCCGGATGATTTCAGATCAAATTAATATACATATCTTGGTGTGATCTTTCTATATTTATCTCTTTATTTTCGACTGCTTAATCTCTTTTTTTTTGTCTTTTAAAATCGACCAACCTAAAATCAACCTTTTGTCATTTTTTCAAAAACCAAATAATAATAACCTCAATCTCATGTGTTTCAAGTCACTTGTCAAAAATTTAATATCGAAAAATTGAAAGATTTTTTAGCTAGATTTTATATTTTATTATTATTATTTCCTTTAGTGTTTTTGAAATTTCATAGATCTTTAAATATTCAAAATAGGTATCTTATCTTGCTTTTTTCACTTTCAAATTGAGTTTTTTTTAGCAGTGTACAAAAATTTAAGAACACAATAAAATTTTATAATTCAAATAATTTTATTAATAAAAGAATAAAAATTGTTATAATTTTGATGTTATGAGTACTACTTCAACTTTAAGAAAATATGAAATTAGAGACAAATATAAAATCAATAACATCACAAGAAACATAAGTAAAAATTAAAATATAAACTAGTGGCATAAGTGATAAGAAAATAAAATTAAAAATTAAAAAATTGAAATAAGCTTAAACTTGGTGTAATCTATTAGACTATAGGTATTTTTTTAATCTAAGTTTAACATATTTAAATAGGGATGGATGAGGGAGAAACATATATATTAAATCAAACTTTCGTTTAAAGATGAAAGACTCATCCAAACAAATAAGAATGATACTACATATTTATCAAAATTTTAAGGTGAGAAGTGTATGAGCCTTTTTATTCATAAAATATTTAATTTATTCTAAACAATATAAGCTTTAAAATTCACGTTTGTTTTTCAACACAATTCATAAAATGTTTAATTTATTTCTCAACACAATTCACGTTTGTTTTTCAACAAATAAACCTTATTAAAGTTTAAGCCTAACATTTTTAATAAATAGATCGGGAGATTAGCTTAAATTGGTTAAGCTGCACACCTTAGTTTGTTTAATTTATTTTCACTTTTAGGTGTAAAAAGAAAAAAGAAAAATTTTAAATAGTTTTTTTTTTCGTTTTTGTAAATTGATATATTTTTTTTATTTTTTATTTTTTTTTTGTAAAAAAACTTTAAATATTAAAATTCTGCTTATTTTAGTTTTAAAGTTAAAATTTATAGAAAATTCGCATGAAAATCTATAAACAAAATTTATAGACTTTTCCGTAGATTTTAATTTTAAAAACTAAAATCAAATAAAATTTAATGTAAAACAAAATCACATCATCTTACATAGACAAAAAAAAATTTATTTAAACAAAAGAAAGTGTTTTTTTAATTGGTAAAATATATTGGCGTAGGGTGTGTTTGTGAGGAAAGTGTTAACTATTGATGTACTATTGGTGTTGCTTCTTCTGTTTTACTTGAGACACTAGGTTTGGCTCATTCTTTTGCTGGACCTTTTAGTTTTTGTTTTCTTCCTATAGTTTGTCTTATCAATAAAGGATGAAGTTAACAAACATAAACCTTAATAAACATTAACTGACGTAGCTTCACATTCAAAAAGTACGAGTCGGGTCTAGTTCTAACCCATAAGGTTTATCAGAACTTGACCCGTTTCGCACTTTTCTAATGAATGTTGTTTTATTGATTTTATTGAATATAGTTTCTATTATGTCATGTGAAAATTCATTCTCTATAAATTGAAACTTTGATATTATATCATGAATGGAAAAAAGAATAAAAAAAGACTTTGATATTTTACATACAAGTGTGACTATGAATAGGTTAATAGTATATTTTGTGTAACATTTGCCATTAAAGTGGTTACTTTGGCAGTTAGGAATGTGCATGCAGCAATAACTCAATCTTATCAAAACAAAGTACATTTGAAGATAAGATTCTTTCAAAAACTTTAAAGCATAGTCAATCAATGATCAATCCAACATATTTAAAGATATTATGAAAATAAATTAAATAAAATTTTATTCAGTTTAATATTTCAACATTCATTCAGAAAATATACTATTCTTTCATGTAAATTTCTAAACATTAAAATTTAGATAAAATGAAGATCATGTTAGATAGTCTGGTTTGCATGTCTTTAAAAACGATTCTGTCTACAACACAATCTTACTAACGATCATGACACGTCTGTTATATTCACGCGAAGCCAGCCAGCAATAGCATGAAAACAATATATATGACAAATCAATTAAGGTCACAAAATATTTAGGGACCATAAATTTCCATCAACAATAGGCACAAAACTGAATATTCAAGCTAAACATTGTCGATATATACAACAATAGTTAGACGTTGACCTGAAGAATAGGCAAAGAGCCAAATCCAAGTCTGAAAACGATGATTGTACTATTGTATAGACATAAGTTAACATTGATAACCAACTATAGAGTAGTAACTTCCATTTCAGAACAAGTATCTACATGCATAGGTGAGTGTGTATGCATGTTCTTATTTTCATAAAACAGTTAAAATATTCATTGTTAAAACAAGTGGATAGCTACTACTCACTCACTCTCTTTCAATTGGTCCACACTACCAATTGGATTTATTTAGGTGGTTGTCCACTTTTTTTTGGTTGGTGTTAGGACCATTTTTCACAGCAATGCAATGAATAGGACTTGTGCTACCACTATGAGCTACATATTCATAATAATCCATGTATATTCACGAGTCATGTAACTAACTCAGACAATTCTTGTGTTTCTAGTGTGAGTGTATTTGTTTTCTAATGGCCATTTTGCTTTTTATTTTGGCTTTTTTTATGATTTTTTTGTTCTCTATGGAGACCTTAAGTAAGATGTATATAAGGAAATTTTGGCTATTTTATTTAGTTTTGTTAAGTAAGATTGTTGGTTGATTAGGAGTAATTATTGGATGTACACAAAAGTGGAAATGGGATTTTAGATAAAGATGTAAAATGGGTAGAGATGTGACCACTGGTGCAGCAAGAAAGCTGATTCTTTTGCATGTGTTGTAATATAGTCATGAAAAGAATATCAAACCATGTTCTATTTCATATGGGAATATTTAATGGATTCCAAAAGTTATTCACACACTTTGGTAAAATTCATAAATAAAATATCATCAATTCTGGATTTTAAAATTCGGACTTACTTAGTACACAACAAATCCTTTATGGAATATGTCAAATCTAGAGTTAAAAAAACTTTGAACTTTGAAATCTGAGTTAGCAAGTTATAGAGATTGAGAGATTGGATTTCGGACGCACCAAATACACCAAATATATGTCCAAACTCAGTACCACACAATTTCAAAACAATGTGGATTTCAATGTCTGAAATTTTTATGGAGATTGGAATTTGAACTCGTCTTAAGTATTTGCGCCTTGTCCTCTCCCTTCTCATTTTCATTTATGCAAACAGAGCAAAATCAGAGTTTCTCCTAATTCGCATTCTTAGATCTTGTTCAATTATTTTTTTTAAGCATTCTCAAAGCTTATATCAATTGTATCGAAGCTTAGCATGTCTCTACTGCAATGCATTGTACGTATCTGAAGTTCTACTCCATTGCATTGGTATAAGTTACTCATTCTCTTTTCTTTTTTTGATTTCACATGCATGCATTACCTAAATAGTTTATAGGTATGATACATTAGACTTTAATATAATAGCTATGTCATTTTTGCTTGTCTTGAACTGCCTTGCTTTGAAATTTTGAACATTTGAGCTTATGATTTGTGCATGTTTGGTTTCTACTTCGTGTTTCTAGTTCAATGTTGTCTGGATTTTGAAATCCAGACCCTTAGTCTAGAGATCAAAATATGAAATTATCTAATATCTATTTTTTTGCATTGGTATATTTTTGTTTTTTGTTTATGTACTTTGTTCTGACGTGTTTATGAGTTTGTTTAATTGTAGAAAAAATGTCTAACAATAAAAAAAAAGCTAAGACATGGTAGAGTGACTCAACATGCTTCCGTTTACAAGGAGAAGGATAAGACCTCGCGACATGTAGTTGGAGAGACTTTGTTTGTCGGTAAGGGTTCCTCTTCCCGGGTTCTAGAGTCTCAAACATTGTCTTCCCAGATTCATGTGTACCTTGTTGTCTCAAAAGCCCCTGCTGCCCAAGAAACCCCTAATGTTGTTGTGCTTGATGGTTTCACAGGGCCCTTAAACATTTCATTGCTTCTTGTGTATCCAGACCATGATGTTAGGCATGTGTGGAAGGGAGAGGTAACATTAGTTATTAATTGCTCTTTTAAACATTTGTGTTATAATATTTAAACTGTTTGACTATGGATGTGTTTATTTTTGTCAATATGGTGATATGTTAAAATGTATCATCCGTGATAGGATGGTTGTAAATCTAGGACAATTTGATGAGCCATGGTTTGAGGATGTCATGCAACTATCTGGGCAACAGGATTTGTGCATGACTAGATATGGTTATAGTAGCAATGCATTATTGTCTGCTTTTGTGGAGACATGGCACGTAAAGACGTTATCATTTCATCTATTGGTCGATGATATGTTCATCACACTCGATGATGTATCATGTCTCCTACATATTTCGATCAAGGAAAAATTATTAAACTACTCTAGAACCAATAGATCTAAGGCACTGAACATGATGGTGAGTACTTGGGAGTTAATATAGGAAAATCCCAACAGAAGTTAGATGAAACTAGAGATTGTAATGATTGATTTTCAATCCTGGTTTATCTGTATAAACACCACATAATTGTAGTTGCGGATGTTGATAGCGGTGATGCATGGGTTGCATACCACAGAGCATGTGCATTAAGATCACACCTCTTGGTTTTGGTCAGCACATCCATATTTGTGGCAAAAGTGTGATCTATATTGTAGTTATCTACCTTAGATATCTCACTGACTCATAGAGCATTCACGAATAAAACTAGGAGAGTTTCTTGTTTGGTGTACCTATATTCCAAGTCAGTTGAGAGTAGTTTACATGAGACTTAACAGGTGGAAAGAAGCAAATGCCTCTTTACGATAATTTTTTTCAATCTTACTGGTATTAATTTCATACTACTATCATATTATTATTAATATTTCATATAAACCATTTTCAGGCATGGATACACCAGTATTTTCCACGTATTATTGACTAGGCATATGTCGAAGACTACTCTGTGGCTTTTCCACATGTTTGCTAAGTTATCTTACTCATAGGGAATCATACGACTAAGCCATTATGAGTTGCTCTTGATCGCATCATGTTAGAGGATATTTTATTTATTGCATAGGATGATCACTATAAGGTACAAACCCTGAAGGTGATAACCGTGTACTCGATATGGTCGGCCTGTGGGTCTCAACTTATATACCCTGGTCTACCTGAGCGAGTTCTGCGGTAGTTTGGGTATATGTAGGATATACCTAGAGACCCCACCATTGCTACACTCGCCATTGTCCTCCACAAGGATATTGATGACACTTTTGCAACATAATATATTCATATGGTCCTAGAGGAGTTACGTTTTGTGCTAGCGCCTCATCCATGGAGTATGATATATGGCTACTTCCAATGATTTTATATAATGTTACATCACTATACGACACCAGATGTAGTAGGAGATCCCCTAAGGCCAGCTCATCAAAAGATCTTAGAGGAGGAGAAGGCATTGGAGGACCATGTCGTTGATGTGTTGTCAATATGTCTTTGTATTGCGGGTATTGGGATATAGATCATAACTAGGGGAGAGTTTGAGGGAGGCACTCCTTATATGGCCACTCTACATGCCATCTTAGTAGAGGCATATCATGCTTTCTAATACAATTGATAGAGGAGAAACATGTGTGTCAAATATACACAATAGTTTTCTTTTACTTTGTTTATTTTGATATTTTGTATAATGGTTTGTTGTGGGATTGATTATGAAATTTTGAAATTATATTTGATATTTTGGCAGTAATAACTCTTCTAATTTGATATTATTATTGAATAAAAAATTTGTATAATTTTATTATTGGATTGATTTATAAATGACTTATAATTTAAGGTTAATTAAAAATGTCAAAATTCTTCTAACTTACTATCTAAGGGTGTGAAATATTGTGCTCCATTGACTATGTGAATTTCTTGAAGTGGTTTAATTTCAAGTGAAGTATGTTGGGTGCAAGTGTGAGTGGTTAAAGTCTCACATTGCTTATGAATGGGTGAAATGTTGGATTTATAAGAGAGGGAGAGAGAGAGAGAGAGAGAGAGAGAGAGAGAGAGAGAGAGAGAGAGAGAGAGAGGATCCATTTACCTAACACCTTAAGGTTTTGGGTTGAGATGTAGTGTCTCCCTCTCTTGTGGTCCAGGAGCATTAGTCTCATTGGTGCTACAGACTCTCATGGACTCCCCAATAGTGGTATTAGAGCAGTAGTTCGACTTTGTGGGGAAATGAGAGTTGGGTCCGATGTTGAATCCTGTTATATGATGTGGGAGAGTCACGCTTGTAAGGGAGAACGTTGGGTGCAAGTGTGAGTGGTTAAAGTCTCACATTGCCTACGAATGGGTGAAATATTTATAAGAGAGAGGACTTATTTACCTAACATCTTAAGGTTTTGGGTTGAGATGTAGTGTCTCCCTCTCTTGTGGTCCTGGAGCATTATTTTAATTGATGCTCTCGACTCTCTCGGACTCCCCAACAAAGTACATTCTTCTTTAGGTGAAGTATGATATTTTTTTAAAACTATGATTGTCGGTGAAGACAATGTTAAATTCTTGAACTGGTTTAGCTTCAAGTGAAATTTATTCTTCATGATAATGTATATTATTGTCGGTGATGACAATGTGAAATTATTGAAGTGGTTTACTTCAAGTGAAATATATTTTTCATGGGAGCATTATTTCCATTGATGCTCCCGACTCTCTCAGACTCCCCAACAAAGTATACTCTTCTTTAGATGGAGTATGGTAGATTTTAAAACTATGATTGTCGGTGAAGACAATGTGAAAATTCTTGGAGTGGTGTAGCTTCAAGTAACTATACTTTTTATGGTGGAGTATGATTGTCGGTGAAGACAATGAAAGTTTATGTATTATTTTCAGATAAAGTGAAGATTGTCGATGAAGAATAAGAAAACTTATGTATTATTTTCAACCAATGTAAAGATTGTTCGGGTTAATTGAAAATATATATGTTGAAGAACTTCCACATCACTTAGTTTTGTGAATAAAGAGAGAGTCCAGTGTTATATATAGAATAAAAGTTCTTTGAAGTCTCACATCGCTTATAACAATTTTCATATAGTGTTATTCAATGGTTGTCATTTGATAACAGTCGTGATTTTTTCTCCGATTTTAAAATTTTTACGTTATATTCTTGTGTTGTGATTGTGATTTTTTTTTTAACATAGATATTGATGTAAGGAAGAGTTAAATGGCACGAGGGTTAGAGTTTGAAGTCCAATAATGACAAGACGAATGAGAGAAATTGGATTTAAAGAATTAATTTAGGATATTTTATTAACTAATAAAGAAATGTTTAAAATGTAATAAAATATAATCAATTTTTTTGCTACGTGCTATTATATTTAATTGTAATATACTATTACTGAAGTATTTATTACAACTTTTTATCCCTATGCAATTTCTTTACCTCTTTAACTATGATATACTATTTTTGGAAATAATTTATGATTGGTTTTTGAACATTCGTATCAATCGTACTATTAATAATATACTCAACTTTTTCTCTTAATAAAATAAGCACTTACGTCGGCTAGCTTACTACAAAAGGCATTTTAGTTAATGCATTTTGAAAAAGACTATCAATCAGATCTTGGATATCAATAAAATAAGAACAAGAAAAGCACTTATCAGTTTCATTAGTGTGCTGTTTTTAATCAGTTATGAATTGATTATTCATACACAATGGTCCCTCTAGACTTTTGGTCACTCAAGGACAATGTCTTTCAAAGTTTAGTTGTAATAATATGCCTTTAGTGACAAAGTCCACTAAATTCTTTCAACCACTTGCTGCTTCTTTCTATTGTGAGATGTTATTGTTTTAATAACAAGTGGTTGCAAGTAGTTTAGGAGTTTCATCTTTAGAAAATAACTAAAAATGCATCAATATATTTTAAAGAGATTTTTTAATTCACCTCTTAAATTAGTTAGTCACTGCGTGAAATTATTTTTTTCTTCCTGTTTTCGGATGTGTAAATCTGAACGCACCACTTACATTGTCTTATTGCGGATATGCATATCTGGAAAACTTCTGGATATGTACATCCGGAAGTATTTCTTATAACTCTTCGCGTCAGACCCTCTTCCCTCTCACTTTTCATATTCTCATTTCTAAAACTCTCTCAAACTTTCTCAAACTCTCAAAATATCATTCCCATAAATCTCAATTGTATTCACTCGAGTTCGGCGCAGAGCAACTTCTACAACGATCAAGACACCACACAACTTCGGTATCTCAGTTTAATCGGTTAGTTTTCGAATTTTAGAGTTTCTGATTTATTTACGAGTAATCGATTTAGAGTTGAAATTTATGTGTAGAAATTAGGTAATATGAAAAATATAGTTTAGAAACAATGTAGGTGTTATTTACGGCTTCAAACGAACGATCAGGGCATTAAAATGCCCTTCTCCATGGGACAACAGCCATGACTGCATTTTTGAAAATGAAAATATGTACCGAATGTGCAGATCCAGAAGTTTTCAACGTTGGTTGCTTCCAGATCCGGAAGTTTCCAACGTTTAAAATTCTGCAATACTTCCGGGTGTGCACATCCGGAAGAAACTTATTTTTTTTCCTCTTAATTTTTGGTTTATTTATTTATTTATTATTTTTATACACTTTTAATTTATTTATTATACTTTGCATATTACATAGCTAGTAGAGAGGATCGTTTGATACACGGTCGGCCAGCGTAGCATGTCTCCGTAAGACGTGAGAAGGTGTAAGCTAGAGCCGAGACATCAGGCGCAGAGGATGTCCCAGTATAGCCTACCACATCACAAGCCACAGCTGAGGTACATCCTACACCACAACCTTCCACGACGCAGACCACTCCCACCACAGCCTCTGATTCTTCATCTCGGAGGCGTATGGTTAGTATTGGTTCATCATCTAGGGGTCCGACCGCACGCAGGCTCCACCCTACACATGCTCTTGTTCTTACATCTGCACATGTTTCTACACCACCTGTTGTTCCATCAACCACACCTCATGATGCACCCACTAAGGCAGCTCTTGTGGGTGATCACCCAACACATGAGGGTGACGACGATTTCGATGAGCTTGAGGGTTACCCCGGGGGGACCGTCTAATATGTCCATACTCTTGGGATACTCTGAGCATGGTGCTAGATATGTCTAGATAGTACAAGTAACTATTCTCGGTTTAGAATTGTTTTTTGCTGAAAATCGTTTCATTTCTAACATTGCTTTATTTGGAAATTTTTAGGAGAAGGATCCCTAGAAGTTCTATAACCATGGGGGCAAGGTCTTAGACATGGTTGCGGAGCTGCTCAGAGGGAACCAGAAGCCCGAAACATATATAATTTATCTTGATTGGATGACTGCTAAGGACATCTTTTACGACGCCTATGGTGATCACCGTGTGATGCGCCCATTTGATGAGGCATCGTTGTTCTCAGGATGGTTGGCATGCAGTTCGACCATCGTTGCTAGATACCTATCGGAGCGCGTCTTACGTCAGTTCGGTTACACACAGACCATCTCTATGATGCCTCTTGAGTCTGCTCCTCTTGGCGTGACCCGCAGGAGGATGTATGATATATATGTTAGCTTTCAGAACCATTTGGTACCGGAAGAGGCTGGGGAGACCAGGGACCCTAGAGACTAGAGCGTTGTTGCAGGGTACATCTCCTAGTTCTATATAGTTTTACATCCATTGATGGTGCCCACAGCTGAGGGATCGCCGCTCAGACCTGCTCATCAAGAGATATTAGAGGAGCAGCAGTCTCAGTTGGACCATACGCAGGATGTCTTGCCTCGCTGCCGTGAGATAGAGGAGATAGCGCGGGAGGCCATTGCGGCTGATCACCTCCCCGAGGGCTCTGGTGGCAGACTTGCCATGAACAAGATCCTTGAGATTGTTCGTGGGGCACTTCAGTACTGCCGATATCGAGCCAGGACGAGTGGTCGGGGAAAAGGAGCAAGGGAGCCATGAGAGATCCTTAGGACGACTGGTATGGGTAGAGGAACAGGGGAGCCAGACAGATCCATATGCATACGCAATAGTTTTTGTTTGATGTATTCTACTTTCTTTTTTTACATTTTTGTACTGTATTTTATATCATTTTATTATATACATTTTTGTATGATTATATTTATATCATTTTATTTTACATATTGTTATTTTCGAATGAATATTAAGTTGCGAAGATAAGTTAACATATGTTACAAACAAATAAAATTGATTTTCTAAAAAATAAAGTCTGATTTTATTTCGGATCTTTAGATCCGATGGAGCCATCCCGATATGCACATCCGGAACAAATGTAAAAAAAAAAAACATCCCTGTGTACATCCAAAATCTAGGGATATAAAAGGAAATTTAAGAAGTGTCATAGAAACTCAAAGGGTGTATTAAGAAATCCCCATTTTAATCAAATATGGTTTTATTGTCTATTGTTTAGGCCACATAATGTGTTTATACTACTATTATTATTTTAAGTACATTGAAAGCTTCAAATGTGTTTTCTATTTCTAATATTATTATTTTATAATGTATTTTCTATTACTATTATTTTACTCAATCTCATTAATCTTCAAACCATTCATCATTAAAAGTTTATTGGATCTATCTTTCTCCAAAATAATAGTATTTTTCTTGCAATAAAGGATGTCATTCTTAAAATGATCAAAGATATAGATAATGAAATTAATAAGAATAAAGACTTTTTATTACCATCAATCTTCATCTCAATAATTTTTAAGTCATCAATAAATTTGTAAAATAATGTTAATTTCTCTACGATGTATTTGGTCTCTACCATTCATATTGAGTAGAAATATCATTTTAAGCAGAAGCTGTGAGGTAAGAACTGAAGGTTGAGAAACACAAGAAATGAGGGTTTAAATTGAGTTTTACATTTTGTCCCTTTTTACAGAATTAGTAAGATAAATATAACAATGACAATAAAAATAAATGAAACAATTATTATTATCATTGTTCACTATTAACGAAGCTACTCCAGTCCACCCCTCAAGATGATTTGCCTTCTCAAAAAGACTTAAGCCATAATCATCAACGATTACAACAACAATGGATACCACCATTACCTTCTTGGGAATCTTGGCTCTCAAAGCCTCTCAAGGAATCAACCTCCAAGTTGTAAGAAACGCCTTTGACCCTCTCGAGTATCCAGACTATAGAAATGGTCACTCAAGGAATCAACCTCCAAGTTGTAAGAAAAGCCATTGGCCCTCTCGAGTATCCAGACTATAAAAATAGTCACTCAAGGAATCACAAGTTACCTTTAACACAACGGATTTTTCAAGCTACCTTCAATAAGTATTTACGCCACCTTTCATCAAAGGATTTTCTCATGTACACATAATGCTTCTAGTAACAAGATTACACAAATGATGTACATGAGCTAGTAAGTGTTTCTAGCAAGATGTGAGCACCAATTTCTTGCTTTCTAATACAAAACTATTTAAAGATAAATATCTAAGAGATTATAAATCACACTAGTTTTGTATTGCTTAAAATATTTCTTGATGAGCATTACGTCTTCTTTTCAAGAGCTTTAAGCTTCTTTCTAATGTACTCATTTCTTGAGCATATAATGCTTCTTCCAATTTAACCATTAAGATCAACTAAGTTACTATGCTTCACTTATTGATGTTTCACTTGACTAATTACACATGGTGTTAGCATATTGCATCATTGTACACTTATACATATAATAGTTTCAGCCTTTTCTCTGTTGAGCCACAACGACTTCTTTTCATATCTTCTTCAAGCTTCAACTAGAAGTATCTTCATAGCTTGCTTGCATTGTTGGGACATTGCAAACTTGAATTCTTCTTTAGCACATCGTAGAAGCTTCTATGGTATTTCATACTAGTTCATGAATCAACTTATTTGCTTTTTGATTAGCATCTGCATGCTTTGCTTAGCAACATTTCTTTAAGCCATTTTCAGCTTCATGAACACTCATTCAACTGTTCAACTAACCATATATTTCTTCAAGCATCCAAGTATTCAATTTATAGAACTTGAGGAAAATAGATTCGTTGGAGGGCGTCTTGGAAACATATTCCAACATCTAAATCACAATGTTCTTGTGAAGGAATGGTCAACATCATAGGACTGAAAAGTTGTCCTTGCACCATCTTATCCAGGTAGAGGTCGTAGAGATTTAGTACATTTAATATTTAGCATAATACCATTTTTATCTTCAGTTTATAAAGTCTTCAAAGGCTTCATATGTGTATTTGATGGAGCTTGTTATAGAAGAGTCATTCTTTCAATATTCAGAACCTAAGTCTTTAGAGTCTAAGATCTTCGTTCAGCAGAACCTTGTCATAAGAATCTTCAGCACTTGGTCTTCAAGAAGAATTATCTTCAGAGTCTTCAGAACACGTTTAATCAAAACCTTGTCTTCATAATATTCAGAATTGTAACATAAGAAGCACATTTCATGTAAAGCCTTCTAGGCTTACTTATAAAGTCTTAGTCAGAAACCTCATTACTAACATTCCTTAGAACTGTTGTATTAGAAACATTTATGAATCTTTAATTTATCATATGTTCAACATATGTTTTCTTCCAGAGTGTTGAGATCAGAATCTAATGACGTCACTTGTCCTCTTAAAAGAGTTAGAATCTTCATAATCCGTTCAATCAGAACCTTGTCTTCAGAATCTTCATAACTGTAACATAAGAAGCGCATTTCCTATAAAGTCTTCTATGCTTACTTATAAAGTCTCAGTCAGAAACCTCATTACTAATGTTCCTTAGAACCGTTGTATTAGAAACATTTCTGAATCTTTAATTTATCATGTGTTCAACATATGTTTTCTTCTAGAGTGTTAAGATCAAATTTTGATGACGTCACTCATCCTCTTATCGGAGTTAGAATCTTACAAGAAAACGCTACACACTAGATAGAAACCATAAAATAAAATTATTCTCATAGATAACATGTGCAGTTATCATCAAAACTAAAGGTCAGATGTAGAACTCAATCTTGTTCTTACAATTTCCCCCTTTTTTATGATGACAAACAATGTATTTTGATAGACAATTTATACAGGGTAATCCCAGAAACTTCAGATTCATAGTTAATCTTAACGAGCTCACCCTGAATCTGTTACTCTCAAAATTTATTTATGCCTGTTCAGAGTCTCCCCCTGATCCCAAAATTCGCAAAATTATTGTTGAAGTAAGATCATTCAAATAGAGAAGGAATACTTCTCAATGAAGTCTCATCAGAATTTAACTAGAACTGCCTGCTCTTCATCTTAGAATTTTGGCATGCTATCAGAATCATGACGATGTATCATAACTTGGTTTGTAATATTCTTGATTCTTCGCATCATGTATCAAAGTTAGGTTCTTTCATAAACTCACAAATGTCACCCAGAGGTGCACATACTAGCATGTCATCAGATAGTTCAAAACTTGAACAATTTTTGAATGACCATGTCTTAATCATATTTCCAAAAGGTTAACAACCTTTTAAATTCTAGATTCTAGTTACCATACTTTCAGAAAGTTCACAACTTCTAACAAATCTGAGGTATTCAAGTTACTCAAGACATTCTTTAGGATTCAACCTTTGTTTTTGATAATTTAGTGATCAACACTAGATATCAATATCATAAGATTGAGCTCATTTAAAGCATTCTTCATAAGTCAAATCTTTTGATTAATCATGTTTTCTAATTGATCAATTCTTATGATAGCTTCTGATAACTTGTTCTAACATTCAGTGAACGTTTTCAAAGTTCTGAATCAAATCTCAAACATATGGTTAGAAATAAACATATTTAAATTATGTTTTGGGAATAGATTCTTTAGATTAGGTATCAAAATAATATATCACTCCCCCCCCCCTTTTGTCAGAAATAAAAAAAGGTAAGGACAAAGAAAAATAAATACGATATAAACATAAATTCATTAATAAAAAAAATAGAAAAAAGAGAATATAATCAAAATAACAAAACTAAAAACTGGGATGGACCCTATTGTGCCTAAGGCTTAGGGGTATGAAGAGTCCATTGAAGAGGCTGAGTAAGCATATCCACAACTGTCTTGTCAAACTCTTCTTGTTTATCAAGTCTAGCTTTGATCATCTTCTGTTCGTTTTGCACATCTAGCAAAGTGTTCAAAACTTGAGGAATGATATCTTCTTCAGACAAAGGTGGCTCATTTGAATGTTTTTCATTTCTAATGGAGGTTTTTGCAAATCCTTTTTCAGTGACAACCGTTTCAACAACTTTCTCTCCCTTAGACTGACCATCTATTTCAAAAACTCTCTTGCTTCTTTTTTTGGATATTGCTTATTGTAACACCCCAAATTTGCCCTCTTCTTGTTTAGCATCATTATCATCTCATAATCATCATGAGCATACCATATCCTTAGCATGCGGCATAGAAAGATGAAGCATAGCACTCACATGTTCTAGCATAAGGCATATGATCGGTCATCCGGGAAAATCTGAACCTGCAGGTCAAAATCAAGAGCATGGTGATTTGGCAAGAATCTCACAGGATCATTTTGCAAGCTTGGTATCATGTTCAGAGCCCTAGAAGAAGAGAGGGAGGATCAAAATTTGCTTGAAACGGTTGGTGCCGGTCTATTCTTGAGGTTTCCCACCAAAGGGAGGGAAATTCAAATTTTCCTTGCGTTAATCGGTTAACGCATATGGTTAACCGGTTAACGGCTGCGAAATTTGAATTTCCAGCAGCAAGTTCAGCATGTGTGTTTTGACTCCATTTTCCAATTTTCTGATTTTTATTCATTTGAATTAAATTTGAATTTGAGAGAAGGATCTAGAGCATTTATCCAAGCCTCATTCCAATCCTAAATCCAAATCACTTTCTAAGCTAATGCCAAGCCATATTTTTGGATCCCAAACCAAAATTTTGGGCCCCAAACCTAAACCATATTTATTCCATTTCCCTCCAAACCAAAGGACCCTCCCTCATTTTTTTCACTCTCATTTTCTGATTTTTCATTCTTCTCACTCACAATTCTCTCACTTTTCTCTCCCAATTTTCCAAATCACTCAAAGTTCCTCTTTGAAGATCACATAACCTTGCCTTGAGGTGTGTAGATCTTGGAACTAAACCTCCATTCACAGCTTCTTTGCATCTTTTTGCTGGTTTTATTGGAGATTCAGATCTGGTTTGAGATCTAGAAGTGCTTTTGGATCCAAAATTCTGCATCAAGAGCTTGTTCTTGCATTTATTTTGCATGGAGTGTGGAGCTTAGCATCGGATCTTCAAAGTTTTGCGCGAGATCTCTCATTTTCAGCTCAATCAACAATTACCATAGCATACCTCAGCTTTGTAGGTTGGTTAATTTCAGATCTAGCTCTGTTTTTAGCTTATTTGCATGCTTGTGCTTTAAATTTACCATGTGCTTGTGTATTTGATTGTGTTGCATGAATTGATTGGTTGATTTGTAACCGGATCCGATTGTTATTTGTTCATGAGCGTAATGATAGGGATTAATGTGAATTGATCTTATTTTCCATGTATAATTGATTGCTGGTCTGGTGCAAGATTATTCGAATAAGCTGTTTTGAGTTGCTGTTTTTTGCAGGATTTGCTGCTGTTTTAACAGTGTTAATCGGTTAACGCATATGGTTAACCGGTTAACGCACCTGTTTCATGCGTATTTTGTGCAGGTTTAAACTGGTTAACCGGTTAACGCATTAGGTTAACCGGTTAACACTGAAGCAGAATGACTTTTTAGTGTTGTTTTGAGCTTGTTTGATCCCTTTGCTTGTTTTAATTGCCATGGATCATTACATGACCATTAAACATGATGTTTTAGGGTGATTTGCTTGCTGGTTGATGTATGCTTTCATGTTTTCGACGCGTAAGTCGTGTATTTGCAATGCTTGGCATTTTGTTTGATTCTTGTTTACAAGAACCTTTGAGCATGATTAATTCCATGATTGTTTTTGGTCAATTTGCTGGATTTTTGCTAACATTTCAGGGGCTATGGTAAGTGTGAGGTGTGGGAATTGAGTTCCACATCTCCAAATCTCATCTCTTTTTCTTATGCTTATTTGTGCTAACCCTTTGCTTGTTGGGCTTAGGCCTTTCTCACCTCTTCTTCTATCTTCTTATTCTTTTCTTCATTAGGGTAGAAACCTCACTAACCCTTAGGACACCCACGCATGCTAACACTTAAGATTATTTAGTCCCCCTTTAGATTTTTTCCGTTGAGATCCTTTTGGTTCTTCTTCTCTTCTCATCTCATAATTCTAAAAAAAACACTTTAATAAATGTGAAGTGATGCATTGATCCGTAGCCTTATTCCATGAGGTATGCTTGTAGTCTTCCCATCTTGGGATAGTACAAGTTTACCTTGTGATGCACAAGTCTGATCAAGGTATCTTCTTCATAAAAGAAAAGCATAAAAAACATTTCTTCATTGTAAATACAAAAAACACTTAATAAGTAAACAAGTTAGTGAGCTTAGGCCTTAATCTTTGGGTTCAAGTTTTGGGGATCTTCTCCTTACTTGAGGGTGCTTGTTCTATTATTTCATCTTGGAATGTAGTGGCAAGTGCACATTCCATTGATGAGAGCTTGAGTTCACTTCCTTGTGACACACTCATAAAAGCTTCTAAAAAACACCAACAAATAATAAGCGTCTTTCCTTCGGGAATTCTTTTCTCATCTCATTCGCTCCGTACGTGAACTTGCTCCTACTTGTCATTTTGCAAGACGGTTACACACTTGTCGTCCGAGTCTGCAACACCTGAGCAATGACATAGGCAGTTCAAGCCTTAATTCACAAGAAATTTCCTTTTAGTACCCCTAGTTAGGGGAACTACGGCGTCTCTGATCCTCATTATCCTGATGAGGTACGTAGGCAGCGGGGTAGGGCCTGTTCGAGCACAATCTTTATTTTCCCTACATTTTTTCTCTTTGTTTCTTATTTCAGTTCTCTTCCAGTTCCAGTTTCTTTTCATTTTCTTTTCTTTGCTGCAATTTTCATACCCTCACCCTTTGAAACAGTTTCTTTTGCAAGCGTGGATCCCGTCGGGTACGGCGGACGATCTGGGTGCTAATACCTTCCCAGGTCGTAACCGACTCCCGAACTCAGTCTCTTTGGTTCACAGGACCTGTGTCCTTCCTCTTTATTTCTTCTGGTTTGTGCAGCATTACCATTCCCTTTCTTCGGGATAAAAATGTCTGGCTGGCGACTCTATTCTTTTTCCGCGCCACTTTCGCATTTGTACCAGGATGGAAATCCGGGGAGCGACAGCTGGGGACTCTGCTGGGGACCGAACCCAGAATCTCTGGTTCCCCTGTGAGTCTCTCCTAGCGCTTGTTTGTTGCTGTTTCATTGGGTGATGTTTGCGTGTTGTGGCTTGTTGTGTTTTATTGTTGTTTATTTATCGCTTTATTTACAGCTTTATTTACGGTTTTCAGTCTTTATTTACTGCATCATGTATATACTGGACTGTCTGGACTGGTTTTCTTTGGTGGGATGGGTGTTACTTGTTCTTGAGAGATATGAGCCAAGTACCCGACTCGAGTGCACCATAGGACTTAGAGTGGTTCCACTTTGGCCTCATGAGATCTTGTCATGGGGGTAGTAGTGAGTTCCACACCCAGGTTGCGATTGTCTTGGAAATGTCTTGATTTGGGGATCTTCCTCTCTCATTACATAACCTTGACAGTTATGTGCAGCTGGGGACCGATCATTGAGAACCTTGTGGAAACATCCCTCTTTAGTGATGACAGTGGCAGCCCACATTTTGTGGCAAACCCATTCGCATCCGAGGGCCCACTTGGGGATCGCATAGGATGACCTTGTGTCCTGGACTCAGCTGAGGCCTCCCTGCGTAGTATATAATGCCAAACCGATTCCCTGATTTGGTCATGAGCCATTTCTCGGAGATGGTGACAGTATTATTGCTATTCGGCTTTGAGAGTCCGTGATGTCTGACCCGGAGCCTTTTACCAGTGAGTTGGGGGGTGTTTACAGGTGTACAGGAACCCATGACTTCAACATACACTCATCTATTTAGTGGTTCTTGTTATGATTTGTGGTCCCATGATGATGATTTTTGGTTTTATGGTTCTATGGTTCCGGAGTTCTGGTTTTCTGATACTGGTTTTCTTGAGTTCTTGTTCTGGTATCCTCGGTACTGTGGTCCTGAGATCTTCTTCTGTGAGTTGTGACTCAGTGGACTTTTGGTTTGCCAGTATTCAGAGGGGCCCTTGTCAGTGTCCGGTTCAGATGGTCCCAGTTGATCATATGCTTGCATTGCATTGCATTTGCATCATTCTTTGCATTAATTGTTTATGTTTCCCATTTTTCAAGTCATTGCTCATATCTGCTCCCAGTTCTGATAATCTAATCTCCATGGCAGAAATCAAAAGAGTTTCGAGAAAAAAGAATGTGCATTATACCTTTCTTCAGCCGGAAGTTAAAAGTGTTCAGAGGTTAGCGGGTCTAATGAACGATCAAGTCTTGGGCAGTTTCAAGAAAAGATATGGCCAGATACTGAAGTTCGTGGACAAGCCCACTGCAGACCAGAAGGACAGTCTGCATACCCTGTTGCAATTTTATGATCCTCTGTTGCGTTGCTTTGTTTTTCTAGGTTACATCTTAGCTCTGACATTGGAAGAGATCTCCAGCATGCTGAATGTGCCAATCAGAGAGACTTTGCCGTTCTACTGGTCAGAGGTTGTGCTTAGAGATGAAGATATAGCCAAGGTTTGCAGGCTGCCAGCTGCTTCAGTCAGGAAGGCTCTGCATGAGAGTGAAGGCAAAGGACTACCCTGGAGTGTGCTTATCCCAGAAGCTGAGAGGTATGCTACAGAAGCTAAGTGGAATGACTTTGGGGCTCTGCTTGCTTTGATGGTATATAGGTCCAGCCTGTTCCCTGGAGAGAAGGAGTTTTTCAGCTTAGAGGTGATCTCAATCTTTGCAAAAGGCAATCCAGTGCCGACTCTTTTGGGTGATTTCTACTTCAGTGTCCATTACAGAAATGAGAAGGGTAGGGGTTGCTAGACAGCTGCCTAAGTTAGGTGCCTTCAAGGAAATGAGGGACGAATGGAGGTGGTCCAGAAGACTGATGGGGTTGACTGCAGAAGATATTGCTTGGGGTTATGACAGGGATTTGCTAGGTAAGGAGTTGATGGTCAGTTGCGGAAGGTTTGCTGGAGTACCTTTGCTGGGAAGGAAAGGTGTCATCAGTTACTATCCAACATTAGCCAGAAAGCAGTTTGACTACCCTTTGAAAGATCCTCCTCAGATGGAAATGTTTGCTGAATCTTTGTACTTTCCTGCTGAAGGAAACAAAGAGCTAGTTCAACAAGCATTCCAAGCCTGGGCTCACAGGGTAAGAAAGGGGAAGAAAGACTTCGGCCGAGTTGATCCCAAGACGTATCCACCATATGCTGCATGGTTGCAAAGTCGTATAGAATCAGTCCTCATGCCTTTTTCAGTTGAGGCTCCACTTTATCCCCGAGAGGTGCCTAGTCAGAGCAGTACTGTTTCCTTGGAAGAGTACAAAAAGCTAGAAGCTCAGCTACATGAGGTCAGAGTGGAGAATACTGAGATGGTAAGCCTTTACCACCAAGCCAACAGGGCCAAGAACGAAGCTGAAGACAAGCTGCGGAAGCTCTGAGCCTCTCTAGAAGCCAAAGAGAAGGACTTTGCTGGTAGAGAAGCCCATTTCTACAGGTTGGGTATGATGGAAGCTCAAAGAGAAGCTGAGTGCAAGAACACTCTAAAGACTCTCAAAGATGCTCGTCAATCCATTGCTTGGCTGCAAGGCCAAAGGGATGAAGAGCAGAAGAAATTCAGAGAGAAAGAAGAGTTCTTTGAAGTTCAAATGGCCTTCAAGAAGGAGGAAGTGGAGCAAGTCCACACCATCCGGAGGGAGAAGACCCAACAGCTAGCCCAAAGTCAGTCAGCTCTGGAGGAAGCAAGAAAAGAGATTGAAGAGCTCAAGCTGAGAGCGGGTGTCAAGAAAAGCAGGGCAGAGGTGGCAGAGCCGGGGTCCTTAGCTTAGTTGTTTATTTGTGCAGACTACCTATAGGCTTGTTGTAGGAGTTTTGCTTTTATTTCTTTTGTCTTTATTTTATGTACTGGCTTGTAACCCTTCGGGGAATATTTCTGGTTGTATTCTGACTTTTAGCCCGCAGTGGTTTGTTCATATTCAGTATTAATGTGAAAGTTATCATTTTGAATGTGCAAGACTCGTTTGTCTGGATACTGCTAATGTCTGAACACTTACCAAAGAGAAAGTTTGAAAGCTAGTACTGAAAGTGATTTGTCTGAGATTAGATGCCAGAATTGGGGCATGCCAAATGCTTAAAATTGGGAACATGAACAGTTACATTGCATTGCATATAACCTGTTTGCTTGTTTTGCAGGTGTTGTCTCAGTTACTAACGTGTTTTGTGTTGTAGGCACTATAGCTCCCCGTAAAGTCAGGGAACAACCAGTTGCTCACCGGTATCCGACAAAGATTAACAGAGAACGAGCCATGGACCAGATGCAAGCGGACTTGGCAGATCTGAGACTGAGAATGGATAACTTTATGACAGTGATGGCTGGCATGGGGAAAAACCAAGAGCGTCTGCGGGAGATGATTGAGAACAGTCAACCCAGGAACACTGCTGCAGCTGCTACTGCTGATAATCGTACCGATGCGGGCGCACGTCAGGTCGAAATCCCTATTGCTCAACCAGGAGTGACAATAATCAATGATGGATTGAATAACATTCAGATGGACAATCATGACGACCAGTTCACTCTCCTGGACGAAGCTGAAGGTCAAGGAGCAGAGATGAACAAGAGGTTCGAAGAGATGGCTGAGCAAATCAGAGCTATTCAATCCCAGAGCTCCTTGGGATTTGACATAACTGATTTGGGCTTGGTTCCTGGGGTCAGGATCCCATACAAGTTCAAAGTTCCGACCTTTGAGAAGTATAATGGCACTGCATGCCCGAAGACCCATCTTCAATCGTTCGTGGGTAGAATTGTTGCTCACACGGATGATGAGAAGCTCTGGATGTATTATTTTCAAGACGGCTTGGTGGGAGCTTCGTTGGAATGGTACATGAAGCTCAGTAGAGTTAATATCAAGAGTTGGAAAGATCTAGCTGAAGCCTTTGTGAGGCAGTATCAATACAACATGGACATGGCTCCGAACCGCACGCAGTTTCAGCACATGGCTCAGACGGCTAAAGAAGGCTTCAAAGAGTATGCATAGAGGTGGCGCCAGCTGGATGCCCGAGTTCAACCACCGCTGCTTGAGAACGTAATGGCTGACATGTTTATGGGTACTCTGCAGGGTGTTTTTCTTGAAAGATTGGCGTCTAGTTTGGCTACTAAGTTCAACGATATTGTTATTGATGGAGAAAGAGTTGAGACATTGCTGAAAATGGGGAAGATACAAGACCCTAGTGCTAGCAGCTCAAACGGAGCGAGGAAAGCTTTTAGTGGACCTCCTAGAAGACGAGAAGGCGAGACAAACGCTGTATTTGGCCGAGGCCGGGGCCATGGTTATAGAAGACCCTACGAGCATGTGGCAGCTGTCTGTAACACCCCAAATTTGCCCTCTTCATTTTAAGCATCATATCGCATCATAGTCATCATAACATACCATATCTTTAGCATTTTGCATAGAAAAATGAGGCATAACACTCACATGTTCTAGCATAGGGCATATGACCAACCATCTGGAAGATTTGAAGCACTGCAAATAAAAATCAAGACCTGGCAAGAATCTCACAGGATCACTCTGCACAAGCTCTGTACCATGTTCAAAGCTTAAAAAGAATGAAAGGATCAAAATCAGCTTGAAACGGCGGGCGCCGGCATCATTTTTGAAGTTTCCCACCAAAAGGGGGGAAATTCAAATTTTGCATGCGTTAACCGGTTAACGCATATGGTTAACCGGTTAACAGCTGCGAAATTTGAATTTCCAGCAGCATTTTCAGCATGTGGTTTTGGCTCCATTTTCCAATTTTCTGAATTTTATTCATTTGAATTTCATTTGAATTTGAGAAGGATCTAGAGCATGTGTCCAAACCTCTTGCCAACCCTAGATCCAAATCACATTACCAAGCCATATTTTTTGGATCCCAAACCAAGATTTTGGGCCCCAACCCTAAACCATATATATTCCATTTCCCTCCAAACCAAGGGATCTCTCTCTCATTATTTTCACTCATTCTCTGAATTTTCATTGCTCTCACTCACAATTCTCTCACTTTTCTCTCCCAATTTTCCAAATTACTCAAAGTTCCTCTTTGAAGATCATACAACCTTGCCTTGAGGTGTGTAGATCTTGGAACTAGACCTCCATCCATAGCTTCATTGCATCTTTTTGCTGGTTTAATTGAAGATTCAGATCTGGTTTGGGATTTAGAAGTGCTTTTGGATCAAAATTCTGCATCAAGAGCTTGATCTTGCATTTATTTTGCATGGAGGGTGGAGATTAGCATCGGATCTTCAAGGTTTTGCGCGAGATCTATCATTTTCAGCATAATCAACAATTACCAAAGCATACCTCCGCTTTGTAGGTTGGTTTAATTTCAGATCCAATTCTGTTTTTAGCTTATTTGCATTGCTTGTGCTTTAGATCCACCATGTGTTTGTGTAATTGATTGTGTTGTATGATTTGATTGGTTGTTTGGTATCCGGATCCGATTGTTGTTGTTCATGAGCATAATGTTATGGATTGATGTGCATTGATCTATTTTTCCATGCGTAATTGAGTGCTGGTCTGGTGCAGCTTATTTGAATAAGCTGTTTTTGAGATGCTGTTTCTGCAGGTTTTTGCTGCTGTTTTTACAGTGTTAACCGGTTAACGCATATGGTTAACCGGTTAACGCCCTGTTTTCATGCGTGTTTTGTGCAGGTTTTGACTGGTTAACCGGTTAACGCATATGGTTAACCGGTTAACCCTGATGCAGAATGGATTTTCTGGGCTGTTTTGAGTTTGTTTGATCCCTTTGCTTGTTTTAGTTGCCATGAATCATTGTATGATCATTAATCATGATATTTTAGGATGTTTGCTTGCTGGTTGATGTATGCTTGCATGTTTTCGACGCGTAAGTCGTGCATTCGCAATGTTTGGCATGTTGTTTGATTTTTGTTTGCAAGGACCTTTGAACATGTTTAATTCCATGATTGTTTCTTGGTCAATTTGCTGGATTTTTGCTAACATTTCAGGGGCTCATGGTAAGAGAAGTGTGGATGTTTATCCACATTTCAACTTTTTTCATCTTTCCTCTTTTGTTATTTGAACTAACCCTTTGTTGTTGGGCTTAGGCCTTTCTCATCCCTTCTTCTATCTTCTTCTTCTCTTCTTCATTAGGATAGAAACCTCACAAACCTAGGACCATCCATGCATGTTAACACTTAGGATTATCCTATTTCCCCTTAGAATTTTTACCTTTATGTTCCTTTTTGGTTCTTCTTCTCTTCTCATCTCATAACTCTAAAAAACACTTTAATAAATGTGAAGTGATGCATTGATCCATAGCCTTATTCCATGAGGTATGCTTGTAGTCTTCCCATCTTGGGATAGTACAAGTTTGCCTTGTGATGCACAAGTCTGATCAAGGTATCTTCTTCATAAAAGAAAAGCCTAAAAAACACTTCTTCATGTAAATAACCAAAAACACTTAATAATTAAGCAAGTTAGTGAGCCTAAGCCCTAATCTTTGGGTTCAAGTTTTGGGGATCTTCTCCTTACTTGAGTGTGCTTGTTCTATTATTCCATCTTGGAATGTAGTGACAAGTACACATTCCATGGAAAAGAGCTTGAGTTCACTTCCTTGTGACACACTCATAAAGGCTTCTAAAAAACACAAACAAACAATAAGCGTCTTTCCTTCGGGAATTCTTTTCTCATCTCCTTCGCTCCGTCCGCGAACTTGCTCCTACTTGTCATCTTGCAAGACGGTTACGCACTCGTCGTCCGAGCCTGCAACACCTGAGCAATGGCATAGGCAGTTCAAGCCTTAATTCACAAGCAATTTCCTTTTAGTACCCCTAGTTAGGGGAACTACGGCGTCTCTGATCCTCATTATCCTGATGAGGTACGTAGGCAGCGGGGTAGGGCCCGTTCGAGCACAATCTTTATTTTCCCTACATTTTTCCTTTGTTTCTTATTTCATTTTCTTATTTCATTTCTTTTCCAGTTCCAGTTTCTTTTCATTCTCATTTCTCTTTGCTGCATCTTTCATACCGTCACCCTTTGAAGCAGTTATTTTCGCAAGCGTGGATCCCGTCGGGTACGGCGGACGATCTGGGTGCTAATACCTTCCCAGGTCGTAACCGACTCCCGAACTCAGTCTCTTTGGTTCGCAGGACCTGTGTCCTTCCTCTTTCTTTCTTCTGGTTTGTGCAGCATTACCATTCCCTTTCTTCGGGATAAAAATGCCTGGCTGGCGACTCTACCTCTTTCCGCGCCACTTTCGCGTTTGTACCAGGATGGAAATCCTCGGGAGCGACAGCTGGCGACTCTGCTGGGGACTGCACACCAGAGAATCTCTGGTTCCCCTGTGAGTCTCTCCTAGCGCTTGTTTGTTTCTGTTTCATTGGGTGATGTTTGTTTGATGTGGCTTATTGTATTTTATTGTTGTTTATTTACAGCTTTATTTACAGCTTTATTTACAGTTTTCAGTATTTATTTTCTGCATCGTGTATATACTGGACTGTCTGGACTGGTTTCCTTTGGTGGGATGGGAGTTACTGGTTATTGAGAGATATGAGCCAAGTACCCGGCTCGAGTGCACCATAGGACTTAGAGTGGTTCCACTTTGGCCTCATGAGATCTTGTCATGAGGGTAGTAGTGAGTTCCACACCCAGGTTGCGATTGTTTTGGAAATGTCTTGATTTGGGGATCTTCCTCTCTCATTACATAACCCTGACAGTTATGTGCAGCTGGGGACCGATCATTGAGAACCTTTGTGGAAACAACCCTCTCCAGTGGTGACAGTGGCAGACCACATTTTGTGGCAAACCCATTCGCACCCGAGGGTCCACTGGGAACTCGCATAGGATGGCCTGGTTCTCTTATAAGAACTCAGTTAAAGCATCTGGTCGTATGACATTAGTACTGTATCCTACGGGCTGAATGTGCTATTGTTTCTCGATTTCAGCACTTGAAGCTGGGGACTTATAAGGGATGCTTGTTTTTCCCGGACTCAGCTGAGGCCTCCCTGCGTAGTACATAATGCCTAACCGATTCCCTGATTTGGTCATGAGCCATTTCTCGGAGATGGTGAAAGTATTATTGCTATTCGGCTTTGAGAGTCCGTGATGTCTGACCCGGAGCCTTTTACCTGTGAGATTGGGGGGTGTTTACAGGTGTGCAGGAACCCATGACCTCAACATACACTCATTTGTTCAGTTATGATCTTTGGTCCGGTGAATAAGATTTGTGGTTCCGAAGTTATGGTCCTGGAATTCTGGATTTCTTGATACTGTGATTCTGATCAGAGGGTTGTGATTATCAGAGGGTGTGACTCAGTGAACTGTTGAGATTGCCAGTTATTCAGAGGGCTTTGTCAGTGGGCCAGTTCAGATGGTCCCCGTTGGTCATATGTTTGCATTGCATTGCATTTGCATCATTCTTTGCATTAATTGTTTATGTTTCCCATTTTTCAGGGCATTACTCGCATTTGTTCCCAGTTCTGGTATTCTTATCTCCATGGCAGAAATCAAAAGAGATCCAAGAAAAAAGAATGTGCATTATACCTTTCTTCAGCCGGAAGTTAAAAATGTTCAGAGGTTAGCAGGTTTGATGAACGATCAAGTCTTAGGAAACTTCAAGAAAAGATATGGCCAGATACTGAAGTTTGTGGACAAGCCTACTACAGACCAAAAGGACAGCTTGCATACCTTGTTGCAATTTTATGATCCCTTGCTGCGTTGCTTTGTTCTTTCAGGTTACATCTTAGCTCCGACATTGGAAGAGATCTCCAGCATGCTGAGTATTCCGATCAGAGAGACGTTGCCGTTCTACGGATCAGAGGTTGTGCTCAAAGATGAAGACATAGCCAAGGTTTGTCGGTTGCCAGTTGTTTCGGTCAGAAAGGCTTTGCAAGAGAGTAAAGGCAGAGGTCTACCCTGGAGTGTGCTTATCCCAGAGGCTGAGAAATATGCTACAGAAGCTAAGTGGAACGACTTTGGAGCTTTGCTTGCATTGATGGTATATGGGTCTAGCTTGTTTCCCGGAGAGAAAGAGTTTGTCAGCTTAGAAGTGATCTCAATCTTTGCAAGAGGCAATCCAGTGCCTACTTTATTGGGTGACTTTTATTTTAGTGTCCACTACAGAAACGAGAAGGGTAGAGGTGGTCCAGTGGTCTGCTGTGCTCCTTTGTTTGCCGAATGGTTCGCTAGACAGTTACCTAAATCAGGTGCCTTCAAGGATCTGCGAGATGAATGGAGATGGTCCAGAAGGCTGATGGGATTGACTGAAGAAGACATTGCTTGGGGTTATGACAGGGATTTGCTAGGAAAGGAGTTGATGGTTAGTTGCGGGAGGTTTGCTGGAGTACCTTTGCTAGGAAGGAAAGGTGTCATCAGTTACTACCCGACATTAGCCAGAAGGCAGTTTGGCTACCCTTTGAAGGATCCTCCCCAGATGGAGATGTTTGCTGAATCCTTATATTTTCCTGCTGACGGAAACGGAGAGCTAGTCCAACAAGCCGTTCAATCCTGGGATCACAGGAAAAGGAAAGGGAAGAAAGACTTCGGCCGAGTTGATCCCAAGGCATATCCACCATATGCTGAATGGTTGCAAAGGCATATCGAGGCAGTTCTCATGCCTTTTTCAGTCGAAGCTCCACTTTATCCTCGAGAGGTACCAAGTCCGAGCAGTACGGTTTCCTTGGAGGAGTACAAGAAGCTAGAAGCTCAGCTGCAAGCGGTCAGAGTAGAGAATGTTGAGATGGTAAGCTTATACCACCAGGCTAATAGAGCTAAGAAGGAAGTCGAAGACAAGCTGCAGAAGCTCCAAGCTTCCTTGGAAAACAAAGAGAAAGATTTTGCCGGAAGAGAAGCCCATTTCCATCGATTGGGTATGATGGAAGCGCAAAGAGAAGCCAAGCACAAGGAGACTTTAAAGACTCTCAAGAGCGCTCGACAGTCCATTGTTTGGCTGAAAGGCCAAAGGGATGAAGACCAAAAGAAATTCAAAGAGAAGGAAGAGTTCTTTGAGATTCAGATGGCTTTCAAGAAAGAGGAAGTGGAACAAGCCCACGCCATCCGGAGGGAGAGGACCCAGCAGCTAGTCCAAAGTCAATTAGCTCTAGAGGAAGCCAGGAAAGAGATTGAAGAGCTCAAGCTGAGGGCAGGTGTCAAGAAAAGCAAGGAGGAGGTGGCAGAGCCGGGGTCCTTAGCTTAGTTTATTTTTCAGACTACCTACAGGCTTGTTGTAGGAGTCTTGCTTTTATTTCTTTTATCTTTATGTACTGGTTTGTAATCCTTCGGGGAATATTCTGGGATGTATTCTGACTTTTAGCCTATAGTGGTTTGTCCCTACTCAGTATTAATGTACAAGTTATCGTTTTGAATGTGCAAGACTCGTTTGTCTAGATACTGCTAATATCTGAACACTTATCAAAGAGAAAGTTTGAAAGATAAAAAGTGATTGCCGAGATAGATGCCAGAACTGGGGCATGCCAAATGTTTAAAGTTGGGAACATGAACAGTTGCATTGCATTGCATATAACCTGTTTGTCTGTTTTGCAGGTGTCGCATCAATTACTAACGGGTTTTGTGTTTCAGGCGCAATAGCTCCTCGTAAGGTTCGAGAACGACCAGCAGTGCACAGATACCCAACCAAGGTTAACAGAGAGAGAGCCATGGATCAAATGCAGGCAGATTTGGCAGATCTGAGGCAGAGAATGGACAACTTCATGACGTTAATGGCCGGAATGGGGCAGAATCAAGAACGTTTGCGAGAGATGGTGGAGAATCAGAATCGGAACGCTGCTGCTGCTGCTAATGCTGATAATCATGCCGGTGCGGGCGCACGACAGGCTGGACCTCAGGTTATACAACCAGGGGCGACTGTAGTCAATGACGGGATGCATAACATTCATGTGGACCACCAGGATGACCAGTTCACTTTGCTTGATGAAGCCGAGGGTCAAGGGGTCGAAATGAACAAGAGGTTTGAAGAGATGGCCGAGCAGATCAAGGCTATTCAGTCCCAGAGTTCTTTGGGATTCGATATAACAGACTTGGGCTTGGTTCCGGGAGTCAGAATTCCGTATAAGTTCAAAGTTCCTACTTTCGAGAAGTACAACGGCACTGCTTGCCCAAAGACCCATCTGCAATCGTATGTTGGAAGAATTGCTGCGCATACAGACGATGAAAAACTGTGGATGTATTACTTTCAGGACAGTTTGGTGGGAGCTTCCCTTGAGTGGTACATGAAGCTCAGCAGGGTCAATGTCAAGAGCTGGAAAGATCTCGCCGAGGCCTTCGTGAAGCAGTACCAATATAACATGGATATGGCTCCAAATCGCACCCAGTTGCAACATATGGCTCAAACAGCAAAAGAGGGCTTCAAAGAATACGCTCAGAGGTGGCGTCAGCTAGCTGCCAGGGTGCAACCACCTCTGTTAGAGAATGAGATGGCCGATATGTTTATGGGTACCCTCCAGGGGGTATTTCTTGAGAGGCTGGCGTCGAGTTCAGCTACCAAGTTCAACGATATTGTCATTGCAGGAGAAAGGGTTGAAACGCTGTTGAAAATGGGGAAGATACAAGACCCCAGTGCTAGTAGTTCAGGTGGAGCGAGGAAAGCTTTTAGCGGACCTCCGAGAAGGCGAGAAGGCGAGACCAATGCTGTATTCGGCCGAGGCCAGAGTCGTAGTTACAGAAGACCTTATGGGCATGTGGCTGCTGTTACCATTCCCGCAGCTCCTGCGCAACAAATGTTACCTCCACCCCAACAACAGCAACAACAGCAACAACTTAGAGCCAACTACCAGCAAAGACCTTATCAGCCGAGGCAGGCTCGCCCAGCTAACAGGGTGATTGAAGCTATTCCGATGACATATGCTGCCTTGTTGCCGAGACTACTGGACTTGAACCTTATTCAATTGAGGACTTTGGCACCACCACCTCCTGGAGAGCTTCCAGCTGGTTATGATGTCAACGCGCGATGCGCTTTTCATTCAGGGGCACCCGGGCACTCAACCGAGAAGTGCAGGGCGCTACATAATAAAGTTCAAGATCTCGTGGATTCAAAGGCAATCAACTTTGCGCCACCACCGAATGTCCACTCGAACCCTATACCTAATCATGGCGGGGCAAGAGTTAATGCTATTGAGGGTGATGACAAGTTGAGTTTGGTGCTGAGTATTGAGGAGGTCAAGACGCCGTTGAAGGTGGTGAAAGAGAGATTGTTGAAGGGTCAAGTATTTCCTGGTTGTTCTCTCGATTGCGAAGACTGTGCGAGTGCTGTGAATGGCTGCGAGAAATTGAAGACGGGTTTGCAAGAGTTGATTGATGATGGATCTCTGCAATTTAGCAAGATTAGTAATGAAAAGGCTGATGATGTGTCAACCATTACTATCTTCTACGATGAAGCTGATATGCCCGTCAGACAAAGGCCGGTTACCACCTACGCTCCTCAGATTAGTCCTGTGACTATAACGGTACCTGGGCCAATGCCGTATAATGATGATAGAGCCATTCCGTGGCATTATGGTTCTGATGTCTATGTGGCGGGACAGAAGATGGAAAGTAGACCTGTTGCTGATTTGACCATTGAGAATGTAGGAGGTGTTGGAGGTTTTACTCGAAGTGGCCGTTTGTTTGCTCCTCCTGCACTGAGAAAGGATCCCGAGGCCGAAGCTTCATCTAAAGACAAAGGAAAGCAGACTGTGAATGATGAGTCGAATACTCCTGTGGCTGGGCAGGGGACTTTTGAGAAAGAGGTAGAGGAATTTATGAAGATCATCAAAAGGAGTGACTATAAGGTGGTTGACCAACTGAATCAGACGCCCTCAAAGATTTCTATCTTGTCACTGTTGATGTGTTCTCCCGCGCACCGAGAAGCCTTGCTGAAAGTACTTCAAATGGCTTACGTTCCTCAAGAGATTACGGTCAATCAACTTGAAGCTGTTGTCGGAAGTGTCAATGCTAGCCATGGCTTGGGCTTCACTGACAGAGATCTTACTTTGGAGGGAAGAAATCACAATAAAGCACTGCATATCACGATGGAATGCAGGGGCGCTGTGTTATCCCATGTTCTTGTGGACACAGGCTCTTCTTTGAATGTGCTCCCGAAGAAGGCATTGATGAAGCTTGACATTGATGGGGTTATCCTGACGCCGAGTGATCTGGTGGTTAAAGCTTTCGATGGTTCAAGAAGATCAGTTTTCGGAGAGGTTGAGTTGCCTGTCAAGATAGGCTCTCAAGTCTTCAAGAGTGTCTTCTATGTCATGGACATCCAGCCTGCGTATAGTTGCTTGTTGGGCAGACCGTGGATACATGCAGCTGGAGCCGTCACCTCAACTCTACACCAGAAGCTTAAGTATGTGGTGGACGGCCAAGTCATCACAGTTTGCGGGGAAGAAGATATATTCGTCAGTCACCTGTCGACATTCAAATATGTGGAAATGGACGGAGAAATTCACGAGACTTTGTGCCAAGCATTTGAAGCAGACGTCAGTATTTTGACTCCGGTGAAGAAAAACAACGAAGGCACGTCAATTCATTCCTACCGGGAAGCTAAAGAGGCCGTCCTATCAGGCAATGCCCAAGGCTGGGGCAAGCTACTGGAGGTGGAAAAGAAGGGTGACAAATTTGGCTTAGGGTATCAGCCTGGAGGGTCTACTCAGAGTGGTAAAGCTGTCGCATTCACAAGTGCTGGGTTGCTCAACCGTGATCAAATCTGTACGGCAAGTCAAGACGGAGATGGTGACAAGGACTGGGACAACAATTGGATCCGCCCGTGTGCACCCGGCGAGGAGCTAGGAAATTGGTCTGCTGAAGACATTGTTCAAGTCACCTGGCTCTCAAAGTAATCGTTTGTTTCCTTTTATTAGCATACTGCATTGTCAAGTCCAGCATTCTGCCCAAGATGCTTGGATCCATTGTATTGGGCCACCATGTTTTGTTTCGCATTGTTATTTTTGCTATGAAATAAAAGGACATTTTCAGACAAACTGTGTTCCCTTTCTTTGTTTTTAAACTTTTTCACAAAAAAACAATATAAAAATGGCAATGTGTTTTCCTTTTTTGCTTTGTGTTAGCGTCTCTTTTCAAAATAAGCAGATTCTGAATAAGCACATCATTTGTGCAGTGCCGATCATCCGGATTCCACGGATAACGTTCCTGCTATGACTATGCATGACTTTGATAATCCAGTCTACCAAGCTGATGAAGGGGTTGAGGAAGACTGTGACCTTCCTGAAGAATTGGTCAGATTGTTGAAACAAGAGGAACGAGTTATTCAGCCTCATCAAGAAGAGATTGAGATCATCAACATTGGCAGTGAAGATGCAAAGAAAGAAATCAAGATAGGGGCCAATCTGCAAGCCGATGTCAAACAAGAGCTGATCAGTATGCTGAGAGAGTATGTGGATATCTTTGCTTGGTCATATCAAGATATGCCAGGTTTAGATACCGACATCGTGATGCATAAGCTACCCCTGAGGGAAGACTGTCCTCCTGTAAAGCAAAAGTTGAGAAGAACTCGCCCGGATATGGCGATGAAGATCAAAGAGGAGGTACAAAAGCAGTGGGATGCCGGATTCCTTGCCGTGACTAGTTACCCGCCTTGGGTAGCTAACATCGTACCAGTACCTAAGAAGGACGGCAAGGTCCGAATGTGCGTTGACTATAGAGATTTGAACAGAGCAAGCCCGAAGGATGATTTTCCGTTGCCACACATTGATGTGTTGGTCGACAATACTGCTCAATTCTCAGTGTTCTCCTTCATGGATGGATTCTCCGGTTATAATCAGATAAAAATGGCGCCGGAGGACATGGAGAAGACAACGTTCATTACCCCGTGGGGAACGTTCTGCTATAAGGTCATGCCCTTTGGTCTGAAGAACGCAGGGGCAACTTATCAACGGGAAATGGTCACATTGTTCCATGACATGATCCACAAGGAGATAGAATGTTATGTGGATGATATGATTGCAAAGTCCAAAGACGAAGAGGAGCATTTGGTTAATTTGAAGAAGCTGTTTGACAGATTGATCAAGTACAAACTGAGGTTGAATCCGAACAAGTGCACTTTCGGGGTGCGTTCCGGAAAATTGCTGGGTTTCATTGTAAGTCAAAGGGGAATTGAGGTAGACCCTGCTAAAGTGAAAGCTATTCAAGATATGCCTGCACCAAAGACAGAAAAAGAAGTGCGCGGGTTCTTAGGTAGATTGAACTATATCTCTCGGTTCATATCTCACCTAACTGCCACGTGCGAACCGATATTCAAACTGCTAAGAAAAGAGCAGACGGTCAGGTGGAATGATGATTGCCAAAGAGCTTTCGACAAAATAAAGGAATATTTGCAGGAACCTCCAATTCTGATGCCTCCAGTGGAGGGGAGACCATTAATCATGTACTTGACCGTGCTAGAAGGGTCGATGGGGTGTGTGCTCGGCCAACATGACGAGTCTGGTCGAAAAGAGTACGCCATTTATTACCTTAGCAAAAAGTTTACCGACTGTGAATCCCGATACTCACTGCTCGAGAAAACTTGCTGCGCTTTGGTATGGGCTGCTCGCCGACTGAGGCAGTATATGTTGACCCATACCACATTTCTCATTTCCAAGATGGACCCCGTCAAGTACATCTTTGAGAAACCAGCATTGACCGGAAGGGTTGCTAGGTGGCAGATGATTTTAACTGAATACGACATCCAGTACACTTCTCAGAAAGCCATCAAAGGAAGTGTATTGTCGGAATACCTTGCTCAGCAACCTCTTGAGGATGACTATCAGCCGATGAGATTTGATTTCCCTGATGAGGACATCATGTACCTCAAAACAAACGATTATGAGGAACCACTTCCGGAGGAGGGGCCTGACCCTGAATCCAAATGGAAGTTGATGTTTGATGGGGCTGTCAATATCAATGGTCGTGGAGTTGGTGCCGTACTTATTACTCCTGAGGGTGTCCATTTACCCTTCGCTGCCAGAATTACTTTTGGCTGCACCAACAATGAAGCGGAATACGAGGCGTGTATAATGGGAATAGAGGAGGCAATTGATCTGCGGATTAAGAACCTCAACATATTCGGAGATTCAGCCCTCGTCATTAACCAAATTACCGGCAAGTGGTACACACATCAAGAGCATCTGATTCCGTACAGGGATTATGTTAGAAAACTGTTGACATTCTTCACAACAGTTGAACTCAAATACATACCACGCGACGAAAATCAATTTGCCGATGCTTTGGCTACTCTCTCTTCGTCAATTAAAGTCATGTGTTGGAACTTTGTGCCCAGAATTGACATCTCCAGGCTTGACTCTCCCGCTTATGCTTTCTCTGTAGACGCCGTGTCTGACGAGAAACCTTGGTATTTCGATATCAAGTTATTCCTGGAGAAGCAAGAATACCCAACAGGGGCATCTTCCAAAGACAAAAAGACCTTGAGACGACTCGCTGCTAGTTTCTTCTTGAACACAGACGGGGTTTTGTATAAGAGGAACTTCGACATGGTCTTGCTCAGATGCGTGGATAGACACGAAGCAAGCCTGTTGATGCAGGAAGTCCATGAGGGATCTTTTGGTACCCATGCAGGAGGGCACGCCATGGCAAAGAAACTGCTGAGATCAGGGTATTACTGGATGACGATGGATGCAGACTGTTGTTCATTTGCCCGAAAGTGCCACAAGTGCCAAATATATGCAGATAAAGTGCATGTTCCTCCTAACCCGCTCAACGTCATGTCATCTCCTTGGCCTTTCTCTATGTGGGGCATTGACATGATCGGGAAGATCGAGCCAACTGCTTCGAACGGTCATCGCTTCATTCTGGTCGCGATTGATTACTTTACCAAGTGGGTAGAAGCAGCGTCTTATGCCAATGTCACTCGTCAAGTGGTGGCAAGATTTCTGAAAAGAGATATCATATGCAGATATGGAGTGCCCGAAAGGATCATTACTGACAATGGTTCTAATCTCAACAACAAGATGATGGCAGACTTATGTCGGGACTTCAAAATACAGCATCACAATTCTTCTCCTTACCGACCAAAGATGAATGGTGCGGTAGAGGCAGCTAACAAGAATATCAAGAAGATTGTGCAGAAAATGGTTGTCACCTACAGGGATTGGCATGAGATGTTACCGTTTGCTTTGCATGGGTACCGAACGTCGATCAGGACGTCAACAGGGGCAACTCCCTTCTCTCTGGTCTATGGCATGGAAGCAGTCCTGCCTGTTGAAGTGGAGATTCCTTCACTTCGCGTGATGATGGATGTCAAACTGGATGAGGCTGAATGGGTGCGTGCTCGTTACAATCAGCTATGTCTAATTGAGGAAAAGAGATTAGCGGCTATCTGTCATGGTCAGCTTTATCAGAGGAGAATGAAGCGGGCATTCGATCAACGAGTACGTACTCGAGAGTATCAAGTGGGAGAGCTTGTATTGAAGAGGATCGTTCCTCCAGGTTCAGATAACAGGGGCAAGTGGACCCCAAACTACGAAGGACCATTCATAGTGAAGAAAGTATTCTCAGGAGGAGCGCTGATGCTCACCACTATGGATGGAGAAGACTTCCCATCTCCTGTTAACTCGGACGCAGTTAAAAAATACTTCGCATAAAGAGACCCGCTGGACACAAAAACAGAATGTAAGTCCAGGCAAGAAAAGGGCATCCCGGCGAGCTAAAAACAGAATAAAAAGCTCGGGCAAAAATTAGGGAAAATAAAAAAAAAAAAAAAAAAATAATAATAATAAATATGTACACCCGCTGAGTTGAAAAGCCGCATTGGACAGCTCAGGCAAAAAAGGGTATCCCGGTGGATTGAAAACCCGAGAGGGCGATCCACGCAAAATAAGGGAATAAGCGAACAACTGTGATCCGAGTTATCTGAACCACGTCATCGTTTTGTACAGTTTGACAATGTCAGAAGGATAGGAAGCAGTCCCCTTGTCCTCTCAGAAAGCCAAAACAGAATGGAGAGTCTTGAAGACATGCAGGTCATAGCAGAAATGGAACTCCTTGGAATGCCGCGTACGTTGCCATTAGGATAATTTCTTTTCTCAATTTTATAGTGGCTACCTCTTTCTAGGTGGTTGCTTCCTGATGTAAATCTTTGCCTATTTAGAGGCCATTCAATAAAAATAATATTCAGTCAAAAAGCTGTGTGTGTTTATTTTTGTTTGCAAAATGTCCTGAATTTTCGGCAAAAATAGCATTGCATCTAAACATGGTGATAATTTTGAAAAGAAAACTGACATGCAGGGAAACTGTAACCCTCTTTGAGCGTCGGGTGACGATGGATGAACCGATCATTCCATGCAAATCCCCGGGACACGCGTGTGTTTTCTGTTGTTGCAGGTTGCAGGTTGGCGTCGCATTCTCTCAAGCGATTTAATATTCCCCGGCGGAGTACCTCCCCAGCCGAGTACTTCCCCAGTAGGGTATCCCCCAAGCAGAGATTTCTTCTCCAACAGGTATCTGAAGCCTGGCATCTCCAGCAGAGATTTTCCTCCAAGCAAGCCTTGACAGCCGCCCAAGCAAGCTTTTTTTCCCCAGTGAAGTAGCATTTCATTCTTCCCCAGCGGAATATATCCAGCAGGTGCCCGAAAGCCTGACATCATCAAAGATGGAATTAGTAGTCCATTATCCCCATCAGAGTATGCCTATCAGGTACCTGAGAGCCTGATATCCCCTCAGAGTCTTGAGTTATCAGATGCTCTCCCCAGTCAGAGTGTTTGCCCAAGAAGCTTCTCCAGCCAAGTCTGAGGATGTTCCTGTTCCCACAGCGGTCATATTTGAGTTTCACTTCCGTCAGTGAAATATGTCCCCAGCAAAGTTGCCGTACTTTGGGTATTTGATGATGCAGCCAGGTATTCATCACCTCAGTCAGAATGTGTATCCAGACCTCTTGACTTGTATTACCCTGCAGAGTCGTATCTCTTATTGCCGATCAGGCATCCGTTTGTTGCTCGTCTGCAATCTTCAACACTTGTATGTGTTGTCTTTAAGCGGAGTTATCCCCAGCAATAATGTATCATGTTTTATTGCTGCTAGTTTGCATCTTTCAACACTCGTATGTGTTAGCTCGGTGGTATTGCTCGTTTGCTTTCCCCAGTAGAGTCTATATCTACTAGCACTCGTCTGTGCTCGCATCTTTATTTGATGCTCATCCTCTTTCAGCACTCGTCCGTGCCTTTTCCCCAGCAGTTTCCTCTTTATTTGAGGTACTCGCCAGCAATCTTCTGTGCTAGCATCTTTGTTTGATGACCATTCGCAGCTCTCGGCACTCGTCCGTGCTTGTTAGTCTTTGAAGTTTTCTCTCCCCAGCGAAGTTGCCTGTACTCGTTGGGGCGCGTATCTTCATGTGGTGCTCGTCCGCATCCCTGCAGCACTCGTCCGTGCATTTTATTTTCGATTCCTCTTTATTTGAGGCGTATCCCCAAGAAAGTGGCCAGTGCTCGTCCGTGCTCGCATCTTTATTTGATGCTCGACCGCATCTTTTAGCACTCATATGTGCTTGTTACTCCTTTGAAGGTTGCTCGGCGCCCGTCCGTGCCTGTTGCTCATCTGTTGCTCGTCCGCAACTCCTCAACACTCGTCTGTGTTTGATCGTATCGACTGCTCGTCTGCAAATTCCGGCACTCGTCTGTGCTTGGAGATGGCCCCAGCATCGTCCGCAACCTCCCAGCACTCGTCTGTGTTCGGTATGGGATCCTTCGCTGCACTCGTCTGTGCCTTGATATGTATTCTCCGCTGTTGCTCGTCTGCAACTGCCCAGCACTCGTCTGTGTTGGGTTAAAGCTCGTCTGCTTTTATTCCCCAAAAGTCGTTTGTGTTCTGAAGCTCGTCTGCTTTGCTTGGATACTCGTCTGTATCATCCTCAGCACTCGTCTGTGCTAGCTTACATCTGTATGTGAGGATTTGCTGTTTACCCTGGTATTTCTGTATTGCTACCTCAAATGCTCGTCTGTGTTTGAACTTCCGGTATTCGTCTATACCAGTGGCTGATACTCGTCTGTATCATCGCCTGAAACACTCGTCTGTGTTTCTCAGATCATCGTCTGATACTCGTCTGTATCATTGACTTAGGGCACTCGTCTGTGTTGTCTTGATGATCACCCAATACTCGTCCGTATTGAAGAGGTTTAAAATCCTGACAGTGGGAATTGAATGTCGAAATGGTTACCGGTCCTGGCGTAACAGGTAAATCCGAAGGAGGCTCGTCTGTCTCAAGCACCAATTATGGTAGCTGCACCTGGCGTAACAGGTTTGCTCAGAAGACTCGTCTGTCTTGTACCATATATCCGCGGATAATATATGAAGAAGGTTCGTCCACCTTGGTTGCATGTCTATCCCACAGACTTATATGCATTCCCGGAGCCTGCGTAAGGGTTATCCGAAGAAGACTCGTCCGTCTTATTCCACTTATCTGCGTGAGGATTAGTGAAGGAGATTCGTCTATCTCAGGCTACTTTGAAGTTCTTTAAGGGCTCGTCCGCTCTCTGCACCTGGCGTCACAGGGTTGTTAGAAGACTCGTCTGTCTCAGATTTTTGTCTTGAAGTGGTGGAGGACTCGTCTGTCCAGCTCCTGGCGTCACAGGATTGTTTGAAGACTCGTCTGTCAATTTGTTATTATTTCAGATATCAGTTCCAACTTGGAAGAAGCTCGTCCGCTTCTTTCTCCCCTGCAGTCCCCAGAGCGTCATCTGGACGGGTTTATTTCCCGGTGTTGCATTCTTCGTCAGAGTGCAAATTTCTGGTCTTCTTGGTATTCAATCACAGTTTATCTCGAATGTCCGATAGCCCGTACTATCGTCCTTTTCAGATTAACTGATGATTGAATAGGGGCAGCTGTAACACCCCAAATTTGCCCTCTTCATTTTAAGCATCATATCGCATCATAGTCATCATAACATACCATATCTTTAGCATTTTGCATAGAAAAATGAGGCATAACACTCACATGTTCTAGCATAGGGCATATGACCAACCATCTGGAAGATTTGAAGCACTGCAAATAAAAATCAAGACCTGGCAAGAATCTCACAGGATCACTCTGCACAAGCTCTGTACCATGTTCAAAGCTTAAAAAGAATGAAAGGATCAAAATCAGCTTGAAACGGCGGGCGCCGGCATCATTTTTGAAGTTTCCCACCAAAAGGGGGGAAATTCAAATTTTGCATGCGTTAACCGGTTAACGCATATGGTTAACCGGTTAACAGCTGCGAAATTTGAATTTCCAGCAGCATTTTCAGCATGTGGTTTTGGCTCCATTTTCCAATTTTCTGAATTTTATTCATTTGAATTTCATTTGAATTTGAGAAGGATCTAGAGCATGTGTCCAAACCTCTTGCCAACCCTAGATCCAAATCACATTACCAAGCCATATTTTTTGGATCCCAAACCAAGATTTTGGGCCCCAACCCTAAACCATATATATTCCATTTCCCTCCAAACCAAGGGATCTCTCTCTCATTATTTTCACTCATTCTCTGAATTTTCATTGCTCTCACTCACAATTCTCTCACTTTTCTCTCCCAATTTTCCAAATTACTCAAAGTTCCTCTTTGAAGATCATACAACCTTGCCTTGAGGTGTGTAGATCTTGGAACTAGACCTCCATCCATAGCTTCATTGCATCTTTTTGCTGGTTTAATTGAAGATTCAGATCTGGTTTGGGATTTAGAAGTGCTTTTGGATCAAAATTCTGCATCAAGAGCTTGATCTTGCATTTATTTTGCATGGAGGGTGGAGATTAGCATCGGATCTTCAAGGTTTTGCGCGAGATCTATCATTTTCAGCATAATCAACAATTACCAAAGCATACCTCCGCTTTGTAGGTTGGTTTAATTTCAGATCCAATTCTGTTTTTAGCTTATTTGCATTGCTTGTGCTTTAGATCCACCATGTGTTTGTGTAATTGATTGTGTTGTATGATTTGATTGGTTGTTTGGTATCCGGATCCGATTGTTGTTGTTCATGAGCATAATGTTATGGATTGATGTGCATTGATCTATTTTTCCATGCGTAATTGAGTGCTGGTCTGGTGCAGCTTATTTGAATAAGCTGTTTTTGAGATGCTGTTTCTGCAGGTTTTTGCTGCTGTTTTTACAGTGTTAACCGGTTAACGCATATGGTTAACCGGTTAACGCCCTGTTTTCATGCGTGTTTTGTGCAGGTTTTGACTGGTTAACCGGTTAACGCATATGGTTAACCGGTTAACCCTGATGCAGAATGGATTTTCTGGGCTGTTTTGAGTTTGTTTGATCCCTTTGCTTGTTTTAGTTGCCATGAATCATTGTATGATCATTAATCATGATATTTTAGGATGTTTGCTTGCTGGTTGATGTATGCTTGCATGTTTTCGACGCGTAAGTCGTGCATTCGCAATGTTTGGCATGTTGTTTGATTTTTGTTTGCAAGGACCTTTGAACATGTTTAATTCCATGATTGTTTCTTGGTCAATTTGCTGGATTTTTGCTAACATTTCAGGGGCTCATGGTAAGAGAAGTGTGGATGTTTATCCACATTTCAACTTTTTTCATCTTTCCTCTTTTGTTATTTGAACTAACCCTTTGTTGTTGGGCTTAGGCCTTTCTCATCCCTTCTTCTATCTTCTTCTTCTCTTCTTCATTAGGATAGAAACCTCACAAACCTAGGACCATCCATGCATGTTAACACTTAGGATTATCCTATTTCCCCTTAGAATTTTTACCTTTATGTTCCTTTTTGGTTCTTCTTCTCTTCTCATCTCATAACTCTAAAAAACACTTTAATAAATGTGAAGTGATGCATTGATCCATAGCCTTATTCCATGAGGTATGCTTGTAGTCTTCCCATCTTGGGATAGTACAAGTTTGCCTTGTGATGCACAAGTCTGATCAAGGTATCTTCTTCATAAAAGAAAAGCCTAAAAAACACTTCTTCATGTAAATAACCAAAAACACTTAATAATTAAGCAAGTTAGTGAGCCTAAGCCCTAATCTTTGGGTTCAAGTTTTGGGGATCTTCTCCTTACTTGAGTGTGCTTGTTCTATTATTCCATCTTGGAATGTAGTGACAAGTACACATTCCATGGAAAAGAGCTTGAGTTCACTTCCTTGTGACACACTCATAAAGGCTTCTAAAAAACACAAACAAACAATAAGCGTCTTTCCTTCGGGAATTCTTTTCTCATCTCCTTCGCTCCGTCCGCGAACTTGCTCCTACTTGTCATCTTGCAAGACGGTTACGCACTCGTCGTCCGAGCCTGCAACACCTGAGCAATGGCATAGGCAGTTCAAGCCTTAATTCACAAGCAATTTCCTTTTAGTACCCCTAGTTAGGGGAACTACGGCGTCTCTGATCCTCATTATCCTGATGAGGTACGTAGGCAGCGGGGTAGGGCCCGTTCGAGCACAATCTTTATTTTCCCTACATTTTTCCTTTGTTTCTTATTTCATTTTCTTATTTCATTTCTTTTCCAGTTCCAGTTTCTTTTCATTCTCATTTCTCTTTGCTGCATCTTTCATACCCTCACCCTTTGAAGCAGTTATTTTCGCAAGCGTGGATCCCGTCGGGTACGGCGGACGATCTGGGTGCTAATACCTTCCCAGGTCGTAACCGACTCCCGAACTCAGTCTCTTTGGTTCGCAGGACCTGTGTCCTTCCTCTTTCTTTCTTCTGGTTTGTGCAGCATTACCATTCCCTTTCTTCGGGATAAAAATGCCTGGCTGGCGACTCTACCTCTTTCCGCGCCACTTTCGCGTTTGTACCAGGATGGAAATCCTCGGGAGCGACACTGTCACAATTCCTGCAGCTCCAGTACAACAGATGCTACCTTCTCCTCCACAACATCAACAATAACAACAACCTCGTACCAATTATCAGCAGAGACCGTATCAGCCAAGGCAGACTCACCCGGCTAATAGGGTGATTGAAGCTATCCCTATGACTTATGCTGCCTTACTTCCAAGACTGCTGGATTTAAACCTGATTCAACTGAGGACTTTGGCACCACCACCTCCTGGAGAGCTTCCAGTGGGTTATGATGTCAACGCACGATGCGCTTTCCACTCTGGAGCACCCGGGCACTCGACTGAGAAGTGCAGGGCTTTGCATCACAAGGTTCAGGATCTTGTAGACTCTAAAGCAATCAACTTTGCACCGCCGCCGAATGTCAATTCGAACCCTATGCCGCATCATGGAGGGGCAAGAGTCAATGTTGTTGAGGGTGGTGACAAGTTGAGTCTCGTGCTGAGTGTTGATAAGGTGAAGACTCCTTTGAGGGTAGTGAAAGAGAGACTGCTGAATGGTCAAGTGTTCCCTGGTTGTTGTCTTGATTGTGAAGATTGTTTGAATGCTGTGAATGGCTGTGAGAAGTTGAAGATGGGTTTGTAGAGTTTGATTGATGTTGGATCCTTGCAGTTCAGTAAAGTTGGAAATGAAGAGGCTGATGATGTGTCAACCATTACTATTTTCTACGATGAAGCTGACATGCCTGTCAGAAGAGAGCTGGTTACGATCTATGCTCCTCAGATTAGTCCCGTGACTATCACCGTACCTGGGCCTGTTCCGTACACAGACGATAGAGCCATTCCCTGGCATTATGGCTCAGAGGTATATGTCGCTGGACAGAAGATTGAGAGCAAATCTGCTGCTGTGGACCCGACTGTAGAGAATGTTGGAGGTGTTGGGGGTTTCACCCGAAGTGGTCGTTTGTTCGCTCCTTTTGTGCTGAAAGGGGATCCTAAGGCCGAGGCTTCGTCCAAAGCCAAAGGAAAGCAGGCTGTGAATGATGAGTCAAGTACTCCTGTGGCTGGGCAGGGTACGTTTGAAAAAGAAGTCGAGGAATTCATGAGGATCATTAAGAAAAGTGACTACAAGGTGGTTGATCAACTGAATCAGACGCCTTCCAAGATTTCCATCTTGTCACTGCTGATGTGCTCTCCCGCACACCGAGAGGCCTTACTGAAAGTCCTGAAAATGGCCTATGTTCCTCAGGAGATCACTGTCAACCAACTCGAAGCTGTTGTTGGAAGCGTCAATGCAAGACATGGCTTAGGCTTTACTGACAGAGACCTCACGTCGGAGGGCAGAAACCACAACAAAGCACTACACATCACGATGGAGTGCAAGGGCGTTGTGCTGTCTCATGTTCTTGTAGACACAGGCTCTTCCTTGAATGTGCTTCCAAAGAAGGCACTGATGAAGCTTAATATTGATGGGATCGTCCTGACGCTAAGTGATTTGGTTGTTAAAGCTTTCGATGGTTCAAGAAGATCAGTTTTCAGAGAGGTTGAGCTGCCCGTCAAGATAGGCTCTCAAGTCTTCAAAAGTGTTTTCTATGTTATGGATATCCAGCCTGCATATAGTTGTTTGTTGGGAAGGCCGTGGATACATGCTGCTGGAGCCGTTACTTCAACCCTGCATCAGAAGCTTAAGTACGTGGTTGACGGCCAGGTCATCACAGTTTGTGGGGAAGAGGACATATTCGTCAGTCACCTATCGACATTCAAGTACGTGGAAATGGATGGTGAAATCTATGAGACTTTATGCCAAATTTTTTTGAAGCAGACGTCAGCATCCTGACTCCTGTGGAGAAGAGCATTGAGAAAGAGGGAACATCCATCCATTCCTACAGGGAAGCAAAATAGGTTGTGCAATCAGTCAGTGCCCAGGGCTGGGGCAAGCTATTGGAGCTGGAAAAGAAAGATGATAAGTTTGGCTTAGGGTATCAGCCTGGTGGGTTTACTCAGAGTGGTAAAGCTATCACGTTTACAAGTGTTGGGTTGCTCGACCACAGTCAGATCTGTACAGCAAGCCAAGAGGGGGATAGTGACGGAGACTGGGACAATTGGATCCACCCGTGTGCGCCCGGCGAGGAGCTAACAAATTTGTCTGCTGAAGACATTGTTCACGTCACCTGGCTCTCAGAGTAATTATTTTGTTTCCTTTTATTAGCATACTGCATTGTCAAATCCAGCATTCTGCCCAAGATGCTTGGATCCATTGTATTGGGCCGCCTTGTTTGTATTGCATCGTTATTTTGCTATGAAATAAAAGGACATTTTCAGACAAATTGTGTTCTCTTTGTTTTTTAAACTTTTTCACAAAAAATATAAAAATGGCAATGTGTTTTTCCTTTTTGTTTTTGTGTTAGCGTCTCTTTTTCAAAATAAGCAGATTCTGAATAAGCACATCATCTGTGCAGTGTTGATCATCCGAATTCCACAGATAACGTTCCTGCTATGACTATGCATGACTTTGATAATCCAGTCTACCAAGCTGATGAAGGGGTTGAGGAAGACTGTGACCTCCCTGAAGAATTGGCTAGATCTTTGAAACAAGAGGAACGGGTTATTCAGCCTCATCAAGAGGAGATTGAAATCATCAACATTGGCAGTGAACATGCAAAGAAAGAAATCAAGATTGGGGCCAGTCTGCAGGCCGAAGTCAAGAAAGAGCTGATCAGTATGCTGAGAGAGTATGTGGATATCTTCGCTTGGTCATATCAAGATATGCCAGGTTTAGATACCGATATCGTGATGCATAAGCTACCTCTTAGAGAGGATTGTCCTCCTGTGAAGCAGAAATTGAGAAGAACTCGTCCTGACATGGCGATGAAGATCAAAGAGGAGGTTTAGAAGCAATGGGATGTTGGTTTCCTTGCTGTGACTAGTTACCCACCTTGGGTAGCTAACATTGTACCTGTACCGAAGAAGGACGGCAAGGTCCGGATGTGCGTTGACTACCAGTATTTGAACAGAGCAAGCCCAAAAGATGATTTTCCGTTGCCACACATCGACGTGTTGGTGGACAATACTGCTCAATTCTCGGTGTTCTCCTTCATGGATGGCTTCTCTGGTTATAATCAGATAAAGATGGCGCCGGAAGACATAGAGAAGACAACGTTCATTACCCCGTGGGGTAAATTTTGCTATAAGGTCATGCCCTTTGGTTTGAAGAATGCCGGGGCAACTTATCAATGGGCGATGGTCACATTGTTCCATGACATGATCCACAAGGAGATCGAGTGTTATGTGGACGATATGATTGCAAAGTCCCGAGACGAAGAGGAGCATCTGGTCAACCTGAAGAAGCTTTTTGATAGACTGATCAAGTACAAGCTGAGGTTGAATCCGAGCAAGTGCACTTTCGGAGTGCGTTCCGGGATACTGCTGGGTTTCATTGTAAGTCAAAGAGGAATTGAGGTAGATCCTGCTAAAGTAAAATCTATTCAAGATATGCCTGCACCGAAGACAGAAAAAGAAGTGCGCGGGTTTTTAGGGAGGTTGAACTACATTTCTCGGTTCATATCTCACCTAACTGCCACGTGCGAACCAATATTCAAACTGCTAAGAAAAGAGCAAACGGTCAGGTGGAACGATGACTGCCAAAGGGCTTTCGACAAAATAAAAGAATATTTGCAGGAGCCTCCAATTCTTATGCCTTCAATGGAAGGAAGACCACTAATCATGTACTTGACCGTGCTAGAAGGGTCAATGGGGTGTGTGCTCGGCCAACATGACGAGTCTGGTCGAAAAGAGTACGCCATTTATTACCTTAGAAAAAAGTTTACCGACTGTGAATCCCGATACTCACTGCTCGAGAAAAATTGCTGCGCTTTGGTATGGGCTGCTCGCCGACTGAGGCAGTACATGTTGACTCATACCACACTGCTCATTTCCAAAATGGATCCTGTCAAGTACATCTTTGAGAAACCAGCGTTGACCTGAAGGGTTGTTAGGTGGCAGATGATTTTAACTGAATACGACATCCAGTATACTTCTCAGAAAGCCATCAAGGGAAGTGTATTGTCGGATTACCTTGCACAGCAACCTATTAAGGATGATTATCAGCCAATGAATTTGATTTCCCTGATGAGGACATCATGTACCTCAAAACAAACGATTATGCAGAACCACTTCCGAAGGAGGGGCCTGACCCTGAATCCAAATGGAAGTTGATGTTTGATGGGGCCGTCAATATCAATGGTCGTGGAGTTGGTGCCGTACTCATTACTCCTGAAGGTGTTCATTTACCCTTCGCTGCTAGAATTACTTTTGGCTGCACCAACAATGAAGCGGAATACGAGGCATGTATAATGGGAATAGAGGAGGCAATTGATCATCGGATTAAGAACCTCGATATATTCGTAGATTCAGCCCTCGTCATTAACCAAGTTACCGGAAAGTGGTATACGCATCAAGAGCATCTAATTCCATACAGGGATTATGCTAGAAAATTGTTGACGTTCTTCACAACAGTTAAACTTCAATACATACCACGTGATGAAAATCAGTTTGCCGACGCATTGGCCACTCTCTCTTCGTCAATTAAAGTCTTGTGTTGGAATTATGTGCCCATAATTGATATATCCAGGCTTGACGCTCCAGCTTATGTCTTCTTTGTAGACGCCATGTCTGACGAGAAACCTTGGTATTTTGATATCAAGTTATTCCTGGAAAGGCAAGAATACCCAACTGGGGCATCTTCCAACGACAAGAAGACCTTGAGGCGACTTGCTGCTAGCTTCTTCTTGAACACAGACGGGGTTTTGTACAAGAGAAACTTCGACATGGTCTTGCTCAAATGCGTGGATAGACACGAAGCAAACCTGTTGATGCAGGAAGTCCACGAAGGATCTTTCGGTACCCATGCAGGAGGGCATGCTATGGAAAAGAAATTGCTGAGATCAGGGTATTACTGGATGACAATGGATGCAGACTGTTGTTCATTCGCTCGTAAGTGCCACAAGTGCCAAATATATGCAGACAAAGTGCATGTCCCTCCTAGCCCGCTCAACGTCATGTCATCTCCTTGACCCTTTTCTATGTGGGGCATTGACATGATCGGGAAGATCGAGCCAACTGCTTCAAATGGTCATCACTTCATCTTGGTCGAGATTGATTACTTGACCAAATGGGTAGAAGCAGCATCTTATGCCAACGTCACTCGTCAAGTGGTGGCAAGATTTCTGAAAAGAGATATCATATGCAGATACGGAGTGCCCGAAAGGATCATTACTAATAATGGTTCTAATCTCAACAACAAGATGATGGCAGACTTGTGTCGGGACTTCAAGATTCAGCATCACAATTATTCTCCTTACCGACCAAAGATGAATGGTGCGGTAGAGGCAGCTAACAAGAATATCAAGAAGATTGTGCAGAAAATGGTTGTCACCTACAAAGATTGGCATGAGATGTTACCGTTTGCTTTGCATGGGTACCGGACGTCAGTCAGGACGTCAACAGGGGCAACTCCCTTCTCTCTGGTGTATGGCATGGAAGCAGTCCTGCCTGTTGAAGTAGAGATTCCTTCACTGCGTGTGATGATGGATGTCAAGCTGGATGAGGCTGAATGGGTGTGTGCTCGTTATAATCAGCTATGTATAATTGAGGAAAAGAGATTAGTGGCTATCTGTCATGGTCAGCTTTATCAGAGGAGAATGAAGCGAGCATTCGACCAACGAGTACGTACTCGAGAGTATCAAGTGGGAGAGCTTGTATTGAAGAGGATCGTTCCTCCAGGTTCAGATCACAGGGGCAAGTGGACCCCAAACTACGAAGGACCATTCATAGTGAAGAAAGTCTTTTCAGGAGGAGCACTGATGCTCACCACTATGGTTGGAGATGACTTCCAGTCCCCTGTTAACTCGGACGCAGTTAAAAAATACTTCGCATAAAGAGACCCGCTGGACACAAAAACAGAATTATAGTCCAGGAAAAAAGGGCATCCCGGCGAGCTAAAAACAGAATAAAAATCTCGGGCAAAAATTAGGGAAATAAATAAAAAAATGTACACCCGCTGAGTTGAAAAGCCACATTGGACAGCTCAGGCAAAAAAGGGTATCCCGGTGGATTGAAAACCCGAAAGGGCGATCCACGCAAAACAAGGGAATAAGCGAACAACTGTGATCCGAGTTATCTGAACCACATCGTTTCACACAACTTGACAATATCAGAAGGGTAGGAAACCGTCCCCTCATCCTCTCAGAAAGCCAAAGCAAAATGGAGAGTCTCGAAGACATGCAGGTCATAGCAAAAATGGAACTCCTTGGAATGCCGTGTACATTGCCATTAGGATAGTTTCTTTTTCTCAATTTTATAGTGGCTACCTCTTTCTAGGTGGTTGCTTCTTGATGTAAATCTTTGCCTATTCAGAGGCCATTCAATAAAAAGAATATTCAGTCAAAAAGCTGTGTGTGTTTATTTTTGTTTGTAAAATGTCCTGAATTTTTAGCAAAAATAGCGTTGCATCTAAACATGGTGATAATTTTGAAAAGAAAACTGACATGCAGGGAAACTGTAACCCTCTTTGAGTGTCGGGTGACGATGGATGAACAGATCATTCCATGCGAATCCCCGGGGCACACTTGTGTTTTCTGTTGTTACAGGTTGCAGGATGGCGTCACATTCTCAAGCAATTTACTCTTCCCCAATAGAGTGTTTCCCCAAGCAGAGATTTCTTTCCCAGCAGGTAGCTGAAAGCCTGACATCTCCAGCAGATTTTTTTTCCAGCTAAGCCGTGGCAGCGGCTCAAGCATTTTCTTCTTCCCCAGTGAAGTAGCAATCCATTCTTCCCCAGCAGAGTATGCCTAGCAGGTACCTGAAGGCCTGACGTCACCAGAGTTGGAATTATCAGAATTCTATCCTCAGCAAGAGTCCTTTCCCAGCAGGTGGGACTGAAAGCTTGATATCCCCTCAGAGTCTTGAATCATCATATGCTCTCCCCAACTAGAGTATTGTTCAAGCAGCTTCCCCAGCCAAGTCTGAAGATGATCCTGTCCCCACAGAGTTCATATTTGATTTTCACTTCCGTCAGTGAAATATTTCCCAGCAAAGTTTCCATACTTTTGGGTAATGTGATGATACAGTCAGGTATTCATCACCTCAGTCAGAGTGGGTATCCAGACCTCTTGACTTGTCTTCCCCTGTAGAGTTGTAACTCTTGTGGCCGATCAGGCATTGATCTACCGCTCGTCTGCGCTCCTCAACACTCGTCTGTGTTATCCCTAAGCAAAGTTTTCTCCATCAGGGACATATTACTGCTTTATGGATGTTCGTCCGCATCTCTCAACACTCGTTTGTGTTAGCTCTGTGGTATTGCTCGTTTGCTCCCCCAGCAGTGGTTTATGATTACCTTGATTTTGCTCGTCTGCAACTCCTCAACACTCGTCGGTGTTCTGATACGATATTTGTTGTTGCTCATCTGCAAGTTCTCAACACTCGTCTGTGTTGTGATACCTTATTTACCGTTGCTCGTCTGCAACTTTCAACACTCGTCTGTGTTTGGTATCGGATCCTTTGCTGCACTCGTCTGTGCCTTGATGTATTTTCTGCTATTGCCCGTCTGCAACTGTCCAGCACTCGTCTGTGTGTTTGTTTGAAGCTCGTCTGCTTTTATTCCCCAGAAGTCGTCTGTGTTCTGAAGCTCGTCTACTTTGCTTGGATACTCGTCTGTATCATCCCCAACACCCGTCTGTGTTATGCTTGTATCTGTATTAGGGATTTGCTGTTTATCCTGATATTCTTCTATTGCTGCTTCAAATGCTCGTCTGTGTTTGAATTTCTGGTATTCGTCTGTACCAGTGGCTGATACTCGTCTGTATCATTGCCTGAAACGCTCGTCTGTGTTTCTCAGATCATCGTCTGATACTCGTCTGTATCGTTGACTTATGACACTTGTCTGTGTTTATCTTGATGATCATCCAATACTCGTCTGTATTGAAGAGGTTTTGAATCCTGACAGTGGGAATTAATGTCAAAATGGTTACCGGTCCTGGCGTAACAGGTAAATCCGAAGGAGGCTCGTCTGTCTCAGGCACCAATTATTATTGTTGTTGCACCTGGCGTCACAGGTTTTCTCGAAGAGGACTCGTCTGTCTTATACCATATATCCGCTGATAATATATGAAGAAGGTCCGTCTACCTTGATTGCATGTCTATCCCACAGACTTAAGTGCATTGCCGGTCCTGGCGTAACAGGTAAATCCGAAGGAGACTCGTCTGTCTCATGTTATGTGAAATGTTTTGAGGACTCGTCTATCCAGATCCTGGCATAACAGGATTGTTTGAAGACTCGTCTGTCAACATGATCTTATTCCGGATATCAGTTTCAACTTGGAAGAAGCTCGTCTGCTTCTTTCTACCCTGCAATCCCCAGAGCATCATCTGGTTTGGTTTATTTCCTGGTGTCTCATTCTTCGTCAGAGTGCAAATTTTCGGTCTTCTTGGTATTCAACCACAGTTTATCTTGAATGGTCGATAGCCCGTACTATCGTCCTTTTCAGATTAACTGATATTGAATAGGGGCAGCTGTAACACCCCAAATTTGCCCTCTTCTTGTTTAGCATCATTATCATCTCATAATCATCATGAGCATACCATATCCTTAGCACGCTGCATAGAAAGATGAAGCATAACACTCACATGTTCTAGCATAAGGCATATGATCGGTCATCCGGGAAAATCTGAACCTGCAGGTCAAAATCAAGAGCATGGGGATTTGTCAAGAATCTCACAGGATCATTTTGCAAGCTTGGTATCATGTTCAGAGCCCTAGAAGAAGAGAGGGAGGATCAAAATTTGCTTGAAACGGTTGGTGCCGGACTATTCTTGAGGTTTCCCACCAAAGGGAGGGAAATTCAAATTTTCCTTGCGTTAACCGGTTAACGCATATGGTTAACCGGTTAACGGCTGCGAAATTTGAATTTCCAGCAGCAAGTTCAGCATGTGTGTTTTGGCTCCGTTTTCCAATTTTCTGATTTTTATTCATTTGAATTAAATTTGAATTTGAGAGAAGGATCTAGAGCATTTAGCCAAGCCTCATTCCAATCCTAAATCCAAATCACTTTCTAAGCTAATGCCAAGCCATATTTTTGGATCCCAAACCAAAATTTTGGGCCCCAAACCTAAACCATATTTATTCCATTTCCCTCCAAACCAAAGGATCCTCCCTCATTTTTTTCACTCTCATTTTCTGATTTTTCATTCTTCTCACTCACAATTCTCTCACTTTTCTCTCCCAATTTGCCAAATCACTCAAAGTTCCTCTTTGAAGATCACATAACCTTGCCTTGAGGTGTGTAGATCTTGGAACTAAACCTCCATTCACAGCTTCTTTGCATCTTTTTGCTGGTTTTATTGGAGATTCAGATCTGGTTTGAGATCTAGAAGTGCTTTTGGATCCAAAATTCTGCATCAAGAGCTTGTTCTTGCATTTATTTTGCATGGAGTGTGGAGCATAGCATCGGATCTTCAAAGTTTTACGCGAGATCTCTCATTTTCAGCTCAATCAACAATTACCAAATCATACCTCAGCTTTGTAGGTTGGTTAATTTCAGATCTAGCTCTGTTTTTAGCTTATTTTCATGCTTGTGCTTTAAATTTACCATGTGCTTGTGTATTTGATTGTGTTGCATGAATTGATTGGTTGATTTGTAACCGGATCCGATTGTTATTTGTTCATGAGCGTAATGATAGGGATTAATGTGAATTGATCTAATTTTCCATGTATAATTGATTGCTGGTCTGGTGCAAGATTATTCGAATAAGCTATTTTGAGTTGTTGTTTTCTGCAGGATTTGTTGCTGTTTTAACAGTGTTAACCGGTTAACGCATATGGTTAACCGGTTAACGCACCTGTTTCATGCATATTTTGTGCAGGTTTGAACTGGTTAACCGGTTAACGCATTAGGTTAAATGGTTAACACTGAAGCAGAATGACTTTTTAGTGTTGTTTTGAGCTTGTTTGATCCCTTTGCTTGTTTTAATTGCCATGGATCATTACATGATCATTAAACATGATGTTTTAGGGTGATTTGCTTGCTGGTTGATGTATGCTTTCATGTTTTCGACGCGCAAGTCGTGTATTTGCAATGCTTGGAATTTTGTTTGATTCTTGTTTACAAGAACCTTTGAGCATGATTAATTCCATGATTGTTTTGGTCAATTTGCTGGATTTTTGCTAACATTTCAGGGGCTATGGTAAGTGTGAGGTGTGGGAATTGAGTTCCACATCTTCAAATCTCATCTTTTTTTCTTATGCTTATTTGTGCTAACCCTTTGCTTGTTGGGCTTAGGCCTTTCTCACCTCTTCTTCTATCTTCTTCTTCTTTTCTTCATTAGGGTAGAAACCTCACTAACCCTTAGGACACCCATGCATGCTAACACTTAAGATTATTTAGTCCCCCTTTAGATTTTTTCCGTTGAGATCCTTTTGGTCCTTCTTCTCTTCTTATCTCATAATTCTATAAAAAAACACTTTAATAAATGTGAAGTGATGCATTGATCCGTAGCCTTATTCCATGAGGTATGCTTGTAGTCTTCCCATCTTGGGATAGTACAAGTTTACCTTGTGATGCACAAGTCTGATCAAGGTATCTTCTTCATAAAAGAAAAGCATAAAAAACATTTCTTCATTGTAAATACAAAAAACACTTAATAAGTAAACAAGTTAGTGAGCTTAGGCCCTAATCTTTGGGTTCAAGTTTTGGGGATCTTCTCCTTACTTGAGGGTGCTTGTTCTATTATTCGATCTTGGAATGTAGTGGCAAGTGCACATTCCATTGATGAGAGCTTGAGTTCACTTCCTTGTGACACACTCTTAAAAGCTTCTAAAAAACACCAACAAATAATAAGCGTCTTTCCTTCGGGAATTCGTTTCTCATCTCATTCGCTTCGTACGCGAACTTGCTCCTACTTGTCATTTTGCAAGACGGTTACGCACTCGTCGTCCGAGTCTGCAACACCTGAGCAATGGCATAGGCAGTTCAAGCCTTAATTCACAAGCAATTTCCTTTTAGTACCCCTAGTTAGGGGAACTACGGCGTCTCTGATCCTCATTATCCTGATGAGGTACGTAGGCAGCGGGGTAGGGCCTGTTCGAGCACAATCTTTATTTTCCCTACATTTTTTCTCTTTGTTTCTTATTTCAGTTCTCTTTCAGTTCCAGATTCTTTTCATTTTCTTTTCTTTGCTGCAGTTTTCATACCCTCACCCTTTGAAACAGTTTCTTTTGCAAGCGTGGATCCCGTCGGGTACGGCGGACGATCTGGGTGCTAATACCTTCCCAGGTCGTAATCGACTCCCGAACTCAGTCTCTTTGGTTCGCAGGACCTGTGTCCTTCCTCTTTCTTTCTTCTGGTTTGTGCAGCATTACCATTCCCTTTCTTCGGGATAAAAATGTCTGGCTGGCGACTCTATTATTTTTCCGTGCCACTTTCGCGTTTGTACCAGGATGGAAATCCGGGGAGCAACACTTATGCACCATGCACGTCTGGTGACTTAACCAAGTCGGTGATTATGCCCATTTTAGCCAACTCTTCTCCATGGAGATATTTCCCATTTACAATTTCTTGTACGACTCTAGGGTTTAGCATTTCTATAATCTTATTTTTCAATAAGAATGGCATAAATTAACCTTTCGTGAGTGTTGTACCCCAAAATTTTCCCTCCCACAATCAAAGAAATGTGTCCCTAGAGTTCCCTCAAGGTTCACAAGGTTCATAAAGTTCACAATTGGTCAGAAAGTTTGGGAGTTACCTCAATCAAAGCCACCTCCTAAGCAAAGGATCCACAACTAGGGTTTTGAGTTTATCTGAGATAAATGGACTTACAAGAATCCCCATGTCAAATTTCAGGGCATTCCCAATAAGTTTGACCAGTCAGATGATCAGATATGCAAAAATCAGTCAAAGTAGTTAAAAACTCAAACTGAGGTCAACTGTGGTCAAATTAAAGTCAAACTTCAAGATTTTTTGCCAACATCAATTTTATGAAGTAAAATTCATCATTTGATAAAGGGTTGATTATGATTCATCAAGGAAGTTTCAGATCATCAAGAATCAGGAGTTTCTAAATTAGGGTTTTCTTAAGAAAAGTCAACTGAATTTTGACCAGCCATAACTTTCATATGCTTCATAAAATATTTCCCATACAAAGCTTATTTTGAAGGAAATTGAATTCTCTACAACTTTGTGTCTCACAAGCCAAGCCTAAAAATGCTTCATTTGGAATGTATGAGCTAAAACATTACAGGTCATTTCAAAAGTCAACAAAAAGTCAAGTTTTTCCAAAGGGCATAATTTGAAAATGGTAAATGATATGGACATGAGACAAAAGATGTTTGTTAGAGGACTCTTTAAGCTTTCCAAAATGTCCAATAACACCTTCATAGCCTTAAAATTTAGGGATTTATGTCTTGTCAAAGTTGAGAGATGTTTAAGGGATGTATGAAGAAAATAAGGGCTTAAATCTAATTTTTTCCAAATGGGCTTGTAAATTTGCAATCCAATCTTCATGGTAACATCAAGCACGACCCAATGCCAAAGATTTCTGATTTTTATTATTTATTTACTATTTATTTGAATTTTATTCATTAAAATTCAATTTAAATATATAAAAAATCAAATGAGGGATGAAATCTTTGATTGGAAATCATTGAGATTATATTTAGAATGATTGGAAATTATTTGAAATCAGATTAAATCAAAATAGAAAGGTTTGGTGTGATTTTATTAACATTTATGGTGATTGATTTCTTCATGATCAAGTTATTCAAAAAGCCCACAAATCCACCAATTTTTCTGACCTAATTCATTAACTATAAGTGGATGAAGTCAACCAAACACAAGGACACGATTTTTGAGCAGCCAAGAAGGACTTTGAAGCTTTCAAATTTTACAAAAAAAACTCTATTCGGATTCTTGCTTGCAGGTCATATCCAAGTGATTTGAAGGTTTAAAAATGATCCTTGAGGGTCCTTGATACTATCCCAATCATCGGCATCATCATATACATCTCCAATCATACAAACCGAATTCGTTTTTGTCACATTTTTTGAAATTTTCGATTCCTTCAATTTACGCATCATAAATTAATTTCGTTTGTTTAATATTGTTTGTGACAATGTGTAGATGCTTTATGGGCTAATTAATTTGAAGTTTGATGCATATTCGGCCAACCACCATTGTTAGGATTCTTGAGGTCGATGGTAGAAAGCTTAGCCTTGGAGGTACTGGACCTGGGTTTGATTCTCAGGTCCTTTATTTTGTATATTCTCTGTTTTTTTATTGTTTTCTTTATTATTATTATTTCAAATAAATTTTTTCTAATTAATTAAAATCAACTAATAATTAGCTATTATATTAATCATAAAATGTTTTCTTAAAAAATACACTTCCACTAATTATTGTTTTATAATAGTTTTCTTATTTATTTTTTTAAGTTGTAAATAAATTAATATTTTTCTAACAAAAAAAAAACTATTAATATTATTTTAATTAAATCCATGTTTGTTTCTTTAATAATAATTATGTATATAATTAAATTTTCTTTATATTTTCATAAATTAATAATTTTTGTATATATTTAGTTTTTGTATATTATGATTTATAATTAATTAAATTTAGATTTAAGTAAATCCTTTTTTTAAATCCTTTTTTCCTAAAAAAAACCTAATTCTAATTATAACCCTAATTTCATAAAGAATTTAATTATTTATAGTTATTTTATTTAATTATTTACTTAGAATAATTTCTTTTGCTTATTTATTTTATTTAAATTTATTAAAAAAATGTATAGGTTGTTTATATTATAATTTATTTTTCTCGCTTGATTATTATGTAACTGCCCATAAGCCATGTAATAGCGTAGATTTTATATTTCCGTATTTTATTTATTTTATTTAATTGTTTGGTTAGTAAATAGGGAGTGTGAAACTAATTGTGATTAAATAAACTTAGATAATTAATTAAGATAAATATTTGAAAATAAATATTCACACATGTAAGTCGATCTAAGATCGTCGTCTGCACTTCCTAGGGTATCCCTCTTGGTTGCCTTATTTAAAATGGTCAACTCCCTCGAATATAGGGGTGTTTTAAGCAAAGTCCCTTCAAACAGAAAAATCATCAAGTCCCTATAAACTTAAAAGATCGAGTCCCTTCGAAGTTGCCTACGATAATGATCTTGTCCCTTCGAATAAATGATGATAGTCCCTACGAATTGCTAAAGAAACCACTACAAGTTGCCTTCATTGACCATACGATGACCCTACGCTTGTCCCTTAATAAATCTAAGGTAATGACTACCTATTCCTTAATAATAGGGATAGTCTTACCCTCGAAAGGACATATAAGAACATGAATGACTTAGTCTAGGGTAGGTACCTCATAGTTACTTGCTCACTCTTCAAAAATACTTTTCACACCTCACAATATTTTCAAATATTTTCAAACAAGGCTTTGTATACATCCATATGAGGATCATTACAAAGTACTTAGAAAATTTCTAATCACACACTACACTTTTCAAAAACATTTAAGTGAGCTAAGTAACTAAGAGCTCATGGATAACCATGGATATAAAGGATACTAACACCTTCCCTTTATATAACATACCCCCCGAACCCATGTCTTTTCAACATGGTTTTTCCTGTTCTTTTATGTCCCTTCCATATGGATAAAATAAAAGTCGGTGGCGACTCTTGCTATCCGCAACATTTATAGAAAGTCAGTTCTCCCACCGTGTTACAGAACTGGCGACTCTGTTAGGGAGTTACTAAGTAAAAGAGGGGTACCCTTAGGAATTAGATCACTTAATTATTTGTCTTGTTTGCTTTACTTTCTTGTTGGGCTTAATATGTGAAAGATCCTAACCCGGATCTAGTGTACCCTAGGTAAATGACAATAGACCAAGGAAATTGTACGGTGTATACCAATATGGTTGATCTGGTGGCCATAGTTAGTGTGACTTCTGTCGCTCCCGGGATTTTCATCCTAGTACAAACGCGAAAGTGGCGCGGAAAGGTTAGAGTCGCCAGCCAGACATTTTTATCCCGAATGAATGGGAAAGGTAATGTTGCACAAACCTGAGGAAGAAGGAAAGGACAAGGCCTTTGCGAACCAAAGATCTGAATTCGGGAGTCGGTTACGACCTGGGAAGGTATTAGCACCCCAGATCGTCCGTCGTACCCGACGGGATCCACGCTTGCTTGTTTGTTTCAAAGGGTGAGAAAATATAATTGCTGCTGAATAAAACCGTTACTGGAACTGGAATGAGAAATGAGAAAGGAACTGGAAAAAGAGAATGGAAATAAGGGGGAAATGTAGGGAAAATAAAGAATGTGCTCGAATGGGCCCTACCCCACTGCCTACGTACCTCATCGGGATAATGAGGATCAGAGTCGACGTAGTTCGCCTAACCTAGGCGGGAACTATTTGTTTGTGTTTTTTACAGCTGGAACTGCGTATGTCTATGCTCAGGTGTTGCAGGCTCGTCTGGTACGAGTGCGTTAACCGTCTTGCATGCGAGACAAGTAGTCGCGAGTTCGCGTTATGAGTGAATGAGATGAGAAGAGAAGTTCCCGCAGGATAGTCGCTTATTGTTTGTTTTTGCTTTTATGAGTTTTGTATGAATTTGGCACAAGGAAGTGAATTCAAACTCTTTTCCATGGAATGTACACTTGACTCTACATTCCAAGATGGAATAATAGAACAAGCATACCCAGTAAGGAGAATTTATCCAAGACTGGTTTCCTAGGATTAGGGTTTAAGTTCACTAGCTTGTTGAACTTTATTAAGTGTTTTTGTTGCTTCTGTGAAGAAATATCTTTTAAGTTTTTTTCTTTGTGAACAATTCCTTGATGAGACTTGTGCATCATGATGGACAAGCTTACACCACTCCAAGATGGAATGAATGCAAGTGTTTCATGGAATAAGGCTATACACAAGGAATCATTTCATTTTATTTGTTAAGTGTTTTTGGATTTTGTTTGAAGATAAGAAGAGAATGACTCAAATGGGAAAAGGGACAAAAACTAAGGGGGACTAAGACACAACCCTAAGTTATTTATTATGCACAAAGGGAGATCCTAATGGTTAGTGAGGTTTTTCTAATCCTAAAGATAAAAAGGAAAAGAAAAAAGGAAAAAGGATGCAACTTACTTCCTAAGGAAGATAAGTTGGTCCTAACAATGGGGAATCCTACCAATCACAAATATGGAAGGAAAAATGAATTAAAAAGCCTAAAAGAAATGCATAAAAAATAAAGGATAAAGTGAAGTAAACTTACCTCAATCTTCCCCACTACAAAACAAGTGTTAATGCACATTTTTATTAAAAAGAATAAGGCAAACACACATTAATTAAATCCTAATTAAATTCTAAGGCACCTTAGACCTAAACTAGACTCTATTTTAATCCTAAAGGAACTAGAAAAACTAGGACAAAAAATACAGCACCTATTACAGCCCCTATTACACAAACAGCCATGAAAACAATGCATGATACAACTCAGCTTTTTACAGCCAGCATGCAGCATGAAAAAGTAGGTGTAGAAAGTTACAAACAGCATGTACACATAACAAACAGCACACATTTTACAGCACCTATATGCAAAAACAGCTATGAAATGCAAAAAATCCAGAATTGCTTATTTTCATTTTTTAATGCACAAACATAATGCATAATGCACCAAATTGATCATGAACATACATTTGAACATGGATTAATATATACAAACACAAGCACATGAACATTATTGAATATTATGCAAGAATGCATCACATGGACTATGCAACAAGTAATGCAAAAATGAATCACATGAACATGGCATATGAACATGATGATCTTTGATTATGAATATGCAACATGATGGCTCAAAAATAATGCTAAACTTAATACAAAATTCAGAATTAAATTGATATGGATGATGTGATCAAGTATGCAACGAAATGCAACCGAATGCACAATTGTGCAACATGCAAAATGCAACATACATCAACATAATGGAATGCAAAAAATGAATTAATGCAATGCAAACATGTAAAAACAGAATGCTACATGATTATTATGTGTCAAATAATGCACAAACATGGTAACAACATGCAAGAATTTAAGCTATGCACAAAGAAGCACAAAAACGCATAATACGCAACACGAACGGAATCGTGTCGAAACGACTCGAAACGGGGGAATGAGCTACTGGAAATGGACTCAAAAATTCCCTAAAATCACTACCTAAACATACATGAACATTAGAGGCACTAGGAAGCAAGATTGAGCAAGAAAATAGGCTAAAAATCCAAAAATGAACAGCGTTAACCGGTTAACCATATAGGTTAACCCGTTAACGGGCAGAAAAATACAGCATTTTGGCCAAAAACGCGTGCGTTAACCGGTTAACCAAATGCGTTAACCGGTTAACCCTGAACAAAAAGTGAAAAATGCTTTTGAAATAAGTGCTTTTGGCCACAATCTTCCTTCTAAACAATCCTAACCCCCACCTAATCATGCTAACACAAATTTCTACTCAATTGGAGCTTATTTACACATGGTAGAACCTATATCTATTAACACCTTAAATCCAAATTCAACCAAAATCACAAATCATAAGCAAACATAATCGAAACGGAATTGATTTTAAACAAAGCGAAAAGCACTTAAAGAATGCCAAAAGTGGCGAGATGGAGAGAATAACTTAAAGAAGAAATGATTAAGATCACCAACCTACGAAGCGGAGGAGTGCTTCGGTGATTGTTGCGAGAATCGGAGCTTGAATCGAAGAGAAAACCGAAAACCGAGAAATCGCAAAATAAATGCGTTCTTGAGATTGAATCTTCGTGTGCTTCCGATAATTCGATAATCCTCAACAAAATCACTAGCTTCTTCTTCTACGATCCACAATTAATGGAGGTTGGAGGCTTAAGCTTCAAGATCTTCAAGTTTCAATGTGAAACTTGAAGAGCTTATTCAAAGAAGCTTTGGTGAAAGGAGGGAAAATGGAGGAAAAGTGAGAGAGAGAAAAAGTGATTATGAAAGAAGTGAAAAATTTGGAATTGTGGGAACCCCTCTCAATGAAGTGATTAATGGTTATATAGAGATTAGGCTAGGAGCTAGGTTTGGGTTTGGGGCCCAAAAATTAGGTTTGGGATCCAAAATTAGGTTTGGAAGTTAGTTAGGGTTAGGGTTGGAAAAGGGAATATTCCTTGGAATATTCCTTGGAACACTCTAGAAGATGGTAGAACATGGTGGAAGCTTCCAAGGGAAATGGAGTGGAATTGAAATGGAAAAATGAGATGGAAAGAATGAAAGGAAGTGTGGAAAGAAAGTGGAAGGAAAAGTGGAGGGAGATGCAAAACCAACTAACTTTTCAAATGATTTTTCTTTTTGATTTTCTTATGACTCCTTAATCATTTCTTGACCAAATTTGAACCATAGGATCATTGTAACCCTAATTTTAAGATCTCGATCTTAAAAGTCCGGAGTCGACCCTTTTTACCTAGCCCGATTGCCTTTTCTCCAATTCCTCGATTTTCCGTCGTCCGGCCAGTCGAACCCCTTCCAAAATGAACTTGTGGACGAGATTTGAACCCTAGGCACTTGACATCATATATAAGTCAAAGAAATCCACTTCGAATCAAAAATTTATGTAGAGGCCCTGTAGAAATGAAACCCTAATTCGGCTCTTTTCCCTCAAGAAGTATTGCACTGCTTGCCTCCTTCAATCAAACCAAAACTTTCCATGACTTGTGGCTTCAAGTGAAGACTTGTGGGATATTGTGAACCCTTTGCACAAGGTTGAGAAGCTTTGTGGCCCTTCGGTAGCCTCTTCATAACTTTCGGTTGCTCCGATCATTGATCACATACCCACGCCTCGGCTATGCTATATATGATGCAATGTTTTTGGTTATTTTATGAATCCATATATGCAAAATGCTATGCAAAATGTTGAGGAAATGAGAGGGCAAATTTTGAGGTATTACAGCTGCCCCTATTCAATCAACTGCAGACCTGAACGGATGATTGCAACAACTTTTAGGCGTTCAAGGTATGGAGTGATTGAATACTCGAATAAAACCTGAAAATTTGCACACCGAGGGTAATGGAAATGCCATCTGCCCATTTATTTATTTATGTATTGTTTTGTTTTGACCTCTGAATAGGTAACGGGGATAGAACCAGGTGGAATGGAATCAATGCAATCACCGCGATCACTGAACGAATCAAAACCACAACGAGGGTGCCTGTTATCGAAACAGGATTTAGCGCTACAATCAACCGATTTGCGACTCAAATAAGATCAACCAATCTAACACGGAGATGGTATCAACCGATCCACCCCGGAAACGCGAGAATGTAATATCATCCGATTTACAACTCGAAGAGAAATGATATCAACCGATTCATAACTCAAATATGATCAACCGATCTAACACGGAAATGGTATCAACCGATCCATTACCAAGAAAAACGAGAATGTAATATCATCCGATTTACAACTCGAAGAGAAATGATATCAACCGATTCATGACTCAAATAAGATCAACCGATCTAACATGGAGATGGTATCCACCGATCCATAACCAAGAAACGCGAGAATGTAATATCATCCGATTTACAACTCGAAGAGAAATGATATCAACCGATTCATAACTCAAATATGATCAACCGATCTAACACGGAAATGGTATCAACCGATCCACCCCGGAAACGCGAGAATGTAATATCATCCGATTTACAACTCGAAGAGAAATGATATCAACCGATTCATAACTCAAATATGATCAACCGATCTAACACGGAAATGGTATCAACCGATCCACCCCGGAAACGCGAGAATGTAATATCATCCGATTTACAACTCGAAGAGAAATGATATCAACCGATTCATAACTCAAATAAGATCAACCGATCTAACAGAAATGGTATCAACCGATTCATGACTCAAATAAGATCAACCGATCTAACACGGAAGTGGTATCAACCGATCCATAACCAAGAAACGCGAGAATGTAATATCCTCCGATTTACAACTCAAAGAGAAATGATATCAACCGATTCATGACTCAAATAAGATCAACCGATCTAACTAGGAAATGGTATCCACCGATCCATAACCAAGAAACGCGAGAATGTAATATCCTCCGATTTACAACTCAAAGAGAAATGATATCAACCGATTCATGACTCAAATAAGATCAACCGATCTAACTAGGAAATGGTATCCACCGATCCATAACCAAGAAACGCGAGAATGTAATATCCTCCGATTTACAACTCAAAGAGAAATGATATCAACCGATTCATGACTCAAATAAGATCAACCGATCTAACATGGAAATGGTATCAACCGATCCATAACCAAGAAAAACGAGAATGTAATATCATCCGATTTACAACTCGAAGAGAAATGATATCAACCGATTCATGATTCAAATAAGATCAACCGATCTACACGAAAATGGTATCAACTGATCCATTATCTTTGCACTGAAACGAGACCATTGTACTTAAATGGAGACTCGAAAGAAACGGGATCGTTGTACTTAAACGAGAGCCCAAGACGCGACCATTGTACTGAAACGGAGACGCAAAAACAATGAGACTGTTGTACTAAAACAAGACTCAAAGACAAGACCATTGTACTTAAATGGAGACTCGAAAGGAACAGGATCGTTGTACTTAAACGAGAGCCCAAGACGCGACCATTGTACTGAAACGGAGACGCGAAGAAATGAGACTGTTGTACTGAAACAAGACTCAAAGATGAGACCATTGTACTTAAATGGAGACTCGAAAGGAACGGGATCGTTGTACTTAAACGAGAGCCCAAGACGCGACCGTTGTACTGAAACGGAGACGCGAAAAAATGAGACTGTTGTACTGAAACAAGACTCAAAGACGAGACCATTGTACTTAAATGGAGACTCGAAAAGAATGGGATCGTTGTACTCAAACGAGAGCCCAAGACGCGACCGTTGTACTGAAACGGAGACGCGAAAAAATGAGACTGTTGTACTGAAACAAGACTCAAAGACGAGACCATTGTACTTAAATGGAGACTCGAAAAGAATGGGATCGTTGTACTTAAACGAGAGCCCAAGATACGACCGTTGTACTGAAACGGAGGCATGAGAACATGAGATTGTTGTACTGAAACAATACTCAATTGGGGATAACAACAAAACTTGGTAGAAGCATCCATCCTGGGAAATGAAATTGCATTCTGTGGGGAACATATCAATCTGATGGGAGATATAACAGGTCTCATGTGATATACCTCAAAACTAGCCCCTGCTGGCATGCATATGTTTGAATTTATGGCGTAACGCTCCATGATGATGGAAATGCTACACTTTGGGGATGCAGACGCAATGATGATTATGCGAATGATAATGCAAAGAAGATCTCCTGATAAGGAGACTGCAGGTAATTCCAGATAACTTGGCTAGGGAGAAACGATGATCACTGCATTGATCTGGCTCATCCTGATGAGGAGGAAACAACTCTGCGGGGAAAGTTGTTAATAATTCACTGGCTCTGAATAGCCGCCACTGCCAAAAATAAATTGGACCTTGAGATTGGAGCGCCAAGACCCTGCTGGAAGGGGACCCTTCTTGAACTTTGATGGGGAAGTGAGGACTTCCTAACTTGGTTGCGAACCGAAAGTATGACACTGCTGAGGAAGCAATTGCTGGGGAGGCAAGACACTCCTTATACTGCTGAAAATTGCCCCTGTTTGAAGGGAAACTCCTGCTTGGGGATAACACCCACCTTCTGCTACCTTGCTGGGAGAAATTTCGACTTCCACATTACTGGGGATGACGGGTGATATCAATGATAAAGCTTCCTGCTGAAGATAAAAGCTCAAGCTGCCACATGCTGGGGATAAGAGATAAATCCTCTCATGTTGGGAATGTAAGGCGTCTCATGCCGGGGATGAGAGACGATGATATCCTTCTGCTCAAGAAGTAATCTTCCATTTGCCGCACTACTGGAGAAGGGATTGTCTAATGAGACTTGCTAAGGAATTTTGATCAATGAAGCTTGCTGATGAAATAACTCTTGAAGTACTGTGCTGACAATGGCTTTGCCCCTAGCCCCGGGTTGATAGATCGTCAACTAATCATGATTGAACAAAGGTTCTCTGAAATTTTCAACTCGCCTCAGAATAAGGTCCATCGGAAGAAAATGTCTCAAGAGGATTTTACAGAAAACATGACATATAAAATGCCTCAGTGTCTTCAAACTCTTGGAGAGATTCGTTGGATCTCGAAATAACTGCCCCAGAATGCATGGTCTGTGCGAGAATTGGCCTCGCAAGGATTCATGAAAAGCCTCATATCACTGTGAGATATTCTGCCCCAGTATATTGAACTCCGGATAGGTGCTTTTGATAAACCGTCTTCGGGAGAGAGTAACTTCTAGTGCTCTTGGGGTGGCCTGCCCCAGTACGAGCCTTGAAGTGATCACCTCTGAATGACTGTGCTTTGAAGAAAACACCCAGATTAATTGTTCTTTGAGAGATTGGATCTCGAAGTAATTGCCCCAGTTTGGCTAAAATTTGAATGCATGCATCAGACTAATGGCTCTTTGAGAGATCTGTATTTCGAAGTGATTGCCCCAGCTTGGTTGAATTTTGAAGAGATTGCTCGACATGATTTCCCCAGATTAGTTGGCTCTTATCACGACTGCTGGGGAAGTTCCTACTCATTGGAGTTTATTGGAAAAGTGCACCTCGACAGATTGTCCTTCGGAAGTTTCAGACTTCTCAACTTGGCAAGATTAAGCTTCTGGACTGAGATTCCATATGTAAACTTTTATGATGCCAAACAAATATATGCAAGCAGAAAATGTTTATTCTAAGAATGAAAATTCTAATGCAACACACGTGTTAATCTTGAAGTTTTACTGTAAAAAGATGTCACCAACCTTTGTGAGTGAATCACTGGTTAAGATACGACATTAATAATTTTTTTTTTAATAGAAAGCATGCACATGCAACACCAACAAAGATCTTTCAACATTACTCATAGGAGTCAGGAACGCAGTCTCGTGGTAGTACGCTCTCAAAAATAACCCTGTTTCAGTTAGGACTTTTGAGGGTTGTATCGTGGCCTGGTTCACGGTTATAGAAACAAAAGATATAGGCTCGAAGTTTATTTGTGCCCACCCATCTCCGTGATGTTCTCCATTCCTATATTCAGCTAGCTTTCACAAGCGCTCCCTTTTCAAAAAGGGTTTTGTAGTGGTTGAGGAACCAATTACACTTACGGTTTAAGCACCACTCAGGTTGTTGTTTGGAGTCAGTCACCCCTCTTATCATTGGTGTCTGTGCCACACAACTTTGTTCTTGTTCAAGGATCTTTCTTGTGTAATTCTTTTTGTCTTTTGCTTTTGCATTATTTTTCTTATCCCTAACTTTTGCCTGGACTGATTCTTGTGAATCTTTGATTGCGAAGTCCAGCGGGATGCCCTATTTTTTTGCCTAAGTCGCTTGTTTTCAAGTTTCGACTTAGCGGGCCCTTTCATCATCATTTTTTTTTAATTATTTTTTGAACAAATCGTGTGACACTGTCTGTCTTGATTGCTTTGAAAGGGTCGTGACTGCCTCATTCTCTGGTCAATGATTAATAACCAATGTGGTTTCCGGTCTTTGGACTCTTTATTGGGATAACCATTGTGGTTTCGGGTCACTGGACCTCTTGATTTGGTAAAACGAAAGATAATGGATCCTCATATGTACACTCTTTTTTTGAAATTTGAACGCTAGGTCAAACTAACTGACGCCTACCCTGCCCCTGGGTTTAGTGCAAGGTCTTTTCATGCAAAAAGAAACTCCTACTTCAAGGCTCAAATGGGTTGGCGAGGGTCTATCTCCCTTATATCTCCGGTATTTAGGATTTGAAACAATGCCTGTACATCGTCAACAAAATCTTTCTCAAAAGCACACAATTAGAGATTTTTGCGTTGTCATTTCGTCATCCTCCCTCATAGAGTTTAAGCACGACAGTTGGTATTGCAATGCACATACACAAAATCATGAGTGAATACGAATGGATTACTTCAAGAAAAACATGTGCATTATATTATGATTAACATTCAAAAACAAATAAGTTTCATGCATGCATACAAATGTTTAAACAAACAATATAAACTACAAATGAAAAATGCAGTAAAGAAGCTGAACATTGCCGTCATTGAGGAGACTTGACTCCGTATGGACTTATTGCTTCTGAAGATCCCTTTGCATATTGGGAGACCCATTTGATGAGGAGACTTCAATATGTGAGCAGACTTTCTGGCATGATGACCTTTGAATCGATCAACTTCGGGACCTTGTATTCACCTTTGCCTCTGAAAGACTTGCAATCTTCAATTAAAAGGTCGGGTGCCCCAGAATGGTAATCATACTTGGCATTGAAACCCCAAAGGAAGCTTTGTCAGAGATGATCCTGATGCAATTAGCTCAACCACTTCGAATTTGCGTAAATGAGGAAACTTATTGCACGTACGTCATCAGAATATGATCAAACTTCTTCTCAAGTGGTTTTGGACTTTACCCTTATGCTCTGACCCTTAGGACTCTCTTGGGAAGCTGAAATTGGATGCCGACAAGTGAAGTCTTGAGGGAAGAGGTTGATAAATGAAGTTAATAAATAAGGTTGCTCGGAAAGATCTTGCACGATCTCCTGCCTACGTATCTCCATTGACCAATGGAGAATCAGAGCAGCGTAGTTCCCCTCAATAGGGATGAAAATAGCTTCATTCAGAATTTCCATAACCAAGCTCATCTGAGTCTTCATCTGGTTGACTTCCTGTTTCAGCAGTTTCTGGTTCTGAAATAAAGCTTGTACTTATGCCCTGAATTGCCCCAGTTGGGTCTTCCTTTCGATTACCTCCGCCCGGAGTTGCTTCAAATGTGATTCAAGTTGTCCATTCTGATGAGAAATCAAGTCAGGAATAGAAATTGTCTCTGAATACCTGTCAAGAATGCAAAGATGTATGCAAATGCCATGTTCAATTATTTCTGAGGAATCTATCTGCTTTGATTCAAGTTTTGATACAGAAAAATCCAACAGCATGATTCAGATATGTGATCCACAGAAATAATTAAACATGGGTGCAAAAATGCTATGATGTCATGTATGCAATAGGCATGTGATCAAAGATCTGATGTTGGTGCCGGTGTTGAGCAATGAGTCAAGTGTCTGAATAGAACCATAATAGTAGCAACATCTCTGTACAGAACCCCATAACTGAGAACCCAATAACTGTAGAACTGGATCACATAATAGAATAGTCACTGATGGTGTTGAAGCTGAACAACGAGCCAAGTGTCTGTGGAGAGTCATAATAACAGTCATAATATCAGGGTCACCATGGTAATCACAGTAACAATCTCTCTGAATAGAAGTCCCGGATCACAGAATCAGAGAACCATATAGCACCAGATAAATATCATAAAACAACACTGGCAAAGCGGGTATGTTGAAGTTTAGGGTTCCTGCAAACCTGTAAACCCCTCCCAATCTCACGGGTGTGCTACTCGGGTCAACATCACGGACTCTCAAAGCCGAATAGCAATAATACGTTCACCATTTCCGAGAAATGGTTCATGACCAAATCAGGGAATAGGTTTGGCATTATGTACTACTCAGGGAGGTCTCAGTTGAGTCCGGAAAAACAAGCATCCCTCACAAGTTTCCAGCTTCAAGCACTGAGTCGAGAAACAATAGTACATTCATCCCGAAGGGTACAATACTATCGTCATACGAACAGTTTGCTTTAACTGAATTCCTATGAGAGAACCAGGCCATCCTATGCAAGTTCCCAATGGACCCTCGGATGCGAGTGGGTTTGCCAACAAATGTGGTCTGCCACTGTCATCACTGGAGAGGGTTGTTCCCATTAAGGTCCTCGAAGATCGGTCACCAGATGCACATAACTATCAAGGTCGTACCCTGAAGTGAGGTAATCCCCACACAGAATAGTTCCAAGACGGTCGCAATCTGGGTGTGGAACACATCGCCACCCATCATGGTGAGATACCATAAGAGTACAATGTCTGTCCACGCTAATCCTATGGTGCACTCAAGCCGGGTAGTTGGCTTATCTCACAGTAACTCCCAACCCACAGAAAAAAAGAAAACCAGCACAGCCAGACAGTCCAGTATAATATGATGCATGGAAAATAAAATACTGAAAGCGGTAAATAAATGCGATAAAGTAAAGCTGTAAATAAAACTGTAAATAAAAACAGCAAAGCTAAACTAAATCACACAGCAACAAACATATAAACACCCAAAGAAACAAAACCAAACAGGCGCTAGGATTGACTCTACAAGGGAAACCGGAAGAATCAGGTTAAGTCCCCAGCAGAGTCGCCAGCTGTCGCTCCCGGGATTTTCATCCTAGTACAAACGCGAAAGTGGCGCGGAAAGGTTAGAGTCGCCAGCCAGACATTTTTATCCCGAATGAATGGGAAAGGTAATGTTGCACAAACCTGAGGAAGAAGGAAAGGACAAGGCCTTTGCGAACCAAAGATCTGAATTCGGGAGTCGGTTACGACCTGGGAAGGTATTAGCACCCCAGATCGTCCGTCGTACCCGACGGGATCCACGCTTGCTTGTTTGTTTCAAAGGGTGAGAAAATATAATTGCTGCTGAATAAAACCGCTACTGGAACTGGAATGAGAAATGAGAAAGGAACTGGAAAAAGAGAATGGAAATAAGGGGGAAATGTAGGGAAAATAAAGAATGTGCTCGAATGGGCCCTACCCCACTGCCTACGTACCTCATCGGGATAATGAGGATCAGAGTCGACGTAGTTCGCCTAACCTAGGCGGGAACTATTTGTTTGTGTTTTTTACAGCTGGAACTGCGTATGTCTATGCTCAGGTGTTGCAGGCTCGTCTGGTACGAGTGCGTTAACCGTCTTGCATGCGAGACAAGTAGTCGCGAGTTCGCGTTATGAGTGAATGAGATGAGAAGAGAAGTTCCCGCAGGATAGTCGCTTATTGTTTGTTTTTGCTTTTATGAGTTTTGTATGAATTTGGCACAAGGAAGTGAATTCAAACTCTTTTCCATGGAATGTACACTTGACTCTACATTCCAAGATGGAATAATAGAACAAGCATACCCAGTAAGGAGAATTTATCCAAGACTGGTTTCCTAGGATTAGGGTTTAAGTTCACTAGCTTGTTGAACTTTATTAAGTGTTTTTGTTGCTTCTGTGAAGAAATATCTTTTAAGTTTTTTTCTTTGTGAACAATTCCTTGATGAGACTTGTGCATCATGATGGACAAGCTTACACCACTCCAAGATGGAATGAATGCAAGTGTTTCATGGAATAAGGCTATACACAAGGAATCATTTCATTTTATTTGTTAAGTGTTTTTGGATTTTGTTTGAAGATAAGAAGAGAATGACTCAAATGGGAAAAGGGACAAAAACTAAGGGGGACTAAGACACAACCCTAAGTTATTTATTATGCACAAAGGGAGATCCTAATGGTTAGTGAGGTTTTTCTAATCCTAAAGATAAAAAGGAAAAGAAAAAAGGAAAAAGGATGCAACTTACTTCCTAAGGAAGATAAGTTGGTCCTAACAATGGGGAATCCTACCAATCACAAATATGGAAGGAAAAATGAATTAAAAAGCCTAAAAGAAATGCATAAAAAATAAAGGATAAAGTGAAGTAAACTTACCTCAATCTTCCCCACTACAAAACAAGTGTTAATGCACATTTTTATTAAAAAGAATAAGGCAAACACACATTAATTAAATCCTAATTAAATTCTAAGGCACCTTAGACCTAAACTAGACTCTATTTTAATCCTAAAGGAACTAGAAAAACTAGGACAAAAAATACAGCACCTATTACAGCCCCTATTACACAAACAGCCATGAAAACAATGCATGATACAACTCAGCTTTTTACAGCCAGCATGCAGCATGAAAAAGTAGGTGTAGAAAGTTACAAACAGCATGTACACATAACAAACAGCACACATTTTACAGCACCTATATGCAAAAACAGCTATGAAATGCAAAAAATCCAGAATTGCTTATTTTCATTTTTTAATGCACAAACATAATGCATAATGCACCAAATTGATCATGAACATACATTTGAACATGGATTAATATATACAAACACAAGCACATGAACATTATTGAATATTATGCAAGAATGCATCACATGGACTATGCAACAAGTAATGCAAAAATGAATCACATGAACATGGCATATGAACATGATGATCTTTGATTATGAATATGCAACATGATGGCTCAAAAATAATGCTAAACTTAATACAAAATTCAGAATTAAATTGATATGGATGATGTGATCAAGTATGCAACGAAATGCAACCGAATGCACAATTGTGCAACATGCAAAATGCAACATACATCAACATAATGGAATGCAAAAAATGAATTAATGCAATGCAAACATGTAAAAACAGAATGCTACATGATTATTATGTGTCAAATAATGCACAAACATGGTAACAACATGCAAGAATTTAAGCTATGCACAAAGAAGCACAAAAACGCATAATACGCAACACGAACGGAATCGTGTCGAAACGACTCGAAACGGGGGAATGAGCTACTGGAAATGGACTCAAAAATTCCCTAAAATCACTACCTAAACATACATGAACATTAGAGGCACTAGGAAGCAAGATTGAGCAAGAAAATAGGCTAAAAATCCAAAAATGAACAGCGTTAACCGGTTAACCATATAGGTTAACCCGTTAACGGGCAGAAAAATACAGCATTTTGGCCAAAAACGCGTGCGTTAACCGGTTAACCAAATGCGTTAACCGGTTAACCCTGAACAAAAAGTGAAAAATGCTTTTGAAATAAGTGCTTTTGGCCACAATCTTCCTTCTAAACAATCCTAACCCCCACCTAATCATGCTAACACAAATTTCTACTCAATTGGAGCTTATTTACACATGGTAGAACCTATATCTATTAACACCTTAAATCCAAATTCAACCAAAATCACAAATCACAAGCAAACATAATCGAAACGGAATTGATTTTAAACAAAGCGAAAAGCACTTAAAGAATGCCAAAAGTGGCGAGATGGAGAGAATAACTTAAAGAAGAAATGATTAAGATCACCAACCTACGAAGCGGAGGAGTGCTTCGGTGATTGTTGCGAGAATCGGAGCTTGAATCGAAGAGAAAACCGAAAACCGAGAAATCGCAAAATAAATGCGTTCTTGAGATTGAATCTTCGTGTGCTTCCGATAATTCGATAATCCTCAACAAAATCACTAGCTTATTCTTCTACGATCCACAATTAATGGAGGTTGGAGGCTTAAGCTTCAAGATCTTCAAGTTTCAATGTGAAACTTGAAGAGCTTATTCAAAGAAGCTTTGTTGAAAGGAGGGAAAATGGAGGAAAAGTGAGAGAGAGAAAAAGTGATTATGAAAGAAGTGAAAAATTTGGAATTGTGGGAACCCCTCTCAATGAAGTGATTAATGGTTATATAGAGATTAGGCTAGGAGCTAGGTTTGGGTTTGGGGCCCAAAAATTAGGTTTGGGATCCAAAATTAGGTTTGGAAGTTAGTTAGGGTTAGGGTTGGAAAAGGGAATATTCCTTGGAATATTCCTTGGAACACTCTAGAAGATGGTAGAACATGGTGGAAGCTTCCAAGGGAAATGGAGTGGAATTGAAATGGAAAAATGAGATGGAAAGAATGAAAGGAAGTGTGGAAAGAAAGTGGAAGGAAAAGTGGAGGGAAATGCAAAACCAACTAACTTTTCAAATGATTTTTCTTTTTGATTTTCTTATGACTCCTTAATCATTTCTTGACCAAATTTGAACCATAGGATCATTGTAACCCTAATTTTAAGATCTCGATCTTAAAAGTCCGGAGTCGACCCTTTTTACCTAGCCCGATTGCCTTTTCTCCAATTCCTCGATTTTCCGTCGTCCGGCCAGTCGAACCCCTTCCAAAATGAACTTGTGGACGAGATTTGAACCCTAGGCACTTGACATCATATATAAGTCAAAGAAATCCACTTCGAATCAAAAATTTATGTAGAGGCCCTGTAGAAATGAAACCCTAATTCGGCTCTTTTCCCTCAAGAAGTATTGCACTGCTTGCCTCCTTCAATCAAACCAAAACTTTCCATGACTTGTGGCTTCAAGTGAAGACTTGTGGGATATTGTGAACCCTTTGCACAAGGTTGAGAAGCTTTGTGGCCCTTCGGTAGCCTCTTCATAACTTTCGGTTGCTCCGATCATTGATCACATACCCACGCCTCGGCTATGCTATATATGATGCAATGTTTTTGGTTATTTTATGAATCCATATATGCAAAATGCTATGCAAAATGTTGAGGAAATGAGAGGGCAAATTTTGAGGTATTACAACTTCTTGGTTGGTGCTTATGTTCCTTATGTAAGTTGAGGATAATATGGGGTTTCCATAAGTTGTCAATACACTAACTAACATTTAGAACCCTAGTTATCCCATCTTGGACTTTAGAAAGTAGTGAGATAGTCGGCTTTGTTGAAGACTGAAGTTGGTTGATACTCGATACTACACTCATTGAGATCCTAAACTTGGAGGGTTTTGGTTGGCAAGTAAGTTGCCTACTGAACAACCACCCTTGGGAAGGATCAGTGATATTAAGATCCCTTAGAACCTGGTTACTTTTGTAGGACAGGATGAACCAACTAAACTTTAGGGGAGGGTACTTACCTTTAAACCTCATGCAAGACTTCAAACCTAGGGCTATTGTGTGACTTGTTTGTGTGTGCCACATGTTTGTGATTGAGCATAACATCATGACATCATGATATCATAAGCATAGCATTTTCACTAACCATTTCAAGGACCAAAGGATTTGTCTTTGTTCTTTGTTGCAGGTCATGGCTTCTGCTCGTAGGAATACTATTCGGATCAACTTTGTAGGGATACCTCATAAGCTTAAGGAATTGGTCTCTCAAGTTTCTAAAATCTCCCAGTTCATCAAGAAACATGGTCACCTACTGGATCTAGTAACTTCAGGGTTCAATGAAGACATGATGAGTGTCCTATTCCAGTTCTTTGATCCTAAACATCATTGTTTCACATTCCCCGACTATCAGTTGGTTCCTACAATGGAGGAGTTCTACAAACTACTGGGTATACTTATCCTTGATCAGAGACCCTTCACAGGCTTAGAAAAGGAGCTTAAACCTGAAGTCATTGATGCAGCCCTACATCTGAAGAAATCAGACATTGTCCTAGAAACGAGAAGCGGAGTTAAAGGTATTCTTGCTAAGGTATTGATGGAGAAAGCTCAAGTGTTCTTGAAGGCTATGAGTTATGATGATTTTGAGGAGATCCTAGCCCTATTGATCTATGGCTTAGTGTTGTTCCCTAATCCATACTAGTTCATAGACGTACACGCCATCAACATATTTATGACTCGCAATCCAGTGCCTACATTACTTGGAGATATCTTACATTCTCTTCACACTCGTACTACGAAGGCGATGGGAACTCTGATGTGTTGCATACCTCTACTATCTAGGTGTTTTATTTCTCACCTTCCTCGATCAGTGATGAAGAATGACAGAGGGTTAAGGTGGTCTAAGAGGAGCATGTCACTTTCTAATTCAGACATTCATTGGTGCTCTTGATCTATGAAGAATGTTACTATCATTGACTGTTGTGGGGAGTTCCCTAATGTGCCACTCCTTGGCATAAGAGGGGGCATTACTTACAACCCTTCATTAGCTCTACGTCCGTTTGGTTATGCTCGGAGTAAGGGTCCTCATGACATGCTTATTCAATGTATTGTGTTCAACTACGACATCGATCTTCAGGGTTACCATCAAAGGTTTATACGAGCTTGGAACAAGGTGAACAGAATTGATAGCAACACTTTGGAGCCAAAGTATTCTATTCCTATGGAGCCTTATCTCAGATGGGTGTGATCTCGTGCTTAGACTCTTATGATGCCATATCATGTTGTTCTACCAATCACCATGGAGCCTGTTGCTGAAGGAGATGTTCCTTATACCATCCTTCATCCGGACATGCCCACTGATTTGGAAGAACTACAAAGTCCTGGATTCAGTTGAAGGAGCAAAGGGATACTTTTGAGACTCACTTTAGAGCTGATCAAGAAAGAATTCTGGAGCTAACAAGGCAACTTCACGAAGAGCGGAACCTCAACAAATACCTCCACACAAAGAGGAAGCGTCCATGGGAGACTTAAAACCCCATATATTTATTTTTGTACTTTATTATTATTTCCTTTCATTGTAAGCCCAAGGGGAAAATTACTTTAATGCTTACTAATAAAATTTTGTTTTCTTTAAACAAATTTAAATCCTGCGGTCCTTGAAAACATTGCATATGCATCTACATACCATATCATTGCATGAGAGGTTTCCATAGCAGGTTTCTCAATCTTCTCGTTGTTTATTTCAGGAGAAATGACTCTCGAACAATCTGTCAAAGACCTCCAAGTTCAGAATGCTCAGTTTCAAGAAGTGATCCTGAATTTGTCCAAGGGGAAAGAAGAGTTGAAAGCATTCCTCTCTAAGGATATAAAAATGAAGAATCCTGAAGATAGCAAGGATGATCAGTTGGAACAACTGCAATTTGAGATGGAAAAGATGCGGATCCGGATGAATGGCCAGGTAGCTCTTATCGAAAGTTTAGATCAGGGGCAAGAAGAGATGAGAACCTTTGTCCACATACTTCAAAGTAATGGAGTCAGGAATATAATCGTCAGTCAACCTCCATTAAAACAAGCTGATTTGGTTGAAAGGAAGATGAGGATAAAAAAAGGTAAGAGATAGGTTACCACTGATTGTTCTTTAGTTGAAGAAAAAAGACCTGGTAAGGTTAATCCACCTCAACACAAGGAATGTAGAAGACAGTTCACTCGATTCAGAACGCCAATGTCGCGAGTTTTGCAATGCTTGTTAGAGATGAAGATAACTCCCTTGGAAAATCCTCCTCAAAATCCTAATACTTCCTCTCCTCTCCATAATCCCAAGGCGAGGTGTGGATATTACTGCAACTGTCCCGGACATGATACTAATAGTTGTTGGACATTGAAGAAAAAGATTCAAGACCTGATTGATGAAGGAATCCTCGAGGTTATGCCAGAAGGTCAAATTGAATTCTACTATCGTCCATCAAACATCGAAGCTGCAAGACAAATTGCCCGAGGTAGTAAGAAAGAAAGCCTACCTATTCTTGTTGAGATATGGGGCACCTTGAGACATCCAAATGGCAAATTTGATTTCATGGTGAAATATATTGCTCCTGAAAGTTCACAGATTGCAATCGAAGACATTCAGCCGACTGGATGGGACAACATTTGAATTTTCATTTGTAATTTCTTTTATTTGTTTAAACACTTACTATTATGTTAAACTTTTGTTTTCATTAATGCATTGCATATGTTTGTCTTGAATTAATCCATTCGTTTCACTATATTTTGAACTATGCTTCATATTTCTACTTTGTGATAATTAACTCCTGATAAAGCTATAAGCCTGTAGAGGGAGGATGACGAAAACAATACCATAATCTTAGGCAATATGCTTTTGAACAGACTATCCTGACGATGTACATGCATTGTTTCAATTCCTAAACAATGGAGATATAAGGATGTTAATCCCTAGTCAACCCTTTTGAGCCTATGAAGTAGGAGTTTTCATTCTCACGCAAATTAAAACCCTTATTCATAACCTGGGGCAGGGTAGTTACTCGGTTAACTCAACTATGCCAATTGTTTGTGTTGTACACAACTAATGATGGTTCCCTATAATCACTAAAGTCTGCAAGTCAATATCTAGCAAAAGAAAATCTCACTTAGCCAAAACCTATGAAGGAGACTTAGTAAAAAATTAAGATATCCCACTGACTGTAACCTTGAAATAAACAGTTAGGCAAAAAGAATGGGTAATAAAGTCAAAAGAGAAAAAAAAGAGGTCATTATAAATCCAAAACAAGGAAAGATGACTGAATGTTCAAGTGAATTTTGGTTTTTGAACCATCACCAATGTCAGTTGAAATTCTGGGATCAGGTACGTGATGTCGAATGAGATGTTTAAACACTTGAAGACTTGAACAAAACTTAAAGTGCAGGAAAATTAAACAACACAGGAAATTGTTAACCTAGTTCAGTGTATAACCACACTTACATCTAGGGGCTACCAAGCCAGGAAGGAAATCCAATATAAGTAATATTAATTCTAGACTTAAACCACTCAGTTTAATCTTTCACTTAATATCTACCCAAGGCAATTTCTACCTAAGACACAACTTAGATATGAGTACCAACTCCCTCCCCCTCAATCACACAGTGATATGATTACAAGTTTAATAAAATTGAAGTCATACTTCAAACAAAACAGCTTGATCTTACTTCACAGTTTCAATCAAGACACAATACATTTTTGCTTAAAAGCTCATAAAGTGATACACATATACAACCTACTATTAAAACACAAACACCCTATTTAGTCTTCTTAATTTCATACTCTATTCTGAGAGTTTCTGTTGCTTAAATAGATGCTTGGATTTTGGGCTTTCTGTAGGTTATCCAATCCTTATACGCATGCTGCAATCACCTTGAATTAGGGTTTGTTACTTCCTTGATTCTAGGTGAGTCAGTTCTTCTGTTTATACTGAAATCATATAACCAATCTCCCTACAGATGCGCCTTCTTCTGTTTTATCCATTCATAATTAATTCCAGATAAATTCCCTGAATTTACTCAGTTCTGTTAAGCATTAATTAATTCTGGTAGCAGGTTTGAGATGTCACAACATCTGGTGTGACATCCTGAAAACTGAACTTACTTCATTAACTGATACAATGTCACAACATCTGGTGTGACATCCTGAATTAAGTTCAGTTACTTATACTCTGTTTGATAATGTCACAACATCTGATGTGACATCCTGAACTAAGTTCAACACTTCTTGTTGGTCAAAAATTCTGCCAATTCTAAACATCTACATCAGTGTTACAATTCCAAACTTCTTTGGAGCTTCAATGCATAAGTTAACCGAACATAGGACTGAAGAACATCACGAAGAATGGGTTGGGTACAAATAAAATTTGAGCCTTTATCCTTTGTTTCTTAAACTGTGAACCAGTCACGTTATAACCCTTTAAAAGTCCTAACTGAAGCATGGTTAGTTTGAAAGCGTATTGCCATAAAAAGGTATCCTGACTCCTTTAGGGCTTATTTTAAATTTGGAGTTAATATCACAGTTTTCATAAACATTGTTTTACTAAAATAACTCTTCTTCAAAACTTCAAGACAGACATATGCATTGCATTTTTTAATATCATTGTTTGCATATAACAGAGTGTTTGACAAACAGAGAAACTTACAGGATGAATGTTCAATAAACCAAAGTCCTTCCGATAAACAAAGTTGCTTCCTGGATCAAAGCCCATGTATACAAAGGGGCATAGTCATTATCTCCCAATCAAGGGGGCATGCCATGATACTGCCTAACTCATTTGGGGAAATCAGGTCAAGATTCAACTATGCTTAAGTAGTCAGGGGCAGATCTCCTCATCTATATGAATTACCAAGGATAACATTACAGAGTTCGTGATGCCAGGGGCATATTATTATGGGGCATTCTGTTTGAGGTAGCTCCTTTCAGATACTTCCATTATGGAACAATTCATCCTCAACCAAGGGGGCAACGCTCTCTTTCCAAATCTAATACCCGGAGTGTATATGGTCAATCACAATAGTATTACCTTGATATTGGACTCTCAGCAGAAGCCATTATGGAAATTGATTGTCTACGCCAGTAGTATCAGATGGTGTCAGTATCATGTCTTCGGATCCAACCATGAGAATTTCTGGGAAATTATTCAGGAAAGTTAAGAACCTTAGAAGCTTTAAATCCAATTGGTTATACACTCTCATAGTTGAAACTATTCGGTTTTCGAGTTCAGCTTTACTTTTCCCTCTTTATTCAGGTTTACTTTTCCCCTTTTACAAAAGCAAGAAACGTCTATTGGTTATGGTGGAATGTATATATACTTTTGAATATGATTGATGTTTACCAGAAATGCATAAAATACAATAATAGCATTTACTAAGAACGAACGGAGGTAGGAATTCAACGAAGCTTCGTCGGTTCATCCCCACAGAGTAATCTTTACGGATATCCTTACGGAATACTTCAAGTAATATCTTATACTTCCAACTCAACGAAGTCTTCAAGCAGTTTCATATCCTCCGAAGAATTTATACGTAACCGAATAAGTCTCCTGGATCTATATCCATCTCTTTTATCCTTAGTCAGGATATCCAAGAACTAAATCCTTCAATAATAAGTACGAAGAACAAAAAACGGGAGGTTCTAAGTACGATGTTCTTAAACAAGACAGGAACGAAGACTTCATACTCCTCAGCAATGAATCGGGATTTATTTTCCCCAGTCAACATTTGTTCTATGAAGCTACTTATACACTTCAACTACATAATTCATTCGTACATACATCATATCATATCATATCACATCATACGGATTCATATAAAATATTATATTGTAGAATGTTATATACACCATGATATTTGCACCGAACTAACCTTGTTTTTCAGGTTAATTCTCCAGCAGACAAACTTCATCAACAACTTATTTTGGGACGTCTATTATTCTTCCCAAAGGCTATTTTGAGATGTCGATTATCTTCTCAAAAGCCATTTTGTTACCTCGAGTCGTCGTTTATTCTTACCGAAGGTTATCTCATTTTGGGTCGTCGTTTATTCTTCCCAAAAGCTATTTTGAGACGTCGATTATCTTCTCAAAAGTCATTTTGTTACCTTGGGCCGTCGTTTATTCTTCCTGAAGGTTATCTTATTTTGGGCCGTAGTTTATTCTTCCCAAAAGCTATTTTGAGACGTCGATTATCTTCTCAAAAGCCATTTTGTTACCTCAGGTCATCGTTTATTCTTCCCGAAGGTTATCTCATTTTGGGATGTCGTTTATTCTTCCCAAAAGCTATTTTGAGACGTCGATTATCTTCTAAAAAGCCATTTTGTTACCTTGGGCCGTCGTTTATTCTTCCCGAAGGTTATCTCATGATGGGCCGTCGTTTATTCTTCCCAAAATCTATTTTGAGATGTCGATTATCTTCTCAAAAGCCATTTTGTTACCTTGGGCCGTCGTTTATTCTTCCCGAAAGTTATCTCATTTTGGGCCGTCGTTTATTCTTCCCAAAAGCTATTTTGAGACGTCGATTATCCTCTCAAAAGCCATTTTGTTACCTCGGGTCGTCGATTATTCTTCCCGAAGGTTATCTCATCATTTTGGGACGTCATTTATTCTTCCCCAAGGCTATTTTGAGACGTCGTTTACTCTTCTCAAAATCCATATTGTTACCTTGGGCCGTTGTTTATCCATCCAGCTAAACCTTCATATTGGGGATTGCTTTCCTCTCGAAGAAACATATCTGAAGAATTTTTCTATGAATGGCATCTTTAAGCCCATTCAAGTATCACAACCAACCAACAGTATCATTCTACGCACCGGCGAGTGCAAATTTTTGGGCTTTGGTGTTCAATCTTCTTCAACCTTTAAGTCACGAATGGCTTGCATGCCAATCTAACTCCTCAGATTTCAGAAAATTGAACAGGGGCAGCTGTTGTACCCCAAAATTTTCCCTCCCACAATCAAAGCAATGTGTCCCTAGAGTTCCCTCAAGGTTCACAAGGTTCACAAAGTTCACAATTTGTCAAAAAATTTGGGAGTTACCTCAGTCAAAGCCACATCCTAAGTAATGGATCCACAACTAGGGTTTTGAGTTTATCTGAGCTAAATGGACTTCCAAGGCCTCAAGTGAGCTTCATAAAATCCCACATATATTCAAGAATCCACATGTCAAATTTCAGGGCTTTCCCAATAAGTTTGACCAATCAGATGATCAGATATGCAAAAATCAGTCAAAGTAGTTAAAAAGTCAAACTGAGGTCAACTGTGGTCAAATTAAAGTCAAACTTCAAGATTTTTTTGCCAACATCAAGTTTATGAATTAAAATTCATCATTTGATCAAGGTTTGATTATGGTTCATCAAGGAAGTTTCAGATCATCAAGAATCAGGAGTTTAAATTAGGGTTTTCTTAAGAAACGTCAACTGAACATTGACCAGCCATAACTTTCACATGCTTCATCAAATATTTCCCATCCAAATCTCATTTTGAAGGAAATTGAATTCTCTACAACTTTGTGTCTCACAAGCCAAGCCTAAAAATGCTTCATTTGGAAGGTATGAGCTAAAACATTACAGGTCATTTCAAAAGTCAACAAAAAGACAACCTTTTCCAAAGGGCATAATTTGAAAATGGTAAAGGATATGGACATGAGACCAAAGAGGTTTGTTATAGAACTCTTTAAGATTTACAAAATGTCCAATAACACTTTATAGCCTTAAAATTGAGGGATTTATGCCTTGTCAAAGTTGAGAGATTTTTAAGGGGTGTATGAAGAAAATAAGGGCTTAAATCTAATTTTTTCTTCCAAATGGGCTTGTAATTTTGCAATCCAATCTTCATGGTAACATCAAGCACGACCCAATGCCAAAGATTTCTGATTTTTATTATTTATTTATTATTTATTTGAATTTTATTCATTAAAATTCAATTTAAATATATATAAAATATAAAAATTCAAATGATGGATGGAATCTTTGATTGAAAATCATTGAGATTATATTTAAAATGATTAGAAATCATATGAAATCAGATTAAATCAAAATAGCAAGGTTTGGTGTGATTTTTCTAACATTTATGGTGATTGATTTCTTCATGATCAAGTTATTCAAAAAGCCCACAAATCCACCAATTTTTCTGACCTAATTCATTAACTATAAGTGGATGAAGTCAACCAAATACAAGGACACGATTTTTGAGCAGCCAAGAAGGACTTTGAAGCTTTCAAATTTTACAAAAAAAAACTCCAATTCAGATTCTTGCTTGCAGGTCATATCCAAGTGTTTTAAAGGTTTAAAAATGATCCTTTAGGGTCCTTGATATTATCCCAATCATCAGCATCATCATATACATCTCCAATCTTACAAAACGAATTCGTTTTTGTCACATTTTTTGAAATTTTCGATTCCTTCAATTTACGCATCATAAATTAATTATGTTTGTTTAATATTGTTTGTGACAATGTATAAATGCTTTCTGGGCTAATTAATTTGAAGTTTGATGCATATTCGGCCAACCACCATTGTTAGGGTTCTTGAGGTCGAATTTGGGAACTCAAGGATATAAACGATTTAGAATGAAAGTGATGGAGTAATTGGATCCATAGGACTGTTATTGATTGATTGGTACCATTAGAATGTATTTATTTCATGTATTGTGAATTTTTCAATTTGCAGGACCTGTAGTGACGAATAAAAATCGTCATTACAAGCTTTAGCGACGGTCAAGCTATAACTATAGCCTAACTGGACGGTTCTGGGAAGAAGATGATGGCTGGGCGCGAAATTTGGAATTTGAAAATTGACTTATTTTATTATTTTTTGTTTCCATTATACTAACACTCACAAGCGTGTGTCCCAGTGGCTGATACTCTGTATTGGTAAGCTTGGGGGGCGGGTTCGATCCCCAGGTCCCCCATTTTTTTTATATAATTTGTTTTGTTTTGCAGGTTTAATATTTATTTAGTTTGCTCCATATGGTTATCAGCACGCGCACGCAGCTCAGATGGTAGAAAGCTTGGCCTTGGAGGTACTGGACCTGGGTTCGATTCCCAGGTCCTTTATTTTGTATATTCTCTGTTTTTTTCTTGTTTTCTTTATTATTATTATTTCAAATTAATTTTTTCTAATTAATTAAAATCAACTAATAATTAGCTATTATATTAATCATAAAATGTTTTCTTAAAAAATACACTTCCACTAATTATTGTTTTATAATAGTTTTCTTATTTATTTTTTTAAGTTGTAAATAAATTAATATTTTTCTAACAAAAAAAAACTCTTAATATTATTTTAATTAAATCCATGTTTGTTTCTTTAATAATAATTATGTATATAATTAAATTTTCTTTATATTTTCATAAATTAATAATTTTTGTATATATTTAGTTTTTGTATATTATGATTTATAATTTATTAAATTTAGATTTAAGTAAATCCTTTTTTTAAATCCTTTTTTCCTAAAAAAAAACTAATTCTAATTCTAACCCTAATTTCATAAAGAATTAATTATTTATGGTTATTTTATTTAATTATTTACTTAGAATAATTTCCTTTGCTTATTTATTTTATTTAAATTTATTAGAAAAATGTATAGGTTGTTGATATTGTAATTTATTTTTCTCGCTCGATTATTTTGTAACTGCCCATAAGCCATGTAATAGCGTAGATTTTATATTTCCGTATTTTATTTATTTTATTTAATTGCTTGGTTAGTAAATAGGGAGTGCGAAACTAATTGTGATTAAATAAACTTAGATAATTAATTAAGATAAATATTTGAAAATAAATATTCACACACGTAAGTCGATCTAAGATCGTCGTCTACACTTCCTAGGGTATCCCTCTTTGTTGCCTTATTTAAAATGGTCAAGTCCCTCGAATATAGGGGTGTTTTAAGCAAAGTCCCTTCAAACAGAAAAATCATCAAGTCCCTATAAACTTAAAAGATCAAGTCCCTTCGAAGTTGCCTACGATAATGATCTTGTCCCTTCAAATAAATGATGATAGTCCCTACGAATTGCTAAAGATACCCCTACAAGTTGCCTTCATTGACCATACGATGACCCTATGCCTGTCCCTTAATAAATCCAAGGTAATGACTACCTATTCCTTAATAATAGGGATAGTCTTACCATCAAAAGGACATATAAGAACATGAATGACTTTGTCTAGGGTAGATACCTCATAGTTACTTGCTCACTCTTCAAAAATAGTTTTCACACCTCACAATATTTTCAAATATTTTCAAACAAGGCTTTATATACATCAATACGAGGATCATTACAAAGTACTTAGAAAATTTCTAATCACACACTACATTTTTCAAAAATATTTAAGTGAGCTAAGTAACTAAGAGCCCATGGATAACCATGGATATAAAGGGTGCTAACACCTTCCCTTTATATAACATATTCCCCGAACCCAAGTCTTTTTAAAATGGTCTTTCTTGTTCTTGTATGTCCCTTCTTTATGGATAAAATAAAAGTCGGTGGCGACTCTTGCTATCCGCAACATTTATAGAAAGGTAGTTCTCCCACCGTGTTATAGTGAGGAATCCATGTCTTTTGATATTGAGAAATTCTTTTAGAGGGTTTGATATCTTCACGCAAATATTAGAATATATATGCTGGCAAGTTGATCCTTTTTCCTTTTTCCAGATTGAACATCATATACTTTGAATCAACATCCAGCTTTTTAACAGGAATTTTTGTAGGTGAGTTATGAATGATTCAACACAATATTATGTACCAGACCCTTAGGTTATCGAACATTTTTGTAGCCACGGTTGAGTCCTTTCCATCTTTGAACAAGATAAGAGTGCTTTCTTGAATAATCTTTGAATAGTTGGTCAAACTATTCTTCGGGATAGTCTCAATTTTGTTGTGACAATGAACTCCAATGTTGTCATGATGAAGGAGATTGGTGATATCATCTAACCGGATGTGTATGATGTGGCCTTTGATTTTGAGCACACAAGAGAGTCATCCATGACATAAGCATTTTCCCAGAAAATCTTGAAAAGCTTTAGATAAGTTGTCCCTTTAAGGATATCAAAGTAATTGTTCTAACCTTTAGTTTTCACTGTTTCTGATAGTTCAAAACCATTTACAAAAAGGTCTCTGAAATCTATGTTCGTTTTAGCAAGAACTGATAGAATTTCTATTGGATATGTTAAAATGATTTTAAGATTATCATCTTGATGATTTTCCAACCATTGTTTTTGGGGAGCCAGCGTTTGGTTTAAAGACATGCAACCATCCATTTGAAGAGGGGTGAAGATGAATACTCACGGTTCAGGTTTGAGAGAGAGAGAGAGAAAGAAAAGAAAGATTGAAAGGTTAGGAAGTGAAACGATGTGGCGTAAGTGTGTGATGTGAGTATAAATGGAGATTTTGTAATGATTACAAATGAAGGAGCGTAAAAACACAAGGAATGGGAGGTTGCAATTGGGTTTTCAAAAATAAGAATGACTTTAAATGAAACTTTGATTTATCCTGGTTTGTTTGAACTCAAACCACATCTAGTCCACCCGCCAAGGTGATTTTGCCTCTATCAATGAGGTCTTAATCCACTATTCAAATTTGAATACAATCACAATGACCTACTGTCAAAGTCTTCTTGAGTCTACTGACTTAAACAAGTCACTCAAGGAAAATCAAATTATCTTATACAAAGATTAACAATGTAACTTAATGATGCTTCTAACAAGCTATAATCACTAAGTGATATGTTACAAGATATTTGAGAGCAAGATAATATTTTGAGTGTGTGATAGATATAACGTGAGAACCAGAGCTTCAAACCTCCAGGTAGATTTCTTTATATAGTTGTTTGAATTATCTAGCCATTGGGAACATTTGGAGCTTGATTTGGATAGTTGTTAATTTCCTTAAAATCCTTCCAAATGAGGAGATTCTTATTCCCAACCTTTATTCTGATTTTCTTTAAATAGTCTTTAATGAGAGTATCAGAATCTTCTAAGCGCCAATCAGAGTATCATAAATGAATATGCAGCATTAATAATGTCTTCAATGAGAGCTTCTCTTTGACAGCAGATCTTTAATAAAGAAGCGCAAAACTGCTTCTATTTGAACATGTTTTCCTTCTAAGAACTTCTACTGCTTCTATAATGCACATTAACCATAAGTTAGTTGCAACACATATTAGAACTTCTATTCTGTTAGGAAAGCATTATTATCATCAAAACTATAATAGAAGATTAAAATCAAAATTGTTATAACAATATCCCCCTTTTTGATGATGACAAAACATTTATTTTGATTCAAGAATAGAAATTAAAAGTTAGAGGAACTCCCTTTAAATGATGAGAAATATTCTTTCAGAGTTTTCCATTAGAAGTTCTTTTAGAATTTTAATTCTTTCATAAGAAGTCCTTTGACTTGGTTCCCCCTGAGTTGATTACTTAACCTGTTTCTTTTTATAATCACAACTTAAACAATTTAATAAGAATATTAACATGTTAGAGGCTAATCTTGATAAACTGTTATAGATCAAAATCTTCTACGTTTCTCCCCCTTTTTGTCATTACTCAAAAAGTATAAAAGTGCAGAAGTAAAACATGTATTAAAAAGAGTCAAAACAGAAACATTTTTCATTAATCAGAAGCAGAACCAAAAACATAGAACAAAGAAACATGAAAAACAAAGAAACTAAGAAACATAAAACAAAATCAGGGTTGGGGATTCATCTTGGTAACTAATGCTTCTAGAATTGACTTGATCTGAGAAGATGATTCCACTTGTTTACCAATCATAGTCTTCAACTCAACATTAGTTTCATCTTGTTTATCCAACCTCTGCTTAACCATCTCATTCTCTTTCTTCAGCTCTTCCATAGTCTTCAGCATAAGAGTAGTTGGTAGTGAGTCTTCAACAGTTGCAGCAGCTTGAGCAGTTGGTTCTTCAGAAGTTCCCTCAGTAGAAGGTACTTCAACAGTATCATTTCCCTTGACTTCCTCAGAAGGAACTAAAACCATCTGAAGATCAGAATATGATTCATTAGGTTCTGGTTCACTCCAGGGCTTATCATCCAGAAGATGAGTCTTCTTCTTTTCAATGCTTGTGACCACTTCTTTGAGGTTCTCGCAGAAGTTCTGATGAGCGATATCATAGCACATATCTTTCAGCTTTTTGGTCTCAGTATTGAACCATTTTCTGAATGAGGCCCAGAGGAAATCAGAAGCTGCAGGATTAGGAAGTTCTGAGCAAGCAACCTTCATTTTCTCTAACCTGATTTTCATGTCTGCTTCAAATGCTAGCAACAGTGAGTCAATGTCTGATTTTGTTGGTTTTAGTTTTGGTACAGGGATAGCTGTTTTATTGGTTACAAAAGATATTTTGTGTAGAGCATCTATGTCTATGGATGTTCTCAGAGGGTCTTTTGGTTCAGAGTTTGAAGTGGGAGTGTCTGGTATTGTGATATAGGTGAGGGTGTTTGGTGGAGTAGATTCATAAGAAGATAGGGAATTTTCACGAATAATGGATAAATCAAAAACAAGTGTATGAAATTCAGAGTTCAGAGGATGGTAGGTTCTGGGTGGTTGTACTTCAGATGATTGAGGTGGATTATTTTGTTAAGAGTCAAAGGGTTGAAAAGCGTCAATGTCAAATAGAACATGTTGAAGTTCTGAGTTAGTTTCAACAAAGTTTGGTGTGTTCAAATCAGATGGAGGTGTTGGGTCTATTGGAATGTCAAAGTCATCCAGAGTTTGTGGTTGAGTGGATGCATTTTCTGGTTGAGTGAATGGGGGTGGTATAACAGAAGGTACAACAGAAGTTGTGGGTATGACAGAAGGAATTGGTTCAGATGAAGGAATGGGTTCAGATGAAGGAATGGAAGAAGGAGTAGTTTCAGCAGGGATTTCAGACGTGACCACTGTTACAGATTCTACCACATAAACAAAATCAGATTGAGAAGATGAAGAATTACCTTTCTTTCTGATTAGTTTATGAGCCTTCTGAGAAGTTCCTTCAGCATCCTTTCTCTTTTTGTTCTTCTTCATAGCAACTTCTGGTGCTAGTCTTCTGAGTTCTTCAGGATTAAACATTGGGTCCACACCATCCAGCTTGCAAGATTCTAAATATCTGACTACAACCTCTGGAGGTGTATCAGAAGAAAACAAAGGAAAATTTTGCAGAGGCATTTTCCTTGTTGTGATAACTTCTCTGGAGTGAAGGATTGGGTCCTTCTTGATTGAATCAATGAACTTCATCTTCTTGAGGTTCTTGGCATTTAGAGGCTTTCCAACATCTATTTCCAGAATTTTAATCTGTTGTGCCTCAATCAGATGATCCATCAGCTTGTTCTCAGTAAGGATATCAGAAATTAACCTTCCCAGAGGTATCCAATCCCTCTTTGTCTTCTCTCATTCTCTTGTTTCCTTGACATTGTTCTTCAGATGATTGAACAATGAATGAGCAAGGTTGACCTTCTTGTTCTTAGAGATGAAGTACATAAGGAACTGCTGATCCATGTTGATGTTGTCAGGAGAGTTTGTATCTTTTCTATGGTTGATGCTTCCCAGAATGATCTTAGCCCATATTATTAGATGATCCTTTAGATCCTTGATCTTGTTAAAGGGTTGCCCATGAGTGAAGATTTCACTAGCCACTAACTTAATATCTGAGAGCTTGTCCATTTCACTTCATTTAATCCCATTGCCATCAGATTGAATCAGCTTAGCAATGTGATCTTCAGAAATTATGATCCTCTTCCCTAGAACATAAGATGTCACATGAGAGTTTGATGCGCTAGCAAAAACCCATAATTCCTTGACAAGTTTAGGGAAAACTGGTCCTATTAAGCGATCAAAGTACTTCTCCCAACCTTGAGCTTTAACAGCAGGAAGAAGGTCAAATCCATTTTCTCTTATATTGTCAAAATCCACAAACAGTTCACAAAAAACTTCTAATTTGTCTGCTGGAGTGAGAAGAGTTCTTACTGGTGAGATGTGAAGCACTTCTAAAGATGGATCCTTTGATGGTTGAGAATATGAAGCCATAGTTACCAAGATAAAAAGGGTTTAGGGTTTTAAGAAAAAAAATTCAGAGAACAGTGAAGGTGAAAGTGAAAAGAGAGAGTGAGGAGTGAAAACGTGAAGGTGAAAAGTGAAAGATGAGTTTATATAGAAATAAGAAGCATTTAAGAAAAAACACAATTAGTGGAATTAATAAATGCACAAAACATCATGATTAAGAAAAATAATAAATAAGATCTGACAAGGGGAAGACGTAAAGATCTTGGAACAGTTACCAAAGAGATTTGCACCTCAATTGTGTATATTCAGCCTTTTCAGTTTCCCAGAACTTGAACGCGTGTCCTTCTGTAGAGGACAGTTGTTTGATTTCATGTTATGTCCTGCTTCAGAGTTTGAACATGTATTCTGATTCTCCTAGGATTCCTTAGAGCTTTGTTGACACGTGTTGATGTCAAGATCTGCATGTTATTCTTTTGATACTGAAGTTCTCAGAAATAAACAGTCAGATCATTAAGATAACTTCTGAATGAATAAGACAAAAAAATTCAGAACTTCTGAGAGTTAAAACCATATAATTAAACATTTTCATTCTGGACATAATTCCATGTTAAGATTAGTCAGAATGAAATTAAAACTATCTTCAACAAGGGGTTTTGTAAAGATATCAGGCCATTGGTGATTTGTGTCTATGAATTTTAAAAATAGGATCCCCTTCTAAGTATAGTCCCTAATGAAATGATGTTTAACTTCTATGTGTTTAGCTTTAGAGTGTAAAATGGGAATTTTAGAAAGACAAATAGCAGAAGTATTATCACAGAGGATGGGAATGTTACTATCATAAATATTGAAGTCCTCAAGCTGATTTTTCATCTAGAGCATCTGAGTACTGCATCCAGCTGATACAATGTATTCCGCTTCTGCAGTTGATAATGTTATGGTTGACTGCCTTTTGCTAGACCAAGAAATTAAATTGTCTCCCAGAAATTGACAACTTCCAGAAGTACTTTTTCTTTATGTTCTGTCTCCAGCAAAATCAGCATCATAATATCCTACAAGCTTGTAATCTTTGGACCTTCTGTAGCATAGACCAAGATTAGTAGTACCTTTCAGATATCTAAAGATTCTCTTAACTGCTGTTAAGTGAGTTTCTCTAGGATCTGATTGGAATCTGGCATATAAGTATATGTTGTATAGAATATCTAGTCTAGATGCAGTTAGATAGAGGAGAGAGCCAATCATACCTCTGTAGATCTTCTGATCTACTTTCTTACTTACCTCTTCCTTCTCCAGAATACACATGGGATGCATAGGAGTCTTAGATATCTTACTATTTGATAAGTCAAATTTCTTCAGAAGTTCTTTGACATATTTTCTTTGATGTATGTATGTTCCTTATGATGTTTGATTGATTTGGATTCCCAGAAAGAACTTTAATTCTCCCATCATGCTCATCTCAAATTCTGCCTGCATAGACTCAGCAAATTCCTTTCCCAAGGCACTTTTAGTAGAACCAAATATAATATCATCTACATAGATTTGGAAAATCAGAATATCATTTTTAATGATTTTACTGAAAAGAGTTGTATCTACTTTCTCTCTGATAAAATTATTTTTCAGAAGAAAATTGCTTAATCTTTCATACCAAGCTCTAGGAGCTTGTTTCAAACCATATCAATATTTTTTAAGTTTAAAAACATGTTCTGGAAATTTTGTATTTTCAAAACCAGGGGGTTGGTGCACATACACCTCTTCATCAATGTAACCATTTAAAAATGCACTCTTGACATCCATTTGATAAATAATGATGTCATGATTAACAGTAAATGAGATTAAGAGTCTAATTGATTCTAACCTCGCGACTGGTGCAAAGATTTTTGTATAGTCTATTCCTTATTGTTGACTATAACCTTGTACTACCAGCCGTGCCTTGTTTCTGACAACTTCTCCTTGTTCGTTTAGCTTGTTTCTTAATACCCACTTAGTGCTAATAATGTTGAATCCTTTAGGTCTAGGCACTAAGTCCCATACATCATTTCTGGTGAATTGATTGAGTTCATCTTGCATTGCAAGTATACAATCATTTTCTGAGAGAGCTTCTTCTACAGAAGTTGTTTAATCAGAGAGACTAGTCCCATCAGAGATTCTTCATAATTTTTGAATGATGACCTTGTTCTTATATGATCATCCTTCTTTCCCAGAATCTTATCTTCTGGATGATTCAACGTACTTCTGGATTGTTTCTTCTAAGAGGGTTCTTCGGAACTTGTTGAAGTGGTTGTCTTGTCTTATTATGTTGATGATTGATCTTCAGATGTTCTGTCTTTAGTGATTTCAACTTTGATATCTGCAACAGATTCATTCTGCTTTGGTTTTTCAGAACCAGGCTTATCATCAAATCTGACATAGATAGATTCTATCACAATTCGTGTTTCTGTGTTGTATATTATGTATCCTTTTGAACATTCAGAGTATCTTAACATGTAACACTTTTGTGCTTTAGAATCAAGCTTGTTCAGAGGATCATTAGTATTAAGAATAAAACATGTACATCCAAAAGGATGAAAATATGAAATGTTGGGCTTTCTGTTCTTCCCCAATTCATAAGGAGTCTTCTCCATAATAGGTCTCATAGAAATTCTATTCTGAATGTAGCATGTTGTATTTACTTCTTCTGCCCAAAAATGTTTAGCCATGTTAGTATTATTAATCATGGTTATGGCCATCTCTTGCAATGTTCTGTTCTTACGTTCTACAACCCCATTTTGTTGTGGAGTTCTAGGACAAGAGAAATTGTAAGAGATGCCATTTTCATTAAAATATGATTCCAATTTTTTGTTTTCAAATTCCCCACCATGATCACTTCTGACTTTAACAATTCTAAACTCTTTTTCATTTTGAACTTGTTTGCAGAAGTTAGAAAATACAGCAATGGACTCATCCTTGTGTCTAAGAAACTTTACCCATGTCCATCTGTTATAGTCATCTACGATCACTAATCCATACTTCTTGCCACTGACTGAAGCAGTTTCCACTGGTCCAAACAAGTCAATGTGTAAAAGTTCTAATGGTCTAGAGGAAGATACAACATTTTTAGATTTAAAAGCAGGTTTTGAAAATTTGCCTTTCTGACATGCTTCACACAGAGCTTCTGAGTTGAACTTCAAGTTTGGAAGTCCTCTGACCAGATTGAGTTTGTTAATTTGAGACAATCTTCTCATATTAACATGTCCCAATCTTATGTGCCAGACCCATTGCTCAGTTTCCACAAACATTAGACATTTTACGTTCTGACTTTTTCAGTTCAGAGAGTTTTACTTTATATATGTTGTTCTTTCTCTTTCCACTAAAAAGGATTGTTCCATCTTTCTGACTAACAGCTTTACAGAAATTTTGATTGAAGATTATGTCATAACCATTATCACTTAATTGACTTATGTATAATAGATTATGCATTAATCCTTCCACTAGCAGAACATTAGAGATAGAGGGAAGTGTGCCATTACCAATAGTCCCAGAGCCAATAATCTTTCCTTTTTGATTGCCTCCAAAACCTACGTAGCCTCCAGCTTTCAGCTCAAGACTTTGGAACATATGTTTTCTTCCAGACATGTGTCGTGAGCATCCAGAGTCTAGGTACTAAGATTGATGTTTCAGTTTGGCTGTTAAAGATATCTGCAACATACACAATTTTATATTTTGGTACCCATATCTTTTTGGGTCCTTGTTTGTTAGTTTTTACAAACTTCTGATTGATTTTAAGTTTCACATCAGAACTTGTAGAACAAGATGACTCACTAGTATATTTTAGACCATGATTATGACCATAAGTAAAATGAGAACTTAAAGGAGTATTAACTTTTATTACCATGTTATCAACCTTTTTAAACTTCAGAGTTTCCTCTCCTTTAGTTTTCACATAACTTATACCTCTTCTACCATTTCTGCTAACTCCATAGATCATAGAGGCAATTTTGCTTCTGTCTATGTTTTTAGCTAGAAATTTTTGAAAACTGTAATCATATAACTTTATGATACTTTCAGAGCTAGGTAGAACTTCTGATTCAGATTCCTTCTAAGCTTTAAGTTTTTCAAAAGAATTTTTTCATTCAAAAATATTTTCTTTTAGCTCAGATTTTTCTGACTTAAGTTTTCTAACTTCTTCCAATTCAGATACTAGACTTTGTTTCATGTCTTTGCATTTGAATTGAAGCTTATGATATTTTTCAATAATTTCTGAGAGGCTATCTTCTAATTGAGATCTATAAAGTTTAGAGAATACCTCTTCTGTGTCAGAATCTGACTCTGATTCTGATGAGTGAACATCTTCTGGTATTTTTGCCATTAATGCAATGTTTGCATGTTCATCTTCTGAGTCTGAATCTTCTTTAAATGATTTTGTATCATCCCAAGTTTCCATGAGACTCCTTTTCTTTTCTCTGTTGAATTTCTTTCTGGGTTTCTCTTTCTGGAGTTTTGGACAGTCACTCTTGTAGTGTTGTCGCTCCCACCAAATGACACAGGGCCAAGAGGGGTACAGACGCGAACGGTCGGCGAAGGAGAGAATGAAAAGAATGTGAAAAGAGTCGCCAGCTAGGCATTTTTATCCCGAAGGAAAGGTAATGCTGCATAGACCTAGAAAGATATGGACAAGACAGTCGCGAACCAGAGAAACTGAGAAAGGGGGTTGGTTACAACCTGGGAAGGTATTAGCACCCAGATTGTCCGTCGTACTCGACAGGATCCACGCTTGAAAGTTTGTGTTTAAAAGGGGTAGTTTCAGTGATATTCTGTGTGCAAAACCTGGAAAAGAATACAAGTGTCGGTGCAAAAGAAGTGTGAAATGAAATGAAAGAGTGTCAGTGTAAGGAAAGAGTGCAATGCTCAAGACTATGAGGCTTAAAAGAATAATGCTGGAAGAGGGGGAATATACAGAAACTTTTATTCGATAATTGTTAAGTTATGCCTACGTATCCTCTCGTGCAATGAGGAAGTCATAACACTGTAGTTCGACTCAAAGAGACTAAAAGATAAATTGACTGATGAACTACTTACTTGTCTATGCTCAAGTGTATGACCTGTCTGGCTCAGGTGCTAACTGTCTTGCATTAGACGGAAGAAGCAAGTTCTCGTTTATGAGTGAATGAGGTGAGAAAAGAATCCCAGAGGAGACGATTATTGTTTGTTTTGGTATTTTCAATCTTTTTTGCTTTTTGTGATTGTCATAAGATAATGAGCTTAAGCCTAACCCAAGGGTTAGTAAACTTATCACATCTTCCCTTTGATTAGGGGTAATAAGAATACCTTAAGTATGAAGTAAGCACCTCACACTTAATCACCTTGATGTGGGATTAAGATCATTACCCTACTTGTGATTATTTAGATGTTTTTGGAGTTTCTTTTAGTGTTAAGTAATGAGTTTAAGCCATAATCAAGGATTTAATGGACCCATTACACCATCCTAATAGAAGGATGATAGATGAGAACATTTAAGCTGAGGAAGGCTCCTCAACTTAATCCATGATTAGGGATTAACCTCATGACAAAACAAAGCCTTTATTAAAGTGGATTTTAGTTAATGGTAAGATTAAGAAATGGATTTTATGGTTTGTAAGACAACTTGAGGAGGACTTGTCCATTAACACTAGGGTTAGTCCTTCTTAACCAATTAAGGAAGAATTAGAACCCTAATGCAAGGCCCAAGTTACAAGCTTGATGTCTTAGTGATTATTAGATGAATTGATTAAGGGATTTAAACACATTAAGGGTTTAACACGTAGGATTAAAGTTATACACTCCATCCTAAGAGAAGGATGCAGGCATAATCTTAATCACAAAGCCTTAAAACCTTAAAGGTTTAGTCTCTGATTAAGAGATGAGAAGAGAGACACAAAAGATGACACAAAGGTAAAACTAATGGGGGGACTAATCACACCCTAATTGTTAACATGTTTGGATGTTCCTAGGGTTTATGAGGCTTGCAAGGGATCTTCAAGAAGAGCCACCAAGTAAGAAGCAGATGAAAGGAGGAGAAGCAGAAGAAACAAGCTAGCTTACTTCACTTAAGAAGATAAGTTACTTGAAGAAAGAAAGTGAAGAAGGACCATGAATGAGCAAACTCACTCTAAGACAAATACAAAATGCAGCAAAGATTCATAAAAGAAGATATGAGAAGAGAAGTGAGAAGTGAAGGCAAATTCACTTCTCAAAGTTCTTACCACCTGAAAAGTTAGCATAAAGAAATGAAATGGAATGCAAATGAAATGGAATGCAAATGAAATGAATGCAAGGATGCAAACCAAAACCAGAAGTATATTCATGATGCAAATGATGCTAAGAGATGGTACAAATGTAAGTCAAGAGATGTGAATGATCATACAAGTGATGAGAATGCAAATGAGACATGAAAGAAGCATGAAAGTTCATGAATGCACATGAAATAAAATGAATGCATAACATGGCAAATGGATGATGAAATGATCAAACATGATTCTAATGTGTCCTAAGATATCTTAGAAGTCATGTGAATGCATAAAATGTCATGGCAAGTTTATGTATGCAAGCATATGCAAGATGAATGCAAGTGAAGATACAAAATTAGGGTTTTCATGCAACATGAGATGCAAAACTCAAAATCAGAAGCAAATGAAAAGATAAAAAATTTAAAATGCAATCAAAAGATCCCTAAACCCATATGATTTCATACCCCAAAGGAGGAGACCTAACTCCCAACCCTAAGGGACTTATGATTTTTCTAAGTTTTCTAGGGTTTTAAGGGTGATCCTCAATGTAAAATGCCAAATAATTTGAATATGCAAGATAAAAATGAAACAAAAAATTTTTTGGATGCTAGAAGCCATGCATAGAACAATGCAAAAAGAACCATTCACAAACTCAACTTGGTTTAAAAGTTATGAATTTTTGAAGTTAGGGTTAGAAAATGGACAATTTTAAGAACCCTAATTCATTGAAAAATGTCAAAGCATGATCAAAACCAAAAAGAAATTTGTATGGTGAGTTTGTAAATGTTTCTAAATGTCTAAGAATGTTCTCTGATTTTTTTGGGGATTTTTAAATACTTAAATGTATTTTTAATTAATTAACATCAATTAACTAATTAAATAAAACATTTAAATTATTTAAAAATACTTTTTTAATTCAAAAAATAAAAATAAAAATATTTTTGATTTCTGAAAATTAATAAACGGTTTGATAAAAAAATTCAGATTTTTTTGATCATTTTTACTATTTTTAATAATTCGTGCAAAATAAAATGAGAAAAATGAAATAAAATTAAAATAAATGGAAAGTATGCAGAATGGAGGGCCTGGATTGGTTCTGGGTTTAAAGGGATTGACCTGGCGCGCTATCCTACGGCTCAAATTCAAATTCTATTAATCCTAATTAAATTATTAATTAATCCAGATTAATCACTAATGAAAAGATCTTGGCCATTCACTTTACGCGGGAAAGACAAATCCAAGGGTCCACATTCAAAGTTTGCCCTAACCCTAATTAGTCACTTAATGACTCTCAGGTGGCCGGAGAAGACCTCCGGTCATCTTCTCCGGCCAGCTCCTCACCTGAAAATTCTCAACTTCTTCCCTAGGTCTTTTCTGGAGCTCTAAAGCTCCAGATTCACTCCTTTAACTCTCCTAAGATCAAATCCACCTTCAAAAACAATTTCTTTTCACTCAATCTCCAGATTCGAAGCAAAGATCAAAAATGGTGAAACTTTCAGACAAGCAATACATTCTCATTTCTTCATCATTTTCAAAAATAACAAGTTTAGTGTACTCAGGGGAACATGCTTAATCATTTAGTAACATGAAATAAAGGTTCTGGAAAAATTAATTCGCATGGCTACCTGAGATGGAGCTTCTTACTTTGGAGCTTTCTGACTGCTTCTTCTGTGCAAGATGACTCATATGACCTCCCTGAAGAAGCTTTGAAGCTTGGAAGACCTTGAGAGTGGCTGATTTGTGAGTTTGTGCTCCACTGGTCAAAAAATCGTGTTTTGTTTGTGGTGTGTTCTTGGCTGTTTTGATGGGTGGTTTGTGATCAGTGAATGATTTAAGAATGAATGGTGGTGTTTGTTTTAAGAATGAGCAAGTGTGTTGTGTGTTTGAAGGAAAATGCAAGAGGGATGATTTTTGTGAACTAGAGAATGTTGAGGTTTCAGGCTGTGTTCTTGTGTGTATTGGCTTGCATAAAGTCCACATATCAAGTTGTGATATGTCTGTGGAGTTGGTGTGGGCTATGCTGATTGGTATGGCCTTCTTGCAAAAAAGTCAAAAGTTCTTGTCCTTGAGGTATGGGCTAGTTCAGAGGTGGTACAATGGGGTGTCTGGTGCAGCAAGGATCAAGGATGTCCATGGAATTCACTTAGAGGCAATTCAGCATGTTTGTCAAAGGTTCTTGGTCATTTTGCAATTTCATGAAACTTTGGCCCCTTTGAGATTTCTTCATGGGCAAGGCATGGAATTTTGAGATTCCTTGGGAAATTCTGAGTTTTAGACATTGCACAATGTTTGTATGATGCTTAGAAGTGTATTTGAAGTCACAAAATGGCTTGGTAAGAGGTTTTGGAAAAATCCCCCTTTGGTGCATTCTTGAAAATTATGTGATTTTTGCCAACTTTGACAAGCCATAACTTGAGTTCTAAAATGAATTAGATCTTGTTCTTGTACTTTTTGTAAAGGGAATGATCCAATCTACAACTTTCATGACCAACAATTTTTCATTTGAAGCATTTTTGGTTAAGAAAATGGAGGTTGAAAAACATTCCCAAAATGGAAAGTTTACATTACAAGTCATTTCCATTTTTGGCAACTTTTGGTTTAGCTCACTTTTCTTCAAATTTGTGAACTTCTAAGCACCTCAATGATCAAATAAATATCATATGAACTCAATTTGATGAAAAATCCACTTTGGTTCCATTGTTGGGGGCCTCAGATGTCCTGATTTTGCTCTGACTTGCTCAGGAAGTTACCCAGTGATCAGATGACTTCCACAATGAATTTTTTCATCAACCTTGGTATGCATGATCCTTATAACATATTGAGATCAATAGAAACAAGAATGACCAAAAAATTTGGAGTTATGGCCTCTGAAACCAAAACCCTAATTTCAGGTCATCTGTGCAGTTAAACCCTAGCTCTACTTCCATGCTTTGCCAGTTCTTGTGATTTTTTGACTTCCTTGATCTTTGGAGGATAAAATATTATGATTGAACATACATGGACCCTCTTGATATGATTTAATACCTTTGGAGTGGCTCATAAGGATCTTGGATTGCTCAGATCACAAACCCTAGATGCAGATGAACTTGAACTAATGCAGTGAAGCAAAAATGCAACATGATATGATATGATTGAACTAATGCAAATATGAAAGATCACAAGCCATGGTGTGAACTTAGTGAGGGAAAATTTGGGGTGTTTACAAGTGTCCAGGTTCTTTGTATTCGTAGCACACTACTACTTTTCTTCTGGGTTTCCTGTGACTGGAGGATGCTTCAGAGTGATTACTTGATCTTCTGGGATTTCTGAACTTCTTTTGACGATGCTTCCAGAGTTGTTGAACTCTTCTAGATAGAAGAGATAGTTCATCTTCTTCTGATGTGCCTCCAGAGCTTTCTTCTTCTTCTGCCTGCAAGGCTTTAGAATCAAATTTGTTAGATTTAAGAGCAACAGACTTACCTTTCTTCTGGGGTTCATCTTCTTCTAGTTCTATCTCATGACTTCTCAAAGAGCTGATCAGTTCTTCCAAAGATATCTCGTTCAAATTCTTTGATAGTTTCAAAGCAGTGACCATGGGTCTCCAAGCCTTTGGCAAGCTTCTGATGATTTTCTTCACGTGATCTGTGTAAACACCCCAAATTTGCCCTCACTTTTTCTCACACCTTGGCTTGTGATATTTCATATTGCATTTTCATAGCATATCATTACATCTTACATTGCATATTCACCTTTAATATCTCATTGCATAGCTGCATAGCTAGGGTTTGTGATCAGAGCAATCCAAGAAGTGATTTGAGTTATCTCAATGGTCTTGAAGCATGCCAATAAGGTCCATGAGTGTTCTATGGTAATCTTATGCTCCCCAAAGTTCATAAAATTCAAGAGATCACAAAGCATTGCAAAGGCATAGAGGAAGACTGAAGATTTCCTGCACAGATGACCTAAAATTAGGGTTTTGGGTTTGAGGCCCTTAACCTCAAATATTTTGGTAATTCTTGATTCTAATGGTCTTAATATGTTATAAGGAGCATGTGTACCAAATTTTATGAAGAAATTCATTGTGGAAGTCATCTGATCAACTGGTAACTTGTTGTGCAAGAAAAGCCAGAATTAGGGCACCTGAGGCCCCCATCAATGGAACCAAAGGGTCATTTTCATCAATTTGAGGTCTATGATCTTTATTTGATCTTAGAAGTGTTTAGAAGTTCACAAGATTGAAAAATTTCAAGCCATTTGCAAACTTGTTATTTTTGGACATGACTTGTAATGGAAACTTTCCATTTTGGGAAAGATTTTCAACCTCCTCTTTCTTGATCAAAAATGCTTCAAATGAAAAATCCTTAAACATGAAATTTGTAGATTGGATCTTCCCATTTTCAAAAAGTACAAGAACTCCTCTTGATTCATCCTAGAACTCAAGATATGATCTTTCAAAGTTGGGAAAAATCTTGTAATTTTCAAGTATGTGCCAACGAGGGATTTTTGCAAAATTAAGTTTCAAGACTTCTAATGACCTATAATCCACTTCTAAGCATCATTACATGATAACACAACTTGCCTTGATCATAATTGGGCATTGGACCAAAGGTTTTCATGACTTATGATCCAAGAAATTTCAAAGGGGGAAAGTTGCAAAACACATGTTATCTCTTGCATCAAGCCAGCCAGATCATCACAAATCATCCTAGGGCCATCCTTGAATGAAGCTGAGGCATGACAAGCCTTGAAGCCAACTATGACTCATGACATGCCTCATAGTACACAACATTGACATTTTTGCAACTTGGCCCATACCAATCAAACTATGCAACTACCAACTTTCTGACCAACCACATTGCCTTATGCAAGCACCATGGACCTCATTTCACGTAACCTTGGAGCCTGAAACATCTCAACACTGAGATTGCCCAAAATTTCCCTAAAACTTCTCATTTTTTATTCTCTCAAACCAGCCACTAAAACTCAAAAATTCTTCCACCAATCGTCTCAAAATCATACATAGAACACAAACCAACCATTGAAATGGCATGAAACACTCCCAAACAAAAATACGATTTCTGAGTTATCAGAACCAAACCTCACAAACCAGCCATCACAAACTTGTTCTAAGCCTTTAAGAAGGACAACGGGGGTCATTGGAGTGGTTTTGCACAAGAGAGGAGGTCAGAAAGCTCCAAACTGAAAAGCTTCAACTCAGGTAATCATCAAGAACATTTTTTCTAGAACTTGTTTTTTAAGTTACAAATTGTTTCTACATGATGTGTTGATCACTGTGATATGTTTACTTTTGAAAATGGTTGAGTTTTAAGCATTTCATAGCCCTCTGAAAGTTTTGTACATTTTTCCGTTTTGCTTCGATTCATGAATTTGATGAAATATAAATGGAATTTGTTGTTGGATTTGTGTTTAGTGATGTCTAATGATGCATTCTAGAGAGTTTGATGCATTTTCATGGGGTTTTGAGGGAGTTAGGGTGAAAGGGTGACCAGAGAAGATGACCGGAGCTTGCTCCGGTCACCCGAGAGTGATTAGGGTTAGGATTAGGGTTAATCAGTTTAGTTTGAATTTAGGTCGTTGGATGTTGTTTCCCGCATGTGTGGATGGTCAGGATCCTTTCACTTAAACCCTAATCCTGATTTATTAAATTAATTAGGTTTAATTAATTAATTTTACCAGATTTGATCCTAGCCTTCCATCTGCGCGTGCAGTCAACCAGGGTTTAAACCTCAGCCATCAGATTGTTTGACTTCTCTTTTATTTGATTTTTATTGCATTTTATTGCATTTTCTTTCCATATTTATTTTAAAATAGCAAAAACACTTAAAAAAACTCATTTTCTTCATTTTTACTTTAAATATTTTCTTAACTCAAAAACATTTTTTATTTTAATTTTTGCATTAAAAAAATATTTTTAAAACATTTAAATGTTTTATTTAATTAATTAATTAATTTTAATTAATTAAATATACATTTAGGTTTCTAAAAATCACCAAAAAATTCATAAAGCATTTTCATACATTTAAAAACATTTTCAAACTCACCATACAAATTTCTTTTTAGGTTTGATCTCATTTTCACAATTATCTTTGAATTAGGGTTCTTAAAAATCACATTTTCTAACCCTAACTTAAAAAATCACTTTTGATCAACCATGATGAGTTTGAACTTGATTCTTTTTGCATTTTTTCACATATTGCATCTAGTATCTATGTTATTTATCTCATGATTTTGCATTGCCTTTTCAATTTGATTTGCATTTTTCCTTTAGAATCCCCCAAAAAAACCTAGTTAACTTAGGAAATTCATAACTCTCTTTAGGTTTAGCTTCTGACCTTCATCTTTGGGTAGTGATCTTGTGTATGTTTAGGGTTTGTTTGAGTTCAATTTCAAATTTTTATCATGATGTATGCTTCTGTTTTGGTCATATGCATCTCATGTTGTCCTAAAACCCTTATTTCTCATGTTCATTTGCATTCATCTTTGCATATCATCCTCATGTGAACTTTCCATGACATTCCAAGCATTTGTATGAAATCCTAGACATCTTAAGACATGCTTGACCATTGCTTGATCATTTCTTCATTCATTTGATATGCTTTGCATCCATTGCATTTCATGAACATCCATGTGTTTTCAAGCTTCTTACATGCTTCCTTTGCATCTCATCCTTGTATGATCATTCATATGCATCATGTATGACTTTGCATCATCTCATAACACATTTGCATCATGTTTTCACTTCTGGTTTTGGTTATTGCACTTCCATTTGCCTTATTTCATTTTTCTTCATGTCTTATGCATCTCATCCTAACATTTCAGGGGCTTATGGTAAGTTATTTGGGATGTAGATTTGCCTCCACATCCCACCTCTTCCTTTCTCTTCATATGCATTCTTTACATGCCTTTGAAGTGAAATTTCTTCACTTATGCTCTCTCCTTCTTACTTTATTTCTTTTAGGTTACTTATCTTCTTCAGGAAGTAAGTAACTTATTCTTTCTCTCCTTCTCTTTTCATCTGCTTCTCTTCCATTGGTGGCTTCATGAAGATCTTCTCTCAAGCCTCACAAACCATAGGACATCCAAGCATGATAATGTTTAGGGTTGTATATAGTCCCCCTTAGTTTTTATCTTTGAGTCTCCTTGAGTCTCTCTTCTCATCTCATAATTAGGGGCTAAACACTTAAAGCTTTAGGACTTTGAATTAGGGTTATGCTTGCATCCTTATCTTAGGATGGAGTGTATAACTTTAATCCTTAGTGTTAAACCTTTAATTTGTTTACACCTCTTAATCAAAACACTTAATAATGATCAAGACATAAGCTTGTAACTTGGGCCTTACATTAGGGTTCCATCTCTTCCTTTTGGTTAAGAGGGACTAACCCTAGTGTTTAATGGACAAGTCCCCCTCAAGTTGTCTTACAAATTTAAAACTCACTTCTTAATCTCAACCTTTAATTAAAATCCACTTTAATAAAGGCTTGTTATATAATGAATTTAGTCCCTAACCATGGATTAAGTTGAGGTATCTTCCTCAGCTTAAGTGTTCTCATCTATCATCCTTCTCTTAGGATGGTGTAATGAGTTCACTATTCTCTGATTAGAGATTAAACTCATTACTTAACACTAAACAAAAACCCAAAAAAACACTTTATAATTACCAAGTAGGTTAATTATCTTAATCCTATATCATCATGGTAATTAAGTTGAGATGCTTATCTCACACTTAAGTAGGCTCATTATCCCTAATCAGGGAGGATATAATGAGTTTGCAACCCTTGATTTAGGCTTAATCTCATTATCCTATGCAAAACACCAAAAACAATAAAAAACTGAAAACACAAAAACAAACAATAATCGTCTCCTCCGGGATTCTTTTCTCATCACACTCATTCTATAAACGAGAACTTGCTTCTTCTATCTAATGCAAGACAGTTAGCACTCGAGTCAGACGAGTCATACACTTGAGCATAGACAAGCAAGCAGCTCACAGTCAAAATCATCCAGTCTCTTTGAGTCGAACTACGGTGTTCTGACTTCCTCATTGCACGAGAGGATACGTAGGCATAACTTAAAAGTTATCGAACAAAAGTCTCTTTGTCATCCCCCCTCTTTCAGCTTTCTTTTCTAAGCCTCAGTTTTGAGCATCTCACTTTCTTTTTGCACTAACACTCTGTACATTCTCCCTAAATTTTATACACAGTCATCACATACACTACCCCTTTTAAACATACCCTTCCAGGTTTATGCAGCATTACCTTTCCTTCGGGATAAAAATGCCTAGCTGACGACTCTATTTCAACCTCAACCTCCAACATCACCGACAGTTCGCGTTTACACTGGGACGAAAGTCTTTGGGAGAGACAATCTGCTTTTGAGTAGCCTTTATCCAGAACTTTCGGACCAGCAACCAAAATTTGAAACCTTGAGAACATCTTCTCAATTGTTTCATCTTCTTCCATCTTGAATGTTTCATACTTCTGGATGAGATCCAGAGCTTTTGTCTCCTTGACTTGAGTGTTGCCTTCATGTGTCATCCTCAGGGAGTCAAACATGTGTTTGGTTGATTCTCTGCTTGTGATCTTCTCATATTCTGTATAGGAAATAACACTCAGAAGTATGGTTCTGACCTTGTGATGGTTTTTGAATTCCTTCTTCCATTGAGATGTCATGTTCTTTCTTTCAATCTTCTGACCGTCTGCTCCAACAGAATGAGTGTATCCATCTGTCACCATATCCCAAAGATATCCATCCAGAGCCAGAAAGAACTCTCCAGAACATCCTTCCAGTAGTCAAAGTTGTCACCATTTAACACTGTAGGTATTCCCTTGATCTTGTCATTTTGATAGTCATTGTTGTTGTTGACTGCATCTGCCATTGTGTTTTATCTTCTGGATCTTTTACTTACACAGTTAAGTGTATATCTCAGAACCTAGTGCTCTGATACCAATTGAAGGAGCATAAAAACACAAGGAAAGGGGGGTTGGAATTGGGTTTTCAAAAATAAGAATGACTTTAAATGACACTTTGATTTATCTTGGTTCGTTTGAACTCAAACCACATCCAGTCCACCCGCCAAGGTGATTTTGCCTCTATCAACGAGGTCTTAATCCACTATTCAAATTTGAATACAATCAAAATGACCTACTGTCAAAGTCTTCTTGAGTCTACTGACTTAAACTAGTCACTCAAGGAAAATCAAATTATCTTATACAAAGATTAACAATGTAACTTAATAATGCTTCTAACAAGCTATAATCACTAAGTGATATGTTACAAGATATTTGAGAGCAAGATAATATTTTGAGCGTGTGATAGATATAACGTGAGAACCAGAGCTTCAAATCTTCAGGTAGATTTCTTTATATAGTGGTTTGAATTATCTAGCCGTTGGGAACATCTGGAGCTTGATTTGGATAGTTATTAATTGCCTTAAAATCCTTCCAAATGAGGAGATTCTTGTTCCCAGCCTTTATTCTTATTTTCTTTAAATTGTCTTTAATGAGAGTATCAGAATCTTCTAAGTGCCAATCAAAGTATCATAAATGAATATGCAACATTAATAACGTCTTCAATGAGAGCTTCTCTTTGACAGCAGATCTTTAATAAAGAAGCGCAATATTGCTTCTATTTGAAGATGCTTTCCTTCTAAGAACTTCTACTGCTTCTATAATGCACATTAACCATAAGTTAGTTGCAACACATATTAGAACTTCTATTATGTTAGGAAAGTATTGTTATCATCAAAACTATAATAGAAGATTAGAATCAAAATTGTTCTAACAACATATACTAGGGAATATGAAGCCGTTGGACATAAAAGGATTTATCACATATTCCTAAGAAAAATTTCATCACGAATTATGCAGAACGTGGTTCAAAAGAAGACAAGTGTCTTGTAATTAATCATAACCTCTTCACATTCTTGACAACGTATTCAAGAAGTGAACTCTAAAATTATCAACGATTAAATAATAATTTCAAAAGATCATTTATCATTGGATACTTCAGACACTAGATGACTTCACTAGTAAAAAGTCTCACATATCATAATCAAGAAAATATAACTAAGAAATAGAAACTTATTTTTCTATTCTACAAATTGCATTCTGAGATAGCTCTTTTCATTATTAGCGTTGAACAAAGTTCACACACAAGAAGTGGGAACAAGTCTACTTTCAGTAAGGAAAATTTTGAAATAGACATCAACCTTAAATTAAGGTTTTAATCTTATAGAGTTTAGAAAATAAATTCTTTCTGAACATAGTCTCATGAAATGTATTTCTATAGAATATAAGGATATATTTCTAAACTATATAAAAATATAGTAAAGGTTAGAAATACATAACTTAATACTTCTGTAGGTTCCCATCTTCTGATGTAGATGTTTCTTCAGAATCACCATCCAGTCAGCTTCTTCAATTGATGACTTTGTTGACGAATGTTTCTAGATGGACCATTAGAACATATACTTCCAGAAACTGTCATCATACAAACTTCTTCTTTTCTTCTCTTCTCTTATCTTCTCTTCAGAATGAGCTTTGAATGACCCTGTATTGTGACAATATTATCTTCAAATCTTCTTTGATATACTCATTTGATTTCTTGCACCATTTTTTCACGTTGGCATGCTTTCCAGAAATCTTCTTGGATTATCCAATCCATCCTTTTGGTTTTAGGTAGAATCCTAAACACCATTAACTGTTTGAATTCACATTGCATTGCCCAAGTCAATTTCTTGACATGTCGTTCTTATTCAATGGATGTAGATATCATCATGAACATCAAACCACGATATGCATCTTCTAAGGGTTTGAATGTTGATCTTATTCTTACAAGTTTGTTATTACTAATCAGAATTAGTTCATTAGAAAGTAACAACTTTTTTCTTTCCTTTCTCAATGGAATATGAACTGTGATAACTTCTGATTAAGCATCATTTGATAACTTCATCTTGTACTTCTTCATCAGCTCTATTACCTTTATCATTTTGAGTAGGTAATTCAGTATAAGTACTTAATGCTAATATGATGTATCCTTCAGATCATTCTGATCATATATATTTGAACTGTATACTGTTCTAAATATAGCATACATCAGCTTCTTAAGAAATCTTTGTCATGATAGAAACATGATACTAATAACATATTCTTGAGAGCTTGTTATTTCTTCCACATCTTTATCTGATTTTGAAGAACTAGAACATGAGAATTTCCTTTCTCATCAAATAGATTTCCGAGCTATAAGTTCTCAGATTGTTTGATCAAGATTTATGCTTTAAATAATCTCAGACAAGCACTAAAGTACTTGAGTGAACACATAAATATGCATTCATGCGTCGAGAGTCTTTAATCAAGTTTTTATGTTGTAATAAAAAGCAAACTTCTTATAAACAATGATATATGCATTATTATTTGTTCAAGTAGATTAAGGTACAGAAGTTCCAATATGTATTAAGGTAGAAGCATCAGACAACAAATAACTTTTCTTTCTAATGTACCTTATCAAGAGATTCTGAAAAGAAACTATGAATGACATTCTGACAAACTTAAGTTAGTTCAGTTGAGATACATTTCTCAAGCTAACATGACTTAATCGTTTATGTCAAAACATTTTCCATCCACAAACTCACATACAACAAGAACTCGGAAAATTAGATATTGTGCGTGTTGCTCTCCCAAAAATTATGACAGCTTGATGATCTTCCATAATTAGAGTAAATGTCTTCATTCTATGCAGACAAACATAATCTTGATAACACAGCCAGTGTTTTGACTGCACCACTAAGAGCATATGCATTAAAGATAATTTCTGTTGTATAAGAAACTACTTTGCCTTCTGGAGATAAATTAAGCATCAAACGTTCTAACATCAGCTAAGAATGTTATGTTAGTTCGTTCTTCTTCTCTCATGTATTTATATGACATAGAAACATCTTGTGTATTCTTCATCCTTTTCCTTTAAGAATTTCACACTTTCTTCATAGGCTTGTCCTTTTGAAGTAGAGGTAAACTCGTCTGATATGACATAACTCATTTCACTTATAGCAAGTGATTTCTTATTAGCATACTTCTCTTTATCAGAGGTGGACCTTTTAGAAACCAACATTCTTAGATCCTTGATATCTATATGAATATCCTTCTTCTTAAGATAAATAACACCTTCTAAACAGAAGTGACAACCTGTCTTCATCTGAATCTTTTTGTTGATCCAAGATCTCTTCAGCCTTCTAAACTTCTAATCCTCTTCAGATCTTCTGAATATGAACATATTAGTTCTTCTGGAGAAGCGTTATTTAGCTATTTTGCATGCTCAAGCAGTTTTGATAAGCTTCCATTCATATGGCAAGCTTCTAATAGCCTTCTTCAAGAATTTGTATTCAACATTCTTTATCTTGAAGTTTTCATGTTATCAAATCAAAACAAAAGCATTTTGTCTTCTTTACATGAAATAATCCTTAATGAGCAATATTGAGAAAGTCAAATGGACATGGCATACATTATTTGAAAGCATCCCATACTCGGTAAGAATTAACTTTCAACAAATAATATTTCTTGCTTCCTGATGATTCATATAATCTTTTAGATTATTTGGATTTACATCCAAGACTTGTATCAGCATCACCTGAGAAAAATACGAAGTTCTCAACTCTGGTATTTCAGGATCATAATCACCTTCTAGAAATAATATTTCTAACTAATCTTTTGACTCTCAATCATTTCACCAATGATAGTGAACAATAGAATTAACCATATTTGAGATTGGAACAGCAGGTGGAGGAGTAGATTTACCAGAGTGTTTTCTCAAAAGTTTGTATGGATCTTTATGTAACACGATTAAGTGTTTGATAAACATTAATAACATGATTGGAGCTCTGATACTAATTGAAGGTTGAGAAACACAAGAAAGGGAGGTTTGAATTGGATTTCACATTTTGTTCCCTTTTGCGGAATTAGTAAGATAAATCTAACAAAGACAATAAAAATAAATGACATAATTATTTTCAACTTGGTTCAATATTAACGAAGTTACTCTAGTCCACCTCTCAAGGTGATTTTCCTTCTCAAATGGACTTAATCCATAATCATCAACGATTACAACCACACTAGATATCACCATTACCTTCTTGAGAATCTTGGCTCTTAAAGCCTCTCAAGGAATCAACATCCAAGTCGTTAGGAACGCCTTTGGCCCTCTTGAGTATCTAGACTAAAGAAATATCCACTCAAGAAATCAACCTCCAAGTTGTTAGAAACCCCCTTGGCCCTCTCGAGTATCCAGACTATAGGAATAGCTACTCAAGGAAACACAAGCTACCTTCAACAAGGATTTACGTCACCTTTAACACAAAGGATTTTTCAAGCTACCTTCAACAAGGATGTACACCACATTTCAACAGAGTATTTTCTCGTGTACACATAATGCTTCTAGTAAGCAGATTACAAAAATGAAGTACATGAATACCTAAGTGTTTCTAGCAAGATGTGAGCAACATCTTCTTGCTTTCTAATACAAAGTTATCTAAAGATAATTTTCTAAGAGATTATAAAGCACACTAGTTTTGTATTGCTTAAAAGATTTCTTGATGAGCATTGTGGCTTCTTTTCATGAGCTTTAAGCTTCTTTCTCATGTACTCCTTTCTTGAGCATATAATACTTCTTCCAATTTAACCATAAAGATCAACTAAGTTACTATACTTCACTTATTGATGTTTCACTTGACTATTTACACATAGTGTTAGCATATTGCATCATTGTACACTCATACATACAACAGTTTCAACATTTTCTTTGTTGAACCACAACTACTTCTTTTCATATCTTCTTCAAGGTTCAACTAGTAGTATCTTCATAGCTTGATTGCATTGTTGTGACGTTTCACACTTGAATTCTTCTTCAGCATATTGCAGCAGCTTCCATGGTATTTCATACCAATTCAAGAATCAGCTTATTTGCTCTTTGATTAGCATCTGCACGTTATGCTTAGCAACAATCCTTTAAGCCATTTTCAACTTCATGAACACTCATTCAATTGTTCAACTAACCATCTCTTTCTTCAAGCATATAAGTCTTCAATTTATAGAGCTTGAGGAAAATATATTTGTTGAAGGGCAATCTTGGAAACATATTACAACAACTAAATCACAAAGTGCATGCGAAGGAATGGTCAAAATCATAATACTTAAAAAGTTGTCCTTGCACCACCTTATCAAGGTATAGGTCACAAAGTTTTAGTTCTTTAAATATTCAACATAATACCATTCTAATATTTAGTTTTATAACGTCTTCAGAGGTTTCAGACATGTATTTGATGAAGCTTGTTGTAGAAGAATCATTCTTTCAATCTTTAGAACCAAAGTATTCAGGGTCTCATATCTTCGTTCAGCAGAACCTTGTCATAATAATCTTCAGCACTTGGTTTTCAAGAAGCATTATCTTTAGAGTCTTCAGAAATTGTTCAATTGGAACCTTGTATTCAGAATCTTCAGAATTGTAACATAAGAAATACATTTCTTGTAAAGCCTTCTAGGCTTACTTATAAAGTCTTAATCAGAAACCTCATTAATAACGTTCCTTAGAACTGTTGTATTAGAAATGTTTCTGAGTTTTGACTTTATTATGCATGTAACATATGTTTTCTTCCAGAGTATTGAGATTATAATTTGATGACATCACACGTCCTCTTATCAGAGTTAGAATCTCACTAGCAAAAGCTACACACTAGATAGAAACCATAAAGAACGGAATTGTTCTCATAGATAAGATGTGCAATTATCATCAAAACTAAAGGCCATATGTACAACTCAATATTGTTCTTACAAGGACTTCATTATATATAATGATTCATGTTTTGTCTGTAGCGAAGTCTTAATCTTTTCTCTAGCGACTTCTCTCAAAACATTATATCTGATGAAAAAATAATGGTATTCATGGTTTTATCCACCATCTTGATATTTTCTTTTTTAGGCATGCAAACATCAAATTTGTACATCTTTGTTGAGTTAGGATTTGTTTGCATTTTCACCTTACACAACTCAAAGTCTTTGTCTCTAGAAACTACTCAGTGTACCATTTAGAACTCATGATGCTCACTTGTAAACTTAATCCTTTTATCCCACTATTGATGTCACATGCTGTAAACTTTGATATTATGAGATATTACCTAAATGACTTTAAATACAAGAGGGAGCAAGTTGTAATATAAAAGGTTTTTAGAGATTTAAAAATTAAATTGGTTTTAAAGTTGATTTTAAGAAGATAGGTAGAATATTAAGAGAAAGACAAGTATATGAAGACAGAAAAAAAAAAGATAAGAAATTAAAGATTACATTAAATTTTATGTTGATTTGGTAAAACCCATAAGGCCTACATATCAGCAGAAACTTACACAAGACAACTCGACTTTAAGTCTTTGCTCTTCTAGTGTTAAAATAATATTTAAGCGAATGTGAAATTCAAGATCAATATAATAAGTATAAGAGAGGTTATTTTTCAAATTTCTTGTTTATTTTCAAAAGATCACCAATTCCCTTTTCATTGAGAAATATTCATCCATGAGTGGAAGGTTTTTAAGGCTGGATCCACATCATAATCAATTAGAATATAACCATAATCGATTATGACATAGCCAAATTGGAAATATTTTGTTATATCTAAACCATAATTGATTAAAAGGCTTCCTTAATCGATTATTGAGTGAGTTAGCCCCCATAAATGATTGCACATTTGTCGTAATTTGTTAGGGAGAAAATTTATATGTATCATCAATTAAATAAGTGTTATAATCGATTAAGTTATGGTTTTCAAAATATTTTCTCAAACCAAGATGTTTTTTAGAAGAAGTTTTTCAAGACATATGAAGTTTGAAAACTAATTTTAGCATGTATGTGGGTGATACGACCTTATTACTTTAAAACCACACACACACACACACACACACACACACACACTAAATTTTACATTATTGATGCATCAAGAAAATCATTGCAATCAAAATAAATTACCTATAGAAAAATTAAAAACAAATATACCAAACAGTGTATTCAAATTAACACGAACAAGAATAAAATAAAAGATAAGTACATAAATAATTTTCTTACCTAGTTCGATTAGAATGATCTTCCATGGGGAAGAACGCAACTCTCTAGTCCACCATAATTCAAAAGTTGTTATAAGATATTACAAGATGAGTTACAATAAAATAGTCTTCCAAGTTCACAAAAACGGATCATATTTTTACCTAAGTGTTTCCAAATCTCTTATTCTCTTAATATATGAATCACACAAACCCAAGGTGTTTAGAAATATTTTCCGATCTCCTTAGATATCCCCAAAGGTCTTCTAAATCTTAGAACAATTGAATCTTAAGAATTTATACTCTTTCCTCTTTAAGTTTTTTCCACTAAGATTTCACATCTTTTCTTACCCTACAATAGTGAAAGAGAACCGCTTTTTTATAAAGACTTGAAACTCTGATGGACCGGATTTTAGAGTTCGGCCCTCACCATGTGTGTTCGACCCAACAATTCTAAAACTGAAAAATTAAAAATCACTTAATATTTTCAGGAATACCTTCATGCCTATATCAACTCATTTAGGCCTTCTTGAGCTCAACCTTGATCACTTATACAAGTTAGTTAGGCATCAAGGTATTGTTCAAGTGATAGTTATAGTCCTCTTGTGAAGTGTTACATGACTTATCACACATCCTACATAGAAATGTGATAGGATTTATATGTGTCTTGTATGAATAATCAATTTACTCTACCTCCATGCATCTTGTAAGATATGTAGTATTGAGGAATGGAAGTCAACTTCATACATTGTCATACTTGTATAGATGAGTAGTGTAGTTCTCGAAGAAATAAACTTATGAACTTGGAAGAAAAAAAACCTTATAGATTAGAAATGAAACCAATAAAATGAGGTGTTCTGAGTCAATCTCAAGGCCCGCATACAAATGTCTTATCATAAAGCCAAACATGGAAGGCACGGGATGAAAGCACATAATATCAGTTGTATCGTTTACATACTTTAAGTATCATTTGTATTTTGATGTTTTAAAATTTGATTATTGTCTCATTATGTATTTGTAGTTTGTATGTTATCTTAATTCATTTGTGTGATTGCATTATTCTTTCCATTTGATTGTAATCGCTTCGACTACTAAATTGTACCACTAAAAACCATTTACGTTTCATGATTATATTCATTTGATCCTTGTTGGTATTTCTCTTTTTGAGCCTATGAAAATTAGCTTGTTAGAACATTTTGATTTGGAAGTTATGGTATTTGATTTGAATCATATATTACATTTGATTTGAATTACTCACATGTTGAAAATTGGAGCACCATTCTGGATCAAATGATTCGGATCAAAAATTGAACATGATTTGAATCATCATCTCATTTGATTCGAATCAAGTGCAAATAATGATTCAAACCATTATCTTTAGAAAGCGTCCTTTTTGGGGTTGTTCAGATTGATTTGAATCACAAATTTTTCTTGATTCAAATCAAACCTCAAAATGTCCAATTTACCATCACTTATTTAAATGATTGTTTCTTATGACGAAAGTAACAATTGTGGGAAACCTATGGTGATTCATAGACACAAAAATTGTGATATTTGTCTTCTCTTCTTTGTTTGTTCATCTTTAGACCATGTTTCTCTCTTCTACTCCAAACATTCAACCTTTTTTTATATTGAATCCATGTCAATTCTTTATCATTTTTGTTGCATCTTGTTTTGTACAATTCGATTGTTGTTCTTGTGTGAATTTGAGGATGAGTTGATAGATCTTTGTTGAGAATTGATCAAGCTCTTGATAACAATCAAGAAACAAGACTCAATCATCTATAAACTTGATTGAACCTTGTATGTGTGTTCATCATTCACCAAAAAATATGAATTACTTAACTAACTCCTTGTAATGTCAATAATTTGTTGACATTATCTTGCACTACTCAACATCTTCATCCTTAGTCTTTTTCATCTAATTATGGACCCTCTTTGTTTGTTGTGTTTGTTGCACCCCAAAATTTGCCCTCACAATACAAGACTTTGTGTTCTAAGAAGGTTCACAAGGTTCACAAGCTTCTCAATGCTTTTCAATACCTTTCATGAGGTTCATGAAGTCTACAAGTCACTTTATGAAGGTTCACAAGGTTCACAAGCTTCCCAATGCTTTCTAGACCTTTCATGAGGTTCATGAAGTCTACAAGTCACTTTATGAAGGTTCACAAGGTTCACAAGCTTCCTAATGCTTTCAATACCTTTCATGAGGTTCATGAAGTCTACAAGTCACTTTATGAAGGTTCACAAGGTTCACAAGATTCACAATGCTTACAAAACCTTTCATGAGGTTCATGAAGTCTACAAGTCACTTTATGAAGGTTCACAAGGTTCACAAGATTCACAATGCTTTCAAGACCTTCCATGAGGTTCATGAAGTCTACAAGTCACTTTATGAAGGTTCACAAGGTTCACAAGCTTCCCAATTCTTTCAATACCTTTCATGAGGTTCATGAAGTCTACAAGTCAATTCATGAAGGTTCACAAGGTTCACAAGATTCACAATGCTTACAAAACCTTTCCTGAGGTTCATGAAGTCTACAAGTCACTTTATGAGGTTCACAAGGTTAACAAGGTTCACAATGCTTCCCATTAGGTTCACAAGACATTTTATGATGGTTCACAAGGTTCACAAAGTTCACAATTAGTCAGAAGAGTTGACAATTCCCTCAGATAATGCACCTCCTAAGCAGTGCATCCAAAACTAGGGTTTTGACTTTAATCAGGATAAATGGACTTCCAAGACTTCAAGTGAGCTTCATAACATCTTATATGTGTGTAATAACCCCCATGACAAGTTTCAAGACTTTTCTCAAAAGTTTGCCCAGTCAAATGATCAGATAAGTCAAAATCAGTCAATGCAGTTAAAAAGTCAAACCGAGGTCAACTGTGGTCAAACCAAAGTCAAATTTCATGATTTTTTGCCAACATCAAGTATATGAAGTAAAATTCATCATTTGATCAAGGGTTGATCATGATTCATCAAGGAGATTTCAGATCATCAAGAATCAGGAGTTTCTAAATTAGGGTTTCCTCAGTAAAAGTCAACTGAACTTTGACCAGCCATAACTTTCACATACTTCATCACCAAGTCTCCACTCAAAGCTCATTTTGAAGGAAATTGAATTCTCTACAACTTTGTGTCTCACAAGCCAAGCCCAAAAATGCTTCATTTGGAAGGTATGAGCTAAGACATTATAGGTCCTTTTGAAAGTCAACAAAAAGTCAACAACTTCAAAAGGGCATAACTTGAGATTGGTAAATGATATGGACATGAAACCATTGGGGTTGTTTAGAGGACTCTTCAAGCTTTCCAAAATGTCCAAGAACACCCTCATAGCATTAAACTTGAAGGATATGTGCCCTTGCAAAGTTGGGAAATTTTGGGTTGGTTTATGATGAAAATGGAGGTCTAAAACCAATTTCTTCCAAATGGGCTTGCCAAATGATGACCCAATCCATACAATAACTTCATGCACGACCCAAACCATTAAAAATCAGATTTTTTATTATTTTATTTTTATTTATTTTGATTTAATTCATTAAAAATCATTTTAAATAAAAATAAAATATGAAAATGTAAGATTTGATTTGGATTAAGCTTCTAGAAAATCATAAATTTGATTTGAATTGAAGAGGAAGGAAATCATGAGGATTAGCCAAAAATAGCAAGGGTTTATGCATGAATATTTGATTTTTAAGGCATGATCATTTTGGATCTTTTCATATCAAATTTTCCACACAACCATTCAATTTTTTGACCTAAATTCAATCACCTATAAGTACTAAACACAACCCTAACATGAATTCACGGATTCCACAACCTCAAGAGTAAGTTCACATTGTTCAAAAACCCTCTCAAAACTCACATTCGGTTTTCAATCTCCAAGGCATTTGAAGTTAGGACCTAGGGATGCTTTCTGGACCAATTGATTAAAGCTTCACTGCCTAGAATGGATTCGGCCATTGTTAGGGTTAGAACTTCAAAATTGGGGATTCATGGAATACCTAATATAAATGGATAATGAACTCATATTTGGACCGTAATTGTGTTATAGATCATGTTTGCAGGTTCAATTTGATGAAATATTACCCGTATGATGTTGTACATGATTCGCAGGTTGAAAGTGCAGAAAAATTCGTAGGAATTTTCCCAAGAAAATTCGCAGGAAATCCTACGAATTTGAGGTTGAAGATGAAGGCGTTCTGGCGCGAATTTCATATTTGAAATTCTGATTTAAAATATTATGTTATCATTCTGGTTGTTTATCACAAGCACACGCTTGTCCCAGTGGAAAGTCATGCATGCGTTTGATGAAAGGGCAGGGGATCGAATCCTGGCTGTGACAAATATTTTTGAGTTTTTCTCATTTAAGCATTGAATATCATATATTATGAATTGTTGTCGGTTTGTAAACAGGTTCGCTCACCCAGCAGGATTGGTCATGCGTATGCTTGTTTGCCTAAGAGGTCCTGGGTTCAATCCTCCCCCAGGCCTTTTGCTTTCTTTTATTTTTCTGGATTTTTCAGGATATGAAACAAAATCAATTCCACCTTCTTTCTTGCTGCCTGCGCATGATGGCTTAGTGGTGGGTGTTGTTGCTGGTAATCAGAGTGACCTGGGTTCAAACCCCAGCCAGGTAAGTTCCAATTTTTTTTCCTTTTCATTTTATTTGTTCTAATTGTTTTATTATTAAATTATATATAGTTTTATACATATTATATTTCTAAATAATTCAAAAAAAAAATGTTTATATGATTATATTTTCTAAATTCCAAAAAATATATATTTTCTTAATTCAAAAATTATTTTCTTTATTATGTAATTAAATTATAATATATGTATATTTATTAAAATAATTTTGTATATTAGATTATAAACCCTAAAATATTTTTCTAAATAAAACCTAATATTTTACAAACCCTAATTTATTTTTCTCTAAACAAATATTAAAAAACCTAATTTTATTTTTTCTAATTTTATTTTCTAAATATAATTATTATGTACATATTTATTTAATATAATTAATTTTTGTAAATATAATTATAATTAAATTTTTCTTTATAATATGAAATTGTTTCTATAATTTGTTCATAATCTAAATTTTATATATAATTAAATTTATGCTAATATTGTAATTATAATTTTTTATATGTTTATAATTTATAATCTTAAATTTTATAATTAAATTGTTCATATTTCCTTAATAATTTCTAATTCTTATTTATTATCTTATTTTGTTTATTACTATTACTAATCCATTCATTTTTTAATTATGCTTATTATTATTATTTCACTAACCTTATTTATTTTTTAATTATTATTACTAACCCCTATTATAATTATTATTGCTTATTTCTTTATTTTGCTTATTATTTATATTTTGCTTATTATTTATATTTTGCTTATTTATTTTTTTTGCTATTTATTTTTAATTGCTTATTAGTTATTATTGTAATTGCTCCTTGGTGTAAATTTTTGTAATATTTAAATTATTTAATTTTTATGCCATGGTTAGTAAAATAGGGAGTGTAAACATGTATTATATTAAAATTGAATTTAGATCATTTTAATTATAAGATAAATAAAATTAAACACTCACACACGTAAGTCGATTTTTAATCGCCATCTCACTTTCTAGGGCTACCTCTCAATGTTGCCTATTCAAAAAGGTCAAGTGGGGTGTATAAAGCAAAGTCCCTTAAAAGAAAAGTCATCAAGTCCCTTAAATGGTTGCCTTCGTAATGATCTTGTCCCTTTCGAATAACGATGACAGTCCCTCCAAGATGCTTAAAACACCCTACAGTTGCCTTCATTAAACAGATGTCCCTTCACATGTCCCTCACATCCAAGGTAATGACTACCTATTCCTTAATAATAGGGATAGTCTTACCATTTAAAGGATCCAAGAACAGAAAAGACTTAAACTTAGGGTAGGTTCCTCTTAGATACTTGCTCACCCTTCAAAAACATTTTCAAACACTTCACACATTTTCAAACAATTTTCAAAACAAAGGTTTTTACGCATCCATACATGGATCATTATCAAACTCTTAAGAAAATTTTTATTCACACACTTCACATTTCAAAAACATTTTAAAGTGAGCTAAGTAACTAAGAGTCCATGGATAACCATGGATGTAAAGGGTGCTAACACCTTCCCTTTACATAACCTACCCCCCGGACCCAAAATTTTTTTAAAAGGTCTTTCCTGTTCTTTTATGCCTTTCCTTTGGATAAAATAAAAGTCGGTGGCGACTCTTGCTATCCGCAACATAACTAAAGTCAGTTCTCCCACCGTGTTACAGTGTTACAGGGGCAAGTATCATTTCTTGAGTGTAGTTTATCATTGAGTTGTTATCTATCAAGATGAGAGTTTTCATTATACTCCAAAGAAGACTTTGGCATGATCAAGTATCAACAGACCATAAGGAGGAAAAGTAAGTTTTCAGGTGGCGTTGGAGAAAGATTGCTTGCGGAAAAAGTTGAGCGTTATCCAATACATGCTCAGTTAATGGTAATCGCTTAGGCAAGAAATTGGTGGGATCAGGGGGATCGTCACACACAAATACTTGGAGCATGTTATTGTGAATAGCGAGGTTATTGGATCAAGATCTTGATGGTTATTGTATTTTGTTAGCAGTTTAGTGTCTGCATCATCAAAGGAAATTATCGTGTGATAGTTTTATGTAATCAAAACGATGTAAACATTTTGTCAAAATAGTGGAACACCGTGATTATGTTCTGATGACATCATCCATTGAAGAGTGCACGTAGACAAAGTGAGGACGAATGTCGAGGTACTATATATCTTTGTATATCTTTTCATTTCCCTATCTCTTTTACTATATTAGTATTGTTTCATGTTTGTTGTTGAATTATTGCATGATTGCATTTATTGTATACCATATAGGTTAGATCGTGATATAGCAATTTAATTTATAAGCTTAGGTATGTGGTGTATCAATCTTATTGAATTATCATAAAGTCAATTATGCAGTTAAGAACATCTAAGTAATGTGTTTTTAAATCTCTTTGTTTAAAGCGGCTTTAGTTGTCATGTAAGTGACTTGCACTAGAATCAATCAATATCATGGTAACTCCATGTATCATTTCATATGGTTTGATTCATGGGATGCTTTCAAGCTTTCATGGGAGCTAAAAGTTTTTTAAATTGTCTAAAGGGAATTTTAGGTCTATTCACACCCCCCCCCTTTAGACATTGTTGATTCCATATTCTCACCCAACACGAGCAATATGCATGAGCATGTGAGACCTTAGCCATGCACGAAGCATGTCATCCCGACCAGCGACCTATCTCCCACAATCGGATCTAATCGAACGACGGTCTGCACAATACATCAGGTTAAATGGGAGCGGTTTTAACCACTCACCCTATATAAGTTGTACACGCAATTTCAAATGTATTTTCCACTTTCCTCTAAATTGTTTCTCAAATACTCGACTGAATTGACGTTAAAGTGTTAACCTTAGAAATTCAATCGATTTCATCGTTGCATCCGAAACAATCACCACCACATTGGAGAATCTCGCTACTATCTCGATCCTTATTTCTGTTTCCACAAATTCTACACTGGAATAAAGATAATTGGAAGGGAAAATGTTAATTTTTACATTTTACTTTTTACTTTCATTAAATCTAAGATACATTTTTTTGTGGGAATAGTAACTTATTATATTTCTTAATCATGTGTCTTAAACTCAAACTATAATATAAAATAATATTGACTAATGAGATCCAATGTGTGAGTCATACTGATGAGTATAAAAACAAAAATGGTTGGAATTCCAGGTAGGAGACACCATGACCCAAAATGGGAGTGAGAGAGTAACCATGCTGGGTCACTTACTTCAAAAGGCATTTTTATAAGTTTATGCTTTTCAATCAGCTACTATCAAACAAGGAATTAATTAAGGATTAATTAATTAATATGCAACACTTAATATAATAATTAATTTACTTTGAGGGTCCCTCCCTCTAGGCTTGTGGTACAATCCAGGACAAAAGTGGTTTGTTGTAACAGACCCTGACAAACCACAACTCATTCATTTACTAGTTGCTTCTTTTTTATCTTTGAATTATTGTTTTAACAAAGTAAAAGTGAGGGTTGAGAATTTCATCTTTAAATAAGAAAAGTGTAAAATAGATAAATTGAAAACAACAAGAGACAAAAGTGTGATCATTTAATTAATCTTGTTTAAGTTCTAATGCTGACATTATTGATGAATTATGGAATTGAATTCCAATGGCAAATGATCAATTTTCACTGTTTTTGTATAGTTCAATCAACATGCTCTAAAACTAAAAAGATTAATGTGAAAATGTATGAAAAATAGAATAAAGTGAAGTTGGGCATATCATTATTAATATTGAGAATTTATGATTATCACTTAATGTGGGGAATGTGGAATTTCACTTTCACCACCATGTGAATGATCCTGGCCGTAAAGGAATGTAACAAAACAAGTACTATTCATTTCTTCTTTTTTTTTTGGATAAAAAAATAAGGCTTAATTAAATTCGTGATCATTTAACTTAATTACATAATGTTTCTCAAGTTAGTTATTTCGATCAATGTTGAACAAAAAATGTTAAGTTTTAATGACATGATATATATAATATGCAATTTGTGTTTTTGTCTAGAGTAACGAAAATGGTGAACCAAATTAAAAGATGTGGAAAAATATTGACATCAAAATCTATAGTGTCAAAGATTTTGAGGTCATTGCATCTAAAGTTCGATCATGTGGTAGTAGTCATAGAAGAATCAAAGGATTTGTCAAGTATGACAAAAGAAGAGCTTCAAAGGACGTTTGAATCTAATGAACAAAGAATGGTTGAAAGAACTGCAAGCAAGTCGAAGAATTGTGTGGTTTTGCAAGCTCAGTCGACTAAGAATGACAAAGGAAGATGGAATGGTAACAAGGGTTTTGGAAGTTACAACAATTCGACTAGTAAAAGAAACCACCAAGAAGGTAGTTCATCAAATCAAAGACAATCTTCTAACCAAGGCAATCGCATAGGAGGAGGTGCAGGTAGAGGAATAGGCGATAGAAGAAAACCTGATAAAAGTTATATCCAGTGCTACAATGCAAAATTATGGCATTATGCAAGTCAATGCCGAGGAGGCAAGAAAGATCAAGAAAGTGATGCAAAGCTTGCAGAAGACGAAGTGATGCTAATGATCATAACAAAAGAAGAAGAAAGATTCAAATACCAATGGTATCTCGAATCAGGTTGTTCGGCGTACATGACTTGAAGAAAATATTGGTTTATCAACATCAGTCCCTCATCGAAGAGCCTTGTAAGATTTACAAACGACAATACCTTATCTGCTAAAGGTATTGATGATGTTCTGATCAGGAGAAAGGATGACAAATGATCAGTAATTTCCAATGTGTTGTACATACTTGGCATGAAGAGTAATTTGCTAAGTATAGGTCAGTTGATCAAAAGGAATTACAAAGTATAAATCGAAGATAGAATGATGAGAGTGATCGACTCAAGTAACATGTTAATCTTGAAGGTATGTCTCAAAATAGAACATTCAAGATTGAACTTGATGTGTTGGAACATAAGTGTCTAGCGACTCCAACTAACATAGATTAATGGTTATGACATTAAAAACTTGGTCACTTGAATTTTAATGACACTAGTAAAATGAAGAGGAAGAACATGGTTTTAGGCCTATCAGAAATCCATATTCCAAAAGAAGTATGTGAAGAATGTGTTCAAGCAAAGAAATACAAGAATAACTTCAGCAAGGATTCAAGAAGCAAGTCTAAATCCACTCTCAACATAATCTACTTAGACATGTGTTGTCTTTTCCAGGTAGATTCACTTGGAGGTAACAAGTACTTTGTTACATTTATTGATGATTACAACAGAAAGTTGTGGACCAATTTAATCAAAAATAAAATTGATGTGATCAATGTTTTTACCATGTTCAGAGCATTGTTCGAAAGACAAAATGGTTACAAGATTAAGATTCTGAGGACAGATGGAGGTGGAAAGTACATGTCGAAAGATTTCGATGCACTGTGTACAAGAGAAGGCATTATGCATGAAGTGGTGTCACTATACGCTCCTCAATAAAATAGTATTGTTGAAAGAAAGAATATAATCATTGTAAATATGGTGAGAAGTATGTTAAAAGGAAAACATTTCCCAAATGAGATTTAGGGTGAGGTTGTGTCGACTGTAACATACATACTAAACAAATGTCCAACAAAGACGCTTGAAGGTATCACACCAGAAGAATGTTGGTATGGTGCCAAACCTAGTTTAATACACTTTAATGTGTTTGAATCCATAACATACATGCCTGTTCCAAAAAGGAAGAAGACGATTGATTTGACGTGGGTATACAAAGTCAAGCTTAATCAAAAAGGTGAAGAAATTCGACACAAGGAAAGACTTGTGGCAAAAGGGTTTCTTCATAAATAAGGAAACGACTATGATAAGTATTTTCACCAATAGCTAGAATCGAAACAATCAGATTGGTTGTTGGTCTAGTCAATATGCATAATTGATCGATATGTCAGATGCACGCGAAATTTGGATGATAAGCTGAGTCATATGATTTTAGTGGAATATCATTCGACTAGTGGAAACAAAATGTTCGACCTAGTGATCAAGCAAGACTTGATTGGAAAGGATGTGATCGTAGATGAGCTTAAGGAGTGGGATTGGATTAATAACATCAAGAAGGATTGAGTGATAATCATGTGTGATGAACTAGCTAGTGAACATGTTAGAGATGTTCGACAAGTTGTTAGAGAAGTTCGACATTAACCAGTCAAAGGTCGGGCTAGCACAAGCAGACCCCAGAGAACCATAAACATGTCTGCAAGATTGTAGGAATGTGTAATCATATTAGATGGTGTGGTCGATGATGAAGGTGAGTAAGTACATTATGCCATCTATGGAGATATTGATCCAGTCGATGCAGCTAAATCATTGAAAGACTCATGGTGGATGAAAACTATGGTGGATGAGATAAAATCCATTGAATACAATGATACATGGACTCTAGTCGAATTGCCAAAGAGGAATAAGACAATTGATTTGACGTGGGTATACAAAGTCAAGCTTAATTCAAAAGGTGAAGAAATTTGACACAAGGCAAGACTTGTGGCAAAAGGGTTTCTTCATAAATAAGAAAACGACTATAATAAGTCTTTTCACCAATAGCTAGAATCGAAATAATCAGATTGGTTATTGGTCTAGCCAATATGCATAACTAATCGATATATCAGATGCACGTGAAATGTGCATTCCTGAATGACCCTCTAGAAGAAGAAGAAGTGTATGTGACACAACCAGTTGAGTTTGTGAAACCGAACCAAGAAAGTAAAGTATACATGTTGTATAAAGCCCTGTATGGACTGAAACAAGATCCAAGAGTTTGGAACAAGAAAATAGAGGAACTTCTAAAACAGAAAGAGTTTGACAAGTGTACGACAGAGCATGGTGTATATTTCATGAGAAACAGGAGTGAGTTTCTTATGTTGTGTCTCTATGATGACGACCTTTTGATAACAAGAAGTTGAAAGAAGGAGATCAAATACTTCAAACACGACTTAAGTAAGGAGTTTGAAATGTCAGACTTGGGAAATCTCTCATACTTCCTTGGAATAGAATTTTAAAAGAGTAGTAGATGTTTTATGATGCACCAAAGAAGATATGCAGACGAAATACTCAAGAGATTTAAAATGAAATACTGCAACCATACTAGGACTCGAGTTGAGCCCATATTTCAACTGATAAAAGATTCCACTAAAGATGATGTTAACCCAACACAATACAGAAGACTCATTGGATCACTTAGATACATTTGTCACATAAGGCCAGATTTAGCTTATTGTGTAGGCATGGTCAGTAGATTCATGCAGAAGCCAAAGGTATCTCATCTTGCAGCCACCAAGAGGATATTAATGCATCTCAAAGGAACACTCGACTATGGTATTTTGTTTCCTTTCGTCGATATAAAATCAATGGTAGGATATGTTCATGTTAGATGGTGCACCAGTCACATGGAGTTCGAGAAAGGAACCAGTGGTAGCTTTATCATCATGTGAGATAGAATACATAACAGTCTCCTTATGTGCATGCCAAGCAACATGCATGATGAATCTAGTCGAAGAATTTATAAGAAAGAATCATGAAGCAATGACCATGAAAATCGACATCATATCGGCCATCAACCTGACAAAGAATATGATAGCACATGTAAGAAGCAAACACATCAAAATGAGGTTCTATTACATGGGAGAGTAGGTAGTAAATGGAAAGTTGAGCATGGAGCATTGCAGATCAGAGAATCAGATTACAGATATAATGACGAAGACTGTGCATGTCGAATTGTTCAATAGATTAAGAACAATGATGAATGTAGATAGCTTAGACACAATGAATTAAGTGGTGCGTTAAATATGTAATTTTGTGTCAAAGTCGAAGTAGTGTGTTTGTATTCGACGGGTTTCAAAATTAGTTTGTGTCGAACAGTCTCTATTTTCTATACTTGACAGAAAGTCAAATATAGTTTCTCGAAACATGAAGTTGAAGCATGTAGTTGTCGAAGGAGTCGACAGAGTCGAAAAATATTAATTTAGCTTAGTTTTAGTTTAGTTAGTTATTTTGTGATTACTTGGAGTTCAAGTAATCTCATCTATAAATAGAGAGGAGCTCTATTTCATTTGTAAGCAAGAAAGCAATGTGTGGTTTCAAAAGTCACATTTGTAATTAACACGCATTATATCAAACACTTAGAGTGTAGTTCGCACAACATACATTCTTCTTCTTTCTCAAAAAAAAATCTCTCACTTTTAATTATATTGTCTTCTTTCAATTCTCTAAGTAGTATAGAATCATTTTGAAATGAATGAGTGATTATTTCATCGAGTAAAGAATAATGAACTAAAGGCGCGTGATCAGTCAAAAAAATTGATTTTTATTCATTAAGATTGATTCGGTTAATTTTAGGATCGGAGATTTTTAAAAAAATAATTTATGAGGTTTATATAGTTTGTGAGAGATTGAAAGAATCTCATGTCCAATCTTTACTAGGGGAATTGATTATTTACTTAATGGAAAATCAAAGAAAAGGGAGAACTTGTTGTAAAGAGAGAGATATAGAGAGATAGGGTGCAATGAAAGGTGGGTCGCACGTTAATTGATTATGAAAAAGGGGTGGTGGTCACACTCACTCACACTCACTTTCAAGTCACCAAGTGCACACTCACAAACACTACACTACTCTCTCCCCATTTGCCATACATACCACCTCCCTCTCTCTCTCTCTCACACACAATCATTATTCTCTATCACTACTTTTACCCTCTCTTACAACTCCCTCAAATTCCATACTCTATCACATTAATTTCCTAACTAAACTAACTCCTTGATCATAATATTAACAACATCTTCAGATTTTGTTATCTTGTATGTCCTTTTTTGTGGTAACTAAGTACTCCAAAAATAACACACTTTTTTTCTTGAAAGAACCAACAACCTCGTCGTTTTCCTTGTTCTTGTTCTCTTCTTACTCACTCTCTTCAACACAACACCAATAATAATAATATTAACTATAAATCTTTCTACTTTTTGCACAACCTCTGTCTCTGAAAACTCTGGGTTTTTTCTTCTAGTTCTATCATTGCATTTGCTTTATCTTTTTTTTATTCTTAATCAGTGTTTGTTCTATCACATTGCATCGATTTCTGAGAAAGTGGAACAAGAATAACAACAACAAATGAATGCTAGAGCACGCTCAACTCTTCACTCTATCAAATCTTCTTTCAATGATGCCAAAGTAACTAACTTCTCATTCTCCTTCTTCAACACTAGTTTCATTTTTTTCAATAAAAAAATATTTTTTGTAATCTTCTAATTCCTCTACCTGTTGTTGGAATCAAGAAATGAAAGTAGTTTTAATCACCCATTTAAAAATGAGATTTGAAAAACTCTGTTTTGGAATAATTGAAAAAGAAAAAAAAAAGCTTAATTTCAAAGCATAAAGAAAAAAGAGCTACTTTAATTTAACAGCATGAACAAGCATGGAATTTTACTTCAAATTTTGAAATAATTGTCTGTAATTATGGAGCCTTGTGGTTAACTGACAAAAGGGTGTGTTGTGTTTTGCACTTTTGATCCAAATCTAAAATCTTGTTCTTTAACTTGTCTCAAGAAAAGAATAATTTATATTAATGTTGATTATTCTTTATACTTTTTGGTTTCTTTTTCTTTGAAAAAAATTTCTAAGTTTATGTTTTATGGATTTGTTTATGGTTGAATGTGCAAAGCAGGAGAAGAAGATGGAGGTTGGAGGAAGCAAAGGAATGAAAAATGGTCGTCGATCGAATCGAGAAAAGAAGATTGCATTGCTACAAGATGTAATTTGATTCTTCTTCACTTATTTGAATAAGAAAACTTTTATGTTTTTGTGTATGTTTTTGAATAAACAAAGTAGTGATGTTTTTTAGGGTTGTTTTCAGGTAGATAAGTTGAAGAGAAAGCTTAGACATGAAGAGAATGTTCATAGAGCTTTAGAAAGAGCATTTACAAGACCTTTGGGGTCTTTACCTCGTCTTCCTCCTTATCTTCCTCCATATGTAAGTCTTTCGCCATTACAGTATTGGTATCGGCACCTTCTGATACTGTTTTGTAGCAGTCGTTTTCGTGGTAGCAGACGTTTTTTTTTTTTAAACGTTGGACGAAACTATAGTTGTTTTTGGATTGAATGAGAGTAATGTGGATTGTGTGTGTGATTGTTTTAGACATTGGAGCTTCTTGCTGAGGTAGCCGTGTTGGAGGAAGAAGTTGTTAGGCTTGAAGAACAAGTAGTGAATTTCAGACAAGGTTTATATCAAGAAGCTGTGTACATTTCATCCAAAAGAAATGCGGAAAATTCGAATGATTCTATTGATCAAAACCACATGAGAAATGGTAGTTCAAAGCATCAAAGATCGAAATCTTATTCGCAAAATGAGTTTAATTCGATGACACCGATAAGGATGACACCACAGAATTCTCTTGCCAGAAGTGCTTCTAGCAGAAAGCTATTATTCTCTCCTGACAGTGTTAATAGTCACAGTGGGATGAGTAATGGGAAGCAATTGCACCGAAAACAAGATTCATTCTCATCTATCCAAGAAGAGGGAAGAGGAAAAGAGAATCTATTGTTTGGTAACTTTCTGAAAGATAAACAGTCTCCTGTGAAGAAAATATCGAAACTCATTACTCCGTTAAAGAAATCGCCACACAAACATGAATCACCTCAGAAGAAATTGCAGGTAATTCAATACTTCTGATATATACCTGAGAGTGTGTTCCTCTTAAGGTCTCAGATTTTGTATTCCGTCAGGTGCAAACAATTCTTGTGTTGTGTCAGTCCACACAGAGTTTTGCTATGACTTCTGATATGATGATTTTTCTGTATTTTCAACGATATTTAGTCTAATCTTTTTCTTCTTTTGGTTACCTAGCTGGATTGGAGATTATCAGAACATGAAAGGGCACAAAGTTCTTCAAATTCACCAAAAGATAATAAAGTGTCAGCAGTCGATAGCACGCCGAATAGAGTTTCGGAGGATCTTGTCAAGTGTTTGTCTAACATATTTGTGAGAATTAGTACATCCAAGGAAAAATTTGTGGAACCGAAAACTCCTTCAACCTCGGGATCATCTTTCAACCAATACAGCAAGGAAAAGGATCAGTTTTGTGATCCTTATGATATCTGCTCAGAATCCAAAACAAGAGAAGTTGGTCCATATAAGAGTTTATGCGAAGTTAGAGCCTCTACCGTCGATCTCAACAAAACAACAAATGCAATGTTTCTTATCCACAGATTGAAGTAAGTTATAAATGCTTAATATTAACACACGAAATAAAGACACCTGACACTTGTGATATGAGAAAATGAAACAATTGAATGTAACCAACCACATATGTCAGTATCAGATACTATAACATCTTCAATCTGAAGTGTAACCACATATGCCGGTATCAGATACTATAACGTCTTCAATTTGAAGTGTCAGTACTATTACATAGTCACTAACTGCTGTAGATTATACTAATCTTGATGACAAAATTCAGGTTTCTTCTTGGGAAACTTTCATCGGTGAACTTGAAGGGTCTTAACCATCAAGAAAAACTTGCATTCTGGATAAACACATACAATTCATCTATTCTAAATGTAAGACACTTTTCTACTACACTGATTTATTACACCTCATTCCAAACTACTATTAACCACCACATTAACCGAACGGTGATAAAGGCAAGTTCAATCGATCGGTTAAATTGTCTGATTCGGTTTTTAAAACTTTTTAATCAAATCTTAGCTTGCCTAATATTCTTGGAATCAACACCTTAAAATATTTTGGTTTCATATTGTAGGCATACTTAGAACATGGCATACCGGGAAGTCCTGAAATGGTTGTAGCGCTAATGCAAAAGGTACGATGATCTAACCAACATTCAAGCAGTAAAACATCGCCGATTCTTCTCATCTGAATCGATATTTAATCTCTTCCGATAATGTCTATTGCAGGCAACAATAGTAGTAGGAGGACAGTTGCTGAACGCGATCACAATAGAACATTTTATCTTGAGACTACCTTATCACCTTAAATTTGTAAGCGCTACAATCTCGAGACAACTTCATTGTCATGTTTTATTGATAGTGTCGTAAAAGTATATATTACAAATAACTAGTCCCTTAATTTTCATCTTGAATTCCTTCGACAGACATGTCCGAAAGCTGCAAAAAATGATGAAGTGAAAGCAAGAAGCATATTTGGATTGGAATGGTCTGAGCCCTTAGTAACATTTGCACTCTCATGCGGAAGCTGGTCTTCACCCGCAGTATGTTTCGAAAACTCACTTTAACTTACACTTTTCCATTTTCTTCTTACTTTCTTTGATCACTGACAACGATGAGTTTTAGCGTTATAAATGTTATGTCGTTGTCGATAACCAAACTCTGCCACAAGTTTAGGCTGTTAAGTTAGGTGAATGAATGGTTTCCATACCTAACAAAAATCCATATTGTTTCTGCATGTGGATACATAAATTCCTTCGATTTAATTTCATTGACGAAACGTTTTTCGTTGTTTCTGTTTTGTATTAATTAAGGTGAGGGTGTATACAGCATCAGAAGTTGAAAATGAGTTAGAAGCAGCAAAAAGAGATTATTTACAAGCTTCAATTGGAATCACAAAAACAAACAAGATAATAATTCCAAAGTTGTTGGATTGGTATTTACTCGATTTCGCAAAGGATCTTGATTCTTTATTGGACTGGATTTGTCTACAACTACCTGATGAAATAAGAAACCAAGCAGTTAAATGCCTTGAAGGACAAGAAAGAGAGTCTCTTTCAAACATGGTACAAATGAAGCCTTATGATTTTAGTTTCAGGTTGCTTTTACACACCAATGAATAAACAATTGGTGTGATGGATATTTTTTTGTTGGTATATTGGATTATTCACATAGAAAATATAAAAGCTAAAACATGTAATAATCTACTTTCAGATGTTCGTCTGAAAATACACTTTCGAATTTCGGTTTTTTGGTTATGGTCATTGTTTAGACATATACATACATATTGAGGTTTCTTAGAGTTTCATTAGGATGGTTGCTTTAACCTTATGCTGCCAAATCTTAGTGCATCTAACATTCAACATTTCAAAATTGTCATACCTTGAGTGGAAGTCTTAATTGCATGCAATCCTTAACTGTATCCTGAAACCAATAATGGTTGGATCTAGAAAAATGGAAAAATTTACCAAGTTAATATAAAAGGAGCAACATGAAAGTGAAAAAGAAGTTTGGTAAACAAGTTAGATTTTCTAGAGTTACATATTAATGTAATAGTAAATCTCAAACATTGGAAAAAGATCATATATTTTATGTTTGGAGTTGAATTTATTGGAAGTAGTTTGTATTTCATATTTACTGTTTTACCATTAGTAATTACTGTCAAGTGCGAATGTTGAATTTCATTTACGTTTTTATCAGTTGTGAATTTGCATTTCATTAAGACAGTTAAGCTCTATTTATGGTACATGAGTATCTTGTAATTCGGTTAGAAAATAAACCAAGTTCATCTTTTATTTCTATCTCTCTTTGAAATTTTGTGTGTTTCAATGGAGTTTCACAAACAACTCCAATAAATTGGTATCTAGAGCTAGGGTTTCGATCAATCAGGGAAATATGAGTGTATGAGAGGTGTGTGATTTTTCTCAAGCTGATTTTTCTTAAGAAAATATCTTCAAAAATATCTTGAAGTTGTGTCGGATGAATTGGGAGTTGTCAAAATAGTTGTGGATAATTTTTTGTCTTTGCTAATCGATTAGGACATTAACCTAATTAATTAGCTCATTTCAAAATTGAGCTCTAAATAATTAGGAAATCACATTTTAATGATGTGCAACATATAAATGTCTTTGATTTCCTATTTTTTAGCTTATAATCAATTATATTTGAAGTATCTAACTGATTGGCATTAGGTGTTAATCGATTGGCCTGTCTTAAAAAGCATTAAACTCAAATTCCTTTTTTTAAACAGCATTTATCCTATAAGTAGAGGTTCATTCCCTCATTTTAAATTATCCATAATCCTGTTTTGACACTTCTCCATATCTCCCACTTTCTCTAAAACTTTTCTTTTACATTCTTTCACTAATATTTTAGTTGGAGTGCTTCTACAACAAAATTCTTTTGTGAGTGAGGATAAGTTGTAATTCTGGAAGGGTAGAATTGTAAAATTCACCCAGGGAATTTTTGTTTACACCCTGGTTTAATATTATCCATTTAAGAATTGTTTATGTTAGAAGTTAAATTTGTAAATGTTTTTTGTTTGGGGATTATGTGATCAAGCTCTTTGTTTAGGTTCGAGAATAGTTTGTGATAAAATCTCATAGGTTTTTGGTTAACCCGTGGTAAAATCAAGATTAGCTTAAAACTTAGCTTGGTATTAAAATTTTGGAAAAGGCTTGAGATTTTCCCAATTTAAAATTTTTATAGATTATTGGTTAACCCGTGTAAAATCAAGGTTTAAGGTTTGTGAGCTTAGTCCGTGGTAAAAGCTTGAAGACTAATCACTCCAAGATTCTTATGGAAAAACGACTAACCACTTTGATCTACCACGTAGAAAGAGAACTAACCGCTTCAATCCACCGTTTGAAAGAGAAGACTCAAACTGCTTAATTCTCAATCATATTGTTTGGTTAGAAGTCACTCATTTTCCTTGTATAAGGGGGTTCATGAGTATTACCTACTAAAAGCTTTCAAAGTTTATTGGATACTTAATTCTTATGGGCAGGACTAAGTTGTATCTTGTTTGAATCTATATAATTCTTAGTGTTCCTCTATTTCCCTAAACTCTTTATTTTTCGCAATTTATATTCTGCAATTTATTTTCTGCTACTTAATACATAAACCAATATGAAAAAAAAAATTAAACTTTAATTTTAATCCGCAAAGTATTTGCACCCGTAGCTAGACATGAAAGAATAAGATTGGCTATTTCTATAGATACAAGTGGGAACTGGTATATGCTACAGTTAGATGTAAAATTTGCATTTCTGAATAGTCCTTTTTAAGAACAGGTGTATGTATCACAACCTCATGGGTTTGTAATAAATAATAAATAAGAGACGGTGTACAATCTACATAAAGCCTTGTATGGGCTTAAACAAGCTTTAAGAGCTCAGAATCTAAAGATTGATTCATTCTTTCAATAACAAGGGTTCAAGAAGTGTGAACTGAAGTATGGTATGTGTATGTGAAGCACACCTCTAATAGAAATGTGATTTTGGTGTGCTTTTGTGTTGTTGATATGTTGTTAACATGGAGTTGCACTACCGAGATAAACAAATTCAAGAAATTGTTGAGAAATGCATTTGATATAACTGACCTTTGCAATGTGGTATATTTTCTAGGGATGAAAATTATGTATATTGCTAAGGGAACCATTGTGCACCAATTAAAGTATATGATTGTATTACTGAAGAAATTCAAGTTGGTGAATTGCAAACATACAATAACACAGTAGAGACAAATCACAAGTTAGAACCTGACAGTGACAGTGAAGATGTAGATGCTACTATTTTTAAGTTACTAGTTGGTTCTTTGAGGTACCTATGTAACATCTGATATTTGTTATGCAGTTTGGGTGGTGAGAAGGCTTATGAGTAAACCAAAATGGTCACACTATCAAGAAATCGCTTTAATACTTAGATACATCAAAGGAACACTGAAATATATGACTGTTTTTCCATCTGATGCAGCAGGCAATACTATTGAGTTAGTATGTTATTTAGACTCTTATTGGTGTAGAGATAGAATGGATAGGAGAAACACAACAATATACTTTTTCATGTATTGGTGTGGAGATAGAATGGATAGGAGAAGCACAACAAGTTATTTTTTCTTGTATTTGGGATCTCATATTTTATGGTGCTTCAAGAAACAATTAGTGGTTGCAGGGACTACATGTGAAGTAAATTACATTGTTGGAGTTAGTTGTAGGAATTGAAGTTTGATGTTTACACACCAGTGAAACCGATGATTGACAACAAATCAGCGATAAGTCTTGTCAAGAACCCAATGATACATGAGAGAAGAAGCACATAGATACACATTTTTATTTCCTGTGCAATCAGATTTTAAATGGAGTGCTTGAAATTGTTCTTTACATCACTCAAAGGTAGCTTGGTGAAATGCTCACTAAGGCAATCAAGATTGATCAATTCATCAAGTTGAAGAATGATCTTAGTGCTATTGTTTTTGAGAATATGAATTAAGGAATAGTATTGGAAGTAATTCATACTCCCACGTCTACTGTTTTACCATTAGTAATTACTGTCAAGTACAATTGTTGAATTTCATTTACATTATCAACAGTTGTGAATTTGTATTTCATTAAGACAATTAGCTCTATTAATTGTGCATGAGTACCTTGCAATTCAATAAAAAAATAATCCAAGTTTATCTTCCATCTCTCTCTCTCTCTGAAATTATGTGTGTGCGCATCAATGAAGCTTCACAAACAACTACAATAGAAATTTAAGAAGTCAAAATGTGAAATTATGGGGTGTATGTCTATAGTCCCATTCCCGACATTTTATGGGTCCTAGGATAAAACTAAGAAAAATAATTTATTTTATTTAACATAATACTCCTTAATATATAATAATAACGTTACAGAATATCAAAAAATTCTCATTAGTCTGAAATTCATAAGAAATTGTTTATTCGGAGGAAAGAAATTTCCATGGGCTTGATTTTCTAAACAACCTCCTAATCTCTTTTAATGCTTGTTGTCCATCTTCAAATTTGATGTGGGGGTAGGTAACTATGCGCTCCGCAAGAGTTTTCACGTGACACTGGTATTCTTGCATCAACATGACAATTATCACACAGTACCACTAATCTCGGGTCACTTTGGTTCTTAACTTTTTTTTTTTAAATTATATCGGTCTCTTAACTCTTCAGAACATATTATATTTTCATTTTTTTAATTAACATTGAATTTATTGATTGAAGTTTAAGTTTTTATGTTACTAATTAGACAGAAAAAAATAACTAACATAATAAATTTTGAAGAATTAAAAATCGATAAAGACATTTATTTTATAATTAAGGGATCAAAATGAACCATAAAGTTAACACACAAGACGAATAAAGATATTGAACTTTTCTTGTAAATAAATCAGTCGGCTCGTCATGAGTGTCAATGGAGATAAGATGAAGTTTGCCATGAAGAAAATACTGACGAATAAAGTGACAATCAACTTCAAATGTTTGGTTTGCTCATGGGAAACATCATTTTGGGAAATTTGAGTGGCGCTACAATTATCCAAATATAGATTAGTTGGTGAAGGTTGTGGTGTCTCTAAATTAACAAGAAAGCAACGAAGTCACAATATTAGATAAGTAGTATCAACCAGAGAGCAATATTTAGACTTGATGGTAGAGTGACTTGTCAAAGATTATTTCTTGCTACCTCAAGATATAAGATCTCCGGAAAAAAAAAATACAAAAAACAGTGGTGTAATGACCATCACTCGGATCACCAACCCAATCGGCATCAAATTAGTCTCTAAGAATCAATGAGGATGTAACTAAGTAATGAAGATCATAAAATAAGATACTGTTGATAATAATACAGAGGGCGGAAGCATAATGTGTGGTACAAAGAGAAACCACGAATTGGCTAGCAAAACAAACAACATATTAAATATTTGTTTGAGTAAATATGAGATATATCGTACTATCTCCAAGTTGTTGATAAAGAGTGGCATCTTCAAGCAAATTATCATCTTGAGGAGTAAATCGAACATTAGGTTCATGAGGTGTGTGCTCAACTTTACTATTAGTGAGACCTTCTCAAGAGACAAGATAGGAAGCATGCTTATCTTGAGACAAAAAATAAACCATCACTTAAAGATAATACTTCAAGCCCCATAAAGTAACCTAATGGTCTAAGATCCTTTATCTCGAAATATTTACACAATAATGACTCAAGCTCTTCGATTTTGGTGGAGTCATCGCCAATAATGATCATTTTATCAACATAAAGAAGCAAAACAACAGTGTCATTGTTATTGTTAGTATTTCGAATAAAAATAGGAGAATCTTGAGCACCGGAGGAGATACTCAATTGGGTGATAATCCTATGAAAATTAAGAAACGATCTAAGTGATTGTTTTAGGTCATACAAAGTCTTATGAAGGGGACAATCTAAGTGATTGTTTTAGGCCATACAGAGCCATATGAAGGGGACATTCTTTATTTTCTTAGGAATGATGCATGTAGACCTCTTCTTCCAAATCATCATCAAGGAACGCATTGTTAATATCTATTTGAGTGAGTTTCCATTGGTACGTGGAGGCAATTGCAATAAGTGTCGAAATAGAGGTGACGTGTGCAATAGGTGAAATTTTTTCCTCATAATAAATACCATACTCTATAAAATATCACCTTAAGTTTGTGAGGGTATAATAAAATACACTATAACTTAGCTAATGTAGCATCACATTTATCATAAGGTGGTTTGGAAAGTTAGAAGTCTTGTAACTAAATATGCTGATGCGGCAAGTTAGTTAGAAGGCTGTTCTCTTCTCTTCAGTCTTGCTATATAAGACAAGCTGTCTTTTGTAATTATAATTAATGAATGAAATGCAATTGCTAATAACTTGCAAGCAATAATGGTTTGCATGAATTTCAACAATAATGCATTTGTCTTCTCTTGTTAATTATATGAAACAATGTATACAATGCAATGCATGCCTCCATTAATTGATTATATTCTTAGTTTGCAACTACTAGGGTACAGAAATATAATTAACTGAAGCAATTAATAAACTCAATTGCATTGTATACCACACAAATTTAATGATTAATGAAGTGAACCATTTATTTTAAAAGATTTAACTAACCAAACTAAATTTAAAAAACCAGTTTGAACGTTTTTAAAATGTTTCACTAAAATAATTTTTTTACAACTCTCCAACTACAATGAAATTAGAAAGAGAAAAAAAAATCTCAGACTTGTATAGTCACACCAAAAGAAAACGGATCAGGATTTGTTACAGTAAATAATACACATGAAATACACAATTTTCAAGCTCGGTCGTTAATTTTACACATGCATGAACACAACAAGTCTTTCAAATGAACCCTTGCAAATATACAATCTTGATCGCTAACTTTGTACTTCCATCTATGCAGATGCACAACATAATTACAAAATAAGAAGAAAACATGTAATCACAGAATTTATCATCGGGAGAGAAGGAAAAAAGCCGAGGAAACATGACAATCTCACAAGCAGGTACACATCAGAAACCCTATAATCTCCAGAATTTGGTGCAAGAATTATACTCCCACTCCCTTGTATATTTCTCTAGAATGTAGTTCTTTACAACAATATGTTTTGTTAAAACATGTTTGAGATTTAGCCAAATGGTGAAGAAACAGGTCCTGCAATAGCATCAGACCTTTTGATGCTTCCCATTCCACACACGATGCATCCAGGTGCGGTCACGGCCGAAAATTTGGCCCCACAGAGATCACACACATCATATCCAATGGTAGACAACCTACTTAATGTGGCAGCACAGAAATGTGAGGGATCTTCTAAGGGATCAATGGACTTGTTAGTCAAGCCCCTCTGAACACACAGGTCAACCAGGCTCCTAAATTCTTCCTGCTTGTTTGAAGGTGCTTTAGACAGTAGTAGTTCTAGCATTTGCTTTGAATATGCATAGTTTTGGACCTCCATATTCCTTTTGATGGCTGTTCGGATGCAATTTATTCTGTGTTTAGCAAGAAGAGGCAATGACCCGAGATGACGTGAAAGTCTTGCCATCTCATCTTTTGCACTGATTACACTTGGGCCATGTACTCTTTGCAGACGTCCTATTTCCTGCAATAATATAAAAGATTTCCAGTCATCTCATGTATTACAAAACTCAAAAGTGAAAATAATTATCGAGGTTCAGGTCTAACAAAGAAATTGGACACGTCTGACTGATTGCTATACTATGCATTATCAAATAGTTTCAGCTCAATCTATAGTGTGGATAATGGCTTTTTTTTCTATCTTGAAGCTTAGTACAAAACTGAGGACATCTTATAACAGTTTCTCTGATACTACAGGCTTATGGCCTAGAGAAAGAACAGCTCATGTATTATTTTATTTATATTTTTGCTTATTATTATTGACGAGATTTCAATTCTATCTGTGTTCTTTAAAATTACAGAATTGTATTAGTACCCGAAGAAGAGTGACTGCTATTTTGTATTGAGCACAAATTGTCGCCTGAGCTTTAATATCACTTCCACGAGATTGTTCCTTAGCCAATGCAAGAAAAGATTCATCAAAGCAAGACAACGCATCTGAAAGATGGTTTAGTTCCAAGTGGGCAAGTCCAGTCTTGAAACATACAGCAGCAGGAGCCCCACGGGGAACCTGTTATTAGAAAATCCATTAGATTGGAGACTGAAGAGACAATACAATCTACTCAGATTCGGTAACCATGTCATTATCATAGGAAAAAAACCCTATCATATATTACTAACACGTGCAATATATAGCTAAATCATAACATTTTTCTCAAGAAACTATCCTAATTTCTTTTATAGAAACCATGGAATCAATGATTAGGAAGAACAGGAAAATGAATGTTCATTTCAGTTTCTTGTAGATACCAATTCAATACCTAACATTGAAATCCTGCATTCCTCCTCATATTCTTCCTAATACAAAATAACGAGCAAAACTGTGTTTGAGAACAATAGAACCTCAAACCAAGAAATAGCGTCGTGTACATCAATTGACTTGTATGTTACTCTTATGCATGTATGTATTATACCTGTCCAGGATGCACGGAAACTGGTGCAGAACCAGTTTGTGGAAGTTTCCCTGAGTCAGCAGAATTTGGTACTCCAAGTACACTAAGGTCAAGAGGCTGGCTCGAAAATTGAGGCTGAGCAGGCTGTAGCTGAGATTGGGGCGTGACTACAGCCTGAGGCATGGATTGGGGTGGGACACCACCATCTGGAAGTCCTATGGACTCAATTGGAACAACAGGTTGTTGAATGGATTGAGTGGAAACACCACCTTGAAAGCTAGAAGCAGCTTCAGCAGCACCTTGATTTGAAGTTGTATTGCTTATTTGAACCCCTGGAGTGAATTTTGAGAGAAAAGTTCCAGCAGGAGGCACTGATGCAGCAACATGAACAGAAGAAATTGTATTCTGAAAGAAATCCTCTGGAATAGGTCCTGTTGTAACTCCCCCACCTACAATCCCAGTAGTAGGCTGTGAAATTAATTCTGGTTGAGTTGAGGCTTCTGTACCGAAAAGGTCAACAGGAGCTGAAACAGTAGCAGAAGCTGCTCCTGTAGTTGTTGGTGGCAGGGACAAAATCTGGCCAAGATCCTGGCTTCCGCTGTTTGACCTGGTCCTCATTGGTGGAGGTAACCCTTCACCAAGTTTAAACTGTCTAGTGGCTTCTTTAATCTTATTCACATCCACAGTAGAAGAGGAAATTGGTTTGTCATGTATTTTAATGTGTATTCTTTTAATTTTGGATACTCCTTCTTCATCACTACTGCTACCATCATCAGCAGCTCCGTACATAGATTTCTTAAATTCTTCTTCGGCTTTAGCCTGCTCATCAGCAGATGAACTGGCAAACTGTTTGTTAAGGCTTCCCAGACCCATCAATGAATCACCTTTGGAATCACCAACCACATTTGGTAGATTAGATATGGATTTAACTGAAGACGCTTCAAGACTGTTTACTTTATTGTCATTACCTGCTGGCATGAAGGCCTTAACCAAACTACCTTCCCTCACTTCAACAATATTACCCCTCCCTTTAATTGAGCCTAAATACACACCAATATGATCTACAATAATGGATGGAATTGTTCCATCATCAGTCTTCATGTATGGTGTCACTTCTGCAGCAAGCTCCCATTGAGGTATGTCCTTCACAGTGGTTGGGGTTTTAATTTCCCAGTTTCCACCACCCCATTCGGGTCCTTTTGGAACCATACTCTCAGCAGCAAAGTTGGCAAATATACCTTGTGTCCATCCAGAAGATCGAACTCGTAATATTCTTTCACAATATCGCCTTAATTCGGAATCAAGGCCTTCGTCTTCCAATTTCTGAGCAATACGCCGCATGGCGCTGGGATTAAGGTGGCATATAAATAGATCAAGCATGCCTTCATAATCCGCTATAACTTCAAATGTTTCTTTTGCACTATCAAATTGACCAAACCTGCAAGTGACATTACATTATAAAAATAACAAAAACTTGTATATCATCTCCTCTACAAACCACACAACAAATCATCAGTTGTCTTAAATCTTAATGCTGCTAAGTCATCATCTCCTCTATCTGCTTCATGTTCCTCTGTTTACAATGTTAACTTTGTATAAAAGAGAATTAATAAGTGACAGTTGTCCATTAGTGCAGGAACCAGCTATAAAAAGCTGATTTTCACCTTATTGCAACAGATTGAGATTCATAATAACAGAATCAAATAACCATTTTCTACTCTCTTAGATTTCTCTGAAACCTTACTACATTGTCCTAAGGCAGAGGATCTGATTGAATGCTTGCTATGTATTTCCCTTTCAAAGGTATTATTAGGAAATGGATCCCAAGAAAGTTCAGAGTCCCTGGCGCTGACCTATAATTTTGGAAACCATTGTGGCCAAGGTTGTGGTATAGGTAAGGACAACAAGAGAGGAACGGAATCAACTGAAACCTTCAATGGCCGCACACTTATTCGAGAATAGGTCATAATCATTGAATTTTGTTAAGAATCTATTGTGAGATGCAACAGCCATTGAAAAACTAATAAATAAAAACTACTATTTTCTTGTCTAGAAAAATATGCATCCATTAATAGATTAGCTAATGGTTGGTCTTAGAAAATAAAAACTAACCAAATTAATATAGACATTAAAAGGCCTTGGAACAAGAAATAATTCAGGTAAATATGTAGTAAAAGGAACACAATATCCCATAAGTACAATGGCAGCATCATATGCATAGTGACAATTCCCAGTTTGCCTACCTGATACACGCATAAGCCAACTGCCTGAACTGGTGAAACAAATGAGATGTGGGAGGACATCTTGGATAATCTCTGGAACGCAGAAATTCATCTTTCAAAACAGATAAAGCAGTGGAAAAACGAAGAGCATTGACAGCATAGACACCCCGCATCACCTGTGATCATATTTTCAACACGTTCAGTAGTCCAGAGAGACCGATGCTAAATTGATAAGACAGAACCTAAATGCTAACCTGGGTGAACTGTGGACCAGATTGTGATAAAGAGACAGCTAAATTTCCACAGACCGTAGATCCTCTTGCAAGGATATCCAGAGACCTAGGTGTTATACGCAAGCTGTCGAACCTTCAATCAGAAATGAATTTAATGTGTCAATTTTATTATCTTTAATATAAATTTGATTGAGATAAAATTAAATTAAAGCCTAAAACTAGCATTTTTCCCAAAAGATGCAACTAGATGAGTATGTTACCAGTTTGGTTCAAGTTGCATATTATTTCCGAAAATGGTATAAGTATTTAAGTAAATGGAGTATTGTTCTTAAAGCATCACCAACCATGCTCCTCGCTAGATATATATTGTAGGGTGTGATGCAAGTGCCATATGGATGAAGCAGGAACTAAACGGAAAAACACTAGGGATGTTCATTGGGTCAAAACACTTCATTACTTCGCGTCAATGATATAGAGGTCCCCAAGGTTATGTTGGTTCCATAAAATCAAATTAGTATATTTATTATTTAGAGCAACAAAATTATAAACAATATGAAATAAATTCGAAGTAAAATATGCAAGAATTTAATAACAATATGACATAAGTTTGAAGGGAAATATGGAAGAATAATGGTCAACCACTTGATAGAATAGATACCCGCTCAAATCAACAACCTTCACAAAATTAACATGAAAAGTAGAAAGCTTGATATCTTTGACAATGAACATTTATGGATTGGCTTGTCGATGGCATTGGGTTACATATCTTGTGATTTATGAGGAACATATATTTCCAATTTAAAACTCAGCACATGATTAGATAGAAAAGATTATCTTAATATTAGGGGAAAAAGACTTGACCATAGGACACAACTTTGGGTCACATATCTTGTGATTTATGAGGAGCATATATTTCGAATTTAAAACTCAGCATATGATTAGATAGAAAATATTATCTTAATATTAGGGAAAAAAAACTTGTGACCATAGGACACAACTATAAAACAACACAGCAAAAACAAAAAACCAAAACCAAAAGCATGCCTTATGGCCACAACAATATATCATGTGATAATATCAAAATGGATCATGCTCACAAAAAACACATGGGTTTTGAGTAATGAAAAGAGCTGTCTCACAAGGGCAAAACATGATTTATCCCTGGGTAAAACCTCCAGGGAGAATGGCATGCGCGCCATTTCACTTTCAATCTGAAAAGAGTTGGAATCCTGATGCTGACCCTACTGATTTATGGCATGGGAATATAACACCCCAACTATTTCAAATGTTTGAAGACTTCAACCAAAATATTATATTACTAAGGAACATTGATCTTCATGGCTTTGAGCTATGACTTTATTTAGGGGGAAAAACTCACTCTTAGAATTGTGGTTGGACTTAACTCAATCTTACAAAACTGGCTAGTTAATTGAGGATTCCCCCACTTATAAACATATATTCAATAAAATATTTTTGTAAAAATACTAACATAAGTTCTGTCATACAGTCACAAGACTTGCACTGACCACTGTTCATTTAGACCATATTGAGAAAATTTTAACTTTCAGCAAACTAGTAATATTCTCATCAAATTGCATCTGTTGGATAAAATGGGCATAAAATCTTCAGCTCTACAGAAATAAAGTTGTCTAATTCAGAAAAGACGTCAAATTTCAAATGTATAAAAGAAGGAAACCTCGACGTTATTTGATATAATATTTCTGACAGATCAAGCTTCTGCTCAAAACTTCGCTGCATTGTGGCAAATCCAATAAGAATTGGTTCAAGAAGACCAACAAGGCAACTTTTGATCTCCACCCCCTTCTTCTGTCTGGGATTTATTTCTGTAGGGCTAGCAAGCAACAATCTGTCATTCAAAGCCCCGAGCAAGACTGCAAAATAAATTCATATAAATAGATCAGTAGTATGGTAATGGATTGATGGATAAGATATAGTAACATCCCAGCACACTTTACCTGCATATGGCATACTGACTGATAAGATAGGCCTCACTTTACCATCCCAACCAAGTATACTGATGGCAGTAGTAGTAGAGAAAAGAAGGGCAGGCCCAACCCACAAGAGAGATCTGAAGTGAGTTGAAGTTAAGATTTCAAAAAAGATAATATATACATGTGATGCAAGAAATTTAATGCAAATAAATGGTTTCTTGGTTTCAAAAAGGAAAAAATTCAAAGGATATTGAAGGAAGTCCCTTGTCAAAATTTGTAGAAGTTCCTGCAAGCAAATCAAGTGCTGCCGAAACAATAAGGACTCTGTGTGTGGTTAAAATTCCAGCAACATATCCCCGTAGGGTCTCTTGCCAGTGCACCTGTCAAATTTGAAGAATTGTTGAAGAATGAAGTTGTTTATAATACTTCAACAATCCTTATAATCAATGTCTTATGCCCAAGGAAATAAAGGATGAAAGAAACATGGTCTTAACATATTTGATATTTGTTGTTCTTATTGGAAACAGATGCATATAAAGTCTTAGGTTCATGTACAATAACTATAACAATCATGTCCTCAAGAAGCTGCTCTATAACAATCATGTACAATAACTACATCACTTGAATTTAGAGAGAAAGATCTGACATTGGTTCTGAATGACTTGAGATTGAGTTCTTGGTATGTTTATTGACAATAAGAAAACAAGTACAACCAAATTGGAGTCGGAAATCAAATTCAAGACAGTCTTATCACTTTAGTTGATTCCAAAGTTATCAATCCCGGGGAATAGCAACGCTATCAAGGGAGAGAAGCGCGGCGAAGAGGCCGGACGCTATGCAACAGCACATTGTGTCTCAGTTTGAGATTGTGGCCGCAATTGGCTTTGTTGCGGGAGCAGAACACTTCCCGGCCTGGAGCAGGTTACAACCCACTATCTGTTTTGGAACAGAAATACCACATTTACTTTAAAAATAACCTTGGAAGACTTTTTCTGTCTTTTCGCACAGCTTTGCCCCAACTTCAGAAAGTTCCTCATAGTCTTCTCACTTGTTCCTCATCGTTCTCATTTCTCATCGATTCCACCCCATCCTCTTCTCATATGAGCCGATTCCACCCCTCCTAGCATCCCCGCCTGCAAAGAGGCCTCTGTTCAGGTTGGTTTTCCTCTGTTCTTCTTATTCCTCTGTTCTTGTTCTTTTCTTCTTCTTTTCTCACCATCCCCTGTTTCTTATTCTTTTCTTTTTTAAATTATTCTTCTTTTATTAAATTTAATAACTCACTGTCCTCAGTGTTTTTCTTCTCTTTAAATTTAATAATACACTGTTCTCTGTTTTTTTTCATTTGTAGACAATGGCAGAATATAATGGGGTGGAGAATGAACAGGAATATGTTGAAGAAGAAGACTTATTTGATGATCAATGATTTCTATGTTCGTTTGAATTTTAATATATTACTATATAGGTTTGAATTTTAAGAATGTGATGTTTTGAATTTCATCAAGAGTTGAATTTGATTAAGATTAAACCTTGTGCTTTGATATTTGATTTTATGAATCTTTTATAGATAGTGTTATTTGTTTAGTTTTCCATTAGGTATATGTTTTATAGTTATTATTTATATAATTAGTCCAAAAAATAGTCAAGTAGCAGTTATCCCGCTCTCCCATTTTTGAAGTCGGCCACTCCGCTCCGCTATCTGGGATTGATAACTCTGGTTGATTCATGACAACAAGAAAGCCAACCAAAGTAGAAAAGGTTGGAGGATAATATATTTGGCATCATGTAGTCAATCCCATTTAGTGGGATAAGACTTGGTTGTTGTATAAATGTTACGACTATTTTTTTTAAAAAATTGTAAATAGAATATTTTGAATATATTTAAAAATTCAATGTTCTTAAAATACATTACCTACTCTTCCATTTTCTCCAATTTCCGATAATTTTACTCTTAACTTTCAATTATTTCACTTAATTTCAGAGAAGTGTATGCTACTTGTAATCATAATCAGAAGCCCACTTCTAAGTTATTGTTAGAATATAAGGAAATCTATTATGATATCTTTGATAATATATCAGAGTATCTTAATTAATCTCAGTAAGACCAGTTTCCAATCTTAGAGTATCTTAAATTATCTCCTAAGATCAGTTTCCATATTACTTACCCTGATTTATTTTCTGATTTCCCTTTCTATTTAGGAATAGGAGTAATATGTCCCTTAAATTAATAGCTAGTGCTTATCCTTTTATATCAAGCTTAGTAACAAATCATTACCAATAATATTACAGAATTATCATATTCAATGGTCTGAAGACCCATAACTTCAAAATTCATACCTGAAGTACAATTTCGTTTCTTTTCAACTTGATTGACTTTGTTCCATCACTTTTGGTGGATATATAATGGCCATTGGCAGTTGAAGTTGATAAGGTGTACCCTTGAATGAGCTTTACTAGTCCAATTTGGTTCCCATGAGAAGCAAACATCAAAGTTGAATCTAAAATCAGAAAAAGCATTTTCAATACTTGTTTTTATAAACTAATGCTAAGCTTGTACAAAAAGGAACAAAATTGTGTTGGTGAAAAAGGATAGACAGATAAGATAGATAGGTTGGATAAATTTAAATTATGTGTATACATATTTAAGCACCTAATGGTGTAGAGAAGATACGATCAACTTCAGTTTCAAACATAAATGGTGTTGGGCCACGAATTGAACCAACATTAGTCTCAGTAGGTTGATTTTCTTCAAGAACTTTATCATTGTCCTTAGCTTCTTGAGAGGTCCCTCCTGGCAGAGAATATAAAGCCAACCCTGTCCTGTCCTCATCAAGTATAGCAAACTGATTTTCATTGGAGCCAATAAATGCTGCGTCTCGACCTACAAGATAGTTACTTGAATTATTAAAACATTATGCAAGAACCAACTCTAGCAGAAAGAGATGATATATTTCACCGGAAGAAATACCTTTTACTGTGCTGCTTTTACTGCTTCCTGTCTGTGCATCACTATTTTCCCAGTAAAGCACAACTTCATTTGTAGCACCACTAAATTCGTAAACTACGAGAAATAAGCGCTGCTTTTTACTGTGAATCAAATATTTTGCTCGGTACTCCACATTTCCAGGAATCTATAGATAATTAATGAACAATATTACACTGTTGAATTAGCCTCTGGTAAACATATTTACAACATATTAATGTTGTGTAAAATGAAAGTTAGACGGAAATCCTAATGCAAGATACTTGTCAAAAATATATATATCTCTACATTACCGAATTGTAGAGCTTCTTGTAGATAGTGTCAGACCCAGAAGAAAGGTTATGTGCCATAAGGTTCAGTCCGTCCATATAGAACGCCCTGGATGGATAATGAAGAACTCGGTTTGCTTTATTAAAAAAATTTAGCTCCAAATGGAATGGCTGGCAGGGGATATGCGGTGTCAGGTGAAAGAAAAAAAATCTAAGCAAATGTCTTGAATCAAATAGTCACCATAATCATACCTCACAAACTGGAAAGTCCTTCAGATGATGCTTGGTATCTAAAACAGTAATGAGGGGCAGGCGTGATATTGGAGAGATTCTCATATGGCCCTCCATGAAATGCTACAAAATCCATGCAAAAGTAACTTTCAGAAAGAATTGAAAAAGAAAGACCTCTCACTTCACTGCTTTGCCTCCTAACATGTGTATATGTAATGCATTGTTATAGTATGAAAATGAAAATCATTTTTTTCTGCATTGCTCTACTGCAACTTCTCTTTGAATCAGTTTCTTCTAAAAAAAGAGGTTTTGGCACTTGTAAGGAAGCTAAAATTGTATGCGCTGCTTAGTTATGTTGTTCTCTGGTATCTGTTCTGGAAAGGAATGCTCGGATTTTTAAGAGTACTTTGTCATCTCTATAGTATACTACATTTGAGACTGTCATGTTCTCAGATTGTCTGCTGTGAATTACTTCGAGAAACTGTTTTATGTATTCGCTTTTACTGTAAAAAAAAATATTACATTTTCAAAGTTTCAATGAGAAACAGTGAAAAAAAAGTGACATTTCCTTACAAAATTTTAAAGGAAAGAAAGTGACATTTTTGTGGGTAAAAGTAAAAGAGATATTAAAATAGAAAACATTTTCTCAAAGTAAATTGGCCCTTTTCTTGCGAACAAACTCTCTAGGTTTTTCTTCCTGTGTTCTTCCATCCCAAAATTCTTTTCTCTAGCCAGAAAAAAATTATAAGGAAACGCAGTCTAAAATGCTAAACTAGCTCAAGGGCATAGCTAGAAACCTTCCAAAGGCTTTTTTAGGAAATTAAATGAAATGCAGTAATGTTCGTGTTTCTTTGCTTCCTTTATCTGACACTCAGGTTAACACTAGCATATGATGATTATCATGTGACAATAAACTCCTATACAATAACAAGAAAGAGACGTACACTGTAAAGAAATGCCTTCCTTGCAATGTCTGATACTGTAAGATGACTCTGACTGCAAGATAGAGTGCAGAAGTCAGCACTTAAGAAACGTGGATCACTTTATGGCAAACCATATGTGCTGAAAACAGTAAAACTAAAGGAGAAAGTAATCAAGCACGAGTTACAGAGGAATTTGTTTTGTTTCTCATCTCAAACTAGTGACTTAAAGATGCTTCGTCAAAATAATATGCAGACCCCTTGGGAACCAAGCAACCCAACACTCTGTTATTAATGACCCTTGTACCCAGGATTAGATGCTGCACCAGAGACTTTTAACAATATTGTGTTACAAATAAACCTCATTCAGATATAGGTATCACATTCAAATTCAGATAATAAGATGTGCTGTACAATCAAGACTTAAAACTCAGAACAAGAGTGTTATATAATTAACTTGCCACTTTAACAATATCATTTTGCAAATAAACCCCATATATACAGATACAGGTACCGTGTTCAATTTCAGATAATAGGCTGTGCTCCAGAATCAAGACCAAAAACTCAATAAGAATAGCATGTGATTTAGAGTATAAACAACATTATTTAATTAATTTGTTGGATGTGAACAAAAAAAGAAAGTAACTGATATCCATTCATTTATCTAACTCCAGATTAGAACTCACCCTTTCAGATGGTGCTCTTGTAGTTGAGCTTGAAGCTGATGTTCTGCTAACACTCCAGATGCTCCCAAGGCTGAAAGTTTTTCCTTTATAACAGATGCTGCATAGAACCCCTATCATCAGCATATCTGATTATGGAGATGGTGAAACAGAAGAAATGTATACAAACATGACATGCAAGATACTAATTGACAGAATTGAGTGGAAGAGACAATGTTCAGCAACAACTACAACAAATATGCACCAAACGATGCACAAAAGAAATGAATGTAATGATAAATAATGAACATAATACATATAACCATATTTATCTCTATTTTGTAGTTCCTAAAACTATTTCATGTTTTTATTCTGAGACTTACACCATCCCTATTCCAAGGCCAAAGTCCAATATATGTAACTCTTTTGTTTGATATACTCTTTTCACCTACCTCAATTTTCAGCAATAGTATTTTGCCTAGCCACTGCTAGTGACATACTTCAGCCACAAAAATGCTAGAATTTATACACATATCTTCAAGGTAAAAAAAGTGAATACTTCAAACATAACAAAAGGATGTAATGGAATAAATTCTAGGATGTCGATGTTGAGAATTTGGCACTTCCCTTCGATCCCTCTATTTTTCTAACACCATTTTGAAATTTTTGAGATATTTGAAATATTCTACTGAGATACTACTAGGTATATATTCCTATTTCCTTTATTAGATTTTTGCTGTAAATGCTAGGATAAATTATAGGACTGATTTGAGCCCCTTAATCAATGGATTCTGTTAGTACAAACATACTATGTTGGGAGCAATCCCAATTAATTTTTTTGAACCATAATAGAATATTGCTGCCTCTTTTAGACAATAAATACCTCATGCTTTGTTGAACCTCTCCTCAAAGTTCCTTAATGGATGTTTAACAACAAGGTTGGCCAGATGGTCAGATTGAATACCTAAAAGCCCGTCTTGTAGACAAAGGGTATAATCAAATTTATGGTTTGATTATGGTGATACCTCCTCACAAATTTTAAAATGGCATATATTTGTCTTATCATATCAATGACGGCCATGCACATTGGTCTCTATCAGTTAGATATCAAAAAAGACTTTTCACGTAGTGATTTAGTTGAAGAATATATGGAACAGCGGCTCGGGTTTGTGGCTTGGGGAAGTCGTGTGGTTTTTTTTCTAAGCTATGTAAAGCCTTATAAGACCTCAAGCAAAGTCCTAGGTGTGATTCAATATTCAATACAACTCTTTAGTAACAAGCATGATTTGTAGTGAAGTTGATTATTCCTAGTTTTATAGACATTCCTCCACTAACCAGGGCATTTATCAAGTTATTTGTGTGGATGACGTTACTATTACCGAGAATGATAAGTGTGGCATTCAGGATCTTAATCGGCATCTGTTTTTGTGCTTTCAGACCAAAACTTAGACCTACTAAAGTATTTTTTTGAAATTGAAGTAGCTTAGTCAAAGACAAGTTAGGTCTTGTTGAAAAAAGTATGTGACATTTTGGAGGAAATTGGGATGTTAGATTGAAGGCCCATAGACAGGCCTAAGCATCCGGGTTCCCTTTATGTCAGATAAGGGGAGCTTTCCAAACCCTAATAGATATTGAAAACCTGTTGGGAAGTTGAATTATCTTACTATGATAGAACTAACATAACCTTTGATGTCATGTTGCAGCCAAATTCATTAATCCTCCACATGATATGCAGTGGTTAGAATTGTGATGGATATCAAGGGGCCTATGAGAAAAGGGCCTGTTTATGAGAATATTGGTGATTTGAATATTGAGGCATATACAGATGCAGATTGAGCTGGATGTCCACATGAACAACGGTCAACCTCTGGTTAGTTTGTTCTTTTATTAGGGAATCTTCTTATTTCGTGGAAGAAAAAAAAAACATAATGATGTTGCTAGATTCGGTGGAGGAAGAATATAAAGGCGTGGCTCTTACTATATATGATATTCTTTGGTTGAAACAACTTTACAAATTATTGTTACATCTTTTATGAATTTTAATGATCGGCTGTGGATATCTTCACAAAGTCGCTAAAAGGGCTAAGAATGTCTTATAGGTGTAACAAATAGGCTACATGCGACATATATACAATAGCTTGAAGGGGGTGTTGAGAAAATAGATTTATTGAAAAATGATTGAAAAACTAACTTTGTCAGAGAGCTCTCCTTTAACAATAGTTTCTTAAATTATATAATATATTATTATTTAATTTTTCTTAAATCACAGTAATATGTTTATTATATTTTTAAGATAAATTTTATATATATATATATATATATATATATATATATATATATATATATATATATATATATATATATATATATACACACACACACAGTGTTATCAAATTGCGGCGCCATGACCGCTATACATGGCGGTTTTTGGACTTGCCGCAATGGTAAATATCGTCCGCTATTGTGGATTTCTCTGCCATAGTCCGCAATAACGACGCCACAAAGAAGCCACTATGGCAGGATTTTGGCTCTCCGCAATGGACCGCCATCCGCCATCAACAACACTGTGTGTGTGTGTGTGTGTATATATATATATATATATATATATATATATATATATATATATATATATATATATATATATATATATATATATTAAGTGTATCGTATCTTATATTTTCCGATGAAGGAAGTATCGTCGTATCAGATACTTGTCGTGTCCATGCTTGTTAGAGTAGAAAGAATAGAGAAAATAGATTGGATCTCATTGAGAATTCTGTTATATTGACTGAATTAATTCAGATACAAGGGGATCGGCATTTATATAAGCATATAAATCCTACACCCTAAGGCTATCTTAACATACACCTCATTGTAACCAACACTGAGCTAGTTATGATGATGTGGCACACGAAGCCAATAGAAACTTACTAAGGGAACAGCCAGCATAACTAACACGGAATTATTACTGAGCTGGCTAGATAACAAACTAATGGTACATATCTCACAGTGCTTCATAGATGAAACATAATGAAAAATAGCTCAAAAATATAGAAAAAAATGTAAATCTATTATCTTCCACATTTTACTATGAGCAAAGAGGTAAATCAGCTACCCTGTGAAAACAAGCATTGAAGTTCAGAAGAATTAACATACAACACAATTTTGATGGATGGGTATAGCGGACAAAGTAAATACAGACACAATCAATAGTAGTTTTAGAAGTTGTTTAGTTTCAGAAAATGTATCCTATTTTATTTTTTGTTTTCACTTTAAAATTTAAATTACAAAATATATCATCTTATTCTTACTTTACAACATGATTTTCCCTGCCATAAAATTACAAAAAAGTGGCATTGTTACAATTAAAAGTGATTAAAAATTAAAACAGAAAAAAATTTCTCAAACCAAAGGCCCCATTTTCAGATAGAAAATAATATGAAATACTTAATGCATGTTTGGATTATCTTATTTTAGAACCCTATGAAGTGTTTTGGCAGATACCTGAGCAGAGTGATTCTTTCTCCAATATAAGTTGTTAGCATGCATGCTATGCTATAAGGACTCTTTTAAATTTGTTAATAGATAAAATGAAAAAAAAATCACCTGAAGATCCCCGTGCACTTTGTAAAACTGTAAAAAGTTGCTTTCTCCCTTCTTTACTGTATGAGGCCTTATTTCTTGAAGTGTCTGCACTTGTCACATTCTGTCAAAATAAAGATCAAGTTTATTTATATTCCATATCATCCCCTTGAAAGTAAGGCATAAATAATGCAAGGTACCACGTAACTGCAAACACTAGTGCAGCTAAATTCAATTTTGGATGAAATTCTAAAGCTTTAATTCGTGGCAATGGATAAACTGCTTCCCCACCCTGTTGAGAAAGGATGCGAGGGATATCAATTGATTCAATTGCTGCATCAGAATGTATACATATTAGCCAAATACTTTTAACAGAAAATAATACTAAAAGAATGAAGTAAGACCGCTGTAGGGGTGTGTGTCATATGTATATACAAAAAGATTCTAGAAGTATGGGGTTGGGGAAAATGTAGCAGCAGAAATCATCTACAATACACTATTACTTAAAACCAACTGGTAGTAATCAGGTATTCAACGTAAAGGAAAAAAGGGGTTAAGATACTTAACCTGCAGGCTCAAAAAAGTTAGCCTGAGTAGCAGGTCTATTAGGATTAACTGTAACGCGTGTTTCCCAAACGTGTAGATTTCCATCTTTAGATAGAGTCACAAGTAAACGCAGCATGGGGAGAAAGGCAACTGATTTAATTGGTTGTGAGCCAACTTGTTTTCTGAAATTTTAATATAAAAATGTCAGATATAATCTTAACTAAAAGTAAAATAACATTCTGAACCCTAAATTTGTAAAGATAACTGCACGATAAGTCTTGGTTATGGAATAAGGAAAACTATATCACAAGTAACTACACTCACATTCCAATCATACTTGGTCTCTCTGTTGATACATCCCATGCCAGAAGTGTACCCTTCCGATCCCCAACAAAAATCCACTCCAGAGTTGGATGAAATGCAAATGCACCAGCCCCAATAAGCTTAATTGTATTGTCAACTAAATAGAAACAAAATATAAATAATACTGAATATAGGATTGACAATAAAATTAAAAATATAAACCATGTGAACAAGAAAAGAATGAGTGGGAAACATCTTACGTTGAAGTGTGTAATGAACAGCATAGGTATGAATGTTATATGCCCGAATCAACCCTTCTGCATAAGCAACATACTGTAATGGAAAAACAATCAAATCAAGGATTGAAGTATTAATATATCATTATCATAAGAGATTTGACATTAGACATGTATTACTGCCGAAATACACATCCCATGAATTTCCGGCAAAGAGAAATCATAATAAGAAGTATACTGCACACATTATTACCAGTACAGGGAGGCGAGGATGGCAAGCAAGATTTACGATAGGTTTCTTCAAGTCTGGCTTGATTTTGGTAGGTGCCCGACCGCCTTCAACAGTTCCAACAACTTCATTTACAGAAAAAACAGACATTGAACAAAAATCATCAGCATCAGTATTCAAACCACAATAAATGCATTACTCTAAAGACATGATAAACCAGAACCAACCTGTCACGCTCATTCTCTTAGGGAAACCAAAAAACACAACAGGTTGGAGTGGGGTTAAAGCCATGTGAACTTCTGCATCAGAAGAAATTTGCTCGGTCTTTTTCTCAGGTGAATGCAGTACACAAGTTTGCTCCAAGTCAAAATCACAAGATCTTATCGTACAATCCTACAAATGTAAAAGCAACATATGCAGTTAGTTTAAAAGAACTCCAATCAAAATATACAAGTTGCAAACTAATACGACATATTAAGGGGCACTAATTCAAAATAAATATTAAGAAAGAAAAAAAAACTGTATAGTTTTATTCCCCAAGTACTAGAATGAATAAATATTAACCAATGAAATTCACAAGGTAAACTAAACGGGTAACCAAATTAAATAAAAATAAATACGCTAAAGTAACACAAAGGTTCAACTGAACAACAATATCAGTCCTTATACATCTCAGAACAAAATAAAAGCTATATGCATTATTTTTAACAAAACTTTCTTATGCAATATGGTTTCTTTTTCAGTTATTCATAAAAAATAAAAATAAAAACACTTCAGCAAACCACAATGTTGTCCACCATCTCGCAAGATATCAGGATTTTATTTGCATATTATTGACTCTAGCCAAAATACAGATTACATTCCGGGACATCATTTACGGGCATCAAGAGAACAACTAAACTACAAACACTTCATAATATTTCTGATTAAATCACAATCTTTTGCAACAGCAAGTCTTCTATAGTTATTACTTTTCCATTTGGGATTTAATACACAGTAAAAAGATTGTATGATGAAAAGTTCAGGCAGGCCAAACCTGGAGGATTGCAATCACAGTGTGTCCACTTGTTGGACTGTAAGACATTCGAACAGCAGGCGCACCAATGTCAAGAGCGGAAATCTTGCTTCCAGTTAATGCATCAAATTCTGCATGCATGGAAACAAAACAACAAGTAAAATAATTGTGCCCAAATCATGTCAACAGACAAGGAAATGCATCATGCAACAATGATAAGTTCACTTGACATAGAAACTCACAAGATTTTAAAAAGTGTGAAACTATTTTTTATAAAATACTGCTATAACAAACTCACTACTGTTACAACAACAACCAAAGCTTTTTCTCAATAGATGATGTTGGTTACATGAATTAACGACACCATCATGCCATATCATGAATCGTGTGATCATGCCCAATGATTGGTCTATTTTTATCCAAAACTCTCTTAATGGTTTGGCTTACAACTTTCCTTGGTCTTTCTCCAACTCTAACTATTGGATTATCCTTCATCTAATCTAACCTCCTGACCAGTGCTTTTCGGGTCTCCTCAACATGCCCAAATCACCTGACATGAGACCTTACCATATTTTCTACAATGGGTATTCACCCAACTTTTTCTTTGATGTTTACTTCTAATCGGATCTTGTCTTGTCTGACTACTCATCTATCATAATATTCCCATTTCTATAATACTAAACTTACTTTCTCAGTAGCTTTTCACAGCTTAACATAATGTCCTGTGTAAAGTAAAATAATCCTTTAGGTTTGAGCAGTACTCTTACATCACATTTTCACATATTACACCACAAACATTCCTCCATTCCATCCATCTTGCTTGGATCTTATTGCTGATCTCCATTACTTTGAAGGATTGAATACCAAAGATACTAATATCCTATAAAGTAACACTACTTTGGTGCCAAGTCTATATCTCAAACCCATATACAACACTCCCCTTAAATGAATCACTAACAAAACATATCCCAAGTAAATACATATCTAACTTTAAGTTTCGTATACATCCAACACTGTAAAGTGCAGCACAGACAAGGACATTTAAAATTGAAAAAGAAAAATAAGTAGAGACGCGCCCGTTTAAATTTTAATAATAAAAAATAAGGCAGGATCATTTTTATACTACAGTTAACTTTCTTTGCTGTACATGTACTTCTACATAGTTAATTCTACAACTAGCACAAGTTTGTCAAAAAAAAAAAATGGAAAAGGCTGATAGGAATTATGATGCCTGTGTTTCTACAAGGGGCATACAAATTTGCAAGTATTGGCACATATAACACTGAGATACTGTACAGCATGAAGCTTTACACACACAAAAATTGGCGCATCTAAGTGCCAGTGTCTGCTTCAAAGTTCATAACTAGATGATTAGTGTGTGTGTGTTGAAGTGGCTCAGATGTCACAGATCAAATCAATAAGAAGAATGATCCTTCCAGCTTCTGCAACAACCGGAAGGATCAATTCTTTCAAAAATCAAAAGCAAACTTCAAATTTGCATAAATAGAATGACGCAGTAACCTCGTCGTCACAATAATGAAATACTGAACTTAATAACTCGCTAAATCTAAAAACAATAGGGAGGGGAAAGAGAGTGAAGTTGTTCGCTCACCAACGATGTAGGTTCCAATGGCGACAGCAACGAGAGCTTGATGAGGATGGAAGGAAGCGGCGTGAGGCTGCAAAGGCCTAACGCCACGCCCTATATGGCGTAGATCTAGATGCTGCAACGTACTCCACTCCATTGAATCGCGTTAATCGAACTCAACCTACAACTTCAGTGCATCGCGAAATCACAAACAGGTGAAGTAGAATTCAGATCTTGAAGGAAGAGTGGACGCTACAAACAACAACGAAATCTGTAATGGAATTGAAAGAGAAGAGGATTTTGAGATCGCTTAGCACAGCGATGAACTCCGATGCAGAAGTAGGACAGTAATGCCGAGAAGAAAGGGCGATGCTTTGATTTTCTTTTGAGTTGAAAAGAAGAAATGAAGACCGGAAATAAAATTCGTCAAGTGAATTTCTTGAAGATTTAACTCGATACACTCGCACCCCATTTCTAGCAATTTTATTTTTACCATTAGATTATTCGATGAATTTCGGAAATTATTAAAAAATTATAGATTTTTATCGAAAATTTATAATTTTTTACCGCAACAATGATAGAAGGTAGTTGACTATCCTATTTTAATTTTACCTGAAGTTAAGGTAAGAGGGAAAACGTAATGTTAAGTTTCTTTGAGAGAGAGAAATAAATATGACAATGTACCTACAAGTAATAGGGTCATACAGGAATCGTCATCCATTTTTCTCGATGGTACACACCCAAGTGTTATACTTTTAAGGCATTGCTAACTTCAGAGGTCATGTCATAGAACAAATTGAAAAACAATTTAAGGTGTTGATGAATTTGAGTATCTAGTTGCGTCTAAACCAACGGTCGTGACTCTTCGCCTCATCCAAATAAAGCTGCAATAGCTTGAAAACCATAATTCATATCGTCACCCACATCAAAATGTCATCAATGTATGGATGCAAGAAAATAGGAAACTGAGTCAAGTAAAGATGCATCGAATATGTAGTGGACAGTTGACTTTGACCCGACGGACTTTATGATTAACTTCCTGTTAGTTTCGTGCATGCTCTCTTTGTAGTCTGACTCCCATGTGAGTCATCACCATACTCTCACTATGAAGGATAACGATGCACATCATTCTCTTCACCCTTAATACTCTTTTTAACTCTCATATTTGGCTTGTATTTCACTGACGGTGGACACATAGAAGTTGTGGATGGATGTTTTAGTTCATGAATATTTTTCTTCAACACCCTCTGGCCTACAATATCCAAAGTATTGAAATATATCTTCAATTATTCACACTTAGCTTTTAAATTCAACTATGTACCACTTTCTACATGACTGACATCATGTTCTTCAATGGGTAAATTCTTCCAAAAAAACATGAATCGGATCTAAAGGAACATGATTGTCTTGTATTTGGAAACCGACAAATTAACACGCACAGGGTAATTCATGTATTGTCCTAATAAAATAACCACAAACATATTTGCTTGTACCAACAAGTTTTATCCTTTATAATTCCTTTCCAATTGTTGTATACACTTCCTTGAAACAAAATCGTATAAGTTGATATAAAATAGAATGTGTAAACCGATGTTATATATTGACAATACTTTTTTGAAATGAGACCTCTATTGAACCTAGCTGCAACTTCAACATGGTGTTCACAGCATCCCAACTTTGACATAAATCTCTTAGGCTTGTAGTCAACATGTTTTTTAGTCTCCAATGAGTAAACTCTGCCCTAAAAATCATAATTAAACCATAATGAGTCAACATTATAAATTTTGTTTAGTAATGTAATAACATCAAAAAGACGTTTGTGTACTTGTTTGTTGTTTTGTTTCCTAAATGAGTGACTTTGTTAGTCCAAACATCACCAAACATTTCTTTATAATGTGTCAACCTTGTTTCACTCACATACTTAACAAACAAAGGAATATCAGCACAAACAGTCTTAAAGTACTTCACATGTACGAAAAATTTGGTTTCTTTGTTAGCGTACATGATGTTGTTCTGTAGATCCATGACATGTTCATGTCTTTTTTATTCAACATACTCTTTACATTTCATGCTAACGTATTTTAAAACATGGAACGAACATAACAGATGAGTTGAATTTGGAAACACAACTTCAATTGCATTCATCGGCGTAAGTTATCGGTCCGTCACCACAACCTTCAGTACAAATTTCTCAGAAGAGAACAACTCTTTGAGCTTCTCCAGTATCCATTTGAATTTCTCCTTCCTTTCATGTTCCAAATAGGCAAAGCCTACCGAAAACGTCAATTTTATTGTCATAACGTCAACAATCTCAAGCAGTGGTAGTCGATACCTGTATGATCACGACGCACATAATCAAAAATATGATAAATCAAAGTATGTTGAAATGATATCAAAGTATGATCACGATTCACATTACCTATTTATCTTGTATGTACAATAAAAATCAATACCAAATTAAACATATTCAACAACTTCACTTAATCAGGACGTGTCCAGAAGATATCAACAACAACATTTGAGTCTTCCCTATCTTAGCCCAACACATGTATTTTTCTCTATGAGTAGAAGTCAACAATATATTTTCATTTCCCTCGATGGACCTCTCTTTCTCGCATTGTATGTAGCTCTAACTTTATACACCTAGATAACTGGATCTTTGTTTTTCAAAGCAGAAACTTTGTACTATAACGCCCCAATTTAAGGGTTTAATTATTTATTCGATTAATATATATTGTTAGGTGTTGTTGTGTTTTATTAGAGGTTGCATATCCTTAGTGAAGGGTGAAGGTGTTGAGATGAATGAAGATGTGTCAAGTAAGAAGAATAATATTATTTGAATTGATATAAGTTTAATAATTTATATTAATATGGTGAAATAATTTAATTAGAGGAATACCAAGTGGAAAAGATATGTTGGTAAATAAGTGAAAGGTTAGTGAGGGCAAGATGGGGATTCCATTATTAGGGGTCCAAAGGTTATGTTGGAAATTTTGAGAAAGAGAACAGTCAGTTTGTAAAAGTAATCGTGGAATTTTGGGAGAGCGTGAAGAGAAGAAATGAAGAAGGGATCTAGGGCAAGAGTTAGAGGAAGAGAACCCGTGAAAGGAGAGGAAAGCTCACCATCCAAGGTAAGGGTGGGATTCTTTCATCTCAAAAGGGATTAATGATATATGTATTAGGGTAGTTAATCGTTTGGTGAATTCTTATTGATTGTTGATTTTGAATTATTGGGGTTTATAAGAAATTCGTGGAGAAAGGATTTATATTGATGAATTGTAGGGGATGGTTTGGTTGTGATATTGTTTATAGGATAAATGTATAGTATGAATACAATGTATGTGATTGTCTGATGTAAAGAATGGTTTTGAAAGGATGAAATTGCAGCAGAGATGGGTCTCAATCGCCGGGAACTTCTGCAAAGTTCGTAGAGCTCGCTTAGCGAGGCCTAGCTCACATAGCGAGGTGTTCAGAATCTTGGCCCTTCCAAACAGTGGCAAGCTCACTTAGCAAGCAAAGTAGGTCGCTTAGCGAGACCTGGGACCAAAAAAAATTATTTTTATTAGTAAAAAATTCCATAAATTAATTATTTTATATCCTAGTGGTTTTGTGTTGATGTGGTGGTGCTTGGAGCATGTATTGATATGTTATACACTTGTTTTGTTGAATATTAAATGTGATTATGAGAAATACATGAATAAATGAATATGTATATGTTGTGGGCGAGTTGTTATTGTATGTTATCGTTGCTAACTTGTCATAGTATGTTATCGTTAAGTTGTTGTGGTATGAACTTGTTGTAGTATGTAGTAATTGTAGTATGTTGAAGAGGATGAGTTATAATAGTATAATGTTGTTGCATAGTTGTTATAACATGTTGTGTTGTGGTTATAGTTGCATAATTGTATGGGGCAAAGGGGTAGAGTTGTGGTAGTAACATAATGATGTATGTTAGCTAAAATGCAAGTAATGGGTGAGTGGTGTTGTTGTAATTATGTATAGGTAGGCGTTGTTGTTGTTATTGCATGTTGTTGTTGATGTTGTTATATATTGTTGTTGATGTTGTCGCACATTGTGGTTGATATGGTTATATATTGTTGTTGATATGGTTATGTGTTGTTGTTGGTGTTGTTACATGTTGTTGTTAATATTGTTATATGTTGTTATTGATGTTATCGCATATTGTAGTTAATGTTGTTGCACGAGGTTCTTGTGGTTGTTGACACTGCATATTGTCATTGATGGTGCATGGCATATGCATAGTTGTGGGGTGGTGTACCAAGGTAGGGTAACCACGCCCATCTAAATTCCTTGATGGAATCGTTGTTAGTAGCGTGATTGAATTCAATCACAGTTGTTGGTGAGGTCATGAAATAGGGATCGTATGTGACCATGAAACAGGGGTCATGGGTGTGATCATGAAATAGGGATCATATTGGACCATAAAATAGGGGTCGAGAGTTCCGGCGGGAACTGGATCATGAAACAGGGATCGTTAACTAGTACCATGTGCATTGGGTCGGGTTGTGTCTCATTACATTTTGATAGAGTGTTATATGATGTTTGTCATGATTATATGTATTGAAATTGAAGGGTGTGGTTTTATTGGTTGTTGTGTTGTGAATGATTAACCAGATGATTTATGCTCTTGTATTTATATCATTCCTTTTTTTTGATTGATTTGAGTATCGCACCCCTTCTGTTTGAATGTTGTCTCTACGTGGGTAACATGCAGGTGCTCAATGTAACACCCCATTTATCCCAATTTACAAAATAATTGTTCACTACAAAAAATCAGAGTTTTAAAGTAGAATTCCACGTTTTCAAAAATAATAACCAACATAAACGTTCTTCATTAAAAACAACGGAAATTAGAAGATTCATTACAAATCATAATCAAAACCACAACAACAATAATTCCTCAATAATTCTCTTGGTTTATAAAATTGATACGTAACAAAAATAAACAAAACAACTAAAAATCTCATCTGGTGTTACGTATGAGAGCCTCCTAAGACTCAAACATAGCAACACGACTCCACACACTCTCAAGTACATGGATTATTTGTATTTCCAAAGAAGCACAGATGTAACAACAAACAACAAAGGGGTGAGAAACAAATTCAAAATATAAACGGTGCATATAACTTTTATAAAGGTAGTTCCTCACTCACAACCACAAACACAATTATCACATCAACAATTAAGCAACAACGAATACAACAATAATTATGCAATGTGACTCAACATAACACAATGCATGTGGTACCAATTTGTGTTCATTCAATCGAACACAGATAATCACATACGTCCATTCGACAATGATTATCCCACCATTCTCCATAACGGAGTACAGATGATCGTATTCGCCCATCCGGCACGATCATCCCAATAATAATACAATAATGTATGCATGAATATGAATAAGCATACAACATGTATAATTCACCATAATATACATCTACACGATCCGTCCGATCAATTCACAACAATATTTCCACGAAAATCACTAATAATAACCTCACACAACTTAACCGATTACTCAACTAATTAAGTCCACCTAAATTCCATCATTATTTTATTTCTCGATGTTAAACCTCGATTAACTATGTCTTAAGGTCCATGTCAATACTTCACACCAAAAGAATCGGTCACGCATGCGAAATCGGGACAGAAATCGCAAAAATCACACTTTTCCTCACCCTCGCGGGTGTTACGCGTAATGCCTAATGTGTTATGCGTAATGCCTAGAGTCTTATGTGTAATGCCCATATTTGTTACTAAAATTTTCTAAACAAGTACAGTTTTACGCGTAATGCCTAAAATGTTACGCGTAATGCCTAGAGTGTTACGCGTAATGCCCAGATATGTTACTAAAAATTGTTTTCCCCCACTAGTCCAGATTTTGCTACGGGTTTAATATTTTTCCACTCCAATCCAGGCCTAAATTTGTTTCTACATCAATTTTACACTACTAATGTTATTCTTCTTTTACTTATCATTATTAAATCCAATTTATCATTCGTTCTAGATCTAGAATCGCACCTGTTCATCTTCAACGACAAAATCTGCATAACTTATGCATATATCAGAATAACAATAACAACATTCCAACAGAAATTCATCAAGATCATATGTTCACATTCATCAATCTGCAACAACAATCATACATGTACAGATTCATCATAGAACAACAGAACAACATAAAATTCCTACGAGGGAAGGAAGCCCTCACTACCCATCATGTTAAACCACCTGAATTTAAATTCGTTCTCCCCCGTTACCTCGAATTTGTGAGAAAATTCCTACGAATTTATTCAAGAATTGGGTGCCCTAGGTTGATCTTCCTCTTCCTAGCCTCTTGGTTCTTTCACAAAGTTTTTACGATTAATCTTTTACTAATCCTCTGTTTTGACTAATTCACCTCTAAACCCTCACCTTGATATTTTACTAAACTGTCACTTATTTCAATACTAATATTAATTTTAATTATATTATGTCTAATATTGTTTCATAAAGATAATCATAATTATAATAATAATAATAATAATATTAATAAAAATAGTAATTAAATAGTCTTACTATTATTCGCACACCCGCTATTACTAAGCGCACCCCGATTCTACCCGTCCCACTAGGACACAACACCGAAAACATCAAAACATATGCCTTAAATAAGGCCAACACAACACCAAAAATACCTGAAGATTAAATATTAAAAATGGAGTGTTACAACTTGTTGCTCCCGAGATTTTCATCCTAGTACAAACGTGAAAGTGACGCGGAAAAGGTAGAGTCGTCAGCCAGGCATTTTTATCCCGAATGAATGGGAAAGGTAATGCTGCACAAACCTGAGGAAGAAGGAAAGGACGAGGCCTTACGAACCAAAGATCTGGGTCCGGAAGTCAGTTACAAACTGGGAAGGTATTAGCACCCCAGACCATCTGCCGTACTGATCGGTGATTTTCAGTCATATATTTCAAGCTATTTTAGTTGTTAGTTCTTATGTTTTTGTGTGTTTTTGAGTCTTGTGTTTATATTTTTCTTGTTATTCTCGTATGTGGCGAGCATGTTATGTGTTTATCGTTTCTACCGTTGGTGCGTTTAATTTGGTTGTTTTTAGTGTGTTTTCAGGCATTTAACAAACTGGTGATCAGATATTATTGCAGTGGTGATCCGAGTGCAAGGAAACAGAGAAAAAGGGGGTCTCAGAAGCCTGACACGGGTGCTCGTGTCACCTGACACGGCCCGTGTCAGAATGTCAATGGAAGATAAGGCTTGAACAAAACTTGAGGCAATGCAGAAGCATGACACAGGTGCCCGTGTCACATGACACGACCCGTGTCACATGACACGACCCGTGTCATGGCCCCCACTAAAGGTGTGTGCAACTGAGGTCTCAGCAGCCTGACACGGGTGCCCGTGTCACACGACACGGCCCGTGTCATGGCAAATGGATGCAAAAATTTGTAATTTTTAATTCTTATGTGCTGGGAGCAATTTAGGAATTTCGAGTGCAAATTTGTAATCGGATACATTAGGTTAATGGTGACTGAGAAAAACACTTTTTACTTTGGTAATTTTTACGCTTGGGAGAGAACAAGAGATTTAGGGAGGAGAAGAAAGATCGATCAAACGTTGAAGCAATTGACGATCCAACCAATCTTTTGAATATTGTAATGTCTTTTTTCCTTGTTTATGTGATTTTCATTGTTTTGAATATGCGTGGCTAAACCCCCCAATGCTAGGGGGTGTCCGTGAGTTTCTTGTAATGACATTGAGTTTGATTTTATGAATTTCACTGCATTCTATATTCATTGTTTTGATTGATCCGATCTTATTATAAAAATCAATATTGGAAAATACGATTTTTAATCTTAGGTTAACAGTAGGTAGGAATGCCACCGTTAATGTTTTTCAATCAAAACTCTTTATCAGATATAACCAAGGAATTAGGATATCATATTTAACCGTAAAAACTTTCGATGTGCAAAAGCTTGGTATTCTTTCTATACAATCAAGGAATTGGGGTATAGAAGGAATACCAAAGGGTTTTTCTCAGAGGAATCTTTTAAAAATTATATTTGAAGGCGGTAGTGTTTTAGTTGTAGTGTTATTTTAACGAATATAAATTATTTGTCATTATAAGAATTTCTCATACACCTTCCCTAGTATAATTCTCATATTTGTCATACTTGTTATTTTCCTAAATTTTATGTTCGCAAGTCATTTTATAATATCTAAAACCAACCCCAAAGAACTTTTGTTCAATTGAAACAGTTAAAAAACTTAATTTGCTACGCAGTCCTTGAGATCAATATTCGGGGAATTTTCCCTATCATTACTACAGTGGGCAAAGATATTCTGCGACTAAAATTTTATTTTTATGCTATTTTAGTGTTATTGAAATTTTGTTATTTGTTCTAACTTTTGTCTAACTGTTTATGCAAGGTCAGACCTCAGCTAAGTTTTCCTTTGACACATAACCATAAAAAGCTTTGCACGAGAGACGCCGCAAGGTAAGAGTTGATAGACTAGCAGCTGCTAGTGCAGGTCCCAGTGTCCTGAATCAGGAAACAGAAGATGAAATATATGTGCATTCTGAGCACAGTGACTCTGACTCCGACAGAGAGACAAATCAAGGATTTGGTAACATGGCAGGAAATCAACCTCCTGTAGAAAGATTGTTAGGTGACTATGGAGGAGCTAATGCTCAACCCAACCGGATGACTATTGTTAACCAACCGGTGAATGTTGCACATTTCCAGTTACATCCTTCCACCATTCGCCAGTTGGAGAGTAAACCTTTTTCCCGAAAGAATCAATGAGAATGCAAACAAGCATCTTCAGAGATTCCTTACGACCACTACATCTTTAAAGATTGAAGGTCACTCTGAGGAGGCAAAAAGACTTGTGATATTTCCATTTACACTTACCAATGATGCAGAAGAGTGGTTCTACTCACTTCCAGCTGCGAGTATCACAACATGGCAAGAGATGGAAACAACATTCCTCAACGAATATTTTCCTGCTTCAGTTTTCATCCGAAAAAGATACGATATTGTCAATTTCAAACAAAAAGAGGGTGAATCACTTAGAGATGCGTACAAGAGATTCAAAAGGTGTCTGACAACGTGTCATACTTATAATATGGATGCGACCGAGCATATGCAAAACTTTGTGAATGGATTGCGACTCAAGACAAAACAGCTTATATATATTGTTGCAGGTGGCTCAACAAACTTTTCAACAACCATTGGTATCAAAAGAATCATAGAAGAAATTGCTGCTAATGAGCATCTTGAATTGTATGATCGCACTGTGAGCCAACCCGATGGTAAGATTGATTTAAAGTTGATAGAGCAAGTTGTTAAAATGGAGGATCAAATTGCTGCAGAAGTTGAAAGAAGGTTGAAGAAAATGAATATTAGAACACAAACAGTGGTACAGGTGGAACCAGTTCAAGCGGTGATTTGTTAGATTTGTTGTGGACCACACTTTGCCATGCATTGTTTGACAACTCAAGAACAGGCTGAACAGATTAATATGTTGAGGCAGAACAACCCGTATGCCAACACATATAATCCGGGGTGGAAAATTCACCCCAACTTCTCATGGAAAGATCAACAAGGGAACATTCAGAAATCGGTTCAAGGCCAACAACCATATCATCCCTAGCAATAACAATACCAACCACAGGTTCCAAGAAAGGCGGATTGGGAAATTGCCATTGAAATTGCCATTGAAAAGATGGCCGCTCAAAATTCTCAATTCCAAGAAGAAACAAGGAGCAACTTAAGGAATATTGGAGCCTCAATCAAGAACATTGAAGTGCAAATGAGTCAAATTGCCCAACATATTGCAAATCCTCAAACTCCAGAGGCCCTCCAAGTGCAACTGTAACAAATCCAAAAGACAACCACAGAGTCAATGCAGTCACAACACGAAGAGGGAAAGCAAATGAAGAGGTGAAAGATAATTCCGAGAGTGAGGATCAAATGATTGAAGTGAAACTAGAAATAAAAGAGAATGAAGTTTTTGAAGAAGAGGAAGGGGTAACCCCAACACCGGTAACCAAATAAAAAATGGTGGAACCAAAACCGGTGATCAAACTTCCCTATCCAACAAGGAATAAAAAGAAAGGACAACAAGAGAAGAATTTTGAGAAGTTCCTGGAGTTGTTTAAGAAGCTGGAGCTGAATATTCCATTACTTGAAGTACTTGAGCAAATGCCCACCTATACCAAATTCATGAAAGATATCATCGCTAAAAAGCGAACCATGGAAGTTGAACCTATTATTCTAACCGAAACTTGTAGTGTTATTTTGCAGGGACTAAAGATTCCGGTGAAGAAGAAGGACAGAGGAGTTGTCACCATTCCATGCACTATTGGTGACCGATCGTTCAAGAGAGCTCTAATTGATTTTGGAGCAAGCATTAGTTTAATGCCTCTATCCATCTACAAAAAGTTGGGTATTGGTGTTGTTCAAGACACTCAGATGACTCTCCAGTTTGCAGATCATTCCGTGAGGCGGCCTTATGGAGTAGTCCATGATGTCCTTGTAAGAGTGGACAAGTTTGTGTTTCTGGTTGATTTCGTGATTCTTGAAATGCCGGAAGATGAAGAAATTCCGTTAATTTTGGGCTGACCATTCTTGGAAACCGAGAAAGTCATGATAGATATGGAAGGGGGAACACTTACTTTGAAAGTTTACGATGAAGAGTTAAAAATTGACGTGAGGAACACTTTGAAGTATAAAGATGATGTTGGAGCTAGTAGTAACATACAAGTGTTAGAACAAGTGGAAGCTAGTGAACATTTAGAGAGTGTGTCCCAATTGCCGCTAGAGAGGGTATTGAGCATGTCTATTTTTGAGAATGATAAGGAAGTTGAAAGTAGTGATATGGAAGTGGTAGCAATGTTTGAAACTCAACCCATCCTAAAAAGATCCAGAACTTGTCGGTGGGAAGAGCTAAGGCAACATATAGTGGTTGATGGAGATGAAGACAAGCCAAAGAGCTCAGAGTTGAAACAACTACCTGAAAATCTCAAATATGTCTTCCTTGACACTGAAGAAAAATGCCCCGCTATTATTAGCTCTAATTTGAAAAGTGTGCAAGAGGACAAGTTGATTGGAGTTCTTAAAAAGTTTAAGGGAGCCATTGGTTGGAAAATTGAAGACCTCAAGGGTATAAGTCCTACTGTGTGCATGCACAAAATACTCATGGAGGAAGATCACAAACCGGTTGTGCAGCCCTGTAAACACCCCAAATTTTCCCTCACCCATTCACACCATGGCTTGTGATCTTTTCATATGCATAAGTTCAATCATAGCATCTCATACCACATTTTTGATCCACTGCATTGATTCAAAGTCATCTGCATCTAGGGTTTGTGATCTGAGCCATCCCTGAGCCATTTGAGCCACTCCAAAGGTCATCAATCACTTAAAAGGGGTCCATGTATGTTCAAACATCATATTATATCACCTCAAAGTCAAGGAAGTCAAAGAATCACAAGAACTGAGAAAGGCATGGAAGCAGAGCCAGGCTTAACTGCACATATGACCTAGAATTAGGGTTTTGGTTTCAGAGGCCATAACTCCAAAAATTTTGGTCATTCTTGTTTCTATTGGTCTCTATATGGTATAGGGATCATGCATATCAATTTTCATGAAGAAATTCAATGGGGAAGGCATCTGATCAAGAGTTGACTTCTTGTGCAAGTCAGTGTAAAATCAGGGCATCTGAGGCCCCCAATGACCCAACCAAAGGGTGTTCTTCAGCATTTTGAATGTGTGTGATCTTTATTTGATCATAGAATATGTTAGAAGTTCACAAAATTGAATAATTTCAAGCCATTTGCAAAGTTGCCTTTTTGGGAAAGTGACTTGTAATGCAAACTTGCTATTTTGGGAAAGTTTTTCAACCTCCTTAAATTGATTCAAAAATGCTTCAAATGAGAAGACTTTGGTCATGAAAGTTGTAGAATGGATCATTCCCTTTTCAAAAAGTACAAGAACTTGTCCTAATTCATTTTGGATCAAAAGTTATGGCTTATCAAAGTTGGGAAAAATCACATAATTTCAAGTTTTGTACCAAAGAGGCAAAGTTGCAAAACCCCTTGCCAAGGCAAATTGTGACTTCAAATGGACTTCTAACCTTTGCACAAACATAAGCCAATGTCTAAAAATCAGAATGCACCAAGGGTTTGTCCATTTTCATGACTTATGCTTCAAGTAATCACAAAAGGGCCAAAAGATCACAAAGTTGCAAAACTTCTCATAAACCCTAATCCACTTGCTGCATTGCCTCTAATCTATTTCCATGGTTCTCCCTGATCTCAGCTGAGCCAAGCCATGCCCCTATCACAGCCTCCCACTTGCCCATACCTCAAGTACACATAGACTTGACTTTATGCAAAATGGCCCATACCAATCCCACAGTGCCACACCAACTCCTCTGACCCATCCAAGTGTGATAAGTGGACCAAAAGAGACTCAACACAACAGACACACAAGCCTAAAATAGCTCATAAGCTATAGTTCCAAGTTTTCACCTCTTATGCACTTTCCTTCGAATCTGATCATACAAGCATCAAACCTTGAAACCAACTTCACCATTCATTCAGAAAAGCTTCATAGAGCATAAACCACCCTTCACCTTGCCTTGAAACCCCCTGAAACTCAAACACGATTCTCACCCCTCACTGAACAGAACTCCATCAAACTCACAAACCAGCTAAAATAAACTCCAAACAAGCTTTGCAAACACTTGAGGGAGGTCAGTGGAGGTGATTGGAAGCAAAGAACTGGTCAAAAAGCTCCTGGATTGAAAGCTTCATCTCAGGTAGCCACTGAAATTCATTTTTCCAGAAGCTTTGTATTAAGTTATTAAATGGTTAAGTTTGATCCTCTGAGTTCAATGAACTTTTTATTTTTGAAAATGATAAAGAATTGAGAGTGTATTGCTTGTCTGAAATTTCTGCCATTTTTGTTCATAGCTTCGAATCTTGTTAATGGCGAGAAATAAATTCCATTTGAGGGCAGGGATGAGCTTAGGGAGTTGAGAGGAAGTGATCTGGAGCTTTAGAGCTCCAAAAATGGCCTGGGGAGTGATTTGAGAAATTCTCAGGGGAGGTGTGGCCGGAGAAGATGACCGGAGGTCATTTCCGGCCACCTGAATGTCATTAAGTCATTAATTACGTTTAGGGTTTGGTTTGAATCTGGGCCTTAGATCTTGTGGACTTTTGTTGACTCCCGCGCATATGGATGGCCTGGATCCTTTCATTAAGCCCTAATCCACGTCATTAGTTTAATTAATTAGGTTTTTATGTTAATTGGTTCAGTTTGAATTACAGCCGTTGGATGACGCGCGCAGTCTTCCCTCCATCTCCCAATTTGAATCTCAGCCATCAGATTAGCTGACTTTCTCATTTTTCATTTTAATTCATTTTAATTTTATTTGTTTTGCATTTTATTTCCACGAATTTTAAAAAATAGCAAAACACATTAAAAAATTCTGGAAATTTTTATCACATCTTTTATTAATTTTCAGAACACAAAATTTTTTTTATTTTTATTTTTTGCATTAAAAATTATTTTTTAAATCATTTAAATGTTTATTTTTAATTGGTTAATGAAAATTAATTAATTAAAAATGCATTTAGGTATTTAAAAATCACCAAAAAATTCACATTGCATTTAGAAACATTTAGAAACATTATCAAACCCTCAAACCAAATTTCTTTTTTGTTCTTGATACCTTTTGATCATTTTCATTGAAATTAATTTCATTTTAAGGCAATATTTTGGTTCAACCTTTGAAAAATCCTTTTTGCCTAACCCTTGAGAGTTTGATGATGATTCTTCTTGCATTGCACTCTTCATAGCATGTAGTTTATAAGATAAAATTGGTTTGATTTGATCTTGCATTTTCAATTTGTTTAGCATTTTTCTTGATGAGGTACCTCAAAACCCTAGCAATCTTAGGAAACTCATAACTTACACTAGGTTAAGAGTTGGATCCTCTCCTTTGGGCAGTGAGCTTGTATAGGTTTAGGGTATCTTTGATTGCATTTTCAAATTTTTATTATGTCATTTGCTTCTGGTTTTGGATTTTTGCATTGCATGATGCATGTAACCCTAATTTGTGCCTTCCTTTGCATCCATTTCTCTTTTGCTTGCATCCAATGACTTGCCATGGCATTTTGTGCATCCACATGATTCATAATACATCTTAGGACATATTAGAATCATGTTTGATCATTGAATCTTTCATTTGCCATGTTATATGTCCATTGCATTTCATAAATTTTCATGTACATTCATGGTTCAAAACATGCTTCATCTGCATCCATTGCCTTGTATGATCATTCTCATGTCTTGCCTCATGTTTGTATCATCTCATAGTATCATTAACACCATGTAAATGCTTATGATTTGGTTTGCATCATGACATCTCATCTCATTTGCATTGCATTTCATTTTCTTGTGCTAACTTTTCAGGTGGTAAGTTGTTTTGAGAAGTGAATTTGCCTTCACTTCTCACAATCTCTCCTCATCTCTCTTGCATCATTTCTGCATTTTGTATTTGTCTTAGAGTGAGCTTGCTCATTCATGCTCTCTCTTACTTTCTTTCTTCAAGCAACTTGTCTTCTTAAGTGAAGCAAGTTGTTTTGCTTCTCTTTGCTTCTTGCTCCTTTCATTTGCTTCCTTCCTGGTGGTTTCTCTGAAGATCTTCTTGCAAACCTCATTAACCCTAGGAATAACCAAGCATGATAATAACTAGGGTTTGATTAGTCCCCCACTTAGTTTTACCTTTGTGTCATCTTTGAGTATTCTCTTCTCATCTCATAATCAGGGACTAAACCCTAAAGGCTTCAAGGCTTTGTGATTAAGCTTATGCCTGCATCCTTCTATTAGGATTGAGTGTATAACTTTAATCCTAAGTGTTAAACCCTTAATGTGTTTAAATCCCTTAATCAATTCACTTAATAATCACTAAGACATCAAGCTTGTAACTTGGGCCTTGCATTAGGGTTCTAATTCTTCCTTAATTGGTTAAGAAGGACTAACCCTAGTGTTAATGGACAAGTCCTCCTCAAGTTGTCTTACAAACCATAAAAATCACTTCTTAATACCATCATTAACTAAAATCCATTTAATAAAGGCCTTGTTTTGTCATGAGGTTAATCCCTAATCATGGATTAAGTTGAGGAGTCTTTCTCAGCTTAAATGTTCTCATCTATTATCCTTCTATTAGGATAGTGTAATGAGTCCATTAAATCCTTGATTATGGCTTAAACTCATTACTTAACACTAAACAAAAACAACAAAAACATCTAAATAATCACAAGTAGGTTAATGATCTTAATCCTACATCATGGTGATTAAGTGTGAGGTGCTTACTTCATATTTAAGGTATTCTCATTACCCCTAATCAGAGGGAGGATGTGATGAGTTTACTAACCCATTGGTTTAGGCTTAAGCTCATTAATTTATGACAAACTTCAAAAAGCAATAAAAGCTTGAAAACACAAAAACAAACAATAATCGTCTCCTCCGGGATTCTTTTCTCATCTCATTCACTCACAAACGAGAACTTGCTTCTTCCGTCTAATGCAAGACATTTTGCATCTGAGCCAGACAGGTCATACACCTTAGCATAGGCAAGTAAGCAGTTCACAAGTCAATTTATCTTTCAGTCTCTTTGGGTCGAACTACGGTGTTCTGACTTCCTCATTGCACGAGAGGATACGTAGGCATAACTTAACAGTTATCGAACAAAAGTCTCTGTATATCCCCCCTCTTTCCAGCATTATCCTTTAAGCCTCATAGTCTTGAGCATCTCACTCCTGTTCTTACACTGACACTTCTCTTATACACTTCACATTCTTTTTACACTGACACTTGCTTTCTTTTCCAGCTTTGATACACAGATAAGCACTGACACTACCCCTTTAAAACACAAATCTTTTAAGCGTGGATCCCGTCGAGTACGACGGACAATCTGGGTGCCAATACCTTCCCAGGTTGTAACCAACCCCCTTTCTCAGTCTCTCTGGTTTGCAACCGTCTTATCCATCTTTTCTTAGGTTTATGCAGCATTACCTTTCCTCCGGGATAAAAATGCCTAGCTGGCGACTCTTTTCTTTCTGAGTTCACCCCTGTGTGTTCTCTCCTCTTTCGCCGACCGTTCGCGTCTGTACCCCTCTTGGCCCTGTGTCATCAGGTGGGAACGACAGCTTGGCGACTCTGCTGGGGACCCTTATACTGTAACCATGGCTTCTGGTTCTTTTTTTGGGTTCCTCCTAGCGCTTGTTTGATTTGTGTTTACTGGGGTGTTATGTGCTAATTGTGTTATATAGTTGCTTTATTTATTGCTTTATGTACAACTTTATTTATTGCTTTCTTTACAGTTGTTCATATTTCATATTGTCATTATCATTGCTGGATCTGTTCTTCTGTCTTGGTGGGTGGGGTTTCATTGAGAGTTTAAGGTCCTATACCTGGGACCTGAGTGACACATAGGCTAGAGTGGTTCATATTCTTTCCCATTCCATTTCGGTCTGGTGCGGGAATATGAAACACGGTTCAGATGTGGGTTTCTTCTTGAGAACTCTGTGCTACAGATTTCCTGTAGTGCTAGGGCTATCTGGGAAGCCTGCTAAGTCTGGATGACCTTTATTATGACCTTCAGAAACTGAGGTGAATTAGAGGAGGATCTTTTATGGTTATTGTAAACACTGTACCTCCGGGTTAGAAGTGTTTACACTTCTCATAACTGATCCAAGTCTGAGGATCCTTGTTCTAGAACACCACCTGTGAGGGGGTTGGACTGTTTACAGGTTTGCAGGAACCCTTGGCCACATCATACCCTGATCTTTGTTTTGATTAAGAGTACTCCATTTTGGACAGTTCTTGTGATTTAACCCTGGACATGTGACTCTTTACTTGAGTCCCCCACCTTGGTTACTGGATTTCTAAGCCTCCATCTGGACTTCTTGAACATACATGGGACTTATATCAAGACAGTAATCAGATCCAGCTTGATCACAAACCCTTGCATATCATTTGCATACATCATCATTGCATCATTTAACATTTGTTTATTTGTTTTTCAGGGTATCCACATTATATTTTGGCTTGGTTTTGACCCCTTCATCTGCATAGACCTCTGTTTCATCAGCTATCTGCTTCAACTATCTTCATCAGTTGTCAGCTTCAGTCATCTTCATCATCACCAGCATCAGCCTATCAGTGGCTCATCTCCAGTACCAGTCTTGATCTTCATCATCACTTGTCTTCAATTCTTCATCATCAGTCATGGCACCCAGGAAGAGCAACATTTCATACCATTTCTTTGAGCCTATGTTGACTGGCATCAGGCAGGTCCAGTCACTTATCACTCCAGACCACATCCCATTATTCAGAGAGCATTATGGAGGTATCCTTGACATGGTTATGGACCTGGACCCTTCTCAGAGGAGTATGATCCACACCTGCCTACAGTTTTATGACCCTCCTTTGAGATGCTTCACTTTCCCAGACTTTCAGCTAGGACCTCTGTTGGAGGAATTTTCATCATTGATTGGAGTGCCTGTCAAGGGTGGGATCCCTTTCAACCCAGAGATGACTTCTCCCAGCAATGAAGAAGTAGCAAAAGCACTGTATCTGGAGCCTACTTTGATTGAGCAAAATATGACAACAAAGGCTGGGATCCCTGGTTTGCACTTGGATTTCTTGATTTCTCAGGCCATCCTGAAGGCCTCCTTGGGAGAATGGAGGGCAGTCTGTGCACTGTTAGCCCTCAGTATATATGGGGTTATACTGTTTGCAGATGAGCCCAAATTTATCAGCAAGAATGCCATTCATCTTTTCCTTCTGAGAAACCCAGTACCCACATTGCTGGGAGACTTCTATTACTCCATTCATCAGAGGAATGAGAAACAAAGAGGGAAGTTAGTGAGATGTTGTGCTCCTTTGTTTCACACCTGGCTGCTTAAACACCTACCCAAGACATATGCCTTCTTGAATCCTCACCAACAGAAGAATTGGGCTAAGAGACTTATTGCTTTGACTTCAGATGACCTCAGATGGTGCACCCAGAGCACCAAAGGCAAAGACATTATCACCAGCTGTGGGCAATACCCAAATGTACCTCTGATAGGAGTAAAGGGTTGCATCAACTACAATCCTTTGCTGTTTAAGAGACAACTGGGCTATGCTTTGGTTCACCCTCCTAGAATGCAAGATTTAGCTGAGACCCTGTATTGTGAGATAAAGCCTAATCTAGCTGCTGTCAGACAAGCATCCTGGGCTTGGGACAACATCCAGACAAAAGGGATGGCTATTCTTGGAAGGTGCAATAATGTTGCCTCAGCTCAGTACTATGATTGGTCTCATGCTAGGGCTCAGATTACTGGAATGCCCTTCACCATTGAAGATATACCTGGACCCTCTACAGTACCACCTCCAGCTACTGTCAGCCTAGAAGAGTTTGACAAGATGAAGGAAAGGAATGAGAATCTGTCTCAAGCTCTGAAGAATGCTCTTTGGGAAAGGAGTGATGGTCGTCTGGACATTGAGAGGTTGGAAAAGCTTAAGGTGGAGCATCTGGCCAAGATTGAGAAAACAGAAGACTACATCAAGAAAGCAAGGGCTGGGGAGCAAATATTGAAGAATGCCTGTAAAGAGGCCCAGTTTCAGAAGGCTAGGACTGATCTCTATCTACAAGAAAGTCAGGCTAGGTGGGTCAGGATCACTGAAGCCCGGACACAAGAAGATCAGAAAACTCAAGCCAGGATTGAGCAGTTAGAGGCCAATGAAAAGAAGCAACAGGAAGCTTTGTTAGCAGCCCAGAAGGAGATTTCAGAGTTGAAGCTTAGGGCTGGTTTGAAGAGGTCAAAGGACCAAGACAGGCACAAGAAGATGACCACTGCCATTGCTACTAGAAACCTTCTTATCAGGACTATTACAAAGCATCCGGCTGGTCCTGTAACTGAAGCACTTTTGAAGGAGGTTAAGGAGGATGAGTTTGGATTATATGTTTGACTTCTTTGCTTGTTGTTATTTCCATTTGATGTACTTTTCTTTTTATGTTGTATTTTGACCCTTCAGGGGCATATGTTGTAAAAACAAACTATGTATTCGTTCAGTATTTGTAATATATTTTAGTTTGTTTCCATTTTGGGGTTTCTTTTCCTCAACAACATCAAAGCATCTTCCTCAGAGTCTGGAAAGGTCAAAACCAAGAGCCAAGCCGGATACCTTGGAAAGCAAATAAGCATACTGCATTGCATACTAACTTTTGTTTTATTTTATAGGTTTTGTCATTATTTTGTTTGTTTCTAACTCTGTTGTGCTTTAGGAATTATTGCTCGCCGTCGGGTGTTCCCTCTCAACCGTCCGCATCGGTATCCTACTCGCAACAACCTTCCTGGTATCCAAATGGATCAAGTACAGCAGGACCTGACAGAGGTCAGAACTCAGATGGCTAATGAAAGAGTGGAGATGAGGAACCAAATGGCTCAATTCATGACTGTAATGACTAACCTGGCCCAAAGTCAGGAGAGGTTAAGAGCATTGGTAGAAAGACAAAACCCCGAGGAACCTCATCCTGGGACTGGAGGGACTAGTAATAATGAGGGAGGTCAGCCTCATGTTAACCCACCAGTGTTTGGACCTCATCTAGATCCAGAGGTCAACATCCCAAGGAATGTACCAGGCAACACTGCTGCAGGCAGGATCTTGCAAGAAGATCCTCAAGAGGAGCAGTTTACTGTAATGGGAGCTAGGGATGAAGTTTATGATAGGAGGTTTGATGAAATTGCTGAGAAGTTGAGATCTCTGGAGTCTCAAAATTCCTTAGGCTTCGATGTAATGGATATGGGATTAGTGGATGGGGTAAGGATTCCCCACAAGTTTAAACCCCCGTGCTTCGAGAAGTACAACGGAACTTCCTGTCCACGAACTCACCTGCAGTCTTTTCTGGGAAGACTTAAAGCATACACCATGGATGAGAAACTGTGGATGTTCTAATTTGAAGATAGCTTGACTGGAGCTTCAAGAGAGTGGTATTCACACTTGACCAGAGCTACTATCAGATGCTGGAAGGACCTAGCTGAAGCTTTCATCAGGCAGTACCAATACAATCTGGACATGGCCCCTAACAGGACCCTTCTGATGGGAATGTCTCAATCCTCCAGAGAGAGCTTCAGGGAATATGCCCAAAGGTGGAGACAGCTTGCTGCTGCTGTCCAACCACCCATGTCGGAAAGAGAAATGGCCGACATGTTCATGAAATATCCTAACCCGGATCTAGTTTACCTTAGGTAAATGGCAATAGACCAAGGAAACTGTACGACGTATACCGATATGGTTGATCTGGTGGCCATAGTTAGTGTGACTTCTTGGTTGGTGCTTATGTTCCTTAAGTCAAGTTGAGGATAATATGAGGCTGCCATATGTTGTCAATGCACTAACTAACTTTTAGAACCCTAGTTATCCCATCTTGGCCTTTAGAAAGTAGTGAGATAACCGGCTTTGGTGAAGACTGACGTTGGTTGATACTCGATGCTACGCTCATTGAGATTCTAAACTTGGAGGGTTTTGGTTGGCAAGTAAGTTGCCTACTGAACAACCACCCTTGTGAAGGATCAATGATATTGAGATCCCTTAGAACCTGGTTACTTTTGTAGGACAGGATGAACCAACTAACTTCAGGGGAGGGTACTTACCTCTAAACCTCATGCAAGCCTCTAAACCTAGGGCTATTGTGTGACTTGTTTGTGTGTGCCACATGTTTGTGATTGAGCATAACATCATAACATCATCATGCATCATAGGCATAACATTTTCACTAACCATTTCAAGGACCAAAGGATTTATCTTTGTTCTTTGTTGCAGGTCATGACTTCTGCTCGTAGAAACACTATCAGGATCAACTTTGTTGGGATACCAGCTAAGCTTAAAGAGTTGGTTTCTCAAGTGTCTGAACACTCCCAGTTTATCAAGAGACATGGTCACCTATTGGATCTAGTCACCTCAGGATTCAATGAAGACATGATGAGTGTTCTGTTTCAGTTCTTTGATCCTAAACATCATTGCTTCACATTCCCCGACTATCAGTTGGTTCCTACCATAGAAGAGTTCTCTAAACTTCTGGGTATACCTATCCTCAATCAGAAACCCTTCACAGGCTTGGAAAAAGAGCCTAAACCTGAGGTTATTGCTGCAACTCTACATTTGAAGAAGTCTGACATTGTTCTAGAAACGAGAAGCGGAGTTAAGGGTATTCTTGCTAAGGTGTTGATAGATAAGGCTCAAGTGTTCCTGAAGGCTATGAGCTATGATGCTTTTAAGGAGATCTTAGCCTTGTTGATTTATGGTTTAGTATTATTCCCCAATCCTGATCAGTTCATAGACGTGCATGCCATCAACATATTCCTGAGTCACAATCCAGTGCCTACATTACTTGGAGACATCCTACATTCTCTCCATACCCGTACTACAAGGGCAAGAGGAAATTTGATGTGTTGCATACCTTTGCTATCTAGGTGGTTTATTTCTCACCTTCCTTGCTCAGTAATGAAGAATGAACAAGGGTTCAGGTGGTCCAAGAGGATTATGTCACTCTCTCATTCAGATATCCATTGGTGTTCCAGATCTATGGAGAATGTCACTATCATTGACCATTGTGGAGAGTTTCCTAATGTGCCACTTCTAGGCATAAGAGGAGGCATTACCTACAATCCTTCCTTAGCTTTACGATAGTTTGGTTATGCTCGGAGTGATGGTCCTCATGATATGTTAATTCATGGTATTGTGTTTGACTACGACAACGATCTGCAAGGTTACCGTCAGAGGTTCATACGAGCATGGGGAAAAGTGAACAAGGTTGACAGCAAGACTCTGGAGCCTAAGTACACTATTCCTATGGAAGCTTATCTCAGATGGGTGCGATCTCGTGCTCAGACTCTCATGATGCCATATCCTGCTATCCTGCCAGTTACCATGGAACCTGTTGCTGAAGGAGATACTCCTTATACCATCCTTCACCCAGACATGCCTACTGACATGGAAAACTTACAGAGATCCTGGATCCAGTTGAAGGAGCAAAGGGATACTTTCGAGGCTCATTACAAAGCAAGCCAAGAAAGAATCCTGGAATTAACAAAGCAACTTCACGAGGATCGGAATCTCAATTCATACCTCAACACAAAGAGGAAGCGTCCATGGGAGACTTAAAACCCCATCTCTTGTATTTATTTCATTTCATTTTTTGTAAGCCCAAGAGGCAAAACAAATTTATTACTAATAAAAGTTTACCTTCTTATTTGTTTAAGCAAATTTAAATCCTGCGGTCCTTGAAAACATTGCATATACATTTACATATCATATCATTGCATCACAGGTTTATTGCGCACAGGTTTCTTATCTTCTCACTGTTTATTTCAGCAATGGTTCTTGAACAAACAGTTAAGGATCTCCAGGCACAAAATGCACAGTTCCAAGAGCTGATCCTGAACTTGTCCAAAGGGCAGGATGAATTGAAGACACTGCTGGCCAAGAAGACTAAGAAGACTAGAAGGTCAGGTGGCCTGATCAACATGGGAAGAAGGTTCAGAGGTCCTGTCAAGACCAAAGAACCAGTTGAAGATTATGAGTCTGAAGAGTCTGAGAAAGAGGGAGGCAGTCTCCACAATACAATGGGAGACTCTGATTCTGAAGCTAATTACTATCATGAGCCTAATGAAGACAAGTTCAAGATGCTGGTGGATAGAATAGATGCTATGGAATTGCAAAAGTCTTCTGGGCTGGATTTTGAAGACCTGAGTTTGATATCTCGGGTAGTCATACCCATTGGTTTCAAGGTTCCTACTTTTGTTGTTTATGATGGTGTCTCTTGTTCCAAGCTGCATCTAAGGTCTTATGTCCGGAGAATCCAACCCCATACTGCTGATAAGAAGTTGTGGATCCATTTCTTCCAAGAGAGCTTATCTGGAGCTCAATTGGAATGGTATTATCAGTTGGAGAGTGTCAACATCCATGATTGGAACGATCTTGCTGAAGCCTTATATAAGCAATACCAATACAATGCTGATTTAGCCCCCACTCGCATGCAGCTGCAAAGCATGTCCATGGGTGCTAAAGAAAGTTTCAAGGAGTATGCTCAGAAGTGGAGAGACTTGGCTGGATGAGTGCAACCACCTCTAACTGACAGGGAGTTAGTGGATATGTTCATGTGCACGTTGAATGGTCCTTTTTACAGTCATCTCATTGGAAGCTCATCATCTGGCTTCACTGAGTTGATAATGACAGGAGAGCGCGTAGAAAGTGGTATAAGGAGTGGCAAGATTCAAGTGGGTGCTTCTTCATTAGGTGCTGCAAAGAAGCCTCCCAGTGGGAAGAAAGAGTCAAATGCTGTTTATGGTCAACCTGATCGTAATAGAAGGCATCAGTCTGTGAGTGCAGTTCATATCTCCAATCCAACTACTACAACAACAGAGCCACCACAGGGAAATCAACAGAGGGCTAGAAGGCAGTTCACTAAGATCAACATGTCAATGGCCCAAGCCTTGCAACATTTGTTGAAAGCTGAACTTATCACTTTGAATGATGCTCCTCAGAATCCTAATGTTACCTCTCCCAGGTACAATCCTAATGCACGATGTGCATATCATTCGAACTGTCAGGGACATGATACCAATAGTTGTTGGGTATTGAAGAACAAAATTCAAGATATGATTGAGGCTGGAGAAATTGAGTTTGACCCTCCGGGTACTCCAAATGTGATTACTGCTCCCATGCCAAATCATGAGAAGACTGTCAATGCCATTGATGAAGATTCACATATTTCTTCAGTTGCAGAGTTGACTACACCATTGTCTGTTATTAAGAAGAAGTTAGTACAAGCTGAGTTCTTTCCAGGTTGTCGTGAAGATTGTGTCTATTGTGCCTATAGGCCGGATAGTTGCTGGAGGTTGAAGGACGGAATTCAACGCCTCATGAATAATTACACCATAGTGTTTGAGAGGACACCACCTTCTGTGGAGAGTATGGTGGATCATATTACTAAAGGTAAGAAGATTGAAGAGGTGGATATGGTTGATAAAGTGCCGGTAATGATTACTTCAAAGGGACCTGTCAAAATCACTCATAAGGGTCCAATTAAGATTACTGCTGAAGGCCCTGTGAAGATTGTTGCTGAAGCTAGAGTGGCTCCTGTGGTCATTACCACTCCTGGTCCTATTCCGTATACTTCTGATAAAGCTGTGCCTTGGAATTATGGGTCTGATGTTTATATCCATGGTGTTAAGCAGGAACCCTTAACTGATATGCCTGTTGATGTTGATAATATTGCTGGATCTAGTAAGATCACACGAAGCGAAAGAGTTTTCTCTCCTCCAGCTACTTCCAAGAATGCAGTTACTCCAGCTGCTACCTCCACCACTGATGCTCGGGGCAAAGGTCATGTTATTGAACCTATACCAACTGATGAGCCAGCTGCTGATGATCTCTCTAAGAAGATGGAAGAAGTATTGAAAATCATTCGCAAGAGTGATTATGACATTGTTGATCAATTGGGGCATACTCCCTCCAAGATTTCTATGCTGTCTTTGTTGTTATGTTCTGAGGCTCATGCCAAGGCCCTGATTAAATTTCTGAAGACTGCTCATGTACCAAATGAAATTTCTGTTGACCAGTTTGAAAATTGTGTTGCACACTTGACCTATGATAATGGGTTAGGTTTCTCTGATGCTGATTTGACTCCTGCCAAGAGGGATCATAACAGGGCTCTACATATCTCCATTGAATGCAGGGGCACTACCCTGTCACATGTATTAATAGACAATGGTTCCTCTCTGAATGTGTTGCCCAAAGAAGTCTTGAATAAGCTTAGTCCTGAAGATGCTGTGCTAAAACCCAGTAATATAGTGGTGAAGGCTTTTGATGGCTCGAGAAGAGTGGTACATGGAAAAATTGATCTCCCAATCAAAGTTGGTTCTCAGGTTTTCAATACTACCTTTTATGTAATGGATATTCGTCCATCGTATTCTTGTTTGCTTGGGCGTCCCTAGATCCATGGGGCAGGTGCTGTAACCTCCACTTTACATCAGAAGCTGAGATATCCAGTAGAAGGGAAGGTTGTTACTGTCTACGGAGAGGAAGGGTATATGATTAGCCATGTGAACACCTTTAAGTATCTTGAAGTGGAAGGAGAATACGTTGAAACTCCGTGTCAGACATTTGAAGTGGTTCCTTGGATTGTTAATGATTATGAAGCTCCTCCTGTTGTCAAGAAAGTTCCTGTGGTCACCAGAGTACCTCCTACAATGGCCTCCCTTAAAGATGCTAGAGTTGTGGTGGATGAAGGTGGTTGTACTATTTGGGGTCAACTTCCTAACATTCCTTACAAGTTTGACAAATTTGGTTTGGGTTTCACTGCAGAATCCCAGAAGGCTGTTCGTCGTGCTCGTGCTGTTCGTATTACCAATCAAGGGATTATGAAGAATCAGATCAATGCTGTGGGTGACTATGAGGAAGATTACAACTTGGATGCTTGGATTTTTCCTACTGTGGGTGCTGGACTCAATAACTGGAAGGCTGAAGATGTTATTCCTATCTCCTTTAGTCAGGAGTAAATACTATTACTGTGTTGTTGCTTTTTAAGTTTGTAATTTCTTGAACAAATTGAACTCTTAGGCCTTGTGCCTTACCCGGGGCACAATGGTGTGCTTGTTACGGGATATCATTTCATTTGCATACTTCATTCAATAAAAATCAGTGGACGTTTCGTTTTCATTGTGTTCCTTGTCTTTCTTTTCTTTTATTTTTGTTTTATCAACTATGTGTTCTTACACACACCCACATCACTAAAATGCAGATCCTCATCCACTCTAGATCCTGTTGATAACAGTTCTACTATTGCCAATTATAATTTCGAGAATCCGATCTATCAAGATGAAGACGGAAATGAGGACGATTGTGAAGTACCTGTAGAGCTTGCTAGGTTGTTACAACAAGAAGAGAAAGCTATACAGCCACATGAAGAGCCAGTCGAAGTTGTGAATCTGGGAACTGAAGAAAACAGGAAAGAGGTCAAGATAGGGGCTGAATTAGAGGATAGTGTCAAGAGCAAATTGATTCAGATGTTACGTGACTATGTGGAGATCTTTGCTTGGTCTTATGAAGATATGCCAGGGTTGGATACAGACATTGTGGTTCACCGTTTACCAGTAAAAGAAGATTGTCGTCCAAAGAAACAGAAGGTTCGTCGCATGCGTCCTGAAATGTCAGAGAAGATTAAGGCAGAGGTAATGAAATAGTTTGATGCAGGGTTCTTAGATGTGACTTCTTATCCTCAGTGGGTTGCAAATGTGGTACCAGTACCTAAAAAAGATGGTAAGGTACGTATGTGTGTGGACTATAGCGATTTGAACAAGGCCAGCCCCAAAGATGACTTTCCACTTCCTCATATTGATGTTCTGGTAGACAACACTGCTCAACATAAGGTATTCTCTTTTATGGATGGTTTCTCTGGTTACAATCAAATCAAGATGGCACCTGAAGATATGGAGAAGACAACATTTGTTACACAGTGGGGCACCTTTTGCTATAAAGTGATGCCATTTGGTTTGAAGAATGCAGGGGCAACATATCAGCGTGCTATGATGGCTTTGTTTCATGATATGATTCATCATGAGATAGAGGTGTATGTGGATGATATGATAGCCAGGTCCCAGAATGAAGAACAACATCTTGATCATCTGCATAAGTTGTTTGAAAGATTGAAGAAATACAAGTTGAGATTGAACCCAAACAAGTGTACTTTTGGAGTTAGGTCTGGTAAACTCCTGGGTTTCATTGTCAGTGGAAAAGGTATTGAAGTGGATCCTGCAAAAGTGAAAGCTATACAAGAGATGCCAGCTCCCCGCACTGAGAAGGAAGTTAGAGGCTTCTTGGGACGATTGAATTACATTGCAATATTTATTTCCCAATTAACAGCTACCTGTGAGCCAATCTTCAAATTGTTGAAGAAAGATCAGGTAATGGAATGGAATGATGAGTGCCAGACTGCATTTGATGAAATTAAGAAGTATCTGCTAGAACCACCAATTTTGATGCCACCAGTTGATGGAAGACCCTTGATCATGTACTTAACAGTATTAGACAACTCAATGGGGCGTGTATTGGGGCAACATGACGAGTCTGGTCGAAAAGAGCAGGCAATATACTACCTTAGCAAAAAGTTTACCGACTGTGAAACAAGATACTCACTGCTCGAGAAAACTTGCTGCGCTTTGGCATGGGCTGCTCGCCGACTAAGACAGTATATGTTGACTCATACTACCTTATTGATCTCGAAGATGGATCCAATCAAGTACATATTCGAGAAACCTGCTCTCTCCGGAAGAATTGCAAGATGGCAAATGATCTTGACAGAATATGACATACAGTATACTACCCAGAAGGCCATTAAAGGAAGTGTTGTAGCTGATCATTTGGCCCATCAAGCAGTGGATGATTACCAGTCAATGAGTTTTGAGTTCCCTGACGAAGACATTATGATTATTACCAAAGAACCTGGACAATATGACGGACCCGAACAAGGATCCCGATGGACCATGGTTTTTGATGGAGCTTCTAATGCACTTGGTAATGGTGTTGGTGTTGTGATCAGTTCCCCTGAAGGTTGCCATACCCTAATCACTGCCATACTTTGTTTCTATTGTACCAATAACATGGCTGAGTATGAGGCATGTATCCTGGGTATTAAAGCTGCTATTGATATGAAGATTCAGTTTCTTGATGTGTATGGAGATTCAGCCCTGGTAGTAAGTCAGATTAAAGGAGATTGGGATACCAAGCATGATAATCTCATTCCTTACAGAGAGCATGTGTTGTCTTTGATCCCACATTTCAAAGATATTACCTTTGGACATATTCCACGAAGAGAGAATCAGTTGGCAGATGCCTTAGCCACCATGGCATCCATGTTTGAGATCAGTTGGGATGATGAAGCTCCCAAGATTACTATTGACAGATTCGAGAAGCCTGCATATTGCAATGAGATTGACACTGAAGAAGCAGAGGAGAAGCCTTGGTTTTATGAAGTCAAAAGATATCTTGAAGCTCAGGAGTTCCCTGAAGGGGCATCTGTCAAAGATAGGAAGTTTCTGAGAAGGTTTTCTGCCAAGTTCCTTTTGAGTAATGGGATTTTGTACAAGCGCAATCATGATTCAACTTTGCTTCGTTGTGTGGATAAGAAGGAAGCAACTGGGATTATGGAAGACATGCATGATGGGATCTTTGGCACTCATTCTAGTGGACATACCATGGCAAAGAAGATATTGAGAGCAGGTTACTATTGGTTTACCATGGAAGCTGATTGCTATCAACACTCCAGAACATGTCACAAGTGTCAAATTTATGCTGATAAAGTACATATACCTCCATCACCATTGAATGTTTTGACTGCTCCTTGGCCTTTTGCCATGTGGGGCATTGATATGATCGGTGAGATCAAGCCTACTGCTTCTAATGGACATCGTTTCATCCTGGTTGCTATTGATTACTTTACTAAGTGGGTGGAGGCAGCTTCATTTGCATCTGTTACCAAAAATGTTGTGGCTCGATTCATTAAGAATAATCTCGTATGTAGGTATGGCATCCCTGAAAGGATTATTACTGACAATGGTTCTAATCTGAATAACACTATGATTACTAATCTTTGCACGCAGTTCAAGATTAAGCATCACAACTCTTCTCCGTATCGTCCAAAGATGAATGGGGCAGTAGAAGCTGCTAATAAGAACATTAAGAAGATCATACAGAAGATGACTGTTACTTACAAGGATTGGCATGAGATGTTACCATTTGCTCTTCATGGTTATCGCACTACAATACGCACTTCAACATGGGCAACCCCATTCTCCTTAGTATATAGTATGGAAGCAGTTCTGCCCATTGAAGTTCAAATTACCTCCTTAAGAATTATGAAGGATGCAGGCTTGGATGAAGACGAGTGGATTCAGACCCGACTTGACCAGATAAATTTGATTGATGAGAAGAGGTTAGCAGCTGTTTGTCACGGTCAGATGTACCAGAAACGAATGATCAAAGCTTTTAACAAGAAGGTTAAGCCAAAGGTATATCAGGCTGGTGACTTGGTAATCAAGCGTATCATATTACCACAGGGTGATCCTAGGGGCAAGTGGACTCCAACATATGAAGGACCATTTGTGGTCAAAACAGTATTTTCGGGAGGTGCCATGATACTTACTACTATGGATGGTGAAGACTTCCCGCAGCCTGTAAACGCAGACATAGTTAAAAAATACTACGCATAAAAATAGACCCGCTAGGTTGACTGGCCTAGGCAAAAATAAGGGCATCCCGGCGAACCAAAAGGGTTCGGGCAAAAATTAGGGATATATATATATAAAAAATGTACACCCGGCAAGTCGAAAACCTGAAAGGGCGGCTTGGGCAAAAAAGGGTATCCCGGTGGATTGAAAACCTGAAAGGGCAATCCAGGCAAAAGTTAGGGATTAAAGCGTATGACTATGTCTCGTTTGGATCACCCATGAAACTACAACCAGTTGTACTATTTACTCAAGTTCGCACAGATAAAACTCAATCCAATCGTTTCCGTTTCAACAGCAGAAGATGAGATACTTGAAGATAATTGCAATAGTAGAATTGAAACTCAATAGGATTATTTCCCACATAGCTGATTTTCTTTGTTTTGTAAAATTTTTTACGACGAATTCCTCTTACTAGGATTTCTGTCTCCTTGTACAAACCTACCTATGTATGGGTCACTTTTTGATATAAATAAAATTCCATCTTTGAATCCAGATTTACTTTTACCCTATTTACATAAGCGAAACGTCCATTGGTTGTGTTTAAATGTATGTATGCTTTTGAATATGATTGATGTTTACCAGAAATGCATAAATGCTTAATATGATTGATGTTTACCAGAAATGCATGAAAATGCAGTAATAGTATTTACTAAGGACGAACGAGGGAAGGAATTCAACGAAGCTTCGCCGGTTCATCCCCACAAGACAACTACAAGTCCCCCAGTAGGGCAAATCCATCTTCATAAGTACTTCGAGTCACATCTCCCCTGGAATTTATATCCATCTCTTTTATCCTCATACGGATAGTCGGGAATTTATTTTTCCAATAGAGTACGACGAACAAAGACGGGAGGTTATGGATACCCTACTATCAAACGAAAACGGGAGGTTATGCATACCTTACTATCGAACGAAGACGGGAGGTTATGTATACTATATTATCAAACAAGACGGGAACAAGTTCCTCATATTCTTCAGCAACGAATCGGGATTTATTTTCCCTGGCCAGCAGTTATTATACGAAGATATCCAAGACGCTTCAGGTTGCATGATGCATACATACATCATTTACATCATAACATACATATACATAAATACATAATACATTACTTAAAGTGCATCATATCATACATGCATACATAATGCATAAACTAATGTTATTGTGCAGAATGTTATAATCTTGTTTTTCAGATTAATCCTCCAGCAGATAAACTTCATCAACAACTTGTGACCTTGGGCCGTTGTTTATCTTCCCAAAGGTTACTTCATTACCTCAGGACGTTGTTTATCTTCCTGAAAGCTATCATTTCCTCAGGACGTTGTTTATCCTCCTGAAAGCATATCATGACTATTGGGCCGTTGTTTATCCTCCCAAAAGTTATACTTTATTCCCTCAGGATGTTGTTTATCTTCCTGAAAGCTATCATCACACCTCAGGACGTTGTTTATCCTCCTGAAAGCTATCATGACCTTGGGCCGTTGTTTATCCTCCCAAAAGTTATGCTTATACCTCAGGACGTTGTTTATCCTCCTGAAAGCAATCATTACCTCAGGACGTTGTTTATCCTCCTGAAAGCTACCATTTCTTTTGGGCCGTTGTTTATCCTCCCAAAAGTTATGCTTATACCTCAGGACGTTGTTTATCCTCCTGAAAGCCATCATTATATCTTCATATTTTGGACTGCTTTATCCTCCAAGAGATGTATTTGAAGAACTTTTCTCCAAGTGGCATCTTTAAGCCCACTCAAGCATATACAACTAGTCATCCGTATCACTCTACGCACCGGTGAGTGCAAATTTTTGGGCTTTTGTGTTCAATCCCCTTCAACCTTCCAGGTCACGACTGGCAAATATACCAATCTAACCCCTCAGGTTTCAGAAAATTGAACAGGGGCAGCTGTTGCACCCCAAAATTTGCCCTCACAATACAAGACTTTGTGTGCTAAGAGGTTCACAAGGTTCACAAAGACCTTTCATGAGGTTCATGAAGTCTACAAGACACTTTATGAGGTTCACAAGGTTCACAAGACCTTTCATGAGGTTCATGAAGTCTACAAGACACTTTATGAGGTTCACAAGGTTCACAAGACCTTTCGTGAGGTTCATGAGGTCTACAAGACACTTTACAAGGTTCACAAGACCTTTCATGAGGTTCATGAAGTTTACAAGACACTTTATGAGGTTCACAAGGTTCACAAGATTCATCATGGGTCAGAAGATATGACAAATCCCTCAGGCAAGGAATTCTCCTAAGTAGTGCATCCAAAACTAGGGTTTTGACTTTAATCAGGCTAAATGGATTTCCAAGACTTCAAGTGAGCTTCATAACATCTTATATGTGTCTAAGAATCCCCATGACAAATTTCAGAACTTTTCTCAAAGGTTTGCTCAGTCAAATGATCAGATAAGTCAAAGTCAGTCAAAGTAGTTAAAAAGTCAAACTGAGGTCAACTGTGGTTAAACCAAAGTCAAACTTCATGATTTTTTGCCAACATCAAGTATATGAAGTAAAATTCATCATTTGATCAAGGGTTGATCATGATTCATCAAGGATATTTCAGATCATCAAGAATCAGAGGTTTCTAAATTAGGGTTTCCTTAGAAAAAGTCAACTGAACTTTGACCAGCCATAACTTTCACATGCTTCATCACATTTTTCCCATCCAAAGCTCATTTTGAAGGAAATTGAATTCTCTACAACTTTGTGTCTCACAAGCCAAGCCCAAAAATGCTTCATTTGGAAGGTATGAGCTAAGACATTATAGGTCCTTTTGAAAGTCAACAAAAAGTCAACAACTTCAAAAGGGCATAACTTGAGAATGGTAAATGATATGGACATGAAACCAATGGGGTTGGTTAAAGGACTCTTCAAGCTTTCCAAAATGTCAAAAATCACCCTTATAGCATTAAAATTGAAGGATTTGTGCCCTTGCAAAGTTGGGAAATTTTTGGGAGGTTTATGAAGAAAATGGGGGCTTAAAACCAAATTTTTCCAAATGGGCTTGCCATGTGATGATCCAATCCATACAAATACATCATGCACGAAATTTATTTAATATGGGATTAGTGGATGGGGTAAGGATTCCCCACAAGTTTAAACCCCCGTGCTTCGAGAAGTACAACGGAACTTCCTGTCCACGAACTCACCTGCAGTCTTTTCTGGGAAGACTTAAAGCATACACCATGGATGAGAAACTGTGGATGTTCTAATTTGAAGATAGCTTGACTGGAGCTTCAAGAGAGTGGTATTCACACTTGACCAGAGCTACTATCAGATGCTGGAAGGACCTAGCTGAAGCTTTCATCAGGCAGTACCAATACAATCTGGACATGGCCCCTAACAGGACCCTTCTGATGGGAATGTCTCAATCCTCCAGAGAGAGCTTCAGGGAATATGCCCAAAGGTGGAGACAGCTTGCTGCTGCTGTCCAACCACCCATGTCGGAAAGAGAAATGGCCGACATGTTCATGAATACTCTGCAAGGGACATATATTGATAGGCTAGCTGCCTTTTCTTCCACCAGTTTTGCTGACGTAGTTATAGCCGGGGAAAGGATTGAAAGCCTTTTGAAAATGGGTAAGATTTATGATAATGGTGCAAGCTCATCCAATAATCCCAGGAAGCCTTTTGTGGGACCTCGAAGAACCGGTGAGACAAATGCCATTCATGCCAACAGGGGCAGACCTCAGTATGTTCATAGATCAGTGGCAGCTGTCACTATTCCAGCTCCAATTCCTCAACAACCAGCATATCAACCACAACAACAACCACATTATCAACAGCAAGTTCAGTATCCGCCACAAAGAACCTACAACAACAGCAATAGCAATCAACAACAAATACCTTTTCAGCAAAGACCGTCACAGGCAAATAGGGTGATTGACCCTATCCCTATGCCTTATGCTGCCTTATTGCCACAACTCCTGAAACTCAACTTGGTTGAATTAAGGACATTGGCACCACCAGATCCCACCAATCTTCCAAGGAATTATGATGTCAACGCCAGATGTGCTTTCCACTCCAATGCACCTGGCCACAATACTGAGAAATGCAGGGCTTTGCAAATGAAAGTACAAGATCTGGTGGATTCTAAAGCCCTCAACTTCGCACCCCCTCCAAATGTCAACAAGAATCCCATGCCCAATCATGGAGGGCCAAGAATTAATGCCATTGAGGGAGACAAGCCATCTTTCTTGATAACCAGTGTTGGACAGATTCGGACACCTCTGGTTGAAATTAAAGCTCAGCTTCTAGAGTGCCAGATGTTCCCCGGGTGTGAGCTCGGTTGTGGGTATTGCAACATTGCAGTCAATGGGTGTGATAATTTGAGAAGCGGCATAGATGGTCTTATCAAAAGTGGTATACTTCAGATCTCAACAACGGCGCCTACAAATCCAGCAATCCCTTTGACAACAATTCCTGAGTCTCCTACAACAGCATCAACAATCATTCCGACCGATTCATCAATATCATCAACAATGGCTCCACCCATCACTTCAACAAATCAAATGTCAACAACCCTTTATTCTACAACATCAGCATCCATTTATTCTGCAAAATCTTCTACAACATTAGCACCCACTTACTCAGCAGAATCTTCTACAACACCAGCAGAAGTTAATGAAGATATCCAAGCAGTCACCATCTACTATGATCCATCAAATGTTCCTCCAAACAACAACTTTCAACAACAAACAGTGGCACCTCCTGCCAGATCACCAGTCACCATTTACTACGACCCGCACACCATTTCAGTACCCTCCCCTGCTGCAGTCAGTCCAGTTACTATCACGGTACCTGGACCAGTTCCATATGAAAGCAGTAATGCCATACCTTGGCATTATGGATCTGATCTTTACTGCAACGGAGAGAAAATCACTTTGGATTCTTCAACCTCTTCTCCACAAATTGATAATGTTGGGGGAGGCGGAGGCTTCACCAGAAGCGGACGCCTTTTTTCCTCACAAACTCAGAGACCTAATGCCGAAGCAGAAGCTGCTGCCAAAGCAAAGGGAAAGAGTGTGGTGGTTGAAGAGCCAACTATCAAGGAAACTCAGAAGACATCTTTTGAACAAGATGTAGACGAGTTTATGAGGATCATAAAGAGAAGTGATTACAAGGTGGTGGATCAGCTTTACCAAACTCCCTAAAAAATCTCCATATTATCACTATTGATGTGTTCTGAAGCTTACAGGAATGCATTATTGAAAGTCCTGCACGCAGCATACGTGCCAGAAGAGATTACCGTTAATCAGCTGGAAACCGTGGTAGCAAATGTCAATACCAGACATGGACTGGGCTTTACCAATGCTGGCTTGACAACTGAGGGACGTAACCACAACAAGGCTTTACACATCACCCTAGAGTGCAAGGGTGCTATTTTATCTCATGTACTGGTGGACACTGGGTCATCACTCAATGTTCTACCAAAGAAAGCCTTGGTGAAGCTGGAGTATGATGGCTTGGCACTGCGTCCAAGTAATTTGGTGGTGAGAGCATTCGACGGCTCTAAAAGATCAGTGCTTGGGGAGATTGATCTGTCTGTGATGATTGGCCCGCAGACCTTCAAAATTACCTTCTATGTGATGGACATTCAGCCGGCCTACAGCTATTTGTTGGGTAGACCTTGGATCCATGCCGCTGGCGCTGTTACGTCTACCCTTCACCAGAAGCTGAAATTCGAGTGGGAATGCCAGATCATCACCATCTGTGGGGAAGAAGACATCTTTGTTAGCCATCTGGCTACGTATAAGTACATTGAAATGGATGGAGAAATCCATGAAACTATGAGCCAAGGGTTTGAGGCCCTGAACATAAGTGAAGCATCTGCTTGTTGCACCCCAAAATTTGCCCTCAAAATACAAGACTTTGTGTGATAAGAGGTTCACAAGGTTCACAAAGACCTTTCATGAGGTTCATGAAGTCTACAAGACACTTTATGAGGTTCACAAGGTTCACAAGTCCTTTCATGAGGTTCATGAAGTCTACAAGACACTTTATGAGGTTCACAAGGTTCACAAGACCTTTCATGAGGTTCATGAGGTCTACAAGACACTTTACAAGGTTCACAAGACCTTTCATGAGGTTCATGAAGTTTACAAGACACTTTATGAGGTTCACAAGGTTCACAAGATTCATCATGGGTCAGAAGATTTGACAAATCCCTCAGGCAAGGCATTCTCCTAAGTAGTGCATCCAAAACTATGGTTTTGACTTTAATCAAGCTAAATGGATTTCCAAGACTTCAAGTGAGCTTCATAACATCTTATATGTGTCTAAGAATCCCCATGACAAATTTCAGAACTTTTCTCAAAGGTTTGCTCAGTCAAATGATCAGATAAGTCAAAGTCAGTCAAAGCAGTTAAAAAGTCAAACTGAGGTCAACTGTGGTTAAACCAAAGTCAAACTTCATGATTTTTTGCCAACATCAAGTATATGAAGTAAAATTAATCATTTGATCAAGGGTTGATCATGACTCATCAAGGATATTTCAGATCATCAAGAATCAGAGGTTTCTAAATTAGGGTTTCCTCCGGAAAAGTCAACTGAACTTTGACCAGCCATAACTTTCACATGCTTCATCATATTTTTCCCATCCAAAGCTCATTTTTAAGGAAATTGAATTCTCTACAACTTTGTGTCTCAAAAGCCAAGCCCAAAAATGCTTCATTTGGAAGGTATGAGCTAAGACATTATAGGTCCTTTTGAAAGTCAACAAAAAGTCAACAACTTCAAAAGGGCATAACTTGAGAATGGTAAATGATATGGACATGAAACCAATGGGGTTGGTTAGAGGACTCTTAAAGCTTTACAAAATGTCCAAAATCACCCTCATAGCATTAAAATTGAAGGATTTGTGCCCTTGAAAAGTTGGGAAATTATTGGGAGGTTTATGAAGAAAATGGGGGCTTAAAACCAAATTTTTCCAAATGGGCTTGCCATGTGATGATCCAATCCATACAAATACATCATGCACGAAATTTATTTAATATTTTCATAATTTTATTTTATTTAATTTATTTATTATGATTTTTATATTTAAAAATCATTTTAAATTTAAATAAAATATCAAATGTGAAAATTTAAAATATATTTCTATTCTAGAAAGTCATAAAGATGATTTGGATTGGATTGATTCACAATTGATGAAGATTGGCTTGAAATAGAAAGGTTGAATTCACAAATATTTGAAATTTAAGACTTAATCTTTTTCAATCTCATTGATCCAAAATATCCAAACAATGAGCCAATATTTTTGACCTAATTCAGTCTAGTATAAGTATACAAGAGATCCATATGCAAAGGACACGGATTCCCTGCCTCTAAGAGTAAGTTCATACATCAAAAAAAGTCACCAAAATTCAAATTCGGATTTGACAATTCAAGCTCTTTCAAGCCAATTTGAAGGTTGCAATTTGTTCCTGGATGTTCATAGAGTGATTTTGGATCATAAACAACATCTAAAACATCTCCATTTGCATAATCCGAATTCGTTTTTGCATCATATTTTGATTTTTTCGTTTATGATTATTTACATGTTATTAATGGATTTTGTTTAGTGATTTGTATTCCATGAAGGTTTGTGATGAATTCTGGGCAGCCCAATTGAAGAAACCGTGGCTGGATTGAGTAATGCCATTTTAGGGTTCTTAGTTTTCAATTTAGGGTTTCATGATTTAATGAGTATAAATAAATTCTAAGACCGTGGATCAATCTTAAATAACCTCTGGATTGTGTTTGTGTAATTAATTTGACAAAATTTTGCTTGAATGATGATGTTTGAGTTTCGTAGGAATTACTGCCATTTGAAATTTCGCAGGAAAGTTTGTGGATAATTTCGCAGGAAACTTTGCAGTGCCAGAGGTTGAAGATGAAGTCTTGGCGCGCACAGGAAAATTCAAATTTAAAGCATAATATTTTATTGTTGTGTTCTGGATATATGTCACAAGCGAGCGCGTAGCTCAGTTGGTTTTGGTGTATGGTTGAGGGATTGAAGGGCCTGGGTTCGAAACCAGCCTAAATGCAATTTTTTTTGTTTAATTCGTTTTATTTTCCAGTAAGAGAACAAAACCAAATGGAGGTGGAACGCTATCAGCCAGCGCGCGCTAGCCCAGTGGTATTGCTCTTGTGTATCCAGGTAAAGGACCTGGGTTCATATCCCAGGTCCTGTTTTTTTGGTTTTTTTTGTTTTCATTTATTTTTGATTTTTCTTTTATTTCATTAAAACAATTTCTAAAAATATTTAAATCATTCTTTTCTTTTCAACTTTATATTATTTTCTTAAAACTTAAATTAATATGTTTATTTCATTATATTTTTCTATTAATATATATTTGTATATAATTTCATTAATTATTTGTAAAATAAATTATAAACCCTAATTTTATTTTTCTAAAATTCATAACCCTAATAATTTTCACAAACCCTAATTTTCTTTTACCTAAAATTTAATTCTATTTTATTATTTATAAACTTTAATCATGTACATATTTTATAATTTGTTTATAATTTAAATCTTGTATATAAATATGCTTAAAATAATTAAAATTCTTAATTTAATTTTGTAAATATAATAATATGATTATTCAATATGTATATATTTTATAATTTGTTTATAATTTAATTCTTGTATGTAAATAATTTTTAATATATGCTTAAAAATAATTCAAATTTGCTAATTTAATTTATTATCATAATATGTTTATAATTAACCTAATTTTTATAATTTGTACATAATTTAAAACTTTATGATAATTAGTATATAATTGTTTATATTTTCTTCTTAATCTTAAAAAAATAATCGTTCATATAAAAAATTGATCTTTTAATCATTATGCTAATATTCTTGTTTATTTTATTATTATTATTATTATTAATTTTATTTGCATATGATATTTATTATTACTAACCCCATTTATATATTGTGATTTATTATTATTATTTTTACTAACCCAATTATATTATTATTACTTATTTATTTAATTTGTTTTAATTATTATTATTATGTAATTGTTTCCTTTATGTAATAATTTAGTAGTAATGTTTAATATTTATGTTTAAATGCTATGGTTAGTAAAATAGGGAGTGAAACATGTTTGTATTTAAAATTAATTTAGATCACTAATTTAAAAGATAAATATTTAAAATTGTACACTCACACACGTAAGTCGATCTTTGATCGCCATCTCACTTCCTTAAGGATACCTCTCATGTTGCCTAAACAAAAGGTCAAGTAGGGTGTATAAAGCAAAGTCCCTCATCTCACATCATCTAGTCCCTTAACAGATAAAAAGATCAAGTCCCTTTGAATGTTGCCTTTGTAATGATCTTGTCCCTTTCGAATAAAGATGATAAGTCCCTTCGAATTGCTTATACACCCCACAGTTGCCTAACTAACAGATGTCCCTTCACTTGTCCCTTACATCTAAGGTAATGACTACCTATTCCTTAATAATAGGGATAGTCTTACCACTTAAAGGATTCAAGAACAGAAAAGACTTAAACTTAGGGTAGGTTCCTCCTAGATACTTGCTCACTCTTCAAAGCATTTCAAACACTTCACACATTTCAAACAAATTTTCAAAACAAAGGTTTTATACGCATCCGTACATGGATCATTATAAAACACTTAAGAAAATTTCTATTCACACACTTCACATTTCAAAAACATTTTAAAGTGAGCTAAGTAACTAAGAGCCCATGGATAACCATGGATGTAAAGGGTGCTAACACCTTCCCTTTACATAACCTACCCCCCGGACCCAAAAATCTTTTAAAAGGTCTTTCCTGTTCTTTTATGCCTTTCCTTTGGATAAAATAAAAGTCGGTGGCGACTCTTGCTATCCGCAACATAACTAAAGTCAGTGCTCCCACCGTGTTACACTGCTGTACTGGGAACCTCCATGACGTCTTATCAGCAAGCCAGGAAGGTTGTTGAAGAAGGTACTGCCCAAGGCTAGGGCAAGCTGCTACCCGTGGAGAAGAAGGATGACAAATTTGGGTTGGGTTACAAACCAACTCAACAAGATCAATCAGAGGCTGCCAAGAAGCCCAATTTTGTCAGTGGGGGAATGCTCACCCCGGATGCAGTGAACAACTTGGAAGATGAGTCGGAAGATGAGCGCAACCTGGAGAGCTGGATACGTCCAAGAACCCCGGGGAGCCATATCTCAAACTGGTCTTCCCAGGAAATTATAAGGGTTACTCCTGCAGAGTAATTATTATTTCCTGTATATTTTAAGCATGCATCAAGTCTTGCATCTTGCCCAAGATGTCAAGAATCATTTTGTAATCGGGCCATCTTGTAATTTTGTGCAAACAGATCAATCAATGAATATCGAACATCTTTTGCAAATGAGTCTTTTCCTTTTCCGCTCACTGTTTTTCATTTTTCTTTTTGTACAAAAATAAAATGGCAATGTTTTCCAAAATGATAACTTCATTTCACTTTTTCTAAACAAGATTAAAATCAATCACTAAAATGAATAATCTAAACCCTTGCAGAGAGTGCCTTTCAGACTGCACCGACAACAACACAGCTATGGCTTCGTATGACTTTGACAATCCAATCAATCAAGTTGATGAAGGGGTTGAAGAAGATTATGAGCTATCTGAAGAGCTAGCCAGGTTGTTAAGGCAAGAGGAAAAGGTTATCACTCCTCGTCAGGAGGAGGTCGAAACGATTAATCTTGGTACGGAAGAAGACGTGAAAGAGGTTAAGATCGGGGCCTGCCTGCAAGATTCAGTAAAGGAACAACTGATTGACATGCTCCGGGAGTATGTGGATGTCTTTGCTTGGTCCTATCAGGATATGCCAGGGTTGGATACCGATATTGTCATGCACAAGCTGCCTCTGAAAGAAGACTGCCCACCAGTGAAACAGAAACTGCGCCGTACTCGCCCAGATATGGCAATGAAGATTAAAGAAGAGGTACAAAAGCAGTGGGACGCCGGGTTCCTTGCTGTAACTAGCTATCCACCATGGGTTGCTAACATTGTACCAGTGCCTAAGAAAGACGGAAAGGTGAGGATGTGTGTGGACTACCGGGATCTGAACAGAGCCAACCCGAAAGATGACTTCCCTTTACCTCACATTGATGTATTGGTTGATAATACGACTCAGTTCTCGGTGTTCTCCTTCATGGATGGATTTTCAGGATACAATCAGATCAAGATGTCACCTGAAGACATGGAGAAGACAACTTTCATCACACCCTGGGGCACGTTCTGTTATAAGGTGATGCCATTCAGACTGAAGAATGCGGGTGCCACTTATCAACGGGCTATGGTAACATTATTCCATGACATGATCCACAAATAAATTGAATGCTACGTGGATGACATGATTGCCAAGTCCCTCACAGAAGAAGACCACCTGGTGAATCTGCTGAAGTTATTCAAGCGTCTGAGGAAGTATCAGTTGAAGTTGAACCCCAACAAATGCACATTCGGGGTGCAGTCCGGTAAGCTACTAGGATTTATTGTAAGTGAAAAAGGGATTGAAGTTGACCCTGACAAAGTCAAAGCCATTCAAGAAATGCCTGCACCGAAATCAGAAAAAGAAGTTCGGGGTTTCTTAGGTAGATTGAACTACATTTCACGGTTCATATCTCACCTTACAGCAACATGTGAGCCTTTGTTCAAGCTGTTAAGAAAAGAACAAACGGTTAGGTGGAACGAAGACTGCCAAAGGGCTTTTGATAAAATCAAGGAATACTTACAAGAGCCTCTAATCCTTATGCCTCCAGTTGAAGGAAGACCTCTAATCATGTACTTGACAGTATTAGAAGAGTCAATGGGGTGTGTGCTGGGCCAGCATGACGAGTCTGATCGAAAAGAGTATGCAATATACTACCTAAGCAAAACGTTTACCGACTGTGAACAACATTATTCACTGCTCGAGAAAACTTGTTGTGCTTTAGCGTGGGCTGCTCGCCGACTAAGGCAGTATATGTTGACCCACACTACTTTATTGATCTCAAAGATGGACCCAGTTAAGTACATATTTGAGAAGCCAGCACTTACCGGGCGGGTTTCAAGATGGCAAATGATCCTCACAGAATATGACATTCAGTACACATCTCAAAAAGCCATCAAAGGCAGTGTATTGTCTGATTATCTCGCTGAGCAACCCATTGATGATTACCAGCCTATGATATTTGACTTCCCTGATGAAGACATCATGTTCATAAAAGCAAAAGATCATGAAGAGCCCGTTCACACTGAAGGGCCTGACCCGGGAGAAGAATGGACTATGATGTTTGATGGGGCTGTTAATATGAATGGTCGTGGTGTTGGTGCAGTACTCATTACACCTAAAGGAGTTCACATGCCTTTCTCGGCGAAACTCACCTTTAACTGCACTAACAACGAAGCTGAATACGAAGCTTGTATTATGGGTCTTGAGGAAGCCATTGACCTCAGGATCAAGACTTTAACCGTGTTCGGAGATTCAGCCCTGGTAATCAATCAGACCAACGGCAAATGGTACACCCACCAAGATCATCTGATACCTTACCGGGATTATATAAGAAGGTTATTGACTTTCTTCACAACGGTCAAGCTTGAGTATATCCCACGAGACGAAAATCAGTTTGCAGATGCTCTAGCTACCATTTCATCCATGATCGAAGTTCAAGCTGCCAACTTTGTGCCTCGGATTTCAGTGTCCAGACTTGACAGACCAGCATATGTGTTCTCAGCGGATGTTGTTAAAGATGATAAACCTTGGTTCCATGACATTAAGTGCTTCTTGGAGGATCAAACATACCCACATGGGGCATCTTCCAATGATAAGAAGACATTAAGAAGGCTAGCTGGTAGTTTCTTTTTAAATATTGATGGCTCTCTTTACAAGAGAAACTTTGATATGGTACTCCTCAGATGCGTTGATAGGGCAGAAGCAGATTTGTTAATGCACGAGGTGCATGAAGGATCCTTTGGTACCCATGCAGGAGGACATGCAATGGCTAAAAAGTTGCTAAGATCAGGCTATTACTAGATCACAATGGATGCAGACTGTTGTGCCTATGCCAGAAAATGCCATAAATGCCAGATTTATGCGGATAAAGTGCATGTGCCTCCGAATCCTCTGAATGTGATGTCTTCACCCTGGCCCTTTGCCATGTGGGGCATTGATATGATTGGCAAGATCGAACCAACTGCTTCAAACGGTCACAGATTCATCCTGGTTGCTATTGACTATTTTACCAAGTGGGTTGAAGTAGCTTCTTATGCAAATGTTACAAGGCAAGTGGTGGCCCGATTTCTGAAGAGAGACATCATCTGTCGGTATGGAGTTCCCGAGCGAATCATTACTGATAATGGTTCCAATTTGAACAATAAAATGATGGCAGAACTATGCCGGGACTTCAAGATCCAACACCACAATTCTTCTCCTTACAGGCCAAAGATGAATGGCGCTGTCGAGGCAGCTAATAAGAATATCAAGAAGATTGTGCAGAAGATGGTGGTTACCTATAAAGATTGGCATGAAATGCTACCATTTGCCTTGCATGGATACCGTACGTCAATCAGAACATCCACTGGAGCAACACCGTATCAGCTTGTTTATGGTATGGAGGCAGTCCTACCTGTTGAAGTTGAATTACCCTCCCTGCGGGTATTGACGGATGTTAAACTGAATGAAGCAGAGTGGGTCTGATCCCGATACGAACAACTGAGTCTGATCGAAGAAAAGAGATTAGCTGCAATCTGTCATGGGCAGTTATATCAGAAAAGAATGAAGAAAGCCTTCGATCATAAAGTCAGGCTCTGAGAGTACCAAGTAGGAGATCTGGTGCTGAAAAGACTCCTCCCTCCTCATACAGACCACAGGGGCAAGTGGACTCCGAACTATGAAGGGCCATTCGTAGTAAAGAAAGTTTTCTCTGGTGGAGCACTGATGCTCAGTACTATGGATGGTGAAGACTTCCCGTCCCCTGTGAATTCAGATGCAGTTAAAAAATACTTCGCATGAAAATGACCCGCTGGACATAAAAACAGAATGTAAGTCCAGGCAAAAATAGGGCATCCCGGCGAGTCAAAAATAGAATAAAAGACTCGGGCAAAAATTAGGGAAAATAAATAAAAAAATGTGCACCCGCTGAGTTGAAAAGCCGCATTGGACAACTCAGGCAAAAATGGGTATCCTGGTGGATTGAAAACCCGAAAGGGCGATCCACGCAAAATAAGGGAATAAGCGAACAATTGCATTCTGAATTCGTCAGTATCACTTACAACTTGGTAAGCTTCGAAAGGATCGAGCATCGGTCAGAATCAGCCTTCTACAGAAAGCAAGATGAGAAGAACGTCAATGTCATACGAGTCATAGCAAAGGGAAGCTCCTTGAAGCGTCATCAACATTGCCGACATCTTTTGTTTCTCAATTTGTAACAATCTCCTCATTTCAGGGGATCTGTTCCTTTTGGCTGTATCTTGCCAATTCAGGGCACTTGAATTAATAAAATCAGATTTTCAGTCACACACTGTCTCGTACTCTTTTATTGGCAAAAATGTCCAATGTCTTTAAGATATTTGATTGCATAAATACAGACGCGTCCTTCCTAAAACTACATGCTTGCAGGAAATATACTTATTCCCAGGGGCGTCTAAACTCCTATGACGGAATCCAGTAAGGGATACCTCGGGGTACTTGCGCGTTTCTTTGTCTTTACAGGATTGCAGGTAATTCAAAGCACAACATGGGGCATGAAAGCTTCTCCCCAGTAGGCTGCCAAATCATTGTTTCCTCAACACGCCTTCCCAAACAGCACCAGAGATGCTTTCTCCCCATCAAAACTGCCAACCATCATTTCTCCAACATTTCCTTCAAAAGGCAGCACCAGAAGATGTTCATATTCCCCAGTTGAGTTGTCAAGAATCATCCTCAGCAGGATCCCCACAGAAATCTCTAGGAAGATCTTTCAGTGATCTTTCTTCTTCCCCAGCCGAGTGCTAAACAGGGAACTATCTCCCCTCAGAGTTTCAACCTCTATCCAGAAAAGCAATACCTGAAGATCTCACAACAGAGTGACGAAAGCTTCCATAAACCCCAGCTGGGTTCCTCATCACCAAGATAGGTTTATCAATGACCTACTTCCCCATTCAGAGTCGTATATGCCAGATCTACCAATGATCTCATTCCCAGCTGGGATATCCACTTCAAGCAGATCAGCCAGAGATCTCCGCAGCAACGGGATCCGTATCCCGGATCGATATCTTTGCATACTCATGGCATTCACATCATATTTTCCCCACAGAGCGTAGCATTCCGTCTAATACGGAGCATTACGGCAAAAATCAAACATATTGCATGATCATAAGCCATGTTCTGAATCAAACACTTGCAAATACTGACAATCCATCAACGATATACAAGAAACTTCCCAAAATTCCCCGGCAGAGAGCCAAAGCATTCCCCTTACAGATACGCACTCCTTTTGGCACTCGTCCGTATCACCATTCCCCAGTAAAGTCGCCCGGGCATTCTTTACAAACAGACACTTATACATTACAGATACTTCTTGACACTCGTCCGTGTCATATCCCTAGCAGAAAGCCAAAGCATCCCCTTTGCACTCACCGATACATATATACACTTTTTCCGACACTCGTCCGTGTCATGCTCTCCCCAACAAGTTAAACACCCGTCCGTGTTTCACTCATACTTGTTACTCATCATCCTTTTTACATATACAGATACTCGTCCGTATCTTGTATATATCACTTAAATCCCCTAAGATTCGACACTCGTCCTTGTTCTTTGTTAACCAGTTGATACTCGTCCGTATCATCATCTCTGAACATGCGTCAAGCGTTTGTTTCTACCTGATACCCGTCCGTATCATAGTCTTAAGGATGCTCGTCCGCATCTTTAATCTATACAGTGTCAAACACTCATACCTCCATCTCTTGGATTTAGACACTCGTCTGTGTCTACCCTTCCCCAGAAGAATCCCCAACAAATCTTGTTGATTTATTTCTATCTGACATTCGTCCTATGTCATGATACCTTTTCGGCAGCCGTACCCTGCCAGGTGATCGTCCTTCACCTTTTCGATGATCGTCCTTCATCACCCCCCAGTGGAGTCTCTATTCATTAGAACCCCTTTCTATCCGACATTCGTCCTATGTCGTGACTTTTTAGCAGCCGCCCCCTGCTAGGTGATCGTCCTTCACCTCCTGATGATCGTCCTTCATCATTTTATCCGATGGCCGTCCCCATCGTTGATCTTGTTATCTGACATCCGTCCTATGTCATGACAAAACCCAGAGAGCAGTCGTACCCTGCTAGGTGATCGTCCTTCACCTCTTGATGATCGTCCTTCATCATGCTTATCCGATGGCCGTCCCCATCGTCGACTTTTTTTATCCGGCATTCGTCCTATGTCGCGATACTTTTTGGCAACCGTACCTTGCCAGGTGATCGTCCTTCACCTTGGATGACCGTCCCTCATCCCTATCCCCAACAGAGCAGTCGTCCCCTGCTAGGTGATCGTCCTTCACCTTTGATGACCGTACCTCATCATTTATTTCATTTATGCTTTGAACTCGATGGTCGTCCCCATCATTTACCTTTAATCCCCAGGGAGTCTTATAGTTTTACCTGATGGTCGTCCCCATCATAATCTCTTATATCCCCAACATGTCGGTCGTCCCCGTCATTTCTTTATCCCCAACAGTCGTCCTCTGCTCCGCGGTCGTCCTCCGTCGCCCGCACTTTATAATTATACTTTATTTTCTTTTACAATCTATATCCCTTTTCTTCTTCATTCTGTGAGTGCAAATTTTGGACTGTCTTTGGTATTCAACCACAAGTTATCTTGTTTTCCTGATAAGCCGTCGCTTACATCCTGCACAGCTAACTCATGTTTGAATAGGGGCAGCTGTAAACACCCCAAATTTGCCCACACCCATTCACACCATGGCTTGTGATCTTTTCATATGCATAAGTTCAATCATAGCATCTCATACCACATTTTTGATCCACTGCATTGATTCAAAGTCATCTGCATCTAGGGTTTGTGATCTGAGCCATCCCTGAGCCATTTGAGCCACTCCAAAGGTCATCAATCACTTCAAAGGGGTCCATGTATGTTCAAACATCATATTATATCACCTCAAAGTCAAGGAAGTCAAAGAATCACAAGAACTGAGAAAGGCATGGAAGCAGAGCCAAGCTTAACTACACAAATGACCTAGAATTAGGGTTTTGGTTTCAGAGGCCATAACTCCAAAATTTTTGGTCATTCTTGTTTCTGTTGGTCTCTATATGGTATAGGGATCATGCATAGCAATTTTCATGAAGAAATTCAATGGGGAAGGCATCTGATCAAGAGTTGACTTCTTGTGCAAGTCAATGTAAAATCAGGGCATCTGAGGCCCCCAATGACCCAACCAAAGGGTGTTCTTCATCATTTTAAATGTGTGTGATCTTTATTTGATCATAGAAGATGTTAGAAGTTCACAAAATTGAATAATTTCAAGCCATTTTCAAAGTTGCCTTTTTGGGAAAGTGACTTGTAATGCAAACTTGCTATTTTGGGAAAGTTTTTCAACCTCCTTAAATTGATTCAAAAATGCTTCAAATGAGAAGACTTTGGTCATGAAAGTTGTAGAATGGATCATTCCCTTTTCAAAAAGTACAAGAACTTGTCCTAATTCATTTTGGATCAAAAGTTATGGCTTGTCAAAGTTGGGAAAAATCACATAATTTCAAGTTTTGTACCAAAGATGCAAAGTTGCAAAACCCCTTGCCAAGGCAAATTGTGACTTCAAATGGACTTCTAACCTTTGCACAACATAAGCCAATGTCTAAAAATCAGAATGCACCAAGGGTTTGTCCATTTTCATGACTTATGCTTCAAGTAATCACAAAAGGGCCAAAAGATCACAAAGTTGCAAAACTTCTCATAAACCCTAATTCACTTGCTGCATTGCCTCTAATTCATTTCCATGGTTCTCCCTGATCTCAGCTGAGCCAAGCCATGCCCCTATCACAGCCTCCCACTTGCCCATACCTCAAGTACACCTAGACTTGACTTTATGCAAAATGGCCCATACCAATCCCACAGTGCCACACCAATGATGGGCTAAAGACGTATCTAATTATGTGTCTAGCGGTATCTTAACTGCAAGTGTACAGCCTATCGAAGTAATATTTAAGATTATCGATCCACAGGGACTCTATGGTTACTTAGTGCTAGATGAACTTCTAGTTTAGCTAAGGTGAAGGGTTGTCACGATTTTTGTTGTTTTTAAAGATTAAAGGCGGGAATTAAATTTAAGTTTAATAAAATAATACTAAGGCGGTCGGTATGTAATTATGCTAACTTAGGCGGGTCAATCTAACCTAGGCTTATAAAGATGGTTCACTTAATCTATTCTGTAGAGGTTACCAGTTTAAATACCTTTAACTCACACTCTCGTGGTCTTATCTCAGATCTTACCCCTAAAGCCCTATGCCTGCTCTCGCTAGCCCATAAGTGTTTAGAGATAATTTTTGGAAACTTAGTAATTCTAATTTATTTTAAAGCGCTCTCGCTGTGTTTAATTTAAATGCCTAACTTTAGCTATCTGGTTAAAATCTCACACTCTCGTGGTCTTGACCTAACCTAATACATTTTCCTTACTCTCGTAACGAAAAGGTCGATTTTATAATAAAAAGTATCAGCCAGAATACTAAGCTATTAATTATTTTAAGCCTATAGTTGATTTTACCGATTTAGTTTGTTTTAATTACATATCGCCCTAAGGTAATTAACTACTCATTTTTGTTGAACCAGACAGAGGCAGAGAAACATAAAACGAAATATTCATGGCAGAAAAATAAATATTCAACATAAATATAAAATTGCAAATTAATATAAATCTGGTTAACAATAAAAATGGCAGACTCCTTCTTCCACAGACCGGAAAGCTCGGAGTATTTGTCGGAATCGGAAATAAACTAACAATTCTGAAGGCTTTGAAACAAATAAATTTTATAACAATTTCCTGATGTTGGAAATTGTTATAGGTTTGGTTTGGATACGAGAAAAATAAAGCAATAAAAATAATGCTGAAAAATAATAAGGGTGTAAAATAATTCGGCAGAGCTTCCGCAAGAAATTAATAAAATAAAACTCTGTAAATTGTTCAATTGAATTAAGCTATTTATAGAAGATTTAATGGGCTGGTGGTTGAACTTGTTGCTTGGGCTTCGTAGGAGCATTTGAGAAAATCCAGGAACGTGGATACAGGGTCAGCTGGGAAATAGGCATTTCATATGCACGTAACGTTACGACCAAGTCTTCAGTCAAATAACCTATTTTTCCCTTGTCACGGTCGTGACAAGGGAATCACGTTCGTGTCCCTTGTAAATTAAGTGTCACGGTCGTGAGGGATATGTCACGGTCGTGATGGCTCCTTTTGGGGTGTCACGGTCGTGACACCTAGGTGACGACCGTGAGTGCTACAAAATATGCAGGTTTTGCAGCATTCTTCATTTCTTCATCTTTTTATGGTTGTTTTCGCTCCTTTTGCTTGTGGCTCATGATTTAGCTCTGTATACGATGTACCTGCAAAATGGCAAGGAAAACTCGAGGAATCGGGTGTTAAAACGACGATTATGCGATAAAACGGTAATGAAACATAGCAATATAATCGATACATTTTCTCGTTATCAACCAACTCCTCTGACCCATCCAAGTGTGATAAGTGGACCAAAAGAGACTCAACACAACAGACACACAAGCCTAAAACAGCTCATAAGCCATAGTTCCAAGTTTTCACCTCTTATGCACTTTCCTTCGAATCTGATCATACAAGCATCAAACCTTGAAACCAACTTCACCATTCATTCAGAAAAGCTTCATAGAGCATAAACCACCCTTCACCTTGCCTTGAAACCCCCTGAAACTCAAACACGATTCTCACCCCTCACTGAACATAACTCCATCAAACTCACAAACCAGCCAAAATAAACTCCAAACAAGCTTTGCAAACACTTGAGGGAGGTCAGTGGAGGTGATTGGAAGCAAGGAACTGGTCAAAAAGCTCCTGGATTGAAAGCTTCATCTCAGGTAGCCACTGAAATTCATTTTTCCAGAAGCTTTGTTTTAAGTTATTAAATGGTTAAGTTTGATCCCCTGAGTTCAATGAACTTTTTATTTTTGAAAATGATGAAGAATTGAGAGTGTATTGCTTGTCTGAAATTTCTGCCATTTTTGTTCATAGCTTCGAATCTTGTTAATGGTGAGAAATAAATTCCATTTGAGGGCAGGGATGAGCTTAGGGAGGTGAGAGGAAGTGATCTGGAGCTTTAGAGCTCCAGAAATGGCCTGGGGAGTGATTTGAGAAATTCTCAGGGGAGGTGTGGCCGGAGAAGATGACCGGAGGTCATTTCCGGCCACCTGAATGTCATTAAGTCATTAATTGCGTTTAGGGTTTGGTTTGAATCTGGGCCTTAGATCTTGTGGACTTTTGTTGACTCCCGCGCATATGGATGGCCTGGATCCTTTCATTAAGCCCTAATCCACGTCATTAGTTTAATTAATTAGGTTTTTATGTTAATTGGTTCAGTTTGAATTACAGCCGTTGGATGACGCGCGCAGTCTTCCCTCCATCTCCCAATTTGAATCTCAGCCATCAGATTAGCTGACTTTCTCATTTTTCATTTAAATTCATTTTAATTTTATTTGTTTTGCATTTTATTTCCACGAATTTTAAAAAATAGCAAAACACATTAAAAAATTCTGGAAACTTTTATCACATCTTTTATTAATTTTCAGAACACAAAAATATTTTTATTTTTATTTTTTGCATTAAAAATTATTTTTTAAATCATTTAAATGTTTATTTTTAATTGGTTAATGAAAATTAATTAATTAAAAATGCATTTAGGTATTTAAAAATCACCAAAAAATTCACATTGTATTTAGAAACATTTAGAAACATTATCAAACCCTCAAACCAAATTTCTTTTTTGTTCTTGATACCTTTTGATCATTTTCATTGAAATTAATTTCATTTTAAGGCAATATTTTGGTTCAACCTTTGAAAAATCCTTTCTGCCTAACCCTTGAGAGTTTGATGATGATTCTTCTTGCATTGCACTCTTCATAGCATGTAGTTTATAGGATAAAATTGGTTTGATTTGATCTTGCATTTTCAATTTGTTTAGCATTTTTCTTGATGAGGTACCTCAAAACCCTAGCAATCTTAGGAAATTCATAACTTACACTAGGTTAAGAGTTGGATCCTCTCCTTTGGGCAGTGAGCTTGTATAGGTTTAGGGTATCTTTGATTGCATTTTCAAATTTTTTTCATGTCATTTGCTTCTGGTTTTGGATTTTTGCATTGCATGATGCATGTAACCCTAATTTGTGCCTTCCTTTGCATCCATTTCTCTTTTGCTTGCATCCAATGACTTGCCATGGCATTTTGTGCATCCACATGATTCATAATACATCTTAGGACATATTAGAATCATGTTTGATCATTGCATCTTTCATTTGCCATGTTATATGTCCATTGCATTTCATAAATTTTCATGTACATTCATGGTTCAAAACATGCTTCATCTGCATCCATTGCCTTGTATGATCATTCTCATGTCTTGCCTCATGTTTGTATCATCTCCTAGTATCATTAACACCATGTAAATGCTTCTGATTTGGTTTGCATCATGACATCTCATCTCATTTGCATTGCATTTCATTTTCTTGTGCTAACTTTTCAGGTGGTAAGTTGTTTTGAGAAGTGAATTTGCCTTCACTTCTCACAATCTCTCCTCATCTCTCTTGCATCATTTCTGCATTTTGTATTTGTCTTAGAGTGAGCTTGCTCATTCATGCTCTCTCTTACTTTCTTTCTTCAAGCAACTTGTCTTCTTAAGTGAAGCAAGTTGTTTTGCTTCTCTTTGCTTCTTGCTCCTTTCATCTGCTTCCTTCCTGGTGGTTTCTCTGAAGATCTTCTTGCAAACCTCATTAACCCTAGGAATAACCAAGAATGATAATAACTAGGGTTTGATTAGTCCCCCACTTAGTTTTACCTTTGTTTCATCTTTGAGTATTCTCTTCTCATCTCATAATCAGGGACTAAACCCTAAAGGCTTTAAGGCTTTGTGATTAAGCTTATGCCTGCATCCTTCTATTAGGATGTAGTGTATAACTTTAATCCTAAGTGTTAAACCCTTAATGTGTTTAAATCCTTTAATCAATTCACTTAATAATCACTAAGACATCAAGCTTGTAACTTGGGTCTTGCATTAGGGTTCTAATTCTTCCTTAATTGGTTAAGAAGGACTAACCCTAGTGTTAATGGACAAGTCCTCCTCAAGTTGTCTTACAAACCATAAAAATCACTTCTTAATACCATCATTAACTAAAATACATTTAATAAAGGCCTTGTTTTGTCATGAGGTTAATCCCTAATCATGGATTAAGTTGAGGAGTCTTTCTCAGCTTAAATGTTCTCATCTATTATCCTTCTATTAGGATAGTGTAATGAGTCCATTAAATCCTTGATTATGGCTTAAACTCATTACTTAACACTAAACAAAAACAATAAAAACATCTAAATAATCACAAGTAGGTTAATGATCTTAATCCTACATCATGGTGATTAAGTCTGAGGTGCTTACTTCATATTTAAGGTATTCTCATTACCCCTAATCAGAGGGAGGATGTGATGAGTTTACTAACCCATTGGTTTAGGCTTAAGCTCATTAATTTATGACAAACTTCAAAAAGCAATAAAAGCTTGAAAACACAAAAACAAACAATAATCGTCTCCTCCGGGATTCTTTTCTCATCTCATTCACTCACAAACGAGAACTTGCTTCTTCCGTCTAATGCAAGACAGTTTGCATCTGAGCCAGACAGGTCATACACTTGAGCATAGGCAAGTAAGCAGTTCACAAGTCAATTTATCTTTCAGTCTCTTTGGGTCGAACTACGGTGTTCTGACTTCCTCATTGCACGAGAGGATACGTAGGCATAACTTAACAGTTATCGAACAAAAGTCTTTGTATATCCCCCCTCTTTCCAGCATTATCCTTTAAGCCTCATAGTCTTGAGCATCTCACTCCTGTTCTTACACTGACACTTCTCTTATACACTTCACATTCTTTTTACACTGACACTTGCTTTCTTTTCCAGCTTTGATACACAGATAAGCACTGACACTACCCCTTTAAAACACAAATCTTTTAAGCGTGGATCCCGTCGAGTACGACGGACAATCTGGGTGCTAATACCTTCCCAGGTTGTAACCAACCCCCTTTCTCAGTCTCTCTGGTTCGCAACCGTCTTATCCATCTTTTCTTAGGTTTATGCAGCATTACCTTTCCTCCGGGATAAAAATGCCTAGCTGGCGACTCTTTTCTTTCTGAGTTCACCCCTGTGTGTTCTCTCCTCTTTCGCCGACCGTTCGCGTCTGTACCCCTCTTGGCCCTGTGTCATCAGGTGGGAGCGACAAGCCCCAAAGGAGATTAAACCCTGTTATGAAGGAGGTAGTGAGAAAACAAGTTGTTAAGCTGTTAGATGTAGGATTGGTTTATCCTATATCAGATAGTGCATGGGTGAGCCTGGTCCATGTGGTTCCCAAAAAGGGAGGAACAACTGTAATAACCAATGAAAAGAATGATTTGATTCCTACTAGAACGGTTACTGGTTAGAGATTGTGCATTGATTACAGAAGGTTGAACTTAGCCACAAGAAAGGACCACTTCCCGTTTTCGTTCATTGACCAGATGTTGGAGAGATTGGTTGGGCATGATTACTATTGTTTTCCTGATGGAAACTCCAGGTACAACCAAATTGCGGTTGCACCGGAAGATCAAGAGAATACGAAGTTTACATGCCCATATGGTGTTTTTGCCTATAGGAGGATGCCATTCGGTCTATGTAACGCCCCTGCAATATTCCAAAGATGCATGACCTTCATTTTTGTTGATATGCTTGAGAAGCACATGGAAGTCTTCATGGATGACTTCTCTGTGTTTGGGTATTCATTTGATAATTGTTTAGCTAACCTTTCACTTGTTTTGCAGCAATGTCAGGAAAGTAATTTGATCCTTAACTGGGAAAAATGCCATTTTATGGTACGAAAAGGAATTGTTCTTGGCCATAAGATCTCACACAAAGGGATCGAAGTTGATCAAGCCAAAGTGGAAGTAATCTCAAAGTTGCCACCGCCTGTTAATGAGAAAGGTATAAGAAGCTTCTTAGGACATGCAGGTTCTTACCGCAGTTTCATAAAAGACTTCTCCAAGATAGCCAAACCTTTAACTACTCTATTGGTTGAAGATAAGGCTTTTGTGTTTGATAAAGAGTGCGTCGATGCTTTTGAGACACTGAAAAATAAATTAGTGCCGACGCCCATTGTGATTTCCCCCGACTGGTCTCTACCCTTTGAGATTATGTGCGATGCTAATGATATTGTTGTCGGGGCTGTTTTGGGGCAGCGAAAAAATAAGTTGTTGCATGTTATTTACTATGCTAGTCACGTTTTGAACCCTGCACAGATGAATTATGCAACTACCAAGAAGGAGTTGGTAGTTGTGGTATATGCCTTTGATAAATTCAGGCAATATCTGTTGGGTTCAAAAGTGATTGTTTAAACTGACCATGCTGCTTTGAAGTATCTTTTTGCTAAGTAGGATTCAAAGCCAAAGCTATTGAGGTGGATTTTACTCCTCCAGGAATTTGATGTGGAGATTCGCGATAATAAAGGTTGTGAGAACACTATAGCAGATCACCTTTCACGGATGTCACCTATTGAAGAAAATGAGGACAAGCGTCCTATAAAGGATGACTTCGCTGATGAACACATCTTATCTATGAATTGTGTTCTGTGGTTTGCGGATTATGCAAACTATCTGGTCGGTGGTATTATACCTGACGATTTTGACTCTAACAGAAGAAAAACGTTTGTTCATGATTGCAGGTTTTATTTATGGGATGATCCGTTTCTATATAAAAGAGGAGTGGATGGGTTGGTCATAAGGTGTGTACCAGAAGAAGAACAGAAAGATGTACTGAAAGCATGTCATGATTCCGAGTATGGAGGGCATTTCAGTGGTGATAGGACAACAACTAAAGTCCTTCAATCAGGGTTATATTGGCCTACTTTATTCAAAGATGCTCAGCAGTTGGTGAAAAGGTGTGACCAATGTCAGAGGACTGGGAACATATCAAGAAGAAATCAGATACCCCAAAACTTTATGCTTGAAGTTGAGTTATTTGATGTGTGGGGAATAGACTTCATGGGGCCATTTCCCCAATCATTTAGAAAGACATACATTTTGGTTGTTGTGGATTACGTGTCAAAGTGGGTGGAAGTTGTAGCACTACCCACCAACGATGCGAAAGTGGTTACAAGATTCTTGAAGGATAATATATTCACAAAATTTGGTGTGCCTAGAGCATTAATAAGTGATGGAGGAACCCACTTCCTAAATCACCTCATGGAGAGGCTTCTACAAAAGTATAATGTGAAACACCAGGTAGCCATTCCCTACCATCCGCAAACAAGTGGCCAAGTAGAGGTATCAAATAGACAACTCAAACAAATTCCGGATAAGACAATGAATTCATCTCGGAAGGATTGGTCTATTAAGTTAGATGACGCTCTATGGGCATACCAAACGACTTTCAAAACACCGATCGACATGTCACCATATCACTTGGTTTACGGAAAGGCATGTCATTTACCGTTGGAACTAGAACACAGGGCGTTTTGGGCTTCTAAGTATTTGAATATGGACCTATCTAAGGCCGAAAGCTCTCGCATCCTCCAACTTCACGAGTTAGAGGAATTCTAGAACCGGGCGTATGAGAATGCCAAGGTGTACAAAGATCAAACAAAAAATGGCATGACAAGAGAATTTAAATGAAAGACTTTTGGGAAGGACAACTTGTCTTACTGTATAACTCAAGGCTGGAACTGTTTCCCGGGAAATTAAAATCTAAGTAGTCGGGACCCTTTGAGGTGCATCGCGTCTTCCCGCATGGGGCGGTTGAGATAAAAAAATCAGTCTAATGGAGACATATTCAAAGTGAATGGGCAAAGGTTGAAACCCTATTTCCAAGGACAACCTAGAGAACATGCTGATGTCATTCGTCTTATTCAGTAGGACGAGTGACCGTCGAGCCATGCAACGTTAAACGCAGTGCTGCGTGGGAGACAACCCACAATGTTTTGATTCATCTTTATTTGTTCATTTTGTATGTAGTTTGCCTAAATTTCTCACAGATCAGGTGGAGGAAAGACAAAGTGGAGTAACGACGTAAAAATCGTGCGTAGATTTGAGTTTGAGCAGATTCAGGGCCCTGACACGGGTGCCCGTGTCAGGATGATGCGTGAATGGGATTGTTCTGAGGATTTTGGTGGAAATCAGAGGTGCAACACGGGTGCTCGTGTCACACAACACGGCCCATGTTGCAGGTCCCGAGGCTATTTTTTTATTGTTTGTTTTCATCTTTTGCAGGGGCCTGACACGGGTACCCGTGTCACGCGACACGGCCTGTGTCAGAGAGGCGTGTCTTTAATTTTTCAAATTCTACCACTCTTTAATGAGTGGGCCCACGAATTTTTTAACCTCCACCACTCATTTATCATTTTTACTCTTCTTTCTTATCATAATCTCTCTTCTTCTCCAACTCTTCATCTCTAAAAACCCTAACCTCCATTTTTCTTCTCCCTAAAAACCTTCAATTTCTCTAATACCCACTCACCCAAACACCATCCCCTCTTCACAAAAAGTGCTTCTCTCATCTACCTTGTCACTCCTACAGTGACTTTTGCTTCTAATCCTATTTGCGAATTTCGTTTGTTTCTTTTTCCAGGAATCTGAGAATGCCTCCACGAAGGGATTATGGAAAGGCTGTGGCTGAACCATCTCGCCCCCGTAAGAGAGCCCACCGCATGGCGAACGCTCACGACATTTTGTTCGAGGATCCTGAGCATCAAAGGAAATACTCGGTATTGGTCAAGTGTAAGTTGATTCTGACCAGGTATATTTGTAATGAGACTCTAGATAATTTAGGACTGAGATTTGATGTGCATAGAATGTTTCATACTCTTGGCATGCTTGAGTTTATGCAATTTGAAGTGCCAACCTTTGAGCGCATAACCTTTGAATTTCTAAGTTCTTTGGAGTTTCGGCTAAAACACAGGTGGACGGGTTCTGATGAAGAGTATTTCGAGACATTAAGATTTCGTCTGTTTAATACTGATCATTCGTTGTCTGTGGCTGAACTGGGATAAGTTCTGAAGCTTCCTAGCTTCAGACCTGGAGCTCCCCCGAGTACTTTTGCTGCAGGTGATTTCTGGAAAGCCATCACAGGAAATCATGAATATGTCGCAAAAGCGGCAAAGGCGTCCTGCATTCACAACCCATGCTTCAGATATGCCCAGAAAGGTCTGGCATATACCTTGTTCTGTAAAGGGGACAGTACGGGAGTAGCTACTCAGAAGGAGTTATACCTGTTATACGGCATGACCAACAAGGAGCTAATCAATTTAGCGGCTTTTGCGGTCGATCATCTGAAACGAGTTGCAAATTCTAATTCTGGTGAGATATCAGTGGGAGGCATGATAAATCAAATAGCCGACCACTTTGGATATGGTGCTCTTCTGAGGGAGGAACCAACTGTTGCAGGTAAAACAAAAATTGACTTAGCAACTCTCACTACACAAGGTATGATTAAGGTTTTTAATGATTATTATTCTTTGGTTAGCCGTAATCATCACCTGTTAGCCTTGCATGCGCCTGATTTTATCAGTATTGAAAAAGAGGCTAATTGGTTATATGAGAGTCCTATACAGGACGACGAAGTTGTGTTTGAATATTTTGCAGGTACGGATGGAGAAGAAGGTTATCAACCTGAAACGGCCCCTATACCACCAGTTGATAACTAGCGGAATCAAGAAACGAGTCCATGGAGCATGAGTAAAGAAGAATGGGAGTGGATGCAGAATGAAATGTGCTATCTCCGGAGTGAGCAGATAAAACAAGGAGAAAAGCAGACCTGACAAGGGAACGAGCAAATCCTCCAAGGCAAACTCATAGGAGAAATGCATGAATGGTTAAAGCAGATACAACTGCGATACCAACCTCCACCTCAGTAATCCCTGTGAGTCCCCTATTTGCACTAGTTCTCCAGCAGAGAGGACACTGCTGAGTTCTGGTGTGGGAGGGTTTTATTTAGTTTTTATGTTTTGTTTTGTTTGTTTTATGTTTTTGCTGTTAATTCTAGTTGTGAGTCCGTAGTTTTGTGGTGAACTGCTTGAAGGTATAATTGTAATCATTTGTGAAAGCACCCCTGAGCTGAAATTTAAAAAAACGAGTAATATGTTTTGTCTTGCGAGTGAGGTGAGGAAAAAGTATAGAGAGTTAAGTGAAAAGGAATCGGGTGAAGAAATTAGAAAAATCTTGATGTGGAGGTATAACGCAAATACATTGAATTCTCTGAGTAAGTAACGAGTCCTACATTGTAGCGGTAAAATCATGAGTGTAAGCTATTGATTAACTTAACTCAAAGTAAACAGAGTCGCCACCGCGCTTTTATTTTATTCCAAATGGAAAAGGGAAAAAAAGCGAATAAAACCTAATGAATCTAAAAGCTAAAAAGCTAAAAGAATCAAACAGAGAATGGGTAAGGGGATAGGTTACAAATTGGGAAGGTTTTACGCACCCAAAATGTCCGTGGTACTCCACGGGAGCCCTTTGAGATATTTACTGCTTTTTTGGTTTGAAATGGTTTGCTTGAAAAAAGATTGAAGAGATGAGAAGAGGAATGTTTTTTAAGATTTTTGTGTTTGAAGAGACGAACGTCTCATGCCTACGTACCCACAAAGTGCAATGCGAGATCAAAACCTCGTAGTTCGTGGTACAAAATGTGAAAAGACAAATGAGTTGAATTGATTTTAAAATGTAAAGATAAGTCGTCATTCTTTAGCGAATAATTCCGCTAGAAAGAATGAATCATATCTAAACATGAAAATGGTTAAAAGAAACGTGCACGAGGGCACAAAAACAATTGAATGAGTTTTGAATGTTTTAAAGTTTTTGAGAAGAATGTTTCGATATGCTTATGTGGTTTAGCATTTATTAAGAAAATGAAATGAAAAAGTAAAACCGCATGACCTAAGTCAAGGTTTGATTGCGAAAATGTTTGAAGTTTGAAAACAAAGAAAGATATTGAAAATAGGAAGGAGATTTGAAAATTTAAGAAGTGGGAGGAGATGAAGGGACTATCCTAAAACTTAAAGGTAAAAGTTAAGGGAAGAACAAACAAACTGTGTGGTGAACATTTTTTGAAACAATCGGATTTCCATCTTCATAAACAAGTGAACTCCATCGGAGCCAAGTCTTCAATCCATAATAGCTCAAGCAAGGGAATGATCCTAGAATCTAAGTCCAACTCCAAGTAAAATGCTAAGGATAGTAGCCATAGTCTGAAATTAAAGTCACAAATCTTTTAGATGTTTAATCCTTTATTAATATTTTTGTGTCCAAATGGACAAAAGAAAAATCACAAGCATAACAATATAAACATAAATAATATGATGAATGATATAGTATAATAGAAGCATAATAAAAGAGATAAGGAGCGAGAGATTGAAATAAAGAGGATAAGGTGCGAGAGATTGAATTAAATGGTTAGTATATTAGTATTATTATAATATTTACATAGAAATGGTATGATGAACTTAATCAAACACAACCACAAAAAGATAACCAAAATCGAGAGGTAACCGGATCCAAATGGATCTTAATCCGAATTCGGGGCAAGTTTAGGTCTATGTTAAGCAATCGCCGAGTAATTTACGGAGTAATTACCCTACAAATAAGGCCGGCCACCACCAATTAAGGTGGAAAATATTTGTGCTAATACATGTTAGAGAAATGATATTATGGATCATTCTCCGAAAACATGTCTCACGAAAAGAAAAGGTAACGGTCTAATCTTAATCGAGATTTCACATTGAATTATCGAAGGCAACCTATCACGATTCCAAAGTAAGGAGAATGATCCAAATGATCATTCATCCATAGATTTGAAATAATGAAGATTAAACATCTTCAAAAACCAATAATCGCGAATCAGAGATCTCATCGACCAAAAAAAAATAAAAATAAAAGGATGAAGAGGAAATATGGATCTAAAAATAGAATCCATAAAAAAACAACAAAAAGAAACAAAACTTAAATTGAAATAGTCATAAAGAAATTTCAAGTAATAAAAAAAACTAAAATATTCATTTAAGACTTTTCTAAAATAGAAACACATATTTAGAACTATACATATTTTTTTTAAGAAATTCATATTAATAATAAAACTATATAAAATATAGAAAGAAAAGAAAAAAAATAACCATTAAAGAGGTTTGGGGGGGGGGGGGGGACAACGCATAAACTGGTAGGTGATGATAGAAAATGAATCAACAGATCCAGATAAACAAAAAGCCCAAATTAAATTCAGGTTTAGGAAATAAACACAAAAAAAATGACCACATCACTAAAACTCTTCTTCAAAGTCAAAAACCGTGAAACATTGTTCTTCCCTGGCCTTGAAATTCATGGCCGAAAAAATCACGACCTCACTCTTCTCAATCGTACCAAATCATACCGATCATCCTATTCTTCTCTTAATCTCATCGCCGATTTTCAACTCTTCTTCTTCTCCCCTTTTTTTTTCCAGATTTATCTTGTGGTTGATGTTGTTGTGAGATGTTGATGACGAGCGTTATGAAGGTGAAGGAAGAGGTTAATGGTGGCTTAAGCTAGCTCGAAGAAATTGAAATTGAAATGAAGGGATTGAAGGATTTATGGTTGAAGCTTTGAATTTGATTTGTGCAGGGATTTATGGGGCTGTCAAAGCTTGAAGTTAATTGGGGGATTGTGTTGTTTATATAGAAGAATGAAGCTGAGAAGAGCTGAAAAATTTGCTGCGTTTTGTTCAGTTTTGCAAGCGTTTCAGTTCATGAGAAATGCGTGTCCCTTGCTGCATTTTTCACTGCGTTTTATGTTTTATGACGTTGCGTTTTGGTGGCTGATGTTTGGCTTGCATTTCTCGTGTTGTATGCGTGTTCACTTCTGAAATTAGCAGCTTACATTTTGAAGCCTTAGAGAGTCCTTTTTTCTGCGTTTTGTACGCGTGCAGAAACCGTTTTGCTTGCTGCGTTTTTGTTCAAGCCTTGCCTGCGTTTTGTTCGTTTGTTGGTTGCGTTTTGATGCAGGGTGTTACGCATTTTGTTGGCGTGTGTTGCGTGCTGCTAGTGTGATATCGTGAATCCGCTGCCGTTTTGGGCTGGTTCGTTGCGCATGATGAATTCATGAAGGGTTGTGAAGCTGGGTAAGCATCACGTGCATCTTTGGCTTACAGATTGATGGTTGTAGCTAGCAGCTTTTTGTTGCTGCGTTTTGGCTTTTTGTTCGTGCGTATATGCTGACTTGCGGCTTGATGGCTTGGAAAGTGTTGGATATGAATTCACGTGATGAGCTGCGTGCGGCTTGGCTTGAAAGAGGCTCACGTGTGATATTTGTTGTTTTGCTGGATTTGAGCCTTTGGAAGTGGGCCTATGGATCATGCAACTGGACTGAATATGTAATATCATCACCATTTTTTTAAAAACAAACTTATGTAATGGACCAAGATGAGTGGGTTTATTATTATTATTATTTTTTGTTTTGGTGATGTCTTGAATATTGAAATGGAAATAAAAAAATGAAATGGAAATAAAAAAAATGAAGCATATGGATAATTGGATATTGGTAAATAAAATAAAATAAATGGAAAGATGGATAAAAGGGAATTGAAAATGAATTAAAGGGAAAAAATAGAAAATAATGGAAATTGAAATATACAAAATAAAAATGAAATAATCGGGAATTGGATTTATGAAAGTTGAATAATAAAAGGGTAGAGATGATAATTGGAAATGGTTATTGAAAAGGGAATGATTTAATCGAAAAATGGATAATGGATATGAAATCTGATTTTTTAAGGCCCACAACCAACTCCTGATTTTTCTCACAAGCCACTGATTAAAATGAACACAACCATCACTGAACCACTGAACAAACATGCCACTCCAACCACAATCACTGAAATCGTCTGAAAATTGTCCTGATAATTTGAATCCATGCTGAGGAAAATAAATCCACAAATGAACCACTGATGCATTGAACCAAAACAATCTGGCCTGCAACTTCTTAAGACCCACAACTTTGAGAAATCTGAGAAATTTCGCACGCAACACAGCTTGAACTTTTTGAATACGCACTGCCTGAGGAATAAACCACTGGCAAACATAATTTGCAGTCGAAACAATCTTTTGATAGTTTGACCCAGGTTAGGTCAAACGTCCATCTGAATTGAATTGTGACTGAACAAACGCATCTGAATTGAAAATACTGCCCTGTCTTTGAAATCCTGCAACACAGAAGAAGAAGAAGAAGCAAACTGCAACATATTTTTGGTATTTTGGTTAGAGGTTAGTAAATATAAACAAATATAGCAAGTAAAAGCAAGGTGATCCCCTGCGAGGCATAAACATGCAACTGAGAAGGATAAATGAACCAGCACGTGATCTTGTTTGTATGCAAATGCAGATGAGATGCGAAAAATCTTAGGGTCAAAAATTAGGGTCTGACAGATGCCCCTATTTAAGTTTCTTCAATCCAAAGATAATGAAGATTGAAATCTTCGTTTCGACAAGATGGAAGATACTTAAATATCAAAAAACCCAATTTTTGATCCTAAGATGCCAAAAACTGGAATGGAATGAAATGAAATGAAACAGACAAAATGAAATGATATGAAAACGATATGGAATGATATGAAGCACATGAGATGTATATGAACACATGAAATGTTATGAGAAAATCATGAGATGATATGAAATGTATATGAAATGCAGAGAAATCCGTGACGGATAAGACGACACATGAAAAAGAATAAACGCTGGGGATAAGGAGCATAAAACTCCAATGGGGAAAAGCAACATGCTAGAGACCAACACATGGCTCAGCTGAGACGAAAATGTCCAAGAATGGCAATTGGACAGAAAGGATCACAACATCCAGGAATGGCACTGAATGAAGTGAAAAAGTCCCGAAACAACACATCAGAAGCATCCAGGGATGACATTACTGACTTTACTAGGGATATCCGAGAATGGCATCGGAAAAAAGGTAACCACAAAATCTGAGAATGGCAATCAGATGAAAATGTGAATCACAAAATTCAGGAACAGCACTGAATGAAATGGGAAAAGTTCGGGAAAATACATCAATTCAATGATGACTCCAACATGGAAATCCGAGAATGGCAACCGGAAGGAAAAGTGATCACAACATCCAAGAATAGCAATCGGATAAAATGTGAATCACAACATTCAGGAACAGAACTGAATGAGATGGGAAAAGGTCCAGGACAGTACATCAAATCAATGATGACTTCACTATGGACATCCGAGAATGGCAATCGGAAGGGAAGTGATCACAACATCCAAGAATAGCAATCGGATAAAATGTGAATCACAACATTCAGGAACAGAACTGAATGAAATGGGAAAAGTTCAGGAAAGTACATCAACTCAATGATGACTCCATCAGGGAAATCCGAGAATGGCAACCGGAAGGAAAATGATCACAACATCCGAGAATAGCAATCAGATAAAATGTGAATCACCACATTCAGGAACAGAACTGAATGAGATGGGAGAAAGGTCCGGGACAGTACATCAAATCAATGATGACTTCACTATGGACATCCGAGAATGGCAATCGGATAAAAGGGTGTAATATATGAGAAGTAACAACAAGTAGGTGAAGAAAAAGTTCTGGAGAGACAGACAAATGCCAAATAAGTTGGACTTTGACCAAAAAGTAAGAAGTTGAAAACAACAAGACCTCGAGAAATGCATATGAGGACTAAAACACTCAGTATGCAGACATTTACGAAAATGGGGACTAAACCACCCAAGAACACGCATAATGAGGACTAAAACACTCAAATATGCAAAAGTAAACAAAACTGGGGAATAACACACCCGAGAAAACACATAATGAGGAATAACATACACAAATATGCAAACTTTTTCGAAAATGGGGAATAACACACCCAAGGACATAATATGAGAGGAAATGCTGACAACCAGTTTAGACTCTTAGAGGAGTGGAAAAGACATGGAAAACTTATTCCTCAACACAGAGATCACTGCCATTCTGCTCGGAAATTAGAGATACTACTGCTGAACAAATCTCTGTCACACCAGTAAACTGTACCAAGTTGAAAATCTTTTGAGAGAAGTCATGCAAAGCTGCTTGGGGATTCTTGAAGAAAGTTGCCCCAAGTTCAATGACTGATGAAGGTAAACTGATAATGGATTCAGTTCTTGACTACGGCTGGAGAAAATTAATGATCAAATCTTGAAATGACTGTTGAGAGAATAAACTGATCATGGCTTCAGTTCTTGAGATGAATGCTGAGAAGATGAACCAAGTATGAATCTTGCAGAAAATCTTCTGACCAACCAAATCTGAGAATAACTTGCACTGATCAACAACTCTTGAACCATAGGACATAGGAAGAACTTGCCCCTTGGTAGGATCACCGACCAAGTTTCTTAACTGTTTGAAAATTCCTTGATGAGGAAAGTTTATTTGCAAATAAAAAGTGTTTGTACAAACCTGGTAATTTTAATGCAAAGTTCAATGCAAAGTTTGAAATCAAGAATCATTTTTGGAATGAAATTTATTGATGTAAAGTAAATGAAAACATTGTCAAAACACGGCGGTTGAGACAACATGAAAGATAAAGAAAAAGTAAGAAACAAATGATTGGTAACGAACATGGGAGTCAGTTTACGCAACCTTGTTGCAGTATGCTCTTCAAAAGAAACCTGGATTCAATTAGGACTTTTGAAGGTTATAACGAGGTCTGGTTCACGGTTTATGAAACAAAAGATATAGGCTCAAAGTTTATTTGTACCCAACCCAACTTCGTGATGAACTCCAATCCTACATTCCATTAATTCATCCCATGCATTCAAGTTCCAAAACATTTGGGATTTCACATATGAAGATGGTTCACAAGCCAAGGATTTTGAGATAGCAGTCACATCTTTCCTTTTGATTATTCTTGTGAGGACTTTAGTCAACTCAAATTACTTTTACTGAGTATTTTGATAACCTCTTGACAAATCTTTCTTTTTATTATCCCTAACTTTTGCCTGAACTGTGTCATTACAACTTACAGCCAGCGGGATGCCCCAGTTTTTGCCTAAGTCTCCGTCATAGGTTTTGACTTAGCGGGCTTTGATTTTTTTTAAATAAATTCAATATCATTTTTTTTAAAGATAATGACTGCATGTCTTAATGATTACGATGAACCATCATTAGCTTTTGAATTGAGAAACATCTTCAACACTTCTTTGATGTGTATGAAGGAAAGCTTGAGATTGCAACCTTTATTGAAAGGTGTCTTGAATGATTCTCTTGTACTTGAATGTACATTTGAATTAATTGAGAACTACCCATCCCCGATTAAAATTGCGGGTTTTTTCGAATAGAAAGAAACTCCAACTTCAAGACTCAAAGGGGTTGATAAAGGATTAACTTCCTTATTTCTCCAGTGTTTGGGATTTGAAACAATGCCTGTATATCATCAACCAAGTCTCAATTGAAAGCATACCAACAACAGTTATAGGTATCTCGTTTTCATCATCCTCCCTCCAATCATTGTAAAAGCTTGAGAAAAAGATAAATGAACTTGAAATGTAAAGCATAAAGATGCAAATGGTAAATGAAATTGAATCAAAACAAAGCAATGTTCATTTCATTAAAACCATCATGAAAGTACAAACAAAGTTTAAAAGCAAACAAGTCAATACAATTGAAGAAAAATGCAAACATAAAGAAACAATGGCCTAGTGATCCATCAACAACAAGGATGAGTTGTCCCGTCTGATATTCTGGCCTTGAAGAAAAATTAACTGTTGAACTCCTCTAGAAGATTCACTTCCCAAGCTTCGGCAAAGGATTGTTGACAACATTAGGATTAGTGTCCTCAAAAGTGATCATCCCATTTCTGACAAGCTCTTTTACTTTAGCCTTCAATGCAAAACAGTGTTCTAAGTCATGACCAGTTCCACCTTGATGAAACTCACAGCGAAGATCTGCTCTATAACCAACCGGAAGAGGATTTGGAACAGGAGGCGCAGGCCTAGTAGTAATCCAACCATTCTGGACCAAGTAAGGATACAACTCAGCATAAGTCATTGGAATAGGATCAAAGTTTGGCCTGCCCCTAGCATTACGATTCTGGTTCTGGCCAACATTCCTTTGAATAAATGGACCATTAATCATCGGAGCAACTGCAGTAGGGTATGATTGTTCATGGTGTTGTTGTCTGCAACGAGTTATCCCAACAACACTTGCTTCTCCAGCAAAAACATTGACTTGAGGCATGACAATCCTCTGAGATTGAGTTTCCCTAGTGATCAAAGCCTGTAGCATCTCCATGATTTGACTCACATTGCTTTTCAGCTCATCAAGGTCTTCCTTAACTTTCTTGTTGTGTTGGGCTTGATTTTCCATTCTCAATCTAATAGATCTCAATCTGTTAGCAACTCTAGTACCGTATCTATGTTGAGGAAACAGCTTGACGGATCAACAGACAACTGAGGAAAGAAACAATCGGGATGAGTTCCCACACAACTCGGATGAATGCAAGAATATGCGAGGATGCAATGATATGCAATGTTCACTTCCACTTTCAGAAAAACAACTCGATTATTGCAACCATGGTCAACATCGAGAATACGGTCATGAAATATCTTGACAAAAAGGAATATTTACTTTTTTCAAACATTTGCAATAATCGGAATTGTTTTCCTTGAAGAATGGTTGTGAAGATGATCATGATGAATATGTAGATGCAACAACCACAAACAAGATCACGGAAAGCACACAGGTTCAAAGGTTCAGATCACGAGCATGGAGTCAAGGGATAAGAACCAACAACCCACAAAGGCATGTACTAAGGTTTGTCTTCATTGTACCTGCAAAAAACCAAAAGGGTGCTAACAGAGGTTCCCGGAGTTAACAACCATCTTTAGAATATCATCGGTACGTTAGATTACTCCCCAACCAATAACATTCATAAAATAGACCTCGTCCGAGTGTAGTATCGCGTGACAACCACCTTAAGTTTACACTCAGATAGTTTCCGCACTACGTTCCTAAATTGGCTTGGATTGGTTAAGGGTTCTACGGTCCTCAGTATGATCAGCTCAAGGTCAGAAAATAATGCCACGTACGATTACTCGTCATGACATTGATAGTCCAAGAGAGCCTAACCGAGTGGAGATTATCAAATTGATATCGCTTTGGACTACTCCATCGCGTATCACTTCGAATATCGCCGTCCTATCATAAGTTCAAACTCAGATCCAGGTTAGAATCTATCTCACAGAGGATCACCAAAACCGAAACAGAACAACCAGGTAACAAACAAATCAAACTAAAGCAGTAAATAAATCAAAGTAGGCCGAATCCACTTAGAGATTGACTCCCCAGCAGAGTCGCCACTTTTCTGTAGCGGTAAAATCATGAGTGTAAGCTATTGATTAACTTAACTCAAAGTAAACAGAGTCGCCACCGCGCTTTTATTTTATTCCAAATGGAAAAGGGAAAAGAGCGAATAAAACCTAATGAATCTAAAAGCTAAAAAGCTAAAAGAATCAAACAGAGAATGGGTAAGGGGATAGGTTACAAATTGGGAAGGTTTTACGCACCCAAAATGTCCGTGGTACTCCACGGGAGCCCTTTGAGATATTTACTGCTTTTTTGGTTTGAAATGGTTTGCTTGAAAAAAGATTGAAGAGATGAGAAGAGGAATGTTTTTTAAGATTTTTGTGTTTGAAGAGACGAACGTCTCATGCCTACGTACCCACAAAGTGCAATGCGAGATCAAAACCTCGTAGTTCGTGGTACAAAATGTGAAAAGACAAATGAGTTGAATTGATTTTAAAATGTAAAGATAAGTCGTCATTCTTTAGCGAATAATTCCGCTAGAAAGAATGAATCATATCTAAACATGAAAATGGTTAAAAGAAACGTGCACGAGGGCACAAAAACAATTGAATGAGTTTTGAATGTTTTAAAGTTTTTGAGAAGAATGTTTCGATATGCTTATGTGGTTTAGCATTTATTAAGAAAATGAAATGAAAAAGTAAAACCGCATGACCTAAGTCAAGGTTTGATTGCGAAAATGTTTGAAGTTTGAAAACAAAGAAAGATATTGAAAATAGGAAGGAGATTTGAAAATTTAAGAAGTGGGAGGAGATGAAGGGACTATCCTAAAACTTAAAGGTAAAAGTTAAGGGAAGAACAAACAAACCGTGTGGTGAACATTTTTTGAAACAATCGGATTTCCATCTTCATAAACAAGTGAACTCCATCGGAGCCAAGTCTTCAATCCATAATAGCTCAAGCAAGGGAATGATACTAGAATCTAAGTCCAACTCCAAGTAAAATGCTAAGGATAGTAGCCATAGTCTGAAATTAAAGTCACAAATCTTTTAGATGTTTAATCCTTTATTAATATTTTTGTGTCCAAATGGACAAAAGAAAAATCACAAGCATAACAATATAAACATAAACAATATGATGAATGATATAGTATAATAGAAGCATAATAAAAGAGATAAGGAGCGAGAGATTGAAATAAAGAGGATAAGGTGCGAGAGATTGAATTAAATGGTTAGTATATTAGTATTATTATAATATTTTCATAGAAATGGTATGATGAACTTAATCAAACACAACCACAAAAAGATAACCAAAATCGAGAGGCAACCGGATCCAAATGGATCTTAATCCGAATTCGGGGCAAGTTTAGGTCTATGTTAAGCAATCGTCGAGTAATTTACGGAGTAATTACCCTACAAATGAGGCCGGCCACCACCAATTAAGGTGGAAAATATTTGTGCTAATACATGTTAGAGAAATGATATTATGGATCATTCTCCGAAAACATGTCGCACCAAAAGAAAAGGTAACGGTCTAATCTTAATCGAGATTTCACATTGAATTATCGAAGGCAACCTATCACGATTCCAAAGTATGGAGAATGATCCAAATGATAATTCATCCATAGATTTGAAATAATGAAGATTAAACATCTTCGAAAACCAATAATCGCGAATCGGAGATCTCATCGACCAAAAAAAATAAAAATAAAAGGATGAAGAGGAAATATGGATCTAAAAATAGAATCCATAAAAAAACAACAAAAAGAAACAAAACTTAAATTGAAATAGTCATAAAGAAATTTCAAGTAATAAAAAAAACTAAAATATTCATTTAAGACTTTTCTAAAATAGAAACACATATTTAGAACTATACATATTTTTTTTAAGAAATTCATATTAATAATAAAACTATATAAAAGATAGAAAAAAAAGAAAAAAAAATAACCATTAAAGAGGTTGGGGGGGACAACGCATAAACTAGTAGGTGATGATAGAAAATGAATCAACAGATCCAGAAAAACAAAAAGCCCAAATTAAATTCAGGTTTAGGAAATAAACACAAAAAAATGACCACATCACTAAAACTCTTCTTCAAAGTCAAAAACCGTGAAACATTGTTCTTCCCTGACCTTGAAATTCACGGCCGAAAAAATCACGACCTCACTCTTCTCAATCGTACCAAATCATACCGATCATCCTATTCTTCTCTTAATCTCATCGCCGATTTTCAACTCTTCTTCTTCTCCCCTTTTTTTTCCAGATTTATCTTGTGGTTAATGTTGTTGTGAGATGTTGATGACGAACGTTATGAAGGTGAAGGAAGAGGTTAATGGTGGTTTAAGCTAGCTCGAAGAAATTGAAATTGAAATGAAGGGATTGAAGGATTTATGGTTGAAGCTTTGAATTTGATTTGTGCAGGGATTTATGGGGCTGTCAAAGCTTGAAGTTAATTGGGGGATTGTGTTGTTTATATAGAAGAATGAAGCTGAGAAGAGCTGAAAAATTTGTTGCGTTTTGTTCAGTTTTGCAAGCATTTCAGTTCATGAGAAATGCGTGTCCCTTGCTGCATTTTTCACTGCGTTTTATGTTTTATGACGTTGCGTTTTGGTGGCTGATGTTTGGCTTGCATTTCTCGTGTTGTATGCGTGTTCACTTCTGAAATTAGCAGCTTGCATTTTGAAGCCTTGGAGAGTCCTTTTTTCTGCGTTTTGTACGCGTGCAGAAACCGTTTTGCTTGCTGCGTTTTCGTTCAAGCCTTGCCTGCATTTTGTTTGTTTGTTGGTTGCGTTTTGATGCAGGGTGTTACGCATTTTGTTGGCGTGTGTTGCGTGCTGCTAGTGTGATATCGTGAATCCGCTGCCGTTTTGGGCTGGTTCGTTGCGCATGATGAATTCGTGAAGGGTTGTGAAGCTGGGTAAGCATCACGTGCATCTTTGGCTTACGGATTGATGGTTGTAGCTAGCAGCTTTTTGTTGCTGCGTTTTGGCTTTTTGTTCGTGCGTATATTCTGACTTGCGGCTTGATGGCTTGGAAAGTGTTGGATATGAATTCACGTGATGAGATGCGTGAGGCTTGGCTTGAAAGAGGCTCACGTGTGATATTTGTTGTTTTGCTGGATTTGAGCCTTTGGAAGTGGGCCTATGGATCATGCAGCTGGACTGAATATGTAATATCATCACCATTTTTTTAAAAACAAACTTATGTAATGGACCAAGATGAGTGGGTTTATTATTATATTTTTTTTTGTTTTGGTGATGTCTTGAATATTGAAATGGAAATAAAAAATGAAATGGAAATAAAAAAAATGAAGCATATGGATAATTGGATATTGGTAAATAAAATAAAATAAATGGAAAGATGGATAAAAGGGAATTGAAAATGAATTAAAGGGAAAAAATAGAAAATAATGGAAATTGAAATATACAAAATAAAAATGAAATAATCGGGAATTGGATTTATGAAAGTTGAATAATAAAAGGGTAGAGATGATAATTGGAAATGGTTATTGAAAAGGGAATGATTTAATCGAAAAATGGATAATGGATATGAAATCTTATTTTTTAAGCCCACAACCAACTCCTGATTTTTCTCACAAGCCACTGATTAAAATGAACACAACCATCACTGAACCACCGAACAAACATGCCACTCCAACCACAATCACTGAAATCGTCTGAAAATTGTCTTGATAATTTGAATCCATGCTGAGGAAAATAAATCCACAAATGAACCACTGATGCATTGAACCAAAACAATCTGGCCTGCAACTTCTTAAGACCCACAACTTTGAGAAATCTGAGAAATTTCGCACGCAACACAGCTTGAACTTTTTGAATACGCACTGCCTGAGGAATAAACCACTGGCAAACATAATTTGCAGTCGAAACAATCTTTTGATAGTTTGACCCAGGTTAGGTCAAACGTCCATCTGAATTGAATTGTGACTGAACAAACGCATCTGAATTGAAAATACTGCCTTGTCTTTGAAATCCTGCAACACAGAAGAAGAAGAAGAAGAAAACTGCAACATATTTTTGGTATTTTGGTTAGAGGTTAGTAAATATAAACAAATAAAGCAAGTAAAAGCAAGGTGATCCCCTGCGAGACATAGACCTACAACTGAGAAGGATAAATGAACCAGCACGTGATCTTGTTTGTATGCAAATGCAGATAAGATGCGAAAAATCTTAGGGTCAAAAATTAGGGTCTGACATACATGTAAATTTGTGCCATGGTACTTTAATCTGAGAAGTACCCCCTTAATAGTTTATCATGACAGTCAGGCTTCATTGATGCGTGTTTTTCGCAAGTGTACGAACACGTCAGAGTAATATAAAAGATTGTCGAATCCACAGAGACCAAGTGTCAATCTATCGTACCTGTTGTTATGGTGTGTATCTAAGGCAACTGAATATAAGGGTTTTAAGGAGTGCGCAATGGTAAATAAAATAATAATTTTAAACAATAAACAAAGACAGGCTCGAATGTAATTCACGTAATCAATAGATATTCCAGTACTTGTTAATAGAACTACTTATGGGCAATGTTTTCTACTTTGAAAAGAACTAATTTAACAGGAACTGTCGCTTTCGCGTATTCAGAACCGAGTTGTACTCTCTAATCAACCCCTCCTATTGTCACGGATAAAAAGGTGCGTACTGCGTTAGAGTAGTAAACCTATTTTTAAGAAATATAGTATCTTAACTAAGTTAAAAAGTATTTTAACTTGGATTTCTCAGCAAAAAGAGGTTCTCACGAACCAGACTCTAAACTTCATAACGCGTCCGAAAATCGTTTTAAAATCTCTTTTCTTTTTAATCCAAAAACTCCTAATGAACTAGACAAAGCACTTTTGGCTGTTTTTGAAATAGTTAAAAACAATTACTTAAATTGAAAGATAAAATAGCCCTTAACTGTTTCCACGAAAAATTGTACGGATTACCGGTTTAATTACGATCCTTACATTCTAACCTTTATAGATTTAGTTAGACATGATAAAGTAAAAGTTCTTTTTATAATTTTTCATAAAAGGTAATTTAGTGCGAGTGCGGAAAGTAAATAAAAGTAGTGCGAGTGCGGAAAGTAAATAAAAGTAGTGCGAGTGCGAGAAATAAAGGTATTTAAAGCGAGTGCGAGAAATAAATAAAGTAAAGCGAGTGCGAGAAATAAATAAAGTAAAGCAAGTGCGGGAAATAAATAAAATAGAGTGCGAGTGCAGATAATAAATGAAAGTAAAGCAATGCGGAAAATTAAAATACGAACTGGAATTAAAATGGCGGCAGGATTAACTTCCTCCCAGAGTGCTCCAAAACTCGATCACACAGACGTATATAGACTCGATCACTCGATTGCAGTAACACCCCGATGTGGAATGATAACTGCTTTAAAACTGATATATGCCTAAGAGATTCTAAGTTTGGATGAAGAAAAACGAAAATCTAAGGTCCTATTTATAGGAAAACAAAAAGCAGGAAAAGACCAGGATGCCCCCTCCACTTTTTAGTGGAGGGAACTGTTTTTGCCTTGTGGCGCCCGCCACAAGGCCATGGCGTCCTCCATGAGGCTAATGGGGAATGAAAGAGTGGGGATCGTGGGTCTTGGCAGTTGTGGAGTGGTCTTGAGACGTGGCCACGTCATGGCAGACCCCATGGCGCCCGCCATGGTGGATGCCGTAAGTGTAAAACGCTGAATTTCTTGGTTTTCGTCCGTTTCCACTCCTTTTTCGCTCCTTTTCTCGATTTAGGCCCCGATTACAAAGAAAACCTGAAAACAAAGAAAAACAAAGTAATAACATAACAAAATAACAATAAAAGCTAAGAATGCATGCGAAATCGGAGTCAGAAATACGGTGAATTTTAGTGTTATCAAATTCTCCCACACTTAGACCTTTGCTTGTCCTCAAGCAAACATTAAAGCTCAAGAAAAAAATGGTGTCAACACATGTTTTTGGGCTAAAGGGCTTCAAAGTTCAAGTCAGGATGCAGTGACAGGTACTAACTAAGTGAACCAAGGGTACCTTAATAACACAGACACAAACTTCAATCCTATATTAACCACCCCATGTCATCCCACAATACCTAGGCCTATCTTCTCATCTTTTTGGGTCCTTTTCATTCAGGCGCAATCACATTAAGCCCGTTATCCGTACATGCTTCATAGTAGAGTGACCGGTTAGTGATTCTGATCCATAACATAAGGTTTCTGGCACATAAGCATGTGTAAACCTGTTTTATTTGACCTAATTGTAGCTGCGGGGGATCGGATCGTAATCCCCCTACCAAGTTCAGTGCCAGATACCTCTGAACCAACTAACAATAGGTGACTGCAATTGTTTTTTTTCTTTTTGTGGCAAATTTTTTTTTCTTCTCTTTTTCGGTTTAAATGACTTTGTGAGGGTCACCTATCCCAGAGTTTGCCTTTTTTCATTTTTCATTTTTTTTTATTAGCACTGGATCATTCACTTATGTTCATCGCCCCCCTACGTAGAGCATGCTTAGGTCGGAGATGACTGCTAGAATAAACTACTTAGGACAATTTTTTGAATGATAATAAAGGCCATGGTGTGGGGTTTAGGAGTGATTCCTATATTCAAGAGGTCTATGGTGCTACAATGGTGCTGATGTTTCAAAAAGTTGACCTAAGTCACCACATCCTAATCTAAACCTGTCTCAAAGCCCAAAAAACATGTGAAACAACATTGTTTTCTTTTTAAAATTTTCTGGTAAGACTAAGGAAATGGGAAAAAATGAGGATGTACTAAAAATACACTATACTGGTGACTCGTCAGACTCATGCATTATCTAAGAAAATTAAACTAAATAACTGACTGAAAAGGGAAATAACTGAAAGCAAATAAATAACTAAAAAGGGAAATGACAGAAAGCAATAAAATCCCCTCCCACACTTAAATCAAACATTGTCCCCAATGTTTCGAAATAAGATAAGGAGGGTAACCTGAAAAACTATTGCGAAGGAGCACTGGTGCCATCGCCGTCCTGCTGTGATGGTCTGGAACGACGGGATCTACTGCGCTGCTGGTCCCTCTGGTCAAGTCGTGCCGATAAGGCAGCCTGGGCACCCCGAACCTCTCGAAGGTTACCTAGGATGGAACCCTGAGTGGCCTCCATGAGCTGGTAGTGCCGTCGGTTGACTTCTCTCTGACGGTCCTGCTCTAATGTGATATCATGCAAGGTACGACAAACGTTGCTGTAAGCACGATCCGAAACCAATCGCTATTGTTGCATGAAGCTCATGTTGTCCATCAGTTGTTGTGAAATAGTAGAGAGATCGCTTTTCCTCTCTAGCTGTCATATCACGCCACATCTCCTCAGTGACATAGAATCCAGGAGCAGCACCTGCAACATGATTAGAGGAAGATGGTGCAGTGTGTGACTGTGAAGGATGATGGGGGGACATGTGAGGTATGGGAGACTGCTCTCTCCGATCATACTCTTCATCAGTGTCATGTGCCTCCCCATCAGGAATATTAGGAGGAAGTGAACCCAAAACAGGTGGAGCATTCGGATCATAGGTCCAGTTCCTTTCATTATGTACATCAGTATGTCTACTGCAAGGTAAAGCAACAGATGGGATAGCTACCCCATGAACCATCAACTCATAACCACCTTCTCTCCTCGTTCGGCACAATTTCATGTCTTTCAGAAATTTTAAATTAATTGTGCAAGGAGGTAGTGGTTCAAGTGTAACTATCTCATTGTTCAGGTCAAGAGCCCGAGCAATAGACGTAACAAGCCCTCCAAAAATAATCGGTCCTGTTTTATTAGTAAGTAAAGCCATGTGTGCAAGCATAAACGGGACCGGATTGATATGGGTACCAGTGAGGCATCCTTGCAAAAATAGGAGTTCTCTAGCGTTTACCTTGTTTGGACTCTCCCGGCCAAAAATAGTGCATGCCAAAAGATATCTGAAAACTCTTATGGTCGGGTTATGGATGGTCGACACAAGTATTCCTTCAAATGAATTTATTGAAGTACTTGAAAGCCTCTGCCAGAAGGAAAATACTTCGGCCGACCATTCCGCATCCAAAGGTGCCTCACAAATCGCACCTTCCCTATGAGGGATTCCTAACAAGCCTGTTAGTTTGTCGGTACTGAATTCATATTCAATTCCAAACAATCCAAAATTAACAGTACCGACTGTGCTAGCAGTGTTAGGACTCACAGTGTATATCAATGAACTCAAAAACTCAACTGTCAGCCTCTCATAGGTAGGTTCCTGATTAACAAAAATATTATGCAAGCCTAAAAAATCTAATAAATAAAAAACACTATGATAAAGACCCAAAGCATACAGACAGTTATCATCGATGTACCTAGTCGAGAGAATTTCTCGACTCTGAAGCCTCTGAATTTTCCCTAGCCTATCACCCGGTCTTCCATCGCGAAGAAGAAATCCATTGAACTCCATTGTTGTTGCTCCTTGAGAAGTGAAAAGTGGTAGAAAATGGTTTATGAGAGAAATGATAAAGGTTTGATTTTTATGGTTTGCGGTGGATGAAAATGAAAATGGATTTTGGATAGGTTTTATAGATGGTGAGTATTTTGGAAATGGGGGAGCTTTAATGGAGTTCAATGGGATTTTTGAAAGTTGTAAAAATGGGTTTTTGAAGTTGGAAGGTGTAAAAATGGTGAAAATGAAGAATCAGCCCCGAAATAGGGGAAGACGGCATGGCGCCCGCCATGGGCCTGTGGCGCCCGCCACAAGGCTATTTCCTGCTGGGCCTTGGATTTTCACATCTTCTTTTGGGCCCTCTTGCACCTTCGGTCTTCGGGGGGGGGGGGGGGGGGGGGTCCGGATAGCGTTTTCTTCTCTTTTCCAAGGCATGAGGCTTGCATATTTTTTTATGAAGACAAAAATGAAAATATTTTTGTCTTATATTTTTTTTTCTTTGGTCGACAAAATGAAATAAAATAAAAATCAAAAGAAAAGAGAAAAAATGACATTAGTGCACGAAATAATATACATATATAAGATAAACTCAAAGTACATGAAAAAAGAAAACGTAATAGATGCAATAATGTAAGATATGTCTGGATATGCGAGAAATAAAATAAAGCATGAAAAAAAGAAATTAAATACTAGGGTAATATCGCCAGTGTAGAATGAATCATGTGGTAGGCTTCTCCTCCTGATTTAATCCACGAATCTCAGCTATCTCCCTCCGAAGCTCTTCAATCTCCTGATATAGAGCATCGGCCTCTGAGGCATGAGTGAGATCAGAAACCTGAATCTGTAACTCCAAGTCCGCTACTTCCTGCTTGAGCAGGGCAGTCTCCTTACGGAGCTCATAAATCTGAGTTTGTAGATCAGGCGGCTGCAGAGACATATTGTTAGACGTAATAGTGATTCGGTAGAAAGAGGTGTAGGAGTGTACTCAGCGGCGGGAGGTGATTTCGGCTCTTCAACAGTCTCTTCATAACCCTCTAGAGCATAACTCCAATTAGCAGGATCATGGACACTGGTCATCAGCGGGTCTGGTAATGTAAAGTAATGTATCACTTCGCCGTCGATCAGTAATCTAAAAGTGTTGGGCTCAAAAGAAGCCCTCCTCATCAGTCCTCTGTCAAGACAAAAGTCAACATCTAGGGTGGTGTAGCAGCAGAAGGTCCTGAGGTGCAATAATTTGCGAGACAAACCCAATGCAGTAGCTATCTGTGTAACAATCCCACCGACATGTATGATGCCTACAAATGATCTGACAACACTAGCAAGGCCCTTCAACAGAAAGTTGCCACAAGCAACTGGGCGAGACTGAGTCCCACAAAACAATAGGAAAATCTCCTCTTCACTCAGCAGATTCTCTGTATCTGGAAAACCTAGGAAAGAATGTGCCAGAATCATCTGGAAGTACCTTAACGCAGGGTTGTGGATTACCTGAGAAAATTGAGTGGAAGAATCTTGGCTCCCTCCACCTGAGATGTTAGACCAAAACTTTTCCACTTCTCTGCTCATAAAATACCCCATCGGTGTCTCTGGAATAGCATCAGGAGTAGTCTGGAAACCTAGTAAATCACCAAACTCTTTGTGAGAGAAGGAGTAGTCAATCCCGAACAACCTGAAAACAACATATCCATCGGGTCCAGCCCAAGGATCATAATGAAACGAGCCGAGGAACTCTAGAGTTAAGTTCCTGTAGGTGTTGTTCCTATCGTCAAACTGGTCCCACTGGAGTTAATGGCATAAGAATCTGACGCTTGGCTCTATCCCCAAGGCATCCATGTAATCATGGTCAGGGTACCTGGTAGGATCCATAGGGCGTCTCATGTTGACATAGTAACGCTCTCTCTGTGCGTCGTCTCTAAAGGCCACGTGCATGTCATCGGGGTTCTGCATTCTGCACAAGGTTAGCAAACAAGTCCTGAAATCACATAAAACATTAAATCGTTTGTCCTGACATAATAATAAAGTAAACAAATTAAAATAAATTAAAAAAAAGTACGTAAATAAGAAAACCATGGGTTGCCTCCCATGCAACGCTTGTTTAACGTCATTAGCTCGACGACCGATTTTTATACATCATCTGGAGGATATGGTGGATCGCTCAGAGTATGGCAGGTGTATGTTGTTGGGATGTCACCTCCTTCGTAGGGCTTTAACCTCTGTCCATTGACGATGAACGGTTTACATGTTTGGTTCTTGATTTCAATAGTACCAAATCTTAGAATCTTAGATAATTCGAAAGGGCCAGTCCATCTCGAACGAAGCTTCCCTAGAAAAAGTCGTAACCTAGAATCGAACAAAAGAACAGGATCACCTATTTTGAAGTCTTTTCTTATGATTCTTTTGTCATGCCAAGCTTTTGTTCTTTCTTTGTATATTATGGCATTTTCGTAGGCAGATTGTCCGAGCTCTTCTAATTTGTGGATATCAAGGATACGTTTCTCACCAACAGTTAAGTAATCCAAATTCAAAGTTTTGATGGCCCAGTAGGCCTTATGCTCCAACTCAAAAGGTAAGTGACATGATTTTCCATAGACCAGTTGATAAGGGGTTGTTCCTATAGGGGTTTTGAAAGCAGTTCTATAGGCCCATAATGCCTCTTGAAGTTTCTGCGACCAATCTTTTCTGGATATAGAGACAGTCTTCTCAAGAATTTGTTTGATCTCCCTATTAGATACTTCCACTTGTCCATTGGTCTGTGGGTGGTATGGTGTTGCTACTCTATGCTTAACTCCATACTTGCTTAAACGTTTATCAAATATTCTCGATATGAAGTGTGATCCTCCATCACTTATGACTAAATGGGGGGTTCCAAACCTGGGAAATATATAGTTTTTGAATAATTTGATGACTACCCTGGTGTCGTTCGTGGGTGCGGCGATAGCTTCAATCCATTTAGACACGCAGTCAACAGCCACTAAGATGTACTGATTTCCAAAAGATGGTGGGAACGGTCCCATAAAGTCTATACCCCATACGTCAAAGAGTTCTACTTCTTGGATATTTCTTACAGGCATTTCATTACGTCTTGAAATATTTCATGTGCGTTGGCATCTGTCACACTTGACAATGAAAGCATGGACATCACGCCACATAGTAGGCCAAAAAATGCCAGCTTGAAGAATCTTGGCGTATGTCTTAGATGTGCTCGCATGTCCACCATAGGGTGCAGAGTGACAATGCTCAATTATATTATGTACCTCTTCTTCTGGAACACAATGGCGGAAAATGCCATCTTTACCTCTCTTGAAAAGAAATGGTTCGTCCTAATAGAAGTTTCTCACATCAGTGTAGAACTTCTTCTTCCAGTGGTAGTTTAGATCAGGGGGTATGATGTCAGCGGCTAGGTAATTGACAAAGTCTACATACCAAGGTACATTACTTAAGGATTTATGAGAATGCTCATGTGGGTTTGGGTTATCATCTTCAATAGTTTCTAGTTGGGCTGTCAGTCTATCATAGGCAAAATCGTCATTTATGGGTACTGAGTCAGGTTTCAGGTATTCTAGCCTAGAAAGGTGATCAGCTACTACATTATCTGTGCCTTTCTTATCACGGATATCTAAATCAAACTCTTGCAGTAATAGAATCCATCGAAGTAACCTAGGTTTGGCATCCTTTTTACTTAGTAAGTAACGAATGGCAACATGGTCGGTGTAAACTATGATTTTGGCTCCTACTAGATAAGATCTAAATTTGTCTATGGCGAAAACTACAACTAGGAGCTCTTTTTCGGTTGTTGCGTAGTTGAGTTGTGCAGCGTCTAGGGTTCTACTTGCATAATAAATTACGTGTAACTTTTTATCTTTTCTCTGACCTAGAACGGCTCCTACAGCATAGTCACTAGTGTCACACATTATCTCAAACGGTTCTGACCAATTAGGGGGTTTCATTATAGGTGCTGAAATCAGAGCTTGCTTCAGAAGGTTAAATGCTTCAGTACATTTTTCATCGAAGATGAATTCAACATCTTTCATTAAAAGACCAGTTAAGGGCTTTGTTATTTTGGAGAAATCCTTGATGAAACGTCGGTAAAATCCGGCATGTCCAAGAAAACATCTTATCTCCCTGATAGTCTTTGGCGGTTTTAGATTCTCTATGACTTCTGTTTTAGCTTTGTCTACCTCTATACCTTTCTCGGAAACTATATGTCCTAAAACAATCCCTTCGGTGACCATGAAATGACATTTTTCCCAATTTAGCACAAGGTTTACCTCCACACATCTTTCCAGGATTTTCTCAAGGTTGATAAGACAATTTTTGAAATCAGATCCACAAACTGAGAAATCGTCCATAAATACTTCCATGATTCCATCTAAATAGTCTGCAAAGATAGACATCATGCAGCGTTGGAAAGTGGCAAGAGCATTACAGAGTCCAAAAGGCATTCTTCTGTAGGCAAAAGTTCCAACAGGGCATGTAAAGGTAGTTTTTTCTTGATCTTCGGGGTGAATAGGTATTTGGACGAATCCTGAATATCCATCTAGGTAACAAAAGTAAGAGTGTCTGGCTAGGCGCTCCAACAGTTGGTCTATAAATGGTAATGGAAAATGGTCCTTCCTAGTTGCTTTATTTAATTTTCTATAGTCTATGCACATACACCAACCTCCATCAGTTCTTTTTGCTACAGGTTCACCCTTCTTGTTTTGCACGACTGTGATGCCTCCCTTTTTAGGTTCTACATGCACAGGACTCACCCATTTACTGTCTGAGATCTGATATATTATACCTGCCTCTAGTAACTTAAGAACTTCAGTCTTAACTACATTACTCATTATAGGATTTATTCTTCGTTGGTGTTCTCTGGAGGGTTTTGAATCTTCTTCAAGCAAAATTCGATGCATGCATACGGATGGGCTTATTCCTTTTAGATCTGAGATCTTATATCCTATGGCTGAGGGATAGCTTTGTAAAACATCTAATAATTGGTCGGTTTCCTCTTGGTTTAAGGTAGCACTGACTATAACTGGACGGTTCATTTCTTCATCGAGAAATTCATATCTCAGGTTCTTAGGCAGTTCCTTAAGTTTTACGATTGGTTTTATAGGGCAAGGCATAGGATCTGGGGTAAGAGATAAACATTCGTGAAGGTTATCATCAATGTAGGGTTCTTTATAATTGTCATCTTCCAAAATAAGGGTTGATGGCAATTTTATAGATTCAGTTTCTTCTTCTTGTTCTAATTCCCTAATGCATTCATCAATGATATCCAAGGCATAATAAGCATCTCCTATTACAGGTGCCATAAGAAATTTCGAAAGTATAAATTCTATCTTCTCGTTACCTACCTCAAAGGTTAGTTTCCCTTTTTTAACATCTATTACGGCTCCAACAGTCGATAAGAACGGTCTACCTAGGAGGATTGGTATGTCGTCATCTTCTTTAATGTCCATGACAACAAAATCAGTAGGTATAAACAACTGACCTATCCTAACAGGGACGTCTTCAAGTATGCCTATAGGGTATTTAACGGATCTATCGGCTAATTGAAGTGACATCTTAGTATGTTGTAATTCTCCTAAGTTTAATCTTTCACAAACTGCTAAAGGCATTAAGCTCACACTAGCTCCTAAGTCTAGGAAAGCTTTTTCGATGACATGATTCCCCAAAATACAAGGAATGGAAAAATTTCCGGGATCTTTATCTTTCTTTGCTAACCTATTTTCGGAAATAGAATTACATTCCACGGGTTTCGGATCTTCAAGTCTACGTTTATTTATAAGTATGTCTTTGATAAACTTAGCGTAAGAAGGTATTTGGGTGATGGCTTCTGTAAAGGGGATTTCTACGTGAAGTTTTTCTATAACCTTTACGAATTTTTGATACTGATTATCGATTTGGGTTTTCTTTAGTCTTTGAGGGTATGGTATAGGTGGTTTGTATGGCGGTGGTGGTACATAGGTTTTATTTTTAGGTTCTTCTCCTTTTTCTTGACTTTCCGGGTTTTCAGATTCCTCTGGTTCCTTCTCTTTATTTCTCTCAGAAGTTTCGGGCCCACTTAATATAGGGTTTGAAGGTTCCTTATAAGCGGTTCCACTTCGTAGAGTAATGGAAATTGCTTGCCCTTTCGGGTTTTGTTGAGGTTGTCCAGGGAACTGTCCTCCAGGTGTAGTCTAAGGGGCTTGGTTTAAAGCTACCTGAGAGATCTGGGTTTCAAGCATCTTATTATGAGTAATAATTTGGTCAACCTTGTTCCCTAATTGGGTAATTAGTTCGTTAACATGGACGTTTTGGTTCATGAACTCTTTGTTTTGTTGTGTTTGAGCGGTGATAAAATTTTCTACAATTTTCTCAAGGCTCGGACTTGGTGGTACAGGTTGCATAGGTTGATTTGTTCTTGGGGCTTGGTAACCTTGTTGTCTCGGAGGTGCGGTATTTTGGATAGGGTTATTATTTTTGTATGAGAAGTTTGGGTGATTCCTCCATCCAGGGTTATATATGTTTGAAAATGGGTTTCCTTGGGTGTAGTTCACTTGCTCAGGGCTGGTCTCCTTTAACAGATTGCATTCGGCGGATTGGTGTCCTTGCGTCCCACATATCTCACAATTCGGCGAAACTGCAGCTACAGTATTCGGAGTTGTACACATATGTTCGACCCTAAGGGCTAACGTGTCCATTTTAACCTGTATCATGTCCATAGAGCTTAGCTCATGTATTCCTCCTTGGGCTTCCTTCTTTTCCACTATCGCTCGTTCTACTCCCCATGATTGATGGGTTTGGGCCATATCCTCAATAAGGGCACTAGCTTCAGGGTAAGGTTTGTTCATCAGTGCGCCACCAGCGGCAGCGTCGATGGTCATCTTAGTGTTATAATGAAGTCCATTATAGAAGGTTTGAATGATTAGCCAATTCTCTAAGCCATGATGTGGGCATGCTCTTAATAATTCTTTATATCTCTCCCAGGCTTCGAACAACGACTCTCCTTGGTGTTGGGTAAATCTGGTTATTAGGTTACGAAGAAGAGCGGTCTTACTTGGGGGAAAATATCTAGCAAGGAAAACTTTCCTAAGGTCGTCCCAAGTTGTTATAGAATTGGGTGGAAGGGAATCTAACCATGATAGAGCTTTATCTCTGAGGGAAAAGGGAAATAATCTTAAGCGTATAGCCTCAGGAGGGGATCCATTGGTTTTAAAGGTGTCTGCTAACTGAAGAAAGTTTTTTAAATGTTGGTTTGGGTTCTCAGTAGCAAGACCTGCGAATTGTCTCTGTTGCACTAATTGCAGCAGGGATGGTTTAAGTTCAAAATTATTGGCTGGGATAACGGGGTTTACTATACTAGAACTAGGTTCCTCGTTTGATGGTTGGGCGAAGTCCTTAAGAGGTCTTCGGTTTTGATCTTCGGCCATAGCTCTCCTATTCCTATGGAAAAACAAATGTGTGCGAGCGTAACGTTCAGGTTCAGCTAGAGGATCTACTAAGCTTCCGGCACTGCGAGTCTTTCGCATTGACCGGTGGGTAACAACCTTAGTGTAAACGGTATAACTACAGGGTATGAAATTTGACGAAATTGGTCCCCGACAACGGTGCCAAAAACTTGATGCGTGTTTTTCGCAAGTGTACGAACACGTCAGAGTAATATAAAAGATTGTCGAATCCACAGAGACCAAGTGTCAATCTATCGTACCTGTTGTTATGGTGTGTATCTAAGGTAACTGAATATAAGGGTTTTAAGGAGTGCGCAATGGTAAATAAAATAATAATTTTAAACAATAAACAAAGACAGGCTCGAATGTAATTCACGTAATCAATAGATATTCCGGTACTTGTTAATAGAACTACTTATGGGTAATGTTTTCTACTTTGAAAAGAACTAATTTAACAGGAACTGTCGCTTTCGCGTATTCAGAACCGAGTTGTACTCTCTAATCAACCCCTCCTATTGTCACGGATAAAAAGGCGCGTACTGCGTTAGAGTAGTAAACCTATTTTTAAGAAATATAGTATCTTAACTAAGTTGAAAAGTATTTTAACCTGGATTTCTCAGCAAAAAGAGGTTCTCACGAACCAGACTCTAAACTTCATAACGCGTCCGAAAATCGTTTTAAAATCTCTTTTCTTTTTAATCCAAAAACTCCTAATGAACTAGACAAAGCGCTTTTGGCTGTTTTTGAAATAGTTAAAAACAATTACTTAAATTGAAAGATAAAATAACCCTTAAGTGTTTCCACGAACAATTGTACGGATTACCGGTTTAATTACGATCCTTACATTCTAACCTTTATAGATTTAGTTAGACATGATAAAGTAAAAGTTCTTTTTATAATTTTTCATAAAAGGTAATTTAGTGCGAGTGCGGAAAGTAAATAAAAGTAGTGCGAGTGCGGAAAGTAAATAAAAGTAGTGCGAGTGCGAGAAATAAAGGTATTTAAAGCGAGTGCGAGAAATAAATAAAGTAAAGCGAGTGCGGGAAATAAATAAAGTAAAGCGAGTGCAGGAAATAAATAAAATAAAGTGCGAGTGCGGATAATAAATGAAAGTAAAGCAATGCGGAAAATTAAAATACGAACTGGAATTAAAATGGCGGTAGGATTAACTTCCTCCCAGAGTGCTCCAAAACTCGATCACACAGACGTATACAGACTCGATCACTCGATTGCAGTAACACCCCGATGTGGAATGATAACTGCTTTAAAACTGATATATGCCTAAGAGATTCTAAGTTTGGATGAAGAAAAACGAAAATCTAAGGTCCTATTTATAGGGGAAAAAAAGCAGGAAAAGACCAGGATGCCCCCTCCACTAAAAAGTGGAGGGAACTGTTTTTGCCTTGTGGCGCCCGCCACAAGGCCATGGCACCCGCCATGAGGCTAATGGGGAATGAAAGAGTGGGGATTGTGGGTCTTAGCAGTTGTGGAGTGGTCTTGAGACGTGGCCACGTCATGGCAGACCCCATGGCGCCCGCCATGGTGGATGTCGTAAGTGTAAAACGCTGAATTTCTTGGTTTTCGTCCCTTTCCACTCCTTTTTCGCTCCTTTTCTCGATTTAGGCCCCGATTACAAAGAAAACCTGAGAACAAAGAAAAAAAAAGTAATAACATAACAAAATAACAATAAAAGCTAAGAATGCATGCGAAATCGGAGTCAGAAATACGGTGAATTTTAGTGTTATCATTCATCCATACTAATTGTTTGTGCAAGGTTGATCGAGAAAAAGAAAAAAAAAAGAGAAAAGACACCGAAAAAAAAGAGACAATTAGACAATCGATCCCTCTAAGTTGGGTAACCCTCACCCGGTTATTCAACCTAACGACGGTTGAACCTAAAATTCGTCCTTAAGGGACAAGAAAATAACGGTGTCTAAAACACATTTCTTTGATTGATCAATCTTGTGTATACAATGAAAAAACACAAAAAGCCTTAAAACGATTATCTGAATGAAAAGGGGGGGGGGGAATTGATAGGAAGACCTAAGCCCAAAGCATAGTCGGAGAGGTTACCAAAAAGAGGATTGAGGTCCGTGGTGTTACCACAGTTCGGTGTTTGTACGATACTTTTATTGAGAGAGAAGTACTAAAAGTACACGTCCGATGACTTGGAACAAAACTCAAGTACGAGTATCCTCATTTCATCTCGAAAGTTTCAGTAGCGAATGGTTGACTTGTGCATTTATGAAAGCTTTTTGCTTGAGGACAAGCAAAAGTTCAAGTTCGGGGGAGTTTGATCGTTGATTTTCAGTCATATATTTCAAGCTATTTTAGTTGTTGGTTCTTATGTTTTTGTGAGTTTTTGAGTCTCGTGTTTATGTTTTTCTTGTTATTCTCATATGTGGCGAGCATGTTATGTGTTTATCGTTTCTATCGTTGGTGCGTTTAATTTTGTTATTTTTAGTGTGTCTTTAGGCATTTAACAAACTAGTGATCAAATACTAATGCACTGGTGATCCGAGTGCAAGGAAACAGAGAAAAAGGGGGTCTCAGAAGCCTGACACGGGTGCCCGTGTCACCTAACACGGCCCGTGTCACCTGACACGGCCCGTGTCACATGACACGGCCCGTGTCAGAATGTAAATGGAAGATAAGGCTTGAACAAAACTTGAGGCAATGCAGAAGCATGACACGGGTGCCCGTGTCTCATGACACGGTCCTTGTCATGGCCCCCACTGAAGGTGTGCGCAACTGAGGTCTCAACAGCCTGACATGGGTTCCTGTGTCACACGGCACAACCCGTGTCATGGCAAATGGATGCAAAAATTTGTAATTTTTAATTCTTATGTGCTGAGGGATGTTTAGGCATTTCGAGTGCAAATTTGTAATCTGATACATTAGGCTGATGATGACTGAGAAAAAACACTTTTTACTTTGGTAACTTTTATGCTTGGGAGAGAACAAGAGATTTAGGGAGTAGAAGAAGGATCGATCAAATGCGGAAGCAATTGACGATCCAACCAATCCTTTGAATATTGTAATGTCTCTTTTCCTTGTTTATGTGTTTTTCTTTGTTTTGAATATGAGTGGCTAAACCCCCCAATGCTAGGGGGTGTCCCTGAGTTTCTTGTAATGACATTGAGTTTGATTTTATGAATTTCACTTTATTCTATATTCATTGTTTTGATTGATCCGATCTTATTATAAAAATCAATATTGGAAAATACAATTTTTAATCTTAGGTTAACAGTAGGTAGGAATGCCACCGTTAATGTTTTTCAATCAAAACTCTTTATCGGATATAACCAAGGAATTCGGATATCATATTTAACCGTAAAAACTTACGATGTGCAAAAGCTTGGTATTCTTTCTATACAATCAAGTGATTGGGGTATAGAAGGAATACCAAAGGGTTTTTCTCAGAGGAATCTTTTAAAAACTAGATTTGAAAGGCAGTAGTATTTTAGTTGTAGTGTTATTTTAACGAATATAAATTATTTGTCATTATGAGAATTTCTCATACACCTTCCCTAATATAATTCTCATATTTGTCATACGTGTTATTTTTCTAAAATTTATGTTCGCAAGTCATTTTATAATATCTAAAACCAACCCCAAAAAACTTTTGTTCAATTGAAACAGTTAAAAAACTTAATTTGCTACGGAGTCCTCGAGATCGATATTCGTGGAATTTTCCCTATCATTACTACAGTGGGCAAAAATAGTACACTTGCTATTTTCCCATCACATACCCGACGTGATCCACGTTTGTTAGTCTGTTTCAAAGGGTGAGAAATAAGATGTTGTTTGAACGAAAGAATTGCTAACTGGATCTGGTACTGAAATGTGAAAGGAATTGGAAAAGAGAGAACGAAAAGGAGGGGAAAATGTAGGGAAAATAAAGAATGTGCTCGAATGGGCCCTACCCCACTGCCTACGTACCTCATCGGGAAAATGAGGATCAGAGTCGACGTAGTTCGCCTAACTAAGGCAGAAACTTGTTTGTGCTTTTTAGGATGATGTTTCTATAGCTCTAGCTCAGGTGTTACCGGCTCTGACTCGAGGGTGTTTACTGTATCGCTGTTTGAACTGTCGAGGCAAGTCGTGATCGTCCGCAAGGGATGGGAGATGAGAGGAGAAAACGTGGTGTCTTGGTTGGTTGTCTTTTGTGAGAAGTGTTTTAAGTTTATTGTTTATTTTATGTACAATACTAAAGACTATGATACAGGAGCAAATACTTTCCAAGGTCTCCCCCAATGGGACGTTTGTAAAGTATCCTAGAAGAGTGGAGGAGACCTCCACTAATCATTTCCCATATGGCTTAAGGCTCGTGGTGTATTGTACACACTTTCCTTATTAAATGTTTTGATTTTTTCTTTGAAGGTGAAAAGTGAGACTCAAGTTACAAAAGAAAAAATCTAAGGGAACAAGACTTACCCTAAATGATTATGTTTAATGAGATCCTACGGTTAGTGGAGTTTGAAAGATTAAAGCTACCTAAGAGAATACTAAACCTAAAAATGCGAATACAAAAAGTAATGAATAATATGGTCCTCCTATGTCATGGTGGGAGAGAACGTGTGTAAATCGCAAATGAGATGAAAAGATTAATCGGGTGGGTCGATTGCGTGGTGCTGAGACGCACGACTTATGGTTTGCGACATACAAGGCTTGCTTTTGGTGTATTGGGTGGAGTGATGATAATCGAGGGAGACCCTAAAATCACATGAAATTCATTTAACATTTTTTTGAAATTCTTCGACTTTGTATCAAATAACTCCTTTTCTTTATTTTTGAAATTTGGTTATCTAAACGCTTCATTTGATCTTTTTCTATCCTAATTATAGGTATTACACATAAAATTCCAACTATTACATCACAAAGCATAGACCACAAAAAATACAATCAAGGCATAATGAAAAATAGTCTGATTCTGTAAGCATATTCCTCGAAAAATACCTTGCACAACAACAAAAAATTGTTAGTAAATGAAATGAAGATGAGGATGCAAAAATATGGCCAAATGAACTAATGGGTAAAATCACAAGAAGTATTAAAAGCACATAAAGCATAAAATTGGAATAAAATGCCAAAATAATCGGAAAAGGAATTAAAAAAATACAATCTATTTTTTTATTGACTAAAAATATTATTTATTAGTTTTCTAGAATTTTTTATTAAGAAAACTATTTTTTAAAATTGATTTTGAAAGAAATATGAAAGAATTTTTTATTAAAAGAGACAGGGGGTAAGGGGAAAGCAAAAAAAACAGCTAAAAAGGATCATGGGCCTGTATTAGGGGGTGCGAATAGCATATAGGACTAAGCCTAATACGCTGGAAAGCTGGGGTGCATCACATAAGTCTTCAGTCAATTCTTTGATTCGTTCTAGATTGTTGGATTGAATACTGATGCTTGGAAATTATGATGAAGATCTCATGATGGGGTGGTACATTGTTACTACAGTGGGGGGTAGTGCGTATGATGAAATCAGGTGGTCCTACCGGACGTGACAAGTGTCACCGTTGGAAATCTTATCTCCAATTTGAAATTGACGGTGGATTAAATGGGGATTTGATTCTTATTAAGATTTTAAACGATGCAATTAAGACTAAATTTATGGTTTTTTAATTTCCAAAACAAACAAAATCAATTAATTAAGAATTAATAAAAAAGAATCAAACTCTCAGCCTTCAAAACAAAACTCTCCCTCATCTCACACGCATTTCCTCTTCACCTCTCACAAATTCATCTCCTCATCTAAAAAAACCCTAGCGGCGGTGACAGTGGTTTCCCCACCATCGGTAACATCTCCTAACTTTCAACTTCTTCACACAAACACCATCTTATTGTTTTCTCCATTCAAATCCATTAACGACTTAACCTAATTCCCCTTTAAACCTAAAAATCGAAGCCATGCAGAAACTCGAAGAAATATATGGAATCGAAACGAATAAATCGACATTCACACACCTTCGATCGAATTGACGGGCAACTTAGAAGTTTGTTGAGATTTTTGTGGCGACGAAGATGATGAAGAGGATCGGAGATGACACGATGAAGATGATGACCGACGGTGACGCGAACAGGAGTGATGGAGCTCGCGAACTACTCAGGTATGAAAAGTGTTATGACTCGTCTTCTTCTTCTGCGCAATTTTTCTTTCTTCTTCATTCATTATTCCTCGTTTTACCGCAGATGAAATAATTGTGGTGATTTGTTGTTTTTGTTGATATTTGCAGGTTGTGGTGATTTGTTGATGTTTTTGTTAATGAATGTTTGGCATTGGGGATCAATGAAGGTTTGGCATTGGAGATCGATGAAGAGCGTTGGTTGAAGGTTGATGATGTCCGATGAAGACAATGATGCATTGAAGTCGTCGTAACTGCCGAGAACGAATGATAATCTTGATGAAAGAATCAACTCTTGAATGATGAACCCATTGAAGATGAACGAAGCTCCGAGAGAAACGATGACCATAAACAAATTCGCAGAGTGAGAGGATCCACCAAGAAGAATCGGTATTTTTCTGTTAGGATTCTGTTATGGCGTTGAAGATTTTTTTTCTGATTATTGATCGAAGGTTGTGTTGTTCTTGATCTTCTTCTTCTTCTTATGTGTGAATATAATCATTGATTATGGTAGCTTTTCTTTTATAATTGCAGGTTTTTGTTTGATAACAATTGGTGAAGTTCTTGGTAGCAGAGGATATAGTGATGAAAGTGGTTGAAGAAGAGGATGAAGATTGGAGAGAATAAGAAACGAAAATAGAGAATGAAGAAGAAGAAGTTCAAAAAAATGGTTGAGAGTGATTGAAGGTGATGCTTGTTGAAAGAGAAAATGAGGAAGGTGATGAATGAAGATTGAAGAATGAAGGACATGTGATGAAGAATAAGTTGAATAGGGAAGGAAAAATCATCTACAACACCCAAACTCTTCTTATAGGTGATAAATCAAGGGCTATTTTCGGTTTTTCCATTGAAGTCAGTTAGAAATTCTGTTAGAGATTCTCTGTTGAATGATTGATGAAGAAATTGGAGATTGGAATTTGTTGAAGGTTATGGTCATCATCGATGAGAAGGAGTCTTTCTGAGTTTACTTTAACTGATCTCTCTTTTTGTTACTTGTCTTCCTTTTTTTTTTCTTTTTGATATTTTTGTTATCAGTTGAGGAATCTCTAACTGAATTCAGTTATTCAGTTGAGTTAGTTTTTTTTATTGAGAAACATTGGAACTGATTTTTCTCTTGTATATCAATTTTCTGTATTTTCTTTTTTTGATATCAGTTTGTTGATTTCTGATACATACCGAATTTCCGTTATTATATCAGTATGCATGTAACCTGAATTTTTTTGTTTTGGGCCTTTTATTATATGCTTCTGTTATGATATATTAAACTTCTTAACTTCGCTTGTTGCACTTTAGCAACATCGAGTCATAGTAACAACACAAACATCCATCAAACATCATATTGCTATAACTAGGAACAGTTTGAAAATAAACAAAAGAAACTCCATCAAACTTCCATCTAGTTATTGTGCCACAGAAGGAGGATGTATTTTGCCGCAAGATAAAACTTTTAATATTATCATTACCCGCAGGATCAACAATGCCCTTTTTTTCAACATTCAATACCTGGACAAGCTCACGGAAATGTGAGAGAATTACATTATCACAAGTGGACTGCAAGGTCTTTGATTGAACATACTTAAAAACATAGCTTTTGCCTTGATCATCTGAACCATTATAATCCCTGAGTCCGATTTCTCTAGGATTGAAAGAATAGCAGCGCGAGTTGCTAAATCCTCCGTATTTTTTTTCCTTAGCTACATCTCTAGCAAGCAGTACATACAAAATATGAAAACTCCTTTTTATACTCCACAATTTCGTATGTAGGTATTTTGACATTGAGCTTTATAGCATACTGTCGCTCCCGGAGATTTGCATCTCGGTACAAGCGCGAACGGTCGGTGAAATGAGAAAAGAAGGGTGAAGTGAATAGAGTCTCCAGCTAGGAATTTTTATCCCGGAGGAAAGGTAATGCTGCATAAACCTGGAAAGAGATGGATAAGATGGTTGCGAACCAGAGAAACTGAGAAAGGGGGTTGGTTACAACCTGGGAAGGTATTAGCACCCAGATTGTCCATCGTACTCGACGGGATCCACGCTTGAAAGATTGTGTTTAAAATAGGCAGGTGTGTGCTATCTGTGTGCAAAGGCTGGAATAGAATATACAGGTGTCAGTGCAAAAGGTAGTGAAATGCTCAGGAACTGAGGCTTAGAAAAGAATGTTAAAAGAGGGGGAAGACACAAAAACTTTTGTTCGATAACTGTTAAGTTATGCCTACGTATCCTTGCATGCAATGAGGAAATCAGAACACCATAGTTCGACTCAAAGAGACTGAAAGATGAATTGACTGTGAACTGCTTGCTTGTCTATTCTCAAGTGTATGACTCGTCTGGCTCGAGTGCTAACTGTCTTGCATTAGACGGAAGAAGCAAGTTCCCGTTTGTGAATGAAGATGATGAGAAAAGAATCCCGGAGGAGACAATTATTGTTTGTTTTTGGTGTTTTCAATTTTGTTATTATTTTTGATGTTTTGCATAAGTTAATGAGCTTAAGCCTAAATCAAAGGCTTGTAAACTCATTATATCCTCCCTGATTAGGGATAATGAGAATACTCAAGTATGAGATAAACATCTCAACTTAATTACCATGATGATGTAGGATTAAGATCATTAACCTACTTGTGATTAATTAGATGTTTTTGGGTTTTTGTTTAGTGTTAAGTAATGAGTTTAAGCCATAATCAAGGATTAGTGAACTCATTACACTATCCTAATAGAAGGATAATAGATGAGGACACTTAAGCTGAGGAAGATACCTCAACTTAATCCTTGATACAGGATTAAAGTCATTAGATGACAAGCCTTTATTGAACGGATTTTAATTAAGGGATGAGATTAAGAAGTGGATTTTAAGTTTGTAAGACAACTTGAGGATGACATGTCCATTAAACACTAGGGTTAGTCCTTCTTAACCATAAAGGAAGAATTAGAACCCTAATGTAAGGCCCAAGTTACAAGTTAATGTCTTAGTGATTATTAGATGGATTTATTAAGAGGTTTAAACAAATTAAGGGTTTAACACTTAGGATTAAAGTTATACACTCCATCCTAAGAGAAGGATGCAGGCATAACCCTAATTCCAAAGTCCTAAAACCTTAAAGGTTTAGTCTCTAATTATGAAGATGAGAAGAGAGACTCAAAGAAGACTCAAAGGAAAAAGTATAAGGGAAACTATCAATCCTAGAAGTTATCATGCTTAGGCATCCTATGGTTTTGTGAGGCTTAAGAAAAGAAGTCTTCAAGGAAGCCGCCAAGGAAGAAGCAGATGAATGGAAGATTAGAAAGAAGAACAAGTTACTTACTTCATTGAAGAAGACAAGTGACTTGAAGAAAGAAAGAAAGGGAAACACAAGTGAGAAAGCCCACTCAAAGACAATCAAGAAATGCAGCAAGAATGCAATATGAAAGGATGAGAAGAGGTGAGAGGTGAAGGCAAATACACCTCCCAGATAACTTACCATTAACCTGAAAAGTTAGCACAAGATGCATGAGGAAAGAAATGAAGTGAAATGATGCATATGCAAGGGTAAAGGCCAAAACCAGAAGCATGTACATGATGCAGATGATGCTATGACATGATGCAAAGGCATACAAGATGCATATGTGTGATCATACAAGAGAATGAATGCAAATGAAGCATGTAGGAAGCATGTAAACACATGGATGTTTATGAAATGAAATGGATGAAAAGCAAAGCAAATGTATGAATAAATGATCAAGCAATGTTCAACCAATGTCTTAAGATGTCTAAGATGGCATATAAATGCTTAGAATGGCATGGCAAGTTCACATGTTCATGCAATGCAATGTAAGATGTAAGTGAAGATGCAAAATTAGGGTTACATGAAAGGATGAGATGCAAATGGCAAAGACAGAAGCAAATGACATTATAAAAAAATTGAAAATGCACTCAAAGGAACCCTAAACCTATACTAAGTTACCATCCAAAGGGGGGGGGGGTCAGAAGCTAAACCTAGAAGAAGTTATGAATTTCCTAAGTTTCTAGGGTTTTTTGAGTGATCTTCAAGGTAAAATGCCAAACAAATTGAAAATGCAAGATAAATTTATGCCAAAAATATCCTAGATACTACATGATATTTGTAAAACAATGCAAAAAGAACCAACTTCAAACCCTTCATAGTTAGGCAGAAAAGATTTTTCAAAGGTTAGGGTTTAAAATGTGATTTTATGAACCCTAAATACAAAGAAAATTGTCAAATGATGATCAAAACCAAAAAGAAATTTGTATGAGGGGTTTGAAAATGTTTCTAAATGTGTTAAGATGCAACATGATTTTTTTGGTGATTTTTAGAAACTTAAATGCTATTTTAATTAATTAAAATAAATATTTAAATATTTTAAAAATACTTTTTATATGCAAAAAATAAAATAAAAATCATTTTATGATTAAGAAAAATATTTGAAACAAAAATGAAAAAGAAAATATTTTTGGGATTTTTCTAAGTATTTTAAATAAAATGTGCAAGAAAATGCAATTAAAATGAAATAAAAATCAAATAAAATGAAAGTATGCTGATCCAGTGGTCCAGATTCAAACTGGAGAGAGAGGGAATTGATTGCGCGCACTATCCAACGGCTGGCATTCAAACTGGGTTAATTACTTAATTAATTTAATTAATTGAAAATTAGGGTTAACTGAAGTGATCTGGACCTTTAAAAAACGCGCTAAGCAAGATCCAATGGCTCAAATTCAAACTGACCCCCTAAACCCTAATTAGTGCCCTAATGACTTTCAGGTGACCGGAGCAAGCTCCGGTCATCTTCTCCGGCAAGACCAAAATCCCAACTTCTTCCCTAGGCCAAATTAGGAGCTCTAACTTTCCAGATCCACTATCCTAATCATTCTAAACAAGAATCAACCCTCAAACCACATTTATATTGCATCAAACATGAGATTCGAATCAAAACATAAAAACTGCAAAAGTTTCAGAAGCACGATACAGGCTCAATATTCAATCATTTTCAAAAGTAAAAGGTGCAGTGTGATCAGTGAAGCATGAAGAACATTTCTATAACAAAAAATACAAGTTCTGGAAAATTTGTTCTTGATGATACCTGAGTTTGAGCTTTCTCATTCTGAGTTATCTGGGCCTCTCTTTGGTGCCAATCAACTCCAATGGATCCCCTGAGGATGCTTTGATGCTTGGAATGAATTTATTTGGACTGTTTTTGAAGTTTCAGTTCAGAGGGGGGTGAAATCGTGTTTTTGTTTTAGGGGGTTTCAGGCTTGTGTAAGGGGTGGGAAATGATCTGGAGGATATATGGAGATGATTGGGGAAGTTTGTTTGAAGTTTTGATGGTTGGTTTTTTTAGTTTCGAAGAAATGAAGTTTATTGAGGATTTTGGAAATCTGAGTGTGTGGAATGATTCAAGCTCCAAGATGTTATGAAATGTGATCCTTAGGGCATGTATGTGAAGCCGTGATAGGTCAGAAGAGTTGTTGTGGGCTATGCTGATTGGTATGGTGTGAAATGCAAAAATTAAAGTTTGGTTGTACTTGAGGTATAGGTCATGGCAGGCCTGGGGTGTCTGGCCTCAGATGAGCTCAAGGAGGACCATGGAAGCAGAGTTTATGAGCTGGCACAAGTGGATAGAAAGATTTGCACCATTTTGTAATTTTGAGGAGTTTTGGCCCTTTTGGAATTTCTTGAAGTTCAAGTCATGGAAATGCATAACTCTTGGGCCAATTCTGATATTTTGAAGTTGCTTGATCATGTTATGTCACATTTGAGCATGTTAGAAGTCATTAGAAGCCTTGGCATGTGGATTTGCAAAAAATCCCTCTTTGGCATGAATGTGAAAATTATGTGATTTTTGCCAACTTTGAAGGATCATAACTTGAGTTCCATGATGAATTAGAACATGTTCTTATACTTTTTGAAAAGGGAAAGACCTAATCTACAACTTTCATGACCAAGAATTTTTCATTTGAAGCATTTTTGGATGAGAAAGAGGAGGTTGAAAAACTTTCCCAAAATGGAAAGTTTCCATTACAAGTCATTTCCATTTTTGGCAACTTTGGTTTAGCTCAAATTTATTCTATTTTATGAACTTCCAAGCACTTAAATGATCAAATAAAGATCATAGAACTTCAATTTGATGAAAATAAACCTTTGGTCCCATTGTTGGGGGCCTCAGATGCCCTGATTTTGCTCTGACTTGCTCAAGAAGTTACCCAGTGAACAGATGACTTCCACAATTAATTTCTTCATCAAACTTGGTACATATGATCCTTATAACATCTTAAGAACATTAGAAACAAGAATGGCCCAAAAATTTGGAGTAGAGGCCTCTGAAACCAAAACCCTAATTTTGGTCATTTGTGTAGTGAAAATCCTAGCTATGCTTCCATGCTTTTCCAGTTCTTGTGATTTCTTGACTTTCTTAAAATTTGAGGGACATAATATGATGATTGAACATACATGGACCCTCTTGGAATGCTTTGAGGCCTTTGGAGTGGCTCAGATGGGATCTTGGATTGCTCAAATCACAAACCCTAGATGCAGATGAACTTGAACTATGCAGATGAAGCAAATATGCAATATGAGATGTAATGCTTATGCTAATGCTAAAAATGAAAGATCACAAGCCATGGTGTGAGAAACAGTGAGGGAAAATTTAGGGTGTTTCAGCTGCCCCTATTCAAACATGAGTTAGTTGTGCAGGGTGTAAGCGCCTGGCTTATCAGACAAACAAGATAACTTGTGGTTGAATACCAAAGACAGTCCAAAATTTGCACTTGCTGGATAGAAGAAGAAAAGGGATATAAATTGTAAAAGGTAGTATATCGTGATTATTAGATGAAGGCGATGGAGGAAGACCATCGAGTAGAGGACGACGGTTGGGGATAAAGCGGTAAGTAAAGCAATGATGGGGACGACCGACAAGCTGGGGAAATAAAGAGACCACGACGGGGACGGCCATCGGGTAAAGAAACATGATTCTCTGGTGATTAAAGTAAAGGCAATGATGGGGAAGACCATCAGTTTAAAGAATAAGTGAAATAATAATGAGGGATGGTCATCAAAGGTGAAGGACGATCACCTAGCAGGGGACGACTGCTCTTTATCACGACATAGGACGAATGTCGGATAGAAAGGGTCGACGATGGGGACGGCCATCGGATAAGCATGATGAAGGACGATCATCAAGAGGTGAAGAACGATCACCTAGCAGGGTACGGCTGCTCTCGGGGTTTATCACGACATAGTACGAATGTCAGATAACAAGATCAACGATGGGGATGGCCATCGGATAAAATGATGAGGGACGGTCATCAAAGGGTGAAAGACGATCACCTAGCAGGGGACGACTGCTAAAAATATCACGACATAGGACGAATGCCGGATAGAAAAGGGTTCCAATAATGGAGATTCCGTTGGGGAAAGGATGAGGGACAGTCATCCTAAGGTGAAGGACGATCACCTGGCAGGGGACGGCTGTCGAAAGTATCACGACATAGGACGAATGTCAGATAGGAGAAAGTTGTTTTGTTAGTGACTTGCTGGGGAACGGTAAACACGGACGAGTGTTCACGCTCAAGAAATAAAAGGTATAAGTGTTTGACGCTGTGTATAGATTAAAGATGCGGACGAGCATCCTTAGGACCATGATACGAACGATTATCAATAGAAACAAACGCTGACGCGTGTTCAGAGATGATGATACGGATGAGTACCAACTGGTTAACAAAGAACACGGACGAGTGTCGAATCTGTTGAAGGGTGATATATATATGAGATACGGATGAGTATTAGAGACTTCTGTATAAGTAAGAGTGAGTATTGATTTGCTGGTGAAGTATGAGCAAGACACGGACGAGTGTTCAACTAGTTGGGAAATGCGTGACACAGACGAGTGTCATGTGTGTGTGAGTTATGAACAAATATTTGTATGTAAGAATGAAAAAAGGTGCTCTGGCGACATGTGGGGATAGGATGACACGGACGGGTGTCGAAAAGATTGTGTTATAAACAAGTGTTTTGTTTGCAACAAGTGATTTGGCAACCATGCTGGGGAAAGGTGACACGGACGAGTGTCAAAAGAGTATGTAATGGTATTTGAGAATGCAAAGGAGGTGTTTTGGCTTATATCTGCGGGGAATAATACGACACGGACGAATGTCAAAAATGGTATATATGAACAAGCATTCATGTTGGAGAGTACAAAGGGGTGCTTTGGCTTTTATTTGCAGGGGATGTGAGTTTTTATATTCATTGCTGATGAAATATTGGCGGTATTTGTAGGTGACCGGCTCGAACCTGACTTGTGATCATGCAAATGTTTGATTTTTGCCGTAATGCTCCGTATTAGACAGAATGCTACGCTCTGTGGGGAAAAATGATGTGAATGCTATGATTATGCAAAAGAGAAACCGATCCGGGGTTCGAATCCCACTAAAGAAAAGATCTCTGGCTGATCTGCTTGGAGGGATATCCCAGCTGGGGAAGAGATCATTGGTAGATCTGTTAGGAGATATAACTCTGCTTGGGAAATTAGATCATTGATAGATCTACCCTGTAAGGAGAACTCAGCTGGGGAGAAGGAAGCTTTTGTCACTTTGTTGTGTAAGAGTTTCAGGCATTGCTCTTCTGGGGAGAGGCTGGAAATTATGTGGGGAAATTGGTCGGGGATGCTCCTGTTGAGTAGACTTGTGCTAGGGATGAGGAGGCTCTGACAACTCCGCTGGGGAAAAGCATTTCAGACATCGCTCGAGGAGGAGGTATGTTGGGGAAGTGATGCATGGCATGCCCCGTGCTGCGTATCGAATACCTGTAACCTGTTAAGACAAAGAAATACACAAGTATCCCGAGGTATCCCTTACCGGATTCCGTCATAGGAGTTAGATATTCCTGGCAGTAAGTATATTTCCCGCAAGCATTTATTAAAAATGGCTTATTTGCTTTATATAGGCGTTATATCATGAATATTGAACATTTTGCAAACGAAACAAAAATGTACAAAACGATGTGACTGAAAATTCTGGTTTTATTAATCTAGGTGCCTTGAATCGGCAAATACAGTCAAAGAAACAAATCCCCTGAAATGAGGAGATTGCTATAAATTGAGAAAATAAAAGTGATGGCAATGTTGACGACGCTTTAGTGAGCTCCCTTTGCTATGACTTGTATGACCTTGACGTTCTTCTCATCTTGCTTTCTGAAGAATGTTGATTCTGACTGATGCTTTATCCTTTCGAAGCTTAGCGTGTTGTGAATGATACAAACGAATTCAGAATGCAGTCGTTTGCTTATTCCCTGATTTTGCATGGATCGCCCTTTCGGGTTTTCAATCCACCGGGATACCCATTTTTGCCTGAGCTGTCCAATGCGTCTTTTCAACTCAGCGGGTGTACATTTTTTTTAATTTTCCCTTATTTTTGCCTGAGTCTTTTATTCTGTTTTTGACTCGTCGGGATGCCCTATTCTTGCCTGGACTTACATTATGTTTTTATGTCCAGCGGGTCATTTTATGCGAAGTATTTTTTAATTGCATCTGAATTCATAGGGGATAAGAAATCTTCACCATCCATAGTAGTGAGCATCAGTGCTCCACCAGAGAAAACCTTCTTTACTATGAATGGACCATCGTAATTTGGAGTCCATTTGCCCCTGTGGTCTGTATGAGGAGGAAGGAGTCTTTTCAGCACAAGATCTCCTACTTGGTATTCCCGAAGCCTGACTTTCTGATTGAATGCCTTCTTCATCATTTTCTGATATAACTGCCCATGACAGATTGCAGCTAATCTTTTTTCTTCAATCAGATTCAATTGATTGTACCGAGATCTGACCCATTCTGCTTCATTCAGCTTTACATCCATCAGTACCCGTAAAGAGGGTAGCTCAACTTCAACAGGTAGGACATCCTCCATACCATACACAAGTTGATAAGGTGTTGCCCCAGTAGACGTTCTGATTGAGGTCTGGTACCCATGCAAAGCAAACGGTAGCATTTCATGCCAGTCTTTGTAGGTTACCGCCATCTTCTGTACAATCTTCTTGATGTTTTTGTTAGCTGCCTCAACAGCGCCATTCATCTTTGGCCTGTAAGGAGAAGAGTTGTGATGTTGGATCTTGAAGTCCCGGCACAGTTCTGCCATCATTTTGTTGTTCAAATTGGAACCATTATCAGTAATGATTCGCTCGGGAACTCCATATCGACAGATGATATCTCTTTTCAGAAATTTGGCTACCACTTGTCTAGTGATGTTTGCATACGAAGCTGTTTCGACCCATTTAGTGAAGTAATCAATGGCTACCAGGATGAATCTATGGCCATTCGAAGCAGTTGGTTCAATCTTTCCAATCATGTCAATGCCCCACATGGCAAAGGGCCAAGGTGAAGACATCACATTCAAAGGATTTGGAGGCACATGCACTTTGTCTGCGTAGATCTGGCATTTGTGGCACTTTCTGGCATAGGCACAACAATCTGCATCCATTGTGATCCAGTAGTAACCTGATCTTAATAATTTCATAGCCATTTCATGTCCTCCGGCATGGGTACCGAAAGATCCTTCATGCATCTCGTGCATCAACAAGTCTGCTTCTTTCTTATCAACACATCTGAGCAGAACCATGTCGAAGTTTCGCTTGTATAATGAACCATCAGTATTAAGGAAGAAACTACCGGCCAACCTTCTTAATGTCTTCTTATCATTGGATGATGCCCCAGGTGGGTATGTTTGATCCTCTAAGAAGCTTTTGATGTCATGGAACCAAGGCTTGTCATCTTTAGCAATGTCCACAGAGAAAACGTATGCTGGTCGGTCCAGTCTGGATACCAAAATCCGAGGCACATAATTTGCAGTTTGAACCTTGATCATGGAGGAAATGGTAGCTAAAGCATCTGCGAACTGATTTTCATCTCGAGGGATATACTCCAGTTTAACTGTTGTGAAGAAATTCAATAATCTCCTCGTATAGTCACGGTATGGAATCAGATGCTCTTGGGGAGTGTACCATTTGCCATCGGTCTGATTGATTACCAAAGTTGAATCTCCGAATACAGTTAAGGTCTTGATCCTGAGGTCAATGGCTTCCTCAAGACCCATGATACATGCTTCGTATTCAGCTTCGTTGTTAGTGCAGGCAAAGGTGAGTTTTGCCGAGAAAGGCATATGAACTCCTTTAGGTGTAAAGAGCACTGCACTAACTCCACAACCATTCATATTGACAACCCCATCAAACATCATTGTCCATTCTTCTTCTGGGTCAGGCCCTTCAGTGTAAACAGGCTCTTCCTGATCTTTTGCTTTTAAGAACATGATGTCTTCATCAGGGAAGTCAAATATCATTGGTTGGTAATCATCAATGGGTTGCTCAGCCAGATAGTCAGACAGTACACTGCCTTTGATGACCTTTTGAGATGTGTACTGAATGTCATACTCTGTCAGAATCATTTGCCATCTTGCAACCCTTCCGATAAGTGTTGGCTTCTCAAATATGTACTTGACGGGGTCCATCTTTGAGATCAATAAAGTAGTGTGAGTCAACATATACTGTCTTAGTCGGCGAGCAGCCCACGCTAAAGCACAACAAGTTTTCTCGAGCAGTGAATAACGTTGTTCAGAGTCGGTAAACTTTTTGCTCAGGTAGTATATTGCATACTCTTTTCGACCAAACTCGTCATGCTGGCCCAACACACACCCCATTGATCTTTCTAATAATGTCAGGTAAATTATTAGAGGTCTTCCTTCAACTGGAGGCATAAGAATCAGAGGTTCTTGTAGGTACTCCTTAATCTTGTCAAAAGCCTTCTGACAATCTTCATTCCACCTGACCATTTGTTCTTTTCTTAACAATTTGAACAGGGGCTCACATGTTGCAGTAAGATGAGATATGAACCTTGATATGTAGTTCAATCTACCTAAGAACCCCCGAACTTCCTTTTCAGCCCTAGGTGCAGGCATGTCCTAAATGGCTTTGACTTTTTCAGGGTCAACTTCAATTCCCTTTTCACTTACGATAAATCCCAGCAATTTACCGGAACGTACCCCGAATGTGCATTTGTTGGGGTTTAGCTTCAGCTGATACTTTCTCATACGCTTGAACAACTTCAGCAGATTTACCAGATGATCTTCTTCTGTGGGGGACTTGGAAACCATGTCATCCACGTAGCATTCAATTTCTTTGTGAATCATGTCGTGGAATAATGTTACCATAGCCCGTTGATAAGTCGTACCGGCATTCTTCAGTCTAAAAGGCATTACTTTGTAACAAAATGTGCCCCAAGGTGTGATTAAGGTTGTTTTCTCCATGTCTTCGGGTGACATCCTGATCTGTTTATACCCGGAAAAACCATCCATGAAGGAAAACACCAAGAACTGAGCTGTGTTGTCAACCAATACATCAATGTGAGGTAATGGGAAATCATCCTTTGGTCTAGCTCTGTTCAGATCCCGGTAATCCACACACATACGTACTTTGCCATCCTTCTTAGGCACTGGTACAATGTTAGCAACCCACGGTGGGTAACTAGTTACAACAAGGAAACCAACATCCCACTGTTTTTGTACTTCTTCCTTAATCTTCATGGCCATATCTGGGCGAGTACGGCGTAGCTTCTGTTTCACTGGAGGGCAATCTTCCTTTAATGGCAGCTTGTGCATAACAATATCCGTATCTAGACCTGGCATGTCTTGATAGGACCAAGCGAAGACGTCAACGTATTCTCGAAGCATGTCAATGAGCTATTCTTTTACTGAAGCTTGCAGACCAGCCCCAATCTTCACTTCTTTCAAATCCTCTTTGGTACCAAGATTAACTGTTTCAACCTCCTCTTGATGAGGAGTAATCACTTTATCTTCTTGCCTCAATAACTTGGCTAACTCATCAGGTAACTCATAGTTTTCTTTAACCCCTTTATCAACTTGATTAATTGGATTGTCGAAGTCATACAAGGTCATAGCAGTGCTGCTGTCGGTGCAATCTGGAGGATTACTTCTGCAAGGGTTGAGATTTGTTCGTTTTAGTGATCAATTTTATTCTTGTTTAGAAAAAGTGAAAATGAAGTTATTTATTTTGAAAACATTTCCATTTTATTGTTTTGTACAAAAGTGAAAAATGAAAAGACAGTGAGCGAAAAAAGAGATTTGTTTGCAAAAGATGTTCGATATTCATTGATAATCCATTTGCACAAAATTACAAATATGGCCCTATTACAAAATGAGTCCTGACACCTTGGGTAAGATGCAGGACTTGATGCATGCTAAAAAAAGGCAGGAAATAATAATTACTCTGCAGGAGTAACCCTTATAATTTCCTAGGAAGACCAATTAAGGACTTGGTGCCCCGGGATCCTTGGATGTATCCAGCTCTCCAGGTTGAGGTCGCTTTCCGCCTCGTCTTCCAGGTTGTTAACAACATCTGGGGTGAGCATCCATCCACTAACGAACTTGGGCTCTTTAGAAGCCTCTGATTAATCTTATCGGAATGGTCTGTAACCCAAACCGAATCTGTCCTCCTTCTTCTCCACCGGCAGCAGCTCACCCCAGCCTTGGGCATTACCATCTTCAACAAACTTCTGGGCTTGCTGATAGGAGACAATTGAAGTATCCATCCTATCCTCCTAGGATGCAGCAAATACTTCAGTCGTCGTCTCATTGACGTTCAGGGCCTCGAACCCTTGGCTCATAGTTTCATGGATTTCACCATCCATCTCAATATGTTTGTATGTAGCCAGATGGATTACAAAGATGTCCTCTTCACCACAGATGGTGATAATATGTCCTTCCCACTCATATTTCAATTTCTGGTGAAGGGTCGACGTAACTGCGCCAGCGGCGTGAATCCATGGTCGACCCAACAAACAGCTGTAGGCCGGCTGAATGTCCATCACATAGAAAGTAGTCTGAAAGACCTGCGGACCGATTATCACAGGCAACTCCATTTCTCCAAGGACAGACCTCTTGGAGCCATCAAAAGCCCTGACCATAAGATTGCTTGGTCGGAGAGCTATTCCATCATATTCGAGCTTGACTAGAGCTTTCTTGGGTAAGACATTGAGCGAGGACCCAATGTCTACAAGAACATGAAATAATACAGCTCCTTTGCACTCCAGGGTGATGTGCAAAGCTTTGTTGTGGTGACGTCCTTCTGTTGTCAAATCAGCATCAGTGAAACCTAGCCCATGGCTAGTATTGACATTAGACACCACTGTCTCAAGCTGATTCACTGTGATCTCTTCTGGCACGTAGGCAACATGCAGAACTTTAAGTAGTGCATCCCGATGAGCCTCGGAACACAACAGCAGGGATAATATGGAGATCTTAGAAGGATTCTGGTGGAGCTGATCCACAAATTTGTAGTCGCTTCTTTTAATTATCCTCATAAATTCATCCACATCCTGATCGAAGGATGATTTATGAGTCTCTTTTGATACAAATTCTTCAGGTATCACACTTTTCCCTTTGGCTTTGGCAGCAGCCTCTGCCTCAGTGTTGGTTCTTGGAGCTTGTGACGCAAAGAGGCGTCCGCTTCGGGTGAAGCCTCCGCCTCCCCCGACATTATCCACTTGGGGAGTAGGAACTGAAGAATCTGTAGATGTTTAAGAATTGGCAGAATTTTTGACCAAACAAGAAATGTTAAATTCAGTCCAGAATGTCCTATCAGATGTTGGGACATTATCAAACAGAGTATATGAACTTTTTCAGGATGTCCTACCAGATGTTGGGACATTATGTAAATAACTTAAGTTCAGTTTTTCAGGATGTCCCAACAGATGTTGAGACATCTCAGACCTGCTTCCAGAATTAATTATTGATTAACAGATCAGAGATATTTAAGGAGAATTATCTGGAATTAATTAATGATGGATAAAAACAGAACAAGGCGCATCTGTAGGGAGTTTTATATTGAAGATTCAGATTAAAACAGAAGACCTAATGCACCTAGAATCTAGGAAGTAACAAACCCTAAATTCAAGGTGACAGCTGCTGCACATTAGGGCTGGACCATTCTACAGAAAGCCCAAAATTCAGATACCTATTTAAGCAACAGAAACTCATAGAATTGAGTACGAATTTCAGAAGACCAAATAGGGTGTCTAGTGTTTTTTAATAGCAGGTTATTTTATTGTACCACTTTATGAGCTTTTAAGCAAAAGTGCATTTGTAACTTGATTGAAACTGTGAAGTAAGATCAAGCTGTATTGTTTGAAGGATGTCTTCAATTTCTGTAAACTTGTAAACTTGATCACTGTGTGATTGAGGGGGAGTGAGTAGGGTACTCTTATCTAAGTGTGTCTTAGGTAGAAATTGCATTGGGTAAGTATTAAGTGATAGATTAAACAGGGGGGTTTAAGTCTAGAATTAATATTACTAATAGTGGATTTCCTCCTGGCTTGGTAGCCTCCAGATGTAGGTGTGGTTATACACTGAACTGGGTTAACAAACTTCTGTGTTGTTTACTTTTCTTGCTGTTTAAGTTTTGGTTAAATTTGTCAAATGTCCTATTAAGTGTTGGGACATCTCTTAGGACATCTCATACCTGATCACAGAATTTCAATTGGCATCAGAGCAGGCACCCTGCCTGTTTATACTGGGTGAGATCTAGGGAATACAAATTCTGTAACATGGACAGAGATTTAGGGTCAGTAAATAGACCACCTATATTGGATGGATCTAATTATGACTACTGGAAGCCAAGAATGATTGCATTCTTAAGGTCACTTGACAACAGGGCATGGAGAGCAGTTAATGTTGGATGGGATCATCCTGTCCAAGACACCAAAGATGGATCAAAAGTGCTGAAACCTGAAGAAGAATGGAGTAAGGAGGAAGAAGACTCAGCACTAGGCAACTCAAAAGCCTTAAATGCCTTATTCAATGGCATTGATAGGAACATTTTCAGACTTGTACATCATTGTGAGCTGGCCAAAGATGTATGGGATACTCTCAAAACAACTCATGAGGGAACATCAAAAGTAAAAATGTCAAGACTTCAACTTCTCACCACCAAGTTTGAAAACTTGAGAATGAAGGAAGATGAATCAATTCATGAGTTCTATATGAACATCTTGGATATAGCCAATACTTCTGGAGCCTTGGGAGAAAAGATGACTGATGAAAAGCTTGTAAGAAAGATTCTCAGATCTTTGCCAAAAAGATTTGACATGAAAGTCACTGCAATAGAAGAAGCTCAAGACATATGCTCCATGAAAGTTGAAGAACTCATTGGTTCCCTTCAAACTTTTGAAATGGGAATGAATGACACAAATGTCAAAAAGAACAAAAGCATAGCCTTGGTGTCAAATACAGATGAAGAAGAAGATGATGAATCAGCAAATGATAAAAGCTTATCAGAAAACCTTGCCTTGATTGGAAGACAATTCAAACAGATTCTCAGAGGAATGGAAGGAAAATCCAAACCTAGTGGAAGAAACACAAACTCTGAGAACAGAAGATCTTATGATGATAACAAAAGATTAAAGTATGCTGAAAAGACCAGTCAAGATAAAGGAGTCAAATGCCATGAATGTGAAGGATATGGACACATCAAGTTTGAATGTCCTACCTACTTAAAGAGGCAAAAGAAAGGACTCTCTGTGGCCTGGTCTGATGAAGACTCAGGAGATTCAGAAGAAGAATCAGCTAAGCATATTACTGCTTTAGCTGGACTGTATGAATATGATAGTGATTCCAGTTGTGGAGAACTTACTTATGAAGAACTTGAGCAAGCATTCAAAGATCTATACAAAAGAAGCTCTGAAATATGCAGTGAAGTTATAAAGCTTAAGAAGCAAAATGAGGCATTAGAAGATGACAAAGCAAATGATCAGGAGATCATTGACACCTTAAAAAGTGAAGTAGGCCTTCTCAACTCTAAGTTGGAACATATGTCCAAATCTGTTAGAATGTTGAACAGCAGCTCAAACACACTGGATGTTATTCTCAGCAATAATAAACATTCAGGGGACAAAAGTGGACTGGGATATAATAGAGATGAAGCCAGCTCTAGCAAAACTACTTCAAAAACTACACAGTCAAACAAGATGTCCCAACAGATGCTCCAACATCAGAACACAAAGACAAACATAATGTTCCAACAGATGTCTCAACATTCTGGAAAGAACAAAATGAAGAAGAAGTATCAAAGATGGAGATGCCATCACTGTGGAAGATTTGGACATATCAAACCTCACTGTTATAAGCTACATGGATATCCAAATCAGATGTATCAGCAACCTTCCAAACAGAAAGTAGAAGGTACCAAGAAAGTGCTGCATAGACATCAAAGAAATCAGCAACCTCCTAAGCAGAAGACAGAGGTCATCAAGAAGGTTTGGAGACCAAAAGCTGACTTTCAGACTGATCAAAGCCACATACCCAAGAACCAGATCAACAATCAAGCTTGGAGATCAGCTGAACAACACACAGGGCAGAGGCATCAAAAGAAATCTCAACTCATCTGGTCAAAGAAAAGTACTTCTTACATAGCACATACATCTCTGAGAGTATCAGCTAAAGAAGACTGGTACTTTGACAGTGGATGCTCAAGACACATGACTGGATTGAAGAATTTGTTAGTAAACTTAAAATCACATTCATCCAGGTATGTTACCTTTGGAGATGGAGCTAAAGGAGAAATCAAGGGAGTTGGAACCTTGGATTGTCAAGATGTTCCAAGACTAGATGATGTGCTGCTAGTTAAAGGTTTAACTGCTAACCTGATCAGCATAAGTCAACTATGTGATCAAGGATACAGTGTAAACTTTACCAAATCTGAATGTATAGTGACTAACAAAGAACAAGAGGTTGTCATGAAAGGAGCCAGATCTAAAGACAACTGTTACATGTGGGAATCCCAAAATCTCAGTCTCACTTCAACCTGCTTTCTAGCTAAAGAAGAAGAAGTGAAACTGTGGCATCAAAGACTAGGTCATCTTCATTTCAGAGGCATAAAGAAGATCATATCTATGGATGCTGTAAGAGGTATTCCTAAACTGAAGATTGATGATGGCAAAATATGTGGTGAATGTCAAATAGGCAAGCAAACCAAGATGTCCCATCCAAAGCTCCAACATCTGACAACTTCCAAAGTTTTGGAACTTCTACATATGGATCTTATGGGACCTATGCAGGTTGAAAGTCTTGGTGGTAAGAGGTATGCTCATGTGGTGGTTGATGACTTTTCAAGATATACATGGATAAATTTCATCAAAGAAAAGTCAGATGTATTTGATGTATTCAAAGAATTATGTCAAAGATTACAAAGGGAAAAATCCAGCTGTGTGATCAGAATTAGTAGTGATCATGGAAAGGAATTTGAGAATCAAAAGTTCTTAGATTTCTGCTCTTCAGAAGGAATCAATCATGAATATTCTTCTCCTATCACTCCTCAACAGAATAGGATTGTTGAAAGAAAGAATAGAACTATTCAAGAATCAGCAAGAGCTATGATCCATGCTAAAAAGTTACCTCTGTATTTCTGGGCTGAAGCTATGAACACTGCCTGCTACATCCATAACAGAGTTACCTTGAGAAAAGGAACCCTGTCCACAATATATGAAGTCTGGAAGGGCAGAAAACCCACTGTGAAGTACTTTCATGTGTTTGGAAGTAAATGCTATATTCTGGCAGATAGGGAGCAAAGGAGAAAAATGGATCCTAAAAGTGATGAAGGGATTTTCCTTGGATACTCTATAAACAGCAGAGCATATAGAGTATTTAATTACAGAACAAAGGTTATCATGGAGTCCATAAATGTGATAATTGATGATGCTTCTACAGATGTCCCAGAAGATGTTGGAACATCTGCTGATATCAAGATTGAAGCTGAAGAAAAGAATGATCAATATAACTTCACTCAAAATGATACAAGGTCAGAAGATTCAAGCAAACCTCCCTCCATCAGAATACAGAAGGATCATCCCAAAGATTTGATAATTGGTGATCCCAACAGAGGTGTGAGCACTAGATCAAGAGAAGTGATTTCAGGTTCTTGTTTTGTTTCCAAAATAGAACCTAAAAATATCAAGGAAGCTCTCACTGATGAATACTGGATTTGTGCTATGCAAGAGGAATTAGGTCAATTCACAAGGAATGAAGTGTGGAATCTTGTTCCTAGACCTGATGACATTAATGTGATTAGAACAAAATGGGTGTATAAGAACAAGTCAAATGAACAAGGAGTTGTTACAAAGAACAAAGCTAGACTTGTAGCTCAAGGATACACTCAAATTTAAGGGGTAGACTTTGATGAAACCTTTGCACCAGTAGCAAGGCTTGAATCAATCAGACTGTTGTTGGGGATTGCTTGTATCTTGAAGTTCAAGCTATTTCAAATGGATGTGAAAAGTGCCTTTTTAAATGGCTACCTTAATGAAGAAGTATATGTAGAACAGCCTAAAGGATTTGTTGATCCAAGCTGTCCAAATCATGTATACAAACTCAAGAAGGCACTTTATGGGTTGAAGCAAGCTCCAAGGGCATGGTATGAAAGACTGACCACATTTCTTATCAAGCAAGGATACAGAAAAGGTGGGATTGATAAAACCCTGTTTGTTAAAGATGAAGAAGGAAATGTCATGATTGCACAAATATATGTTGATGACATTGTGTTTGGTGGGATGTCTGACAGGATGGTCAAACATTTTGTCAAGCAGATGGAATCTGAATTTGAAATGAGTCTAGTAGGAGAGTTAACCTATTTTCTTGGCCTGCAAGTAAAGCAAATGGAAGACTCAATGTTCATCTCACAAAGCAAGTACTCCAAGAACATAGTGAAGAAATTTGGAATGGAAAATGCTTCTCATAAAAGAACTCCTGCTCCCACACATTTAAAGCTGACTAAAGATGAAAAGGGTGAGAATGTAGATCAAAGTTTATATAGAAGCATGATTGGAAGCTTGTTATACTTGACTGCTAGCAGACCAGACATTGCCTTTGCAGTAGGAGTTTGTGCAAGATATCAAGCTGATCCAAAAGTCAGTCATCTCAATCAAGTCAAGAGAATCCTTAAATATGTTAATGGTACTTGTGACTATGGCATAATGTACTTTCATGGTTGCAAACCAATTCTCACTGGCTTCTGTGATGCTGATTGGGCAGGAAGTGCTGATGACAGAAAAAGCACTTCAGGAGGATGCTTCTTTCTAGGAAACAATCTGATTTCTTGGTTCAGTAAGAAACAGAATTGTGTATCCTTATCTACAGCTGAAGCTGAGTATATAGCAGCAGGTAGCAGTTGTTCTCAGTTGGTTTGGATGAAGCAGATGCTCACTGAGTACAATGTCCCACAGGATGTCATGACATTGTACTGTGACAACTTAAGTGCAATCAACATATCAAAGAATCCTATTCAACACAGCAGGACTAAGCATATTGATATCAGACATCATTTCATCAGAGATCTTGTAGAAGAAAAGGTGATTTCATTGGAGCATGTAGCTACAAATCTGCAGTTAGCTGATATCTTTACCAAAGCATTGGATGCTACACAATTTGAGAACTTAAGGGGCAAACTTGGAATCTGTTTATGTGATATTTAGCAGTTAATGAGATGTGCCAACATGTCATATGACATTGCATGGCATAAGGTCCAGATGGCAAAACCAGTCTGGACAAGATCCTTGGGAATTCCATCTCTCATCATTTGCACTGTAACGGTTACTTATTTAGTAACTACTTATAAGCAGCCATCAAGATTCTCATCATACTATCACAAGCGAATCACATTAACCAGCAATCCTTCAGAAATCATAAACCCTAAAGCTGCTCATTCATCTTCCTCAACAATGTCTCAAAACCCTAAAACAGCTGAGGAAATTCTCAACAAGGAAGACGTGGTTCATGCCACTCCAATCTCTGTTGTGCCAATGCCATCAACACCATTGGACGAGCTCAGGGGAAGCGCCTCTCACACTAAAAAGGCAAGAACACGAAAGAGAGGTAAAGATCAAATCAGAAGCAAAGCTAAAGGCATTCCCTCTCCTGCTAACATGTCCTCAAAATACTCCAAATATGTTGATGATTCCATCAAGGAGATTGTCAACCAAGTTTTTTCTGAACAAAGAGTGGTGAGAGGGATCTCTGTTCCTTTGAACACCATTCCTGCACCTCAAGAAGAACCAGCTCAAACTGCAGAAGACACTCCTGCAGAACAAGATGTCCCAATGAATGTTGGAACATCTGCAGATGAGAAAGCAAACTCATCTGATGCTGATACTGAACAGACTGAGGACCAGAAAGAGGCCTCAAGTGAAAGTGATAAAGAAGTTTCTGTGGAACAGGATAAAGACTCAAATGAAGATCAAATTTCTGCTGATCAACAAGCTGATGAGGAGACTGCTCAATCCCCTCCAGTAGTCAATCTGGAGCAGGACTCTGATGCAGAAATCATAGCATCTGTCAAACCCAGCATAGCCAAAAGGCTAAGGTCCAGGAAAGGAAAGATGCAAGCTGAACCTGTCATTCCTGAGAAGAAGAAGGCTAGTCCAAAGAAAGGCAAGGCTAAAGCCACCTTTGGTCCAGCAAAACCATGGAGCAAAGTTCAAACCCAGAAGAGAAAAGCTGCAACACCATTAGATTCAGATGTTGGATCAGATGTCCCAACATCTCCTCCCAAGAAGAAACCAGCACCAGCTAGAGCTTCAACTGTTGTTCCAGAAGCTCCCTTGGACAACATATCCTTCCATCATGTCTCCAGTGTCAACAGATGGAAATATGTGTACCAAAGAAGGGTTGCCTTGGAAAGAGAACTAAGCAGCAATGCACTTGAGTGCACAGAACTGATAGACCTCATCTCTGCTGCAGGACTATTCAAAACAGTCTCAGACCTCTCTCCCTGCTATGAACTTCTTGTCAAAGAGTTCATTGTGAATCTTCAGGAGGATTGCTCAAATGGTAAGTCTTCTGAGTTTAGAAAAGTTTTTGTTAGAGGTAAATGTGTACAGTTTTCTCCTCAAATCATCAATGAGTATCTAGGAAGAGAAACAGATGGACCCAATGAACTAGGTAAGACAGATAATCAAGTCTGTAAAGTGATCACTGCAAACCAGGTCAAGGCATGGCCTGTGAAGGGTAAGCTTTCAGTGAGCATGCTTACCAGAAAGTATGCCATGCTGAACAGGATTGGAACTGCTAATTGGGTGCCTACCAACCACACTTCCTCAATCTCAACTGGTCTAGCCAGATTTATATATGCTGTGGGAACTCAAACCAAGATGGACTATGGAGCTTTCATCTTTGATCAAACCATGAAGCATGCCAGCTCTTCTGCAACAAAGCTACCAATAGCTTTTCCTTCATTGCTATGTGGTATAATATTAAGCCAATATCCTGGGATTTTAACTGAGAAGGACACAGTCTGCAAGAGAGAGAGCCCCCTGGTTTTTCACTACAAATTATTCCTCAGTCACCATGCTGCAGATGTTGAAGCTCCTTCTGGGACATCTGCTGGTCCCTCAACTGCTAAGAATCCCATATCCAAGAAGACTTTAATTGCTGAACTCAAAAGCACCTGCAAAGAGCTTGAAGCTAGAAAGCAGAAGCTTGAGGAAATCATTCAAAGGTTGGAGAATGAAGAAGACCAGAAAGCAAACTCTGATGAAGACAGTGATGCTGATGAAGAAACAGAAGCTGATGAAGAAACAGAAGTTGAAGAAGCTACTGAGAGTGATGAATCTGAGTGATCATTGTATGTGAGGCAAATGTAATGACAGCAATGTAATGACAGTAATAGTGTCTTTGGCCCCTAATTTTGTGTCTACCAAGGGGGAGAACAACAACAACAACATATGTACTACTGTTTAATTAAAATGAAAAATCTGTTTGTTTCTGCTTGAACTGAATCAGTGTGTTTTGATGAATATTTCTGTTGCAACAAAACTGGACACATATATGTTTGAGGGGGAGTAATCTCAAATAAGAATCAACAGAAAAGTAATGCTATACTCTGATAAAAAGAACTTCTGCTGCACTCTGATAACCAGAAAAGATGTTAGCCAAAAATTAGCCAAAGGGGGAGTTTGTAGATGTTTAAGAATTGGCAGAATTTTTGACCAAACAAGAAATGTTAAATTCAGTCCAGAATGTCCTATCAGATGTTGGGACATTATCAAACAGAGTATATGAACTTTTTCAGGATGTCCTACCAGATGTTGGGACATTATGTAAATAACTTAAGTTCAGTTTTTCAGGATGTCCCAACAGATGTTGAGACATCTCAGACCTGCTTCCAGAATTAATTATTGATTAACAGATCAGAGATATTTAAGGAGAATTATCTGGAATTAATTAATGATGGATAAAAACAGAACAAGGCGCATCTGTAGGGAGTTTTATATTGAAGATTCAGATTAAAACAGAAGACCTAATGCACCTAGAATCTAGGAAGTAACAAACCCTAAATTCAAGGTGACAGTTGCTGCACATTAGGGCTGGACCATTCTACAGAAAGCCCAAAATTCAGATACCTATTTAAGCAACAGAAACTCATAGAATTGAGTACGAATTTCAGAAGACCAAATAGGGTGTCTAGTGTTTTTTAATAGCAGGTTATTTTATTGTACCACTTTATGAGCTTTTAAGCAAAAGTGCATTTGTAACTTGATTGAAACTGTGAAGTAAGATCAAGCTGTATTGTTTGAAGGATGTCTTCAATTTCTGTAAACTTGTAAACTTGATCACTGTGTGATTGAGGGGGAGTGAGTAGGGTACTCTTATCTAAGTGTGTCTTAGGTAGAAATTGCATTGGGTAAGTATTAAGTGATAGATTAAACAGGGTGGTTTAAGTCTAGAATTAATATTACTAATAGTGGATTTCCTCCTGGCTTGGTAGCCTCCAGATGTAGGTGTGGTTATACACTGAACTGGGTTAACAAACTTCTGTGTTGTTTACTTTTCTTGCTGTTTAAGTTTTGGTTAAATTTGTCAAATGTCCTATTAAGTGTTGGGACATCTCTTAGGACATCTCATACCTGATCACAGAATTTCAGAATCAAGAAGGACTTTTTCTCCATTGCAGTAAAGGTCAGCACCATAATGCCATGGTAAATCATTGTCTTTATCATATGGAACTGGCCCTGGAACCGTGATGGTGACTGGGCTTACTGCAACAGAGGTTGAAACTGTTATGGTCTGGGGATCATAGAAAATGGTGACGGGACTTCTTGTGGATGTTGGTGGTGATGAACTAAAACTTGATTGTTGTTGAAACTGTTGCTGAGATTGTAGTTTGTGATTGTTGTTGACAGGGACCGTTGCAGGGTCATAATAAATAGTAACTGTGGAGACGTCGTTGTTGGTGATTGCTGAAGTTGTATAAGCAGGTGCAAATGAGCTGTTGTTTGTTGAAGTGATGGAAGAAGTGGTTGCTGATTTTGTAGACGAGTCTGTGGAAATAATTGTTGTTGCAGTTGTAGGAGGATCATTTGTTGTTGAAAAGGGAGTTACTGGTGTTGTAGAAGTTGTTGTGGTTATTTGCAGAATGCCTTCTTTGATCAAGCCATTAATGCCATTCCTCAAGCTTGCACACCCATTCTTGGAAACCTCGCAAGATTCACAATAGGCCTCACAACCTGGAAACACTTGACATTTCAAAAGTTGGGCTTTAACCTCTGCCAGAGGTGTCTGAATATTTGCAATATCTTCAAGCAAACTCAAGGGTGAGCCTTCCTCTATAGCATTAATCCTTGGCCCACTGTGGCTTGGCATAGGATTTTTCATGACATTAGGAGGTGGTGCAAAGTTCAGGGCCTTTGAATCTACCAGATCCTGGACCTTCATATGCAGGGCTCTGCATTTTTCCGTGGAATGACCAAGTGCGTTAGAATGAAAAGCACACCTAGCGTTGACATCGTATTTCTCAGAAGGTTCTGAGGATCAGGTGGAGCCAATGTCCTCAACTCAACAAGATTGAGCTTTAGGAGTTGTGGCAGCAATGTGGCATACGACATTGGAATAGGGTCAATCACCCAGTTGATCTGAGATGGCCGCTGTTGAAAAGGGAGTTGTTGTTGATTGTTGTTATTGTTGTTGTAAGATCTCTGTTGTGGAAACTGTGGCTGTTGAGCAAAGTGATGTGGTTGTTGAGTATACTTAGGAGGTGGAGTAGGAATAATGACGGCAGCAACTGATATGGGCAGATATTGGGGTCTCCCTCTTCCCATGTGTACAAAATTTGTTTCACCAGATCTTCGGGGCCCAGCAAATGGCTTCCTTTCACTACTTGAACTGACACCGTTGTCGGAAATCTTTCCCATTTTCAGTAAGCTTTCAATTCTTTCCCCAGATATCACCACGTCTGCAAAGATGGTAGAAGAAAATGCAACCAATCTATCAATATAGGTACCTTGGAGAGTATTCATGAACATATCTGCCATCTCCCTCTCTAACATCGGGGGTTGAACAGCAACAACTAGTTGCCTCCACCTTTGGGCATACTCTCTAAAGCTTTCACGGGAAGACTGTGACATTCCCATCAGAAGGGTTCTATTTGGAACCATGTCCAGATTATATTGATACTGACGGATGAAAGCTTCAGCCAAGTCTTTCCAATTTCTCACTGTGGCTCTGGTCAAGTGGGAGTACCATTCTCAGGATGCCCCTATCAAGCTGTCCTCGAAGTAAAACATCCACAGTTTCTCATCCATGGTGTAAGCTTTCAATCTCCCCAGGAAAGACTGAAGATGGGTGCGTGGGCAGGATGTGCCATTGTATCTTTCAAAACAAGGGGGTTTGAACTTGTGAGGATTCTCACCCCTTCCACCAATCCCATGTCCATGACATCAAAACCTAGAGAGCTATGGGATTCAAGATACCTTAGCTTCTCTGCAATTTCATCCAATCGACGGTCGTAAACTTCGTCTCCAGCCATGACTACAGTAAACTGCTCTTCTTAAGGGTCTTCCTTCAAAACCCTTCCTCCAGTAGTGTTACCTTGGGTGTTTCTTATGGCATTGATCTCTGGATTCAGATAAGGTCCAAACTCCGGTGGATCAGTACGTGGTTGTACGTGATCATTGTTACTGGTACCTCCTGTACCTGGATGGTGTTCCTCAGGAGTTTGTCGCTCAACCAACTCCCTCATCCTTTCCTGGCTTTGAGCTATACCAGTCATCACGGTCATAAATTGATTCATTTGATTTCTCATCTCAACCCTTTCATTGGCCATCTGGGCCCTCACTTCAGTCAAGTCTTGTTGAACTTGGTCCATTTGTATTCCCGGAAGGTTGTTTCTCGTCGGGTACCGGTGTATTCTGTTGACAGGGAACACTCTTCTGCGAGAAATGTTTCCTGAAATCACAACAAAGTGAGAAACAACAACGAAACAAAGACCTACAAAACTAAGAAAATATTAGTATGCAATGCAGGATGCCTATTTGTCTTCCAAGGGTATCCGGTTTGGTTCTTTGGTTTTGACCTTTTCAGACCTCGAGGAAATGCTGATGTTGAAGAGAAACTGAACCCACAAAATAATACAAACCATATATATTACAAAAAGTGAATATACATAGTTTGATTACAATAGAATCCCCGTGGTGGGTCAAAATACAACAATAACAGAAATACAAACAAAATGAAGTACAACCAAAAAGAGTCAAACATCTAATCCAAAGTCATCTTCCCTGACTTCCTTCAGAAGAGCCTCAGTCACTGGACCTACTGGGTGCTCTGTGATAGTTCAGATGAGGAGGTTCCTGGTGGGAATGGCACTGGTCAACTTCTTGTGCTTATCCTGATCCTTTGACCTCTTTAACCCCGCCCGGAGTTTCAACTCAGAGATCTCCTTCTGTGCTGCTATCAAAGTTGCCTGATTCTTCTTCTCACTGGCCTCCAGTTGCTCTATCTTAGCTTGATTTCTTTTATCTTCCTGTGCACGAGCCTCAGTGATCCTGATCCACCTAGCCTGGCTCTCTTCTAAGTAATGCTCTGCTCTAGCCTTCTGAGTCTTTGCTTCCTTGCAAGCATTCTTCAGTACTAACTCCCCTGCTCTAGCCTTCCTGATGTAGTCATCCGTCTTCTCAATCTTGGTCAAGTGCTCAATCTGGAGCTTTTCTAACCTTTCTTTATCCAGATGGCTGTCATTCCTCTCCCAGAGGGTCTTCTTCAAGGCTTCAGAGATCTGAGTATTCCTTTCCTTCAGTTTCTCAAACTCCTCTAAGCTGACAGTAGCTGCAGGCTGCACTGCTGATGGTCTAGGTGTATCTTCTAAAGTGAATGGCATCCGGGTGATCTGTGCTCTGGTACAAGACCAATCAAGATACTGTGCTGAAACAATGTTGTTACATTTGCCAAGGATGTTTATCCCCTTAGTCTGAATGTTGTCCCAGGCCCAGGTTTCCTGTCTGACAATAGCAGAGTTGTGTTGGATGTCACAATAGAGGGTTTCAGTCAAATCTTGCCCTCTTGGGGGATGAACCAAAGCATACCCTAATTGCCTCTTAAAAAGCAAGGGGTTGTAATTGATGCAACCTTTTACTCCAATCAAAGGCACATTAGGATATTGCCCACAGCTAGTAATGATGTCTTTGCCCTTGGTGCTCTGAGTGCACCATCTGATGTCTTCTGATGTAAGGGCAATCAATATTTTAGCCCAATTCTTTGGCTGATGAGGGTTCAGGAAAGTGTCTAATTTTGGCAAATGTCTTAGCAGCCAAGAGTAGTAGAGGGGAGCACAACATCTGACCAATCTTCCTCTTTGCTTCTCATTCCTCTGGTGCATTAAATAATAGAAGTCTCCAAGCAAGGTAGAAACTGGGTTCCTCAATAAGAACAGGTGAATAGCATTCTTGCTTACAAACTTTGGCTCGTCTGTAAACAAGATAACTACATATATGCTGAGGGCTAGAAGTGCACACACAACATCCCACTTTCCTGCTGCAGCATGCAGGGTGGCCTGAAAAATCAAGAAGTCTAAGTGAAGGCCTGGGATTCCAGCCTTGGTGGTCATGCTTTGATCAATGAGGGTAGGCTCCAAGTGCAAGGCCTTAACTATCTCTTCATTCTTGGGAGCAACCATATCAGGGTTGAAAGGAATCCCTCTCCTGATGGGCACACCTAACAACATGGAAAATTCTTCTAGCAAAGGTCCCAACTGGAAATCAGGGAATGTAAAACATCTGAGAGGAGGGTCATAAAACTGCAAGCAAGTGTGAATCATGCTCCTCTGGGATGCATCCAGGTCCATGATCATGTCCTATATGCCTCCATAATGTTCCCTAAATAATGGGACATGATCAGGAGTGATGAGAGACTGGATCTGTCTGATGCCTGTTAGGGTGGGCTCAAAGAAGTGGTATGTGATGTTGCTCTTCCTGGAAGTGTCCATGCTGGAAATGGATGCTGGTGAAGAAAACTGAGGGTAACTTCTAATGAAGGTCACTGAAAAAGATGTTGAAGATGAGTCTCTAATGAATACAGTCGATGGAGAGAACTGGGAAGAATCTCTGGTGGAAATGCTGGTGAAGATAACTGAGGAAGTCTGAGCAGCAGAACAGGTCAAAACCAAACCAAAGATAAGAAGGTGGATACCCTACAAAACAAATAGGCAAATGTTAGATGATGCAAAATGATGTATGCAGAATGATATGCAAAGGGTTTGTGATCAAGTGTTGGATCTGTTATCTGCCTTGATAGGGTCCATGTGTGTTCATAAGTTCGGATGGAGGCTTTGAAAACCAGTAATCAGGTGGGGGACTCAAATAAATAGTCATAAATCCAGGGTTTCACAAGAACTGTCCAAAGTGATGCATTCTTAAATCAAAACTGGTAACAGGATATGATGAGGCCAAGGGTTCCTGCAAACCTGTAAACATCCCAACCCCCTCACATGTATTGTTCTAGAACAAGGATCCTCAGACTTGGATCAGTTATGAGAAGTGTAAACACTTCTAACCCGAAGGTACAATGTTTACAATAACCATAAAAGATCCTCCTCTAATTCACCTCAGATGCTGAAGGTCATAAAAGGTCATCCAGACTTAGCAGGCTTCCTAGATAGCCCTAGTACTACAGGAAATTCGTAGCACAGAGTTCTCAAGAAGAAACCCATGTTTGAACCGTGTTTCATATTCCCGCACCAGACCGAAATGGAATGGGAAAGAATATGAAGCCACTTTATCCTATGTGTCACTTAGGTCCCCGGTATGGAACCTTAATCACTCAAAAATCCCTCCCACCAAGGAAACAGCAGATCCATCACAAATGATAATGACAATATGAAATGCATAAAACTGTAAATGAAAGCAATAAATAGAGCTGTACAGAAAGCAATAAATAAAGCAATAAATAACAAGCACAAGTAGCACATAACACCCCAGTAAACACCAATCAAACAAGCGCTAGGAGGAACCCACAAAAAGAGCCAGAAGCCCTGGTTGCAAAATATTCCCCAGCAGAGTCGCCAAGCTGTCGCTCCCGGAGATTTGCATCTCGGTACAAGCGCGAACGGTCGATGAAATGAGAAAAGAAGGGTGAAGTGAATAGAGTCGCCAACTAGGCATTTTTATCCCGGAGGAAAGGTAATGCTGAATAAATCTGGAAAGAGATGGATAAGACGGTTGCGAACCAGAGAAACTGAGAAAGGGGGTTGGTTACAACCTGGGAAGGTATTAGCACCCAGATTGTCCGTCGTACTCGACGGGACCCACGCTTGAAAGATTGTGTTTAAAAGGGTCAGGTGTGTGCTATCTGTGTGCAAAGGCTGGAAAAGAATATACAGGTGTCAGTGCAAAAGGTAGTGAAATGCTCAAGAACTGAGGCTTCGAAAAGAATGCTGAAAGAGGGGGAAGACACAGACTTTTGTTCGATAACTATTAAGTTATGCCTACGTATCCTCGCGTGCAATGAGGAAATCAGAACACCGTAGTTCGACTCAAAGAGACTGAAAGATGAATTTATTGTGAACTGCTTGCTTGTCTATGCTCAAGTGTATGACTCGTCTGGCTCGAGTGCTAACTGTCTTGCATTAGAAGGAAGAAGCAAGTTCCCGTTTGTGAATGAAGATGATGAGAAAAGAATCCCGGAGGAGACGATTATTGTTTGTTTTTGGTGTTTTCAGTTTTGTTATTATTTTTGATGTTTTGCATAAGTTAATGAGCTTAAGCCTAAATCAAAGGCTTGTAAACTCATTATATCCTCCCTGATTAGGGATAATGAGAATACTCAAGTATGAGATAAACATCTCAACTTAATTACCATGATGATGTAGGATTAAGATCATTAACCTACTTGTGATTAATTAGATGTTTTTGGGTTTTTGTTTAGTGTTAAGTAATGAGTTTAAGCCATAATCAAGGATTAGTGAACTCATTACACTATCCTAATAGAAGGATAATAGATGAAGACACTTAAGCTGAGGAAGATACCTCAACTTAATCCTTGATTAGGGATTAAAGTCATTAGATGACAAGCCTTTATTGAATGGATTTTAATTAAGGGATGAGATTAAGAAGTGGATTTTAAGTTTGTAAGACAACTTGAGGAGGACTTGTCCATTAAACACTAGGGTTAGTCCTTCTTAACCATAAAGGAAGAATTAGAACCCTAATGTAAGGCCCAAGTTACAAGTTAATGTCTTAGTGATTATTAGATGGATTGATTAAGAGGTTTAAACAAATTAAGGGTTTAACACTTAGGATTAAAGTTATACACTCCATCCTAAGAGAAGGATGCAGGCATAACCCTAATTCCAAAGTCCTAAAACCTTAAAGGTTTAGTCTCTAATTATGAAGATGAGAAGAGAGACTCAAAGAAGACTCAAAGGAAAAAGTCTAAGGGAAACTATCAATCCTAGAAGTTATCATGCTTAGGCATCTTATGGTTTTGTGAGGCTTAAGAAAAGAAGTCTTCAAGGAAGCCACCAAGGAAGAAGCAGATGAAAGGAAGATGAGAAAGAAGAACAAGTTGCTTACTTCATTGAAGAAGATAAGTGACTTGAAGAAAGAAAGAAAGGGAAATACAAGTGAGAAAGCCCACTCAAAGACAATCAAGAAATGCAGCAAGAATGCAATATGAGAGGATGAGAAGAGGTGATAGGTGAAGGCAAATACACCTCCCAAATAACTTACCATTAACCTGAAAAGTTAGCACAAGATGCATAAGGAAAGAAATGAAGTGAAATGATGCATATGCAAGGGTAAATGCCAAAACCAGAAGCATGTACATGATGCAGATGATGCTATGACATGATGCAAAGGCATACAAGATGCATATGTATGATCATACAAGAGAATGAATGCAAATGAAGCATGTAAACACATGGATGTTTATGAAATGAAATGGATGAAAAGCAAAGAAAATGTATGAATAAATGATCAAGAAATGTTCAAGCAATGTCTTAAGATGTCTAAGATGGCATACAAATGCTTAGAATGGCATGGCAAGTTCACATGTTCATGCAATGCAATGTAAGATGTAAGTGAAGATGCAAAATTAGGGTTACATGAAAGGATGAGATGCAAATGGCAAAGACAGAAGCAAATGACATTATAAAAAATTGAAAATGCACTCAAAGGACCCCTAAACCTATACTAAGTTACCATCCAAAGGGGGGGGGGGTCAGAAGCTAAACCTAGAAGAAGTTATGAATTTCCTAAGTTTCTAGGGTTTTTTGAGTGATCTTCAAGGTAAAAAGCCAAACAAATTGAAAATGCAAGATAAATTCATGCCAAAAATATCCTAGATACTACATGATATTTGTAAAACAATGCAAAAAGAACCAACTTCAAACCCTTCATAATTAGGCAGAAAAGATTTTTCAAAGGTTAGGGTTTAAAATGTGATTTTATGAACCCTAAATTCAAAGAAAATTGTCAAATGATGATCAAAACCAAAAAGAAATTTGTATGAGGGGTTTGAAAATGTTTCTAAATGTGTTAAGATGCAACATGATTTTTTTGGTGATTTTTAGAAACTTAAATGCTATTTTAATTAATTAATTTCCATTAATTAATTAAAATAAACATTTAAATATTTTAAAAATACTTTTTTATGCAAAAAATAAAATAAAAATCATTTTCTGATTAAGAAAAATATTTGAAACAAAAATAAAAAAGAAAATATTTTTGGGATTTTTCTAAGTATTTTAAATAAAATGTGCAAGAAAATGCAATTAAAATGAAATAAAAATCAAATAAAATGAAAGTATGCTGATCCAGTGGTCCAGATTCAAACTGGAGAGAGAGGGAATTGACTGCGCGCGCTATCCAACGGCTGGCATTCAAACTGGGTTAATTACTTAATTAATTTAATTAATTGAAAATTAGGGTTAACTGAAGTGATATGGACCCTTAAAAAACGCGCTAAGCAAGATCCAATGGCTCAAATTCAAACTGACCCCCTAAACCCTAATTAGTGCCCTAATGACTTTCAGGTGACCGGAGCAAGCTCCGGTCATCTTCTCCGGCAAGACCAAAATCCCAACTTTTTCCCTAGGCCAAATTAGGAGCTCTAACTTTCCAGATCCACTCTCCTAATCATTCTAAACAAGAATCAACCCTCAAACCACATTTATATTGCATCAAACATGAGATTCGAATCAAAACATAAAAACTGCAAAAGTTTCAGAAGCACGATACATGCTCAATATTCAATCATTTTCAAAAGTAAAAGGTGCAGTGTGATCAGTGAAGCATGAAGAACATTTCTATAACAAAAAATACAAGTTCTGGAAAATTTGTTCTTGATGATACCTGAGCTTGAGCTTTCTCAATCTGAGCTATCTGGGCCTCTCCTTGGTGCCAATCAACTCCAATGGATCCCCTGAGGATGCTTTGATGCTTGAAATGAATTTATTTGGACTGTTTTTGAAGTTTCAGTTCAGAGGGGGGTGAAATCGTGTTTTTGTTTTAGGGGGTTTCAGGCTTGTGTAAGGGGTGGGAAATGATCTGGAGGATATATGGAGATGATTGGGGAAGTTTGTTTGAAGTTTTGATGGTTGGTTTTTTGAGTTTCAAAGAAATGAAGTTTCTTGAGGATTTTGGCAATCTGAGTGTGTGGAATGATTCAAGCTCCAAGATGTTATGAAATGTGATCCTTAGGGCATGTATGTGAAGCTGTGATAGGTCAGAAGAGTTGTTGTGGGCTATGCTGATTGGTATGGTGTGAAATGCAAAAAGTCAAGTTTGGTTGTACTTGAGGTATGGGTCATGGCAGGCCTGGTTGCAAGGGGTGTCTGGCGTCAACTGAGTTCAAGGAGGACCATTGAAGCATATTTTATGAGCTGGCACAAGTGGATAGAAAGATTTGCACCATTTTGCAATTTTGAGGAGTTTTGGCCCTTTTGGAATTTCTTGAAGTTCAAGTCATGGAAATGCATAATTCTTGGGCCAATTCTGATATTTTGAAGTTGCTTGATCATGTTATGTCACATTTGAGCATGTTAGAAGTCATTAGAAGCCTTTGCAAGTGGATTTGCAAAAAATCCCTCTTTGGCATGAATGTGAAAATTATGTGATTTTTGCCAACTTAGAAGGATCATAACATGAGTTCCATGATGAATTAGAACATGTTCTTGTACTTTTTGAAAATGGAAAGACCTAATCTACAACTTTCATGACCAAGAATTTTTCATTTGAAACATTTTTGGATGAGAAAGAGGAGGTTGAAAAACTTTCCCAAAATGGAAAGTTTCCATTACAAGTCATTTCCATTTTTGGCAACTTTGGTTTAACTCAAATTTATTCAATTTTATGAACTTACAAGCACTTCAATGATCAAATAAAGATCATAGAACTTCAATTTGATGAAAATAAACCTTTGGTCCCATTGTTGGGGGCTTCAGATGCCCTGATTTTGCTCTAACTTGCTCAAGAAGTTACCCAGTGAACAGATGACTTCCACAATGAATTTCTTTATCAAACTTGGTACATATGATCCTTATAACATCTTAAGAACATTAGAAACAATAATGGCCCAAAAATTTTTAGTTGAGGCATCTGAAACCAAAACCCTAATTTTGGTCATTTGTGAAGTGAAAACCCTAGCTCTACTTCCATGCTTTTCCAGTTCTTGTGATTTCTTTACTTTCTTGAACTTTGAGGGACATAATATGATGATTGAACATACATGGACCCTCTTGGAATGCTTTGAGGCCTTTGGAGTGGCTCAGATGGGATCTTGGATTGCTCAGATCACAAACCTTAGATGCAGATGAACTTGAACTATGCAGATGAAGCAAATATGCAATATAAGATGTAATGCTTATGCTAATGATAAAAACGAAAGATCACAAGCCATGGTGTGAGAAACAGTGAGGGCAAATTTGGGGTGTTTACACATACTCATGTAGCATTCCCTTACAAAATGTTACACTCTTGGAAATAATCAAGCATCCTTCGTCTTTAATCTTCTTGACCAGATACTCCAACGCAACCTTGGAGACTTCTTGTTAAGCATCTCTTAAATGGAAGAAAGTAGTTAGCAAAGTCAAAACCAATCCATCTGCCAACACACTGTATCTAAATTGAGGTGCATGACTTGCTCCCTCGTTACGCGATCGGTACTCCGGCATTGCAATCTTTGCCCTCAGAGTAAACCGTATCAATAAATTCTTATAACTTGGAGTAGGAATGAACTGAGGAGGGAGTTTATGTTCATCTGAGAGTGAAGTTAGAATTTACTATAGATATGGAATAAGAAAGATGATTTATGAGTTTATAGAAAATGGACTTTAGAATTTGGTTTGGATATCAAATTTGAATATGGTAATGTGGATGAAAGTCGGAGGTCCAGAAAAAAGGATGTTATTAATAACTAGATTCATTGTTAAAAGAAATTAAATTCAATTAACAACAAAACTAGTAATTAATAATGGAATCTCAACCAATAAAAATGTGAAAATCCAATGGTAATGCCAAAGTCCTTGGAGGCATCTTTGAACAAAGACTGAACTCCAGATTGAAGTGATGAATAACTTGCATGAATCACTAGCAAGCCAACTGTGTGCGAATGGGTTTCCAACCCCGGAGATGATGTTTGCCAAAGAGAGAAATCACTGTGTTGCACAACTCTACTTCTCAAAGCATCTGATCCAAGTAACAAGCCTCTGACAATGAATGTGTGATATGTTTTGTGACCTAATGAGAAATGCGGATGAATGCGAGGCATAAAGCCAGTTAGCGGTAATAAATAAGAGGGCAAATTTTTGGGTGTTACAGCTTCCCCTATTCAACCATTGTAGACCTAATTGGGTGATAGCAGCTACTTTCAGACGATTGAGCTATGCAGGGATTGAATACCAGAAACAACCAGAAAATTTGCACTCTGTGGAAGAAGAAAATTTGCTTGGATATAATTCTGATGGGAAAAGTAGCAAACGGGGATGCCTTTTGAGTGATGCTAGAAGACTACTAGCTTGCCACGCTGTAGGTGGACTTTCAAAGTCTGCAATAGTGCCTTAACGATGTCTTGTCTTTTGGATGGAGTCGAAAGACTAACGACTTGCCACACTGCAGGTGGACTTTCACCAATTTATGGTCGGACTTCGGATACTTTGCCATCCTGAGGACGGACTTTCGCCAATCTGCGGTTGGACTTCAAGAGTATTTTGCCACCTTGAGGACGGACTTTCGCCAATCTGCGGTTGGACATTTAAGAGTATTTTTCCATCCCGAGGACGGACATTCGCCAATCTGCGGTTGGACTTTTAAGAGTATTTTTCCACGCTGCGTGTGGACTTTCGTCAATATGCGGTTGTACTTTTGATACTTTGCCACACTGCGGGTGGACTTTTGCTCACTACGGGAGACTTTTCCCACACTACGGGGGGCTTCTGCAACACTATAGGGGACTTTTGCTCACTACGGGAGACTTTTGCTCACTACCGGAGAATTCTGCTCATTACGGGAGACTTTTGCACACTACGGGAGACTTCTGTTCACTACAGGAGACTTATGCTAACTATGAGAGACTTTTGATACTTTGCCACATGGCGGGTGGTGTAACACCCCCTTTCTATACCCCCAATTAAGCAATTAAAATCACTTAGGCACATATTAAAAATTCCATCAGAGTAATGTTTGAAACAAGGTATAAAAGGAGCAATGCCACATTATACTTGAAAATTTAAAACATACAACACCTGCTCATTAAGATATGCAACAAACAAGATAACTTGCAAACATAGAGGATTTCATCCTTACATCCGTATTCATTTAATTCAAATAACAGCGGAAACCACATAACAATTTCAAACTTATATACTTATCATAAATATATCCACAAGTTTGAATCACCAAAATAATTCCACGTTTACATAAAACATCTATCATCAAAATACATATACAAATTCATTCACAAAAAGGCATCAAGCCGACCCTAGCTACCTGGTGCTACATATCAGAGTCGACTGACCAAAAGATGAAGACGAGCTTCACAAAAATAACATCTAGCAACCTATTCTGCAATGCCTCATAGAGCATCATAAAACAATAGAAGGGTGAGAAACATTCTCATAATAACATTGCATATAATTATATATTCTTAACATATAAAATGCATATAAAACATATTCTCACCATAAATCATCTCTCATCACCTATACACACCGCAACGTGTACATACACAATTCAAGCCTATTCATCATGCATCAATTCACTAATTCACATAAACTTATATTATTTATGGTTATTCCTCAATTTTATTCATTCCGCATAAACATACGTCTAGCTATGTTTAATCCCTCATATACATTACAAATGTATAAATCATATACATATACATATATCAAACATGCATATATACAGACAAGTATGTTTCATCACACATACTATCATCTCCATAATACTCCAAATAAACATATGCACATTCATGTTTATTTCTGCATATCATAATTAAAATGATAAAATGCAACTCATAGAGACCGACACACGACTCTATGCAGATGCAATGCGGTACCGACTCAACATTTCAGCAAGTTCACTGAGGAAACAAATGGAATCATCGCTTGTTACCTAAAGTAACTTCCCGCCGGGCACACAATGTTCCCCATTGCTCACACCCCACATGGGCACACAATGTTTATGGATTGCTCACACCCTACACGGGCACATAACCTGATCGCTCACACCCCACATGGGCACACGATCAATATGAATAAATCACCCATCACTCACACCCCACATTGGCACACGATGTTTCTGCATTGCTCACACCCCACATGGGCACACAATCCGATCGCTCACACCCCACATGGGCACACGATCAATGTGAATAAATCACCCATCGCTCAAACCCCACACGGGCATACGATGTTTCTGGATTGCTCACCCCCTACACGGGCACACAATCCTATCGCTCACACCCCACATGGGCACACGATCGCGTTGTAGTCATCTCTCACACTCCACACGAGCACACGATGCTACAACGGATTCACAAGGAATCCCACAACACAAGAATGCATACGTTATGCTTTACATGCAAAATGACATACAACATTCTTGAAAATGCATACATTATTCACACATAATTATGCACTCAACTCATTCAATTAACATTCATTTGCATACAATTCAAGCAATGTATTCATTTTCCAAACGGTCACAACATCACATCAAACCCACAATTCCATAATTAACTCATTTACGTTTTATCGAAAAAGTCGGGTGAAAGTCGGCTAAAAATTACATTTCTTAGCATCATTAGTTTCTACACGTTTCTAGCTTCGATTCGATATGAGGAACACTAAAAACGGATAACCGAAACTAAAGCTACGGATTAAAAACACAATATTCTCAAAAACCTACAGGCTCGCTGAGCGCCCTCTTGCTCGCCGAGCGAGAAAATCCCTAGAACTTTCGCTGAGCGAGGGATAGCTTGCTGAGCGACTACGTATAATTTCTCAGCTGCGAACAGACCTACCAAAACCTTCTTAATCTCCATAATACTTCCATAAACATGATCTAAAGCATATATCTAACATCATACTTCGATTACAACGATTTCTAACCAATTAATCCATCATTTCTCACATTTTCACTAACACCCTAACTATTCATCTTCTCTAAACTTTCCAAAATCAAAACCCAAACAACCAAACACATACATATATCTAAAGCATATATCTAACATCATTCTTCTCTTTTTCTTTGGGTATTCTCTTTTCTTTCTCTTTTCCTAACTTATATTCTTTTCTCTCTATTTCTATTCTTACTAGATATATTCTTACTAACTATTATTTCTATTTCTTTCCCACCAAATATTATTTCTCTCACAAATTCTATTCTACTAATTTCTAATCTTAATAAAAATTGTGAAAAGTCTAAAATACCCTCTTATCCAATTTTACCCGAAAATTCACAAAATGGTAAAATCACATATCACACCATCATATTACTTTAATTCATCAACATATCAGATCATCATGATAATTTAACAAATAAAATAATTATCATTCAAATAAAATAAAAGACTCCACAAAATGAGAATTATCGAATTGGGGCGTTATAACTTTCCCCCACTTTAGAAATTTTCGTCCTCGAAAATATTACCTGATTCAAACAACTCCAGATACGACTCGTGCATCCTACTCTCCAATTCCCAAGTCATATTGCCTTTCGCAGCGCCTCCCCACACTACCTTCACCAGCGCAATATCCTTGCCTCTTAGTTTCTTGATTTCACGATCCAAAATCCTAACCGGCAAATCCTCCATCGTAAGGTTATCTCTTACTTCAACCTCGTCCATAGGAATAACATGTGACGGATCCGGAACATACTTCCGAAGTTGCGAAATATGGAACACATCATGCAAATTCGAAAGATTCGGAGGCAACGCCACACGACAAGCCACAACACCAACTCGTGTAGTAATCTGATACGGCCCAATAAAATGAGAAGTCAACTTCTTTTATTTCAAAGTATGACCCACACCCGTAACTGGTGTAACTCTCAAAAACACATAGTCGCCTTCCTGAAACTCAAGATCCTTCCTTCTCTTGTCATGATAACTCTTTTTCCTACTTTGAGAAGCTCTCATCTTCTCCCGAATAAACTTTACTTTTTCCGTCGTTTGTTGTACCATCTCCGGTCCAACTACCGTTCTTTCCCCGGTTTCATGCCAACACAAAGGTGTTCGACATATCCGTCCATATAAAGCCTCAAATGGTGCCATACCAATACTTGAATGAAAACTGTTATTGTAGGTGAACTCAATCAACGCTAAATAACTATCCCAAACACCACCTTGCTCTAGCACACAAGCACGCAACAAATCTTCCAACGATTGAATTATCCTCTCGGTTTGACCGTCCGTTTGCGGATGGTAAGCCGAACTCAATCTCAGCTTAGAACCCAAAGCCTTTTGCAAGCTTTCCCAAAACCTCGATGTAAATCTAGAATCTCTATCCGATACAATACTCTTAGGAACTCAATGCAACTTCACAATCACAGAAACATAAATATCGGCTAGCTTCTCCAAAGAATAACTAATATCAATCAGAATAAAGTGAGAAGATTTAGTAAGCCTATCCACAATCATCCAAATAGCATTATGACCTCTTTGCGTATTCGGAAAACCCGTAGAAAAATCCATCGATATACTATCTCATTTCCATTCCGGAATATCTAACGGTTGCATCAAACCACTAGGCTTCTGATGTTCCACCTTAAACTTCTGACAAGTCAAACACGCATACACAAAACGAGCTACATCTCTCTTCAATCCGGACCACCAAAAGATCTTCAAATATTGATACATCGTATTCGCTCCCGGATGAATACTTAAATTACTTCAGTGTCCCTCTTCCAATATCATCTTTTTCAACTCCTCATCATAGGGAATACAAATACGACCACGGAATCTCAAAACTCCAAAATTATCAACCTTGAAATCCTCATTCTCATTCATCATCAAATCGACAAATTTCAAATCCAACCTTTGCTTGTCACAAACGGTTGCAAGAAAATCATTCGTAACATGTAGCATACCAAGTCTCACACTTCTCGGCATCATCTCGCAAACCAAACTCAAGTCTCTAAAATTCTCCAAAAGTTCCCATTCTTTTATCATCAATGCGGACATATGTAACATCTTACGACTTAAAGCATTGGCAACCACATTCGCCTTACCCGGATGGTAATTCAAACCAAAATAATAATCCTTCAAAAGTTCTAACCATCTCCTTTGTCTCATGTTCAATTCCTTTTGATCGAATAAATACTTTAAACTTTTGTGATCACTAAAAACTTCAAACCTTGCACCATAAAGATAATGCCTCCAAATTTTTAAAGCAAAAACCACGGTCGCTAATTCCAAATCATGCGTAGGATAATTCTTTTCATGCACCCTCAATTGTCTTGAAGCATAAGCTACAACTTTTCCATCTTGTATCAAAACACCACCTAACCCAAACAATGAAGCATCACAAAACACCACAAATGGTTCCGTCGGATTCGGTAAAATCAAGATCGGAGCCGTTGTCAACCTTCGCTTAAGTTCCATAAAACTCTCTTCACAATGAATATCCCAAATAAAAGCCTTTCCCTTACAAGTCAACTGCATTAACGGAAGTGCCAACTTTGAAAATCCTTCGATAAACCACCAATAATAACCCGCCAAGCCTAAAAAGCTTCGAATCTCCGTAACTGATCTAGGAACTTCCCATTGCATTATCGCATCAATCTTGGATGGATCAACACTAATACCACCATCGAAAATAACATGCCCAAGAAAACTTACATTTGACAACCAAAACTCGCACTTTGACAACTTAGTATACAATTGCTTCTCTTTCAAAATCTGTAACACAATCTTTAAATGCTCTTCATGTTCTTCTTGAGACTTAGAGTAAATCAAAATGTCGTCGATGAACACAACCACAAAACGATCCAACTGTTCATGAAAAATACGATTCATGTATTCCATAAACACACCCGGCGCATTAGAAACTCCGAGTGGCATCACAGAATACTCGTAATGACCATACCGTGTCCTAAAAGCCATCTTTTGAATATCATGTTCTTTCACACGAATCTAGTGATATCCTGATCTCAAATCAATCTTACTAAAAACACGTGCACCAACCAATTGGTCCATCAAATCATCAATCCTCGGAAGCAGATACTTGTTCTTAATTGTCACCTTGTTCAACTGTCGATAATCAATACATAACCGCATACTTCCATCCTTCTTCTTTACCGATAATACCGGCGCACCCCAAGGAGAAACACCCGGCCTAACAAACCTCTTATCCAACAAGTCATTCAACTGCTTCTTCAATTCTACCAACTCTGAAGCTGACATACGATATGGTGCCATCGAAATTGGTCTAGTACCCAGAACCAGATCAATAGAAAACTCAACTTCTCTTTCCGGTGGTACATCCTTAATATCGTCCAGAAACACTTCTGGAAAATCACACACCACTGGAAACCTACTTATTTCCATTTCGCTCTCCACTGACAGCGATGCAAACAAGCCAAACAATTGAGCTTCGTCCACTAAAAGTTTCTTCAACTCTTTCGTGGATAGGAAACTCTCTTCTTCATCACCATCCAAAGAAGGAAACCTTACTAACTTATGATAACAATCTATATGAACTCGATTAAATTGCAACCAGTTCATACCCAAGATCACGTCCAAACCCTCCAATGGAAAACAAACTAAATACATAACAAAATCCTTACCATACATGGTCAAAGAACAACTTACACACACCAAAGAAGTAGTTACCGACCCTGAAGCAGGAGTCTCAATAAACATCTCACCACCCCAAGAAGACATAAACAAATTCAAACGCTTAGCGCACTCAAGAAAAATGAACTAATGAGTCGCTCCCGTATCAATAATAGTAACTAAAGGCGTACTATTAATAAAGCATGTACCTTTAATCAAACGGTCCGCACTAGTAGTATCCTTCCCTGATAATGCAAACACCTTTCCGCTCGCCTGAGCTTGCTTCGGCTTAGTACACTTAGTACTAATGTGACCTACTTCTCCACAATTGAAGCATTTCACAACATTCCTCCTACACTCGGTAGTCGCATGTCCAAGACCTCCACAGTTTGAACATTTCACAATATTCTTCCCACACTCAAAATACTTATGGCCCAAATCGTCACACTTGTAACACTTAACGGGACCAGAACTCCCTCCACTAGATCTCCTATCAAAGTTTCCCATATGCTTACCCTTATCAGCGGGTGTCACATAAGGTCCACTTCTAGCCTGTTACTTCCCTTTCCTCTCATTCACACTCTTGTAATGTGTAGAACGAGCTTTGCCATCTTCTTCAAAAATTCTACAACATCCAGTCAAATCTGAAAATCTCCTAATCCTCTGATATCCCACAACTTGCTTAATCTCAGGACACAAACCATTCTCATACTTAATGCACTTAGAAAACTCAGCAGTAGCAGCAACATAATGAGGATGAAACTGAACTAACTCCACAAACTTAGTAGTATAGTCAACCACTGACATACTACCTTACTTCAGCTCAAGGAATTCCATCTCCTTCTTTTCCTTCACACTCTCAAGGTAGTACTTCCCTAAGAATTCAGCACGAAAAACTTCCCAAGTTATCTCTTCATCCTCCTCCTCTAAAGCTTGACTTCTACCGACCCACCAATCATCGACTTCTTCCTTCAGCATGTGAGAACCAAGCCTCACCTTACTCTCTTCAGCACAATCCATGACTCTAAAGATTCTCTCAATCTCCTTCAACCAATTCTGAGCACCATCGGGATCAAATCTTCCTTTGAAGACCGACGGTTGATTCTTCCTGAACTCATCATTAGCACTCACATTCGGTGCTCCCTGCACCGCCCTAGCCATTGCTTCCAAAGCAGCAACCATTGCATTGTCATTTCTACCAACCATATTCTGATCATTCCCAAAGATAACAAAAATATTAAACAAAAGTTCAATCATAACAACAACAAGACAAACACAGCTGACTCGAACACTGGCTCTGGTACCACTTAATGTAACACCCCCTTTCTATACCCCCAATTAAGCAATTAAAATCACTTAGGCACATATTAAAAATTCCATCAGAGTAATTTTTGAAACAAGGTATAAAAGGAGCAATGCCACATTATACTTGAAAAAATTTAAAACATATAACACCTGCTCATTAAGATATGCAACAAACGGGATAACTTGCAAACACAAAGGATTTCATCCTTACACCCGTATTCATTTAATTCAAATAACAGCGGAAACAACATAACAATTTCAAACTTATATACTTATCATAAATATATCCACAAGTTTGAATCACCAAAATAATGCCACGCTTACATAAAACATCTATCATCAAAATACATATACAAATTCATTCACAAAAAGACATCAAGCCGACCCTAGCTACCTGGTGCTACATATCAGAGTCGACTGACCAAAAGATGAAGACGAGCTTCACAAAAATAACATCTAGCAACCTATTCTGCAATGCCTCATAGAGCATCATAAAACAACAAAAGGGTGAGAAACATTATCATAATAACATTGCATATAATTATATATTCTTAACATATAAAATGCATATAAAACATATTCTCACCACAAATCATCTCTCATCACCTATACACACCGCAACGTGTACATACACAATTCAAGCCTATTCATCATGCATCAATTCACTAATTCACATAAACTTATATTATTTATGGTTATTCCTCAATTTTATTCATTCCGCATAAACATACGTCTAGCTATGTTTAATCCCTCATATACATTACAAATGTATAAATCATATACATATACATATATCAAACATGCATATATACAGACAAGTATGTTTCATCACACATACTATCATCTCCATAATACTCCAAATAAACATATGCACATTCATGTTTATTTCTGCATATCATAATTAAAATGATAAAATGCAACTCATAGAGACCGACACACGACTCTATGCAGATGCAATGCGGTACCGACTCAACATTTCAGCAAGTTCACTTAGGAACCAAATGGAATCATCGCTTGTTACCTAAAGTAACTTCCCGCCGGGCACACGATGTTCCCCATTGCTCACACCCCACATGGGCACACAATGTTTATGGATTGCTCACACCCCACATGGGCACACAACCCGATCGCTCACACCCCACATGGGCACACGATCAATGTGAATAAATCACCCATCGCTCACACCCCACACGAGCACACGATGTTTCTGGATTGCTCACACCCCACACGGGCACACAATCTGATCGCTCACACCCCACATGGGCACACGATCAATGTGAATAAATCACCCATCGCTCACAACCCACACGGGCACACGATGTTTCTAGATTGCTCACCCCCTACACGGGCACACAATCCGATCGCTCACACCCCACATGGGCACACGATCGTGTTGTAGTCATCGCTCACACTCCACACGAGCACACGATGCTACAACGGATTCAGAAGGAATCCCACAGCACAAGAATGCATACATTATGCTTTACATGCAAAATGACACACAACATTCTTGAAAATGCATACATTATTCACACATAATTATGAACTCAACTCATTCAATTAACACACATTTGCATACAATTCAAGCAATTTATTCATTTGCCAAACGGCCACAACATCACATCAAACCCACAATTCCATAATTAACTCATTTACGTTTTATCGGAAAAGTCGGGTGAAAGTCGGCTAAAAATTACATTTCTTAGCATCATTAGTTTCTACACGTTTCTAGCTTTGATTCAATATGAGGAACACTAAAAATGGATAACCTAAACTAAAGCTACGGATTAAAAACACAATATTCTCAAAAACCTACAGGCTCGCTGAGCACCCTCTTGCTCGCTGAGCGAGAAAATTCCTGGAACTTTCGCTGAGCGAGGGATAGCTTGCTGAGCGACTACTGCGATTTCCAGAATTTCTCAGTTGCGAACAGACCTACCAAAACGTTCTCAATCTCTACAATACTTCCATAAACATGATCTAAAGCATATATCTAACATCATACTTTGATTACAATGATTTCTAACCGATTAATCCATCATTTCTCACATTTTCACTATAACCCTAACTATTCATCTTCTCTAAACTTTCCAAAATCAAAACCCAAACAACCAAACACATACATAATCATACACAATATCAAGATAACAATGTTTATCACCCTTACCCGATTGTTTCGTCTACACGGAGCAATCTTGATCAAAACCTAGCTTTTCCTTTATTCTGTCCTTCTTCTCCTTTTCTTCCTCTTCTCTTTTTCTTTCTATTCTCTTTTCTTTCTCTTTTCCTAACTTATATTCTTTTCTCTCTATTTCTATTCTTACTAGCTATATTCTTACTAACTATTCTTTCTATTTCTTTCCCACCAAATATTATTTCTCTCATAAATTCTATTCTACTAATTTCTAATCTTAATAAAAATTGTGAAAAGTCTAAAATACCCTCTTATCCAATTTTACCAGAAAATTCACAAAATGGTAAAATCACATATCACACCATCATATCACATTAATTCATCAAAATCATATCATCATGATAATTTCGCAAATAAAACAATTATCATTCAAATAAAATAAAAGACTCCACAAAATGGGAATTATCGAATCAGGGCGTTTAAGGTGGACTTTCGAAATTTGCCACGCTGCGGGTGGACTTCTGCTCACTACGGGAGACTTTTTCCCACTGCGGGGGACTTTAGAAATTTTCCACGCTGCGGGTGGACTTCGGCCTGGTTTCGGCTGGACTTTAGAAATTTGCCATCCATTGGATGGACTTTGGCCAGTCTGCGGTTGGACTTTGCAAGATATCAAACTCGGATTATGTTGGGTATGCATATGTTGAATTGCATGGCATGATGCCCCATGACACTGGGGATGCTAGGTTTTGAACATGTCAATGAAATGACACAAGTGCAAAGGGGGTTCCTGATGCGGAAATAACAAGTCCCTGTTGATTCATCTTAGAATGCAATGATCGCGGATTCGATCTCGAGAAGCCCTGCGGGGATACATCTCTGTTGGAGAAGAGCGTGAATAATTCATTTTTCCCAAATTATCACCTTTTCCAAAAATAAATTGGACTTTAGATTTGAGGAACCTCCTTGGGGATACCACAACTACTGGGGATTGAATCTCACCCATAAGACTGCTCGGGGATCTGCAACTTTTCGATTTAGCTGAGGAAAGGTCTTGTCAAGGCTCTGCTAAGGAGAATTCTCTTGTCTACCTTACTTTTCCAAACCTCTGTGGGGAAGGAAATCATTCATCTGGTTGTCGGGAATACGTGAACTCTTGTAATAAATACTTCACTGTGGAAAGACAACTATCTATTTGGGGGTTAACAATCTGTATTGCTCTGCTGGAGCAAGGAAATCTTTCGAGATTTATTGGGGAAGAGAAATATTTGTCTGAGATCTACTGGGAGAATAGGAGTTACCTTAGATTTGTTGAGGAAACATGATCAAGGAAACCCGCTGAAGAAAAGTTTGGCGACTTTACTGGGGATAACTTCCATCCGTCTGCTGGGGATAACAAAACCGACACGTCATGCTGAGGAGGAAATACTTCAATTAGTCTCGTGCTAGGGATCCTTTGCTTTTGCCCCAGAGTTGTATCTCAAGAGGATTTTACAAAAGACCTAGTGTCTTTAAACTCTTAGGCAACGTAGCGATTGTATGAATCGGCGTAATAACCTTGCTGAGGAGGTAACCATTGTCAATGCAGATGAGCTTGGAGTTGTTGGAAGCGCTGAATGAGATAATTGGCTTGACGAGCGACCACTAGATGAGTAATGGACTAAATCAGTAAGAGTTATGACACGAGGGTGACATAGAAACCCTTTAAGAGTATAAGTGTCATGGTACTCTGAACTCTAGATAGATGCTTTCGATTGTCTGTCTTCGGGAAAGAATGAATTCTCGGGCTATTGAGGTGGCCTGCCCCAGTACGAGTATTTGAATAGTTTTGCACTTGACTGACTAATCCTTGCTCTTGGAGAGATTTGAATCTTGAGGTGATTGCCCCAATTTGGCTAAATTTTGAAGAGATTGCTCGACGTAATTGCCCCGAATTGGCTAGATCTTACCATGAATGGTTGGGAAATTCCTTACTCAATGGAGCTTTCTCGGAAAAGTGCACCTCGACGTGACTGTCTTTCCGAAGTTTTAGACTTCTTAACTTGGCAAGCTTAAGCTTCTGGACTGAATTTTCGCATGTGAACTTTTTATGATGCCAAACAAATGTATGCATGTAGAAAATGTTTATTCCGAGAATGATTATTCTAATGCAACACACATGTTAATCTTGAAGTCTTTATTGAAAAGGTGTCGCAAACCTTTGTGAGCGAATCACTAGTTAGGATACAACATTATTTTTGAATGAAAGTTTGCACTTGCAATACCATCAAGGATCTTTTAGCATAACTCATAGGAGTCAGGAACACAGTCTCGTGGTAGTACGCTCTCAAAATAACCCTGTTTCAGTTAGGACTTTTGAGGGTTGTATCATGGCCTAGTTCACGACTATAGAAACAAAGTATACAGGTTCGAAGTTTATTTGTGTCCACCCATTCTTCGTGATGTTCTCCATGTTAGACGCTGTGGCGAGTGATCTAGAGGGGGGGTGAATGGATCACCTCCTTGTTATCAAGGATTTAAAAAGTTTTTCAGAGTTTTCAAAGTATTATGGAAGCAAAGGTCCCGAATAGAATAAGCGTCTATTCTGAACCGGCCACTAGAAGACCAGACAAGCGATAACGTGCTGGATTTTATGATTGCTATGATAAAGAATAAAACACACGATATGAAAACAGTTGAATGCACCTATCACTAAATCAATTTCCAATGAATCGAAAAACAAATTAAAACGAAAGTAAAGATAGAGAGGAGAAACAATACGCCGAGATTTGGTAAGGAAGTTCCCCACGGTCGTCCTCGCGTGTGGGTACGTCTCCCTCTCAATTTCAAATCGAAATTGAGAATTCTTATATCAAAGTTGCTGAATCCGTTGATTACAAGGTTCGAATACAAAATCCAGAATTCTAAACTCCTAGAATTTCCTATTGTATCAACCTCCACTCGATTTGAGCCCAATCGAGATTTCCCGCAAGTTATACAATCAATCCACCGGTTCCACGACTCTCGCTGCGGCTGAATCTGACTTGTACAATGTGACTCACAAAACCCTCAAGAACACGCCCGTTCTTGAAGGAAAACCCAGCTGGTTTTTCCCTTGAAACCTTCTATCAATCTTCAACTCAGCTGGATCTACGATCGTACCACTGAACGTTGTCTCGAAAGTCTTCAATTCACAGGACAGCAAACACTCTTGTTGATGTTCTTGAATAAGATCTTTGAGAAGATGATGAAGATGCCTTGATTCTAGGTTTCAAGCTAGCTCAACAATGAAGTTCCAACACTCCAAAAACCCTATCTTGATGTGTTATTCAATGTTCAATCACTACAAAATTCGTCTCACCAATTTCTGTAATCTGTGATCTGTTTCTAAAATGAAAAACAAACACATATATATATTGCAGAATCTGTTAGGCAAATAACAGAAGAATGAATCGATTCAAGCTTGGATGAATCGATTCATACTGATTGAATTTTAGAAAAACAGAATTAGTTAAACTGCATGAATCGATACATCAAAGGATGAATCGATTCATTTTGCGAAAACCAGAATCCACACAACAGCATGAATCGATTCAATCCATAATGAATCGATTAATTATGCGAAAACCAGAATCCACACAACAGCATGAATCGATTCAAGCCATAATGAATCGATTCATTATGCGTATTTTTCAACAAATCCATAAACAATGAAGACCAAGAGAACCAAAGTGATAAAAGCATATGTCTTAACATAAAACAAACATAAAACACTTTAAAATTCATAATCGATCAAAAACCAAGGGTGCTCACAAACTCCCCCTTTTTGATGATGACAAATTTTGAAGTGTGAGAGAGAACTCCCCCTGAGTTTGTGCTCATCATTGTCTTGTCATACGTGCCTTTTTCTCCCCCTTTGTCAACAGCAAGAAAGGGTTATAGATGATGGGCGGAAAATAGCAAAACTAAGATACAATGGCAAAAGTCACTCACAAAGAATGAAATAGAAAGCGCAAACAATTGAAACAAAAGCAAATGACATAAACAAGCAGTGAAATTGTCAAGAAAAGTTACGAATTACAAAGCCAAACCAAAACAAATTGTTCAAACATGAATTACAAAAGAAACTTAAGCAACACACAAATATGAAATGCAAAATGAAATGCTTCAATGAGGGATATGGCCACCACACGACTCCGCATCATCACGGTCAGGGTCACAGAAGCTTGGAAGAGGCAGTGGGGGAGGCATTTCATCTGGATTCTGCCCCATGAACGCATAACGCCGAAAACGCCTCTGGACTTCGGTACTTTGAAACCTTTCCATAATGCCCGGGTGCGAACGACAGTCATCCATAAAGCCTGACATCTCATTATAAAACACTTGATGCCACTTAACTAGCTCCGTATGCCAGGAATATTGATTATGGTACATGCGAGTATGTTCGTCGTTCCACTCACGATGCTCCTTATGCCATTCAGATTGCTGGACATGCCAAGCATGAGCTTCCTCATGCCGGGCATTGTTTGCCACTTCCAATTGTGCAAACATATCGGTGAGATAAGCTGGAGCAGCAGTGGAGGAAGTCGGTGCAGCCGTCGAGGGAGCAGGATCATAATTAGTGGGAGACCACCTTTGTGGTATCCACTCACCCCATCCGGTGTTTGCAGGTGCATCGGGAGCAGGAATTTCAGCTTCTTCCATATCTTCATCTCTGATTTCTTCCACATATATGTGTTCAGCCGGGTTATCAAAGTTGTAAATGCGAGTACGTGTACTGCGTTCAAAGAAGTAGTAACAGCGACGCTCGATGTCCCATCGATACCCCATATGAGAAAATGTAGCATTGTTGAATTCCTGCCCACTTGAGACTGGTATAAGAGGCACAGGAGGAAAAGTAACTTTCCAAAACTTTAGAATCCTCATGATTTGAGAAGCATAGGCAAGAGTTATGTTCTTGGAGCTGTTTCGTGTAAGGAAGATGCGCTTGACAAAGTAATTTGCCCAATTTAAGGGAATCTTGTTCTGCAAAATATAAAGCAAATGGATATCCGGCTTGTCCAAACGAGAATGACCACCAGACCTTGGACGCAATATGTGCGAAAGAATCTAATGCAGGATTCGTGGTACACTTTTGATCATCCCTGAAGTTAGTGGCTCATCATCAGCAAGTGGTCTATCCAACTTAGAAATGGATGCACAGAATACCTTCAAATTAAACTGAGTTTCGAAATTCTGGTCATGCCACATCTGCAAATCGTCCAACTCAGATGGCATACCGAACACAGTGGCCCAGTCAGCAGCTTCAAAACTATATGTTCTTGTGCCAATCAAATATTTAAACATATATCCTCTTGCAGTTCTCACACCAGCATAGAAAGCACGAATAAAATCCTCATGGTACTCATCTTTAACATATAAAAAGAAGCCAAGATTTTGTGCATCAACCAAGGCAGCAACTTCTTCTAATCCTAGAGTATGAGCATCACTAGGATCAAACATATGAGGTTTCATTACTAACCTTGATTTGAAGGAAGTTTCAAATTCTTCAATGACAGCCGGATGAAGGATAGCAGCCCCGGATGGAGGGATTTCAGGAATTGGAGGAGCTTGAGAAGAAGACCCAATCGGTTCCTTTCCTTTTCTCTTGCTTCTTTCTCTTGGGATCATGACTCTTGGAGGCATTGTGAAGTTTTTAGGGTTTGAGAGAAGAAGAGGGGTTTTTAGGTTTATGATGCAAATGATGTAACTGATGTAAATGAGATAATGAGAGACATAATGGAGATAATGGGGTTTTGAAACAATTACAAATGTAATGGATGATGCTGATGTGTCGATTCATTAAAGAAAAACTGAAATTTCGTCAGTATGAATCGATTCATTAATGTATGTATCGATTCATTATGCGAAAATATTTAAAAAGCAACTACTATGAATCGATCCAAGAGAGTATGTATCAATACATACTGTAACTGTCTTTAAAAAAATTGACAAAATTAATTCATGAATCGATTCAAGCTAGCTGGGATCGATTCATATTGCGAATTTTTGATTTTGTAAATGAGAATGAATCGATCCAAGTGAGTATGAATCAATACATACTGTAACTGAATTTTAAAAAATCTGCAAAATTAAATCATGAATCGATTCATGAATGTTGGGATCGATTCATATTGCGAAATTTTGAATATTTCAGTGATTTTTCAAGAATTGACACACTTATGCAGAAGCAAAACACTCATTATGCATTTAAATGAAATACAACAAGGTATGCAAGCTTAAGAATAACAAAAATCAAAGTTCAAATACTCATATGAACAGAAGTTCATGTAAACAAATGATCATTAATCAAAACATACATTGATCATACAATATTATCAAGGAGAGGAGAGGAAACGATATTACCTCCATCGTAGTATTCTCATAAGGCACTATTGAAGGCTACAATCAAAACTTAGCAAATATGATGAGATAAATGGAAGTATTATCAATCAAGCTTAAGACAACAAAGCGGAGAGATCAATAATTCCCAACTCACGACGAATGTTGAAAAACGGTTCAGTTGCCAAAGGTTTAGTGAAAATGTCAGCAAGCTGATTTTTAGTATCAACATGCTCAAAAATGACATCGCCTTTTTCAACATGATCGTGAAGAAAGTGATGTCGAATCTCAATATGTTTGGTGCGCGAGTGTAAAACAGGATTCTTAGAAAGGTTAATGGCACTAGTGTTGTCACACTTAATTGGAATATGTTTCAGTTCAATATCAAAGTCTTGTAGTTGTTGTCTTAGCCACAGAATTTGAGCACAACAGCTACCGGCTGCGACATACTCAGCTTCTGCAGTAGACAAAGCTACGGATACTTGCTTTTTACTATGCCAACTTATCAAAGAATTTGAAAACAGATGACAAGTGCCACTAGTGCTTTTCCTATCTGATTTGCAGCCAGCAAAATCAGAATCAGAATAACCTACTAAGCTACAATCACTTCCTTTGGAATACCAAAGCCCATATTTAGGTGTTCCATTGAGATACCTAAATATACGCTTGACTGATTTTAGATGAGATTCCTTAGGATTTGATTGATATCTTGCACACATACACACACTAAACATGATGTCTGGTCTAGACACAGTAAGATACAAAAGATATCCGATCATACCTCTATACCTCTTGACATCAACACACTTACCATGTTCATCTTTATCCATGTTTCCATTGGTAGGCATAGGAGTGTCAATAGATTTAGAATCATTCATTCCAAACCGTTTGAGCAGCTCTCTACAGTATTTTGTTTGACATACTGTTGTACCTACATCAAGTTGCTTTATTTGGAGGCCTAAGAAGTAATTCAACTCCCCCATGAGACTCATCTCAAACTCACCCTGCATAACATTAGAAAATTCCTCGACCAAGTGTGTGTTAGTTGAACCAAATATGATATCGTCTACATAAACTTGAACTAAAAGAATGTGTTTTCCTTTGTGTTTAATGAAGAGTGTATTATCCACTTTACCTCTAGAATATCCATGATCAAGTAAAAATTTACTAAGTCTTTCATACCACACACGAGGTGCTTGCTTAAGACCATATAAAGCACGTTTTAACTTGTAGACATGATCTAGATATTCAGGATTTTCAAAACCAGGAGGTTGTGAAACATATACCTCTTCATTTATAACACCATTTTAAGAACGCACTCTTTACGTCCATCTGGTAAAGCTTAAAATTCATGGAACACGCATAGGCAAGCAAAAGACATATAGCTTCAAGGCGAGCAACAGGAGCATAAGTCTCCTCATAATCTATGCCCTCCTCTTGGTTATACCCCTGTGCTACCAAGCGTGCCTTATTTCTAGTTATCACCCCGCTTTCATCTAGTTTATTCCTAAAAACCCATTTAGTGCCTATGATGTGATGATCTCGCGGACGCGGGACAAGTTCCCAAACGTCATTTCTTTTAAATTGATTTAGCTCTTCTTGCATGGCCATTAGCCAAAATTCATCAACCAAGGCCTCTTTGGCGTTTTTAGGTTCCACTTGTGATACAAAAGCGAAGTGAGAACAAAAATTACTTATCTTAGAACGAGTCAAGACTCCCTTTGAAATGTCTCCCAATATATTGTCTATGGGATGGTCTTTAGAGGATTTCCAAGCTACTGGAAGATCCTTTACTTCAGATGTTCCTTCCTCTTTATCTTTTTCAATACATGTATCTTCCTCCTTCTCAATAGCAACCGCTTCGGATTGATCAATTTCCGAACCATCTTCTTTGAGTATGTCTTGTGTAGATACACCTGCATCATTAAAAGAGATACCTTTTCCGACAATTTTTGGGTAAGACTCATCAAAAGAAACATGGACAGATTCTTCGACAGAAAGTAAACGCCTATTATAAACTCTATATGCTTTGCTTGATTGAGAGTAACCAAGAAAAATCCCTTCATTAGCTTTGGCATCAAACTTCCCAAGGTTTTCCTTACCGTTATTCAAGACAAAACATTTACAACCGAACACATGAAGATGAGACAAGTTGGGCTTTCTACCTTTTAGGATTTCATAAGGAGTTTTATTCAAAATAGGACGAATTAGAATCCTATTGAGAACATAACAAGCCGTACTTATTGCATCGGCCCAAAAGTATTTTGGTAAGCCACCCTCATTGAGCATTGTTCTTGCCAATTCCTCTAAAACTCAATTTTTGCGTTCCACAACACCGTTTTGTTGTGGAGTTCGAGGAGATGAAAAGTTATGCTCAATGCCATACTTGTCACAAAATTTATCAAAGAGGTGGTTTTGAAATTCACCTCCATGATCGCTTCGGATTGTAACTATTTTAGAATTCATTTTATTTTGGGACAGCTTTGCAAAACTTTTGAAAGCAGAAAAAGTTTCATCTTTGCTATGAAGAAATATAGTCCAAGTAAATCTAGAGTAGTCATCTACTATTACGAAACCTTAATAGTTTCCACCTAAGCTCTTTGTCCTAGATGGTCCAAAGAGATCCATATGGAGAAGCTCAAGGGGTCTTGAAGTTGAAATTATATTTTTAGATTTAAAAGAGACCCTTGTTTGTTTTCCCATTTGGCAAGCATCACATAGGTGGTCTTTTGAAAACTTTATTTTTGGAAGTCCTATCACTAGATCCTTGGATATAACCTTGTTAAGCAAATCGAAATTAACATGCGCTAAGCGTCTATGCCATAGCCATGAATCATCATTTAAGGCAACTAGACATTTAGTGCTTGTTAAGGATACACTCAAAAGATCAAGCATATATATATATTGTTTACTCTAACACCCTTAAACACAACATTTTGTTCGGTATGTTCAATTTTGCAACATGTTTTTGTGAAAGACACTTTATAACCTTTGTCGCATAGTTGACTTATACTTAACAAATTGTGTTTAAGTCCCTCTACAAGATGTACATCAGAAATAGTAGTGGTAGAGGGATTACCTACACTACCTTTACCAAGTATTGCTCCTTTGTTATTGTCTCCATAAGTAACATACCCCTTTTTCTTTGCTTTGAAGTCAATAAAAAGCGATATGTCACCCGTCATGTGCCTTGAACATCCACTGTCCAGAAACCATCTTCCTTCCATGGATGCAAGACACTCACCCTACAATATCAAAAGAGAGAAGTAGGTACCCAATTTTTATTGGGTCCAAGTGGGTAAGTAATAACATGGTTGCCTTTAGGCTTCCATTGGTAAATGCCTTTAGGAACAAGAAATCTTCTAAACTTGCATTTCTCAATGGTATGGCCAGCATGACAACAATAGTGACAAACACTACGATAATGATAATGTTTACTATTAGTCTTTAAATCCTTTGGAACAAAAGAATATTTTGCATACGGAGGATTTAATGACTTTTTGAACAATCTAGTAATAACGGCATAAGTAATCTTAGGTTGCAAGGCTTTCTCCAACTTGGCTTTAAGAGAGATGACCTCTTGTTGCCAAATGTGGCACCTTTCACAATGCCTAATTTTACTACAACCATCAATATCAATAGCTTTTGAATTTTCTGCAATACTAGCTTTTAAGCATTCTAAATCTTTTTCAGCATATTGTACTTTACCTTCCAAGTATGAAAAAATTCTTTTATCGGAAGCTAACCTTTTAAATGCTTCTTTAGCTTCATTATGCAGTTTTTCAAAAGCTACTTTTAATTCAGAAAAAGACATGGAAGAGAAGTTGTTATAATAAGCTTGTTTAACCTTTTGATCATCACTTTTCTTCTTGTGATGGGACTGATTTTTGATGTGAGCCATAAGACACAAATTTGCGGTTTCATCGCTATCACTTGTGCATCGTGTGCTTGATGAATCACTATCACTTTCCCAAGCAATGTAAGCTCTTCTTTGCTTATTATTGTACCTTCTTGGAGGAGCTTTTCCTTTATCCTTTTTCTTTAAAGGGAAATCCGTTTTATAATGACCGGACTTGCCACAATTAAAAAAAGACCCTCTTTCTCTATTCTTCTTAACCTCTTCTTGTTTTGTATCCATAGATTGTCTTCTAAAGTTTATGAGATTTTTGTCGGAGTGCTTTATTCCATTCTTTCGAATGAATCTATTATATCTCCTAACAAAAAGTCCCATTTCTTCGTCACTGGAGTCTTCGTCACTACTTGACTCATTGTTGCTTAGCTCTTTTTGTGAGGACTTTGAGTTTGAAGCCATAAGAGCTATAGGCCTCTTCTCACCCTCTTTGTCTTTGTTCTTCTCTTTTCCCTTTTTACTTTTGTTTTCAAACTTTTCTAGACTTTCTAGTTCTGGTTGATGTTCCTCCAGGTTTCCAAACAAAGTAGTCATTATGAGTGTCGTTAGATCATTGGCTTCCTTGATAGCTGTCACTTTAGGTTGCCATTCCCTGCTAAGACATCTCAGAATTTTATTAGTAGCAATATCATTGGAAACCGGTTTTCCAAGTGCATTCAAACGATTAATAAGATGAACAAATCTCTTTTGCATGTCGGGAATTGATTCTCCTTGTTTCATGCGAAAGAGTTCGAACTCTTGATTAAGTGTGTTAATGTGGGACTGTTTTACTTCAGTTGTACCCTCATGAGCAATTTCTAAAGCATCCCACATTTCTTTAGCTGTCGAGCAATGGGAAACTCGATAATACTCATCTGCACTAAGTGCTGAAATTAGCATATTTCGAGCTCTCCAATCACTTGACCACTTTTTCTCATCTTTTTCATCCCAATCGTCTTCTGGTTTAGGTACTATGGCTCCTGCCTCATTCATCATGGTAATTTGAAAAAGACCATTTTGAATGGCAGCCCATACGCGCCTATCAACATAATTTATATGTACTCGCATGCAGTCTTTCCAATAGCCATAATTTTCACCGTTGAAAACAGGAGCTCTATTATACGCCCCCTTTGGTTCAGAATCCATAACGTTACAGGCATCCACAAAGCACCAGCGAACCGGTGCTCTGATACCACTTGTTAGACGCTGTGGCGAGTGATCTAGAGGGGGGGGGGGTGAATGGATCACCTCCTTGTTATCAAGGATTTAAAAAGTTTTTCAGAGTTTTCAAAGTATTATGGAAGCAAAGGTCCCGAATAGAATAAGCGTCTATTCTGAACCGGCCACTAGAAGACCAGACAAGCGATAACGTGCTGGATTTTACGATTGCTATGATAAAGAATAAAACACATGATATGAAAACAGTTGAATGCACCTATCACTAAATCAATTTCCAATGAATCGAAAAACAAATTAAAACGAAAGTAAAGATAGAGAGGAGAAACAATACGCCGAGATTTGGTAAGGAAGTTCCCCACGGTCGTCCTCGCGTGTGGGTACGTCTCCCTCTCAATTTCAAATCGAAATTGAGAATTCTTATATCAAAGTTGCTGAATCCGTTGATTACAAGGTTCGAATACAAAATCCAGAATTCTAAACTCCTAGAATTTCCTATTGTATCAACCTCCACTCGATTTGAGCCCAATCGAGATTTCTCGCAAGTTATACAATCAATCCACCGGTTCCACGACTCTCGCTGCGGCTGAATCTGACTTGTACAACGTGACTCACAAAACCCTCAAGAACACGCCCGTTCTTGAAGGAAAACCCAGCTGGTTTTTCCCTTGAAACCTTCTATCAATCTTCAACTCAACTGGATCTACGATCGTACCACTGAACGTTGTCTCAAAAGTCTTCAATTCACAGGACAACAAACACTCTTATTGATGTTCTTGAATAAGATCTTTGAGAAGATGATGAAGATGCCTTGATTCTAGGTTTCAAGCTAGCTCAACAATGAAGTTCCAACACTCCAAAAACCCTATCTTGATGTGTTCTTCAATGTTCAATCACTACAAAATTCGTCTCACCAATTTCTGTAATCTGTGATCTGTTTCTAAAATGAAAAACAAACACATATATATATATATATATTGCAGAATCTGTTAGACAAATAACAGAAGAATGAATCGATTCAAGCTTGGATGAATCGATTCATACTGATTGAATTTTAGAAAAACAGAATTAGTTAAACTGCATGAATCGATACATCAAAGGATGAATCGATTCATTTTGCGAAAACCAGAATCCACACAACAGCATGAATCGATTCAAGCCATAATGAATCAATTCATTATGTGAAAACCAGAATCCACACAACAGCATGAATCGATTCAAGCCATAATGAATCGATTCATTATGCGTATTTTTCAACAAATCCATAAACAATGAAGACCAAGAGAACCAAAGTGATAAAAGCATATGTCTTAACATAGAACAAACATAAAACACTTTAAAATTCATAATCGATCAAAAACCAAGGGTGCTCACACTCCATTCCTATGTTCAACTAATTTTCACAAACGCTCACCTTTCATAAGGGTTTCGTGTCGGTTGAGGAACCATTGCTGCTATTGGTTCAATCACCAATCAGGTTGTCGTTTGGAGACAGTCACCCCTTTGTCTTTCGTGTTTGTATCACACGACTTTGTTCTTGCTTAAGGATCTTTCTTGTGTAATCCTCTTTGCATTTTTCGCATTTCATTCTTTTGCTTATCCCTAACTTTTGCCTGGACTGATTCTTTGGAATCTTTGATTGTAAAGTCCAGCAGGATGCCCTAATTTTTGCCTAAGTCGCTTGTTTTCAAGTTTCAACTTAGCGGGCTTGTTCATTTCTTTTTCAATTCTCTCTTATTATTTTTTGAATAAATCGTGTGACAATGTTTGTCTTGATTGCTTCGCGAGGGTTGTGACTGCCTCATTCTTTGTTCGATGAAGGATAACCATTGTGGCTTCCGACCTTTAGACCTCTTAATTTGGATAACCATTGTGGTTTTTGGTCTTTGGACCTCTTGATTAGCATAATGGAATGTAATGGATCCTTAAATGCACTCCTTTATGAAAGTATGAACGCTTGGTCCAACTAGCTGATACCTACCCTGCCCCTGGGTTACATGTGAGGGTTTTTCGTGCGAGAAGAAACTCTTACTTCAAGGCTCAAGGGGGTTAGCGAGGGTCTATCTCCCTTATATCTCCGGTGTTTAGGGATTTGAAACAAAGCATGTACATCGTCAACAAGTCTTATTCGAGAGCACACAATTAGAAATTCTTGCGTTTTTGTTTCGTCATCCTCCTTCATAGAATTTAAGCATGACAATTGGTATTGCGATGCACACATGCAAAATTATAAGCGAATGCAAATGAATTAATTCAAGAAAAACATGTGAGTTTTATTATTACTAACATTCAAAAGCAAACAAATTTCATACATGTAGACAAATGTTTAGCAAAATAGAAGAAACTACAAATGAAAATGCAGTAAAGAAACTGAATATTGCCGTTGTTAAGGAGGATTGACTCCGTCTGGACCTATCAGTCTTGGATACCTTCAGCGATCAATAGCTTTTCATGGACTCGTAATCTTCAAGTAAATGGCTGCATGCCCAACATGGCAATCATACCTCTTCATTTCTAACCTTAAGGCTCTGACACGAGACGTCTGGAAGAAAGAGTAAAGGTGGGAGAATAAAGTCTCCCCACAAGGTTGCTCGGAAAGACCTTATGATCTTCTACCACGTATCTCCATTGACCAAAGACCAACGAAGAATCAGAGCGACGTAGTTCCCCTTAATAGGGATGAAAATGTATTGAAGAAAGACAAACACACAAATGCCATCACTGAGAGTATTTGAATACTGCTGGCTTTATTTGCTTCGTGAATACCCTTGTAACCTGGGTGATTAACTCAAAGATTTTGGCTTAATGCAGACCATCTGGTAAAACAAGTGTGACACCCTAATTCATTCCGGCTCCATCGTGATTAGGCATTGAATTTTGGAGTACACTTTGGGCGATGAGCGAAATTGACCGCCTTGGAGTCAGTTAGGTCTTGTACATTATTCTGAAAAGCCCAACACTTCTCAATATTATGCCCTTGGGCACCCGAATGGAATTCGCATCAGGCATTCACATTAAAATTCGAAGGTAGATTGTAAGGAGAAAGAGCTATCATGGTACGAAGCTCGACCATGCTCAACTTCAGCAGCTCTGGAAGCAATACAACATATGAACATAGGATAAGATCAAGTCTGCGGTTCCTTGCTCTTGTTCTTTCCTGAAATGGTCTTTGTACCTATTGTTGCTGACCTTGAGGTTGTTGTTGAACCTGTGGCGTAATAGTCACTGCAGTTGCTTGTTAGTAACCTTGAGAATGACCTCTATCTCGGCCCCTATACACAACATTGGTCTCGCTTTCTCTTCGTCTTTGGACATTGCCAAAATGATTTTTCACACCAGAAGAACCAACACTGCTTGCATCCTGGATCTTTCCTAATTTTAGGAAGTTTTCTATCCCTTCTCCAGCGATGACGATATCAGCAAAACCGATTGACGAGTAGGCTGCCAGACGATCCAAGTATGCACCTTGCAAGGTGCCCATAAACATGTCGACCATTTCCCGATCCAGCAATGGAGGTTGATCCTGTGCAGCCAGCTCACACCACCTCTGGGCATACTGCTTAAAACTTTCCTTAGGTCCTTGAGACAAGTTCTGCAACTGAGTGCGGTTTGGAGTGTAACACGGTGGGAGAACTGACTTTTCTATAAATGTTGCGGATAGCAAGAGTCGCCACCGACTTTTATTTTATCCAAAAGGAAAGGACATAAAAGAACATGAAAGACCTTACAAAAGATTTTGAGTTCGGGGGGTAGGTTATATAAAGGGAAGGTGTTAGCACCCTTTATATCCATGGTTATCCATGGGCTCTTAGTTACTTAGCTCACTTTGAATTGTTTTGAGAAAGGTGTAGTGTGTGATAAAAATTTTCTAAGTACTTTATAATGATCCTCGTATGGATGTATATAAAGACTTTGTTTTGAAAATTTGTTTGAAATGTGAAGTGTAATGAAGTATTTTGAAAAGGTGAGCAAGTACTTAAGAGGAACCTACCCTATATTAAGTCTTTACTGTTCTTATATGTTCTTTCAATGGTAAGACTATCCCTATTATTAAGGAATAGGTAGTCATTACCTTGGATGTTATAAGGGACATGTGAAGGGACATCTGTATTTAGGCAACTGTAAGGTGTCTTTAGCAATTCGTAGGGACTTATCATCTTTTATTCGAAGGGACAAGATCATTATTCCGTAGGCAACATCGAAGGGACTTGATCTTATAATCTTAAAGGGACTTGATGATATTAGTGAAGGGACTTTGCTTTAAGACACCTTACTTGACCTTATAATTAGGCAACATGAGGGATAACCTTAGAAAGTGTGAGATGGTGATCAAAGATCGACTTACGTGTGTGAGTGTTCATATTCATATATATATCTTATTAAATTAGTTATTCTAAATTAATTTTAAACCACAAACATGTTATCACTCCCTATAATTACTAACCATGGCAAAAAATATTTATAAACAATAAAATAAAGACAAAAATAAACCTACAACTATTACAAGGCTTTCGCAATTACATTATAATAGAAATAATTAATAATAAATAAAGAAACTATAATTAAAATGGTTAGTAATAAAAATAATCATAAGAAGAAGAGGTTAGCACAAATATAAAAAAATATATAGAATTTAAGAGAACATTTTTAAGTTAAACAAATAATTTTTAAGAATTTTTAAGAAGAAAATAATAAAGTTAGAATAATGATAATAAAAAATATAATAATTATTTACAAAACATGATTAAATATTAGAAACAAAAAATTAATTAAGTTTAATATTTAAAGTTAAATAAAAAATTAGGGTTAGAGATTAGGGTTAGAAATTTAAGAAAATAAAATTAGGGTTTTAATGTTTAATTAAAATATTAATTGGTTTATTTACAAAAAAATAAAATATATATAATAATATAAACATTAATTTTTTTTTATAAATAAATAACATATAAAGTTTTCTTTTTATTTTTTATTATATAAGAAATATTATACTATTATTAAAAAAAAAGAAATTAATTTATAATATAATATATATAATTAAATAAATAAGAAAGAAGAAATAGAAGAAATTAGGTTTAAAAAAATGGGGATGCCTGGATTTGAACCCAGGACCTCCCCTGTACCTGAATGGGAGATTACCACTGGGGCAAGGCGCGCGCCTTGTCATCTGGGGGAAGAGAAAGTATCATATGCGTAAACAAATATTTGAGAATTTTTTCCAAAAAAGAATGGTCCTCATAGGACTCGAACCCTTGAACTTGCCTTACATACGCGCGCCCTCTACCAACTGAGCCAAGCAACGTTACTGTAATATATGCACAACAATTAAATAAAGTATAATGTTAGAATTTAAAACTGGAAGTTGGCGCGCAGCTTCATCTTTCTCGTTTGAATTTCCTGCGAATTTTCATACAGCTTTTCCTGCGAATTCACCTGCGTGTTCATAAACCAGAAAACCTACGTTTTTGAAACATCCAGTAAACCATAATAATAATGCAAATTGATAACCCAGATCAATTGCCCAATGTTCATACGTCATAACCATGTTTTTAGAATCCATTTATACTAAGTAGATCATGAATCCCTAATTCGAGAGCTCTAACCCTAACAATGGTGATTTTCGGTTTAGGTCACGATTCTTCAATATTCTTGCCCAGAAATCATCTAAACATCACAACAAACAATATTAACAATGCAAAAACAATTTATAGTGGATAAATGAATGAAATCTAAAATTAAAAAAAAGATGAAGAACATGAATTCGATTTTCATGATATATGAGGTTTTGAATGATGGTGATGATTGGGAAAGCATCAATGATGTCCAAGGAACGTGTAGCAACTTTTATTTTGTCTTGAAAGTCCCTCTAAGTCAAAAACCGTATGTGAATTTTGATGAGAAATTTTGTGATTCAATGGTGTTCTTGGAGGCAGCCAATTCGTGTCCTGTGCATTGCTTTATGTTGTATATATATGATAGAACAAAATTAGGTCAAAAAATCAATCTTCACTTTGGACTTTTGGATAGTTAGAGATTGAAAAAGATAAGCTTCCAAAAATTGAAAAATCTTGATATATCCTTACTATTTTTGAATGATCTAATTTTGTGTAGTTTCAATCACCTCTAAATGATCATTAAGACTTTCTAGAACCAAAATCAAATCAAATATTCACACTTTTATATTTTATTTTGATTTAAAATGATTTTTAATATAAAAAATCATAATAAATAAAATAAAATGAATAAAAATATGAATAAATAAATTTTAATTCGTGCATGATGTCATGGAAGTGTTTGGATCATAAAAAAGCAAACCCATTTGGTGAATTATGGTTTTAAGACCCCATTTACTTCATAAACCTCTCAAAAAATTCCCAACTTTGCAAGGGCACAAATATCTCAATTTTAATGCTATGAAGATGTTCTTAGACATTTTAGAAAGCTTAGAGAGTCCTCTAACCAACCTCTTTGGTATCATGTCCATATCGTTTACCATTCTCAAGTTATGCTCGTTGGAAGTTGTTGACTTTTTGTTGACTTTTAAAATGACCTATATGTCTTAGCTCATACCTTCCAAATGAAGCATTTTTGGGCTTGGCTTGTGAGACACAAAGTTGTAGAGAATTCAATTTCCTTCAAAATGAGATTTGGATGGAAAATATTTGATGAAGCATGTGAAAGTTATGGCTGGTCAAAGTTCAGTTGACTTTTCCTATGAAAACCCTAATTTAGAAACTCCTGATTCTTGATGATCTGAAATCTCCTTGATGAATCATGATCAACCCTTGATAAAATGATGAATTTTACTTCATAGATGTTGGCAAAAAATCATGAAGTTTGACTTTGGTTTGACCACAGTTGACCTCAATTTGACTTTTTAACTGCTTTGACTGATTTTAGCCTATCTGATCATCTGACTGAGTAAAACTTTGGGGAAAGTCTTGAAACTTGACATGGGGATTATTGAACACATATAGGATGCTATGAAGCTCACTTGAAGTCTTGGAAGTCCATTTATCCTGATGAAAGTCAAAACCCTAGTTTAGGATGCCTTGCTTAGGAGGATGCATTGTCTGAGGGAATTGTCAAACTTTCTGACTAATTGTGAACCTTGTGAACCTCATGAGATGTCTTGTGAACCTTTTGAAACTTGTGAACCTCTTAGTACACAATGTCTTGTCTTGGGGAGGGAAAATTTTGGGGTGCAACAGCTGCCCCTGTTCAATTTTCTGAAACCTGAGGGGTTAGATTGGTATATGTGTCATTCGTGACCTGGAAGGTTGAAGGGGATTGAACACAAAAGCCAAAAAATTTGCACTCGCCGGTGCGTAAAGTAACGCTGATGATTAATTGTATATGCTTGTGTGGGCTTGAAGATGCCACTTGGAAGAAATGGAGATGGGCTTATAGATGCCATCCATAATATCAGGAGGTGATAATATCTTGATGTTGATACTGGATATCAGTACTAGGTCTTCGTATAGGCCGTCTCTGAATCGTTTATGCAACATGGTTTGAATTAAATGCTAGCACTAGATCTTCGTATAGATCGTCTCTGAACTGGTTTGAATTGTTGAATAGACTAGTAGAAATAAATCTTCGTGACGATTATCTCTTCTGGAAATATCCTGGATTAGGGAATAGATCTTCGTATAGACCGTTTGCCTACTATCCAAAAAGAATATCAGGATTAAATCTTCTGAAAATGTCCTGGACTAGGGAATAGATCTTCGTATAGACCGTTTTCCTATTATCCAAGAACAAATAGATTATCAGGATGAAATCTCCTGAAAATATCCTGGACTAGGGAATAGATCTTCGTATAGACCGTTTGCCTATTATCCAAGAACAAATAGATTATCAGGATGAAATCTCCTGAAAATATCCTGGACTAGGGAATAGATCTTCGTATAGACCGTTTTCCTATTATCCAAGAACAAATAGATTATCAGGATGAAATCTCCTGAAAATATCCTGGACTAGGGAATAGATCTTCGTATAGACCGTTTGCCTACTATCCAAGGACAAAAGAGTATCAGGATTAAATCTTCGTGGCGATTATATCCTTTGAAAATATCCTGGACTAGGGAATAGATCTTTGTATAGACCGTTTTCCTACTATCCAAGGACATCTTGAGTAATGATTAAGTATCAGCACTAGACCTTCGTGTAGACCGTTTCTGACCTGTTTTGATAGAATTTTATCTGCATATAACCATCCTGCAAGGAAAAGGTTACTTTAGGCAATATGTATGCATGCATGGCATGGTGAAAAATGTATTATGTATTTATGGATATGTTATGGTATGATATAAATGATGTATGTATGAAGCCTGAAGCGTCTGGATATCTTTGTATAACAACTGCTGGCTAGGGAAAATAAATCCCGATTCGTTGCTGAAGAATATGAGGAACTCGATCCTGTCTTGTTTGATAGTATAGTATTTATAACCTCCTGTCTCTGTTCGTCATACTTCTATTGAAGGAATAAGTTCCTGAGTATCCTGACTGAGGATAAAAGAGATGGACATAAATCCAAGGGGAGATGTAGCTTGAAATATCTATGAAGATGGATTTGCTCTACTGGGGATTTGTAGTTGTCTTGTGGGGATGAACCGGCGAAGCTTCGTTAAACTCCTACCCTCGTTCGTCCTTAGTAAATACTATTACTGCATTTTATGCATTTCTAGTAAACATCAATCATATTCAAAAGCATACATACATTCAAACACAACCAATGGACGTTTTCGCTTATGTAAATAGGGTAAAAGTAAATCTGGATTCAAAGATGAAATTTTATTTATATTGCAAAGGGACCTATATAGGCAAGTTTGTACAAGGAGACAGAAATCCTAGTAAGAGGAATTCGTCATAAAAGTTTTACAAAAACAAAGAAAAACAGCTATGTGAGAAATAATCCTTATTGAGTTTCAATTCCACTATTGCCATTATCTTCAAGTATCTCATCTTCTGCTGTTGAGACGGAAACGATTGGATTGAGGTTTATCTATTCGAACTTGAGTGAAGCAGTACAACCAGTTGGGGCTACATGAGTGATCTAAACGAGACATAGTCATACGCTTTAATCCCTAACTTTTGCCTGGATTGCCTTTTCAGGTTTTCAATCCACCGGGATACCCTTTTTAGCCCAAGCCGCCTTTTCAGGTTTTTGACCTGCCGGGTGCACATTTTTTTTATATATATATCCCTAATTTTTGCCCGAACCCTTTTGGTTCGCCGGGATGCCCTTATTTTTTCCTAGGCCAGTCAACCTAGCGGGTCTCTTTTTATGCGTAGTATTTTTTAACTATGTCTGCGTTTACAGGCTGTGGGAAGTCTTCACCATCCATAATAGTAAGCATCATGGCACCTCCTGAAAATATCCTCTTGACTAAAAATGGTCCTTCATAAGTAGGAGTCCACTTGCCCCTAGGATCACCCTGTGGTAATATGATACGTTTGATTACCAAGTCACCAGCTTGATATACCTTTTGCTTAACCTTTTTATTAAAAGCTTTGATCATCCATTTCTGATACATTTGATCGTGACAAACAACTGCTAACCTTTTCTCATCAATCAAATTTATCTGGTCAAGTCGAGTCTGAATCCACTCATCTCATCCAAGCCTACATCCTTCATGATTCTTAAGGAGGGGATCTGAACTTCAATGGGCAGAACTGCTTCCATACCATAGACTAAGGAGAACGGGGTTGCCCCTGTTGAAGTACGTATTATAGTGCGATAACCATGAAGAGCAAATGGTAACATCTCATGCCAATCCTTGTAAGTAACAATCATCTTCTATAGAATCTTCTTAATGTTCTTATTAGCAGCTTCTACTGCCCCATTCATCTTCGGACGATACGGAGAAGAGTTGTGATGCTTAATCTTGAACTGCGTGCAGAGATCAGTAATCATGGTATTATTCAGATTAGAGCCATTATCTGTGATAATCCTTTCAGGGATGCCATACCTACATATGAGATTATTCTTAATGAATCGAGCCACCACATTCTTAGTAACAGATGCAAATGAAGCTTCCTTCACCCACTTTGTAAATTAATCAATAGCAACCAGGATGAAACGATGCCCATTAGAAGCAGTAGGTTTGATCTCACCAATCATATCAATGCCCCACATGGCAAAAGGCCAAGGAGCAGTCAACCCATTCAATGGAGCTGGAGGTATATGTACTTTATCAGCATAGATTTGACACTTGTGACATGTTCTGGAATGTTGATAGCAGTCAGCTTCCATGGTAGACCAATAGTAACCTGCTATCAATATTTTCTTTGCCATGGTGTGACCACTAGAGTGAGTGCCAAAGATCCCATCATTCATGTCTTCCATAATATATGTTGCTTCCTTCTTATCCACACAACGAAGCAAAGTTGAATCATGATTGTTCTTGTACAAAATTCCATTACTCAAGAAGAACTTAGGAGAAAACCTCCTCAGAAACTTCTTATCTTTGACAGATGCCCCTTCAGGGAACTCCTGAGTTTCAAGATATCTTTTTACTTCATAGAACCAAGGCCTTTCCTCTCCTCCTTCAGTATCAATCTCATTGCAGTATACAGGCTTCTCAAATCTATCAATAGTAACCTTGGGAGCTTCGTCATCCCAGCTAATCTCAAACATAGATGCCATGGTGGCTAATGCATCTGCCAACTGATTCTCTCCTCGTGGAATATGTCCAAAGGTAATCTCTTCAAAATGTGGGATCAAAGACAACACATGCTCTCTGTAGGGAATAAGATTTTCATGCTTGGTATCCCAATCTCCTTTAATCTGACTTACTACCAGGGCTGAATCTCCATATACGTCCAGGAACTGAATCTTCATATCAATGGCAACTTTGATGCCCATGATACATGCCTCATATTCAGCCATGTTATTGGTACAATAGAAACAAAGTCTTGCAGTAATCGGGGTATGACAACCTTTAGGGAAAATGATCACAACACCAACACCATTACCAAGTGCATTAGAAGCTCCATCAAAAACCATAGTCCATCGGGATCCTTGTTTAGGTCCGTCATATTGTCCAGGTTCTTTGGTAATAATCATAATGTCTTCATCGGGGAACTCAAAACTCATTAATTGATAATCCTCCACTGCTTGATGAGCCAAATGATCATCTACAATGCTTCCTTTAATGGCCTTCTGAGTAGTGTACTGTATATCATATTCTGTTAAGATCATTTGCCATCTCGCTATTCGTCCGGAGAGAGCAGGTTTCTCGAATATGTACTTGATTAGATCCATCTTCGAAATCAATAAGGTAGTATGAGTCAACATATACTGTCTTAGTCGGCGAGCAGCCCATGCCAAAGCGCAACAAGTTTTCTCGAGCAGTGAGTATCTTGTTTCACAATCGGTAAACATTTTGCTAAGGTAATAGATTGCCTTCTCTTTTCTACCAGACTCGTCATGTTGCCCCAATACACACCCCATTGAGTTGTCTAATACTGTTAAATACATAATCAAGGGTCTTCCATCAACTGGTGGCATCAAAATTGGAGGTTTTAGAATATATCTCTTGATTTCATCAAAGGCTGTCTGGCATTCATCATTTCATTCCATCACCTGATCTTTCTTCAATAACTTGAAGATTGGCTCACAGGTAGCAGTTAACTGGGAAATAAATCTTGCAATGTAATTCAATCGTCCCAAGAAACCTCTAACTTCCTTCTCAGTACGGGGATCTGGCATCTCTTGTATAGCTTTCACTTTTGCAGGGTCTACTTCAATACCTTTTCCACTGACAATGAAACCTAGGAGTTTACCAGATCTAACTCCAAAAGTACATTTGTTTGGGTGCAGTCTCAACTTGTATTTCTTCAACCTTTCAAACAGCTTATGCAGATGATCAAGATGTTGTTCTTCGTTCTGGGATCTGGCTATCATATCATCCACATATACCTCTATCTCATGATGAATCATATCGTGAAACAAAGCCACCATAGCACGCTGATATGTTGCCCCAGCGTTCTTCAAACCAAATGGCATCACTTTATAACAGAAGGTGCCCCACAGTGTAACAAATGTAGTCTTTTCCATATCTTCAGGTGCCATCTTGATTTGATTGTAACCAGAGAAACCATCCATAAAAGAGAACACTTTATGCTGAGCAGTGTTGTCTACCAGAACATCAATATGAGGAAGTGGAAAGTCATCCTTAGGGCTGGCCTTGTTCAAATCCCTATAATCTACACACATGCGTACCTTACCATCCTTCTTAGGTACTGGTACTACATTTGCAACCCATTGGGGATAAGAAGTCACAGCTAAGAACCCTGGATCAAACTGTTTCATTACCTCTTCTTTAATCTTTTCTGACATTTCAGGATGCATGCGACGAACCTTCTGCTTCTTTGGACGACAATCTTCTTTTACCGGTAAATGGTGAACCACAATGTCTGTATCTAACCCTGGCATATCTTCATAGGACCAAGCAAAGATCTCCACATAATCACATAACATTTGAATTAATCTGCTCTTAACACCATCCTCTAATTCAGCCCCTATCTTGACCTCTTTCCAATTTTCTTCAGTTCCCAGATTCACAACTTCGATTGGCTCTTCATGTGGCTATATAGTTTTCTCTTCTTGTTGTAACAACCTAGCAAGCTCTACAGGTACTTCACAATCTTCCTCCTTTCCATCTTCAACTTGATAGATCGGATTCTCGAAATTATAATTGGCAATAGTAGAACTGTTATCAACAGGATCCAGAGTGGATGAGGATCTGCATTTTAGTGATGTGGGTGTGTGTAAGAACACATAGCTGATAAAACAAAAAATAAAATAAAAGAAAGACAATGAGCACAATATTTACGAAAACGAAACGTCCATTGATTTTTATTGAATGAAGTATGCAAATGAAATGACATCCCGACACAAGCATACCATTGTGCCCCGGGTAAGACACAAGGCTTAAAAGTTTAATTGTTCAATATTACAAACTTAAAATAAAAATACAGTAATAGTATTTACTCCTGACTAAAGGAGATAGGAATAACGTCTTCGGCCTTCCAGTTGTTGAGCCCATCACCCACAGTAGGAAAGATCTAATCATCCAGGTTGTAGTCTTCACTATAGTCACCCACAACATTGATTTAATCTCTCATGACCCCTTGATTGGTGATATGAACAACACGAGCACGACGAACATCGTTCTGGGACTCTGCAATGAAACCCAAACCAAATTTGTCAGATTTGTAAGGGATGTCAGGAAGCTGACCCCAAATAGTACAACCACCTTCTTCAACCACAGCTCTAGCATCTTTGAGGGAGGCCATTGTAGGAGGTACTCTAGTAACCACATGAACTCTTTTAACAACAGGAGGAGCTTCAGTAGCAGGAATGACCCAAGGAACTACTTCAAATGTCTGGCAAGGAGTCTCAACATATTCACCTTCCACTTCAACATAATTAAATGTATTCACATGACTGACCATGTATTCTTCCTCTCTATAAACAGTGACAATCTTTCCCTTCACTGGATATCTCAACTTCTGATGTAGAGTGGAGGTCACATCACCTGCCCCATGGATCCATGGGCGCCCAAGCAAACAGGAGTATGTAGGACGAATATCCATTACATAGAAAGTAGAGTCGAAGACTTGAGAGCCTACTTTGATCGGGAGATCTATTTCTCCATGTACCACTCTTCTTGAGCCATCAAAGGCCCTTACCACTACATTACTTGGTCTTAACACAACATCTTCAGGACTGAGCTTGTTCAGAACCTCTTTAGGAAGTACATTCAATGAAGAACCATTGTCTACCAACACATGAGACAAGGTAGTGCCCCTACATTCAATGGAGATATGTAAAGCTCTGTTATGGTTTCTTTTGGCAGGAGTTAAGTCAGCATCAGAAAAGCCTAACCCATTACCATAAGTCAGATGTGCCACACAATTCTCGAATTGATCTACAGAAATCTCATTTGGCACATGGGCAGTCTTCAAGAACTTGATTAAAGCTTTAGCATGAGCCTCAGAACACAGCAACAAAGACAACATGGAAATTTTGGAGGGAGTATGCCCCAACTGGTCAACAATATCATAATCACTCTTGCGAATGATCTTCAGCACTTCTTCCATCTATTTAGAAAGATTTTCAGCAATCAGTGTCTCAGCTTGCACAGGTTCAACCACAGGACCTTTGCCCCGAGCATCAGCACTTGGCTCAGAAGTGGAGGTAGTAGTTGGAGTAACAGTATTTTTTGAGGTAGCTGGAGGAGAGAAAATTCTTCCACTTCTGGTGATCTTACTAGATCATGCAATATTATCAACATCAAGGTTATCATCAGTAAAAGGTGTATTAGTCAAAGGTTCCTGCTTAACACCATGTATATAAACATCGGAACCGTAATTCCAGGGTATAACTTTATCAGAAGTATAAGGAATAGGTCCAGGAGTGGTAATAATCATGGGAGGCACTCTAACTTCAGCAACAGTCTTCATCAGGCCTTCAGCAGTAGTCTTGATAGGACCCTTATGAGTGATCTTAACAGGGACTTTAGAGGTGATCTTCACTGGCACTTTATCAACCATGTCCACATCTTCAACCTTCGTACCTCGAGTTATATGTTCACACATACTTTCCACAGAAGGTGTCCTCTCAAACAATATGGTGTAATTATCCATGAGGCGTTGAATACCATCTTTCAACTTCCAGCAGCTATCAGGTTTGTAGGCACAATAAAAACAGTCTTTGTTGCAACCTGGAAAGAATCCAGCCTGCACCAGCTTTTTCTTGATAATGGATAAGGGACTAGTCACATTTTCTACTAAGGAAACATAGGAAACTTCATCAACAACATTAACAGTCTTCTCATGATTGGGCATGGGAGCAGTAATCACATTTGGAGTCCCAGGAGGGTCAAATTCAATCTCCCCAGCTTCAATCATATCTTGAATCTTGTTTTTCAATACCCAGCAGTTGTTGGTGTCATGTCCCGGACAATTAGAATGATAGGCACATCGTGCATTAGGTTTGTATCGAGGAGAGGAAGTATTAGGATTCTGAGGAGGGTCCTTCAAAGTAATGAGTTCCCCTTTCAACATGTGTTGCAAGGCTTGGGCCAGTGACATGTTGATCTTGGTGAATTGTCTTCTAGGCTTCTGTTGATTGTTTTGTGGCAGCTCTGGTGCTGCAGGAGTAGGATTGGAGATGTGAACTGCTCCCACAGATTGGTGACTTCTGTTACGATTAGGTTGACCATACACAACATTAGACTCCTTCTTTCCACTAGGGGGCTTCTTTGCAGTGCTTGATGAAGAGGAACCCACCTGTATCTTACCACTTCTTATACCACTCTTCACACGCTCTCCAGTCATTATCAGCTCAGTGAAACCATATGATGAGCTTCCAATGAGCTGACTATAGAAAGGACCATTCAGTGTACTCATAAACATATCCACCAGCTCACTGTCAGTCAGAGGAGGTTGAACTCTGCCAGCCAGGTCTCTCCATTTTTGGGCATACTCCTTGAAATTCTCCTTAGCACCCATAGACATGCTTTGGAGTTGCATGCGAGTTGGTGCTAGATCAACATTATATTGGTATTGCCTATAGAAGGCCTCAGCAAGATCATTCCAATCACGAATATTGACGCTTTCCAGTTGATAGTACCATTCCAATTGAGCTCCAGACAAGCTCTCTTGGAAGAAATGAATCCACAATTTCTTATCAGCAGTATGTGGTTGAATCCTCCGGACATAGGACCTTAGATGCAGCTTGGGACATGAGACACCATCGTACACCATAAAAGTAGGAACCTTGAAGCCAATAGGTATAACCACTCCAGATACTAAACTCAGATCCTCAAAATCCAGCCCAGAAGATTTTTGTAACTCCATGGCATTCATTCTGTCTACCAGCATCTTGTACTTATCTTCACTTGGGTCATGATAGTAGTTTGCTTCAGAATCAGAATCTCCCACAGTATCATGGAGACTACCTCCCTCTTTCTCAGAATTTTCAGACTCATAATCCTCAATTTGTTCCTTTGTCTTGACAGGACCTCTGAACCTTCTTCCCAGATTAATAAGGCCTCCTGATCTTCTAGTCTTCTTCTTCTTCTTAGCCAGCAGTGTCTTTAATTCATCTTGCCCCTTAGACAAGTTCAGAATCAACTCTTGGAACTGTGCATTCTGAGCCTGGAGATCTTTGACAGTCTGTTCAAGAGCCATTTCTGCTGAAATAAACAGTGAGAAGATAAGATACCTGTATATAAGAAACCTGTGATGCAATGATATGGTATGTAAATGCGTATGCAATGTTTTCAAGGACCGCAGGATTTAAATTTGTTTAAACCACCATAAAGTAAACTTTTATTAGTAATCAAATAAACTTGTTTGCCCCTTGGGCTTACAATAAAAATGAAATGAATACAAAAATGGGGTTTTAAGTCTCCCATGGACGTTTCCTCTTTGTGTTGAGGTATGAGTTGAGATTCCCCTCCTCGTGAAGTTGTTTTGTTAGCTCTAGGATTCTTTCTTGACTTGCTTTGTAATGAGTCTCAAAAGTATCTCTTTGCTCCTTCAACTGGATCCAGGACCTCTGTAACTCTTCCATGTCAGTGGGCATGTCTGGATGAAGAATGATATAAGAAGTATCTCCTTCAGCAACTGGCTCCATGGTAACTGGCAGGATAGCAGGATATGGCATCATAAGAGTCTGAGCACGAGATCGCACCCATCTAAGATAAGGTTCCATAGGAATAGTGTACTTGGGCTCCAGAGTCTTGCTGTCAACCTTTTTCACTTTACCCCATGCTCGTATAAACCTTTACCGGTAACCTTGAAGATCATTGTCGTAGTCAAACACAATACCCTTAATAAGCATGTCATGAGGACCATCACTCCGAGCGTAACCAAACTGACGTAGAGCTAAAGAAGGATTGTAGGTGATGCCCCCTCTTATGCCAAGGAGTGGCACATTAGGGAACTCCCCACAACGGTCAATGATAGTAACATTCTCCATAGATCGAGAGCACCAATGAATATCTGAATGAGAAAGTGACATGATCCTTTTAGACCACCTGAACCCTTGTTCATTCTTCATCACTGATCGAGGAAGGTGAGAAATAAACCACCTAGACAATAGAGGTATACAACACATCAGAGTTCCTCGTGCCTTTGTAGTACGGGTATGAAGAGAGTGTAAGATGTCTCCAAGTAATGTAGGCACTGGATTGCGAGTCAGAAATATGTTGATGGCGTGTACGTCTATGAACTGGTCTGGATTGGGGAACAACACTAAGACATAAATCAACAAGGCTAAGATCTCCTCAAAAGCATCATAACTCATAGCCTTCAGGAACACTTGAGCTTTCTCCATCAATACCTTGGCAAGGATACCCTTAACTCCACTTATCGTTTCCAAGACAATGTCTGATTTCTTCAAATGTAGGGCTGCAGCAATGACTTCAGGTTTAGGCTCTTTTTCCAAGCCTGTGAAAGGTTTCTGATCAAGGATAGGTATACCCAGAAGCTTGGAGAACTCTTCCATTGTAGGAACCAACTGATAGTCGGGGAATGTGAAGCAATGATGTTTAGGGTCAAAGAACTGAAACAGAACACTCATCATGTCTTCATTGAACCCTAAAGTGACTAAATCCAGTAGGTGACCATGCCTCTTGATGAATTGGGAGTTTTCAGAAACTTGAGAGACCAATTCCTTAAGCTTAGGAGGTATCCCCACAAAGTTGATCCGGATAGTATTCCTACAAGCAAAAGCCATGACCTGCAACAAAGAACAAAGATAAATCCTTTGGTCCTTGAAATGGTTAGTGAAAATGCTATGCTTATGATGCATGATGATGTTATGATGTTATGCTCAATCACAAACATGTGGCACACACAAACAAGTCACACAATAGCCCTAGGTTTTAAGGCTTGCATGAGGTTTAAAGGTAAGTACCCTCCCCTGAAGTTTAGATGGTTCATCCTGTCCTATAAAGTAACCAGGTTCTAAGGGATCTCAATATCATTGATCCTTCACAATGGTGGTTGTTCAGTAGGCAACTTACTTACCAACCAAAACCCTCCAAGTTTAGAATCTCAATGAGTGTAGCATCGAGTATCAACCAACTTCAGTCTTCACCAAAGCCGGTTATCTCACTACTTTTCTAAAGGCCAAGATGGGATGACTAGGGTTCTAAAAGTCAGTTAGTGTATTGACAACATATGGCAGCCTCATATTATCCTCAACTTTACTTAAGGAACATAAGCACCAACCAAGAAGTCACACTAACTATGGCCACCAGATCAACCATATCGGTATACGCCGTACAATTTCCTTGGTCTATTGCCATTTACCTAAGGTACACTAGATCCGGGTTAGGATCTTTCACACATAAGAGCACCCAACAAGTAAAGTAAAGCAAACAAAGTAAACAAGTTTAAAGTGATCTAATTCCTAAGGGTACCCCTCTTTTATTAATCCCCAGCAGAGTCGCCAGTTCTGTAACACGGTGGGAGAACTGACTTTTCTATAAATGTTGCGGATAGCAAGAGTCGCCACCGACTTTTATTTTATCCAAAAGGAAAGGACATAAAAGAACAGGAAAGACCTTACAAAAGATTTTGAGTTCGGGGGGTAGGTTATATAAAGGGAAGGTGTTAGCACCCTTTATATCCATGGTTATCCATGGGCTCTTAGTTACTTAGCTCACTTTGAATTGTTTTGAGAAAGGTGTAGTGTGTGATAAAAAATTTCTTAGTACTTTATAATGATCCTCGTATGGATGTATATAAAGACTTTGTTTTGAAAATTTGTTTGAAATGTGAAGTGTAATGAAGTATTTTGAAAAGGTGAGCAAGTACTTAAGAGGAACCTACCCTATATTAAGTTTTTACTGTTCTTATATGTTCTTTCAATGGTAAGACTATCCCTACTATTAAGGAATAGGTAGTCATTACCTTGAATGTTATAAGGGACATGTGAAAGGACGTCTGTATTTAGGCAACTGTAAGGTGTCTTTAGCAATTCGTAGGGACTTATCATCTTTTATCCGAAGGGACAAGATCATTATTCCGTAGGAAACATCGAAGGGACTTGATCTTATAATCTTAAAGGGACTTGATGATATTAGTGAAGGGACTTTGCTTTAAGACACCTTACTTGACCTTATAATTAGGCAACATGAGGGACAACCTTAGAAAGTGTGAGATGGCGATCAAAGATCGACTTACGTGTGTGAGTGTTCATATTCATATATTTATCTTATTAAATTAGTTATTCTAAATTAATTTTAAATCACAAACATGTTATCACTCCCTATAATTACTAACCATGGCAAAAAATATTTATAAACAATAAAATAAAGGCAAAAATAAACCTACAACTATTACAAGGCTTTCGCAATTACATTATAATAGAAATAATTAATAATAAATAAAGAAACTATAATTAAAATGGTTAGTAATAAAAATAATCATAAGAAGAAGAGGTTAGCACAAATATACAAAAATATATAGAATTTAAGAGAACATTTTTAAGTTAAACAAATAATTTTGAAGAATTTTTAAGAAGAAAATAATAAAGTTAGAATAATGATAATAAACAATATAATAATTATTTACAAAACATGATTAAATATTAGAAACAAAAAATTAATTAAGTTTAATATTTAAAGTTAAATAAAAAATTAGGGTTAGAAATTAGGGTTAGAAATTTAAGAAAATAAAATTAGGGTTTTAATGTTTAATTAAAATATTAATTGGTTTATTTACAAAAAAAAATAAAATATATATAATAATATAAACATAAACAATTTATTTAGAAAAATAACATATAAAGTTTTCTTTTTATTTTTTATTATATAAGAAATATTATACTATTATTTAAAAAAAGAAATTAATTTATAATATAATATATATAATTAAATAAATAAGAAAGAAGAAATAGAAGAAATTAGGTTTAAAAAAATGGGGAGGCCTGGATTTTAACCCAGGACCTCCCTTGTACCTGAATGGGAGATTACCACTGGGGCAAGGCGCGCGCCTTGTCATCTGGGGGAAGAGAAAGTATCATATGCGTAAACAAATATTTGAGAATTTTTTCCAAAAAAGAATGGTCCTCATAGGACTCGAACCCTTGACCTTGCCTTACATACGCGCACCCTCTACCTACTGAGCCAAGCAATGTTACTATAATATATGCACAACAATTAAATAAAGTATAATGTTAGAATTTAAAACTGGAATTTGGCGTGCAGCTTCATTTTCCTCGTTTGAATTTCCTGCGAATTTTCATACAGCTTTTCCTGCGAATTCACCTGCGTGTTCATAAACCAGAAAACCTACGTTTTTGAAACATCCAGTAAACCACAATAATAATGCAAATTGATAACCCAGATCAATTGCCCAATGTTCATACGTCATAACCATGTTTTTAGAATCCATTTATACTAAGTAGATCATGAATCCCTAATTCGAGAGCTCTAACCCTAGCAATGGCGATTTTCGGTTTAGGTCACGATTCTTCAATATTCTTGCCTAGAAATCATCTAAACATCACAACAAACAAGATTAACAACGTAAAAACAATTTATAGTGGATAAATGAATGAAATCGAAAATTAAAAAAAAGATGAAGAACATGAATTCGGTTTTCATGATATATGAGGTTTTGAATGATGGTGATGATTGGGAAAGCATCAATGATGTCCAAGGAACGTGTAGCAACCTTTATTTTGTCTTGAAAGTCCCTCTAAGTCAAAAACCGTATGTGACTTTTGATGAGAAATTTTGAGATTCAATGGTGTTCTTGGAGGCAACCAATTCGTGTCCTGTGCATTGCTTTATGTTGTATATATATGATAGAATAAAATTAGGTCAAAAAATCAATCTTCACTTTGGACTTTTGGATAGTTAGAGATTGAAAAAGATAAGCTTCCAAAAATTGAAAAATCTTGATATATTCTTACTATTTTTGAATGATCTGATTTTGTGTAGTTTCAATCATCTCTAAATGATCATTAAGACTTTCTAGAACCAAAATCAAATCAAATATTCACACTTTTATATTTTATTTTGATTTAAAATTATTTTTGATATAAAAAATCATAATAAATAAAATAAAATGAATAAAAATATGAATAAATAAATTTTAATTCGTGCATGATGTCATGGAAGTGTTTGGATCATAAAAAAGCAAGCCCATTTGGTGAATTATGGTTTTAAGACCCCATTTACTTCATAAACCTCTCAAAAATTTCCCAACTTTGCAAGGGCACAAATCTCTCAATTTTAATGCTATGAAAATGTTCTTGGACATTTTATAAAGCTTAGAGAGTCCTCTAACCAACCTCTTTGGCCTCATGTCCATATCTTTTACCATTCTCAAGTTATGCTCTTTGGAAGTTGTTGACTTTTTGTTGACTTTTAAAATGACCTATAATGTCTTAGCTCATACCTTCCAAATGAAGCATTTTTGGGCTTGGCTTGTGATACACAAAGTTGTAGAGAATTAAATTTCCTTCAAAATGAGCTTTGGATGGAAAAAATTTGATGAAGCATGTGAAAGTTATGGCCGGTCAAAGTTCAGTTGACTTTTCCTATGAAAACCCTAATTTAGAAACTCCTGATTCTTGATGATCTGAAATCTCCTTGATGAATCATGATCAACCCTTGATAAAATGATGAATTTTAATTCATAAACTTGATGTTGGCAAAAAATCATGAAGTTTGACCACAGTTGACCTCAGTTTGACTTTTTAACTGCTTTGACTGATTTTAGCCTATCTGATCATCTGACTGAGCAAACCTTTGGGGAAAGTCTTGAAACTTGACATGGGGATTCTTGAACACATATAGGATGCTATGAAGCTCACTTGAAGTCTTGGAAGTCCATTTAGCCTGATGAAAGTCAAAACCCTAGTTTAGGATGCCTTGCTTAGGAGGATGCATTGTCTGAGGGAATTGTCAAACTTTCTGACTAATTGTGAACCTTGTGAACCTCATGAGATGTCTTGTGAACCTTTTAAACCTTGTGAACCTCTTAGTACACAATGTCTTGTCTTGGGGAGGGCAAATTTTGGGGTGCAACAGGAGCCATATACATATTATATTGATACTGCTTTAGAAAATCTTCAGCTAAATCTTTCCAGCTTCAGATGGAGACCCTGCTTAGATTCATGTACCAGCTCAATGAAGCTCCAGATAAACTATCTTGGAAGAAATGCATCCAAAGTTTCTCGTCATCAATGTGAGCCGAGATTCTTCCAAAGTAAGCGTGAATGTGAGTTTTAGGGCACGTGTTGTCGTTGTACTTGTCAAATGATGGCACCTTGAACTTAGGAGGGATTCTGACTCCTGGCACTAACCCAAGACTGGTTACATCGATGCCCAGGGAATTCTGACATTCCATGGCCTTAATCTTCTCTGTCGGCTCTTCATACCTTCGATCATTGATCTCATTCATATTACCCATATCAGCATCTAGTAGAGTGAACTGGTCCTATTGTGTGTCTTCTAGAACCACATTATGGGCCGCCGTCCTATTTGGATTTGGCCCTCCGTTACGGGCAGCGTTCGGATCCACATTCTCAATCGGTGTTCCAGTATTGGCATTTACCTGGGGTTGCTCAACCATCAACCTGAGACGCTCTTGGTTCTGAGCCAATCATCATTTCCATGAACTGATCCATCCTCTGTCGGAGATCATCAAGATCATTCTGCATTCACTCAGGCATTCTTACTCGGTTTCTGCGAGTTGGATATCGATGAATGCGTTGACCATCTATACTGCCTGCACTTGAATAAGTTAGAAATTCCGGAAAACCTGTCAAAATGAAAGTATGAAATGGTTGTAATGAATGTGCTATGACATGTCTATTCATTTTTTAGGGCATTTCATCCCCTGATTCTAGTTTTGTGGGTTTGACAAAGACATAAGTTCCTTTTGCTACAAATAACAAGCAGTGTTGACAATATAAGGTGTGTGTGTGTAGCAGACGTGCCAAACAATTCTAAGAATATGGAGACCATGGTGTTTTGCAAATGTTCCAGATGTGTCGGTGATCACAAAGCGAGATTACACATAATGATAGTAAAGAGATCTTTTAATGATAAACACTTGTTGATATAGTCAAAACACACGAAACATGGACCTTAAACAGAAGTGCAATGATAAAGAGATTCCATCAATAATCCTGATGGTAATCCTACAACATACAAGCAAACAGAAGGATGTCTACGTCAATGTGATCCTCTATCTAAGTCTGGGTCAACGATCGGTCCTGCCTTTGGAACTTCTACCAATTCCTTTGTCTGCACGTGGTTATCCTCAACCCTCTTCAGCTTTTTCTGATAGTAGATCATCATTCGCTTGTAATAAGCAGCTTCCTCTTGGACCTTAGCAAGTTTTGCATCCTTTTCTTTCAACTTATCGACCATTTCTTCATCTTTCTCCTTTAGCTTACTCGCGATCTCTTCAACTTGAACTTTATCTTGTTCCTCTCTTTTGATCCTGTAAGTAGCATGCCTCTTCTTCATGTTCTCAAACATCGAGGTCTTTTGATCCAGTTTCCTTCTAGTGTCAATATGTTCCTTGGAAGAACTCCTAGTAGCAAACTCGAATCTTGCATACCGAGCTAACTCAACTTCACACTGCTTCCTTGCGATAGCATGCTTCTCAGCATCTTCTTGAGCCTTCTAGTTAATCTCAAGTTTGGTGTGATTAGCCTTAGCAAGATCTTGACTCAATTGTGCATTCTCCTTTAACAACATGTCTCTTTCCGTCTTCATTTTGTTGAACTTTTCAATGCTAACTGTGGTAGGTTGTTCAATGACCATGGGATAGAGAAGAGGCATAGGCTTAAATGGCAACAATAACACTTCGACTCTTTCCTTCAACCATTTTGCAAATGGTAGGTACACCCGACAATCACCCACTCCCAAAGTCATTTTCCCCTTGTCTGTCGACTATGCCAAGTGCTGGAAGCTTTTTGAGCAATCTCGAATTTGTATGTTGATTGAAAGTATAAGGACTCTTTGACGTCCTCGGCTGCTGGTGGTTCCTTCAAGGTGTACCCGAACTGTCTAACCGCGAGGGAAAGGTTATAATTAATTCCCCCTTTCCTCCCAATCAATGGAACATTAGGGAATCCTCCGCAACTATGGAGAATATCAATGCACCACAATCCCTGATTAACCCAGACAATGTCCTTTGCTTGCAAGCCCCATCAGTCTTTCCGACCATTCGAGTGAGTTCTTGGTCCTCTCAAAAGCCCCTGATTATGGAAGAAAGCGTGTGAACCACTTATAGAATACAGTCGCACAACAGTTCAACTTTCCACCCCTTCGCTTCTCATTCTTGTAATACATAAAGTGCTAGAGATCTCCTAAGAGAGTACGAATGTGATTCTTTGCTATGAAAATGCGAATAACATCGACATCCACGAAGTTCGGCATGTTTGGGAACAAAGCAATTCCATAGATACACAAGGCTAAGATTGCATTGAAGGTACTCCAACTTTTTGCTTCAACAGCTTTGGTAGCCTCATCTTACAAGAAACCCAGATGATATCCTCGGACACCCCCTTTGCTATCAATCCGGTCTTCTAGCAATGACTTGATCAAATAAAGAGAAATTTCTACATCTTTGAAGTCGAGGTCAATCTTGGACCCAAAGAATGGTGCATAGTCTTTCAAGGAAACTCTCGGGATGCTCGAGTACTCCTCTAATGTAGGTGCCAATAAGAAGTCAGAAAGTACGAAGCATCTAAGTTGTGGATCATAGAACTGTAGCAAGGTGTGCATCCTTCTGAAAGCATAATCACTGATGGGCTCTATGAAATACAAAATCCACCTGTAATCCTGCTTGAAGATATTGAGAACTTCTGGAGGAGCTAAGGCTTTCACTTTGAGGATTTCCTTCACAACGGGCTGATGAACCTTGTAGGAGATAATACACTTGGTCTTTTTCTTGGACTACATGCTCATAGAACAATACCCACAAATGGAATCAAGGATGTGATATGCAACCTTGAAAAAGAATAAACATGCGTTAGGAATGCAAGTATGCGGATGATGTTATGCAATGCAATGGCATGTGATCACTGTGGCATATACTGAGCATTATTATACTGCCTTCTGATTTGCCTGAATATCGACTGTCAAGAGTACCAGATGACAAGTATGTGTCAAAAGAAAACCCAAGTATCAGGAACAAGGTATGTTGAAGGTCAATTTTCCTGCAAACCTGTAAACAGTCCCCCACCTCACTGGTATGCTCCGGGTCAACATCACAGACTTTCAAAGCCGAGCAGCAATAATAGGTTCACCATTTCCGAGAAATGGCTCATGAGCAAATCAGGGAATCAGTTTGGCATTATGTACTACACATGAAGGTCTCAGCCGAGTCCAGGAAAACAAGCATCCCTCATAAGTTCCCGGATTCAAGCACTGAAATCGAGAAACAATAGTACATTCATCCCGAAGGGTAGAATACTACCGTCATACGACCAATTGCTTTAACTAGATTCCTATGAGAGAACAAGGTAATTCAATGCGACTTCCTAGTGTGCCCTCGGGTGTGAATGGGTTTGCCATAAAATGTGGTTTGCCACTGTCACCACTGGAGATGGTTGTTTCCACTAAGGTACTCGGTGATCGGTTCCCAGTGTTAGCAGCTCGGGTGGGAACATTCTATGGTCTGCCTAGGCAATATAGAACATATTCCAAGAGAGCCTGATCTGGGTGTGGGACTCATGAAAACTACACGTGCTCAAGACCTCACAAGCCATACGACTGCCCATTCTAAATCCTATGTGTATACTCAAGCCGGCTTGTTGGCTTATCTTACAATAATGTCGTCCCGCCAAGGAAAACTAGAATAGCCAGTACAGTATATGCCAATATATGCAATAGTAAAGTAAAGTGTAGAAAGTTGTAAATAAAGTTGTAAAGTAAAGCGATCAACTGTAAATAAAACAGTAAATCTAAACTAAATCACAACAACAAATGAATAAACACCCAAAGAAAACAGAAAAAGACAAGCGCTAGGATTTACTCTCAAAAGGGGAAACCAGATATTATGGGATCGATCCCCAGCAAAGTCACCAGCTGTCGCTCCTGGGATTTTCATTCTAGTACAAACGCGAAAGTGGCGCGGAAAAGGTAGAGTCGCCAGCCATACATTTTTATCCCGAATGAATGGGAAAGGTAATGCTGCACAAACCCGAGGAAGAAGGAAAGGACGAGGCCTTGCGAGCCAAAGATTTGGGTCCGGAAGTCGGTTACAACCTGGGAAGGTATTAGCACCCCAGACCGTCCGCCGTACCCGATGAGATCCATGCTTATTAGTCTGTTTCAAAGGGTGAGAAATAAGATATTGTTTGAACGAAAGAATTACTAACTGTAACTGGTACTGAAATGAGAAAGGAATTGGAAAAGAGAGAACGAAAAGGAGGGGGAAAATGTAGGGAAAATAAAGAATGTGCTCGAATGGGCCCTACCCCGCTGCTAGGGGTGGAAAACGGGCATGTCCGCCCCGTTTAGACCCGTCCCGCAAAAGCCCGCAAAAAAACGGTGAGGGCGGGGCTGTCAAAGGTAGTGTTGCAGGCTCATTTTCTAGGCCCGCCCCATTTAATGATGGGCATGCCCGTTATTCACTTTAAAAGAAAAAAAATTAAAATTCACTCATGATGTAATTAAAAAAACTCATAAATCCTAATACTACCAATAAAAATAAAATACTATTATTATCCTACATTCAATAGTTAAATTTAACAAACCCTAAATATTACAAATTCAACATAAGTTCAACAACACAAATTCATCAAAAATTAAAGTTTTACACCACAAATTCAACACCACAATTTCAACAAAAGATAGAAAATAAGTTTAATCTAACATCAAAGTCTCCAAATTCTCTACAACCAAAAAAGATGCACTAATCAATCTTCATCTACATCATGAACAAATGATGCTCCAGTTGTAATACTTTTGGCCAAACTTCCATCATCATTATCTTCATCGTCACCCACTACATCTATAAAACAATTTAAGTATAAGTAACTAAATTAACAATATTGAAAAAAATCACCATGTATTAAAAGAAACTTTAATATTGGATTATGTACCAAAACTATTAAAACCCTAAAGCCAATTATGAGTACAAATCAATGCCTCAACATTCTTTGACAACAAGCGACTTCTATATTTGTTTAGAATGATTGAACCAATACTAAAAGCAGATTCTGATGCAACGGTAGTAATAGGGATGCCTAACAAATCACGAGCCAATAAAGATAACTCTTTAAACTTGTTTGAATTTTCCTTCCACCATTGAAGAACATTCAAATCATCAAAATTTTGATAACTTAAATCCACACTTGCCTCCTCCAAATAAACATCAAGTTGAGACTTTCCGGTCTCTATTGCAAGTTGTTGTTTGTGTACTTTCAAATCCTATAATGATAAAAAAGAAAATGATAGAACATGTTACATAACTTTCATATTAAGTAGTGAATTATTTACAAGATACTTACATATTAGAACCAAGTATACAACATATTAAGTAGTGAATTATTTACAAGATACTTACATATTAGAACATTATACAACACATTGTATCTAACCAAGTATACAACACATTGTAACTAACCAAGTATACAACATATTAATTGTAACTAACCAAGTATACAACATATTAAGAAAATATTAGTATATTGTAAGTAGTGAACGAACATCATATTAAAACAAGTTAATTATTCACAGTATACAACATACTAAGTAGTGAATTATTTACAAGATACTTACATATTAGAACAAGATATAACATACTAAAACATATTAAAACAAGTGTTGGACAACATAGTGAAGTTATGTGGATACTTACATATTAGAACAAGATACAACATACTAAAACATATTAAAACAAACGCTGGACAACATATTAAAACAAATTAAAATTAGAACAAGATACTTACATTGAACAAACTCTTAGTAAACGCGTGCGAACTTGATTCTCCTCTAGTGATGGAAGATGGGGTTTGAGAGGTTATGGAAGACGAAGTCGGAATGCGACGATACATCTCAAATAAAGTGTACAACTTCTGCTTAATTTCTTTTGTTTTAAGCTTTGAGGTAAGTGGATCAACTTTTTCATACATATATTCCAAAGAGGTAAGTTTAAGCCTCGGGTCAAGAACCGCTCCTAGAGCAAGAACCACACTATAATCACTCCAATACTTCTCAAACTTGATCATCATTTTTTCAGCCATGTCTTGAATAAGAGTGTCTTCATCTTTGATGCTTTCCATCAAAACTAACTGAATTTTCCAAATTTACAAAAAATACAAATTGGAAGTCGGATAAGACGTTCCGGAAATCAAGTTTGCGGTCTCATAAAATGGCAACAAGAATGTGCATATCTTATCTCCTCTTTTCCAATCTTCTTCTGAAGGACAAACCTTATAATTATACTCATGAAAACCAAGACTTGCAAATACACGTCGGTACTTCAATGCACTTTGAAGCATCAAATAAGTAGAATTCCATATAGTGGAAACATCGTAAGACAAACTAGCTGATGTTTCAACACCACCAATTAGTTCAATGCATTCCTTGAATTTTTTCATTCTACCCTCAGAGCCCTTCACATATTTGACACTTTCCCAATGCATCACCAAGTACTTTCAAACCCTCTTGCACAATCAAATTTAAAACATGTGTTGAGCAACGAACATGAAAGAACACTCCATCATATAATAACCAGTTTTGCAAGACAAGTTGTATTTTCAAATGAGCTTGCATCACGTCATTAGCAGAAGCATTATATAATGTGAGTGAAAATATCTTCTTCTCAATTCCCCAATCTGATAAAATACAAGAATCTTTTTCGACATCTCAGATCCCGTATGAGGAGGAGGCATATGACAAAAGTATAGAATCTTACTCTTTAAATTCCAATTGGAATCAAAATAATGAGCAATCAAGCATATATAACCTTCACTTGTACAAGCTGTCCACATATCAGAAGTTAATGAAATTCTAGAGGGAATAATAGCCAACTCCTTCTTAAGAGCTTTTTTCTCTGTCTTGAACATTTCATCAGCATCAGCCTTAGCGGTATTTCTTGAAATAGGAGAAAAGTCAGGGTTCAAATATTTCATCCAATCTCTAATTTTTTGGAACTCCATAAATTTATACGATAAATCATGTGCAATGATTGCAGCAGCACCCATTGACCTAGAAACCGTTTTATCTATTGTAAGATTCTTGAGACTACCTTGCAAGTCTATCATTACTTGACCTACATCAGCATATTTGATTTTAGTGCACTTCTTCATATGACGATTCAAACTCATGGTACCATAATTCCTATAACCACCCTTCAAAACCTTTGAACAACCATTGCACTTAGCCAATGGATTTCCATCTTTATCCGTCCCAAGTTTAGTAAACACTTTCCAACAATCAACACTTGAAGTTTTGGCCTTCTTAGACTTAGGTAAAACATCATTTTTGGTTGCTCTTTGTAACACCCCAAAATTTGCCTTCTAAATTACTACTTTGATTGGCTTGAGGGTCGCATTCATATGCATTCTTCTATTAGGTCGTAACTTTCAGAATCGTGCATTTCATTGGACTATCAAGATAATGGGATCCAGAGGTTATTGGAATCAATATTTGTTATATGTTTCTTGAAGCAGGGATTTAAATTCATCGAGGAAATATCTCTTTGCAAGATTCATCCAGATACAAGGCCTTCCTCCAGCAAGGTTTGTCAAGTTGATATCTTCGTCATTATACACTCCAGGTATTCCTCCTCTACATTGGGCGTTATTCTTCGTTGCAAGTTCATCGCTGTCAATATACATCTCAAGACGGATTATGGTTTCGCGTTCATGGGTGATTTTATGGAAGGATGTTCAGTTAAAGTGGATGATTGGAGTTTCACGCCAAGAATATGTGTCATGGTTTCCTTATGCTTTCATTTGTTGGCCGTTGGCTATACCAGTTAGTAGAGTTTTAAGGGACTGAGATTTAAGATTCATTGAGTATACAAGTTCACCTATCATTTCCATATTCAAGTTATTTTGATCATTTGCTATCTGTTTTCTTATCCATTGAATATCCGTTAACCACTTCATTACCCGGTTAAGCCATTGTTTTATCCACTCTCATGTCCATTCTCCGTCTTTTTATCCGATCAACTCAAATATATTTCTATTACCAAAATCTTTTCTATTTTTATTAAGCTCATAAACTTTTTTTAAGTAAAGCCCATTAAACCAAATTTCCCATTTTAGTTAGCCCATTTTGATTAAAAACCATATTTTATTCACATATCATTTAAACCAATATATAATTCGTATTCAATTCGAATTCTAAAGTCCAACCTGTATTATTGTCTATTTTTAACCAAATCCATAAACCATTTCTTTTAGAAATTTGGTTCATATCCATAGTTTTCCAGATTCATATCCGTTACCAAAATCGATTTTGTTTTTGAGACTACAATTCAAAACCCAAAAAAATAATTCTTCTTTTTAGCCATTTGAACCCAATGCCGTTTTAGGGAAAAGAAAAAAGGGCTATTTTTGTTGATGGAAATCAGGCCAATTCATTTATTCTAATTTTAATCCATATTTTCTATGAAAAACCTGTAGAATACATTTGGGTGGTGAGTTTTGAGAACAACAACGACAATATTAATGTTATCTTCTCTTTTCCTCAGTGCAACACGGTTTCGCCGCAGACTTGGAATCTTCTTCTAAATTCCTCAACAAAATTCTGAGTTTATGATGTTCACTCAATAAAAATTATAGAAGGCTTCGATAACTAAAATTCATTAAAATCATTATGATATTCAGTCATAATATCAATAACAAAAGTCCTTTACAAGAGAATGAGGAAGATATATAGAAAAGTGACACAAGAAGAAAAGAAAAAGTTTCAGTGACAAAACTCATAACTCAATTCATAACAAATTCCAACTGAATCTTAACAGAAAAACTAACAGAAACTTCCAGCTGCATCTAGAAGCTCTTAACCGAATATTTCCGGAAGCTTCAACTTGACTTATATATTCTAACTCATCTCCAGATTTGGGGGGTTCCTTCTTCTTCGGATTCACTTCACTGCATCATTTTCGCTACCATTCATTCTTTCATCTTATTCTATCTTCTCCATCTCTCATTCAACTTCCACCATTCATCACAATAGATTCATCAATCATCAACTTACAACCTTCACACCTGCACATCGGAAGAGTAGCAACAACAATTCAGAACCATTGAAAAAACAGAGTTGGAAGAAGAAGATCGATGAACCCAATATTCAGATGTGAAGAAAGAAGAACGGGAATCACAATTGCAATGCTTACCAAATGGTATGCCGAGACGATGAGTGAATCTCCAACCTTCCTCTTTCGAAAGTTGTCACTCTTCACTGCTTCTTTCGGCTTCAATTGATACTTCAGGGCTAGCTCGCATCATCCAAAACCTGCAATCAAAACGAATTTCATTGGTTTGCAACCTGTAAATTCAAAGCCGTGACAACAACAGAAGCATAAAGGGATCGAAATCGAGACTACAAGTGAGTTAAAAGGTGCATACATAATGGCTGTGTTTTGGGATTGAGCGAAAAACAAGCGATTCCGCTTCAAGCTTCAACTTCTTTCAATCAATATACCAAGAACCTGCAAAAGAACATCCAGTCTTCAAACACCAGCTTCAACAACCATCACAAAGCTTCCGCTGCATCCTCTATCTCTCTCAACATCAACCCCAACGTACAACTCCAATCCTCATCAACCAGGAAATTCTTCTTCCTTCATCATTGATTCGCAACAACCTGCAAAAAGAAATCAAACCATGAGTTCGCGGAATCAATAACAAGCAGCGAGATTTTCGAATCCGAAAGCAAGAGTAGAACAGAGAACATACAGCGAGCTTGCAACGTTAAAAAATGTCATCATCATCTATTTCGTAAAACCTGCAGAAAGCTTCAACAAATCAGAGCCGAAGATTAAAGATGGAGGAAGAATGAGAAGTAAAGCAAAATGTGTACCTGAATGCACCATCCGCCGACGAAAATGATGGAAGATCCTCCATCTTTGAATCTGCGACGAAATCAAGACAAAGAGAATATCTTCAACGTGTTCATCGTTGTTCATCCGCGTCATCATCCAGCCCGCAATCCAGAAACATCAACATCTTCATAAGGTGCGATTTCTCTTTTCTGGCAAAGCGTTCAAGTCGTGTTGTGGTGAGAGCTTAGATTGAGATAGAGTGTGGGGGTTTAGGGCATTCGTTCTCGTGGAAGGGTGGTTGTGACGGCGGACAAGAAGCAGGTGACGGCGGTGGAAGGAAGATGGTGATAAAGTAACGGCGGTGGCGGTGATGAGAAAGGAGAAGAAGAGTAGCTGAGTTGTTTATTGAGAGAGAGAGTGGATGGGGGGCGGTATCGGCGGCGGAAAAGATAGGGAAGAAGGGAAGGGTGTTGGCGGCGGAAGCAAGAAGGAAAGGCTGCTAGGGTTTGTGGAGATAGAAGGAGAAGACAAGGTTGAAGACAGAGGGGGGGGCTAGGGTTTGATTATGCTGTTTCAATTTCGGTTGTTGTTTTTCTTTAGTTCTTTTCTTTTATTTTTTTTATAATACTAAGTCATTAAGATAATTAAATAGTATTAGGACCTTAATAAGAATTAAAATGAATAATGAATTATTAACCCAAGATCAAACAATAATAAAGTTTAATAAAAATCATTAATCCTGGGCTTTACTAACCGCACCCCATTTTAGGCCCATTGTATTCTTAACTTATAAAAATTTCTATTCTTCCCCCCCCCCCCCCTCCAATTCTCTTTCTCTTTAATTTCTAATTTTTTATGTCATTTCAATTTAATTCATAAAAAAATATGAAAACATTTAATAAAATTCCCTAAAAATTATGGTAGAATATTAAGCCATTTTAGAACTTTTCCCAATTTTTACTTTCTGAATTTTTGTATTTTTCAATTTAATTTCGATTTTTTGATTTAATTGATGTTATATTGAATTTTCAATTGGACACATAAATTTGTACAATTTATTTAGGCCACTTCCCATAATATTTTTTGCCCATTCTTTTTGCTATGGTTTAAAGACAAGTTAAAGTACTTAGAATATTTTTTGGTGAATTTTTAGGACATTTTTGCTTTTGTTTTGGTAGTATAATGTGTGTAATTTTGTGATTAAACTTTAGTTAGTTTTAGGTGATCATTTGCCTTAGTTAAAATGAGATTTTGTTAGATTTTTTTTAGCATAGTGATGTAATCAAGTTCAAGATCTTAGGAAATTAATTTCGTATTTTTTTCATGACTTTTAATATTTTTGCCATTTTTATTCATTCCTTCATATGATGCATGTACATAATTCATATCGTTCACTAACTATTTGTTTTCGTTTTGTGCAAGGTATGTTTTCAAGGATTGGCTAATTGGACTTGGATATTTTTATGCCTTAATTGTGTTTTATACTTTGTGTATTTTGTGATGTAATATCCTAGAACTTGTATGTTTGTATGATTTCCTTAAGTAGGATAGAAAAGATAAAACGAATCGATAGAAAACCAAATCTTCAAAAAACAAATAAAGTATTCGATCCAATGTCGAGTATATTTTCAAATAAATAAATAAAGTTCATATTATTTTAGGGCTCCACGATTATCTTCGTTCCATTCCATTCAACCAACATCAAACCTTGCATGTTTCATACCATAAGTCGTGTGTCTTAGCACCACGCAACCGACCCACCCATCTCATTATTTCATCCCGTTTACATTTCATGCGTTTTTACCTACCATGAACTAGGAGGACCCTATTGCTCATTATTGACTTATTTTACTTGCATGCTTAGTCTTATATTTCTTATATCTCTTAGGTAGATTTTAATTGCAAACCTCACTAACCATAGGATTTCCATGAATTCAACTGATTTAGGGTAAGTTTAGTTTCCCTTAGAATGTTTACCTTTTATAACTTGAGTCTCTTCTCGTCTCAAAAGAAAAATCAAAAAAACATTTAATAAAGGAAAGGTGTACAATGCGCCACGAGCCTTAAGCTATACGGGAAATGACTAATGGAGGTTTCCTTCACTCTTCTAGGATGCTTTACAAACGTCCCATTGGGGGCGATCTTGGAAAGTATTCGCTCCTGTGTCATAGTCTTTAGTGTTGTACATTCAATAAACACAAATTCAAAACATTTCTTCTAAAAAACAACACACCAAGAAGTCACGTCTTCTTTCTCATCTCATACTCTTCATGACTTGTCTCGATAGTTCAAACAGCGATACGGTAAACACCCTCGTGTCAGAGCCGGTAACACCTGAGCTAGAACTATGGCAACGTCATCCTAAAAACCACAAACGAGTGTAAGCCTTAGTTAGACGAACTACGGCGTCTCTGATCCTCATTTATCACGATGAGGTACGTAGGCAGTGGGGTAGGGCCCATTCGAGCACAATCTTTCTTTTTCCCTACATTTTCCCATTTTTATTCCCATCTTATTTCTTTTCTAATTCCCATTTCATTCCAGATAGTTATTCCTTCAGTTAAACAGCATATTATTCTTCACCCTTTGAAAACAGATTTTTAAGCGTGGATCCCGTCGGGTACGGCGGACAGATTGGGGTGCTAATACCTTCTCAATTCGTAACCGACTCCCGTATCCAGATCTTTGGTTCGCAAGGCCTCGTCCTTTTCCTTCTTCCTTAGGTTTGTGCAACATTACCTTTCCCATTCCTTTGGGATAAAATGTCTGGCTGGCGACTCTAACCTTTCCGCGCCACTTCGCGTTTGTACTAGGATGAAAATCCCGGGAGCGACAGCTAGCGACTCTGCTGGGGATCTTTAGAAATTCTAATCTCCCCTTTTGAGAGTCAATCCTAGCGCTTGTCTGTTTCTGTTTCCTTTGGGTGCTTATTCATTCGCTGTTATGCTTTAAGTTTAGCTTTACTATTTTGTTTACAGTTTATTGCTTTCCTTTACTGCTTTATTTACAGCTTTCCGCACTTTACTTTACTGTCACATATACTGGCATATACTGTACTGGCTGTTCTGGTTTTCCTTGGCGGGATGGGATTATTGTGAGATAAGCCAAATACCCGGCTTGAGTATACACATAGGATTTAGAGTGGGCAGTCGTGTGGCTTGCGTGGTCTTGAGCACGTGTAGTTTTCACGAGTCCCACACCCAGATCAGGCTCTCTTGGGATATGTTCTATACTGCCTAGGCAGACCATAGAATGTTCCCACCTGAGCTGCTAACACTGGGAACCGATCTTCGAGGACCTTAGTGGAAACAACCCTCTCCAGTGGTGACAGTGGCAGACCACATTTCGTGGCAAACCCATTCGCACCCGAGGGCCCACTAGGAAATCGCATAGGATGACCTTGTTCTCTCGTAGGAACCTGGTTAAAGCAACTGGTCGTATGACGGTAGTATTGTACCCTTCGGGATGAATGTACTATTGTTTCTCGACTTCAGTGCTTGAAGCCGGGAACTTATGAGGGATGCTTGTTTTTCCGGAATTCAGCTGAGGCCTCCCTGAGTAGTACATAATGCCAAACCGATTCCCTGATTTGGTCATGAGCCATTTCTCGGAAATGGTGAACGTATTATTGCTATTCGGCTTTGAGAGTCCGTGATGTTGACCCGTAGTAGCATACCCGCGAGATTGGGAGGGGTTTACAGGTTTGCAGGAACCCTAAAACTTCCAACATACCCGCTTTTGCCAGTGTTACTCCGTGTTATGATCCGGTCCTATATGATACTTGGTTGAGAATTCTGGAACTTATGCACAGATACAATGATATTATGGTCTTCACCAACACTTGGTTATCTGATCCACACCAGCGTCGGACCGCTGACCACATGCCAGTTGCATACATGACATCATGGCATTTTAGCATACATGTTCAGTTACTCCTAAGGATCCCATATCTGAACTATGTCGGATTTTCTTCTGCATTAAAACTTGAATCAAAGCAGAGGGGTTCCTTGGAAATAACCGAACATGGCATTTGCATACATCCTTGCATTTTTGACAGGTGTTCAGAAACAAATTCTTATCCTGACCTGGTTTCTCTCCAGAATGGTCAATTTGAATCATGACTGTCAAGGTTTAGACATGGAACAACTCCGAGCGGAGGTGACTGAGATAAAGGCCCAACTGGGGCATGTTGTAGTGGACATTCGAGCGTTGTCCCAGGATCAGAAGTTGTTGAGAGAAGAATTCAACTTGATGAAGACTCAGATAGAGCTGCTTACAGGAATCATGAATGCTATGTCAAGAAAGGAAAATAGTTGTGTGTCTACTTTTCAAACAGAAGGTCATGTTTCTCCCATATCTTTGGGATGTCCAATAAATCAAGGTTCTTCAGATGGATTTTCTCTACAGTTCGAATCTCTTCACCAGCAATCGCCACTCGGCAGTCAGGAAGAACATCAGATAGGAACCAACTCCACAGGTGAACTGAATGATCCTACACCAATCGTTACCAAAGAAGTGAATAATTTCTTTCCTTATCAGGGATCCTCCTCAGATGCTACGCCTTGGTTTCCAGGAGAAATACTTCAACCGATTTCATCTATAACTCCTCCATTGCTAGCAACCCGTCATCAACAGGTTCAAGAAAGGATTATTGATCCGATACCCGTGTCTTATGCTGAATTATGTCCACAACTGTCCGAAATGGGATTGATTGAGTGTCACAAGATAACTCCTCCTTCAGCATGCAAGAATACAAATGAAGTGGTCAACTTTCCTTCTCCTAGAATCATTGCTCAGTCTAAGTCTTCAAAGGGGCTGCATCAACAATCTTCATTCACTCCTCGGCCAAGTACGAGTAAGAAAGTACGAGGACATGTCAGGCGTCCCACGCAGTGTCAACAACGAAGTTTTCAATCACGACCACAGGGTCAGCAACAACAGGTACAGAGACTGTTTCAGGAAAGAACAAGAGCGAGAAACCGCAGACTTGATACTATCCCATGTCCATATGCTGTATTGCTTCCAGAACTTCTGAAGTTGAACTTGGTCGAGCTTCGTACCATGAGAGTTCCTTCTGCTGATAATCTACCACCAAATTTTGATCCACACTCCAAGTGCGAATTCCATTCAGGTGCCCAGGGGCACAGTATTGAGAAATGTTGGGCTTTTCAGAACAAGGTACAGGACCTAGTTGACTCCAAGGCGATCAATTTCGCTCCTCTCCCAAATGTACTTCATAATCCAATGCCTAGTCATAATGGAACCGGTGTCGCGGTCGTTCTACCAGATGGTTCACGTTAAGCTGAAATCTTCGAGCTGATCACCCAGGACGCCAGGGTATTCATGAAGCAAATAAAGCCAGCAGTATTCAAATACTCTCAGTGATGGCATTTATGTGTTTGCCTTTCTTCATTGTTCGTTTTTCATCCCTATTGAGGGGAACTACGTCGCTCTGATTCTTCATTGGTCATCAGTCAATGGAGATACGTAGGCAGAAGATCGTCAGGTCTTTCCGAGCAACCTTTTGGGGCAACTTTACTCCCCAACTTCACTCTTTCCTTCAGATGTCTCGCGTCAGAGTCAGAATAGTTAGAAGAGGAAGCATTACTGCCATGGTTGGGCATGCAACTGCAAATTGAAGATTACAAGTCTGTGAAAAGAGCTTTTTGATCGTTGAAAGTATCCAAGACTGACAGGTCCAGACGGAGCCAAGCCTCCTCAACTACGGCAATATTCAGTTTCTTTACTGCATTTCCATTTGTAGTTTCTTTTATATGCTAAACATTTGTCTACATGTATGAAAGTTGTTTGCTTTTGAATGTTAGCAATAATAAAACTCACATGTTTTTCTTGAAGTAAATTCATTTGCATTCCCCTATAATTTTGCATGTGTACATTGTGATACCAATCGTCATGCTTGAATTCTATGAAGGAGAATGACGAAACAAAAGCGCGAAATCTCTAATTGTGTGCTCTCAAGTAAGACCCTGTTGACGATGTACAGGCGTTGTTTCAAATCCTAAACACTGGATATATAAGGAAGATAAACCCTTGCTAACCCCTTTGAGCCTCGTAGTAGGAGTTTATTTTCAAATAAAAAAAACCTCACATGTAACCCAGGGGCAGGTTAGACGTCAGCTAGTCAGACCAAGCGTTCAAACTTTCATAAAGAAGTGTGTTTGAAGATCCGTTGCATTCTACTATGCTAATCAAGAGGTCCAAAGACCCGAAACCACAATGGTTATCCAAGTCAAAAGGTCCAAAGATTGACAACCACAATGGTTATCCTTCGTCAACCACAAAATGAGGCAGTCACAACCCTCGTGAAGCAATCAAGACAAACAATGTCACGCGACTTGTTCAAAATGCAAAAAGAAAAAAAAGAAAGAAAAGGCCCGCTAAGTCGAAACTTGAAACCAAGCGACTTAGGCAAAAGTTAGGGCATCCCGCTGGACTTCACAATCAAAGATTCACAAGAATCAGTCCAGGCAAAAGTTAGGGATAAGCAAAATAATGCAAAAGCAAAAGACGGAAAAGGATTACACAAGAAAGATCCTCAAATGAGAACAAAGTCGTGTGACACGGACACGAAAAGTAGAGGAGTGACTGACTCTCGACAATAACCTGATTAGTGCTTGAACTAATAGTAGCAATGGTTCCTCAATCAACACGAAACCTTATGAAAGGTGAATGCTTGTGAAAACTAGCTGAGCATAGGAATGGAGAACATCACGAAGAGCGGGTGGGCACAAATAAACTTCGAGCCTGTATCCTTTGTTTTTATAACCGTGAACCAGGCCACGATATAACCCTCAAAAGTCCTAACTGAAACAGGGTTAATTTGAGAGCGTATTACCACGAGACCGCGTTCCTGACTCCTATGAGTTGTGCTAAAAGACGTTTGTTGGTATTGCATGTACATACTTTCATTCAAATAAAGGTCGTGTCTTAACCGGTGATTCGCTCACAAAGGTTAACGATCCATTTTCAAAACTTCAAGATTAACATGTTTGTTGAATTAGGATTTTCATTCTAAGAATAAACATTTTCTCACTTGCATACATTTGTTGAGCATCATAATGGGTTCACATACGGAAATTCAATTCAGAAGATCAAGCTTGCCAGGTTGAGAAGTCTAAAACTTCTGAAAGACTGTCACGTCGAGGCGCACTTTTCCGAATGAAGCTTCATTGAGCAGGGACTTTCCCAATTAGTCGTGGTAAGAGCTAGCCAATCCGGGGCAGTCACGTCGAGCAATCTCTTCAAAATTAAAGTCCTGAGCCAATCCGGGGCAGTCACGTCGAGCAATCTCTTCAAAATTAGAGTACTGAGCCAATCCGGGGCAGTTATGTGGAGCAATCTCTTTAAATTTCAGTCAAATTGGGGCAATCACCTCGAGATTCAAATCTCTCCAAGATCAAAGATCAGTCACTCAGGTGCAAATCTATTCAAATACTTGTACTGGGGCAGGCCACCCTAATAGTACGAAAGTTCATTCTTTCCCGAAGACAGAGGATCGGGAGCATTTACCCGGAGTTTAGAATACCGTGGTTACTTGTCAAGTCAACTATCTCGTTCAGCACTTCTGACAGACACAAGCTCATCCGCATTGGCAATGGTTACCTCCCCAACAAGGTTATTGCGCTAGTCCATGTAGTCGTTACAATACCTAAGAGTTTAAAGACGCCAAGTCTTTTTGTAAAATCCTCTTGAGGTAAAATCCATACGGAAGCAGCTGATCCCCAGCCCGGGACAATTTGAAATCTTTCCTCCTCAGCAGGACGTGTCTCGGTGTTGTCATCTCCAGCAGGAAAATGGAAGTTATCCTCACTAAATTCAGCATTTTTTCCTTCAGATGGTTTCCTTGATCTCGGTCCCTCCGCAGATCTAAGGCAATTCCTATTCCCTTAGAAGGTTTCAGATGAATCATTCTCCTCCCCAGCAGGTCCATAAGAGTGGGTAATCCCCAATAGTCGAGGTATCCCCAGGCACGGCCCTCAAATCTAAAAGTCCAATTTATTTTTGGTAAAGGTGATAATTCGGGACAATTGAATTATTCACGCTCCTCTCCGACAGAGATGTCATCCCCACAGGGCTACTTGATATCGAATTCGCGATCATTGTGTTTCCCCACAGAGTCAACAGAGACTTATCACTTCCGCGTCAGGAATTTCTTTTACATTCACCTGTTCATTAACAATACTCAAGACATAATATCCCCAGTGTCATGGGGCAACATGCCGTGCAAATTCAGCATATGTAAAGTCCAGCCGCAGACTGGCCAAAGTCCATCTTCGGGTGGCAAATTTCAAAGTCCAGCCGTAGACTGGCCAAAGTCCATCTTCGGGTGGCAGATTCCAAAGTCCAGCCGCAGACTGGCCAAAGTCCATCTTCGGGTGGCAAATTTCGAAGTCCAGCCGCAGACTGGCCAAAGTCCATCTTCGGGTGGCAAGCTTCAAAAGTCCACCCGCAGTGTGGCAAATTTCAAAAGTCCACCCGCAGTGTGGCAAATCTCAAAAGTCTCCCGTAGTGAGCAAAAGTCTCCCGTAGTGAGCAAAAGTCTCCCGTAGTGAGCAAAAGTCTCCCGTAGTGAGCAAAAGTCTCCCGTAGTGAGCAAAGGCCACCCGCAGTGTGTGGCAATGTATTTTGAAGTCCAACCGCAGATTGGCGAAAGTCCATCCTCAGGGTGGCATCATTTCCAAAGTCCACCCGCAGTGTGGCAATGTATTTTGAAGTCCAACCGCAGATTGGCGAAAGTCCGTCCTCAGGGTGGCATCATTTCCAAAGTTCACCCGCAGTGTGGCAAAGTATTTCGAAGTCCAACCGCAGATTGGCGAAAGTCCATCCTCAGGGTGGCATCATATTACAAGTCCACCCACAGTGTGGCAAGCCAGTAGCCTTCTGGTATCATTCAAAGGGCATCCCCCGTTTATGACCTTATCATCATAATTATATCCAAGCAGAGTTCGTTTGGTTGGGTTTACTTCCTTGATCTTCTGCCACAGAGTGCAAATTTTCTGGTTGTTTTTAGTATTCAATCCTTGCATACTTCAAATGTCTGAAAGCAACTGCTGTCATCCATTCGCGTCTACAGTGATTGAATAGGGGCAGCTGTAACACCCCAAAATTTGCCCTCTAAATTACTACTTTGATTGGCTTGAGGGTCGCATTCATATGCATTCTTCTATTAGGTCGTAACTTTCAGAATCGTGCATTTCATTGGACTATCAAGATAATGGGATCCAGAGGTTATTGGAATCAATATTTGTTATATGTTTCTTGAAGCAGGGATTTAAATTCATCGAGGAAATATCTCTTTGCAAGATTCATCCAGATACAAGGCCTTCCTCCAGCAAGGTTTGTCAAGTTGATATCTTCGTCATTATACACTCCAGGTATTCCTCCTCTACATTGGGCGTTATTCTTCGTTGCAAGTTCATCGCTGTCAATATACATCTCAAGACGGATTATGGTTTCGCGTTCATGGGTGATTTTATGGAAGGATGTTCAGTTAAAGTGGATGATTGGAGTTTCACGCCAAGAATATGTGTCATGGTTTCCTTATGCTTTCATTTGTTGGCCGTTGGCTATACCAGTTAGTAGAGTTTTAAGGGACTGAGATTTAAGATTCATTGAGTATACAAGTTCACCTATCATTTCCATATTCAAGTTATTTTGATCATTTGCTATCTGTTTTCTTATCCATTGAATATCCGTTAACCACTTCATTACCCGGTTAAGCCATTGTTTTATCCACTCTCATGTCCATTCTCCGTCTTTTTATCCGATCAACTCAAATATATTTCTATTACCAAAATCTTTTCTATTTTTATTAAGCTCATAAACTTTTTTTAAGTAAAGCCCATTAAACCAAATTTCCCATTTTAGTTAGCCCATTTTGATTAAAAACCATATTTTATTCACATATCATTTAAACCAATATATAATTCGTATTCAATTCGAATTCTAAAGTCCAACCTGTATTATTGTCTATTTTTAACCAAATCCATAAACCATTTCTTTTAGAAATTTGGTTCATATCCATAGTTTTCCAGATTCATATCCGTTACCAAAATCGATTTTGTTTTTGAGACTACAATTCAAAACCCAAAAAAATAATTCTTCTTTTTAGCCATTTGAACCCAATGCCGTTTTAGGGAAAAGAAAAAAGGGCTATTTTTGTTGATGGAAATCAGGCCAATTCATTTATTCTAATTTTAATCCATATTTTCTATGAAAAACCTGTAGAATACATTTGGGTGGTGAGTTTTGAGAACAACAACGACAATATTAATGTTATCTTCTCTTTTCCTCAGTGCAACACGGTTTCGCCGCAGACTTGGAATCTTCTTCTAAATTCCTCAACAAAATTCTGAGTTTATGATGTTCACTCAATAAAAATTATAGAAGGCTTCGATAACTAAAATTCATTAAAATCATTATGATATTCAGTCATAATATCAATAACAAAAGTCCTTTACAAGAGAATGAGGAAGATATATAGAAAAGTGACACAAGAAGAAAAGAAAAAGTTTCAGTGACAAAACTCATAACTCAATTCATAACAAATTCCAACTGAATCTTAACAGAAAAACTAACAGAAACTTCCAGCTACATCTAGAAGCTCTTAACCGAATATTTCCGGAAGCTTCAACTTGACTTATATATTCTAACTCATCTCCAGATTTGGGGGGTTCCTTCTTCTTCGGATTCACTTCACTGCATCATTTTCGCTACCATTCATTCTTTCATCTTATTCTATCTTCTCCATCTCTCATTCAACTTCCACCATTCATCACAATAGATTCATCAATCATCAACTTACAACCTTCACACCTGCACATCGGAAGAGTAGCAACAACAATTCAGAACCATTGAAAAAACAGAGTTGGAAGAAGAAGATCGATGAACCCAATATTCAGATATGAAGAAAGAAGAACGGGAATCACAATTGCAATGCTTACCAAATGGTATGCCGAGACGATGAGTGAATCTCCAACCTTCCTCTTTCGAAAGTTGTCACTCTTCACTGCTTCTTTCGGCTTCAATTGATACTTCAGGGCTAGCTCGCATCATCCAAAACCTGCAATCAAAACGAATTTCATTGGTTTGCAACCTGTAAATTCAAAGCCGTGACAACAACAGAAGCATAAAGGGATCGAAATCGAGACTACAAGTGAGTTAAAAGGTGCATACATAATGGCTGTGTTTTGGGATTGAGCGAAAAACAAGCGATTCCGCTTCAAGCTTCAACTTCTTTCAATCAATATACCAAGAACCTGCAAAAGAACATCCAGTCTTCAAACACCAGCTTCAACAACCATCACAAAGCTTCCGCTGCATCCTCTATCTCTCTCAACATCAACCCCAACGTACAACTCCAATCCTCATCAACCAGGAAATTCTTCTTCCTTCATCATTGATTCGCAACAACCTGCAAAAAGAAATCAAACCATGAGTTCGCGGAATCAATAACAAGCAGCGAGATTTTCGAATCCGAAAGCAAGAGTAGAACAGAGAACATACAGCGAGCTTGCAACGTTAAAAAATGTCATCATCATCTATTTCGTAAAACCTGCAGAAAGCTTCAACAAATCAGAGCCGAAGATTAAAGATGGAGGAAGAATGAGAAGTAAAGCAAAATGTGTACCTGAATGCACCATCCGCCGACGAAAATGATGGAAGATCCTCCATCTTTGAATCTGCGACGAAATCAAGACAAAGAGAATATCTTCAACGTGTTCATCGTTGTTCATCCGCGTCATCATCCAGCCCGCAATCCAGAAACATCAACATCTTCATAAGGTGCGATTTCTCTTTTCTGGCAAAGCGTTCAAGTCGTGTTGTGGTGAGAGCTTAGATTGAGATAGAGTGTAGGGGTTTAGGGCATTCGTTCTCGTGGAAGGGTGGTTGTGACGGCGGACAAGAAGCAGGTGACGGCGGTGGAAGGAAGATGGTGATAAAGTAACGGCGGTGGCGGTGATGAGAAAGGAGAAGAAAAGTAGCTGAGTTGTTTATTGAGAGAGAGAGTGGATGGGGGGCGGTATCGGCGGCGGAAAAGATAGGGAAGAAGGGAAGGGTGTTGGCGGCGGAAGCAAGAAGGAAAGGCTGCTAGGGTTTGTGGAGATAGAAGGAGAAGACAAGGTTGAAGACAGAGGGGGGGGGGGCTAGGGTTTGATTATGCTGTTTCAATTTCGGTTGTTGTTTTTCTTTAGTTCTTTTCTTTTATTTTTTTTATAATACTAAGTCATTAAGATAATTAAATAGTATTAGGACCTTAATAAGAATTAAAATGAATAATGAATTATTAACCCAAGATCAAACAATAATAAAGTTTAATAAAAATCATTAATCCTGGGCTTTACTAACCGCACCCCATTTTAGGCCCATTGTATTCTTAACTTATAAAAATTTCTATTCTTTCCCCCCCCCCCTCCAATTCTCTTTCTCTTTAATTTCTAATTTTTTATGTCATTTCAATTTAATTCATAAAAAAATATGAAAACATTTAATAAAATTCCCTAAAAATTATGGTAGAATATTAAGCCATTTTAGAACTTTTCCCAATTTTTACTTTCTGAATTTTTGTATTTTTCAATTTAATTTCGATTTTTTGATTTAATTGATGTTATATTGAATTTTCAATTGGACACATAAATTTGTACAATTTATTTAGGCCACTTCCCATAATATTTTTTGCCCATTCTTTTTGCTATGGTTTAAAGACAAGTTAAAGTACTTAGAATATTTTTTGGTGAATTTTTAGGACATTTTTGCTTTTGTTTTGGTAGTATAATGTGTGTAATTTTGTGATTAAACTTTAGTTAGTTTTAGGTGATCATTTGCCTTAGTTAAAATGAGATTTTGTTAGAGTTTTTTTAGCATAGTGATGTAATCAAGTTCAAGACCTTAGGAAATTAATTTCGTATTTTTTTCATGACTTTTAATATTTTTGCCATTTTTATTCATTCCTTCATATGATGCATGTACATAATTCATATCGTTCACTAACTATTTGTTTTCGTTTTGTGCAAGGTATGTTTTCAAGGATTGGCTAATTGGACTTGGATATTTTTATGCCTTAATTGTGTTTTATACTTTGTGTATTTTGTGATGTAATATCCTAGAACTTGTATGTTTGTATGATTTCCTTAAGTAGGATAGAAAAGATAAAACGAATCGATAGAAAACCAAATCTTCAAAAAACAAATAAAGTATTCGATCCAATGTCGAGTATATTTTCAAATAAATAAATAAAGTTCATATTATTTTAGGGCTCCACGATTATCTTCGTTCCATTCCATTCAACCAACATCAAACCTTGCATGTTTCATACCATAAGTCGTGTGTCTTAGCACCACACAACCGACCCACCCATCTCATTGTTTCATCCCGTTTACATTTCATGCGTTTTTACCTACCATGACCTAGGAGGACCCTATTGCTCATTATTGACTTATTTTACTTGCATGCTTAGTCTTATATTTCTTATATCTCTTAGGTAGATTTTAATTGCAAACCTCACTAACCATAGGATTTCCATGAATTCAACTGATTTAGGGTAAGTTTAGTTTCCCTTAGAATGTTTACCTTTTATAACTTGAGTCTCTTCTCGTCTCAAAAGAAAAATCAAAAAAACATTTAATAAAGGAAAGGTGTACAATGCGCCACGAGCCTTAAGCTATACGGGAAATGACTAGTGGAGGTCTCCTTCACTCTTCTAGGATGCTTTACAAACGTCCCATTGGGGGCGATCTTGGAAAGTATTCGCTCCTGTGTCATAGTCTTTAGTGTTGTACATTCAATAAACACAAATTCAAAACATTTCTTCTAAAAAACAACACACCAAGAAGTCACGTCTTCTTTCTCATCTCATACTCTTCATGACTTGTCTCGATAGTTCAAACAGCGATACGGTAAACACCCTCGTGTCAGAGCCGGTAACACCTGAGCTAGAACTATGGCAACGTCATCCTAAAAACCACAAACGAGTGTAAGCCTTAGTTAGACGAACTACGGCGTCTCTGATCCTCATTTATCACGATGAGGTACGTAGGCAGTGGGGTAGGGCCCATTCCAGCACAATCTTTCTTTTTCCCTACATTTTCCCATTTTTATTCCCATCTTATTTCTTTTCTAATTCCCATTTCATTCCAGATAGTTATTCCTTCAGTTAAACAGCATATTATTCTTCACCCTTTGAAAACAAATTTTTAAGCGTGGATCCCGTCGGGTACGGCGGACGGATTGGGGTGCTAATACCTTCTCAATTCGTAACCGACTCCCGTATCCAGATCTTTGGTTCGCAAGGCCTCGTCCTTTTCCTTCTTCCTTAGGTTTGTGCAACATTACCTTTCCCATTCCTTTGGGATAAAATGTCTGGCTGGCGACTCTAACCTTTCCGCGCCACTTCGCGTTTGTACTAGGATGAAAATCCCGGGAGCGACACTCTTACTTCATTTTCACCATGAATTGTTTCATTCTCCAAATCAACCACATTTACTTCATCTACAAATTCATTATCAATAATTTGTGATTCCATTTCAAGTTATCACTTATTTGTATCCAAATAAAAACCAATTAAAACTAATTAATATAATATAATACATGATGTACCGAAATCCGAAATGTCCTAGTGCAGTAAAATTACTATCAACGGTTTGTGATGCCGACTTTCAATTTCAATTATTGTACTATCAATAAAATTACTATCAATTTTTCATCACTATTAAAACGTATTTATGGATAGTGTACCGAAATTACTATCAAATTTTCATGTTGTTTTTTAACTACATAGTGTACCGAAATGTCCTAGACTAGTGCATTAAAATGTCCTAGTGCTTCCTTAAGTCATTATAGAAACCAAACTAGAGTAGATACATGCTAGAGCTTACCTGAAAATGAAGAATTATCGGTTTTACTGATCTTGAGTATCTTTTGTTTGTACTGTAGTTACAACTTACAATCCTGTTTATAATAGACAATAATAAACAAAACAGGTAAGTGTGGTGTTATTTATATCATAGTTGTCTGGTTTTCAATTTCAAATATAATAAACACAACAAGTCACAACGAGAGGAAGAGTGAAGAGTGAACAAAATACAACAAGAAAAGTTAAGAGTTAAGGCGCATACGTGAAGAGTGAAGTCGAACAAAATACAACAAGACGAAGAAGGAAATAACGAGAGGAAGAAGAAGGAAAAAAAATACCTGAAACTGAAAGTTGTTGAATCGGTGAATACTATTTGTCTTACGATGTTGAATACGCGGTGCGGGGTGGGGCGTGCATACTTAAATACGCGGGTTCAATATTTAGACTCGGCCCGCAAAAAATGACTGGTAAAACAGGATTTACCCGCGGTCCGGACCCGTTTTTCCACCCCTACCCACTGTCTACGTACCTCATCGGGAAAATGAGGATCAAAGTCGACGTAGTTCGCCTAACTAAGGCGGAAACTTGTTTGTGCTTTTTAGGATGACGTTGCCATAGCTCTAGCTCAGGTGTTACCGGATCTGACTCGAGGGTGTTTACCGTATCGCAGTTTGAACTGTCGAGGCAAGTCGTGATCGTCCGCAAAGGATGGGAGATGAGAGGAGAAAACGTGGTGTCTTAGTTGGTTGTCTTTTATGAGAAGTGTTTTGAGTTTATTGTATATTGTATGTACAACACTAAAGACTATGATACATGAGCGAATACTTTCCAAGGTCTCCCCCAATGGGACATTTGTAAAGTATCCTAGAAGAGTGGAGGAGACCTCCACTAATCATTTCCCATATGGCTTAAGGCTCGTGGTGTATTGTACACACTTTCCTTATTAAATGTTTTGATTTTTTCTTTGAAGGTGAAAAGTGAGACTCTAGTTACAAAAGGAAAAATCTAAGGGAACTAGACTTACCCTAAATGATTATGTTCAATGAGATCCTACGGTTAGTGGAGTTTGAAAGATTAAAGGTACCTAAGAGAATACTAAACCTAAAAATGCGAATACAATGAATAATATGGTCCTCCTATGTCATGGTGGGTGATAACGTGTGTAAATCGCAAATGGGATGAAACGATGGATCGGGTGGGTCGATTGCATGGTACTGAGACGCACGACTTATGGTTTGCGACATACAAGGCTTGCTTTTGGTGTATTGGGGTGGAGCGATGATAATCGAGGGAGACCCTAAAATCACATGAAATTCATTTAACATTTTTTTTGAAATTCTTCGACTTTGGATCGAATAACTCCTTTTCTTTATTTTTGAAATTTGGTTATCTAAACGCTTCATTTTATCTTTTTCTATCCTAATTATAGGTATCACACATAAAATTCCAACTATTACATCACAAAGCATAAACCACAAAAAATACAATCAAGGCATAATGAAAAATAGTCTAATTCTGTAAGCATAGTCCTCGAAAAATACCTTGCACAACAAAAAAAAAAGTAAATGAAATGAAGACGAGGATGCAAAAATATGGCCGAATGAACTAATGGGTAAAATCACAAGAAGTATTAAAAGCACATAAAGCATAAAATTAAAATAAAATGCCAAAATTATCGGAAAAGGAATTAAAAAAATACAATCTATTTTTTTATTGAATAAAAATATTATTTATTAATTATCTAGAATTTTTATTAAGAAAACTATTTTTTTAAATTGATTTTGAAAGAAATATGAAAGAATTTTTTATTAAAAGAGACAGGGGATGAAGGGAAAGCAAAAAAAACAGCTAAAAAGGATCCTGGGCCTGTATTAGGGAGTGTGAATAGCATATAGGACTAAGCCTAATACGCTGGAAAGTTGGGGGGCATCACATAAGTCTTCAGTCAATTCTTTGACTCGTTCTCGACTGTTGGATCGAATATTGATGCTTGGAAATTATGATGAAGAGCTCATGATGGGGTGGTACACTATTACTACGCTGGGTGGTATTGTGTATGATGAAATCAGGTGGTCCTATCGGATGGTGACAAGTGTCACCGCCGGAGTGGACCACTGTTGGAAATCTTATCTCCAATTTGAAATTGACGGTGGATTAAATGGGGATGTGATTCTTATTAAGATTTTAAACGATGCAATTAAGACTAAATTATGGTTTTTTAATTTCCAAAACAAACAAAATCAATTAATTAAGAATTAATAAAAAAGAATCAAACTCGCAGCCTTCAAAACAAAACTCTCCCTCATCTCACACGCATTTCCTCTTCACCTCTCACAAATTCATCTCCTCATCTAAAAAAACCCTAGCGGCGGCGGCGGTGGTTTCCTCACCATCGATAACATCTCCTAACTTTCACCTTCTTCACACAAACACCATCTTATTTATTTTTCTCCATTCAAATCCATTAACGGCTTAACCTAATTCCCCTTTAAACCTATAATTTCGAAGCCACGCGGAAACTCGAAGAAATATATGGAATCAAAACGAATAGATCGACATTCACACACCTTCGATCGAATTGACGAGCAACTTCGAAGTCTGTTGAGATTGTTGTGGCAACGAAGATGATGAAGATGATCGAAGATGATACGATGAAGATGATGACCGACAGTGACGCGAACAAGAGCGATGGAGGTCGTAAACTACTCAGGCATGAAAAGTGCTACGACTCGTCTTCTTCTTCTACGTGATTTTTCTTTCTTCTTCGTTTGTTATTCCTCGTTTTGCCGCGAATGAAATCATTGTGTTGATTTGTTGTTTTTGTTGATATTTGCAGGTTGTGGTGATTTGTTGATGTTTTTGTTAATGAAGGTTTGGCATTGGGGATCAATGAAGGTTTGGCATTGGAGATCGATGAAGAGCGTTGGTTGAAGGTTGATGATCTCTGATGAAGACAATGATGCGTTGAAGTCTTCGTAACCGCCGAGAGCGAATGATAATCTTGATGAAAGAATCAACTCTTGAGTGATGAACCCGTTGAAGATGAACGAAGCTCCGATATAAATGATGACCATAAACAAATTCACAAAGTGGGAGGATCCACCAAGAAGAATCGATATTTTTCTGTTAGGATTTTGTTATGGTGGGTTTTCTTTGATGATTGCAGGTTTTTGTTTGATAGCAATTGGTGAAGTTCTTGGTAGCAGAGGATATAGTGATGAAAGTGGTTGAAGAAGAGGATGAAGATTGGAGAGAATAAGAAACGAAAATGGAGAATGAAGAATAAGAAGTTCAGAAAAATGGTTGAGAGTGATTGAAGGTGATGCTTGTTGAAAGAGAAAATGAGGAAGGTTATGAATGAAGATTGAAGAATGAAGGAGATGTGATGAAGAAAAAGTTGAATGGGGAAGGAAAAATCATCTGCATCACCCAAACTCTTCTTATATGTGATAAATCAAGGGCTATTTTCGGTTTTTCCATTGAAGTCAGTTAGAAATTCTGTTAGAGATTCTTTGTTAGATGATTGATGAAGAAATTGGATTGGAATTTGTTTAAGGTTATGGTCATCATCGATGAGAATGAGTCTTTCTGAGTTTTCTTTAACTGATCTCTCTTTTTGATACCTGTCTTCCTTTTTTTTCTTTTTGATATTTTTGTTATCATTTGAGGAATCTCTAACTGAATTCAGTTATTCAGTTGAGTTAGTTGTTCTTTTATTGAGAAACATTGGAACTGATTTTTCTCTTGTATATCAATTTTCTGTATTTTCTTTTTTTGATATCAGTTTGTTGATTTCCGATACATACCGAATTTATGTTATTATATCAGTATGCATGTAACCTGGAATTTTTTGTTTTCGACCTTTTATTATATGCTTCTGTTATGATATATTAAACTTCTTAACTTCACTTGTCGCACTTTAGCAACATCGAGTCATAGTAACAACACAAACATCCAGCAAACATCATATTTCCATAACTAGGAATAGTTTGAAAATAAACAAACGAAACTCCATCAAACTTCCATCTAGTTACTGTGCCACAGAAGGAGGATGTATTTTACCGCAAGATAAAACCTTTAATATTATCATTACCCGCAGGATCAACAATGCCCTTGTTTTCAACATTCAATACCTGGACGAGCTCACGGGCACGTGAGAGAATTACATTATCACAAGTGGACTACAAGGTCTTTGATTGAACAGACTTAAAAACATAGCTTTTTCCTTGATCATCTGAACCATTATAATCCCTTAGTCGGATTTCTCTAGGATTGAAAGAATAGCAGCACTAGTTGCTAAATCCTCCTTATTATTTTTTCCCTAGCTGCTTCTATAGCAAGCAGTACATATAAAATATGAAAACTCCTTTTTATACTCCACAGTGTCATATGTAGGTGATTTGACATTGATCTTTATAGCATACTCATGTAGAATTCCCTTACAAAATCTTACACTCTTGGAAATAATCGAGCATCCTTCGTCTTTAATCTTCTTGACCAGATACTCCAACGCAACCTTGGAGACTTCTTGTTCAGCAACTCTTAAATGGAAGAAAGTAGTCGGCAAAGTAAAAAAAATCCATCTGCCAACACATTGCATCTAAACTGAGGTGCATGACTTGCTCCCTCGTTACGCGATCGATACTCCGGCGTTGCAATCTTTGCCCTCTGAGTAAAATGTATCAATAAATTCTTATAATTTGGAGTAGGAATGAGCTGAGGAGGGAGTTTATGTTCATCTGAGAGTGAAGTTGGATTTGACTATAAATATGGACTAAGAAAGATGATTTATGAGTTTAAAAAAATGGATTTTAGAATTTGGGTTGGATATCAAATTTGAATATGGTAATGTGGATGAAAGTCGGAGGTCTGGAAAAAGGATGTTATTAATAACTAGATTCATTGTTAAAAGAAATTAAATTCAATTAACAACAAAACTAGTAATTAATAATGGAATCTCAACCAATAAAAATGTGAAAATACAATGGTAATGCCAAAGTACTTGGAGGCGTCTTCGAATAGATACTGAACTCCAGATTGAAGTGATGAATCACTTGCCTGAATCACTAGCAAGCCAAATGTGTGCGAATGGGTTTACAACCCCGGAGATGACGTATGCCAAAGAGAGAAATCACTGTGTGTTGCACAACTCGACTTCTCAAAGCCTCTGATCCAAGTAACAAGCCTCTGACAATGAATGCGTTTAATTTTTTTTGACCTAATGAGAAATGCGGATGAATGCGAGGCATAAATCCAGTTAGCGGTAATAAATAAGAGGGAAAATTTTGGGGTGTTACACAACTCTCCCCCACTTAGAATATTTTCGTCCTCGAAAATATACCTGATGAGAAAAGTTTCGGATACGACTCCTGCATCCTGCTTTCCAGCTCCCAAGTCACACTTCCACCAGCAGCTCCACCCCAAGCTACTCTCACCAGAAGAATCTCTTTACCTCTGAGTTGCTTCATTTTGGGATCCTCAATTATTTTCGGTATCGCTTCCACATTAAGATTCTCTATAACCTGTACCTCATCCCTCTGAATGACATGAGATGGGTCAGATATATACTTCCAAAGTGGCGATACTTGAAACACATCATGCAAGTTCGAAAGCTCTGGTGGTAACGCCACCCTATAAGCAACAATACCAACTTTATGCAAAATCTAATACGGTCCAATGAATTTAGGATCCAAATTCTTTGATTTCAAAGCATGTTCAATACTTGTCATTGGATTAACCCTAAAAAACACATGATCACCTTCAGCAAATTCTAATTCTTTTCTCTGGTTATCATGATAACTCTTCTGTCTACTCTGAGACGCTTTCATCTTTTCTCTAATCATCTGGATTGCCTCAGTAGTCTGTTGTACAATTTCAGGTCCAAGTACCACATTTTCACCAGTTTCATACCAACATAAAGGTGTTCTACACCTCCTACCATACAAAGGTTCAAACGAAGCCATTCCAATACTAGAATGGTAACTATTATTGTACGTGAACTCAATTAATGGTAAATGAGTATTCCACGCTGTCATACCCCAAATTTGTCCTACCCGCACCATTTTTTCCGTCTAACCAAATAAAAAAAAATCAAAAAAATATGTACTATTTTATTTCTGTCTGGTACTATAAAAATCCAAAAAATATGTTTCATTTCCCTTTATTCGAAAATTGCATTCTCTCCTTATTTCTCTCCTAATTATCTTATTGCTCGATGATCACTTCTTTTTAGTTGTTTCTATCGTATTCTTTTATCATAAAAATTCAAAAAAAAATTCAAATTCTCTCCTATCTTTTATTCCACTTTTATTCTGTTTTAAAAGATCTATTTTTTTTTTGTTACTTTATTTCATTCCTATACTATTTTACAAAAAATATTAGTACCATTATTCTTGCTATTATTATTTTATTGTCATTATTTTAGCATTTTTGTTATTCTCTTACTCTTATTATTATACTTTTATTTTCATTTTTTAATTTCCATCCCTATTATCATTTTTATTATTATTATTATTATTATTATTATTATTATTATTATTATTATTATTATTATTATTTTCAAATTATCATCATCATTTTTATTATTATTATTATTATTATTTTTATTTTCCATTATTCCTTTTATTATTATTATTATTATTTTGTTATCTCCATTATTTTTTCCTTAAGTCTATTATGATTATTACTATTATTATTTTTATTATTACTAGTTATTATTTTTTAAATTCATAAAACGATTTTCTCATTCACCATTACAACTGTCACTGACCCCACTTGCAACAACATCACACAGACTCCAATTTTATTTCATCAGCATCCATAACTTTTTCCACCATAATATTTACCTTTTTATATTATCATAAAGCAACCCACTCCATTTTTTCACCACAATAGCACATGACACGTTTTTTTCACTACCTAACCAAAGATTATGTAACAAACTTTTTCTTGTCCCACTCACAACAACCTGTACAATCCCTCATTTTACATATTCCGCGGAAGCACCCTCCACAACTTTTTCCAAAACGTAAATTTCATTAACCAATTTATAGTACAACCCAAATCCACACAATGGTGCAATCATACAGCCTGTAAATAACAAACTCTCAATCAGTGTCCTTAAAAACTCAACACAGCAATTCATTTTTTTATACTCTCCATCTGCATTTTTTTACTCCAAAAAAAAACCACCTCAATCTCTCTCATACTCAAATCACCAAATCAATTTCATTAACCATTATAACCAGCGCTATCTCACAAACCTGAAACCGAGCATGAACTCGGAATCACTCACCGCCCTAAAACCTCTGCAAACCACCATCACCATCACCAAATACCTTTCAAATTGACTACCCTTTCCAACCCCTTCATAAAAAAAAGAGAAAAAAACCAGAAACAGAAGCATTGCACGAAAAACTCCATAACTCCCACCTGTAAACGTCAAAACCACAAACCAAATAACAAAACAGAAAGAACTGAAAAGCATCGCCATGTTGCAAGTTGAAACACATCTGTGACCGAGTCACCTTCACCGCAAGACCTCTGCGAAATCGTAAACTCAGAATCCCAGCTACCTTTCAAACCATTGAGTCATCTTCTTCAATATCTTCAAACCCACAAATCACAAATCTTCCATAAACCAAATTCCATTCATAACCATAAAGCTGAAAACAGGCCATAACTAAACATAATCGTGAATCGTTTGAATCTGAACCACGGAAAGAAAAGCCAAATCAAAGCCGCGAGATGATGAACAAGAGTGAGAACACAGAGAGACAGATCATGCGGTGGGAGAAATTTCATAACCGAAACGGATAAACCACTTTGATCCCTCTCAAAACTTCATCCGAAGACAACAATCATCCAACCATCAGCCATTCCCGAAACCCTTCCACCCTTAATCCGCAACGAAACCAACAAAGCCGGCCAACACCGCCGCGAAGCCGCAGAGAAGTGGAGCCGTCGCCGGCGAAAACGGAAAAAGCAGAAGCACCGCGTTGAGAACCGAAACACACAAATCCGCAGAAATCCCTCGACCCGTAAAACTCAGACGCACCGCCACAAATCGCAACTCCTCCGCGATTCGAAAGCTGAGACGAAAGGAAAGACCGCCTTGGAATGCTGAAGCCGTGAGATTTCGAGATAGAAACACCGAGCCGCCGCCATTGAGAATCTCATTGAGGTTGGGTTTTCTTTCATTCGTTTTAGGTTGAGAAAAAGTTTTGTTACTGTGTTTGCTTTTCTTTTCTCATTTTCTTTTCAATTTATCTTGTCATTTCGTTGATTCATTGGACCCTCAAGCCCCAAATCATTTCTGCTTTATTATCAATTATTTCATTTTTCTTTTTATAAAATAAGCTCTTGATCTAATATGTTTCATTTATTTTGTTTTTTTTCTCTCTCCCAATTTTCATGTTGCTATTATTTGACCGATGATGCCCCTCAGCGGCTAGGTCTTTCTTTGTTTCTTGTTGGATCACATAAATTTGATTGGGCTGGTTGCAAATTACTGGGCCTTGTTGGACCGCTGCATTTTCTGCTTCACACTCCCAGTTTGCACCATAGCGCCCCTCACCCTTTTCTCTTACTGTTTTGTTACATTTATATTATTCTGTTAACCTTGTTTTTGTTAAATGTTTTGTTTATAAAAAAGTGTTTCTAAGTTTTAATTGTTTTGTTTATAAAAAATTGTTTCTAAGTTTTAATTGCTTTGTTTATAAAAAAAGGTGTTTTTAAGTTTTAATTGTTTTGTTTATAAAAAAAATGTTTCTAAGTTCTTTTTTCTTTTCTTTTTTAAGATCATTTTATTTTCAGATTTTGTTTATTTATTCATTATACTTTCCGTATTTATTTGTTAGATTTTAATGGTGGACTCTTTTTTGAGTTAAAACGTTTAGATACTTTATTTTTACTCTTTTATTTCTTTGATGTGTTTAGGGCCGATGATATCCTAAAAGGCCAATTTTTCGCCCGATTTTAATCGGTGATTTTTGGTCAATATGAGGCCCCCCTTTGTATTTATTTTTTTTTCATTCCGACAAAACAAACATGTAAATCAATTTATTTTATTTTATTATTCTTAATATTATTTAATTTATTTAATTATTCAATTTAATTCAATTCTAGCAAATTCAATTCATTCATTTATTCATTTATTTTCGCATTTAAAAAATTACGATTCGACTCCTTATAGAATGGTTCCCATTTTGAACCGATTCTAAGGCAGATCACGAACAAAATTTCGTCGCGTCCCAAAAGGTCCAACGCCTTCGAATAGTTGCGCTCGAAAAAAAGGTCCAACGCCTCCGAATAGTTGCGTCCCGAATAAACAGGCCGAACGCCTTCGAATAGTTCAAACACACTGCACACACGCTTTCTCTTGGGCTAATTACAACGAGACCTCTTTATTTCTCGCAATCCCCTGTATTTATTTTGTACCCCTCTCCCTTAATTTGTACGCACTTTTATTTCTCGCAGTTTATTTCGAATCCTTGGTCCAACGCCAAGCGATTGCACTTGCACACTTGCACTTTATTTTCCAGTTGTCGTTTCGTTTAGGATCCACTCCACCTTTGCGAGCCGAGCAATTCGTGCCTCGCTGACAAACCACAAAATAAACCTCCATTTGCATTTACCCTCTAAACCTCAAAAAACCAAAACGATTCTTTTTAGATCCAAACCCTTGATCCAACGTCAAGTGGCTTTAGGAAATAAGAACACTTTAATAAATACGAGAAGATTTGTACGCCACGAGCCTTAAGCGGTAGAAAGGGGGATAACGAGCTTTCGTTACTCGCTCCGATTATTTCGACGCAGGACACCCGTCTTGTTGGGCGAAATAAACTATCCATAGTCTTTAGTACTTTTCAACTCCTAAACCCTTTCATCGACGAAAGGTAATAAAATCAACAACCATTACCCTTAGTAGGCCGAACTACGAGGCTCTGACTTTCCCATTGCACACGGGAGTACGTAGGCACGAGGATCTCCATCCTTGCCGAGCACCTAGGTTCAATCTAACTTATAATTCAACTCATTTCCCTCTAGCAAGCAATTCGTTTAAGCATAGACATCCTTTCACGCGCGATAACTTAGATGGTTCCCATCGAGTACGATGGATGTAGGGGGTGCTAATACCTTCCCCCTGCATAACCGACTCCCGAACCCAGGCAATGGTTCCGTTGACCTTTGTCCTCATCCTTCTCTCCCCGGGTTGTATCTATATCTTCCCTTTCCCTCTTCAGGAATAAATAGAATTAGGTGGCGACTCTTCAGTCCGTCCGGCGCGCGGCTCCGTTCATTCGGATCGCGTAAGGTCGTATTTTTCGGGGTACGACAGCTGGAGACTCTGCTGGGGACTGGTTCACCCCTATGCGAGTCAAGCCTAGTCTAAGTTCCTGCGTTTGTTTGGATGTTTGCTTTTATGCCTTGCTTGTTTATTTTTATCGCTTTCTTTATCGCATTCCATATTATATATCTTGTGGCTCCTTGGTACTATAATTTGGATCGATACTTTGCAAAAGAACTTGAGGGAAAAGCTCTATACCCGGGCTTGCGAGTACAAACATAAGTTAGCGAGGTTGTGTAGTGTGGGCTCCCGAGAGAACCTCTCTCGTGGGTTGTCGATACGAAAACCTCACTCTGAGTAGATTTTAATGGAAATACTGACAACCGTCAAGCTCTTGGCGTGTGTGCTCAGTTTGTTTTCATTAAAGTCGTCGACTCTGAGGGCCTTTAGAACCCTTTTGGTTAAAACATCGGTTGATGGTTGCGTAGTATTGGGCACCAGGGTTCGCCCTCGCGTGGCTCGATACGAAAACCTCACTTGGAATAGACTTACTCAATGGAGTTGATTGACTGTCAAGAATGTATGAAATTGACACGTGCATCAAACAGTTGAGAAAAGTTCCATAACTCCAAGACTTTGTTTTAAACCTTGTGTCGATGATCACGTAGTATGGACTCCCGAGAAAACTTGCTCTCGTGGGTTGTCGATACGAAGATCTCACCCAAAATAGATTCATGTGGCGGAGTCAATCAACCGTCATGCTTATGGCGCGTGTGATGAACAGCCATATGAATTGAGAACTTTGGGATCCCTAAAACCCTAGAGTCTACCCAGTGAGTTCTTGATCAGAGTATCCTCCATCTGTACCTCGGACTCATGGATTCCTGTTATCAAAATTCCGGATTAATACCAAGACCCTGATCTTGTGATCCTGGATTCTGACATTGCATATCATTTCATTTGCATCAATTCTTGCATTTCATTCCAAAATTCGAAAACTCATTTCATGTTCCTTCATCTTCAGTAAATCAAGCTGGTTTCCCGACGCCCGTATCGAGCTAGACGACCGTATTTAACTCGAGCCAACACTAGAAGACTGATGGACGTAATTCAGGAAGAACAAGCTGCCATGAGGGAAGAGATTGACTCGGTCAAGAGCAAGATTGACCAGATTTATGAGACACTACAATCTTTGGCAAGAATGGAAGAACGTCGCGAAGCTGCTGCCGCAATGAACAATGCTCAAGTGCAAGGATCTACCTCACGAGCAATGCCTTCAGTTCCCGTTCCAAATCCTCTGGTCCATGGTTTGCCTCCAGGCTTCACTCCTGCTGTTGAAGAGGTCACTTCCCAACCAATACCTGCTTCTGGTGTCACTGTTGGTGTTATTCCTCAAGCCCAACCTATTCCAACTCAAGTCCAGTTTCCTCAAACTGAAGAGAATCATCAAGTTGAGTATGAGATGCATACTGCTGTTCCAATCACCAACCCTCATGCTGTTCAAGAGTCTGAAGCTATGAAGATATGCCGCGAGTTAGCTGAAAAACTCCGAATCATAGAAGGACACAACTCAACTTCTCTGAGTGCCTCAGACATGTGCTTAGTTCCAGATGTTGTGATCCCTACTAAGTTCAAACTGCCGGAGTTTGAAAAATATAAAGGCCTCAGCTGTCCTGAACTCCATTTGAGGATGTACTGCAGAAAAATGGCCGCTCATGCCAAAGATGATAAGCTTATGATCCATTGCTTCCAAGACAGCCTGTCTGGAGCGTCTCTAGAATGGTACATGCAGCTCGAACGCAACAATGTTCGTACTTGGCTTGATCTATCTGATACATTCAAAAAGCAGTACAAGTACAACACTGACTTAGCTCCTAACCGTACTCAACTTCAGAGTATGTCTCAAAAGGAGAGCGAATCCTTCAAAGAGTACGCCCAACGCTGGAGAGAGCTAGCCGCCAGAGTGCATCCACCTTTGGTTGACCGTGAATTGATCGATATCTTCATGGGTACCCTACAGGGGCAATACTACGAGAAGCTGATCAGCAGCGTATCTTCTGGATTTTCGGACATGGTGATGGTAGGAGAAAGAATTGAAGAAGGTCTGAAAAGCGGAAAGATCTCAGGAGGTCCTAGCAGCCAAAACAATGCCAAGAAACCTTTCAACGGGTACAAAAAGGGCGACACAAATTCCATTTCTACTGCAAGTGGGAATCTTCAACAGAGTGCACCTGCACCAGTTCCCTACTATCAGTACCCCTATGTTGCTGCTGCACAATATGCTCCTATGCCATATCAGCCAGTTCCTCCAATGCCTTATCAGCAGGCCTTTCAATCTTTATTTCCGCCTCAGATGGCTCATCAACCACGTCCAATGGTTGCAGCTGCGCAGTATGCGCCCAATCCATACCAGCAACAGGCTTATCCACCACGGCCTGGTCAACAACAACAACGCGCTCCTCAACAGCGTCCACCATATCAGCCAAGAAGGCCTGAAAGAACCTTTGATCCCTTGCCTATGACGTATGGAGAAATCTTTAACGGACTGATGGCAAAAGGAACTCTTGTGTTGAAGGACATGCCACCTCAAACTGGTAACGCTCTAAATTATGATGCCAATGCTCGCTGTGAGTATCACAAGGGTGCTCCAGGTCACACAATTGACAACTGCAGGTTATTCAAGCACAAAGTCCAAGATCTAATCGACTCTAAGGATCTTACCTTCACTCCGAGAAATCCAAATGTCCAGAACGATCCAATATCGTCGCATGGTGCAAACAAGTGAAGACATCTGAAGAGTTTGTTGAAGACCAAGCTGAGTAGTCTCAAACTTTGAAGCATTCAATCAAGAGAAGTTCATTCCTCAAATCAAGGCAGCCAATCGCCATTTATTATTTACGCATTCATGTTGTTTTGTAATGTTTGTTTAAGTACTATTTGTTCTGAACATTGTTATCGTTCGTACTTGGTTATGTTAATGTTATGTTTATGCATGTTTTGAATCAATCTATTCGCATTCGCTCATCATTTATCATTTATCGCAAAAATCATAAAAATATTTCCCTCACTTCACTTTAGCAAATATTTGAGGGAGGATGATGAAAACGAAATACCCATAACTGTTGCGGTATGCTTTCGGATAAAACCTCGTCAATGATGTACAGGCATTCTTTCATATCCCCAAACACTGAAGATATAAGGAGTTAATCCCTAGTCAACCACTTCGAGCCTAGAAGTAGGAGTTTCTTTCGGATACAACCCTTACATTTAACCCGGGGCAGGGTAGTTGTTCAGTTAACCCGACTACACCTTCGAATCGCAAGATGAGACATCCCGTCGGAGGACCATCAACAAATGACTTGGCAGTCATAGTATTCAAACAAAAAAAAAAAGAAAAGAAAAGAAAAAAACACTAAGTTGAGCACCCGAAGGGAGACTTAGTCGGAAAAAAAAATCAAAAGAGGAGCTCAAATCCTCAGCAAAAACAAAACAAATATCAGTGACCACCAAATCAAAAAATCAAATGGTCACCAGCAAAAAGATGACTGCCACTTTCAAGCGAACATCAAAGCTTAATTTTCACTCTTGCAACGTCAAAACAAATGCACGTGCAGAGTTAACTGAACGTAGGACTGGAGAACATTACGAAGAAGGGTTGGGTACAAATCAAACTTTGAGCCTAATATCCTTTGTTTCTCAAGCCATTAACCAGACCACGTTACAACCCTCAAAAGTCCTAATTGAGGCAGGGTTTATTCTGAAAGCATGCTACCAACGAGGTTGCGTAAATTGACTCCCATATATTTGCTAATATTCAATCTTGATCGCACATTATTCTTGCTGCATCTTTTACGCACTCTCAAATCAGCACCTCGTGTGGACTAACAGTCCATTCGTCACACTATCACTGCATTCAAATAAATTGACTTTTTCAAAACTTACATGAATTTTACATTAACATTACCATTTGTGTATGAACGATTTAATTGCAAATCAGTGCTTGACATCAGTACAATCCCAACAAGGGACAATCAAAAGAGAAACTTGAACTTCATCGCCAACATGAATCAAGACTACTTCAACAGCCCAATCAGGGGCAAATTATCTTCAAACAGCCCAATCAGGGGCAATTTATTTCAAAATCAGCTCAATCAGGGGCAGATCATGCCATGGCCACTGTCGAAGCTTTCCCATCAAATTTATTTCAGATACCCTGCAGACAGGGGCAAGCGAACAAGGAGCGAATCTTCCTATCTCTACTCCCCAGCTAAACAGGCAATTCTTGCTAGACGTTGACAATCATTCAAAGCGAAATCAGTCTTCATGTGTCAATTAAGTCGCTTCGCTCACCAGCTTAGAGCTTTCAGATCCATCTTCTGACCATTCGTCTTCAAAGATCGAGTGTTGGGGAATCAATCCCTCCACCCACCCAAAGTCCAATTACCATTGTCAACTACCAGACCAAAAGTCCACCAATCTGACACCTTTCAATCGCTCATATGCATCATTGTGCATCATCAAATATCATACGCATCATTTGCATCAATCATCTACAACATGTGCATCATATGCATGCCTAAATAAATCAGACTTTTCATATCTCCAGCAGTTTTAACCTACATTTCAGTGCAAAAGCATTTGCATCGTATCATCATCGCTATGGAGTACCATTTCAAAATAATCAAGCATACATACATAGTTCAGGATCCAGAATCATACAAGTTTCCAGTCCTTTCCCCAGTGGAGGATCACATCAATCAGATTCCAGGCATTCTCTTGGCGGATTCAATAGCCGTGTATAAATCTCAGTCCATTTGCCTTATCATCCTCTGGTGATAAGTGATTTTATTTTTAGTTTATCGCCTTATCTTCCTCTGTTGATAAGTGAGTTTATTTTTCTGTTTATCGCCTTATCATCCTCTGTTGATAAGTGAGTTTATTTTTCAGTTATCGCCTTATCTTCCTCTGTTGATAAGTGAGTTTATTTTTCTGTTTATCGCCTTATCATCCTCTGTTGATAAGTGAGTTTATTTTTCAGTTATCGCCTTATCTTCCTCTGTTGATAAGTGAGTTTATTTTTCTGTTTGTTGCCTTATCATCCTCTGTTGATAAGTGAGTTTGTTTTCTGTTTATTGCCTTATCATCCTCTGTTGATAAGTGAGTTTATTTTTCAGTTTATTGCCTTATCATCCTCTGTTGATAAGTGAGTTTATTTTTCAGTTATCGCCTTATCTTCCTCTATTGATAAGTGAGTTTATTTTTCTGTTTATCGCCTTATCATCCTCTGTTGATAAGTGAGTTTATTTTTCAGTTATCGCCTTATCTTCCTCTGTTGATAAGTGAGTTTATTTTTCTGTTTGTTGCCTTATCATCCTCTGTTGATAAGTGAGTTTGTTTTCTGTTTATTGCCTTATCATCCTCTGTTGATAAGTGAGTTTATTTTTCTGTTTGTTGCCTTATCATCCTCTGTTGATAAGTGAGTTTGTTTTCTGTTTATTGCCTTATCATCCTCTGTTGATAAGTGAGTTTATTTTTCAGTTTATTGCCTTATCTTCCTCTGTTGATAAGTGAGTTTGTTTTTCTGTTTGTTGCCTTATCATCCTCTGTTGATAAGTGAGTTTATTTTTCAGTTTATTGCCTTATCTTCCTCTGTTGATAAGTGAGTTTTTTTTTCTGTTTGTTGCCTTATCATCCTCTGTTGATAAGTGAGTTTGTTTTCTGTTTATTGCCTTATCATCCTCTGTTGATAAGTGAGTTTATTTTTCAGTTTATTGCCTTATCTTCCTCTGGTGATAAGTGAGTTTGTTTTTCTGTTTGTTGCCTTATCATCCTCTGTTGATAAGTGAGTTTGTTTTCTGTTTATTGCCTTATCATCCTCTGTTGATAAGTGAGTTTATTTTTCAGTTTATTGCCTTATCTTCCTCTGTTGATAAGTGAGTTTGTTTTTCTGTTTATTGCCTTATCATCCTCTGTTGATAAGTGAGTTTATTTTTCTGTTTATTGCCTTATCATCCTCTGGTGATAAGTGATTTATTTTGTTAATTTGTTTTGCTGTGTCACCCATCATTTTCAATTTATTTCATTTACAATTTTCACAAATTCTTTCTTTGTCGGACAAATTTGGAGTCTGTTAATATCTAATTATCTTATACCTTGAAAGATTGAACGCGGGCCGGTTCATTTTACTCGGTCTAAGCTAATTCGATAGGGGCATCTGTCATACCCCAAATTTGTCCTACCCGCACCATTTTTTCCGTCTAACCAAATAAAAAAAAATCAAAAAAATATGTACTATTTTATTTCTGTCTGGTACTATAAAAATCCAAAAAATATGTTTCATTTCCCTTTATTCGAAAATTGCATTCTCTCCTTATTTCTCTCCTAATTATCTTATTGCTCGATGATCACTTCTTTTTAGTTGTTTCTATCGTATTCTTTTATCATAAAAATTCAAAAAAAAATTCAAATTCTCTCCTATCTTTTATTCCACTTTTATTCTGTTTTAAAAGATCTATTTTTTTTTGTTACTTTATTTCATTCCTATACTATTTTACAAAAAATATTAGTACCATTATTCTTGCTATTATTATTTTATTGTCATTATTTTAGCATTTTTGTTATTCTCTTACTCTTATTATTATACTTTTATTTTCATTTTTTAATTTCCATCCCTATTATCATTTTTATTATTATTATTATTATTATTATTATTATTATTATTATTATTATTATTATTATTATTATTATTATTTTCAAATTATCATCATCATTTTTATTATTATTATTATTATTATTTTTATTTTCCATTATTCCTTTTATTATTATTATTATTTTGTTATCTCCATTATTTTTTCCTTAAGTCTATTATGATTATTACTATTATTATTTTTATTATTACTAGTTATTATTTTTTAAATTCATAAAACGATTTTCTCATTCACCATTACAACTGTCACTGACCCCACTTGCAACAACATGACACAGACTCCAATTTTATTTCATCAGCATCCATAACTTTTTCCACCACAATATTTACCTTTTTATATTATCATAAAGCAACCCACTCCATTTTTTCACCACAATAGCACATGACACGTTTTTTTCACTACCTAACCAAAGATTATGTAACAAACTTTTTCTTGTCCCACTCACAACAACCTGTACAATCCCTCATTTTACATATTCCGCGGAAGCACCCTCCACAACTTTTTCCAAAACGTAAATTTCATTAACCAATTTATAGTACAACCCAAATCCACACAATGGTGCAATCATACAGCCTGTAAATAACAAACTCTCAATCAGTGTCCTTAAAAACTCAACACAGCAATTCATTTTTTTATACTCTCCTTCTGCATTTTTTTACTCCAAAAAAAAACCACCTCAATCTCTCTCATACTCAAATCACCAAATCAATTTCATTAACCATTATAACCAGCGCTATCTCACAAACCTGAAACCGAGCATGAACTCGGAATCACTCACCGCCCTAAAACCTCTGCAAACCACCATCACCATCACCAAATACCTTTCAAATTGACTACCCTTTCCAACCCCTTCATAAAAAAAAGAGAAAAAAACCAGAAACAGAAGCATTGCACGAAAAACTCCATAACTCCCACCTGTAAACGTCAAAACCACAAACCAAATAACAAAACAGAAAGAACTGAAAAGCATCGCCATGTTGCGAGTTGAAACACATCTGTGACCGAGTCACCTTCACCGCAAGACCTCTGCGAAATCGTAAACTCAGAATCCCAGCTACCTTTCAAACCATTGAGTCATCTTCTTCAATATCTTCAAACCCACAAATCACAAATCTTCCATAAACCAAATTCCATTCATAACCATAAAGCTGAAAACAGGCCATAACTAAACATAATCGTGAATCGTTTGAATCTGAACCATGGAAAGAAAAGCCAAATCAAAGCCGCGAGATGATGAACAAGAGTGAGAACACAGAGAGACAGATCATGCGGTGGGAGAAATTTCATAACCGAAACGGATAAACCACTTTGATCCCTCTCAAAACTTCATCCGAAGACAACAATCATCCAACCATCAGCCATTCCCGAAACCCTTCCACCCTTAATCCGCAACGAAACCAACAAAGCCGGCCAACACCGCCGCGAAGCCGCAGAGAAGTGGAGCCGTCGCCGGCGAAAACGGAAAAAGCAGAAGCACCGCGTTGAGAACTGAAACACACAAATCCGCAGAAATCCCTCGACCCGTAAAACTCAGACGCACCGCCACAAATCGCAACTCCTCCGCGATTCGAAAGCTGAGACGAAAGGAAAGACCGCCTTGGAATGCTGAAGCCGTGAGATTTCGAGACAGAAACACCGAGCCGCCGCCATTGAGAATCTCATTGAGGTTGGGTTTTCTTTCATTCGTTTTAGGTTGAGAAAAAGTTTTGTTACTGTGTTTGCTTTTCTTTTCTCATTTTCTTTTCAATTTATCTTGTCATTTCGTTGATTCATTGGACCCTCAAGCCCCAAATCATTTCTGCTTTATTATTAATTATTTCATTTTTCTTTTTATAAAATAAGCTCTTGATCTAATATGTTTCATTTATTTTGTTTTTTTTCTCTCTCCCAATTTTCATGTTGCTATTATTTGACCGATGATGCCCCTCAGCGGCTAGGTCTTTCTTTGTTTCTTGTTGGATCACATAAATTTGATTGGGCTGGTTGCAAATTACTGGGCCTTGTTGGACCGCTGCATTTTCTGCTTCACACTCCCAGTTTGCACCATAGCGCCCCTCACCCTTTTCTCTTACTGTTTTGTTACATTTATATTATTCTGTTAACCTTGTTTTTGTTAAATGTTTTGTTTATAAAAAAGTGTTTCTAAGTTTTAATTGTTTTGTTTATAAAAAATTGTTTCTAAGTTTTAATTGCTTTGTTTATAAAAAAGGTGTTTTTAAGTTTTAATTGTTTTGTTTATAAAAAAAATGTTTCTAAGTTCTTTTTTCTTTTCTTTTTTAAGATCATTTTATTTTCATATTTTGTTTATTTATTCATTATACTTTCCGTATTTATTTGTTAGATTTTAATGGTGGACTCTTTTTTGAGTTAAAACGTTTAGATACTTTATTTTTACTCTTTTATTTCTTTGATGTGTTTAGGGCCGATGATATCATAAAAGGCCAATTTTTCGCCCGATTTTAATCGGTGATTTTTGGTCAATATGAGGCCCCCCTTTGTATTTTTTTTTTTCATTCCGACAAAACAAACATGTAAATCAATTTATTTTATTTTATTATTCTTAATATTATTTAATTTATTTAATTATTCAATTTAATTCAATTCTAGCAAATTCAATTCATTCATTTATTCATTTATTTTCGCATTTAAAAAATTACGATTCGACTCCTTATAGAATGGTTCCCATTTTGAACCGATTCTAAGGCAGATCACGAACAAAATTTCGTCGCGTCCCAAAAGGTCCAACGCCTTCGAATAGTTGCGCTCGAAAAAAAGGTCCAACGCCTCCGAATAGTTGCGTCCCGAATAAACAGGCCGAACGCCTTCGAATAGTTCAAACACACTGCACACACGCTTTCTCTTGGGCTAATTACAACGAGACCTCTTTATTTCTCGCAATCCCCTGTATTTATTTTGTACCCCTCTCCCTTAATTTGTACGCACTTTTATTTCTCGCAGTTTATTTCGAATCCTTGGTCCAACGCCAAGCGATTGCACTTGCACACTTGCACTTTATTTTCCAGTTGTCGTTTCGTTTAGGATCCACTCCACCTTTGCGAGCTGAGCAATTCGTGCCTCGCTGACAAACCACAAAATAAACCTCCATTTGCATTTACCCTCTAAACCTCAAAAAACCAAAACGATTCTTTTTAGATCCAAACCCTTGATCCAACGTCAAGTGGCTTTAGGAAATAAGAACACTTTAATAAATACGAGAAGATTTGTACGCCACGAGCCTTAAGCGGTAGAAAGGGGGATAACGAGCTTTCGTTACTCGCTCCGATTATTTCGACGCAGGACACCCGTCTTGTTGGGCGAAATAAACTATCCATAGTCTTTAGTACTTTTCAACTCCTAAACCCTTTCATCGACGAAAGGTAATAAAATCAACAACCATTACCCTTAGTAGGCCGAACTACGAGGCTCTGACTTTCCCATTGCACACGGGAGTACGTAGGCACGAGGATCTCCATCCTTGCCGAGCACCTAGGTTCAATCTAACTTATAATTCAACTCATTTCCCTCTAGCAAGCAATTCGTTTAAGCATAGACATCCTTTCACGCGCGATAACTTAGATGGTTCCCATCGAGTACGATGGATGTAGGGGGTGCTAATACCTTCCCCCTGCATAACCGACTCCCGAACCCAGGCAATGGTTCCGTTGACCTTTGTCCTCATCCTTCTCTCCCCGGGTTGTATCTATATCTTCCCTTTCCCTCTTCGGGAATAAATAGAATTAGGTGGCGACTCTTCAGTCCGTCCGGCGCGCGGCTCCGTTCATTCGGATCGCGTAAGGTCGTATTTTTCGGGGTACGACACACGCACCACCCTATTCCAACACACAAGTCCTCAACAGATCTTCTAAAGTCTGAATAGTTCTCTCTGACTGACTGTCTGTATGCGGTGATAAGCCGAACTCAATTTCAACTTTGAACCCAAAGCCTCTTGCAAACTTTTCCAAAATTCAGAAGTGAATCCCGAATCTCTATCCGAAACTATACTCGAAGGAACACCATGCAACTTCACAATTACCTTGATATATATTTCTGCCAACTTCGTCAACAGAAAACTCATATTAATGGAATAAAATGTGCGAATTTTGTAAGTCTATCCATAACTACCCAAATGGCATCAAAACCTCTTGCCGTATATGACAAAATAGTAACAAAGTCCATAACAATACTGTCTCACATCCGTTTTGGAATATCTAACGGTTGCATCATTCCCGAAGGCTTCTGATGCTCCACTTTAGATTTCTGACACACCAAACGAGCATACACAAATTATGCTATATCCCGCTTCATACCAAACCACCAAAACAATTTCTTTAAATCCATATACATCTTTGTAGATTCTGGATGAATACTCAAGTTACTACGATGACTTTCTTCTAAAATTGCCTTCTTTAACTCAGCATTGTTCGGTACACAAATTCTGCCCCGAAACCTCAACACACAAGAATTATCTACCCAGAAATCACTTTCAGGATCATTTCCTCCTGTAGACATCAAATCTACCAACTTCACATCAAGTCTCTGATTCTCTTTAATAATATTCAAGAAGTCATTATTCACCTTCAACATTCCAAGCTTAACACTCTCAGATGTCGTCTCACAAACCATGCTTAAATCTCTAAACTTCTCAATTTATTCCAATTTTTTCACCATCAATGTCGACATGTGAATTGTCTTGCAGCTTAACGCATCTGCTAAAACATTAGCCTTACCCAGATGATAACTCAAATTAAAATCATAATCTTTAAGAAATTCCAACCATCTTTTTTGCCTCATATTTAGCTCTTTCTGATCAAACAAGTACTTTAAACTCTTATGGTCACTAAACACTTCAAATCTTGACCCATACAAATAGTTCTTCCGAATATTCAACACAAAAACCATTGCAGGTAGCTCAAGATCATGAGTAGGATAGTTCCTCTTATGTACCCTCAACTATATAGAAGCATACGCCACCACCTTACCATCTTGCATCAATACACCACCTAGTCCCATCTTGGACACATCACAATATACAACAAACGGTTCACCAGGACTTGGTAAAACCAACACTAGTGTCGTAGTCAATTTCTTCTTCAACTCTTCAAAACTTTCCTCACAAGCTGCATCCCAAATAAACGCTTGACTCTTCCTAGTCAATAGAGTCAACGACAATGCCAAATTCGAAAACCCTTGAATAAATATTCTATAATAACCTGTTAAACCCAGAAAACTGAATCTTCGTTACTGTCTTCAGAGGTTCCCATTGAAATACAACACTTACCTTAGAGGGATCCACTGTTATACCATCACCAGAAATAATATGACTTAAGAAACTCACGTTATCAAGCCAGAATTCACACTTCGATAACTTAGCAAACAACTTGTTATCTTTCAACACATGCAAAGCAACTCTCAAATGTTCCTTATGATCATCTTCATTCTTAGAATAAATAAGTATATCATCAATAAACAACACAACAAACTGATCTAAATAAGAATGAAAAATATGGTTCATATACTCCATAAATACACCTGGCGCATTAGACACTCCGAAAGGCATCATAACATATTCATAACGTCCATATCGAGTTTTAAACGCAGTCTTCTGAATATCACTTTCTTTCACTCAAATCTAATGGTAACCTGACCTCAGATCAATCTTACTAAAAACACGCATGCCAACTAATTGATCCTTTAAGTCATCAATTCTTGGAAGTGGATACTTATTCTTAATGGTCACCTTGTTCAATTGATGGTAATCGATGCATAACCGCATACTACCATCCTTCTTCTTTACTAACAAAACTGGAGTTCCCCACGGCAACACACTTGGTCTAATAAATTTCTTATCCAGCAACTCTCCAATATGATATTTCAACTCAGTCAATTCTGACGCAAACATCCTATACGGTGCCATAAAAATAGGCCTTGTACCAGGAATAAGGTCAATAGTAAATTCAACTTCTCTCGTCGGAGGTAATTCCGTAATATCATCAGGAAATACTCTTGGAAACTCATTCACAACTGGAAACTCACTATCTGTTACCTTATTTTCAACAGATAATGACACGAACAACGCAAACATCTTCGCCTCATCTTCTAAAAAAGTCCTCAACTCTTTAGTAGATAAGGAATTAGCCAACACTTCTTCTTCAGGAGTAAGAAACAACAACTTCTTCCTATAACAGTCAATATAAACCCGGTTGAACTCCAACCAGTCATCCCCAAAATAACATCCATATTACCAAGCGGTAAACAAATCAAATCCACATAGAAATATCTATTAAAAATAGTGAGCGGACACTTCAAACATACTAAAGATGTAACCACAGAACCAATAGACGGAGTTTCGATTGTTATTCTCTGCTCTAGAGTAGACGATACAATTTCTAACCTTCTCACACAGTCAACAAAAATAAATGAGTGTGTTGCACCCGTATCAATAATAGCAATCAAAGGAGTACTATTAATAAAACAAGTACCTTTGACAAAATGCTCCTCATTAGTGGACTGGGCTCCCAACAAAGCAAACATTTTACCACTGGCCCCTTGAGTTTTCTTTGGCTTCTGACAAGTTGTACTAATATGACCTTGTTCACCACAATTAAAACAAGTAGGCATAGTAGCTCTACAGTCAGGTACCACATGACCAGTCCTCCCACACTTGAAGCACTTCTTAACTTCATTCTTGCAAGTGTTAGCACGATGACCCGTGCTTCCACATCTAAAACACTTTGTCACACCCTAAATTTTGACCGGATGTTTTTCAAATTTTATTCATCTGGCGCATTTTTATCGAATTATTTGATAGTCAGTCATTTTTGCATTATAATCAATTAATCATTAATCATGCCGTTCTATTTATTTTACTTTTAATGTCATATTTTATTTTTTTAGAATTACTTATTTCGCTTTAAGAATATGAGTTTAGATTATATAAGATATTTTAGAATTAGTTTTAATTTAAATTTTATTTTGATTCAATTCTAATTTAGAATTTTTTTTATTTAAGTTAATTTAGATTTTAGTTTAATTTCAATTTCAATTTATTTAGTTTAACTTCAATTTATTTAATTCAATATAATTTATTTTTTGATAATCATTTTTCAATTTTTTTTTCTTTTTTATTATTATTATTATTATTATTATTTATTTTATTATTACTACTTTTCTTTTGTTTTTCTTCATATTCAAAAAAGGAAAAATAGCAAGTGGGGTCCACTACAATGTAGTACAAACACTTCACATGGATTGCCAACTTGGAATTATCAATGGCCAAGAATCATTCTCATAAAGTCACATGGATTGCCAACTTGGACTTATCAATGACCAATAATCATTCTCACACTTTACATGGATTGCCAACTTGGACTTATCAATGACCAAAAATCATTCTCATAAAATCACATGGATTGCCACATCAACACTCCTATCTCATTCACACTATAAATAAGATCTATCTTTATCTTATTTGAGACTAACAAGATCACCCTTATATTCTCAAAATCTAGCACATTCATTACATATTTTTCAAAGTCAAAATTCTTTTTTTTTACTTACACAATACCCATAAACATTCACCATCTTCACCACAACAACAACCTCCATCAAAACACATTCACCTTCTTCTACACAACAAGCTCAACCTTTGCTAGCCTTGAAGTTTGTGAGTATCATTCATCATTTTCTTTTTATATTTTAGTTTGTTATCTATTTAAATTATTAAAAAAATTTCTTATTAGTTTAAGTTATTAGATTGACTTAGTTTCTTCCTTTCAAAATATAGTTTTGTTTAATTTATTTATTAATGTTAGAAGTAAAGTATATATGTGATTAACACTTAAAAATATAAAAAAATATTATTGTGTAGTAAGTTATTTAAATTTAGTTTTTAAGTTTAGTCGTAATTTTGTTTAGTTGTTGATAAACTAAAAATTCAAAAAGATGTGTCTTTGCTTTTCAATTCCGTTTTGATTTTTATTTGGGCCGATGATATAACAAAGCCACGATAAATCAATCATGACCGATATGAGGCCATTTGTTTATTTTTATTTTCATTCTATTTAATTTATTCTATTTTTATTTTTGTTCTATTTAATTTATAATATTTTTTATTTCACTCTATTTAGTCTATTTATTTATTTTATTTATTTCTCACACTTTTATACCATATTTAATACTAACGGTTCCGATTAATTCGTACACTACACACACGCTTTCTCTTGGGCAAATTACAACGAGACCCTTTATTTCATCGCATTCTCGTGTAAAATTATTATTGTATCCCTCTCCCGTTTTTGTATGTAATTTATTTCTTCCACCTTTATTTTACCGGTTTCGTTTTCACTAGGAATACCTTTAGGAATTAGGAATCAAATCCATTTCATTTAATCAATTCATATGCCTGCATTTTTTCACACACGTAAGTCGGACACTATGTGATCGCCGTCTGCACGACTTTTACGTGTCTTAATTAATTTAACAAGGAATGGAGCTCCGGAGTCTAGCATTCCGCACGTTCTGGAACGAACCACAACTGGGCTAGCTCCACGCGTAGTGTTTCGTTCACTCCTTCGTTATTAAACACGTTAATTCTAAAACGTCTAAAAACAAAATAATATCTAATCGCACAAATTAAGTTACGAAAACAGAGCTCCGGAGTCTAGCACTCCGCACGTTCTGGATTGGATCGTTCCTGGGCTAGCCCCACGCGACGTGGTTCCATCATCGTTCGTATATCAAAATATCTCAATCATTTTATAATTTCAAATACGAAAGAATAGAGCTCCGGAGTCTAGCATTCCGCACGTTCTAGAGTGAACCGCTCTTGGGCTAGCCCCACGCGGCGTGGTTCATTCACTCTTTCATACTTAAACAACTTAAAACTTACCAACCAATTTAAATCACTTTCATAATCAATCAGCGAAAGACGGAACTCCGGAGTCTAGCACTCCGCACGTTTTGGAATGCAATCACACCTGGGCTAGCCCCACGCGACGTGGTTCATTCGCCCTTTCGTTTAAAACACCTTAACAAAAGTCAAACACTTTTCTCTAAAACGAACATTGTTTAAATCATTCTATCTCGCAAACAAGCTAGCGCTTCAACCTCCACCGTGAGTATAAGCCAACGCTTAGCAGTAGAATGCGTTTTGAATAATCGTTCGATTAAAAACCACAAACCGTAGTAGCACGAACTACGAAGCTCTGACTTTCCCATTGCACAAGGGAATACGTAGGCACGAGGATTTTAATCCTTCGCGAGCACAATAATAAAAAAACTTTAATCCTTTCTCCGTCTTAATATTAATTTAAAAATTTTCTTTAAGAACAAACATATTAACAATCATTTAGAAGACAAAGACTTAAGATCAAACATTTAATCGCATAATTAGCTAAGAGGTTCCCGTTGAGTACAACGGACGTGAGGGGTGCTAATACCGTCCTCTTGCGTAACCGACTCCCGAACTTAGAATTTGGTTTCGTAAACCATTTCTTATCCTTTATTAGGTTGTATCTATATCTCCCTTTTATTTAAATAAAATAAATAGAATTAGGTGGCAACTCTGTTGTTTATTCTAGGATCGTATTTTTCGAGGTACGACACACTTCACAGGATTGAGATTTACCCCTCCACACTTGCCTTCTTGTCAGCAGTAGACTTCTGTTTACCTTTATCAGGCGGAGCACTATAAGGAGTACCCCTAAACCTCTACTTACCCTTCTTGTCATTCACAACTTTGTAGTGAGTAATCTGAGCCCTGTTATCATTATCATAAATCCTGATCCTACTCATAAGCTCTAGATAGTTCCTGATCTTTTGGAAAGCAATACCCTGTTTGATCTCATGACGTAACCCATTCTCAAATTTCAAACACTTCGAAGTCATGGCGTCTTCAGTGTTATAGTGTGCACAATACTGCATCAGTTCTTCAAACTTCGCAGCATACTCCGCCACAATCATATTACCTTGCTTAAGTTCCAGAAACTCAACCTCTCTAGTACTGCAAATGTCTTCTGGAAAGTACTTCTCCAAAAACTCACCTCGAAATACAACCCAAGTAACAGTAGTACCTGCAACTTCCAACCTTTGGCGAATGTTGTCCCACCAGACCCCAGCTTTGCCCTCCAACATATGAGCACAAAACCTCACCTTCTGATCGTCATTGCACCCCATGGTCCTGAAGATCTTTTCAATTGCCTTCAGCAATTTCTGTGTAGCCTCTGGATCCAAAATACCTCCTTCATACACAGGTGGCTTGTTACTTATGAATTGATTCAGATCACAAAATTCAGCATTCCCAACAGTTGGACCAATATTCTCAACAACTTGTACCATGGCTTGCATAGTAGCAGCAAGTGCAACGTCATTCCTTCCTGCCATACTAATACAACAAACACAAACACCTCAGATTAGATCACTACAACAACTCATATTCTAGGGACTGACTCGGCACAACATCTAGCCGGTTGGACCGACCTGCTCTGATACCAATTGTAACACCCCACTTATCCCAATTTACAAAATAATTGTTTACTACAAAAAAATCAGAATTTTAAAGTGGAATGCCACGTTTTCAACAATAATAACCAACATAAACTTTTTTCATTAAAAACAACGAAAATTAGAATATTCATTACAAATCATAATCAAAACCATAACAACAAAAATTCCTCAATAATTCTCTTGGTTTATAAAATTAATACGTAACAAAAATAAACAAAACAACTAAAAATCCCATCACGTGTTACGTATCAGAGCATCCTAAGACTCGAACACAACAACACGACTCCATGCACTCTCAAGTACCTGGATTATCTGTACTTCCAAATAAGCACAGACACAACAACAAACAACAAAGGGGTGAGAAACAAATTCAAAATATAAACGGTGCATATAACATTTATAAGGGTAGTTCCTCACTCACAACCACAAACACAATCATCACATCAACAATTATGCAACAACGAATACAAAAATAATTATGCAATATGACTCAAAACAACACAATGCATGTGATACCAATTTTTGTTCATTCAATCGAACACAGATAATCACATACGCCCATTCGACAATGATTATTCCACCATTCTCCATAACGGAGTATGAATGATCATATTCGCCCATCCGACACGATCATCCCAACAATAATACAACAATGTATGCATGAATATGAATAAGCATACAACATGTATAATTCACCATAATATACATCTACACGATCCGTCCTATCAATTCACAACAATATTTCCACGAAAATCACCAGTAATAACCTCACGCGACTTAACCGATTACTCAACTAATTAAGTCCACCTAAATTCCATCATTATTTTATTTCTCGATGTTAAATCTCTATTAACTATGTCTTAAGGTCCATCTCAATACTTCACACCAAAAGAATCGGCCATGCATGTGAAATCAGGACAAAAATCGCAAAAATCACATTTTTCCTCACCTCCGCTGGTGTTACACGTAATGCCTAATGTGTTACGAGTAATGCCTAGAATGTTACACGTAATGCCCAAATTTGTTACTAAAAATTGTGTAACAAGTATAGTGTTACGCGTAATGCCTAAAGTGTTACTCGTAATGCCAAAATCTGTTACTAAAAATTGTTTTCCCCCACCGGTCCAGATTTTGCTACGGGTTTCATATTTTCCACTCCAATTCAGGCCTAAACTTGTTTCTACATTAATTTTACACTACAATCTTATTCTTCTTTTACTTATCATTATTAAATCCAGTTTATCATTCATTCTAGATCTAGAATCGCACCTGTTCATCTTCAACGACAAAATCTACACAACTTATGCATATACCAGAACAACAACATTCCAACAGAAATTCATCAAGATCATACATTCACATTCATCAATCTGCAACAACAATCATACATGTACAAATTCATCACAGAACAACATAACAACATAAAATTCCTACAAGGGAAGGAAGCCCCTACTACCCATCATGTTAAACCACCTGAATTTAAATTTGTTCTCCCCCTTACCTCGAATTTGTGTGAAAATTCCTACAAATTTCTTCAAGAATTGGGTTCCCTTGGTTGATATTATTCTTCCTAGCCTCTTGGTTCTTTCATAAAGTTTTTACGATTAATCTTTTACTAATCCTCTATTTTGACTAATTCACCTCTAAACCCTCACCTTAATATTTTACTAAACTGTCCCTTATTCGAAATAATACTAATATTAATTTTAATTATATTATTACTAATATTGTTTCATAAAGATAATCATAATTATAATAATAATATTAATATTAATAAAAATAGTAATTAAATAGTCTTACTATTATTCGCACACCCGCTATTACTAAGCGCACCTCGATTCTACCTGTCCTACTAGGACACAACACCGAAAACATCAAGACATACGCCTTAAACAAGGCCAACACAACATCAAAAATACCCGACGATTAAATATTAAAAATGTGGTGCTACACTCAGGGGTAGTTAGAGTTCGTGGTCAGTGAAGTAGAAGTATTTCACGTTAGTGGTGTCTGCTCTGATACGTAACATGGGAGTCAGGAACATCGTTTTATTGCTTTAGTTCATTTATTATATTTATGAACTTGTCGATGTTGTTTAAGAGTGTTCAAACTATTTTCTATTTCAAATATATCATTAAAGTTTGGCTTTTCCGCTGTGAATTTGAACAATTTTCCGTTCATGTTAGGTATAAAATTTTAAGAGCATGTTTTAATGAATTGAGAGTAACACCTTGAATTGAAAATGATGTTTTACTCTGATAGTGTCGCATTTTATTTATTAAAAAGGACGGGGGAAATTCGGGGTATTACAATTGGTATCAGGGCAGGTCGATCTGTCTGTCCAGGTTGCATAATTGCATTATTCTCTAGTATGCGACATGTGTGTGAAAACAACGTCGATACTTGTTTTGTTTCCATTGCAAGTTGGGAATGAAACAAGTGAGGGAGAAGCATTTGCTTCTCTTGTATATTCCAGGTTTTGTGATCTTAGATACCATGTCGCTGCAAGATGGAGTGTTGTGTTAGACTATCCGATTATTTAAAGAATAGTGTTACCGTTTAAGGAAGAGAATCAAGTGTTCTTGTTGTTCGTTTCTTAGTGAAGAGGGAAGGCGATGTTTTAGGCCAGATGTGGGCTAGTGATGTGTGGGGTATCTTGACGTGTTTCCTTAGGGGGTACATAGTTATCCTTAAGTTGGAATAAGGTGATGTTATTCTTGGAACGAATTAGTGGAATTAAAACATGTGTCTTCCAATTGTTGGAATGATAGTGTAGTGTGTCGTTGAATGCTATTATGGCTTGGTGAGGATGGTTTATGCTCCATCATGATTGTTGGATGTTGTCGCTCCCGGGATTTTCATCCTAGTACAAACGCGAAAGTGGCGCGGAAAGGTTAGAGTCGCCAGCCAGACATTTTTATCCCGAAAGAATGGGAAAGGTAATGTTGCACAAACCTGAGGAAGAAGGAAAGGACGAGGCCTTGCGAACCAAAGATCTGGATACGGGAGTCGGTTACGACCTGGGAAGGTATTAGCACCCCAGATCGTCCGTCGTACCCGACGGGATCCACGCTTGCTTATTTTGTTTCAAAGGGTGAGAAATAATATGCTGCTGAACGAATGAACCGCTAACTGGGACTGAAATGGGAATGAGAAATGAGAAAAGAATAAGAAAATAGAATGGAAAGAAAGGGGGAAATGTAGGGAAAATAAAGAATGTGCTCGAATGGGCCCTACCCCACTGCCTACGTACCTCATCGGGATAATGAGGATCAGAGTCGACGTAGTTCGCCTAACCTAGGCTTACACTCGCTTGTGGTTTTTAGGAGGACGTTGCCATAGCTCTAGCTCAGGTGTTACCGGCTCTGACACGAGGGTGTTTACCGTATCGCTGTTTGAACTGTCGAGACAAGTCATGAAAGGTATGAGATGAGAAAGAAGACGTGACTTCTTGGTTTGCTGTTTTTTAGAAGAAATGTTTTGAATTTGTTTGTGAACGGTCTTGTACTAAGACCTATCCATCGCGGGAAGTATTTACACCTCGCCCCGAAACAGGACGCGTATAAACACTCCGCAACAAAGTCTCGTGTCGTACAAGATTATTCGGTTTTTATTAAATGCTTTATTGCTTTTCTTTTGAGATGAGAAAGAATGACTCAAGTGGGAAAAGGGACAAAAACTAAGGGGACTAAGACACAACCCTAAGTTATTTATTATGCACAAAGGAGATCCTAATGGTTAGTGAGGTTTCTAATCCTAAGGAGGAGAGGAAAGAGGAAGAGAAAAGGAAGAAGAACACAACTTACTTCCTAATGAAGTTAAGTTGGTTCCAAAAGGGGAAAACCTAACAAGCACAAACATTATGTAAGGCAAAATGGTGCAAATTAAATGCATTAGAAATACCAAAGAGGATAGGGTTTTTAGACATACCTTGCCCTCCCTACAAAACAAAGGTTAGCATGGTAAACATGATAAAAATAAGGCAAACAAAATTACCTAATTAATTCCTAAGGGAACTAGGACCTAAACTAGACTCAATCTTTAGTTTAAGGGTTCCTACACTATGCTAAACTAAAATTCAGCACCTATTACAGCCCCCTAATACACAAACAGCCATGAAAACAATGCATGATACAACTCAGCTTTTTACAGCCAGCATGCAACATGAAAAAGTAGGTGTAGAAAGTCAAATGCAGCATGTACACATAACAAACAGCATACATTTTACAGCACTTATGCAAAACAACAGCTATGAAATGCAAAATCCAGAATTGATTATTTTCATTTTTTAATGCACAAACTCAATTAAAAATGCACTAAACACATCACAAACATGCATTTGAACATGGATCAACATCTATAAATGCAAGAACATGAATATTTTTGAAGGATTATGCAAGCATGCATCATATGGTTAATTATGCCACAAGTAATGCAAAAATGTAACACATGAACATGCATATGAACATGATGATGATTGATTATGAACATGCGATATGATAGTTCAACAAACATACTAAACTCAATGCATAATTCAGAATTGAATGGATAAAATGCTATGATCAAACATGCAACAAATGCAACCAAATGCACATATATACATGATTATGCAAAATGCCACACATATTGACATAATGAAATGCAAAGATGATTTAATGCAATGCCAACATATAAAACAGAATGCAACATGATTATTACATACCTAATGATGCATGAACATAGCAACAATATGCAAGAAGCCAAGATATGCACAAAGAAGTACAAAAACGCATAACACGCGACATGAACGGACTTGTGTCGAAACGACTCGAAACGGGGGAATGAGCTACTGGAAATGGACTCAAAAATTTCCTAAAATCCCTACCTAAACATGTATGAACATTAAGGGCACTAGGAAGCAAGATTGATCACTCAAATAAGCTAAGAATCCAAAATTCAACAGCGTTAACCGGTTAACCATATGGGTTAACCGGTTAACGGACCTAAAACAGAAGCAATTTGTGGCAAAACGCACGTGTTAACCGGTTAACCCCATGCGTTAACCGGTTAACACTGGACAGAAAGTGAAAAAAACTTTGAAATAAGTGCTTTTGGCCACAAACTCACTTCTTGGGATCCCTAACCTACCTAGGAACATGCTAACACTAATTTCTACTTATTTTGAGCTTATTTACACATGCTAGCACCTATATCTATTAACACTTTAAACTTTTAAATCAACAAAAATCACAAATCACAAGTAAACATAATCGAAACGAAACGATTTCAAGCAAAGCGAAAAAAGCAATTAAAGAATGCCAAAAGTGGCGAGATGAAGAGAATAACTTAAAGAAGAAGTGATTAAGATCACCAACCTACGAAGCGGAGGAGTGCTTCGGTAATTGTTGCAAAAATCGGAGCTTAATCGAAGAGAAAACCGTGAAAACCGAGAAACCGCAAAATAAATGCGTTCTTGACGTTTGAACTTTCATGCGCTTCCGATAATCCGAAATCTTCAACCAAATTCAGTAGCTTCTTCTTCTATAATCCATAATCAATGAAGGTTGGAGGCTTAAGCTTCAAGATCTTCAAGTTTCAATGTGAAACTTGAAGAGCTTATTCAAAGAAGCTTTGGTGAAAGGAGGGAAAAAGGAGGAAAAGTGAGAGAGAAAAAGTGATTATGAAAGAAGTGAAAAATTTGGAATTGTGGGACCCTTTTCAATGAAGTGATTAATGGTTATATAGAGATTAGGCTAGGAGCTAGGTTTGGGTTTGGGGCCCAAAAATTAGGTTTGGGATCCAAAATTAGGTTTGGAAGTTAGTTAGGGTTAGGGTTGGAAAAGGGAATATTCCTTGGAATATTCCTTGGAATATTCCTTGGAACACTCTAGAAGATGGTGGAAGGTGGTGGAAGTTTCCAAGGGAAATGGAGTGGAATTGAAGTGGAAAAATGAGATGGAAAGAATGAAAGGAAGTGTGGAAAGAAAGTGGAAGGAAAAGCGGAAAGAAAAGGGGAGGAAAGTGGTGAATTCTTCCTTTTTAATGGGTTAGCTTGAAAGTGGTGTGGATTATTTTTTGGTACATCATTTTCTCTCGAACTCCAATGTTTGCCAAGCCTCGATCGACCACACACCTCATGCAAAGGACGATGAATGACTTATTTATTTTTTCAAATGCGATGCGATGATATGCGGAATGATGCAAGAATGAAGCGTGAATCGCTCGAGGTTGATGATAAATAAGAGGGCAAATTTTGGGGTATTACAGCTGCCCCTATTCAATCACTGTAGACTTGAATGGATGATAGCAGCTGCTTTCAGACGTTTGAAGTATGCAGGGATTGAATACTAAAACAACCCGAAAATTTGCACTCGCACTGTGGGTGGACTTCAAAATACATTGCCACACTGCGGGTGGACTTTTGAGATTGCCACACTGCGGGTGGACTCGGAAACTTGCCACCCGAAGATGGACTTTGGCCAATCTGCGGTTGGACTTCAAAATACATTGCCACACTGCGGGTGGACTTTTGAGATTGCCACGCTGCGGGTGGACTCGGAAACTTGCCACCCGAAGATGGACTTTGGCCAGTCTGCGGCTGGACTTTGGAAATCTTTGCCACACTACGGGTGGACTTTTGCTCACTACGGGAGACTTTAGAGATTTGCCACCCGAAGATGGACTTTGGCCAGTCTACGGCTGGACTTTTGCTCACTACGGGAGACTTTTTTCTCACTACGGGAGACTTTTGCTCACTACGGGAGACTTTTGCTCACTACGGGAGACTTTTGCTCACTACGGGAGACTTTTGCTCACTACGGGAGACTTTAGAGATTTGCCACACTGCGGGTGGACTTTTGCTCACTACGGGAGACTTTTGCTCACTACGGGAGACTTTTGCCCACTGCGGGGGACTTTAGAGATTTGCCACCCGAAGATGGACTTTGGCCAGTCTGCGGCTGGACTTTTGCTCACTACGGGAGACTTTTGCTCACTACGGGAGACTTTTGCCCACTACGGGAGACTTTTGCTCACTACGGGAGACTTTTGCTCACTACGGGAGACTTTTGCTCACTACGGGAGACTTTAGAGATTTGCCACCCGAAGATGGACTTTGGCCAGTCTGCGGCTGGACTTTTGCTCACTACGGGAGACTTTTGCTCACTACGGGAGACTTTAGAGATTTGCCACCCGAAGATGGACTTTGGCCAGTCTGCGGCTGGACTTTTGCTCACTACGGGAGACTTTTGCTCACTACGGGAGACTTTTGCTCACTACGGGAGACTTTTGCCCACTGCGGGGGACTTTAGAGATTTGCCACACTGCGGGTGGACTTTTGCTCACTACGGGAGACTTTTGCTCACTACGGGAGACTTTTGCCCACTGCGGGGGACTTTAGAGATTTGCCACCCGAAGATGGACTTTGGCCAGTCTGCGGCTGGACTTTTGCTCACTACGGGAGACTTTTGCTCACTACGGGAGACTTTTGCCCACTGCGGGGGACTTTAGAGATTTGCCACCCGAAGATGGACTTTGGCCAGTCTGCGGCTGGACTTTTGCTCACTACGGGAGACTTTTGCTCACTACGGGAGACTTTTGCTCACTACGGGAGACTTTTGCCCACTGCGGGGGACTTTAGAGATTTGCCACACTGCGGGTGGACTTTGAAATTTGCCACCCGAAGATGGACTTTGGCCAGTCTGCGGCTGGACTTTGAAATTTGCCACCCGAAGATGGACTTTGGCCAGTCTGCGGCTGGACTTTGAAATTTGCCACCCGAAGATGGACTTTGGCCAGTCTGCGGCTGGACTTTGAAATTTGCCACCCGAAGATGGACTTTGGCCAGTCTGCGGCTGGACTTTGAAATTTGCCACCCGAAGATGGACTTTGGCCAGTCTGCGGCTGGACTTTGAAATTTGCCACCCGAAGATGGACTTTGGCCAGTCTGCGGCTGGACTTTGAAATTTGCCACCCGAAGATGGACTTTGGCCAGTCTGTGGCTGGACTTTGAAATTTGCCACCCGAAGATGGACTTTGGCCAGTCTGCGGCTGGACTTTGAATTCTGCCACCCGAAGATGGACTTTGGCCAGTCTGCGGCTGGACTTTTGCATATGTTGAATTGTACGGCATGTTGCCCCATGACACTGGGGATGTTATGTCTTAAGTATTGTCAATGAACTGGTATGAGTGTAAAAGAATTCCTGACGCGGAAGTGATAAGTCTCTGTTGACTCTGTGGGGAAACACAATGATCGCGAATTTAATATCAAGTAGCCCTGTGGGGATGACATCTCTGTTGGAGAAAAGCGTGAATAATTCATCTGTTTCGAATCATCACCTTTGCCAAAAATAAATTGGACTTTAGACTTGAGGGCCGTGCCCGGGGATACTCGGACTATTGAGGAATATCCACTCTTATGGATCTGCTGGGGATGACTAGAAACCGAGACACATCCTGTTGAGGAGGAAAGATTTCAAGTTGTCTCGTGCTGGGGATCAGTTGCTTCCGTATGGACTTTACCTCAAGAGGATTTTACAAAAAGACTTGGCGTCTTTAAACTCTTAGGTATTGTAACGACTGCATGAATCAATGTGATGACCTCGCTGAGGAGGTAACCATTGCCAATATGGATGAATTTGTATCTGTCAGAAGTGCTGAACGAGATAGTTGACTTGACAAGTAACCACGGTATTCTAGACTCCGGGTAAATGCTTCTGATCGTCTGTCTTCGGGAAAGAATGAATTCTCGTACTATTAGGGTGGCCTGCCCCAGGATGAGTACTTGAATAGTTTTGCTCTTGACTGACTAATCTTCGCTCTTGGAGAGATTTGAATCTCGAGGTGATTGCCCCAGATTAGCTGAAATTTGAAGGGATTGCTCAACATAACTGCCCCAGATTGGCTCAGTACTTTAATTTTGAAGAGATTGCTCGACGTGACTGCCCCGGATTAGCTGGCTCTTACCATGACTAACTGGGGAAATCTCTGCTCAATGAAGCTTTATTCGGATAAGTGCACCTTGACGTGACAGTCTTTCAGAAGTTTTGGTCTCCTCAACCTGGCAAGCTTGAGCTTCTGGATTGAATTTCCGTATGTGAACCATTCATGATGCTCAACAAATGTATGCAAGTGAGAAAATGTTTATTCTTAGAATGAAAATCCTAATTCAACAAACATGTTAATCTTGAAGCTTTGAAAATGGATCGTTAACCTTCGTGAGCTAATCACTGGTTAAGATACGACCTTTATTTGAATGAAAGTATGTACATGCAATACCAATAAATGTCTTTTAGCACAACTCATAGGAGTCGGGAACGCGGTCTCGTGGTAATACGCTCTCAAATTAACCCTGTTTCAGTTAGGACTTTTAAGGGTTGTATCGTGGCCTGGTTCACGGTTATAGAAACAAAGGATAAAGGCTCGAAGTTTATTTGTGCCCACCCACTCTACGTGATGTTCTTCATTCCTACATTCAGCTAGTTTTCACAAGCATTCACCTTTCATAAGGGTTTAATGTTGATTGAAGAACCATTGCTGCTATCCGTTCAAGCACCAATCAAATTATTGTTGAGAATCAGTCACTCCTCTATCTTTTGTGTTTATGCCACACGACTTTGTTCTTATTTGAGGATCTTTCTTGTGTAATCCTTTTTGTCTTTCGCTTTTGCGTTATTTTGTTTTATCCCTAACTTTTGCCTGGACTGATTCTTGTGAATCTTTGATTGTGAAGTCCAGCGGGATGCCCTAACTTTTGCCTAAGTCGCTTGTTTTCAAGTTTCGACTTAGCGGGCCTTTTCTTTTCTTTTTTTCTTTTTTTGCATTTTGAACAAGTCGCGTGACATTGTTTGTCTTGATTGCTTCACGAGGGTTGTGACTGCCTCATTTTGTGGTCGACGAAGGATAACCATTGTGGTTGTCAATCTTTGGACCTTTTGACTTGGATAACCATTGTGGTTTCGGGTCTTGGACCTCTTGATTAGCATAGTAGGATGCAACGGATCTTCAGATACACTTCTTTATGAAAGTTTGAACGCTTGGTCTGACTAGCTGACGTCTACCCTGCCCCTGGGTTACATGTGAGGGTTTTTTATGTGAAGAGAAACTCCTACTTCAAGGCTCGAAGGGGTTAGCAAGGGTTTATCTTCCTTATATCTCCAGTGTTTAGGATTTGAAACAATGCCTGTACATCGTCAACAGGGTCTTACTTGAGAGCACACAATTCAGAGATATTGCGTTTTTGTTTCGTCATTCTCCCTCATAGAATTTAAGCATGACAATTGGTATTGCGATATACATATGCAAAATTGTAAGGGAATGCAAATGAATTTACTTGAAAAACATGTGAGTTTTATTATTTCTAACATTCAAAAGCAAACAAATTTCATACATGTAGACAAATGTTTAGCATATAAAAGAAACTACAAATGGAAATGCAGTACAGAAACTGGATATTGCCGTAGTTGAGGAGGCTTGGCTCCGTCTGGACCTGTCAGTCTTGGATACTTTCAACGATCAAAAAGCTCTTTTCACAGACTTGTAATCTTCAATTTGCAGTTGCATGCCCAACCATGGCAGTAATACTTCCTCTTCTAGCTATTCTGATTCTGACGCGAGACATTTGAAGGAAAGAGTGAAGCTGGGGAGTAAAGTTGCCCCAAAAGTTTGCTCGGAAAGACCTGACGATCTTCTGCCTACGTATCTCCATTGACCAGATGACCAATGAAGAATCAGAGCGACGTAGTTCCCCTCAATAGGGATGAAAAACGAACAATGAAGAAAGGCAATCACATAAATGCCATCACTGAGAGTATTTGAATACTGCTGGCTTTATTTGCTTCATGAATACCCTGGCGTCCTGGGTGATCAGCTTGAAGACTTCAGCTTAACGTGAACCATCTGGTAGAACGACCGCGACACCAGTTCCATTATGACTAGGCATCGGATTATGAAGTACATTTGGGAGAGGAGCGAAATTGATCGCCTTGGAGTCAACTAGGTCCTGTACCTTGTTCTGAAAAGCCCAACATTTCTCAATACTGTGCCCCTGGGCACCTGAATGGAATTCGCACCTGGCGTTAGCATCAAAATTCGGAGGTAGATTGCCAGGAGCGGGAGGTCTCATGGTACGAAGCTCGACCAGGTTCAACTTTAGCAGCTCTGGGAGTAATACAGCATACGGGCATGGGACGGGGTCGAGTCTGCGATTTCTCGCTCTTGCTCTTTCTTGAAACGGTCTCTGTACCTGTTGTTGCTGACCCTGTGGTCGTTGTTGTTGAACCTGTGGAGTAATAGTCACTGCAGCCGTTTGGTAGTAACCTTGAGAATAACTTCTGTCTCGGCCCCTATACACAGCATTCGTCTCGCCTTCTCTTCTTCTTTGGCCATTGCCAAAAGGTTTTCTCACACCAGAAGAACTAGCACTGCTTGCATCCTGGATCTTTCCCATTTTCAGAAAATTCTCTATCCTTTCTCCAGCAATGACGATATCAGAAAAACCAATGGACGGGCAGGCGGCCAGACGATCCAAGTAAACACCTTGCAAGGTGCCCATAAACATGTCTGCCATCTCCCGATCTAGCAAGGGAGGTTGAACCTGTGCGGCCAGCTCACGCCACCTCTGGGCATACTGCTTAAAACTCTCTTTAGGTCCTTGAGACAAGTTCTGCAACTGAGTGCGATTCGGAGCCATATCAATATTGTATTGATACTGCTTGAGGAATGCCTCAGCTAGATCTTTCCAACTTCGAATAGAGACCCGACTCAGCTTCATGTACCAGCTCAACGAAGCTCCAGATAAACTGTCTTGGAAGAAATGCATCCAAAGTTTCTCGTCATCAGTATGAGCCGAGATTTTTCCGAAGTACGCATGAATGTGAGTCCTAGGACACGTGCTGCCGTTGTACTTGTCAAACAATGGTGCTTTGAACTTTGGAGGGATTCTGACTCCTGGTACCAACCCGAGACTGGTTACATCGATACCCAAGGAATTCTGACATTCCATGGCCTTGATCTTCTCTGACAGCTCTTCATACCTGCGATTGTTGATCTCATTCATGTTACCCATATCAGCATCCAGTAGAGTGAACTGGTCCTCTTGATTGTCTTCTAAACCTGCATTACGTGTTGCGGTCCTATTTGGATGAGGCTCTCCGTTACGGGCAGCGTTAGAATCCACGTTCTCAGCTGGTGTTCCCGTATTAACATTCCCATGAGGTTGCTCAACCATCAACCGGAGACGTTCCTGGTTCTGGGCCATGCCAGTCATCATTTCCATGAACTGATCCATCCTCTGTCGGAACTCATTGAGATCAGTCTGCACTCGATCAGCCATCCTTACTCGGTTTCTTTTGGTCGGATATCGGTGAATGCGTTGACCAGCTATATTGCCTACGATCAAATAAGTTAGAAACCCTGGGTAACCTGCAAAAATACAAGAATATGGCATGCAGGAAATGAATGCTATGGCATGTTGATTCATTTTTTAGGGCATCCCATCCCCTGATTCCAGTTTTGTGAGTTTAATGAAGACAGGAGCTCTTTTGTTGTAAATAACACTTGGGTTCCATGCTCATAGATCAATACCCACAACCGGAATCAAGGATGTAATATGCAGCCCTGTAAATGAATAAACATGCGTTAGGAATGCAAGTATGCGGATGATGTGATGCAATGCAATGGTATGTGATCAATGATCTGATGTTGGCGTCGGTGCATGGTCTCAAAATCCAGATATCACAATAATCATCCCTCTGATCCGGGGTCCATAACTTAAGAACAGAAATCCAGATCACAAAACTGAATCAAAGGCAAAGTGGGTATGCTGAAGGTACCAGGGTTCCTGCAAACCTGTAAACCCCTCCCAATCTCACGGGTGTGCTACTCGGGTCAACATCACGGACTCTCAAAGCCGAATAGCAATAATACGTTCACCATCTCCGAGAAATGGCTCATGACCAGATCAGGGAATCGGTTTGGCATTATGTACTACTCAGGGAGGTCTCAGTTGAGTCCGGAAAAACAAGCATCCCTCACAAGTCTCCAGCTTCAAGCACTGAATCGAGAAACAATAGTACATTCATCCCGAAGGGTACAATACTATCGTCATACGAACAGTTTGCTTTAACTGAATTCCTATGAGAGAACCAGGCCATCCTATGCGAGTTCCCAATGGACCCTCGGATGCGAGTGGGTTTGCCAACAAATGTGGTCTGCCACTGTCATCACTGGAGAGGGGTGTTTCCATTAAGGTCCTCGAAGATCGGTCCCCAGCTGCACATAACCATCAAGGTTGTACCCTGAAGTGGGGAAGAACCCCCACACAGAATAGTCCCAAGACAGTCGCAACCTGGGTGTGGAACACATCACCACTCATCATGTAGCCATGCGAGCACAACGTGTCCACGCTAATCCTATAGTGCACTCAAGCCGGGTATTTGGCTTATCTCACAGTAACTCCCACCCACAGAAAAAATGAAAACCAGCACAGCCAGACAGTCCAGTATAATATGATGCATGGAAAATAAAATACTGAAAGCGATAAATAAATGCGATAAAGTAAAGCTGTAAAGTAAAACTGTAAATAAAACAGTAAAGCTAAACTAAAGCACTCAGCAACAAACGCATATACACCCAAAGAACAAAACCAAACAGGCGCTAGGATTGACTCTACAAGGGAAACCAGAGATTCTGGTTGGGATCCCCAGCAGAGTCGCCAGCTGTCGCTCCCGGGATTTTCATCCTAGTACAAACGCGAAAGTGGCGCGGAAAGGTTAGAGTCGCCAGCCAGACATTTTTATCCCGAAAGAATGGGAAAGGTAATGTTGCACAAACCTGAGGAAGAAGGAAAGGACGAGGCCTTGCGAACCAAAGATCTGGATACGGGAGTCGGTTACGACCTGGGAAGGTATTAGCACCCCAGATCGTCCGTCGTACCCGACGGGATCCACGCTTGCTTATTTTGTTTCAAAGGGTGAGAAATAATATGCTGCTGAACGAATGAACCGCTAACTGGGACTGAAATGGGAATGAGAAATGAGAAAAGAATAAGAAAATAGAATGGAAAGAAAGGGGGAAATGTAGGGAAAATAAAGAATGTGCTCGAATGGGCCCTACCCCACTGCCTACGTACCTCATCGGGATAATGAGGATCAGAGTCGACGTAGTTCGCCTAACCTAGGCTTACACTCGCTTGTGGTTTTTAGGAGGACGTTGCCATAGCTCTAGCTCAGGTGTTACCGGCTCTGAAACGAGGGTGTTTACCGTATCGCTGTTTGAACTGTCGAGACAAGTCATGAAAGGTATGAGATGAGAAAGAAGACGTGACTTCTTGGTTTGCTGTTTTTTAGAAGAAATGTTTTGAATTTGTTTGTGAACGGTCTTGTACTAAGACCTATCCATCGCGGGAAGTATTTACACCTCGCCCCGAAACAGGACGCGTATAAACACTCCGCAACAAAGTCTCGTGTCGTACAAGATTATTCGGTTTTTATTAAATGCTTTATTGCTTTTCTTTTGAGATGAGAAAGAATGACTCAAGTGGGAAAAGGGACAAAAACTAAGGGGACTAAGACACAACCCTAAGTTATTTATTATGCACAAAGGAGATCCTAATGGTTAGTGAGGTTTCTAATCCTAAGGAGGAGAGGAAAGAGGAAGAGAAAAGGAAGAAGAACACAACTTACTTCCTAATGAAGTTAAGTTGGTTCCAAAAGGGGAAAACCTAACAAGCACAAACATTATGTAAGGCAAAATGGTGCAAATTAAATGCATTAGAAATACCAAAGAGGATAGGGTTTTTAGACATACCTTGCCCTCCCTACAAAACAAAGGTTAGCATGGTAAACATGATAAAAATAAGGCAAACAAAATTACCTAATTAATTCCTAAGGGAACTAGGACCTAAACTAGACTCAATCTTTAGTTTAAGGGTGCCTACACTATGCTAAACTAAAATTCAGCACCTATTACAGCCCCCTAATACACAAACAGCCATGAAAACAATGCATGATACAACTCAGCTTTTTACAGCCAGCATGCAACATGAAAAAGTAGGTGTAGAAAGTCAAATGCAGCATGTACACATAACAAACAGCATACATTTTACAGCACTTATGCAAAACAACAGCTATGAAATGCAAAATCCAGAATTGATTATTTTCATTTTTTAATGCACAAACTCAATTAAAAATGCACTAAACACATCACAAACATGCATTTGAACATGGATCAACATCTATAAATGCAAGAACATGAATATTTTTGAAGGATTATGCAAGCATGCATCATATGGTTAATTATGCCACAAGTAATGCAAAAATGTAACACATGAACATGCATATGAACATGATGATGATTGATTATGAACATGCGATATGATAGTTCAACAAACATACTAAACTCAATGCATAATTCAGAATTGAATGGATAAAATGCTATGATCAAACATGCAACAAATGCAACCAAATGCACATATATACATGATTATGCAAAATGCCACACATATTGACATAATGAAATGCAAAGATGATTTAATGCAATGCCAACATATAAAACAGAATGCAACATGATTATTACATACCTAATGATGCATGAACATAGCAACAATATGCAAGAAGCCAAGATATGCACAAAGAAGTACAAAAACGCATAACACGCGACATGAACGGACTTGTGTCGAAACGACTCGAAACGGGGGAATGAGCTACTGGAAATGGACTCAAAAATTTCCTAAAATCCCTACCTAAACATGTATGAACATTAAGGGCACTAGGAAGCAAGATTGATCACTCAAATAAGCTAAGAATCCAAAATTCAACAGCGTTAACCGGTTAACCATATGGGTTAACCGGTTAACGGACCTAAAACAGAAGCAATTTGTGGCAAAACGCACGTGTTAACCGGTTAACCCCATGCGTTAACCGGTTAACACTGGACAGAAAGTGAAAAAAACTTTGAAATAAGTGCTTTTGGCCACAAACTCACTTCTTGGGATCCCTAACCTACCTAGGAACATGCTAACACTAATTTCTACTTATTTTGAGCTTATTTACACATGCTAGCACCTATATCTATTAACACTTTAAACTTTTAAATCAACAAAAATCACAAATCACAAGTAAACATAATCGAAACGAAACGATTTCAAGCAAAGCGAAAAAAGCAATTAAAGAATGCCAAAAGTGGCGAGATGAAGAGAATAACTTAAAGAAGAAGTGATTAAGATCACCAACCTACGAAGCGGAGGAGTGCTTCGGTAATTGTTGCAAAAATCGGAGCTTAATCGAAGAGAAAACCGTGAAAACCGAGAAACCGCAAAATAAATGCGTTCTTGACGTTTGAACTTTCATGCGCTTCCGATAATCCGAAATCTTCAACCAAATTCAGTAGCTTCTTCTTCTATAATCCATAATCAATGAAGGTTGGAGGCTTAAGCTTCAAGATCTTCAAGTTTCAATGTGAAACTTGAAGAGCTTATTCAAAGAAGCTTTGGTGAAAGGAGGGAAAAAGGAGGAAAAGTGAGAGAGAAAAAGTGATTATGAAAGAAGTGAAAAATTTGGAATTGTGGGACCCTTTTCAATGAAGTGATTAATGGTTATATAGAGATTAGGCTAGGAGCTAGGTTTGGGTTTGGGGCCCAAAAATTAGGTTTGGGATCCAAAATTAGGTTTGGAAGTTAGTTAGGGTTAGGGTTGGAAAAGGGAATATTCCTTGGAATATTCCTTGGAATATTCCTTGGAACACTCTAGAAGATGGTGGAAGGTGGTGGAAGTTTCCAAGGGAAATGGAGTGGAATTGAAGTGGAAAAATGAGATGGAAAGAATGAAAGGAAGTGTGGAAAGAAAGTGGAAGGAAAAGCGGAAAGAAAAGGGGAGGAAAGTGGTGAATTCTTCCTTTTTAATGGGTTAGCTTGAAAGTGGTGTGGATTATTTTTTGGTACATCATTTTCTCTCGAACTCCAATGTTTGCCAAGCCTCGATCGACCACACACCTCATGCAAAGGACGATGAATGACTTATTTATTTTTTCAAATGCGATGCGATGATATGCGGAATGATGCAAGAATGAAGCGTGAATCGCTCGAGGTTGATGATAAATAAGAGGGCAAATTTTGGGGTATTACAGATGTCTATCAACAAATTGAGGAACTGATCACCCTTAATCTCTTGTTGATAACTGACAAAATCATGTTGGAAGGGATAGACGGGACTTGCTAAGATGGGATAACATGTATAGTAAATTGTGTGGAGTTAAGCTGGGTGCTTGCGAAGTGTTTTGATTAGTCGGTGTAAATTCCTGTATCTGGAAATGAGACGGATTCAAGACTATGAGGTTTTCCATGGATATAAAGATTATGTTACGGAAATTGGAAGTAAGGTCACAACAATGAACTATCAGTTGTGCGTGAATTTCAGAGGTGTTTCGGAAGAAGATATAAGATGTTCTGTTTGGAGAGGGAGGTGGAATTCTATTTTAATCTTGATCCTGGTACTGGATTCTATGGTACTATACGAGATGTCGGAGTTATGATTGGCATTATGGAAAGAGTAGTCAAAAGATTTAATAAAAGGGAAAATCGTGAAATCAAAAGTGCCGCCTTGGAGAGTTTCAGTATTATTGGTGAAGAAGGGAATTATGGTCCGAGGTTGCGTGTTGGTCAGTGAGTAGTTTGGAAACTCACAGTTGTGTTTGGGATAACTCGGGTTTTGGATTGAGATGAATCACAAATGGTTTGAAGTTCCCTGATGGTATTAGTGTTGATATGAGTTGAAAAATAAGTATGAAGTGTGATAGTTGGAACCAGAAACTGTTTAACTATATGGATAAATTCCTTGTGATTTGTAGATACGAGATAATAGTATTCATGATATCAATATTGAGTTCTGATTGGGTATGATAAGGTATGGAGTAGAAGTGTTTTTGGAAGTGTGAAAATGTAATTCCTTGCTGAAATTAATTAACGAAAATTACTTTCATGTTATAGTGATGTTGAAGCGTTGTTGTAAGAGTGTTGTATGTATGACTTCATTGTTATTTTGATATAATGAACCATGAGACGTGAAATTGATTGTGAAGTATTTGTGGTTGATGTGGAATTGTAATGGTAAGATAGAAGCATGGTTATATGCCTTGGATCGATAAGACGAATATAAAATGTAAGATATGCAACCATTGTCTTCTATGGAATTCATGAATCGAGAATCTGTTGGACATAAGATTTGAAGCATTAGGAAGGTGACCCAATGAGGAAGTAAATAAAATGTGTGGAATGTTTGGAAATTGGATTATAGGTATTGAAGGAGATAAATTTATATGCTAAGTTGTCGAAGGGTTGTTTTTGGTTGGTATAGGTGAATTTGCTTGGTTATGTCAATTAAGATGAAGGTATTGTTGTCAATCCATAAAAGTGAATGTAGTTCTACAATGAGGAAGCTCCTAAGTAGATAAAGATATTAAGATGTTTTGGCTATGGGTTTTGGAAGGTATTTCCTAAGTTAGCAATTTTGTTACCTCAGTTAACTTGCAAAAAGTAAGTTATATGTTTGGGATGTTTGTTGTAAAGGAAGTTTAGAGAATCGGAGTAGAAGTTGACTATGGTTCCATTTTGATTCGGCCTAATCCTAATACACCGTTTGTGGAGTATTGAGATTTGTTGATGACGATTTTTGGCAGAGTGTGAATACAAGATGGTAAAGTTATAGTTTATGCTTTACGACAACGAAGGATTCATGAAGGGATCCATCATGTTCAAGATTTGGAACTAGATTCAGAATGTTTAATAATCACAATATTATATGATGATTGTTTGATCTAAGGAAATAGAGTATGAGACGACAAGGAGGATTGGAATTCCTGAAAAGTTAAGTCGAAAGCCTTTTCATATGTCTGATCTGGTGGTTAGAGAGAGTTGGAATTGAGTTAGCAGCTCAGAGCTTCGTGTCTGATATGAGAGAAAACCCAATGGAGAGTAAGGTTAGGTATATTAAACGTGAATAATGATTTCTGGTGATTGTTAGGAAGCGTTAGAAGTTGGATGCAAACTTATTGTATTTGATAGTTGCAAGTAATCAGAGTGTGTAGCGGGAGTGTGAGGTAGCATAATTTATTCATATGGGTGTACTAGTTACATGTTCGACTGGTAAATCGTATAATGGTTGTTTTTATGTCGTGTAATCACGAAGTTGGTAGTCTATTTAAGGTGATGTCGTGTTATGGATTTTGGTGTTCTTATCTTTGTTATTGCCCCGTTGCCTATGATGATGGTTCGGGTGTGTTGTACCCCAAAATTTTCCCTCCCATATTCAAGACAATATGTCTCAAAAGGTCTTCTAATGATCACAAGATTCTCAATTGCTCAAAGGAATTCCAGGTTTCATCAGACTAAGCCTCCTCCTAAGAAACGGATCTTAAACTAGGGTTTTGAGTTCTCAAATAAAATTGGACTTCCAAAGCCTAAAGTGGAATTCATGGTACCCAACATACTTCAAAGGATCCTCATGTCAAGTTTCAAGGCTTTCCCTTCAAGTCTGGTCAGTCAGATGCTTAGATGACCCAAAAATTAGTTAACTTGGTCAAAAGGTCAACTATGGTCAACATACAGTCATACTTCAAGAATTTTGGTCAACATCAAGATTATGAAGTAAGATTCATCATTTGATAAAGGGTTGATCATGATTCATCAAGGGAACCTCAGAATCATCAAGAATCAAGAGTTACTAAATTAGGGTTTTGTGCAGGAAAAGTCAACTGTACAATCAATCAACTTTTTCAAAAGCTCATAACTTAAAAATGGAAGATCAAATGGACATGGGACAAAAAGGAGTAGTTAGAGGACACTCTAAGATTTCTAAAAAGTCCTAGAACACATACATGGGATAAAAATTGAGAGAGTTATGCATTGTTGAAGTTAGGCAATTTTGAGGAGGTGTATGAAGCAAAAATGGCCAAAACTCAAGTTTCTTCCAAATGGACCCAGATTTTTCCAATCCAAACTCAATTATAAGACCATGCACGACCCATAGATCATAATATCTGATTTTTTATATTTATTTAATATTATATTGGATTTTTTCATTTAAATTCAATTTTAATTAAGATAAATATTGAAAAATCAAATATTTGATCCTAGGTCTATTTTGAGATCAAATATTTGATGTTTATGATGATTGTAAGTGTCTGAATTCATGCAAGACCAAAAGAGTATGATTTCATCTAATTTTTTGACCAAATTGGAAATATTTTTTCTTCATCCTCAAGTAACCTCTCAATCCATCACAAAAGCCCAAAATCTGACCTAAATTACACCCTCTATAAATACTTATCATCTCCACAAGTCAAGAGAACGAATTTTTTTTATCAAAGAGAGCATACAAAACTTCAAAAAACTCAAGAGTAAGTTGGATTCGGTTTTAGGGTTGCAGCCATTATCAAGGAGGTTTGAAGGTCCAAGAACATTCCTTAGACTCTTCTGAAGGCGTACCAATCATCACATTGCTCCAAAACCTCATAAAACGCCATAACTGAATTTCCTTTTTTTGGTTTTTTTTCAATTTTTCGATTTCATATTTATCCGCATGATGCATCTAATCTCTTTGCATATTTGTGTTTTGTATGATGTGAGCAAGCTATCTAGGCGATCAAATGGAAGTTTAGGTCACCATGGAGAACTAAATTGTTGGTTAATCTGCTGTAATCCGTTTCCGCCGATACTTTGAAGGCTGCAGTAGTGATAAGAATTCCAGTCTGACGGGTAAGTCAGGTAAGTGCTACTGTTTTGATTTACTCCGATTTTTTTTTAGAAGTTCAGAAAAAAATCGAAGAACAATACTCTTTTAGAATAAAATTCTAAAATATTTCGACCCTCAAAATTGCAAATTCCTCTTTTTTCTATTCTATTTGATTTATTTTCTATTTCCATAATTTAAAAAATATCTGGAAAAAATTGTGCACTCTTTATTTGATTTTATTAGATTTTTAGCATTGTTTTAATATTTTTTAGATTTTATTTTAATAGCTTTTCATATTTTCCATTATTTTAAAATTTGCAGTGATTTTATCTGACTCTGTTTATTATTTTTATTCTTCTAATAGCATGATAAAAAACATATCCTCCTCTCATCTCAAAGACTCAATATTCTTCTGATCTTTTCGTTTCGATTATTTTACAATTTCTAAAGATAATGTAACTGCTAAAGCCTTGTAATAGTTTAGGTTTATTTTCCGCACTTTATATTTTCTATCAGGATTTTTTATATTATGTATCTCTCCCAAATCCATGTAATAGTTTAAACTAGGGTTTTATTTTTCTGCACTATAAATTGTTAGATGTATGCTTAATATGATTGTATGACAAGACTAAAATCAACCGTTAGCTAACCCTAATTCTCAAGATTAAAATAACTGAACAAAACACATTTCTCACACATGCACCTCTAGGGTATCCCCTTCTTGTTGCCTTACAAAAAATGGTCAAGTCCTTCGAACATAGGGGTGTCTTAGCAAAGTTGCTTGAGTAAAAATCATCAAGTCCTTCGGTATAAAGATCATAGTCCCTCGCTGACCCTTCGAGTTGCCTACGAATAAATGATCTTGTCCTTCGATGACCCTACGGAAATGATGATCTTCCCTTAGAATTACTAAGACACCCCTACAAGGTTGCCTTCTATGACCATATGATGACCATACACTCGTCCATTTAAACATCCAAGGTAAAGACTACTTACTCACTAATAGTAAGGCTAGTCCTACCCTTAAAGGAAATAAATAACAAGAAAGACCTTACAAACTTAGGGTAAGTAGTTCTTAAGTGCTTGCTCACTTCTTTTTCAAAATACTCTTTACACCTCACACTTTCAAATATTTTCAAACTGAACACTTTGTATACATCCATACGAGGATCATTACAAAGTTGAAGACTTCTGAAATATTTTTCTAAATACACCACCACTATTTTCAAACAAAATTAAAGTGAGATAAGCAGTTAAGAGCCCATGGATAACCATGGATACAAAGGGTGCTAACACCTTCCCCTTGTATAACTTACCCCCCGAACTCAAATCTTTTTCAAAGGTCTTTCCTGTTCTTTTATTCCTTTTATTTATTGGATAAAATAAAAGTCGATGGTGACTCTTGCTATCCGCAACATAGTTTTTGGAAACAAAAACACCCAAGTCAGTTCTTCCACCGTGTTACAGAACTGGCGACTCTGCTGGGGAGTACTAAGTAAAAGAGGGGTTACCTTAGGATTAAATCACTATAATTGTTTGAATCGTTTTCTTTATCTTTATTTGTTGTGAGGTTACTGTGAGAAAGATCCTAACCCGGATCTAATGTACCTTAGGTAAGTAGCAATAGACCAAGGAAAATGTACGACGTATACCAATATGGTTGATCTGGTAGCTACAGTTAGTGTGACTTCTTGGTTGGTTCTTATGTTCCTTAAGTCAGTTGAGGATAACATGAGGCTTCCATATGTTGTTATTAACACTAACTTACTTTTAGAACCCTGATTTACCCATCTTGGCCATTATAAAGTAATGAGATAACCGACTTTGGTGAAGTCTAAAGTTGGTTGATACTCGATGCTACGCTCATTGAGATTCTAATCCTGGGGAGTTTTGGTTAGAAAGTCAGTTGCCATAATGAACAACAACCTTTGAGAAGAATCAGTGATATTGAGATCCCTTAGAACCCGATTACTTTTACTAGGACAGGATGAACCAACTAACTTCAATGGGGATGGTACTTACCTATGAACTTCATGCAAGCCTTTAAACCTAAGGTCATTGTGTAACTTGTTTGTGTGTGCCACTTATTTGTTTTTAACATAACATCATAACATCATGACATCATAACATAGCATTTTCACTAACCATTTCAAGGACCAAAGGATTTATCTTTGTTCTTTGTTGCAGGTTATGGCTTCCGCTCGTAGAAACATTATCTGGATCAACTTTGTAAGGATACCTTCCAAGCTTAAGGAATTGGTCTCAAAAGTTTCTTAATGCTCTCAGTTGATCAAAAATCATGGTCATCTACTTGATTTGGTTACTTCAGGGTTTGATGAAGATATGATGAGTGTTCTATTCCAGTTCTTTAATCCTAAACATCATTGCTTCACATTTCCTGATTATCAGTTGGTGCCCACAATGGAAGAGTTCTCAAGACTACTTGGCGTGCCTATTCTTGATCAGAAACCATTCACGGTTGTAACACCCCAAAATTTTCCCTCTTATTTTTATCAACCTCGAGCAGTTGGCGCTTCATTCCCGCATCATTCTGAATATAATTGCATCGTATTTGAAAAAAAAATCATCATCCTTTGGATACGCATGAGGTGTGTGTTCGATCGAGGCTTGCCAAACATTGGAGTTCAAGAGAAAAATAATATACCAAAAATAATCCAAGCCACTTCCAAGCTAACCAACAAAAAAAAGAAAGATTTCACCTTTCCCTCCATTTTCCTTCCACTTTCCTTCCACATTTTCTTTCGTTCTTTCCCCTCTCTTTTTTCCACTTCAATTCCACTCCTTTTCCCTTGGATGCTTCTACCATGTTCTACAACCTTCTAGAGTATTCCATGGAATATTCCAAGGAATATTCCGTCTCCAACCCTAACCCTAACTAACTACAAACCTAACTCAATTCCTAAACCTAATTCCATTCCCAAACCTAGCTCCAAGCCTAGCCTCTATATAATCATTAATCACTTCAATTCAAAAGGTTCCCAATTTTTCACTCTCTCATAATTTCATTTTCTCACTTCTAGAATCACTTTTCTCTCTCACCTTTCCTCCATTTCCCTTTTTCACCAAAGCTTTTTTTGAAGAAGCTCTTCAAGTTTCACATTGAAACTTGAAGATCTTAAAGCTTAGCCTCCAACCTCCATTGATTTGTGCATTGTAGAAGAAGAAGCTACTGGTTTTTGTGAAGATTTCGACTTATCGGAAGTGCAAGAAGTATCAAGCATCAAGAACGCATTTATTTTGCGCATTCACGGATTCTTCGGATTTCTCTTCGATCAAGCTCCGATACTTGCAACATTTACCAAAGCACTTCTCCTCTTCGTAGGTTGGTGATCTAAAACCATGCTAGCTTTAAGTTATTCTCTCCATCTCGCCATTTCGGCATTCTTTAAGTGCTTTTCGTATTAATTGTGGTTGATTATGTTTTTGTTACGTTTTGCTTGCGATTTATGGAGTTTAATGGATTAGAAACTAGGTTGTAGCTTGTTATAGGTTCTAGCATGTGTTAATAAGCCCTAAATGAGTAGAAATTCGTGTTAACATGATTAGATGTGTGTTAGGGATGTTTAGAAGTAAGATTGTGGCCAAAAGCACTTATTTCAAAACAATTTTTCACTTTCTATTCAGTGTTAACCGGTTAACGCATTTGGTTAACCGGTTAACACATGTGTTTTGCCACAAAATAGTGTTGTCTGGGGTCCGTTAACGGGTTAACCAATTTGGTTAACCGGTTAACGCTGTTAGTTTTGAATTTTTAGCTTATTTGCTTGCTTGTTCTTGCTTCTTTGTGCTTCTAATGTTTATGTATACTTAGGTACTGATTTTAGGGAATTTTTAGGTCTATTTCTAGTAGCCAATTCATTTCTTTCGAGTCATTTCGATATGATTCTGTTCACTTTTCCATGTCTTGTGTTAAATATGCATATATGCCATGATTGATTCTTGACGTGTTTTGCTACACTTTAATCACTTGTTTCACATGTCAATTGCTTGCTTAAATTCAATATGTGCTACATGATTATTGCCATTGCTTGCTTGATTGCTAAAGTGATTAAATACCATGTGTTAATTTTGCTTAAAAGTGATTAAATGCTTCACATGTTCATGCATGCTTCTTGAGCTTAAAGGACCATTTCTTGACATGAATTCAATTCTGATTTTTATGCCATGCATGTGCAATGATTGATGCTTGTAGTGATACTTGTTTAATGTCATGATAAATGCTTATTTTGTGCAATAGGGAAAATGATGGTTATTCTTGTTGATCATTGTTCCTTTTAATCAAATAAATGATGTAAATAAATTCACATGTTTGAGTGCATTTTGTGATGTATGTAGATCCATGTTAATTGACATTAATATGTTGTTTATCATTCACTTTGTGCACATAAATGAAAAAGAGTCAAATCTGCCCATGTTTTCATAACTGTTGTTTTGTATAGTGGCTGTAAAATGTGTATTGTTCATGCTGTATGTGACTTTCTACACCTATCTTTACATGCTGATTGTAGGCTGTAAAAAGTTGCCTTGTGTTGTACTTTTGTTTGGTAGCGGTTTTTACTTTAGGGGCTGTAATAGGTGCTGAATTTCGTTTTTAGCATTCTTTTAGTCTTTAGAATTAAGTTGGAGTCTAGAAGTTAGGTCCTAGAATTAGTAGGATTTAATTGTTGTGTGTTTGCCTTATTAGTTTTAATAAAATGCACACTAATATTTGTTTTGTAGGGAGGGAAAGGTATGTTTCCTTACCCTTTATCCTTTTATTTTTATGCATTTGATTCACCTTTTACTTCCATATTTGTGATTGGTAGGATTTCCCCTTGTAGGATCAACTTATCCTCCTTTGGAAGTAAGTTGCATCTTTTTTTCTTCTTCTTTTCCTTTTCTTCCTTAAGAATAGAAAAACCTCATAAACCATTAAAATCTCCCTTTTGTGCATAATAAATAACTTAGGGTTGGTCTTAGTCCACCTTAGTTTTTGTCCTTTTCCGATTTGGGTCTTCTTCTCTCATCTTCAAACAAAAATCCAAAAGACATTTAATAAAGGATTGAAATAGTATCTTGTGCATAGCCTTATTCCATGGGGCACTCATATTCATTCCATCTTGGAATAGTATGGGCTTATCTAGCATGATGTACAAGTCTAATCATGAGACTATCTTCACAAACGATAAACTCAAAACAATTCTCATAAAAGACAACAAACAAAGACATCACGTCTTCTCTTCTCATCTCCTACTCTTCGCGGACGAATACGACTTGCCTCGACAGTTCAAACAATGATACAGTAAACACCCTCGAGTCAGAGTCGGTAACACCTGAGCTAGAGCCATGGCAACGTCATCCTAAAAAATACAAACAAAGTTCCCGCCTTAGTTAGGCGAACTACGTCGACTCTGATCCTCATTTTCCCGATGAGGTACGTAGGCAGCGGGGTAGGGCCCGTTCGAGCACATTCTTTATTTTCCCTAAATTTTCCCTCTTTCTTTCCATTTTTCTTTTCCAATTCCCTTTCTCATTTCTATTCCAGTCAGCAGTTTTATTCAGCGGCTTTATTCTTTCACACCCTTTGAAACAAGCAAACAAGTGTGGATCCCGTCTGGTACGACGGAGGATTTGGGGTGCTAATACCTTCCCAGGTCGTAACCGAATCCCGAACCCAGATCTTTGGTTCGCAGGACCTTGTCTTTTCCTTCTTCCTCAAGTTTGTGCAGCATTACCTTTCCCGTTCCTTCGGGATAAAAATGCCCGGCTGGAGACTCTGCCTTTTCTCCGCCACTTTCGCATTTGTACTAGGATGAAAATCCCGGGAGCGACAACGGTGTAACATGGTGGGAGAACTGACTTGGGTGTTTTTGTTTAACAAAAACCATGTGCGGATAGCAAGAGTCGCCACCGACTTTTATTTTATCCAACAGGAAAATGAATAAAAGAACAAGAAAGACCTTTTTAAATTTTTTTTGAGCTCGGGGGGTAAGTTATACAAAGGGAAGGTGTTAGCACCCTTTGTATCCATGGGCTCTTAATTACTTAGCTCACTTTACTTTTGCTTGGAAAAAAAGTGTAGTGTGTGATTAGAAAAATATTTCAAAAGTCTTTGACTTTGTAATGATCCTCGTATGGATGTATACAAAGTGTTTGAAAAGTGGGGTGTGAAGAGTATTTTGAAAGAGTGAGCAAGTATTTAAGAGCTACCTACCCTAAGTTTGTAAGGTCTTTCTTGTTATTTCTTTCCTTTAAGGGTAAGACTGTCCTTACTATTAAGGAGTAAATAGTCTTTACCTTGGATGTTATAAGGGACGGGCATATGGTCATCGTATGGTCATAGAAGGCAACCTGTAAGGGTGTCTTAATATTTCGAAGGGGCTATCATCATTTTCGTAGGGTCATCGAGGGACAAGATCATTTATTCGTTGGCAACTTCGAAGGGACTATGATCTTTTATCTTGAAGGGACTATGATGATTTTTAATCTATAGGGAAATTTATTAAGACACCCCTACGTTTGAGGGACTTGACCATGTTTTTGTAAGGCAACCAATAGGGGAAACCCTATGAGGTGCAGATGGCGATCATAGAATGATCGACTTACGTGTGTGAATATCAGTTTCATTTATTTATCTTGTAATTAGTGAGCTAAGTCCAATTTATTCATCATACAATCTTTGCACTCCCTAGATTACTAAACACGCATTTATATTTGCAAAATTTAAAAGAGAAAATTAAAGTCATATGTTATTACATTAGGGGAGGAGGTACATTGGTCTTTTAGGGGGGATTGCGGAAAATAAAGTGCGGAAAAACAAAACTAAGCTATTACATAGGACAAACAATTACATAATCGAGCGAAAAATTAAATTACATAGATGTGTGACTTATACAATTTTCTAAGTAAAAGAAATAAGTTAAATGGAATTAAATTAAATTAAGAAAAAGATTAATCGTTTTTTTATGAAAAAGGTTAGGGTTAATTAAATTAGGGTATTAGAAAAATAGGGTTGATTAATTAATCTAATTAACTAAATTAATTTACAATTAAAAAACCTAATAATATAATTATTATGAAAGGTAATTATGTGAGAAAAATAATATTTATGAAATTGTTTTTTTAAGAAGAAAGATTAGTGAAGGTTAATTAACTTAATTGATTTTAGGTTAATCGTTAATTGTGGTTAATTGTTTAGTTAATATAATAATAATTATTAAGAAAATATATATATATATAAAAAAAAGAAGAAATCAGCGGGAAAAAAATAAATGGTGGAGGCCTGGATTCGAACCCAGGACCTCCACCCACAAACTAAGCAACGTTTCTACTGGGTTGTACATACGTTGGTGATGATCAGCTGGAACAAGTTTGTTTTATTGCGTGTTTTCCGAATTTTCAAAACAAGCCAATTGCGCGCAACAACGTCTCTTTCTTCAACCTCCAGCACTGCGAAAATTGCTGCAGATTTTGTCACAACTTTTGCTACGATTTGTTTCATAGCTAATCCTGCGTTTTTTAAACATCCACAAAACAGAAAATTAAACATGTCAAAAGTATGCATTTCCACTAAATTGAGTCTTAGGAATTCAATGGTGTCATTATCTTGGCCTAAAAGTGATCGTATCAGGAGCTTTGATGAGAAACCATTCCATGCCCTAACAATGGTATAACTTCAAATCTGCATCAAAACTTCAAGATAAACGATTAAATGTGATCTATGCATGATTATAAATAATATTATAAACGCAAAACATGTTAAAATATGAAGAATGAGAAGTTTTGATTTGAAGCAATATGGCTATGGAGAGATGCTTATGTATGTGATGTTCTTCACGTATTCCACCTTCAATGATGATTGGTATTGCCTCCTAAATACTCCTTGATGAAAATTGGATGGAAAGAATGGCTCAAAACCTCTTTGTGGAACCTCTTTGATATTTGCCCTAATGCATATTTTTTTTGGAAAAAAATCTAGGGTTTTTCTCTTAAGAAATTCGTGTCTTGACGTAGTGGTCATGTTATGTATTTATAATGGTGTAATTTAGGTCAGATTTTTGGGCCTTGATGAAGTGTTCTTGGGTTGCTTGAGTGTGAAGAAACAAAGCTTCCAAATTTGTCAAAAAATCATATATAATCATGCTTTTTTAGTCTTGCATGAATTTGGACATGATCAATCAACTTAAGCATCAAATATTTGATCCCAAAATAATTTTGGAATCAAATATTTAATTTTTTATGATTTATTTCAATTAAAATTGAATTTAAACGATTAAAATTCAATATAATATAATATAAATAATAAAAATCAGAAAATATGATCAATGGGTCGTGAATGGTCTCATATTTGAGTTTGAGTTGAAATATTATGGGCCCATTTGGAAGAAGCTTGAGTTTTGGCCAATTTTGCTTCATACACCTCCTCAAAATTGCCCAACTTCAACAATCTATAACTCCCTCAATTTTTATCCCATGAAGGTGTTCTAGGACTTTTTAGAAATATTAGAGTGTCTTCTAACTTCTCCTTTTGGTCCCATTTCCATTTCAATTTCCATTTTTAAGTTATGAGCTTTGGAAAAAGTTGACTTTTTGTTGACTTTTAAAAGGACCTATAATGTCTTGGCTCATATCTTTCAAATGAATCATTTTTTGACATGACTTGTGAGATACAAAGTTGTAGGGAATTTAATTTCCTTCAAAATGAGCTCTATATGGTTAATTTTTGATGACGCATGTGAAAGTTATGACTGGTCAAAGTTCAGTTGACTTTTCCTACATAAAACCCTAATTTAGTAACTCCTGATTCTTGATGATTCTGAGGTTTCCTTGATGAATCATGATCAAACCTTGATCAAATGATGAATTTCACCTCATAATCTTTATGTTGACCAAAAATCTTGAAGTTTGACTTTAGGTTGACCGCAATTGACTTTTTGACCAAGTTAACTGATTTTTGGGTATCTGAGCATCTGACTGGCCAAACTTGTAGGGAAAGCCTTGAAACTTGACATGAGGATTATTTGAGGTATATGGGATGTCATGAAGTCCAATTGAGGCTTTGGAAGTCCAATCTACCTTGAGAAATTCAAAACCCTAGTTTAAGATCCATTGCTTAGGAGGAGGCTTTGTCTGATGAAACTTTAAATCCTTATGAGCAATTGAGAATCTTGTGACTATTAGGAGACCTCTTGAGACATATTGCCTTGAATATGGGAGGGAAACTTTTGGGGTACAACAACTTCCCCTGTTCAATTTTCTGAAACCTGAGGAGTTAGATTGGCATGTACGCCATTCGTGACTTGAAGGTTGAAGAGAATTGAACACTAAAGCCCAAAAATTTGCACTCGCCGGTGCGCAAAGTAATACTGTTGGTTGATTGTATTGCTTGAATGGACTTAAAGATGCCATTCAGAGTATTCAAAGACGGGCTTATAGATGCCATCCAAAATATTTGTGGGTACGAGTATCAGAATATGTCTATGTTTGACTCTATCTGAATATTGTCATTGCACTAAGTATCAGAATTAGATCTTCGTCTTGACCATCTATGAACTGTATCTGTAACATATCCCGAGCTAGGTATTAGCACTAGATCTTCATGTAGAACATCTCTAAATTATCTCCGAGGGGAAAAGATATCTTGCGCTAAGTATCAGCACTAGATCTTCGTATAGATCGTCTCTGAATTGTCTCAAGGCCAATATCTTAAGTTAAGTATCAGAAATAAATCTTCGTTTCGATTATCTCTGAACTGCTTCTGGAAAGTATCCTGCACTAAGTATCAACACTAGATCTTCGTTTAGATCGTCTCTAAACTGTCTCAAGGACAATTTCGTGAATTAAGCATCAGAATTAAATCTTTGTTTCGATTATCTCTTAATTGCTTCTGGATAATATCCTGCACTAAGTATCAACAATAGATCTTCGTTTAGATCGTCTCTGAACTGTCTATAGGACAATATCTTGAATTAAGCATCAAAACTAAATCTTCATTTAGACTATCTCTGAATTGCTTCTGGACAATATCCTGCACTAAGTATCAGCACTAGATCTTCGTTTAGATCGTCTCTGAACTGTCTCTATGACAATATCTTGAATTAAGCATCATAACTAAATTCATTTAGATTATCTCTGAATTGCTTCTGGATAATATCCTGCACTAAGCATTAACATTAGATCTTCGTTTAGATCATCTCTGAACTGTCTTAAGGAAATAAAAGCATCCTGCACTAAGTATCAACACTAGATCTTCGTTTAGATCGTCTCTGAACTGTCTCTAGGAGTTGATGGTGTTTATCCGACTGCAACTATCTTGAAAAGGAAAGGTTAGTTTTATGCAAGATTATTTGATGTATGCATGTATGACATGATGTTCTTAATATGGGTGAGAATGTTGTATGCATTATGGATGCGTATGCCATGATATGATGTAAATGATGTATGTATGAATTATGTAATCGAAGCCCATTAGTAGCTTCGTGTAACAACTACTAGCTGGGGAAAATAAATCCCGATTTGCTACTGAGGAGTATGAAGACATAGTTCCCGTCTTGTTTTAGAATATTGTACTTAGGATATTTCGATTTCCGTTCGTTGTACTTTTTTATTGGAAGACTAGATTCCTAAATACCCTGATTGGGGATAAAAGAGACGGACACTTCCCTGAGATACTTATCTGACCAAGTGTCAATTCTTCGGGGAATATCAGGTTTGAGAGAAATCTGTCTGGGACTTTGTATAACTGGAAGTACAAGAGGCTACTTGAAATACTTTGCTGAAATAAATCCGTAAAGATTACTCTGCGGGGATGAATTTGTGAAGATCTGTTGGATATGAACTTTGTTGGGGATTCCTACCTCCAATTGTCCTTAGTAAATGCTATTATTGTAATTTTATGCATTTTATATGCATTTTTGGTAAACATCAATCATATTCAAAAGAATACATTCATTCAAAATAATCAATGGCTTCAGAATTTATGATATTCTTGACTTCCCCGAGTAATTTTCTAGGAATTATCATAACTGAATCTGAAGACATGATACTAACACCATCTGATACTATTGGCATAGATGATTAATTTCCACAATGGCTTCTGCTGAAAATCCAGTATCAAGGCAATGTAATGAGAGGAATGTGCTTTCAGACTATGGTGGATCGTTGTAACACCCCAAATTTTCCCTCTTCTTTTTAGGCATCATATCATATCATAGTCATCATAAGCATATCATATTCTTGGCATCTTAGCATGGAAAGATGAGGCATAACATTCTCAAGCATTAGGCATATGATCATCTGTGGAGGGATTTGAAGCATTTCAAGCTATAACAAGGGGCCCAATGGATTTGTTCAAGTCCTATGAGGAGTCTACATTGCATTCACAAGCTTAAGATCATTCACAAAAGCCCAGAAGGTTGGAGGATCATCAGGGGATTCAAACTAGAGCAAAGCTCCTACACAATGATCCCAAATTATGGTTTGAGTTTCAAGCATGAAAACTTTGTGACTTTGGCCATTTCATTTGGGAAAAGTCTCTTATATGTTAATAGGATCCTAGGGATGAAATTTGGTGAGAAAATTCCTTGTGGAAGTCAGGTATTTCTTCAGTTGCTTGTAAATGAAGAAATTGGTCAACTGTGCATTCTAGAAGTCAACTGTGAGATTTCAAAAGGTCCAACCTTGTTTCTAAATCCAAGGGATGTTCTTATAACCTTAAAAGAGGTTTGGAAAAGTCAAAGATCAAGAATCAAGAGGTTTTGAGGTGTTTTGCATTTTTGGCATAAGATTGGTCATGAAATTTTCCATTTTTAGTAACCTTTTGCCCTAATTTTCAAGTGTGCATAACTTGGTGAAAAAAGCTTCAAATGAATTGCCATCAAACATGAAAGTTGAAGATTAAAGTCTCCCATTTTTAAAAAGTACAATAGAATTTTCATAGCCTTCATGGTTTGGGAGAAAAGCCCTTCGTAAATTGCTTGATTTTTAGGGCATGGCATGAGTTTCAAGTTTACTCCAAATGCAAAACCTCATGAAACTTATTTTCAAGTGTTTTTATGGACCAAATATGATCACATTGTCACAAAGGTTTGCCTAAGTGTTGATTTTCTCCAAAAATATCAACAAATCCGTGCATGGGATGTGGTGTAGTTCACAAAAAGAAAAAATGCATGATCATGAGAAAAGCATGACACCAACATCTAAGGGGCAGGATCATGTCATCATGAATCAAGGGCTGGGATGAGAGATCAGCATGTGCAAAGAGGAATAAGAATGCACGAGCAAATTGGTCATTATTCTTCTTCATGCAATTTTGCAAATCAAATCCCCATCACACAATTCATGCCACCACTTGCCACTAAACCCTAATCAGTGTGATATGTGCATGATATAAAAGCTACTCAAACCCTAAATGCAGCCTCATGCTCTCTCATTTCTCACATTCACATTTTCTTGCTATCTTGCATTTTTATTAGAAATTCTCTCCTCAAGCACTCTCTTCACAAACTCTTTGCATATTCTGAATCCTTGAACCTTAAGGATCATTAATCCACCATTGATTTAAGCTGAAGCTCAAGATTTCAAGAGGTGCCATTCAAGTGCAGTTGCTCTCAAACTTCAAGATCTAGAGCAATTCAAGCTCTCTCTTGCATTTATTTTGCAAGGAGAGTTTAAAAGAGGTAGATCTGCAGTGTTTGGAGGCTTGTTTTAACCTAATTCGTGCTCTGCAAGTTCAGGTAACCTACTGAATTCATGGATCTAGAAATGGTTTTAGTTGTATGCATTGTGATATGTGTGATATGCTGATGATTCTGTGATGTTTGGCTTTGAAAATGGATAAGTATTGAGGTTTTATTGATGATTTGAAGTTTTATGGTTAAATCTGTTTTTCTTCGATTCAGCTTATGCTTTGATCCCTTGTGAATTTGGTGGATATATTTGGATTCAGTGTAGTTCAATGACTTGATCTGGAGGTTTTGGTGCGTTTACATGTTGTTTTGTTCATAGTTCGAATTTTCCGGTGCCGGAGCCCTAGCTCCGGTCACTGGATTCTGCATTTTGGTTTCACCTGAGTTTCATGAAGAAGATGAACACGAGCCCTTGGATTGTGTGATCTGGATGGATGAAAACGTGACACCACATTAAAATCTCACCCTCTCTCTCACGTGTTTTTCTTTTCAAATTATAAACTGAATTAATCTGAATGTTTCTCACCACACCATAACTAACATGTTCTCTCACTGTGGCCAATCATTATATGGACTTGTTTTAATGAGTTGACTGATCTGGTGCGTTAGCTTGATCCAATGGTTCACGTTTTTCTGAATTAATTGAATATCCACAACAATTGTTATGAACCTGCGCTGAGCCTTTGGGCCTCCCATTGCTATTCCCACCCCCCTGACTTTGAGGCCCAATAAATAAACTGGATTTGCTTGCTATACGCACCCCCTGGCTCATTCTTTTATTTTTATTTCTTTTTGTTTTCATTTTAATTTCAATTTGCTTTTTAGTTTTTAAAAATAGTTTTAGGTCATTAAAAATTATAAAAAAATTCATGAAAGGTCCTTTGAGTTTTCTTTAATTTTTGGTATTCTTATTTTCCATTTATTTTTAATTGGTACGTGGAAATTAATTGTTCCTTTTAATTAATTGATTTTGTTTCATTTTGAAGTATGCTGACTTGTCCATTTTCTATCTTGGTCATTATTTGGAATTTTTAAGTGATTCTTTTTGCTCTGGATTCATGATGAGATGTAGTTTATTGTTGATTTTTGTTCTGATTTTTAGGATTTTGTTTAATTGGTTTTGGTCTCTAACTTGTGAGTGAAGCTTTCTAACCCTAATCCATGTTTGAACCCTCATTTGAATGATCAAGCTTCTGATTCTTTCTCCCTCCTTTTGGCATGTTGTTATGGTATGATTGAAGATCATTTGTGCAAGTTTTTGGAAATTTTGGATGTTCATTTGAATTGTTTTGAATTTTTGTTCCTTGCTTGTCCCTTTTTGTTTCTTTTGGATCATATGTTCCTTCCTTAGCTTAGAAGGGCACTTGTGCCAACTTCTTTAACTTTTTTAGAGCCTTATTAGGATGTTGATACCTCTTTGATCTTGGGTTGTGGTTTGTACCTCTAGAAAGTTTGTGTTTGGTTGCTTTTGAAATCTTTTCTTCTATGCATATTGTTGCACCCCAAAATTTGCCCTCACCAAGACAAGAAATTGTGCACTAAGGTGTCCCAAGAGGTTCACAAGGTTCACAGGGTTCACAAGGTATCTCAAAAGGTTCACAAGGTTCACAATTAGTCAGAAAGTTTGACAATTCCCTCAGACAATGCATCCTCCTAAGCAATGCATCCTAAACTAGGGTTTTGGACTTCATCAGGCTAAATGGACTTCTAAGACTTCAAGTGGGCTTAATAACATCCTATATGTCTTCAAGAATCCCTATGTCAAGTTTCAAGGCCTTCCCAAAAGGTTTGCTCAGTCAAATGATCAGATAGGCTAAAATCAGTCAAAGTAGCTAAAAAGTCAAACTGAGGTCAACTGTGGTCAAACCAAAGTCAAACTTCATGATTTTTGTGCCAAAATCAAGTATATGAAGTAAAATTCATCATTTGATCAAGGGTTGATCATGATTCATCAAGGAGATTTCAGATCATCAAGAATCAGGAGTTTCTAAATTAGGGTTTTCATAGGAAAAGTCAACTGAACTTTGACCAGCCATAACTTTCACATGCTTCATCAAAAATTTCCCATCCAAAGCTCATTTTGAAGGAAATTGAATTCTCTACAACTTTGTGTCTCACAAGCCAAGCCCAAAAATGCTTCATTTGGAAGATATAAGCTAAGACATTATAGGTCATTTTAAAAGTCAACAAAAAGTCAACAACTTCCAAAGAGCATAACTTGAGAATGGTAAAAGATATGGACATGAGACCAAAGAGGTTGGTTAGAGGAATATCTAAGCTTTCCAAAATGTCGAAGAACACCTTCATAGCCTTAAAATTGAGGGATTTGTGCCTTTGCAAAGTTGGGAAATTTTTGGGAGGTATATGAAGCAAATGAAGCCTTAAAACCAAATTTTGCCAAATGGGCCTACCAAATTGCCACCCAATCTTCATGATATCCTCAAGCACGACCCAATACAAGTATTTTCTGATTTTTATAATTTATTTATAATTTATTTGGATTTTATTCATTAAAATTCATTTTAAATCAAAATAAAATATGAAAATATGAATATTTGATTGGATTCTTCTTCTAGAAGCTTTTAAATAACATTTAAGTTGATTCAAAACCATCAAAATTCGTGCTAAGGCATTATGGCATGAAAATATTTGATTTTTTGACTAATTTGGCAAGAAGATTTCTTCACATTCAAGACATCCAAAAGCCCACAAAGTCACATGTTTTTTTGACCTAATTTGGTTCACTATATGAAGAGGAACTTAACACAAACACAGGGGACGAAAAAATCTGGAAAAAAGAGGCACTTGAAGAACACAAAAAATCTTCCAAAAAGTTGAATTCGGTTTCATAGTTGCAGCTTATTTCAAACAATTTGGAAGGTTGGGATATCTTCCTTGATGAATTTCGAACATGCTCAGATCATTACATTCATCAAATGCTTCATGAATTGACTAACCCGAATGCATCTTCATGCTTGAATATTTTTTTTCGTTTTCACTATTTCGTGCACTTTCAATTAATTATGACCATCTAATGATGTTTGTTTTGTGGTATAGAGTATTTCTAGATGCATCAATTGAACTTTAGGTGCTTATATGAGGAGAAGCCATTGTTAGGGTTCTTGGCTTCAATTTAGGACTTCGCGTTTTAATCAATATAAATGACTTCTAATTGCGTAAATGAATTGGCCTGGTTGTGTTGAGTACAATGGTACTTTTAATTTGAAGAAATTTTACAGGTATGGTGATCATTGAAGAAAACGTAGGAAATCCTACAAAACTAATTTCGCAGGTAATGTTGAAGCTAAAACCGCAGGAAACTTCGCAGGTCACAAGGAAGAAGATAACCTGAATGGCGCCAAATCCATAATTTAAAAAAGTCTTTATTTTTATATATTTTGATGTTGGTTATCTATATCAGATGGCCCATGTGGCATAGTGGCAATGAGCGTATGTTGGAATGTTTGAGATCAGGGTTCGATCCCAGGTTTTGACAAATATTTTTTGGTTTTTCTTGATTTTAGCAGGTTTAACATATATGTATGCGTGATCATCCTACATCATACCACAAGCGTATAGCCCAGTGGTCTTTGCTGCAGCTTGGTAATGGGGAGGTCCTGGGTTCAAATCCAGGCCTCCCCCATTTTTTTTAGAACCTGTTTTATTTTATTTTTCTTTATATTTTCATAATTTAATTATTATATTATTATATTATATTATTTAATTATCTTATTAACTAATTAACCAATTAAATAACTCTAATTTTAACTTAAGTATATTATATCATAAAATATTTTTGTAAATAAATATTAATTATTCTTTCTAATAATTTTTATTATAGTATTAATTTTTGTTATATAATTTATAAATAAATATTTAAAACCTTAATTACTTAAAAACTCCAACTATCTTCTAAAAAAAACCTAATTTTCCTATTAATCCTAAAAAATCTAATTTATTTTTCTAAACCCTAATTAATATATTAACCCTTATTTCTTTTATTATTATAATTTAATTTATTAAATTGTTTAAATTCTTATACTATCTTAATTAACTTCTAAAAAATTTATAATTGTTGTCTAACCTAAAATAACTTCTCTTTTAAATTTTAATCTTGATTTATTTATTTATTATTATTATCATTATTATTATTGCTATTATTTTAGTATTATTGTTTATTTATTATTTTATTATATCTATTATTATTATAATTTATTTTATTTGATTATTATGTATCTGCTAAAGCCATGTAATATTTGTAGATTTATTTTCCGTCTTATTTTATTTTCGTAAATATTTATTGTATGGTTAGTAATTTAGGGTGTGTATAACCTATATGTGATTAAAATCAATTTAGAAAAATTAATTTAATAAGATAAATATTTGAATATGAACACGCACACACGTAAGTCGATCTTTGATCGCCATCTTGCACTTCCTAGGGTTGCCTCTCAGTTGCTTATACAAAAGGTCAAGTGGGGTGTTTTAAGCAAAGTCCCTTCATAAATATCATCAAGTCCCTATAGTTTTAAAGATCAAGTCCCTTCGAGGTTGCCTATGATAAATGATCTTGTCCCTTCGAATAAAAGATGATAAGTCCCTACGAATTGCTAAAGACACCCTACAGTTGCCTATATCCAGATGACCCTACAAATGTCCCTTTATCACATTCAAGGTAATGACTACCTATTCCTTAATAATAGGGATAGTCTTACCATTGAAAGAACATACGAGAACACGAAAGACTTAATCTAGGGTAGGTATCTCATAGTTACTTGCTCACACTTTTCAAAATTACTTTTACACCTCACAATTTCTAAACTAGGCTTTGTATACACCCATACGAGGGTCATTACAAAGTACTTAAAGAAATTTTTCTAATCACACACTACACTCGTGCAAACAAACAAAGTGAGCTAAGTAACTAAGAGCCCATGGATAACCATGGATATAAAGGGTGCTAACACCTTCCCTTTGTATAACCTACCCCCCGAACTCAAGTCTTTTAAAATAGGTCTTTCCTGTTCTTTTATGTCTTTTCCTTATGGATAAAATAAAAGTCGGTGGCGACTCTTGCTATCCGCAACATTTATAGAAAGTCAGTTCTCCCACCGTATTACACATATCTACCTCACTTCCTTTGCTTCTTTCTTCTCATGATGTAAATATTTGACTATGTGCACTTCTTATCTTCATCTCATGTGTTCCTTAGACACTTTTCTAACATGATTAGGGTTCTGGTCTTGCACCTTGAGGTTGTGATTTGTCTATCTTGCTTTGTATTCTCTCATGTTCACTTTGTTTTGTCATACTGATTCTTATTGCTTCATGTTGAGTTGTGTGGTGCTATTCTCATTCTTGTGCTTTGAGTTTGCACTTGGCATTTGTGCTTATGACTTCACTTCTGGTTGTGTGGCTTTGACTTGACCTTATGTTCATTTTGTATTGCATTTATGCTTGTGTCACTAACCATTTCAGGGGCTTTGGTAAGTGAGAGGTGTCGATGTGATTCCCACATCTCCAAATCTTATCTCTTCTCTTCTCCTTATTATTTTTTCTAACCTTGCATTTGTTGGGCTTAGGCCTTACTTCTCCCTTCTTCTATTCTTCTTTCTTCTCCTTCTCTTTTTCTTTCTTTCTTCTTTAGGATAGTAAACCTCACTAACCTAGGATTTTCCATGCATGATAACAATTAGGATTCATTAGTCCCCCATTAGACTTTTACCTTTGTGATCCTTTGGTTTCTTTTCTCTTCTCATCTCAAAACCCTAAGAAGACACTTAATAAAGATTTAAGTGATGTCTTGAGCAATAGCCTTATCCCATGAGACACTTGTAGTCTTCCCGTCTTGGGATAGTACAAGCTGGTCTTGTGATTCACAAGTCTGATCAGGATATCATCTTCACCAAGAAAATCATAAAACACACTTCTTCATTGTAAATACAAAAACACTTAATAAGTTAATGAGTTAGTGAGCCTAAGCCCTAATCTCTGGATTCAAGTTTTGGGGATCTTCTCCTTACTTGAGTGTGCTTGTTCTATTATTCCATCTTGGAATGTAGCGACAAGTGCACATTCCATGGAAAAGAGCTTGAGTTCACTTCCTTGTGACACACTCCTAAAAGCTCCTAAAAAACACAAACAAACAATAAACGTCTTTCCTTCGGGAATTCTCTTCTCATCTCCTTCGCTCCGTACGCGAACTTGCTCCTACTTATCACTTTGCAAGACGGTTACGCACTCGTCGTCCAAGCCTGCAACACCTGAGCATTGACATAGGCAGTTCAAGCCTTAATACACAAGAAATCCTTTCCACCCCTAGTTAGGGGAACTACGGCGACTCTGATCCTCATTGTCCAGATGAGGTACGTAGGCAGCGGGGTAGGGCCCGTTCGAGCACAATCTTTATTTTCCCTACATTTTTCCTTTTCTTTTCTTCTTCAGTTCCCTTTTCTTTTCTTTTCTCCAGTTCCAATTTTTTTCTTTACAGCAGCTTTCATCCCGTCACCCTTTGAAACAGTTTTCTTTGCAAGGATGGATCCCGTCGGGTACGGAGGACGATCTGGGTGCTAATACCTTCCCAGGTCGTAACCGACTCCCGAACTCAGTCTCTTTGGTTCGCAGGACCCGTGTCCTTCCTTTTCTTTTCTTCTGGTTTGTGCAGCATTACCATTCCCGTTCCTTCGGGAAAAAAATGCCTGGCTGGCGACTCTACCCTTTTCCGCGCCACTTTCGCATTTGTACCAGGATGGAAATCCGGGGAGCGACAATTGTTTACACCCTGGGTAATGGTTAAGGATCTTGCAACTGAGTTTGATCTGGTTAGATTTGAAAAGAGAGCGTTTCCCCTAACTAAGGATGATTTTTCCCAGAATGGAAGTATTTGGAAAAGGCTACCTCAAGAGAAATAAACAAAATGCCCCTGGCATCGTGAACTTGGTAATGTTACTTTTGGGAATTCAGATGAGGAGACCTGCACCAAATGGCATGCCCCCTTGAGTGGAAGATAGTGATTATGCCCTTTGTATACATTGGCTTTGATCCAGGAAGCAACTTTGTCTGTCGGGAGGATGTTGGTTTATTGAATGTTCATCATGCAAGCTTATCTGCTGTCAAACACTAAGTTATATGAAAACAATGATATTCAAAATGCAATGTTTATGTATGTCTTGAAGTTTTGAAAAAGAATTATTTTAGCAAAACAATGTTTGTAAAAATTATGATATTAACTCAAGATTTAAAATAAGCCCTAAAGGAGTCAGGATACCTTTTTGTAACAGTACGCTTTCGAACTAACAATGCTTCAGTTAGGACTTTTAAGGGTTGTAACGTGGCCTGGTTCACGGTTTAAGAAACAAAGGATAAAGGCTCAAATTTATTTGTATCCAACCCATTCTTCGTGATGTTCTTCAGTCCTATGTTCGGTTAACTTATGCATTAAGGCTCCAAACGAGTTTGAAATTGTAACACTGACAGAAGTTTATTTGAAAAGCCAGCCATCTTTTTTTTTTGAGGATTTGTAGTGACCTCTTTTTCTTTTGCCTTTGTTATCCCTTCTTTTCGCCTGAACTGTTTGTTTCAAGATTAAAATCAGTGAAATGTCTCAATTTTTACTAAGTCTCCTTCATAGGTTTTGACTTAGTGATATTTTCTTTGACTGTCATACTTAATGATTACAGGGAACCATTATTAGTTGTATACAAAAAGGACAGCTGGCATAATTGAGTTAACCGAGGAACTACCCTGCCCCAGGTTATGATTAAGGGTATTGATTCGCGTGAGAATGAAAACTCCTACTTCATAGGCTCAAAAGGGTTGACTAGGGACTAACTTCCTTATATCTCCACTGTTTAGGAATTAAAACAATGCCTGTACATCGTCCGCATACTGCATAAGATTATGTTATTGTTTTCTTCATCCTCCCTCTAAAGGCTTACATCTTTAACAAGAGTTAAATATCACAAAAGAGAGGTAAAAAGCATAGTTTAAATATAGTGAAACGAATGGATTAATTCAAGACAAACATACACAATACATTAATGTGAAAACAAAGTTTGACATAATAGTAAGTGTTTGAGAAAACAAAAGAAATTACAACTGAAGAAATCAAATGATGTCCCATCCAGTTGACTAAATGTCTTCGATTGCAATCTGTGAACTTTCAGGAGCAATATATTTTACCATGAAATCAAATATGCCACTTGGTTATCCTAAGGTATCCCATACTTCAACGGGGATATGTGGCCTTTATTTCTTGCTACCTCGGGCAATTTGTCTTGAAGCTTCGATGTTTGATGGATGATAGGAGAATTCAATCTGATCTTCTAGCGTAACCTCAAGGATTCCTTCGCCAATAAGGTCTTGAATCTTATTCCTCAATGCCCAACAGTTATCAGTGTCATGTTCAGGACAGTTGGAGTGATATGCACACCTTTCATTGGGATTATAGCCGAGAGAGGAAGTATTGGGATTCAGAGGAGAATTTTTCATGGTAATTAGCTTCATCTACAACAAGCATTGCAAAGTTTGCGACATTGGCGTGTTGATTTTGGTAAACTATCTTCTATATTCCTTGTGTTGAGGCAGATTAACCTTATAAGACCTTCTTCCTTTAATTGAAGAACTAACAGTAGTAGCCTGTCTCTTTCATTCTCTTATCCTCATCTTCTTTTCAACCAAGCTAGATTTTTTCATCGAAGGTTGACTGATGATTAGATTCCCGAATCTGTTACCTTGAAGTTTATTGACGAATACTCTCAACTCTTCTTGCCCCTGGGTTAAGTTTTGGATAAGAGCCACCTGACCATTCATCTAGATTCTCATCTCTGCTATATCAGTTTGTAGTTGTTCCAACTGATTACCCTTGCTGTCTTCAGGATTCTTCTTTTTCATGTCCTTAGTGAGGAGGGATTTCAACTCTTCTTGCCCCTTGGGCAAATTCAGGATCATCTCTTGAAATTGGGCGTTCTGAGCTTGAAGATCTTTGACAGACTGTTCGAGAGCCATTTCTGCTTAAATAAACAGCGAGAAGATAAGAAACCTGTCACGAAAACCTGTTATGCAATGATATGGTATGTAGATGCATATGTAATGTTTTCAAAGACCACGTGGGATTTAAATTTGGTAAATAGAAACAAAAACAAAAACTTTTATTAGTAAGTTTTAAATATAATTGCCCATTAGGCTTACAATGAAAGAAAACAAAAATTTGTAAAGAAAATAAGAACATCTGAGACTCAAGTCTCCCATGGACGCTTTCTCTTTGTAATCATGGAACTGAGCCTCGAAAGTTTCCCTTTCCTCCTTCATTTGAATCCAAGATTTCTGCAGCTCTTCCAGATCTCTTTCAACAATTGGCTCAACAATTACTGGTAGAATAGCAGGATATGGCATCATAAGAATTTGAGCATGAGATCTCACCCATCTTAGGTAAGGTTCCATAGGGATGAAATGTTTTGGTTCCAAAGTATTGTTGTTGATCTTGTTCACCTTGATCCAAGCTTGCATAAACCTTTGATGGTAACCTTGAAGATCGTTGTCATAATCAAACATAATACCTTGAATAATCATATCATGAGGACCATTACTCCGAGCATAACCAAACTGACGTATTGCTAAAGAAGGATTGTAAGTAATTCCCCCTCTTATGCCAAGGAGTGACACATTAGGGAACTCTCCACAATGGTCAATGATAGTAATATTCTCCAAAGATCAGGAACACCAATGAATGTCTGAATGAGATAGTGACATTATCCTTTTAGAACACCTCCAACCTTGTTCATTCTTCATCACAGATCGAGGAAGGTGTGAAATAAACCACCTTGATAGTAGAGGTATGCAACACATCAGAGTACACCGCGCATTCGTAGTACAAGTGTGAAGAGAGTGCAAGATATCTCCAAGCAAGGTAGGCACCAGATTGTGAGTCAGAAATATGTTGATGGCGTGTACATTTATGAATTGGTCTGGATTAGGGAACAATACCAAACTATAAATCAGCAAGGCTAAGTCTCCTCAAAAGCATCGTAACTCATAGCATCCAAGAACACCTGAGCCTTCTCTATCAATACCTTAGCAAGAATACCCTTAGTTCCACTTCTTGTTTCCAGTACAATGTCTGATTTCTTCAAATGTAGGGATGCAAAAATGACTTAAGGTTTAGGCTCTTTCTCTAAGCATGTGAAAGGTTTCTGATCAAGGATAGGCACACCAAATAGTTTGGAGAATTCTTCCATTGTGGGCACCAGCTGATGATCGGGAAATGTGAAGCAATGATGTTTAGTATCAAATAACTGGAACATGACACCCATCATATCTTCATCAAACCCGGAGGTAACTAAGTCAAATAGATAACCATGCTTCTTGATGAATTGAGAGCTCTCAGGAATTTTGGAGACCTATTCTTTAAGCTTGGAGGGTATCCCTACAAAGTTGATCCGGATAGTATTCCTACGAGTGAAAGCCATAACCTGCAACAAAGAACAAAGATAAATCCTTTGCTCCTTGAAATGGTTAGTGAGAATTCTATGCTTATGATGTCATGATGTTATGATGTTATGTTCATACACAAATAAGTGGCATACATAAACAAGTCACACAATGACCTTAGGTTTAAAGGCTTGCATGAAGTTCATAGGTAAGTACCTTCCCCACTGGAGTTAGTTGTTTCATCATGTCCTAGTAAAAGTAACCGGGTTCTAAGGGATCTCAATATCACTGATCCTTCTCAAGGGTTGTTGTTCAGTAGGCAACTGACTTGCCAACCAAAACACCCCAAGATTAGAATCTCAATGAGCGTAGCATCGAGAATCAACCAACTTTAGACTTCACCAAAGCCGGTTATCTCACTACTTTCTAATGGCCAAGATGGGTCAATTATGGTTCTAAAGGGTAGTTAGTGTTAATGACAACATATGCCAGCCTCATATTATCCTCAACTTACTTAAGGAACATAAGAACTAACCAAGAAGTCATACTAACTGTAGCTACCAAATCAACCATATCGGTATACGCCGTACAATTTCTGTGGTCTATTTCTACTTACCTAAGGTACACTAGATCTGGGTTAGGATCTTTCTCACAATAACCCCACAACAAATACCCTTAAAAATCAAGCAAACAAATCAAACAATTATAGTGATCTAATCCTAATGTAACCCCTATTTTAATTAGTAGTCCCCAACAGAGTCGCCAGTTCTGTAACACAGTGGGAGAACTGACTTGGGTGTTTTTGTTTAACAAAAACCATGTGCGGATAGCAAGAGTCGCCACCGACTTTTATTTTATCCAACAGGAAAAGGAATAAAAGAACAGTAAAAACCTTTTTAAAAACAAATTGAGTTCGGGGGGTAAGTTATACAAAGGGAAGGTATTAGCACCCTTTGTATCCATGGTTATCCATGGGCTCTTAATTACTTAGCTCACTTTAATTTTGTTTGAAAAAAAGAGTGTAGTGTGTGATTAGAAAAATATTTCAAAAGTCTTTGACTTTGTAATGATCCTCGTATGGATGTATACAAAGTGTTTATTTTTGAAAGTGTTTGAAAAGTGGGGTATGAAGAGTATTTTGAAAGAGTGGGCAAGTATTTAAGAGCTACCAACTCTAAGTTTGTAAGGTCTTTCTTGTTATTTCTTTTCTTTAAGGGTAAGATTGTCCTTACTATTAAGGAGTAAGTAGTCTTTACCTTGGATGTTATAAGGGAAAGGTGTAGGGTCATCGTATGATCATAGAAGGCAACCTGTATGGGTGTCTTAATAATTCGAAGGGACATTATATCATTTTCATAGGGTCATCGAGGGACAATATCATTTATTCGTAGGAAACTTCGAAGGGACTATGATCTTTTATCTTAAAGGGACTATGATGATTTTTAATCTATATGGACATTTATTAAGACACCCCCACGTTCGAGGGATTTGACTATGTTTTTGTAAGGAAACCAAGAGGGGGAACCCTAGGAGGTGCAGATGGCGACCGTAGAACGATCGACTTACGTGTGTGAATATCAGTTTCAATTATTTATCTTGTAATTAGTGAGCTAAGTCCAATTTATTCACCATACAATCTTTGCACTCCCTAGATTACTAACCACGCATTTATATTTGCAGAATTTAAGAGCGAAAATTAAAGTCCTATGCTATTACATTAGGGTAGGGGGTACATTGGTCTTTTAGGGGAGATTGCGGAAAATAAAGTGCGGAAAAATAAACCTAAGCTATTACATAGAAAAACAATTACATAATTGAGCGAAAAATTAAATTACATAGAAAAACAATTACATAATTGAGCGAAAAATTAAATTACATAGAAGTGTGACCTATACAATTTTCTAAGTAAAAGAAATAAGTCAAATGAAATTAAATTAAATTAAGAAAAAGATTAATCGTTTTTTTATGAAAAAGGTTAGGGTTAATTAAATTAGGGTTTTAGAAAAATAGGGTTGATTAATTAATCTAATTAACTAAATTAATTTACAATTAAAAAAACCTAATAAACTAATTATTATAAAAAGTAATTATGTGAGAAAAATAATATTTATGAAATTGTTTTTTTTAAGAAGAAAGATCAGTGAAGGTTAATTAGCTTAATTGATTTTAGGTTAATCGTTAATTATGGTTAATTGTTTAGTTAATATAATAATTATTAAGAAGAAAATATATATATATATATATATATATATATATATATATATATATATATATATATATATATATATATATATATATATATATATATATATATAAAAGAAATCAGCGCAAAAAATAAATAAATGGTGGAGGTCTGGATTCGAACCCAGGACCTCCACCCACAAACCAAGAAACGTTTCCACTGGGCGGCACATGCGTTGGTGATAATCAGCTGGAACAAGTTTGTTTTATTGCGTGTTTTCCAAATTTTCAAAACCAGCCAATTGCGCGTAGCCACGTCCCCGTCTTCAACCTCCAACATTGCGAAAATTGCTGCGGATTTTGCTACAACTTTTGCTACAATTTTTTTCATAGCTAATCCTGCGTTTTTTCAACATCCACAAAACAACAAATTAAACATGTCAAAAGTATGTATTTCTACTAAATTGAGTCTTAGAAATTCAATGGTGGCATTATCTTGGCCTAAAAGTGTCTGTATAATGAGCTTCAATGAGAAACTGTTCCATGCCCTAACAATGGTATAACTTCAAATCTGCATCAAAACTTCAAGATAAACGATTAAATATGATCTATGCATGATTATAAATAATATTATAAACGCAAAACATGTTAAAATATGAAGAATAAGAAGTTTTGATTTAAAGCAATATGGCTATGGCGGCATGCTTGTGTATGTGATGTTCTACACGTATTCCACCTTCAATGATGATTGATATTGCCTCCTGAATACTCCTTGATGAAAATTGGATTGAAAGAATGGCTCAAAACCTCTTTGTGGAACCTCTTTGATCTTTGCCCTAATGCATTTTTTTTTGAAAAAATTCTAGGGTTTTTCTCTTAAGAAATTTGTGTCTTGACTTGGTGGTCATGTTATGTATTTATAATGGTGTAATTTAAGTCAGATTTTTGGGCCTTGATGAAGTGTTCTTCGGTTGCTTGAGTGTGAAGAAACAAAGCTTCCAAATTTGTCAAAAAATCATATATAATCATGCTTTTTTAGTCTTGCATGAATTTGGACATGATCAATCAACTTAATCATCAAATATTTGATCCCAAAATAATTTTGGAATCAAATATTTGATTTTTTATGATTTATTTCAATTAAAATTGAATTCAAATTATTAAAATTCAATATAATGTAAAATAAATAATAAAAATCAGAAAATATGATCAATGGGTCATGAATGGTCTCATACTTGAGTTTGGGTTGAAATATTATGGGCCCATTTGGAAGAAACTTGAGTTTTGGCCATTTTTGCTTCATACACCTCCTCAAAATTGCCCAACTTCAACAATGTATAACTCCCTCAATTATTATCCCATGAAGGTGTTATAGGACTTTTTAGAAATCTTAGAGTGTCTTATAACTTCTCATTTTGGTCCCATGTCCATTTCATTTTCCTTTTTTAAGTTATGAGCTTTGGAAAAAGTTGACTTTTTGTTGACTTTTAAAATGTCCCATAATGTCTTGGCTCATATCTTTCAAATGAATCATTTTTGGACTTGGCTTGTGAGACACAAAGTTGTAGGGAATTTAATTTTCTTCAAAATATGCTTTATATGGGAAATTTTTGATGAAGCATGTGAAAGTTATGGCTGGTCAAAGTTCAGTTGACTTTTCCTACACTAAACCCTAATTTATTAACTCCTGATTCTTGATGATTCTGAGGTTTCCTTGATGAATCATGATCAACACTTGATCAAATGATGAATTTCACCTCATAATCTTGATATTGACCAAAAATCTTGAAGTTTGACTTTAGGTTGACCACGATTGACTTTTTGACCAAGTTAACTGATTTTTGGGTATCTGAGCATCTGACTGATGAAACTTGTAGGGAAAGCCTTGAAACTTGACATGAGGATTATTTGAGGTATATGGGATATCATGAAGTCCACTTGAAGATTTGGAAGTCCACTTTGCAACCCTATAGACCAGGGAATCCATAAACGAAGAGGTGGAAGGCGAGGCAGAAACACCTTGGAGGCATACTTGAGTACAAAAGGAGATTGGATGCGTTGATCGCAGAGGATGTCATCTGGACACCCTATGACGAGCATAGAGTCGTACGTGCGTTTGAGGAGTCGTTATTATACTCCAGTTATAGGACCAGCAGTTCCAGATACACCCTCTAAGGATATTGATAGGTGGTTTTAGACGCACTTAATGAGTTCTGCTCGCACCATTGTTGATAGATCTGCACCTGTGCAATATCCATCACAATGTGAGGATGGATACTTGGAGTGGTTTCTTAGCGTATCCTATCCACACATCATTCCAACGGCGATTGAGGAAGCACCTTCAGAGGATGTACCTTCTGGTGGCCAGGAGCCTGTTGGTGACGCACCTCCTCCTTCTATTCCGGTACAACACCATGAGGACGCTGTAAACACCCCAAATTTGCCCTCACCCATTCACACCATTGCCTGTGATCTCCTCATATGCATAAACTCAATCATACCATCTCATATCACATTTTTTATTCACTGCATAGATTCAAAGTCATCTGCATCTAGGGTTTGTGATCTGAGCAATCCAAAGAGCTATTTGAGCCACTCCAAAGGTCATCAATAACTTCAAAGGGGCCCATGTATGTTCAAACATCATATTATATCCTCTCAAAGTCAAGAATGTCAAACAATCACAAGAACTGAGAATGGCATGGAAGCAGAGCCAGGTTTGACTGCACAAATGACCTAGAATTAGGGTTTTGGTTTCAAAGGCCATAACTCCAAATTTTTTGGTCATTATTGTTTCTATTGGTCTCTATATGGTATAGGGAGCATGCATATCAATTTTCATGAAGAAATTCAATGGGGAAGTCATCTGATCAAGGGTTGACTTTCTAAGCAAGTCAGTGTAAAATCAGGGCATCTGAGGCCCCCAATGACCCAACTAAAGGGTGTTCTTCATCATTTTGATTGTGTATGATCTTTATTTGATCATATAAGATGTTGGAGGTTCACAAAATTGAAGAATTTCAAGTCATTTGCAAAGTTGACTTTTTGGGAAAGTTGACTTTTAATGAAAATTGCCATTTTGGGAAACTTTTTCAACCTTTGCTTTTTGATTCAAAAATGATTCAAATGGAAAAACTTTGGTCATGAAAGTTGTAGAATGGATCATTCCCTTTTCAAAAAGTACAAGAACTTGACCTAATTCATTTTGGATCAAAAGTTATGGCTTGTCAAAGTTGGCTAAAATCACAAAATTTGAAGTTTTCTATCAAAAAGACATTTTGCAAAATGGTTTGATCAAGTGTTCTAAAGGCCTCAAATGTGTATCATTTCTTCACAACATGATCATGTGACATCTAAAATTCAGAATGGGCCAAGGGATCACTCATTTTCATGACTTATGGAGCAAGAATTTTCAAAAGAAATCAAAGTGAAGCAAGTTGCAAAAACTCACTCAAGTTTGAATCCACTTGCTTGCTGACTTCATAACCAATCCTAGGGCTCTCCACACTTCTTGCTGCGCAGGACACCCCATTTGTCCTTGGCTAGCTAGTAGCCCATGCCTCTCTTACACAAATTTGACATTTTGGCAACTTGAGCCATACCAATCACAACAGCACACATCAACTCATCTGACCAATCCCATTTGTTTATACAAACCAAAAGCAAGACATTTCACATAATACACAAGCCTGAAAGCACCAAGAAGACAACTCTCTCATTTTCCACCCCATTTGCAAAACTCTTCGAAACACTCTCCACAAGCTGCAAACACACAAACAAACTTCACAAACAAACTCAACACACCTCACTGATCAAAAACCACCCATCACCATAGCCTGAAAGTCATTGAAACAAAAACACGATCACCACCCTCACTTGAACAGAACTTCTGCCATCTCAAAAACCAGCCACCCTCAAAGCTTTCTAAGTGTCATTTCATCATCAAAGGGTTCAAAGGAGTGGATTTGCAGCAAAGGAAAGGCCAGAAAGCTCAGGACCAGGAGTTTCCATCTCAGGTAGCCATCTCAAACTTTTTTCCAGAAACTCCATTTTAATTTCCTAAATGATTCTATGCACTCCCCTGATCATGGGGATATGATTATTTTTGAAAATGGTTGAGAAACCAGGATGTATGAATGCTCTGAAACTTTTCTGCCCTAGAAATGTCTTGCTTCGATTTGCCAGATTAATGCATGAAAAATGGTTTTTGTTTGGGGGTTTGGATTTAGTTTCGAATGGGGTTTGATTCTGGGCCATTAGTTTTCATTTTCATGGAGTTTTGAGGATTTTAGCAACTTTCAGGTGAGGGTCTCGCCGGAGAAGACGACCGGAAGTCTTCTCCGGCCACCTGAAAGTGTTTAGGGTTTAATCAGGGTCATTAATGTAGTTTGAATGTGGTGCGTTGATCTGTCTGACTTAGTCAATTCCCGCGCGTGTTCAAGGGTCCAGATCCTTTGCTTAGCCCTAATCTCATTTAATTAAATTAATTAATTCAGATTAGTTTAATTAGGTTAATTTGAATATCAGCCTTTGGATATGGCGCCAGTCAATGCGCGCGTTTCCAAGTTCAAACCTCAGCCATTGATCATGCTTACTTTCATTTAATTTCAGTTTTATTTTCATTTAATTCCATTTGTTTTCTTCATTTTATTTAAAATAGTAAAACATTTTGAGAAAATCTGAAAATTTTTGTGCAACCTTTTATTAATTTTCAGAAACCAAAAACATTTTTATTTTTATTTTTTGCATTAAAAAATATTTTTAATTCATTTAAAAGATTATTTTTAATTAATTAATGAGAATTAATTAATTAAAAATACTTTTAGGTATTTAAAAATCACAAAAAAATTCATGAAACCTTTAAAATCATTTAGAAACATTGTCCAACCTTCAAACCAAATTTCTTTTTTGATCTTGATGTCTTTTGACAATTTTTCATGGAATTAATTTCATTTCAAGGCATTATTTTGATCCAATCTTTAAAAATTCATTTCTGCCTAGTCTTTAAGAGTTGGACTTTGATTCTTTTTGCATTGCATCTTGTATAGCATGTAGATTATAGGATTAAATTGGCATGATTTGATCTTGCATTTCCTATTTGTTTGACATTTTTCTTGACAAGGTACCTTAAAACCCTAGAAATCTTAAGAAATTCATAACCCTCACTAGGTTAAGAATTGGATCCCCTCCTTTGGGCAGTGAGTTTGTATAGGTTTAGGGTTCCCTTGAATGCATTTTCAATTTTTTATCTTGATGTTTGCTTCTGGTTTTGATTTTTGTTTTGTGCATTGATCATAAACCCTAATTTGGGCTTCCTTTTGCATTCATCTTGCATTTGCTTGCATACCATGACTTGCCATGACATTTTGTGCATCCATTTGATTCATTAGACATCTTAAGACATATTAGAAGCATGTTTGATCATTGCATCTTTCATTTGCCATTTTATATGTCATTTGCATTCCATAACTTTTCATGTATGATCATGGTTCTAAGCATGCTTTTCTTGCTTCCACATGTTTGTATGATCATCCTCATGCCTTGTTTCATGTTTGTATCACCTCATAGCATCATTATCATCACACACATGCTTCTGGTTTTGGTTTGCATCATGCCATTTCATCTCATTTTGCATGGCATTGCATTTCTTTCAATAACTTTTCAGGTGGTAAGTCACTTTGAGAAGTGAATTTGCCTTCACTCCTCACAATTTCTTTTCATCTCTCTTATGCATCATTGCTGCATTTTATCTTGTGTTTGAGATTGAGCTTGCTCTTTCTTCTTCTTCTTACTTTCTTTCTCCAAGTGACTTGTCTTCTTAAATGAAGCAAGTTACTTTGCTTCTCTTTGCTCCTTTCATCTGCTTCCTGGTGGTTCCTCTGAAGATCTTTCTTGTAAACCTCACAAACCTTAGGAACAACCAAGCATGACAATGATTAGGGTTTTGATTAGTCCCCCACTTAGTTTTACCTTTGTGTCTCATTGAGTCTTCTCTTCTCACCTCATAATCAGGGACTAAACCCTAAAGGCTTTAAGGCTTTGTGATTAAGCTTATGCCTGCATCCTTCTATTAGGATGAAGTTTATAACTTTAATCCTAAGTGTTAAACCCTTAATGTGTTTAAATCCTTTAATCAATTCACTTAATAATCATCAAGACATCAAGCTTGTAACTTGGGCCTTGCATTAGGGTTCTAATTCTTCCTTAACTGGTTAAGAAGGACTAACCCTAGTGTTATTGGACAAGTCCCCCTCAAGTTGTCTTACAAACCCTAAAAATCACTTCATCATCTTACCATTAATTAAAATCCACTTAATAAAGGTTTTGTTTTGTCATGAGTTTAATCCCTAATCATGGATTAATATGAGGAGCCTTCCCCAGCTTAAACATTCTCATTTATTATCCTTCTATTAGGATGGTGTAATGAGTCTGTTTAATCCCTGATTATGGCTTAATCTCATTACTCAACACTAAACAAAAACAACAAAAACATCTAAATAATCACAAGTAGGTTAATGATCTTAATCCTGCATCAAGGGTGATTAAGTGTGAGAAGCTGACTTCACACTTAAGGTATTCTCATTACCCCTAATCAGAGGGAAGATGTGATGAGTTTACTAACCCATTGGTTTAGGCTTAAACTCATTAACTTATGACAAACTTTCAAAAACAATAAAAGACTGAAAATACAAAAACAAATAATAATCGTCTCCTCCGGGATTCTTTTCTCATCACCTTCATTCAGAAACGAGAACTTGCTTCTTCCGTCTAATGCAAGACAGTTTGCACCTGAGCCAGACAGGTCATACACTTGAGCATAGACAAGCAAGCAGTTCACAAGTCAATTCACCTTTCAGTCTCTTTGGGTCGAACTACGGTGTTCTGACTTCCTCATTGCACGAGAGGATACGTAGGCATAACTTAACAGTTATCGAACAAAAGTCTCTGTATATTCCCCCTCTTTCCAGCCTTATCCTTTAAGCCTCATGATCTTGAGCATTTCATTCTTGTTCTTACACTGACACTTCACTTATACACTTCACACTTCTTTTACACTGACACTTGCATTCTTTCCAGTTTTGATACACAGATTGCACTGACACTACCCCTTTAAAACACAAATCTTTTAAGCATGGATCCCGTCGAGTACGGCGGACAATCTGGGTGCTAATACCTTCCCAGGTTGTAACCAACCCCCTTTCTCAGTCTCTCTGGTCCGCGACTGTCTTATCCATATCTTTCTAGGTTTATGCAGCATTACCTTTCCTTCGGGATAAAAATGCCTAGCTGGCGACTCTTGTCTTCTGAGTTCACCCTTGTGTGTTCTCTCTCTCTTTCGCCGACCGTTCGCGTATGTACCCCTTCTGACCTGAGGTGTCATTTGGTGGGAGCGACAGCTTGGCGACTCTGCTGGGGACCCTTATACTGTAACCAGGGCTTCTGGTTCTTTTTGTGGGTTCCTCCTAGCGCTTGTTTGATTTGTGTTTACTGGGGTGTTATGTGTGTTTATGTGTTTATGTTTTTGCTTTATGTACAGTTTTGTTTATTGCTTTCTTTACAGCTTTACATATATCATACTGTCATATTGTTTTGGCTGGATCTGGTTTTGTTGCTTTGGTGGGTGGGGTTCTATTGAGAGTTGAGGTCCTATACCTGGGACCTGAGTGACACCTAGGCTAGAGTGGTTCATGTTCTTTCCCATTCCATTTCGGTCTGGTGAGGGAATATGAAACACGGTTCAGATATGGGTTTCTTCTTGAGAACTCTGTGCTACTGATCTCCTGTAATGCTAGGGCTATATGGGAAGCCTGCTAAGTCTGGATGACCTTTATTATTGACCTTCAGAAACTGAGGTGAATTAGAGGAGGATCTTTTATGGTTATTGTAAACATTGTACCTCCGGGTTAGAGGTGTTTACACTTCTCATAACTGATCCAAGTCTGAGGATCCTTGTTTTAGAACACCACCTGTGAGGGGGTTGGGCTGTTTACAGGTTTGCAGGTACCCTTGGCCTCAGCATACCCTGTTACTTTGTTTTGATTAAGAGTACTCCATTTTGGGACAGTTCTTGTGATTTTAACCCTGGACATGTGACTCTTTATTTGAGTCCCCCACCTTGGTTACTGGACTTATGAACCTCCATCTGGATTTCTTGAACATACATGAACTTATATCAAGACATTTGATCAGATCCGGCTTGATCACCAACCCTTGCATATCATTTGCATACATCATCATTGCATCATTTAACATTTTCTTATTTGTTTTTTCAGGGTATCCACATCATATATTTTGGCTTGGTTTTGACCCCTTTATCTGATTAGACCCCTGTTCACCAGCTACCTGCTTCAGTCACCTACATCACCATCACCAGCTTATCAGTAGCCCATCTTCTAGTATCAGTCATGGCACCTAAGAAGAGCAATATCTCTTACCATTTCTTTGAGCCTGAGCTGACTGGCATCAAGAAGATCCAGGCCCTTATTACTCCAGACCATATACCACTATTTAGAGAATATTATGGAGGCATCCTTGATGTGGTTATGGATTTGGACCCTTCCCATAGGAGCTTGATTCACACTTGTCTACAGTTCTATGATCCCCCTCTGAGGTGTTTCACCTTCCAGGATTTTCAGTTGGGGCCTTTATTAGAGGAGTATTCATCACTGGTTGGAGTACCTGTTAGGGGTGGTATCCCCTTCAATCCAGATATGGTTTTTCCCAGCAATGAAGAAGTGGCAAAGGCACTGTATCTGGAACCTTTTCTGATTGGGCTGAACATGACAACCAAGGCTGGAATCTCTGGTCTACACTTGGATTTCTTGACTTCTCAGGCTATCCTGAAGGCCTCCTTGTGAGAATGGAAGGCAGTCTGTGCTTTGTTAGCCCTCAGCATATATGGGGTTATACTTTTTGCAGATGAGCCTAAGTTTATTAGCAAGAATGCCATTCACCTTTTCATTCTGAGGAACCCAGTGCCCACCTTACTGGGATATTTCTACTACTCTATTCATCAAAGGAATGAAAAGCAAGGAGGAAGATTGGTGAGATGTTGTGCTCCCCTGTTCCATACCTGGATGCTCAAACACTTGCCCAAGACTGATGCATTCTTGAATCCTCACCAACAGAAGAATTGGGCTAGAAGACTTATTGCTTTGACCTCGGATGACATCAGGTGGTGCACTCAGAGCACCAAGGGAAGGGACATCGTTACTAGTTGTGGGCAGTTCCCCAATGTACCTCTGATAGGAGTGAAGGGTTGCATCAACTACAACCCACTGCTATTCAAAAGACAATTGGGCTATGCATTGGTCCACCCTCCTAGAGCACAAGACTTGGCTGAAACCCTTTATTGTGAGGTTAAGCCTAATCTGGCTGTTGTCAGGTAAGCATCCTGGGCTTGGGACAATGTCCAGACCAAGGGGATGGCCATTCTCGGGAGATGCAACAATGTGGCCTCAGCTCAGTACTATGAGTGGTCTCATGCCAGGGCTCAAATTTCTGGGATGCCCTTCACCATTGAGGATGCACCTGGACCATCCACAGCACCCCCTCCAGCCATTGTTAGCCTGGAAGAGTTTGAGAAACTGAAAGAGAGGAATAAGAATCTGACTCAAGCTCTGCAGAAGACCCTCTGGGAGAGGAGTGATGGTCGTTTGGACATTGAAAGGTTGGAAAAGCTCAAGGTGGAGCATCTAGCCAGGATTGAGAAGTCAGAGGATTACATCAAGAAGTCGAGGGCAGGGGAACAGATTTTGAAGAATGCCTGTAAAGAGGCTCAGTTTCAGAAGGCCAGGACTGATCTATATCTGAAAGAGAGTCAAGCAAGGTGGGTCAGGATCACTGAAGCTCGCACTCAAGAGGATAAGAGAACCCAGGACAAGATTGAACAGTTGGAGGCCAGTGCAAAAGAGCAACAGGAAGCCCTGCTAGTAGCCCAGAAAGAGATCTCAGAGTTGAAGATTAGGGCTGGTGTGAAGAGGTCAAAGGACCAGGGCAGACACAAGAAGCTAACCACTGCTATCACCACCAGGAATCTTCTCATCAGGAACCTCACAGAGCGTCCAGCTGATCCGGTAACTGAAGCACTTCTGAAGGAAGTTCAGGAGGATGAGTTTGGTCTTGGTGTCTGACTTTTGCTTGTTGTTGCTTTCATTACATGTATTTTGCTTTTTATGATGTATTTTGATCCCTCAGGGGCATGTATTGTAAAAAAAACAAACTATGTATCAGTCACCTTTTGTAATATATTCATTAGTTTGTTTCATTTGAATCTCTTTCTTCTAAGCAACATCAAAAGCATCTTCCTCAGGGGTCTGGAAAGGTCAAAACCAAGTGCCAAGCCGGATACCTTGGAAACAAATGAGCATACTGCATTGCATACTAACTTTTGCTTTGTTTTGTAGGTTTTGTTTTGTTTTTGTTACAAACTCTGTTGTGATTCAGGAACTATAGCTCGACGTCGGGTGTTCCCACTCAACCGTCCGCACAGATATCCTACCCGTAACAACCTTCCGGGTATACAGATGGACCAGGTACAACAGGACCTTACAGAGGTCAGGACTCAAATGGCCAATGAGAGACTGGAAATGAGGAATCAGATGACCCAGTTTATGGAGGTGATGAATGGGTTGGCACAGAGCCAAGAAAGATTAAGGGCATTAGTAGAAAGGCAGACTCAGGAAGACCCCCATCTAGGGACTAGTGGAACGAGCAACAATGAGAGGGTTCAACCTCATGTCAACCCACCTGTGTATGGGCCCCATTTTCACCCAGAGATCAACATCCTTGCTAATGTACAAGGGAATGCTACCACAGGCAGAGTGCTACAAGAAGACCCCCAAGAAGATCAATTCACCGTGATGGGAGCTGGGGATGAAGCCTATGACAGAAGGCTAGATGAAATTGCTGAGAAATTAAGATCCTTGGAGTCTCAAAACTCCCTGGGCTTTGATGTCATGGACATGGGATTAGTGGACGGGGTAAGGATTCCCCACAAGTTTAAACCTCCGTGCTTTGAGAAGTACAACGGAACCTCCTGTCCACGAACCCACTTGCAATCCTTTCTGGGGAGGCTGAAGGCATACATCATGGATGAAAAACTGTGGATGTTTTATTTCGAAGACAGTTTAACAGGAGCTTCAAGGGAATGGTACTCTCATTTAACCAGAGCAACCATCAGATGCTGGAAGGACCTGGCTGAGGCCTTCATTAGACAATACCAGTACAATTTGGATATGGCTCCTAACAGGACCCTCCTGATGGGAATGTCCCAGTCATCCAAAGAAAGCTTCCGGGAATACGCCCAGAGGTGGAGACAGCTTGCTGCTGCTGTTCAGCCACCCATGTCGGAAAGGGAAATGGCCGACATGTTTATGAACACCCTTCAGGGGACATACATTGACAGGCTAGCTGCCTTTTCTTCCACCAGCTTCGCCGATGTAGTTATAGCTGGAGAAAGAATTGAGAGCCTACTAAAAATGGGTAAGATTTCCGACAATGGAGCGAGCTCGTCCAACAACCCCAGAAAGCCTTTTGTGGGCCCAAGAAGAACTGGTGAGACTAATGCTATCCATACCAGCAGGGGCAGACCCCAGTATGTTCATAGGTCAGTGGCAGCTGTCACTATTCCCGCTCCAATTCATCCACAACCAGCATACCAACCACAGCAACAACCCCACTACCAGCAACAAGCTCAGTATCCACCTCAGAGAAATTATAACAACAACAACACCAGCAACAACAATCAGCAAAGACCTTTTCAACAGAGACCATCTCAGGCCAATAGGGTGATTGATCCGATCCCCATGCCTTATGCCGCATTATTGCCACAACTCCTGAAACTCAACCTGGTTGAGCTAAGGACATTGGCACCTCTAGATCCTGCCAGTCTGCCCAGAAATTATGACGCCAGCGCCAGATGTGCTTTTCATTCCAACGCACCTGGCCACAATACAGAGAAGTGCAGAGCTTTGCACATGAAAGTGCAGGATCTAGTGGATTCCAAAGCTCTAAACTTTGCACCCCCGCCAAATGTCAGCAAGAACCCTATGCCCAACCACGGAGGACCCATAATCAACGCTATTGAGGAAGATAAGCCGTCTTTCTTGATAACCAGTGTGGGGCAGATTCGGACACCCCTGGTGGAGATTAAAGCTCAACTCCTTGAATGCCAGATATTCCCCGGGTGTGAGCTCGGGTGCGGTTATTGCAACATTTCAGTAAATGGGTGTGATAATCTGAGAAGTGGCATAGATGGTCTCATCCAGAGTGGCCTACTTCAAATCACAACATCAACACCTCCAAATCCAGCAATCTCCTTAACAACAATTCCCGAGTCTTCTATAACTGCAACAACAATTATTCCAAACAACTCTTCAATCTCATCAACAAATGCTTCGTCTGTCATTTCAATGGACCAAATATCAACAACCATCTCTTCTACAACTTCAACACCCATCCAGTCAACAGTGTCTCCTACAACTTCAACAGCAATTAATGAAAGTGTCTCGACGGTTACAATATATTATGATCCTGCAAATGTTCCTGCCTACAGCTCACAAAATGCTTCCCCTGTCAGAGCACCAGTAACAATATACTATGATCCACACACTATCATGGTCCCTTATGCAGCTGCTATCAGTCCAGTCACTATCACAGTGCCTGGGCCGGTTCCTTATGAAAGCAATAATGCCATCCCTTGGCATTACGGCTCAGATCTATACTGCGAAGGACAGAAAATCACTCTAGAATCATCAACTTCTTCACCACAGATAGACAATGTGGGGGGAGGCGGAGGCTTCACTCGAAGCGGACGTCTCTTTGCCTCACAAATTCCAAGACCCATTGCTGAAGCAGAAGCTGCTGCCAAGGCAAAAGGGAAGAGCATGTGTAAACACCCCAAATTTGCCCTTACCCCTTCACACCATGGCTTGCGATCATTTTCATATGCATAAACACAATCATAACATCTCATATCACATTTTTGATTCACTGCATAAGTTCAAAGTCATCTGCATCTAGGGTTTGTGATCTGAGCAATCCAAGAGCTTCTTGGGCCACTCCAAAGGTCAATAATCACTTCAAAGAGGTCTATATGTGTTCAAGTATCATACTATACCCTCTCAAAGTCAATAATGCCAAAGAATCACAAGAACTGGGATTGGTATGGAAGCAGAGCCAGGTTTGACTGCATAGATGACCTAAAATTAGGGTTTTGGTTTCAGAGGCCATAACTCCAAATTTTTTGGTCATTCTTGTTTCTATTGGTCTCTATATGGTATAGGGAGTATGCATATCAATTTTCATGAAGAAATTCCATGGGGAAGTCATCTGATCAAGAGTAGACTTTTCAAGCAAGTCAGTGCAAAATCAGGGCATCTGAGGCCCCCAATGACCCAACCAAAGGGTGTTCTTCATCATTTTGATTGTGTATGAACTTTATTTGATCATGGAAGAAGTTGGAAGTTCACAAAATTGAAGAATTTCAAGTCTTTTGCAAAGTTGACTTTTTGGGCAAGTTTGACTTTTAATGGAAATGTCATTTTAGGCAACTTTTTCAACCCTTACTTTTTGATCCAAAAAAGCTTCAAATGGAAAAACTTTGGTCATGAAAGTTGTAGAATAGATCTTTCCCTTTTCAAAAAGTACAAGAACATGACCTAATTCATTTTTGATCAAAAGTTATGGCTTGTCAAAGTTGGCAAAAATCACTAAATTTCAAGTCATGCACCAAAGAGGCAAAGTTGCAAATTCACTTCTCAAGGCCAATTAAGTCATCAAATGGGCTTCTAATCCACACAACATGATCACACAACATCTAAAGTTCAGAATGCACCCAAGGAATCACATGTTTCATGGCCATGGATCAAGTTTCTTTCATGAGAACCAAAGGCAAGGCAAGTTGCAAAAGTCATGATAACTTCTCATCCACTTGCTGGCTAGTATGCTGAACTTTCCTAGCCCTTTTCCCTCACCATGCTGCGCAGCACACCCTCCTTGTACTAGTCTAGCAAGTTGCCCATGCTTCTCTTACACAAAAGTTGACATTTTGCAAAAGCACCCATACCTATCACAAAAGGACATGTCATGTCATCTGACCAATAGCATTTGTTTATACAAAGAAAAGGCAGGCCAAACATAACAACAAGAAAGCCTGAAACCACCCAGAACACAGCTCTCTCATTTTCACCCCATTTTTCAAAACTCTTCGAAACACTCTCCTCAAGCCACAAACTCATAAACAAACTTCACAAACCTTCTCACCATGCTTCACTGAACCCAAACCAACCTTCAAAGCAGCCTGAAACTCAAAGAATCAGAAATACGATCCTCACCTGAGCTTGAACAGAACTTCTGTAAACTCTCAAACCAGCCCAAATAAATTTGTTCCAAGCCTTTCAGAAGCATAAGGGAAGTCATAGGAGTGGTTTTGCACAAGAGAAAGGGTCAGAAAGTTCCAGACTGAAGAGCTTCAAACTCAGGTAGCTTCATGAACTTTTTTTTCCAGAAGCATGATTTTAAGTTCTTAATAGCTTCTACATGCTTCCCTGATCATGAATATGTGATTGTTTTCGAAAATGAGTGAAAAATGAGTATGTATGCAGTCTTTGAAACTTTTGGCCCTAAAACTATTTTGATTCGATTTGGCTGATTTAGGAATGATAAATGATGTTTGAGGGAGGGGTTTGATTCGTTTTTGAATGGGGATGAGTTCTGGATAGTTAGTTTTCATTTTCATGGCGTGTGGAGTGATTTAGCATTTTGGACTCACCGGAGAAGATGACCGGAACCACTGTTCCGGTCATCTGAAAGTCATTAGGGCAAGATTAGGGCTTAATCACTTAATTAGCCAAGTTTGAATGTCAGTCATTGGATATGGCGCCAGGTCAATTCACGCGCGTGCATGTTTGAATCTGGACCATCAGATTGGATTACTTTCTCATTTTTCAGTTTTATTTCATTTTTATTTTCCATTTAATTACATTGTTTTCTCCATTTATTTAAAAATAGTAAAACCATTTAGAAAATTCTGAAATTTTTTATACAAGCTTTTATTAAATTTCAGAAACCAAAAATATTTTTATTTTTATTTTTTGCATTCAAAAAATATTTTTAAATATTTAAAAGTTTATTTTTAATTAATTAATGAGAATTAATTAATTAAAAATACTTTTAGGTATTTAAAAATCACCAAAAAATTCATGAAACATTTAAAACCATTTAGAAACATTATCCAACCCTCAAATCAAATTTCTTTTTTGATCTTGATGCATTTTGAGAATTTTTCATGGAATTAAAATCATTTTAATGCATTATTTTGATCCAAACTTCCAAAAATCATTTCTGCCTAACCATTGAGAGTTGGATCTTGATTCTTTTTGCATTGCATTGTGTTTAGCATGTAGTTTGTGAGATTAAATGGGCATGATTTGATCTTTCATTTTCCATTTGTTTGACATTTTTCTTGTGAAGGAACCCTAAAACCCTAGAAATTTTAGGAAAATCATAACTTGAATTAGGTTAAGAGTTGGAACTTTTCCTTTGGGCAGTGAGTTAGTATAGGTTTAGGGATCCTTTGAGTGAATTTTCAATTTTTTTGTATTGATGTTTGCTTCTGATTTTGGTTTGTGTTTGATGCTTTGATCATAAACCCTAATTTGGGCTTCCATATGCATCCATCTTGCATTTGCATTCATACCTTGACTTGCCATAACATTTTATGCATTCTTTTGATTCATTAGACATCTTAAGACATATTGAAAGCATGATTGATCATTGCATCTTGCATTTGCCATGTTGTATGCCATATGCATTTCATAACTTTCCATATGTGTTCATGGTTCTTAACTTGCTCCATTTGCATCCATAAGTTTGTATGATTATCCACATGCCTTGATTCATGTTTGCACCATGTCATAGCATCATTATCATCTCATATATACTTCTGGTTTTGATTTACATCATGCCATTTCATTTCATTTTGCATTGCATTGCATTTCTTTTCTAACTTTTCAGGTGGTAAGTAACTTTGAGAAGTGAATTTGCCTTCACTTCTCATATTTTCTTTTCATCTCCTTCATGCATCCTTGCTGCATTTTGTTATGTGATTGAGATTGAGCTTGCTCATTCTTCTTCTTCTCACTTTCTTTCTTCAAGTGACTTGACTTCTTAAATGAAGCAAGTTACTTTGCTTCTCCTGATCCTTTCATCTGCTTCCTGGTGGTTCCATTGAAGACTTCTCTTGTAGACCTCACAAACCTTAGGAACAACCAAGCATGACAAAGATTAGGGTTTTGGTTAGTCTCCCCACTTAGTTTTTACCTTTGTGTCTCATTGAGTCTTCTCTTCTCACCTCATAATCAGGGATTAAACCCTAAAGGTTTTAAGGCTTTGTGATTAAGCTTATGCCTCCATCCTTCTATTAGGATGGAGTGTATAACTTTAGTCCTAAGTGTTAAACCCTTAATGTGTTTAACTCCTTTAATCAATTCACATAATAATCATTAAGACATCACACTTGTAACTTGGGCCTTGCATTAGGGTTCTAATTCTTCCTTAATTGGTTAAGAAGGACTAACCCTAGTGTTAATGGACAAGTCCCCCTCAAGTTGTCTTACAAACCCTAAAATTCACTTCTTCATCATATCATTAAACAAAATCCACTTAACCAAAGGCTTGCTTTGTCATGAGTTTAATCCCTAATCATGGATTAAGTTGAGGAGCTTTCCTCATCTTAAACATTCTCATCTATTATCCTTCTATTAGGATGGTGTAATGGGTCTGTTTAATCCTTGATTATGGCTTAATCTCATTACTTAACACTAAACAAAAAACAACAAAAACATCTAAATAATCACACGTAGGTTAATGACCTTAACCCTGCATCAAAGGTGATTAGGTGTGAGAAGCTGACTTCACACTTAAGGTATTCTCATTACCCCTAATCAGAGGGAAGATGTGATGAGTTTACTAACCCATTGGTTTAGGTTTAAGCTCATTAACTTATGACAAACTTTCAAAAGCAATAAAAGACTGAAAACTCAAAACAAACAATAATCGTCTCCTTCGGGATTCTTTTCTCATCATCTTCACTCATAAACGAGAACTTGCTTCTTCCGTCTAATGCAAGACAGTTTGCACCTGAGCCAGACAGGTCATACACTTGAGCATAGACAAGTAAGCTGTTCACAAGTCAATTCATCTTTCAGTCTCTTTGGGTCGAACTACGGTGTTCTGACTTCCTCATTGCACGAGAGGATACGTAGGCATAACTTAACTGTTATCGAACAAAAGTCTCTGTATATTCCCCCTCTTTCCAGCTTTATTCTTTTAGCCTCATAGTCTTGAGCAATTCATTCTCATTCTTACACTGACACATCATTTATACACTTTACACTTCCTTTACACTGACACCTGTACATTTTCTTCCAGCCCTTTTATACACAAATTGCACTGACACTACCCCTTTAAAACACAAATCTTTTAAGCGTGGATCCCGTCGAGTACGGCGGACAATCTGGGTGCTAATACCTTCCCAGGTTGTAACCAACCCCCTTTCTCAGTCTCTCTGGTTCGTAACCGTCTTATCCATTCTTTTTCTAGGTCTATGCAGCATTGCCTTTCCTCCGGGATAAAAATGCCTAGCTGGCGACTCTTTTCATTCCCCGTGAGTTCACTCCTGTGTGTTCCCACACCCTCTTTCGCCGACCGTTCGCGTCTGTACCTTTATTTGGGCCTTTCCCATTTATCGGGAGCGACAACATGGTGCAAGAAGAACAAGTTGCTAAAGAAGCTTTAAAGACCCCTTTTGATCAAGAGGTTGATGAATTCATGAGAATCATCAAGAAAAGTGATTACAAGATAGTGGACCAGCTTCACCAAACACCTTCCAAAATCTCCATTTTATCATTGCTAATATGCTCCGAGGCTCATCGGAACGCACTACTAAAAGTCTTGCACGCAGCTTATGTGCCAGAGGAGATTACCGTCAATCAGTTAGAGGATGTGGTTGGAAATGTCAACGCTAGTCATGGACTAGGATTTACCAACACGGATTTGACAACGGAAGGTCGCAATCACAACAAGGCGTTGCACATTACCTTGGAGTGTAAAGGTGCAGTTCTTTCTCATGTATTGGTGGACACAGGGTCAACCCTCAATGTCCTACCCAAGAAAGCCCTTGTGAAGCTGGAGTATGAAGGATTGGCATTACGCCCAAGTAACTTGGTAGTGAGAGCCTTTGACGGTTCTAAGAGATCAGTTCTGGGAGAAATTGAGTTGCCTATAATGATTGGCCCACAGACTTTCAAAACGACCTTCTTCGTGATGGATATACAGCCTGCCTACAGCTGTCTATTAGGTAGACCATGGATACACGCCACTGGCGCCGTGACGTCAACCCTTCACCAGAAGTTAAAATTCGAGTGGGAGGGCCAAGTCGTTACTATTTGTGGAGAGGAAGATATCTTTGTTAGCCATCTGGCTACATACAAATACATTGAGATGGATGGGGAGATCCATGAAACTATGAGTCAAGGGTTTGAGGCCTTGAACATAAATGAAGCATCCGCTGTACCTGGAACCTCAATGACATCTTATCAGCATGCCCGAAAGTTTGTTGAAGAGGGGACTACCCAAGGGTGGGGAAAGTTGCTGCCCGTAGAGAAGAAGGAGGATAGATTTGGGTTGGGTTACAAACCAACTCAACAAGATCAAGCAGAGGCTGCTAAGAAGCCCAATTTTGTCAGTGGGGGGATGCTCACCCCAGATGCCGTGAACAACTTGGAAGACTAGGATGAAAGCGACCGCAACTTGGAGAGTTGGATACGTCCAAAGATCCCGGGGAGCCAAGTCCTTAACTGGTCTTCCCAGGAAATTATAAGAATTACTCCTGCAGAGTAATTATTATTTCCTGTATTTTTAAGCATGCATCAAGTCTTGCATCTTGCCCAAGATGACAAGACTCATTTTGTAATCGGGCCATCTGTAATTTTGTGCAAATAGATCAATCAATGATAATCAGACATCTTTTGCAAATGAGTCTTTTTCTTTTCCGCTCACTGTTTTTCCATTTTTCTTTTTGTACAAAAAATAAATGGCAATGTTTTCAAAATGACAACTTCATTTCACTCTTAACAAGATTAAAATCAATCACTAAAATGAACAAATCTGAAACCTTTGCAGAGAGTGCCTTTCAGACCGCACCGACAACAGCACGGCTATGACTTCGTATGACTTTGACAATCCGATCAATCAAGCTGATGAAGGGGTTGAAGAAGAGTATGAGCTTCCTGAAGAACTAGCCAGGTTGTTGAGACAAGAGGAAAAGGTTATCACTCCTCATCAGGAGGAGGTCGAAACGATTAATCTTGGTACAGATGAAGATGTGAAAGAAGTCAAAATCGGGGCCTGCTTACAAGACTCGGTGAAGAGACAACTGATTGACCTACTTCAGGAATATGTGGATGTGTTTGCTTGGTCTTATCAGGATATGCTAGGGTTGGACACCAACATTGTTATGCACAAGCTGCCTTTAAGAGAAGATTGCCCACCGGTTAAACAGAAATTGCGCCGTACTCGCCCAGATATGGCAATGAAAATCAAAGAAGAGGTACAAAATCAGTGGGACGCCGGGTTCCTTGCTGTGACTAGCTATCCGCCGTGGGTTGCTAACATAGTACCTGTGCCTACGAAGGACGGCAAAGTAAGAATGTGTGTTGACTACCGGGATCTAAACAGAGCCAGCCCGAAAGACGATTTCCCATTACCTCACATTGATGTATTGGTGGATAATACGGCTCAGTTCTCGGTGTTCTCCCTCATGGACGGATTTTCAGGATACAATCAGATCAAGATGTCACCTGAAGACATGGAGAAGACAACCTTCATCACACCCTGGGGCACGTTCTGTTACAAGGTGATGCCATTCGGACTGAAGAATGCTGGTGCAACATATCAACGGGCTATGGTAACATTATTCCACGACATGATCCATAAAGAAATTGAATGTTATGTGGATGACATGATTGCCAAGTCCCTCACAGAAGAAGACCACCTGGTAAATCTGCTGAAGTTATTCAAGCGTCTGAGGAAGTACCAACTGAAATTGAACCCCAACAAGTGCACCTTCGGGGTGCGATCCGGTAAGCTGCTGGGCTTTATTGTAAGCGAGAAAGGGATTGAGGTTGACCCTGATAAAGTTAAAGCCATTCAAGAAATGCCTGCACCGAAAACTGAGAAAGAAGTTCGAGGGTTTCTAGGAAGATTGAACTACATTTCAAGGTTCATATCTCACATTACAGCTACCTGTGAACCCTTGTTCAAGTTGTTGAGAAAGGAACAAACGGTCAGGTGGAACGAAGACTGCCAGAGGGCTTTTGACAAAATCAAGGAATACTTACAAGAGCCTCCAATCCTTATGCCTCCAGTTGAAGGAAGGCCTCTAATCATGTACTTGACAGTATTGGAAGAGTCAATGGGGTGTGTGCTGGGCCAGCATGACGAGTCCGGTCGAAAAGAGTATGCAATATACTACCTAAGCAAAAAGTTTACCGACTGTGAACAGCGTTATTCACTGCTCGAGAGAACTTGCTGTGCTTTAGCGTGGGCTGCTCGCCGACTGAGACAGTATATGTTGACCCACACCACTTTATTGATCTCAAGGATGGATCCAGTTAAGTACATTTTTGAGAAGCCATCACTTACCGGACGGGTTGCAAGATGGCAAATGATCCTCACAGAATATGACATCCAGTACACGTCTCAGAAAGCCATCAAGGGTAGTGTATTGTCTGAATATCTTGCTGAGCAACCTATTGATGATTACCAACCTATGAGGTTTGACTTCCCTGATGAAGACATCATGTTCATAAAAGCAAAAGATCATGAAGAGCCTATTCACACTGAAGGGCCTGACCCGGAAGAAGAATGGACTATGATGTTTGACGGGGCTGTTAATATGAATGGTCGTGGTGTTGGTGCAGTACTCATTACACCTAAAGGAGTTCACATGCCTTTCTCGGCAAAACTCACTTTCAACTGCACTAACAACGAAGCTGAATACGAAGCCTGTATTATGGGTCTTGAGGAAGCCATTGACCTCAGGATCAAGACTTTGACTGTGTTCGGAGATTCAGCTATGGTAGTTAATCAAACCAACGGCAAGTGGTACACACACCAGGATCATTTGATACCTTACAGGGATTACACAAGGAGGTTATTGACTTTCTTTACAACAGTCAAGCTTGAGTATATCCCTCGGGACGAGAATCAGTTTGCAGATGCTCTGGCTACCATTTCATCCATGATCAAAGTTCAAGCTGCCAACTTCGTACCTCAAATTTCAGTGTCCAGACTTGACAGACCAGCATATGTGTTCGCAGCAGATGTTGTCAAAGATGATAAGCCTTGGTTCCATGACGTTAAGTGCTTCTTGGAGGATCAAACATACCCACCCGGGGCATCTTCCAATGATAAGAAGACATTAAGAAGGCTCGCTGGTAGTTTCTTCCTAAATACTGATGGTTCCCTTTACAAGAGAAACTTTGACATGGTACTCCTCAGATGCGTTGATAGAACAGAAGCAGATTTGTTGATGCATGAAGTGCACGAAGGATCCTTTGGTACCCATGCAGGAGGGCATGCCATGGCTAAAAAGTTGCTAAGATCAGGTTATTACTGGATCACAATGGATGCCGACTGTGGTGCCTACGCCAGAAAGTGTCATAAATGCCAGATTTATGCGGATAGGGTGCATGTCCCTCCCAATCCTTTGAATGTGATGTCTTCACCCTGGCCCTTTGCTATGTGGGGCATTGACATGATTGGTAAGATTGAACCGACTGCTTCGAATGGCCACAGATTCATCTTGGTCGCCATTGACTATTTCACCAAGTGGGTCGAAGCAGCTTCATATGCAAACGTTACAAGACAAGTGGTAGCCAGATTTTTGAAGAGAGATATCATCTGTCGATACGGAGTTCCCGAGCGAATCATTACTGATAATGGTTCCAACTTAAACAACAAAATGATGGCCGAGTTATGCCGGGACTTCAAGATCCAACACCACAATTCTTCTCCTTACAGGCCAAAGATGAACGGCGCTGTTGAGGCAGCTAATAAGAATATCAAGAAGATTGTGCAGAAGATGGTAGTCACCTACAAAGACTGGCATGAGATGCTACCGTTTGCCTTGCATGGGTACCGCACGTCAACCAGAACATCCACTGGGGCAACACCGTATCAGCTTGGGTATGGAATGGAGGCAGTCCTACCTGTTGAAGTTGAATTACCCTCCTTACGGGTACTGATGGATGTTAAGCTAAACGAAGCAGAATGGGTCCGATCCCGATACGAACAATTAAGTCTGATCAAAGAGAAAAGATTGGCTGTAATCTGTCATGGGCAGTTGTATCAGAAAAGAATGAAGAGAGCCTTCGATCAGAAAGTCAGGCACCGAGAGTACCAAGTAGGAGATCTTGTGCTAAAGAGAATCCTCCCTCCTCATACAGACCACAGGGGCAAGTGGACTCCGAATTATGAAGGACCATTTGTAGTAAAGAAGGTTTTCTCGGGTGGAGCACTCATGCTCAGCACCATGGATGGTGAAGACTTCCCGTCCCCTGTGAATTCGGATGCAGTTAAAAAATACTTCGCATAAAAAATGACCCGCTGGACATAAAAACAGAATGTAAGTCCAGGCAAAAATAGGGCATCCCGGCGAGTCAAAAACAGAATAAAAGACTCGGGCAAAAATAAGGGAAAATAAACAAAAAAATGTACACCCGCTGAGTTGAAAAGCCGCATCGGACGACTCAGGTAAAAATGGGTATCCCGATGGATTGAAAACCCGAAAGGGCGATCCATGCAAAATAAGGGAATAAGCGAACAACTGCATGCTGAATTCATCTGTATCACCTACGACTTGGTAAACCTTGAAAGGATCAAGCTTCACTCAGAATCAGCCTTCTTCAGAAAGCAAGACGAGAAGAACATCAAATGTCATAGGAGTCATAGCAAAAGGGAAGATCCTTGAAGCGTCGTCAACATTACCAGCATTTTGTTTCTCAATTTGTAACAATCCCCTCATTTTAGGAGATATGTTTCTTTGACTGTATCTTGCCAATTCAGGGCACGTAAATTAATAAAATCAGATTTTCAGTCATGTCTCGTCTCGTACATTTTATTTTCATTTGCAAAATGTCCGATGTCTTTAAAGATACTGATTGCATAAACACAGATGTTTCTTTTCTAAAGAATGCGTGCTTGCAGGAAATATACTTATTCCCGGGAGTGTCTGAACTCTCATGGTGGGATCCAGTAAAGGAAACCTCGGGATTACTTGTGCGTCCCTCTGTCTTTGCAGGATTGCAGGTATTCAAAGCGCAACATGGGGCATGTAAGCTTCATCCCAGCAAGCTGGCAAATCAACACTCACTCAGTCTTAGCACCCAAAGTATTTTCTCCCCAGCTGATTTGCCACTTGTTATTTCTCCCCAGCCGAGTACAGAAGCCAGGGAACCATCTCCCCACAGAGTTTCAGCCTCTATCCAGAAGAGCAACGCTTGAAGGAAACACAACAGAGTGACGAAAGCTTCTACAAACCCCAGCTGGGTCCCTTATTACCAGGATGGGTCTATCAATGACCTATTCCCCAAGCAGATACATCTGGTCAGATCTACCAATGATCTCATCCCCAGCTGGGATGCCCATTTCAAACAGATCAACCAGAAATCTTCATAGCAACGGGATCCGAATCCCGGATTGGTATCCTTGCATAATCATAGCATTCGCATCATATTTTCCCCACAAAGCGTAGCATTCCGTCTAATACGGAGCATTACGGCAAAAATCAAACATATTGCATAATCATAAGCCATGTTCTGAATCAAACACTTGTGAGTATTGACAACCCACCAACAATATACAGAATGCTCCCCAGATTCCCCGGCAGAGAGCCCAAACATTTCTCTCACAAAACTAATACCTCCTTGTGACACCCGTCCGTGTCATATCCCCAGCATAAAGCCAGAGCATCCTCTTTGCACTCACAGATACTTATGTATAGAATTTTCTTGACATTCGTCCGTGTCACCTTCCCCAGTACAGTAACATAAACACTTTGTATATCAGATATTTGTTTATACTATACTTTTCTCCTTTTTGACGCTCGTCCGTGTCACTCTCCCCAGCAGGTTAAAATACCCGCCTATACACTACTCATATTTATTACTCATATTTCACTCATACAGATACTCGTCTGTATCTTGTATACACCACTTATATCATCTCAGATTCGACATTGGTCCATGTTCTTTGATTAACCAGTTGGTACTCGTCCATACCATCATCTCAGGACATGCGTCAAGCGTTTGTTTCTACCTGATACTCGCCCGTATCATAGTCTTAAGGATGCTCGTCCGCATCTTTAATCCATACACTGTGTCAAGCACTTTTGTCTTCTTGAATATAGACACTCGTTTGTGTCTACTATTCCCCAGAGGAGTCCCCTCAGATTCAACGCTCGTCCGTGTTCCTTGTTAACCAGTTGATACTCGTCCGTATCATCATCTCTGAACACGTGTCAGTATTTGTTTCTACCTGATACTCGTCTGTATCGTAGTCTTAGGGATGCTCGTCCGCATCTTTAATCTATACACAACATCAAAACACTTATACCTTTTATTTCTTGGATGTAAACACTCGTCCGTGTTTACTATTCCCCAGTAGATCGCCAGCAAAGCAAAATTTCTTTTCTATCTGACATTCGTCCTATGTCATGATAAACCTTGAGAGCAGCCGTACCCTTCTAGGTGATCGTCTTGCACATCTTGATGATCGTCCTTCATCATGCTCATCCGATGGCCGTCCCCATCGTCGACCTTTTCTATCCGACATTCGTCCTGTGTCGTGATATTCAACAGCCGTCTGTAACACGGTGGGAGAACTGACTTTAGTTATGTTGCGGATAGCAAGAGTCTCCACCGACTTTTATTTTATCCAAAGGAAAGGCATAAAAGAACAGGAAAGACCTTTTAAAAGATTTTTTGGTCCGGGGGGTAGGTTATGTAAAGGGAAGGTGTTAGCACCCTTTACATCCATGGTTATCCATGGGCTCTTAGTTACTTAGCTCACTTTAAAATGTTTTTGAAATGTGAAGTGTGTGAATAGAAATTTTCTTAAGTGTTTATAATGACCCATGTACGGATGCGTATAAACCTTTGTTTTAAAAATTTTTGTTTGAAATTGTGAAGTGTTTGAAAAGTTTTGAAGAGTGAGCAAGTAACTATGAGGAACCTACCCTAAGTTTGAGTCTTTTCTGTTCTTGAATCCCTTAAGTGGTAAGACTATCCCTATTATTAAGGAATAGGTAGTCATTACCTTGGATGTGAGGGACAAATGAAGGGACATCTGTTTATGTAGGCAACTGTGGGGTGTATTAAGCAATTTTGGAGGGACTGTCATCTTTATTCGAAAGGGACAAGATCATTATGAAGGCAACATTCGAAAGGGACTTGATCTTTTATTGTTAAGGGACTAGATGACTTTACTTTGAGGGACTTATTGCTTTATACACCCTACTTGACCTTTTGATTAAGCAACATGAGAGGTATCCCTAAGGAAGTGAGATGGCGATCAAAGATCGACTTACGTGTGTGAGTGTACAATTTTTGATATTTATCTTTAAATTTAAATGATCTAAATTAATTTTAAATAAACATACATGTTACACTCCCTATTTACTAACCATAGCAAAAAATAAATAATAAACATTATAAAATATTACATCCAGGAGCAATTACAATAATAATAAATAAGCAATTTAAATAAATAAAGCAAAATATTAATAAGCAAAATATATAAGTAAGCAAAATAAATAAATAATTATAATAGGGTTAGTAGAAATAATAATAACAATTTAAAAATAAATGGGGTTAGTAATAATATTATAATAAACAAAATTTAAAAGTTAATAAGAAAATACAAACAATCATATTAAAAATTAAATCAATTATGAACATATTATGAGAAATAAATTAAATTTGCAATTTTTTTAGAAATTATTTATATGCATAATTAATTATAAACAATTAGTGAATATTTTCATAAAAAAAAAAATTGAGCATTTTAATTTTTACACATATTTATGTACAAAATTTGAAATTATAAACAATTTATGTATTTAATAAAAATTAGACTAAATATCAATAATAATATTAAACAAAAATAGAAGAAAAAGAAATTAGGTTTTTTAGAAATTATTATGATTAAATTAGGGTTTGTAAAAAAATATATTTTTAGGGTTTATAAAAATAAATTGAGTTTTATATACAAAAATGTCAAATATTAATCTAATTATTATAATATATACATATTTTTAATTTTAAATATATAATAATAAAAACTAGGTTTAGAATTAAAAACAAATTACAAAATATTTACATATTATTTTTTCTAGAATTATTTAAACATACACTAAACATGATTATATTTAATTAATATTAATATAATTAACCAAACAAATTAAATAAAACAAAAAAAAATTGGAACTTACCTGGCTGGGAATTGAACCCAGGACACTTTGATTGCAAATACTCAGGCCAGCAATCTCTACCACCAGGCCATCATGCGCGCAGGCAGTAAAGGGGGGAGTTGAATTGGTTTTGTTGTGTTACTCCTGAAAATCAGAAAAAAGAAAGAAAAACAAAAGGCCTGGGGGAATCGAACCCAGGACCTTGCAAGCAATCACACAAACACGTTACCATTCCTGCTGGGAGAGCGAACCTGTTGAAGTATTGACTATAATACATAATATATAATACCTAGTAATTAAATTGAAAAAAACAAGCAAAAGTTGGGGGAACCAGGACTCGAACCCAGGTTCGCAAGCAACATATACGCGCATCTTACCATCAGGCCAACCACACATTGGTGATACAAAATAGACACAAATACATTATAATATTAAGACAAATTTTAAATTTAAAAAACGCGCGCGCTGAGTCTTCTTCTTCCTTGAGATTTCGCAGGTTTTCCTGCGAAATTTCCTGGGAAGTTTCCTTCAACTTTTCCTGCGTGCATACACCTGCGAATTAACAAACACCAAGCAAACAGCAAAATTTCTTTAAATTGATGAGGGTAATGAGTTCCTGGAGGTCCATACAACACAACCACGTTCTTCAAATTTATTTATATGTGATGAATCACAGAACCCTAATTGAGGTTAGTAAACCCTAGCTATGGCCGAATTCATTCTAGGCAGTGAAACTTCAATTAATTGGTCCAGAAAGCTTCAACACAATGAAACAAACAAGATTACATAATCAAAATCAATTGAAATGCAGTAAATTCATTGAATCGAAAAAATCAAATGTAAGGTAAAAAGCCATTCGGTTCATGCAATTCATGGGGTTTCAGATGATGATAAGCATGGCTATGCATTCAGTGATCATTAGGGAATCTGTTGAAACCTTTAGAATGCCTTGAAATAGTCTCTAAGGAAGAATCCGAATTGAAGCTTTTTTGAGGTTTTTTTGAATTGTGAAACTTACACTTTTGAGGCTGGAATTCGTGGCTTGTGATTAGGGTTCCATTATGTACTTATAGAACAATGCATTAGGTCAGAAAAGATTGATTATTGTGTGAGAAGTTTGATCCAAAAAGATTCAAAAAGATAGGCTTTAAAAATCAAATATTTTTGCATAAACACTTGCTATTTTAGGCCAATCATCATGATCTTCTTTCCACTTCAATTCCAATCATATTTATGAATTTCTAGAAGCTTGATCTTTTTTAAATATTAGACTTTTATATTTTATTTTAATTTAAAATGATTTTTAATGAATTAAATAAAAATAAATCAAAATAAAATGATAAAAAATCTGATTTTTGTTGACTTGGGTCGTGTATGAAGTCATAGTATGGATTGGGTCATCATATAACAAGCCCATTGTCGCTCCCGATAAGTGACACAGGGTCAGATAAGGGTACAGACGCGAACGGTCGGCGAAAGGGACAATGAGAACACACAGCCGTGAACTCACTGGAGAATGAATAGAGTCTCCAGCTAGGCATTTTTATCCCGGAGGAAAGGCAATGCTGCATAAGCCTAGAAAAAGATGGATAAGACGGTTTGCAAACCAGAGAGACTGAGAAAGGGGGTTGGTTACAACCTGGGAAGGTATTAGCACCCAGATTGTCCGTCGTACTCGACGGGATCCACGCTTAAAAGATTTGTGTTTTAAAGGGGTAGTGTCAGTGCAATTTGTGTGTAAAATAGCTGGAAAAGAATGTACAGGTGTCAGTGTAAAAGAAAGGTGAAGGGTGATAAAATAGTGTTAGTGTAAGGATGAGAGTGAAATGCTCATGGTAATGAGGCTAAAGAATGAAGCTAGAAGGAGAGGGAATGTACAGAGACTTTTGTTCGATAACTGTTAAGTTATGCCTACGTATCCTCTCGTGCAATGAGGAAGTCAGAACACCGTAGTTCGACCCAAAGAGACTGAAAGGTGAATTGACTTGTGAACTGCTTACTTGTCAATGCTCAAGTGTATGACCTGTCTGGCTCAGGTGCTAACTGTCTTGCATTAGACGGAAGAAGCGAGCTCTCGTTTATGAGTGAAGATGATGAGAAAAGAATCCCGAAGGAGACGATTATTGTTTGTTTTTGTGTTTTCAGTCTTTTATTGCTTTTGAAAGTTTGCCATAAGATAATGAGCTTAAGCCTAAACCAATGGATTTAGTAAACTCATCACATCTTCCCTCTGATTAGGGGTAATGAGAATTACCTTAAGTGTGAAGTCAGATTCTCACACTTAATCACCTTTGATGTAGGGTTAAGATCATTAACCTACTTGTGATTATTTAGATGTTTTTGTGGTTTTTGTTTAGTGTTGAGTAATGAGGTTAAGCCACAATCAAGGATTAAACAGACTCATTACACCATCCTAATAGAAGGATAATAGATGAGAATGTTTAAGCTGAGGAAAGCTCCTCAACTTAATCCATGATTAGGGATTAAACCCATGACAAAACAAGCCTTTGTTAAGTGGATTTTAGATTAATGGTATGATGATGAAGTGAGTTTTATGATTTGTAAGACAACTTGAGGGGGACTTGTCCATTAACACTAGGGTTAGTCCTTCTTAACCAATTAAGGAAGAATTAGAACCCTAATGCAAGGCCCAAGTTACAAGTGTGATGTCTTGATACTTATTAAGTGAATTGATTAAGAGAGTTAAACACATTAAGGGTTTAATACTTAGGATTAAAGTTATACACTCCATCCTAAGAGAAGGATGCAGGCATAACCCTAATCACAAAGTCTTAAAACCTTTAGGGTTTAGTCTCTGATTATGAGATGAGGAGAGAAGACTCAAAGAGAGACACAAAGGTAAAAACTATGAGGGAGACTAATCAAAACCCTAATTCATTATCATGCTTGGTTGATCCTAAGGTTTGTGAGGTTTTCAAGAACAATCTTCAAAGGAGCCACCAGGAAGCAGATGAACAAGATCAAGAGAAGCAAAGTGACTTGCTTCATTCAAGAAGTCAAGTCACTTGAAGAAAGAAAGTGGGAGGAAGAAGAATGAGCAAGCTCAAACTCAAACACAAGTAAGAATGCAGCAAGGGATGCAAGAAAGATGAAAAGAAGAGTTATGAGAAGTGAAGGCAAATTCACTTCTCAAGTTTACTTACCACCTGAAATGTTAGAAAGAAATGCAATGCAATGCAAAATGAAATGAAATGACATGATGTTAAGCAAAACCAGAAGCATGTTGATGATGATTATGATGTTATGAGGTGCTGCAAACAAGAGGCAAGGTATGGAGATGTTCATACAAGATTATGAATGCAAATGATGCAAGCTAAGGAGCATGAACAAGCATGGAATGTTATGAAGCATACAAGACAAATGACATGGCAAATATGTGATGCAATGATCAAACATGCTTCATACATGTCTTAAGATGTCAAATGAATCATAAGAATGCACAAGATGCAATGACAAGTCAAGTTATGCAAGAGAATGCAAGAGGTATGCAAATGAAAGCCCAAATTAGGGTTTATGGATCAAACATCAAGCACAAACCAAAAACAGAAGTAAACCCTAATACAAAAAATGGAAAATGGTACCCAAAGAAACCCTAGGCCTATGATAAACCACTGCCCAAAGGGGAGCTCTCAACTCTCAACCAAACTCAAGATATGAATTTTCTAAGTTATTAGGGTTTTTTAGGGTTCTTTACAAAAGAAATGCCAAACAATTAGAAAATGATGAAACAAATCATGGCCATTTTATCCTTGAAAATACATGTTAAACACAAGACAAAGCAAAAAGAACCAATGTCTCAACCTTCTCCAATAGGCAGAAATGAATTTTCAAACATGTGATCAAAATAATGCATAAAAAGTGATTTAATTCAATGAAAAAATCTTAAAATGCATCAAGATCAAAAAAGAAATTTGGTTTGAAGGTTGGACAATGTTTCTAAATGTCTTAGAACATTCCATGAATTTTTTTTGTAATTTTTAAATACCTAAAAGTATTTTTAATTAATTAATTCTCATTAATCAATTAAAAATAATCTTTTAAATATTTAAAAATACTTTTTTAATGATAAAAAATAAAATAAAAATATTTTTGGGTCTTAAAAATTAATAAAACCTTAAAGAAAAAGTTTCATAATTTTTAAGAATTTTTTGCTATTTTAAATTAAATGTGCAAATTAATTGAAATAAAAATGAATTAAAACAAATAAAATGAAAAGTAATTAGAATGGATGGATGAGATTGATCCTGAGTTCAAAAACGTTGACCAGCGCGCAAATGAAGGGTGGGGATTGCACCTGGCTTAATTAAACAGGATTAAATTAATTATGAATTAATTAGTATTAATCAAATGGATTAGGGCAAATGAAGTGATCCTGACCACTCACTGGCGCGCGGGAAACAAAGATCAAGGGCCCAAATTTAAAGTTGCCTAATTAATGATGGTTAACCCTAATTACACTCAGGCGACCGGAGGTGAGCTCCGGTCGTCTTCTCCGGCCATACCAAAACCCTAGTTCCTTATCCAGGCCACCCCATGTGAAATCAACTGCCCAGAAACATTTCCCACACTTCCTACAACCCAAATCCATGATCAAACATCATTTTAACATCAAGAACAGCTTGAATCGAAGCAAAACAAAAATGGGGCCAAACTTTCAGACACTCACCAAATGTTCATTTCTCCACCATTTTAAATTCTAAACACATCACAGTGATCCTCATAGCATGTACTTTCGATTTGTAACAAAAGAAGCAAGCTTTAAAAAGTTTGAAGTTTGAGACTACCTGAGGTGACAAATCCTGTTTCTGGGCTTCCAGAGCCGTTTCTTGATGCAAGCTAGCTCTAATGACTCCCCTGGTGTCAATGGCAGGCTTGAAATGAGCTCTAACAAGCTATTTCAAGAGTTACCAAACTGATATAGCAGAGAATGAACTTGGTGTACAGGCTGTTTTAGGTCAGTGTAATGGGTGGTTTGGACTCCTTTGAGTGTTCCTGATTTGTTGGTGAAGGAAAATGAAGTGTTGGATGGCTGGATATAGTGATTCGAAGAGAACTGGTTTTGAGGGTGAAGAATGGTGAAGCTCAGGTCAGGCTTGTTTTAGGCTTGAGCTTTGGTGGTTTTTTGTCTATGAAGTGTGTTGAGTTGGATGATGAAGAAAGTTTGAGTGTTTGCAGGCTGTATAGAGAAATTCGAAGGCTTTTTGCAATGTGTAGGGATTTTGTGTATGTGTGTAATGTATGTGTTTCAGCCTTGCTTAGGGTTATGTCTTGCTTGCAAGTTGATAACATAACTCTCTCTCATTGGTCAGATGATTGGACACATGCTTTATTGATTGGTAAGTCAACTTTTGCAAAATATCCACCTTTTGTGTAAGTGAAGCATAGCTCATGGCCTAGGCAAGTACAAGGTTGGTTCTGGTGCAGCATGGTGTGGGAGGGGCCTAGCAAAGCTCAGCACTCAATGCATCAAGTTGGTGAAGTGATCATGATGGTTTTTGCAAGTTGGCTAGCTTTTGGTTCACATGTGAAGAAAGTCTTGTTACATAAACCAAACTATGGGCAAACTTGATCCAATTCTGACTTTTGTGACTTAGAGAATGTTTACATGCTGGTTTGAAGTGAATTAGAGGTTGCAATTTGACTTGGTACAAGACTTTGCAAAATTTCCATTTGAAGCATGCCTTGGAAATCAATGATTTTTGCCAACTTTGCATTGCCATAACTTTTGATCCAAGAAGAGTTTGATCATGTTCTTATACTTTTTGAAAAGGGAAAGATGAGATCTACAACTTTCATGACCAAAGTTTTTCCATTTGAAGCCTTTTTGGATCAATAATCAAGGCTTGAAAATTGACCTAAAATGATGCATTCTTGAAAAGTCAACTATGCCCAAAAAGTCAACATTTGCAAAAACCCTAAATTCTTGATTTCTATGAACTTCAACCTTCTTCCATGATCAAATAAAGATCATATACACTCAAAATGATGAAGATCACCCATTGGTTGGGTCATTGGGGGCCTCAGATGCCCTGATTTTGCACTGACTTGTCTGAAAAGTCAACCTTTGATCAGATGACTTTCCCATGGAATTTCTTCATGAAAATTGATATGCATACTCCCTATACCATATAGAGATCAATGGAAACAAGAATGACCAAAAAATTTGGTGTTATGGCCCCTGAAACCAAAACCCTAATTTCCAGTCAACTGTGCAGTTCATCCTGGCTCTGCATCCACTCAAACCCTAGTTCTTGTGATTCCTCTGCAATTTTGACTTTGAGGAGATGGAATATGATGTAAGAACACACATGGACCACTTTGAGTTGATTGGTGGCCTTTGGAATGGCTCAAGATGCTTTGGGATTGCTCAGATCACAAACCCTAGGTGCAGATGCCTTAGAAACTATGCAGTGAATCAAAAGTGAGATATGAGATGATATGATTGTGTTTATGCACATGAGAAAGATCACAAGCCATGGTGTGAATGGGTGAGGGCAAATTTGGGGTGTTTACAGCTGCCCCTATTCAAACATGAGTTAGCTGTGCAGGTTGTAAGCGACGGCTTAACAGGCAAACAAGATAACCTGTGTTTGAATACCCAAGACAATCCAAAATTTGCACTCACAGAATGAAGAAGAAAAGGGATATAGATTGTAAAGGAAAATAAAGTATATTGTAAAGTGTGGGCGACGGAGGACGACCGTCGAGCAGAGGACGACTGCTGAGCAAATAGCCATGACGGGGGCGTCCGACGTGCTGGTAAAACTGTGTGAAGTAAAGCGATGACGGGGACGGCCGACATGCTGGGGATAAAAGGTAAAGCTAAGACGGGGACGGCCGACTAGCTGGGGAAAATAAAATCATGATGGGGACGGCCATCAAGGTAAAGCTGTAAAATTTTCTGAGGATTTAATGAAACATGACGGGGACGGCCATCAAGTTCACAAAGATAAAGTAACCAACGATGGGGACGGTCATCGGGCTAAAAAGGAAAAGGGACCACGACGGGGACGGCCATCGGGTTAAAGAGGGAAGGGACCACGACGGGGACGGCCATCGGGTTAAAGAATAAATGAAATAAACAGATGATGGGGTACGACCATCAAAGGTGAAGGACGATCACCTAGCAGGGGACGGCTGCTCTGTTGGGAATATGATGGGGACGGCCATCAAAGGTGGAGGACGACCACCTGGCAGGGTACGGCTGCCGAAAGTATCGTGACATAGGATGAATGCCGGATAAAAGGTCAACGATGGGGACGGCCATCGGACGAGCATGATGGAGGACGACCATCAAGAAGTGGAGGACGACCACTCAGCAGGGGACGGCTGCTCTCAAGGTTTAGCATAACACAGGACGAGTGTTAGATAACCAAAATCAACAATGGGGACGGCCATTGGATAAAGCGATGAAGGACGATCATCAAAAGGTGGAGGACGACCACCTAGCAGGGGACGGCTGCTAAAAATCAACGATGGGGACGGCCATCGGATGAGCATGATGGAGGACGACCATCAAGAAGTGGAGGACGACCACTCAGCAGGGTACGGCTGCTCTCCGGGTTATCATGACACAGGACGAGTGTCAGATAACCAAAATCAACAATGGGGACGGCCATTGGATAAAGCGATGAAGGACGATCATCAAAAGGTGGAGGACGACCACCTAGCAGGGGACGGCTGCTAAAAATCAACGATGGGGACGGCCATCGGATGAGCATGATGGAGGACGACCATCAAGAAGTGGAGGACGACCACTCAGCAGGGTACGGCTGCTCTCCGGGTTATCATGACACAGGACGAGTGTCAGATAAAAGACAAAATGCTTTGTTGGCGATCTACTGGGGAATAGTAAACACGGACGAGCGTTTACATCCAAGAAAGGAAAGTATAAGTGTTTGGGTATTATGTATAGATTAAAGATGCGGACGAGCACCCTTAAGACTATGGTACGGACGAGTACCATGTAGAAACAAACATTAGACGCAATGTTCTGAGATGATGGTACGGACGAGTACCAACTAGTTAACAAAGAACAAGGACTACTGTCGGATCTGTGGGGATATGAGTGATGATGTATACAAGTGTAAGGGTGATAAAGGTGTAAGCGACTGCGCTGGGGATATGACACGGACGGGTGTCAAGAAAAAGTATATATAAGCATGTGTGAGTGCAAAGAGGATGTCTTTGGCTTTCTGCTAGTGATTTGACACGGACGGGTGTCAGGACGTATCTGTAATACGGGTGATCTTGTTTGTAAGGAGTGTTTAGGCGACTTTACTGGGGAGTGATGACACGGACGGGTGCCAAAAGGTGTATAATGCTGGTGTTTGTGATTTGAAGGACAGCTGCTTTTGTTAGGACTCTGGTGAGGATTTTTCTGTATAAATTCCGTATGCCGACAGATTGTCATTATTTACAAGTGTTCAATTCACAACATGACTTATGATTATGCTATGTATTTGATTTTTTGCCGCAATGCTCCGTATTAGACGGAATGCTACGCTCTGGGGGATAGTATGATGCAAATGCCATGATTATGCAAAGAGGCAAAGATCCGGGATTCTGATCCCGTTGCTGCAAAGATCTCTGGTTGATCTGCTTGAAGTGAACATCCCAGCTGGGGATGAGATCATTGGTAGATCTAATGATGTATCTGTTTGGGGACATAGGTCACTGATTGACATATCTTTATAATACGGGACCCAGCTGGGGTTTGTAGAAGCTTTCTCCCTCTCTGTTGTGACTTCTTCGTGCGTTGCTCTTCTGAATAGAGGCTTGAAGCTCTGTGGGGAGATGATTTATATCTTGCTGAGGAAGGACAGTTGGTTCTTCAGTTGGGGAATGCTGTTGGTAACTCAGCTGGGGAGAGTGATGAGAGGCAACTTGGCTGGGGATAGAGCATTTCGGATGCTGATATCTTTTGTTGATTTGCCAACCTGCTGAGATATACTTTGCATGCCCCAAGTTGCGTTCTGGATACCTGCAATCCTACAAAGATAAGGAAACGTGCAAATGGTCCCGAGGTATCCTTTACTGGATTCCGTCATAGGAGATAAGTACTTTCAAGAGTAAGTATATTCCCTGTAAGCATGTGCTTTTATTTTTAGAGAAAGGCATCTGTACTTATACGATTGTATTTTTAGAGATATCAGACAATTATTTGCAAAACATAAATGTAAAAAACGAAACATGACTGAAAATCTGATTTTATTAATTCATGTGCCCTGAATTGGCAAGATACAGTCAAAGAAACATATCTCCTGAAATGAGGAGATTGTTACAAATTGAGAAACAAAGTGATGGCAGTGTTGATGACGCTTTGAGGAGCTTCTCCTCCCGCTATGACTCGTATGACAATGACGTTCTTCTCGTCTTGCTTTCTAGAGAGAGTTGATTCTGATCGGAGCTTGATCCTTCCGAAGCTTACCAAGTTGCTGACAATACAGACGAATTCAGAATGCAGTTGTTCGCTTATTCCCTTATTTTGCATGGATCGCCCTTTCGGGTTTTCAATCCATCGGGATACCCATTTTTGCCTGAGCTGTCCGATGTGGCTTTTCAACCCAGCGGGTGTACAATTTTTATTTATTTCCCTTATTTTTGCCCGAGTCTTTTATTCTGTTTTTGACTCGCCGGGATGCCCTATTTTTGCCTGGACTTACATTCTGTTTTTGTGTCCAGCGGGTCATTTTTATGCGAAGTATTTTTTAACTGCATCTGAATTCACAGGGGACGGGAAATCTTCACCATCCATGGTGCTGAGCATCAGTGCTCCACCAGAGAAAACTTTCTTGACGACGAATGGTCCTTCATAATTTGGAGTCCATTTGCCCCTGTGGTCCGTATGAGGAGGGAGGATTCTTTTCAGCACAAGATCTCCCACTTGGTACTCTCGATGTCTGACTTTTTGATCGAAGGCTCTCTTCATTCTTTTCTGATATAGCTGCCCATGACAGATTGCAGCCAATCTTTTCTCTTCGATCAGACTCAGTTGCTCGTATCGGGCCCTAACCCATTCTGCTTCACTCAGTTTGACATCCATTAATACCCGTAGGGAGGGTAATTCAACTTCAACTGGTAGGACTGCTTCCATACCATATACAAGTTGATACGGCGTTGCCCCAGTGGATGTCCTGATCGATGTGCGGTACCCATGCAAGGCAAACGGTAGCATTTCGTGCCAGTCTCTGTAGGTGACTACCATCTTTTGCACAATCTTCTTGATATTCTTATTTGCTGCCTCAACAGCGCCATTCATCTTTGGCCTGTAAGGAGAAGAATTGTGATTTTGGATCTTGAAGTCCCGGCATAATTCAGCCATCATTTTGTTGTTTAGATTGGAACCATTATCAGTAATGATTCGCTCGGGAACTCCATACCGACAGATGATATCTCTTTTTAGGAATCGGGCTACCACTTGCCTGGTGACATTTGCATATGAGGCTGCTTCAACCCATTTTGTAAAATAGTCGATGGCGACCAGGATGAATCTGTGGCCGTTCGAAGCATTTGGCTCAATCTTGCCAATCATATCAATGCCCCACATGGCAAAGGGCCATGGTGAAGACATGATGTTCAAAGGGTTGGGAGGCACATGCACTTTATCTGCATAGATCTGGCATTTGTGGCATTTCCTGGCATAGGCACAACAGTCTGCATCCATCGTGATCCAGTAATAACCTGATCTTAACAATTTCTTAGCCATGGCATGCCCTCCAACATGGGTATCAAAAGAGCCTTCATGCACTTCATGCATCAGTAAATCTGCCTCCGTCTTGTCAACACATCTGAGGAGTACCATGTCAAAGTTCCTCTTGTATAAAGACCCATCGGTGTTCAGAAAGAAACTACCAGCAAGTCTTCTCAAAGTCTTCTTATCATTGGAAGATGCCCCAGGTGGGTATGTTTGATCCTCCAAGAAGCACTTGATGTCGTGGAACCAAGGCTTATTGTCGCTCCCGACAAATGATAATGGATCAAATGAAGGTACAGACGCGAACGGTCGGCAAGGGGAACAGTGAGAACACACAGCCGTGAACTCACTGGAGAATGAAAAGAGTCGCCAGCTAGGCATTTTTATCCCGGAGGAAAGGTAATGCTGCATAGGCCTAGAAAAGGATGGATAAGACGGTTTGCGAACCAGAGAGACTGAGAAAGGGGGTTGGTTACAACCTGGGAAGGTATTAGCACCCAGATTGTCCGTCGTACTCGACGGGATCCACGCTTGAAAGATTTGTGCTATAAAGGGGTAGTGTCAGTGCAATCTGTGTGTAAAGAGCTGGAAAGCAATATGTACAGGTGTCAGTGTAAAAGAAGTGAAGTGTATAATGATGTGTCAGTGTAAGAATGAGAATAAGATGCTCAAGATCATGAGGCTAAAGAATGAAGCTGGAAAGAGGGGGAATATACAGAGACTTTTGTTCGATAACTGTTAAGTTATGCCTACGTATCCTCTCGTGCAATGAGGAAGTCAGAACACCGTAGTTCGACCCAAAGAGACTGAAAGATGAATTGACTGATGAACTGCTTGCTTGCCTATGCTCAAGTGTATGACCTGTCTGGCTCAGGTGCTAACTGTCTTGCATTAGACGGAAGAAGCGAGTTCTCGGTTGTGAATGAATGAGATGAGAAAAGAATCCCGAAGGAGACGATTATTGTTTGTTTTTTAGTTTTCAGTCTTTTATTGCTTTTGGATTTTGTCATAAGTTAATGAGCTTAAGTCTAAACCAATGGATTTAGTAAACTCATCACATCTTCCCTCTGATTAGGGGTAAGGAGAATTACCTTAAGTGTGAAGTCAGATTCTCACACTTAATCACCTTTGATGTAGGGTTAAGATCATTAACCTACTTGTGATTAATTAGATGTTTTTGTGATTTTTTTTGTTTAGTGTTAGGTAATGAGGTTAAGCCATAATCAAGGATTAAACAGACTCATTACACCATCCTAAGAGAAGGATAATAGATGAGAATGTTTAAGTTGAGGAAAGCTCCTCAACTTAATCTATGATTAGGGATTAAACTCATGACAAAACAAGCCTTTGATTAAGTGGATTTTATTTAATGGTATGATGATGAAGTGAGTTTTATGATTTGTAGGACAACTTGAGGGGGACTTGTCCATTAACACTAGGGTTAGTCCTTCTTAACCAATTAAGGAAGAATTAGAACCCTAATGCAAGGCCCAAGTTACAAGTGTGATGCCTTGATATTTATTAAGTGAATTGATTAAGAGATTTCAACACCTTAAGGGTCCAAGACTTAGGATTAAAGTTATACACTCCATCCTAAAAGAAGGATGCAGGCATGATCTTAATCACAAAGTCTTAAAGCCTTGAGGGTTTAGTCCCTGATTATGAGGTGAGAAGAGATGACTCAAGGAGAGACACAAAGGTAAAAACTATGGGGGAGACTAATCAAAACCCTAATTCATTATCATGCTTGGTTGATCCTAAGGTTTGTGAGGTTTCAAGAAACAATCTTCAGATGAACCACCAGGAAGCAGATGAACAAGATCAAGAGAAGCAAAGTGACTTGCTTCATTTAAGAAGTCAAGTCACTTGAAGAAAGAAAGTGGGAGAGGCAAGAATGAGCAAGCTCAAACTCAAACACAAGCATAAATGCAGCATAGTATGCAAGAGAGATGAAAAGAGAAGTTATGAGAAGTGAAGGCAAATTCACTTCTCAAGTTACTTACCACCTGAAATGTTAGAAAGAAATGCAATGCAATGCAAGATGAAATGAAATGACATGATGCTAAGCCAAACCAGAAGCATACACATGATGATTATGATGCTATGAAGTGTTATGAACATGAGGCAGCACATGGAAATGATCATACAAGTTCATGAGTGCACATGAATCAAGCTAAGGAGCATGGACAAACATGAAATGTTATGGATCATACAAGACAAATGGCATGGCAAATATGAGATGCAATGATCAATGATGCTTCATACATGTCTTAAGATGTCAAATGAATCATAAGAATACACAAAATGCAATGACAAGCCATGTTATGCAAGGAAATGCAAGAAGGATGCAAGAGAAAACCCAAATTAGGGTTCATGGATCAAACATCACACATAAACCAAAAACAGAAGCAAACCTTAACATAAAAAATGGAAAATGGCACCTAAAGAAACCCTAGACCTATAACAAACCACTGCCCAAAGGGGAGCTCTCAACTCTCAACCAAACTCAAGTTATGATTTTTACAAGTTATTAGGGTTTTTTAGGGTTTGCAACAAAAGAAATGCCAATCAATTAGAAAATGCAAGATCAAATCTTGGCCTTTTTATCTCTGAAAGTACATGTCAAATGGAAAACAATGCAAAAAGAATCAATGTCTCAACCTTTACCAAAAGACAGAAATGAATTTTCAAACTTAGGATCAAAAAAATGCAACAAAAATGATTTAATTTCATGAAAAATTCTTAAAATGCATCAAGATCAAAAAAGAAATTTGGTTTGAAGGTTGGACAATGTTTCTAAATGTCTTAGAACACTTCATGAATTTTTTTGTAATTTTTAAATACCTAAAAGTATTTTTAATTAATTAATTCTCATTAATCAATTAAAAATAATCTTTTAAATATTTAAAAATACTTTTTTAATGATAAAAATAAAATAAAAAATATTTTTGTGTCATAAAAATTAATAAAACCTTAAAGAAAAAGTTTCATAATTTTTATGATTTTTTAACTATTTTTAATAAATTGTGCAAATAAAATGGAAAGAAAATGAATTAAATTTAAATAAAGTGAAAAGTAAACAAGGTGGATGGCCAGGATTGCTCCAGAGTTTAAATGAGTTGACTGGCGCGCAATCCTGTGGCTGGGATTTGCCCTGGGCTAATTATAATTAATTAAAAATTAATGGAGAATTAGGGCTAATCAAACACATCCTGACCACTCAATCTGGAGGGAAGTCAATGGGTCAACGCACATCAACGGCCAGAATTCAAACTGACATTAATTATGGGATTAGGGCATAATCACTTTCAGGTGGCCGGAGAAGACTTCCGGTCGTCTTCTCCGGCCAGAAGCTTGCCTGAAAATCTTCAAAACCTCTCAAAACGTAATGTAAATGAAAACTAAGACATGGGAAATGATCCCCAACACCTCACGAACTAAACCCCTCTCTCAAAACAAATTTATTTAACCTAAACAAGCTGAATCGAAAGGAACTAGATCTAGGGTTCGTAAGCTTCAATCTCAAATTAAACTCTTAAAACAAAGCCATTTCAAAAACTAATGGTACCAGAGTGATCAGGCAAGCATGAAGAACAAGTCTATAACAACAAAAGTGATTTCTGGAAAAAATATTTGGGAGCTACCTGAGATTTGGAGCTTTCGATTTTGGAACTTTCAGGCCCTCTCTCCTTGCTCAATCTACCCCTTAGAACCCTCTGATGATGTTGGAATACCTTGGAACAATTTAAGTAAGCTGGATGGTGAGATTCGAATGCTCCTGCTCCAAGCTCAGCCAACAATGGCAGATGAGATTCTGTCTGATTCAGGCCATGGTGATGAGTTGTATGAGGTCTATGCAATGTGCAAAGAAGATTGGTGGTGTTGGTTTATGTGTTTGTGGACTAGAATGAGGGATTCGAATGAAACTGCAAAAAGGGAGTGTGAAATGGCAGTGAGATGTTCAGGCTTGTTTTTGGCTCAAGCTTTGGTGGTTTCTTGTTTATGAGGTCTGGTGAGTTGAGTGATGATGAAAGTTTTAGTGTTTGAAAGCTGTGGAGAGTGATTCGAAGGAACTTGCAATGAGGGAGGTTTTTTGTGAATGTAGTGTATGGTATGTTTTCAGCCTTGGTTCTTGTTATGTTCAGCTTGCAAATGGATACAATAAACAATTCTGATTGGTTGCTTGATGTGACATGGCCTGCTATGATAGGTGAGGCTACTTTTGCTAAAAATCCACTTTTGTGTAAGATAGGGCATGGCTCAAAGTTAAGCAAGTACAAGGCATGGCTGGTGCAGCAAAAGGTGATGGATAGGCCTAGCAAAGCTCAGCAGCCAATGTCATAAGTTGGTGAAGTGGTCATGAGTGAAAATGCAAGTTGGCTAGCTTTATGGATTTTCATGAGAAAAGTCAAATTACATGAACCAAACCATGAGCAAACTTGGTCCATTTCTGATTTTTGTGACTTAGAGGATGTTCACATGCTGGTTTGACATGAATTTGAGGCAGCAATCATGCATTGATTCAAGACTTAGCAAAATTTCCACTTGGTGCATAACTTGAAAAACAATGATTTTTGGCAACTTTGCATGGCCATAACTTTTGATCCATGAAGAATTAGATCATGTTCTTGTACTTTTTGAAAAGGGAAAGATGAGATCTACAACTTTCATGACCAAAGTTTTTCCATTTGAAGCCTTTTTGGATCATAAATCAAAGCTTGAAAATTGACCTAAAAGGATGCATTCTTGAAAAGTCAACAAAACCCAAAAAGTCAACTTTTGCAAAAACCCTAAATTCTTGATTTCCATGAACTTCAACCTTCTTCCATGATCAAATAAAGATCATATACACTCAAAATGATGAAGATCACCCATTGGTTGGGTCATTGGGGGCCTCAGATGCCCTGATTTTGCACTGACTTGTCTGAAAAGTCAACTCTTGATCAGATGACTTCCCCATGGAATTTCTTCATGAAAATTGATATGCATACTCCCTATACCATATAGAGATCAATGGAAACAAGAATGACCAAAAAAATTGGTGTTATGGCCTCTGAAACCAAAACCCTAATTTTCAGGTCAACTGTGCAGTTCATCCTGGCTCTGCATCCACTCAAGCCCTAGTTCTTGTGATTCCTTTGCAATTTGTACTTTGAGGAGATGGAATATGATGATTGGGCACACATGGATCCCTTTGAGTTGATTAGTGGCCTTTGGAATGGCCCAAGATGCTTTTGGCCTGCTCAGATCACAAACCCTAGGTGCAAATGACCTAGAAACTATCCAGTGAATAAAAAATGAGATGTGAGATGATATGATTGGGTTTATGTATATGGGAATGATCACAAGCCATGGTGTGAATGGGTGAGGGCAAATTTGGGGTGTTTACAGCTGCCCCTATTCAAACATGAGTTAGCTGTGCAGGATGTGAGCAACGGCTTAACAGGCAAACAAGATAACTTGTGGTTGAATACCAAAGACAGTCCAAAATTTGCACTCACAAAATGAAGAAGAAAAGGGATATAGATTGTAAAAGAAAATAAAGTATATTGTAAAGTGTGTGCGACGGAGGACGACCGTCGAGCAGAGGACGACTGCTGGGTAGATAGCAAAGCGATGACGGGGACGGCCGACATGCTGGGGGTAAAAGGGTAAAGCCAAGACGGGGACGGCCGACTAGCTGGGGAAAATAAAATCATGATGGGGACGGCCATCAAGATAAACTGTAAAACTCTCTGGGGATTAATGAAACATGACGGGGACGGCCATCAAGTTCATAAGGCGAAGTAACCAACGATGGGGACGGCCATCGGGTTAAAGGGTAGATGAAATAAACAGATGATGGGGTACGGCCATCAAAGGTAAGGGGCGATCACCTAGCAGGGGACGGCTGCTCTGTTGGGGAATAAAGGAATTATGATGGGGACGGCCATCAAAGGTGGAGGACGACCACCTGGCAGGGTACGGCTGCCGAAAATATCAACGATGGGGACGGCCATCGGATAGAAAAGGTCAGCGATGGGGACGGCCATCGGACGAGCATGATGGAGGACGACCATCAAGAAGTGGAGGACGACCACTCAGCAGGGTACGGCTGCTCTCAGGGTTTCTCATAACACAGGACGAGTGTTAGATAACCAAAATCAACAATGGGGACGGCCATTGGAATAAAGTGATGAAGGACGATCATCAAAGGGTGGAGGACGACCACCTAGCAGGGGACGGCTGCTAAATATCAACGATGGGGACGGCCATCGGATGAGCATGATGGAGGACGACCATCAAGAAGTGGAGGACGACCACTCAGCAGGGTACGGCTGCTCTCAGGGTTATCATGACACAAGACGAGTGTCAGATAAATGAAAATTGATTGTTGGTGATCTACTGGGGTTCTAGTGAACACGGACGAGCGTTCACAACCAAGAAAAGAAAGTATAAGTGTTTGGTTTTGTATATAGATTAAAGATGCGGACGAGCATCCTTAAGGCTATGATACGGACGGGTATCATGTAGAAACAAACTGACACATGTTCAGAGATGATGATACGGACGAATATCAACTGGTTAACAGAGAACACGGACGAGTGTTGAATCTGCAAGAATTATTCTGGGGAATGATAGACACGGACGAGTATCTATATTCAAGAAGATACAAGTGTCTGACACGGTGTATGGATTAAAGATGCGGACGAGCATCCCTAAGGACTATGATACGGACGAGTATCATGTAGAAACAAACATTAGACGCAATGTTCTGAGATGATGGTACGGACGAGTACCAACTGGTTAACAAAGAACAAGGACTACTGTCGAATCTGTGGGGATATGAGTGATGTATACAAGATACGGACAAGTATCTGTATAAGTGTACCAATGAGTAGTGAGTATATGTAAGCGTTTATCTGCTGGGGAGAGTGACACGGACGAGTGTCAAAAGGAGAAAAGTGTATAATATCAACAAGTATATGGGTTGTAAAAGTGTAAGCGACTGCACTGGGGATATGACACGGACGGGTGTCAAGAAAAAGTATGTGCAAATGTAGGCGACCACGCTGGGGATATGACACGGACGGGTGTCAAGGATTGTGTCTGTATAGGTATATATGAGTGCAAAGAGGATGTCTTTGGCTTTCTGCTGGCGATATGACACGGACGGGTGCCATGAAATATCTGTAGTACTGGTGATCTTGGCTTGTAAAGTGCACTCAGGCAACCTGCTGGGGAATGATGACACGGACGGGCGCCAAAAGGTATATATACTGGTGTTTGTGATATGAGGCAACTGCTTTTGCTGGGACTCTGGTGGGGATTTTGGGGAAAGTATTCTGTATTCTGATGAATGGATATTATTCACGAGTGTTAATTCAGAACATGGCTTATGATTATGCTATGCGTTTGATTTTTGCCGTAATGCTCCGTATTAGACGGAATGCTACGCTCTGAGGGGTGAACATGATGCAAATGCCATGACTATGCAAAGAGGCACAGATCCGAGACTCGGATCCCGTTGCGAAGATCTCTGGTTGATCTGCTTGAAGTGAACATCCCAGCTGGGGATGAGATCATTGGTAGATTTAAAGACGTATCTGTTTGGGAACATAGGTCACCGACCGACATATCCTTATAATATGGGACCCAGCTGGGGTTTGTTGAAGCTTTCTTCCTCTCTGTTGTGACTTCTTCGTGCGTTGCTCTTCTGAACAGAGGCTGGGGATTCTGTGGGGAGATGATGAGAGGCAACTCGGCTGGGGAGAGCAATTCGGGTGCTGATATCTTTCGTTGATTTGCCAGCTTGCTGAGATATACCTTGCATGCCCCAAGTTGCGTCCTGGATACCTGCAATCCTGCAAAGATAAGGAAACGCGCAAATGGTCCCGAGGTATCCCTTACTGGATTCCATCATAGGAGATAAGTACTTTCGAGAGTAAGTATATTCCCTGTAAGCATGTGTTTTATTTTTTTGAGAAAGGCATCTGTACTTATGCAACTGTGTTTTTAGAGATATCAGACAAATTCTTTGCAACACACAAAAAATGTAAAAACGAGACATGACTGAAAATCTGATTTTATTAATTCATGTGCCCTGAATTGGCGAGATACAATTAAAGAAACATATCTCCTGAAATGAGGAGATTGTTACAAATTGAGAAACGAAGTGCTGGCAGTGTTGATGACGCTTTGAGGAGCTTCCTCTCCCGCTATGACTCGTATGACAATGACGTTCTTCTCGTCTTGCTTTCTGGAGAAAGTTGATTCTGATCGGAGCTTGATCCTTTCGAAGCTTACCAAGTTGCTGGCAATACAGACGAATTCAGAGTGCAGTCGTTCGCTTATTCCCTTATTTTGCATGGATCGCCCTTTCGGGTTTTCAATCCATCGGGATACCCATTTTTGCCTGAGCTGTCCAATGCGGCTTTTCAACTCAGCGGGTTTACATTTTTTTGTTCATTTCCCTTACTTTTGCCCGAGTTTTTTATTCTGTTTTTGACTCGCCGGGATGCCCTATTTTTGCCTGGACTTACATTCTGTTTTTATGTCCAGCGGGTCATTTTATGCGAAGTATTTTTTAACTGCATCTGAATTCACAGGGGACGGGAAGTCTTCACCATCCATGGTGCTGAGCATCAGTGCTCCACCAGAGAAAACTTTCTTCACCACGAATGGTCCTTCATAATTCGGAGTCCATTTGCCTCTGTGGTCTGTATGAGGAGGGAGGATTCTTTTCAGCACAAGATCTCCTACTTGGTACCCTCGGTGCCTGACTTTCTGATCGAAGGCTCTCTTCATTCTCTTCTGATATAACTGCCCATGACAGATTGCAGCCAATCTTCTCTCTTCGATCAGACTCAGTTGTTCGTATCGGGACCGGACCCATTCTGCCTCGTTCAGTTTAACATCCATCAATACCCGTAGAGAGGGTAATTCAACTTCAACCGGTAGGACTGCCTCCATACCATACACAAGCTGATACGGCGTTGCCCCAGTGGATGTTCTGATTGACGTGCGGTACCCATGCAAGGCAAACGGTAGCATTTCATGCCAGTCTTTGTAAGTGACTACCATCTTCTGCACAATCTTCTTGATATTCTTATTTGCTGCCTCAACAGCGCCATTCATCTTTGGCCTGTAAGGAGAAGAATTGTGATGTTGGATCTTGAAGTCCCGGCACAGCTCTGCCATCATTTTGTTGTTCAAGTTGGAACCATTATCAGTAATGATTCGCTCGGGAACTCCATACCGACAGATGATATCTCTCTTCAGAAATTTGGCTACCACTTGTCTTGTAACGTTGGCATAGGAAGCTGCTTCGACCCACTTGGTGAAATAATCAATGGCAACCAGGATGAATCTGTGGCCGTTTGAAGCAGTTGGCTCAATCTTGCCAATCATATCAATGCCCCACATAGCAAAGGGCCACGGTGAAGACATTATGTTCAAAGGATTGGGAGGCACATGCACCTTATCTGCATAAATCTGGCATTTATGGCACTTTCTGGCATAAGCACAACAGTCTGCATCCACCGTGATCCAGTAATAGCCTGACCTTAACAATTTCTTAGCCATGGCATGCCCTCCTGCATGGGTACCAAAGGATCCTTCGTGCACTTCGTGCATCAACAAATCTGCTTCCGTCTTGTCAACACATCTGAGGAGTACCATATCAAAGTTCCTTTTGTATAAAGACCCATCAGTGTTCAGAAAGAAACTACCAGCAAGCCTTCTCAAAGTCTTCTTATCATTGGAAGATGCCCCAGGTGGGTATGTTTGATCCTCCAAGAAGCACTTAATGTCGTGGAACCAAGGCTTATCATCTTTGACAACATCTGCTGCAAATACATATGCTGGTCTATCAAGTCTGGACACTGAAATCTGAGGTATAAAGTTGGTCGTTTGAACTTTGATCATGGATGAAATGGTAGCCAGAGCATCTGCAAACTGATTCTCGTCCCGAGGGATATACTCAAGTTTGACCGTTGTAAAGAAAGTCAGTAACCTTCTCGTATAATCCCTGTAAGGTATCAGATGATCCTGGTGGGTGTACCATTTTCCGTTGGTTTGATTAACTACCAGAGCTGAATCTCCGAATACAGTCAATGTCTTGATCCTGAGGTCAATGGCTTCCTCAAGACCCATAATGCAAGCTTCGTATTCAGCTTCGTTGTTAGTGCAGTTGAAAGTGAGTTTTGCCGAGAAAGGCATGTGAACTCCTTTTGGTGTAATAAGTACTGCACCAACACCACGGCCATTCATGTTAACAGCCCCGTCAAACATCATAGTCCATTCTTCTTCTGGGTCAGGCCCTTCAGTGTGAATAGGCTCTTCGTGATCTTTTGCTTTAATGAACATGATGTCTTCATCAGGGAAATCAAACCTCATTGGCTGGTAATCATCAATGGGTTGCTCAGCAAGATATTCAGATAGTACACTGCCCTTGATGGCTTTCTGAGAGGTGTACTGTATGTCGTATTCTGTGAGAATCATCTGCCATCTTGCAACCCGTCCGGTGAGAGCTGGCTTCTCGAATATGTACTTGACCGGGTCCATTTTTGAGATTAACAGGGTAGTGTGGGTCAACATATACTGCCTTAGTCGGCGAGCAGCCCACGCTAAAGCACAGCAAGTTTTCTCGAGCAGTGAATAACGTTGTTCACAGTCGGTAAACTTTTTGCTTAGGTAGTATATTGCATACTCTTTTCGACCAGACTCGTCATGTTGGCCCAGCACACACCCCATTGATTCTTCCAATACTGTCAAGTACATAATCAGAGGTCTTCCTTCAACTGGCGGCATGAGGATTGGAGGTTCTTGCAGATATTCTTTGATCTTGTCAAAAGCCCTTTGGCAATCTTCGTTCCACCTGACCGTTTGTTCCTTTCTTAGCAGTTTGAACAAGGGTTCACAGGTTGCTGTGAGGTGAGATATGAACCTTGAAATGTAGTTCAACCTACCCAAGAACCCTCGAACTTCTTTCTCAGTTTTCGGTGCAGGCATCTCTTGGATGGCTTTGACTTTATCAGGGTCAACCTCAATCCCTTTCTCACTTACAATAAACCCCAGCAGCTTACCGGATCGCACCCCGAATGTGCATTTGTTGGGGTTCAGCTTCAGTTGATACTTCCTCAGACGCTTGAACAACTTGAGCAGATTCACCAGATGGTCTTCCTCTGTAAGGGACTTGGCAATCATATCATCCACATAACATTCTATTTCTTTGTGGATCATATCGTGGAATAGTGTTACCATAGCCCGTTGATATGTTGCACCGGCGTTCTTGAGCCCAAATGGCATTACCTTATAGCAGAACGTGCCCCAGGGTGTAATGAATGTTGTCTTCTCCATGTCTTCAGGTGACATCTTGATCTGGTTATATCCTGAAAATCCATCCATGAAGGAGAATACCGAGAACTGAGCCGTATTATCAACCAATACGTCAATGTGAGGTAATGGGAAATCATCTTTCGGGCTGGCTCTGTTCAGATCCCGGTAATCAACACACATTCTTACTTTGCCGTCTTTCTTAGGCACAGGTACTATGTTAGCAACCCACGGCGGATAGCTAGTCACAGCAAGGAATCCGGCATCCCATTGCTTTTGTACCTCTTCCTTGATTTTCATAGCCATGTCTGGGCGGGTTCGGCGCAGCTTCTGTTTGACTGGTGGACATTCTTCCCTTAAAGGCAGCTTGTGCACAACTATATCGGTATCCAACCCTGGCATGTCCTGATATGACCAGGCAAACACATCAACATACTCTTGAAGCAGATCTATCAGTTGCTTCTTCACTGAACCTTGCAGGCAGGCCCCGATCTTGACTTCTTTCACATTTTCCTCTGTACCAAGATTAATCACTTCAACTTCCTCCTGGTGAGGAGTGATGACCCTTTCCTCTTGTCTTAACAACCTGGCTAGCTCTTCAGGAAGCTCGTATTCTTCTTCAACCCCTTCTTCAGCTTGATTGATCGGATTGTCAAAGTCATACGATGTCATAGCCATGCTGTTGTCGGTGCGGTCAGGACGGCACTCTCTGCAAGGGTTTTAATTGGTTCATTTTAGTGATCTGATTTTAGTCTTATTTAGAAAAGTGAAATGAAGTTGTCATTTTGAAAAACACTGCCATTTATTTTTGTACAAAAAGAAAAATGGAAAAACAGTGAGCATAAAAAGAAAAAGACTCGTTTGCAAAAAGATTGTCTGATATTTCATTAATTTAATCTTGTTTGCACAAAAGTACAGATGGCCCTGATTACAAAATGAGTCTTGTCATCTTGGGCAAGATGCAAGACTTTGATGCATGCTTATAAAATACAGGAAATAATAATTACTCTGCTCGAGTAACACTTATAATTCCCTGGGAAGACCAGTTCGAGACACTGCTCCCCGGGATCTTCGGACGAATCCAATTCTCCAGGTTGCGCTCCTCTTCCAGCTCGTCTTCCAGGCAGTTGATAGCATCGGGGGTAAGCATCCCCCCACTGACAAAACCAGGCTCTCCAGCAGCCTTCACTTGATGTTGAGTTGGTTTGTAACCCAACCCAAACTTGTCCTTCTTCTCTTCCACAGCTAAGACCTTGCCCCAGCCTAGGGCAGTTCCTTCCTCAACAACCTTCCGGGCTTGTTGGTATGACGACATGGAGATCCCCGAAACAGCAGATGCTTCATTCACATTCAAGGCTTCAAAACCTTGGCTCATGGTTTCAACGATCTCTCCATCCATTTCAATATACTTGTATGTAGCCAGATGGCTAACAAATATATCCTCCTCCCCACAGATTGTGACAACTTGGCCTTCCCATTCATATTTTAACTTTTGGTGAAGGGTAGACGTTATTGCGCCAGCGGCGTGAATCCAGGGTCTACCCAACAAACAGCTGTAGGCGGGCTGAATGTCCATCACATAAAAGATAGTTTTAAAGGTCTGCGGGCCAATTGTCACAGGCAGCTCAACTTCTCCCAGAACCGATCTCTTCGAGCCATCAAAAGCTCTAACCACCAGGTTGCTGGGTCTCAATGCCAGTCCATCATATTCAAGCTTCACCAGAGCCTTCTTTGGTAAGACATTCAGGGATGATCCTGTGTCCACCAGCACATGTGAAAGGACAGCTCCTTTGCATTCCATGGTTATGTGCAAGGCTTTGTTGTGATTGCGGCCATCCACCGTCAGGTCAGAATTGGTAAACCCTAGCCCATTGCTAGCAGTAACATTACCAACCACGGTTTCCAATTGGTTGACAGTAATCTCCTCGGGCACGTAAGCTGCGTGCAGTACTTTCAGTAGTGCATTCCGATGGGCTTCGGAGCACATGAGCAGTGAGAGGATGGAGATTTTGGACGGCGTCTGATGAAGCTGATCCACAACTTTATAGTCACTCTTTTTGATGATCCGCATAAACTCATCAACTTCCTGATCAAATGGAGTCTTCAGGGCTTCTTTGACAGCTGGATCTTCCTGCACCGGGCCTTTTCCCTTTGCCTTGGCAGCAGCTTCTGCCTCGACAGTAGGTCTTTGGACTTGTGAAGCAAAGAGACGTCCGCTTCGGGTGAAGCCTCCGCCTCCGCCCACATTATCAATTTGTGGTGCAGGTGCTGATGTTTCAAGAGTGATTCTTCTCCCTTCACGGTACAAGTCAGAGCCATAGTGCCAGGGGATGGCCCTATTGCTCTCATATGGTACAGGTCCAGGTACTGTGACGGTAACCGGACTGATTGATGCTGCCGAAGGGACTGCAATTGTTTGTGGATCATAAAAGATAGTAACTGGTGCTCTAGCGGGAGCAGCACCCTCTGAATGGTAGGCGGAGTTATTTTCTGGATCGTAGAATATGGTAACTGTGGAGACATTTTCATGATTGATTGCTGGAGTTGTAGGAGGTTCTGTTGGAAGGACTGTTGTTGTTGTTGATGGAGAGTCGAAATGGAATGAAGCTGATGTTGTAGCAGAAGAAACTGTTGAAAACTGATCATTTGGTAGGACAGATGAAGTACTTGCTGATGTTGTTGATGAATTATCGGGAACAATTGTCGCTGCAGTTGTAGGAGGGTCTGGAACCGTTGTTGACGAAGTTGCCGGATTTGCCGGGAATGATGTAGTGATTTGTAAGAGGCCACTCTTAATAAGGTTGTCAATGCCATTCCTCAAGTCTTCGCACCCATTCCATGAGATATTGCAGTAGGGGCACCCCAGTTCACATCCCGGAAATATATCATTTTCACGGAGCTGAGCCTTGATTTCCACCAATGGCGTCCTGATCTGATCCACACTAGTTATCAAATAAGACTGTTGGTCTTCTTCAATGGCATTAATTCGGGGACCACCATGATGTGGCATTGGGTTTTTGTTGACATTGGGTGGAGGTGCAAAGTTCAGAGCCTTGGAGTCTACCAAGTCTTGTACCTTCATATGCAGAGCTCTGCATTTTTCTGTACTGTGACCAGGTGCGTTTGAATGAAAAGCGCACCTAGCATTGGAATCATAGTTTCTTGGTAGACTGTTAGGATCCGGCGGTGCCAACGTTCTTAGCTCAACCAGGTTGAGTTTCAGAAGTTGTGGCAATAAGGCAGCATATGGCATTGGAATCGGGTCTATCACCCTGTTAGCTTGAGAGGGCCTCTGCTGGAATGGCCTCTGTTGATTGTTGTTGTTGGAGTTGTTGTTGTAGTTGTTTCTCGGAGGATATTGATTCTGATGGTACTGAGGTTGTTGTTGGAAATTTTGTTGAGGAGGTTGATAGACCGGTAGAGGAGGAGCTGGAGCAGGGATGGTGACTGCTGCTATTGTTCTGGGAACATACTGGGGTCTGCCCCTGTTGGTGTGAATGGCATTGGTCTCGCCAGATCTTCTCGGGCCTGCAAAAGGCTTTCTTGTGCCACTGGACGAGCTTGCACCATTATCAGATATCTTACCCATTTTCAACAGGCTTTCGATTCTCTCCCCAGCTATGACAACATCGGCGAAGCTGGTGGAAGAGAAAGCAGCCAACCTGTCAATATATGTTCCCTGGAGAGTGTTCATGAACATGTCTGCCATTTCTCTCTCAGACATTGGTGGTTGAACGGCAGCAGCCAATTGCCTCCATCTTTGAGCGTATTCACGGAAACTTTCCCTTGACGACTGTGACATTCCCATCAGGAGAGTCCTGTTGGGTGCCATGTCTAAGTTGTATTGATACTGTCGGATGAAGGCCTCTGCCAGGTCCTTCCAGCATCTCACAGTTGCCCTTGTCAAGTGGGAATACCATTCCCTTGATGCTCCAGTCAGACTGTCTTCGAAGTAGAACATCCAAAGTTTCTCATCCATTGTATAAGCTTTTAATCTTCCCAGGAATGACTGCAAATGAGTCCGGGGGCATGAAGTCCCATTATACTTTTCGAAACATGGAGGCTTGAACTTGTGGGGGATCCTGACCCCGTCTACCAGCCCCATGTCCATGACGTCGAAGCCCAAAGAATTTTGAGACTCCAGTGACCTCAACTTTTCAGCTATTTCATCCAATCGCCTGTCATAGGCCTCTTCTCCAGCACCCATGACTGTGAATTGGTCCTCCTGAGGATCCTCTTGAAGCACTCTGGCTGCAGTAGCCGTTCCCTGAACGTTTGCGGGGATGTGGATCTCAGGATGTAGATGTGGGCCAAACACCGGGGGATTAACGTGTGGTTGCACCCTTTCGTTGTTGCTTGTGCCAGCAGTTCCCACATGGGGGTCCTCTTGAGTTCTCCCCTCAACCAAAACTCTAAGCCTCTCCTGGCTTTGAGCTAAGTTATTCATCACTTCCATGAATTGAGTTATCTGGGTTCTCATCTCCACCCTTTCGTTAGCCATCTGGGTTCTGGCCTCATTGAGCTCTTGCTGCAACTGGTCCATTTGAATTCCCGGAAGGTTGTTTCTAGTCGGGTATCTGTGTGGCCTGTTGAGAGGAAATACCCGGCGGCGAGCAATAATTCCTGAATGTCACAACAGAGGTTAGTAACAATAAAACAAAACCTACAAAACAAACAGAAGGGGTTAGTATGCAATGCAGTTGTGCTTATTTGCTATCAAGGCATCCGGTTTGGCCTTCAGTTTTGACCCTTCCAGACCCTTGAAGATGATGCTGCTTGAAGTTGCTTTTGAAATGAGCCCAGATGGAAACCAACAAATATATTACAAAGGTGAAATAATACAAATTGTTCTTTTTACAACACACGCCCTTAAAAGGGTCAAAATACATTACAAAAGAAAAGCAAAAGTACATGGAATAGAAACAACAACAAGCAAATGATCAAACCCCGAGGCCAAACTCATCCTCGCGAACTTCCTTAAGAAGTGCTTCGGTCACAGGATCAGCCGGGCGCTCCGTAAGACTTCTGATGAGAAGGTTTCTTGTTGCAACAGCTGCAGTCAACTTCTTGTTCTGACTCTGGTCCTTAGACCTCTTCACTCCAGCTCTGATTTCTAGCTCTGAAATTTCCTTCTGGGCTGCTGCCAGGGCTTTTTCCATCTGCTCCATTTTGTCCTGAACTCTCTTGTCTTCTAGAGTGCGGGCCTCAGTGATCCGGACCCATCTGGCCTGACTCTCTTTCAAGTACAAGTCTGTTCTTGCTCTCTGGAACTGGGCTTCTTTACAAGCGTTCTTCAGAATCTGCTCACCAGCTTTGGACTTGTTGATGTACTCTCCAGACTTCTCAATTTTTGTCAAGTGCTCAACCCTCAGCTTCTCCAATCTTTCAATCTCCCTCACACCTTCACTCCTTTCCCGAAGGGTCTTCTGCAAGGCTTGGGATAACTTCTCATTCCTTTCCTTCAGGCCTTCAAACTCCTCCAGACTGATAGTAGCAGGGGGTGGTGCTGATGATGACTCAGGCATGTCTTCTATGGTGAAAGGCAATCCAGAGACTTGGGCTCTAGCATAAGACCACTCATGATATTGGGCTGATGCCACATTATTGCACTTTCCCAAAATAGTGACTCCTTTGGTTTGAACATGATCCCAGGCCCAGGCAGCCTGCCTAACAACAGCCAAGTTAACCTGGTTCTCACAGTAGAGGGTTTCAACCAAGTCTTGTTCCCTAGGAGCATGAACCAGTGCATAGCCTAATTGCCTCTTAAACAGCATAGGGTTGTAGTTGATACTCCCCTTAACTCCTACCAAAGGCACATTGGGAAAGTGTCCACAACTTGTGATAATATCTCTGCCCTTGGTGCTCTGAGTGCACCATCTGATATCTGCTGAAGTGAGAGTAGTGAGCCTCTTAGCCCAGTTGCTTTGCTGGTGAGGGTTCAGGAATGCATCTGTCCTGGGTAGATGCCTGAGAAGCCAAGCATGGAATAGTGGAGCACAACACCTCACTAACTTCCCTCTTTGCTTCTCATTCCTTTGATGTACTGAGTAGTAGAGATCACCCAGCAAAGTTGGCACTGGGTTCTTCAGGATGAACAAATGGATTGCATTCTTGCTGATGAATCTGGGCTCATCTGCAAACAACACAATTCCATATACACTTAAGGCCAACAGTGCACAAACAGCTTTCCACTCCCCCAGGGAGGCCTTCAGACCAGCTTGAGAAATCAGGAAATCCAGATGAAAACCAGGGACTTTAGCTTTGGAGGTCATATGTTGCTCAACCAAAACAGGCTCCAGATGTAGAGCTTTGGCTATCTCTCCATTGCTGGGAAAGACCATTTCAGGGTTGAAAGGGATCTCTCTCTTAATAGGCAGACCAGTCAAATATGAGTATTCTTCCAAAAGAGGCCCCAACTGGAAGTCTCTAAAAGTGAAGCACCTCAATGGGGGGTCATAGAACTGGATGCAGGTATGGATCAGGCTCCTCTGAGATGGGTCCAGATCCATGACCAAGTCAAGTATATCCCCATAGCTTTCTCTGAACAAAGATATGTAATCCGGAGTGATCAGAGTCTGGATCCTCCTGATATCTGACAAGTCTGGCTGGAAGAAATGATAAGTGATGTTGCTTTTCTTTGGAGCCATGATGCTGAAGACTGAGTAGAATAAGTGCTGATGAAGATGCTGAGAAGTGGGCCACTGACTGGCTAGTGCAGGTAACTGAAGAACTGAAGCAAATACTAGTGGAGACAGGTCAAAGCTGCAGATGGGGTCAAAACCAAAACCTGATGAGGATGGATACCCTGAAAAACAAATAAGCACATGTTAATATGATGCAATGAGTATGTATGCAGATGGAATGCAAAAGGGTTTGTGACTGAGCTGGATCTGATTAACTGCCTTGGTATAGATCCATGTGTGTTCGAGAATTCCAGATGGAGGTCTAAAAATCCAGTAACCAAGGTGGGGGACTCAAATAAAGAGCCACATGTCCAGGGTTTTAGAATCACAAGAACTATCCAACATGGAGCATTCTTAACAAAGTCAAAGTAACAGGGTATTCTGAGGTCAAGGTACCTGCAAACCTGTAAACAGCCCAACCCCCTCACAGGTAGTGATCTAGAACAAGGATCCTCAGACTTGGATCAGTTATGAGAAGTGTAAACACTTCTAACCCGGAGGTACAGTGTTTACAATAACCATAACAATTCCTCCTCTAATTCACCTCAATTTCTGAAGGTCAAACTAAAAGGTCATCCAGACTTAGCAGGCTTCCCAGATCCCCCTAGCATTGCAGGAAATCCGCAACACAGAGTTCTCAAGAAGAAACCCATATCTGAACCGTGTTCCATATTCCCGCACCAGACCGAAATGGAATGGGAAAGAATATGGTTCACTCTATCCTAGGTGTCACTCAGGTCCCAGGTGTAGGACCTTAACTCTCAATGAACCCCACCCACCAAAACAGAGAAACCAGATCCAGCCAGCAACAGTATGACAATATGATATATATACAAATGCAATAAAGAAAGCAATAAATAAAGCTGTACAGAAAGCAATACATAAAGCAAATATACAAACACAAATAACACAAAGCACCCCAATAAACACAAATCAATCAAGCGCTAGGAGGAACCCACAAAAAGAACCAGAAGCTCTGGTTGCAGTATAAGGGTCCCCAGCAGAGTCGCCAAGCTGTCGCTCCCGACAAATGATAATGGATCAAATGAAGGTACAGACGCGAACGGTCGGCGAGGGGAACAGTGAGAACACACAGCCGTGAACTCACTGGAGAATGAAAAGAGTCGCCAGCTAGGCATTTTTATCCCGGAGGAAAGGTAATGCTGCATAGGCCTAGAAAAGGATGGATAAGACGGTTTGCGAACCAGAGAGACTGAGAAAGGGGGTTGGTTACAACCTGGGAAGGTATTAGCACCCAGATTGTCCGTCGTACTCGACGGGATCCACGCTTGAAAGATTTGTGCTATAAAGGGGTAGTGTCAGTGCAATCTGTGTGTAAAGAGCTGGAAAGCAATATGTACAGGTGTCAGTGTAAAAGAAGTGAAGTGTATAATGATGTGTCAGTGTAAGAATGAGAATAAGATGCTCAAGATCATGAGGCTAAAGAATGAAGCTGGAAAGAGGGGGAATATACAGAGACTTTTGTTCGATAACTGTTAAGTTATGCCTACGTATCCTCTCGTGCAATGAGGAAGTCAGAACACCGTAGTTCGACCCAAAGAGACTGAAAGATGAATTGACGGATGAACTGCTTGCTTGCCTATGCTCAAGTGTATGACCTGTCTGGCTCAGGTGCTAACTGTCTTGCATTAGACGGAAGAAGCGAGTTCTCGGTTGTGAATGAATGAGATGAGAAAAGAATCCCGAAGGAGACGATTATTGTTTGTTTTTTAGTTTTCAGTCTTTTATTGCTTTTGGATTTTGTCATAAGTTAATGAGCTTAAGTCTAAACCAATGGATTTAGTAAACTCATCACATCTTCCCTCTGATTAGGGGTAAGGAGAATTACCTTAAGTGTGAAGTCAGATTCTCACACTTAATCACCTTTGATGTAGGGTTAAGATCATTAACCTACTTGTGATTAATTAGATGTTTTTGTGATTTTTTTTGTTTAGTGTTAGGTAATGAGGTTAAGCCATAATCAAGGATTAAACAGACTCATTACACCATCCTAAGAGAAGGATAATAGATGAGAATGTTTAAGTTGAGGAAAGCTCCTCAACTTAATCTATGATTAGGGATTAAACTCATGACAAAACAAGCCTTTGATTAAGTGGATTTTATTTAATGGTATGATGATGAAGTGAGTTTTATGATTTGTAGGACAACTTGAGGGGGACTTGTCCATTAACACTAGGGTTAGTCCTTCTTAACCAATTAAGGAAGAATTAGAACCCTAATGCAAGGCCCAAGTTACAAGTGTGATGCCTTGATATTTATTAAGTGAATTGATTAAGAGATTTCAACACCTTAAGGGTCCAAGACTTAGGATTAAAGTTATACACTCCATCCTAAAAGAAGGATGCAGGCATGATCTTAATCACAAAGTCTTAAAGCCTTGAGGGTTTAGTCCCTGATTATGAGGTGAGAAGAGATGACTCAAGGAGAGACACAAAGGTAAAAACTATGGGGGAGACTAATCAAAACCCTAATTCATTATCATGCTTGGTTGATCCTAAGGTTTGTGAGGTTTCAAGAAACAATCTTCAGATGAACCACCAGGAAGCAGATGAACAAGATCAAGAGAAGCAAAGTGACTTGCTTCATTTAAGAAGTCAAGTCACTTGAAGAAAGAAAGTGGGAGAGGCAAGAATGAGCAAGCTCAAACTCAAACACAAGCATAAATGCAGCATAGTATGCAAGAGAGATGAAAAGAGAAGTTATGAGAAGTGAAGGCAAATTCACTTCTCAAGTTACTTACCACCTGAAATGTTAGAAAGAAATGCAATGCAATGCAAGATGAAATGAAATGACATGATGCTAAGCCAAACCAGAAGCATACACATGATGATTATGATGCTATGAAGTGTTATGAACATGAGGCAGCACATGGAAATGATCATACAAGTTCATGAGTGCACATGAATCAAGCTAAGGAGCATGGACAAACATGAAATGTTATGGATCATACAAGACAAATGGCATGGCAAATATGAGATGCAATGATCAATGATGCTTCATACATGTCTTAAGATGTCAAATGAATCATAAGAATACACAAAATGCAATGACAAGCCATGTTATGCAAGGAAATGCAAGAAGGATGCAAGAGAAAACCCAAATTAGGGTTCATGGATCAAACATCACACATAAACCAAAAACAGAAGCAAACCTTAACATAAAAAATGGAAAATGGCACCTAAAGAAACCCTAGACCTATAACAAACCACTGCCCAAAGGGGAGCTCTCAACTCTCAACCAAACTCAAGTTATGATTTTTACAAGTTATTAGGGTTTTTTAGGGTTTGCAACAAAAGAAATGCCAATCAATTAGAAAATGCAAGATCAAATCTTGGCCTTTTTATCTCTGAAAGTACATGTCAAATGGAAAACAATGCAAAAAGAATCAATGTCTCAACCTTTACCAAAAGACAGAAATGAATTTTCAAACTTAGGATCAAAAAAATGCAACAAAAATGATTTAATTTCATGAAAAATTCTTAAAATGCATCAAGATCAAAAAAGAAATTTGGTTTGAAGGTTGGACAATGTTTCTAAATGTCTTAGAACACTTCATGAATTTTTTTGTAATTTTTAAATACCTAAAAGTATTTTTAATTAATTAATTCTCATTAATCAATTAAAAATAATCTTTTAAATATTTAAAAATACTTTTTTAATGATAAAAATAAAATAAAAAATATTTTTGTGTCATAAAAATTAATAAAACCTTAAAGAAAAAGTTTCATAATTTTTATGATTTTTTAACTATTTTTAATAAATTGTGCAAATAAAATGGAAAGAAAATGAATTAAATTTAAATAAAGTGAAAAGTAAACAAGGTGGATGGCCAGGATTGCTCCAGAGTTTAAATGAGTTGACTGGCGCGCAATCCTGTGGCTGGGATTTGCCCTGGGCTAATTATAATTAATTAAAAATTAATGGAGAATTAGGGCTAATCAAACACATCCTGACCACTCAATCTGGAGGGAAGTCAATGGGTCAACGCACATCAACGGCCAGAATTCAAACTGACATTAATTATGGGATTAGGGCATAATCACTTTCAGGTGGCCGGAGAAGACTTCCGGTCGTCTTCTCCGGCCAGAAGCTTGCCTGAAAATCTTCAAAACCTCTCAAAACGTAATGTAAATGAAAACTAAGACATGGGAAATGATCCCCAACACCTCACGAACTAAACCCCTCTCTCAAAACAAATTTATTTAACCTAAACAAGCTGAATCGAAAGGAACTAGATCTAGGGTTCGTAAGCTTCAATCTCAAATTAAACTCTTAAAACAAAGCCATTTCAAAAACTAATGGTACCAGAGTGATCAGGCAAGCATGAAGAACAAGTCTATAACAACAAAAGTGATTTCTGGAAAAAATATTTGGGAGCTACCTGAGATTTGGAGCTTTCGATTTTGGAACTTTCAGGCCCTCTCTCCTTGCTCAATCTACCCCTTAGAACCCTCTGATGATGTTGGAATACCTTGGAACAATTTAAGTAAGCTGGATGGTGAGATTCGAATGCTCCTGCTCCAAGCTCAGCCAACAATGGCAGATGAGATTCTGGCTGATTCAGGCCATGGTGATGAGTTGTATGAGGTCTATGCAATGTGCAAAGAAGATTGGTGGTGTTGGTTTATGTGTTTGTGGACTAGAATGAGGGATTCGAATGAAACTGCAAAAAGGGAGTGTGAAATGGCAGTGAGATGTTCAGGCTTGTTTTTGGCTCAAGCTTTGGTGGTTTCTTGTTTATGAGGTCTGGTGAGTTGAGTGATGATGAAAGTTTTAGTGTTTGAAAGCTGTGGAGAGTGATTCGAAGGAACTTGCAATGAGGGAGGTTTTTTGTGAATGTAGTGTATGGTATGTTTTCAGCCTTGGTTCTTGTTATGTTCAGCTTGCAAATGGATACAATAAACAATTCTGATTGGTTGCTTGATGTGACATGGCCTGCTATGATAGGTGAGGCTACTTTTGCTAAAAATCCACTTTTGTGTAAGATAGGGCATGGCTCAAAGTTAAGCAAGTACAAGGCATGGCTGGTGCAGCAAAAGGTGATGGATAGGCCTAGCAAAGCTCAGCAGCCAATGTCATAAGTTGGTGAAGTGGTCATGAGTGAAAATGCAAGTTGGCTAGCTTTATGGATTTTCATGAGAAAAGTCAAATTACATGAACCAAACCATGAGCAAACTTGGTCCATTTCTGATTTTTGTGACTTAGAGGATGTTCACATGCTGGTTTGACATGAATTTGAGGCAGCAATCATGCATTGATTCAAGACTTAGCAAAATTTCCACTTGGTGCATAACTTGAAAAACAATGATTTTTGGCAACTTTGCATGGCCATAACTTTTGATCCATGAAGAATTAGATCATGTTCTTGTACTTTTTGAAAAGGGAAAGATGAGATCTACAACTTTCATGACCAAAGTTTTTCCATTTGAAGCCTTTTTGGATCATAAATCAAAGCTTGAAAATTGACCTAAAAGGATGCATTCTTGAAAAGTCAACAAAACCCAAAAAGTCAACTTTTGCAAAAACCCTAAATTCTTGATTTCCATGAACTTCAACCTTCTTCCATGATCAAATAAAGATCATATACACTCAAAATGATGAAGATCACCCATTGGTTGGGTCATTGGGGGCCTCAGATGCCCTGATTTTGCACTGACTTGTCTGAAAAGTCAACTCTTGATCAGATGACTTCCCCATGGAATTTCTTCATGAAAATTGATATGCATACTCCCTATACCATATAGAGATCAATGGAAACAAGAATGACCAAAAAAATTGGTGTTATGGCCTCTGAAACCAAAACCCTAATTTTCAGGTCAACTGTGCAGTTCATCCTGGCTCTGCATCCACTCAAGCCCTAGTTCTTGTGATTCCTTTGCAATTTGTACTTTGAGGAGATGGAATATGATGATTGGGCACACATGGATCCCTTTGAGTTGATTAGTGGCCTTTGGAATGGCCCAAGATGCTTTTGGCCTGCTCAGATCACAAACCCTAGGTGCAGATGACCTAGAAAATATCCAGTGAATAAAAAATGAGATGTGAGATGATATGATTGGGTTTATGTATATGGGAATGATCACAAGCCATGGTGTGAATGGGTGAGGGCAAATTTGGGGTGTTTACACTTATCATCTTTGACAACATCTGCTGCAAATACATATGCTGGTCTATCAAGTCTCGACACTGAAATCTGAGGTACAAAGTTAGCAGTTTGAACTTTGATCATGGACGAAATGGTAGCCAAGGCATCCGCAAATTGATTCTCGTCCCGAGGGATATACTCAAGTTTGACTGTTGTGAAGAAAGTCAATAACCTTCTTGTATAATCCCTGTAAGGTATCAGATGATCTTGGTGTGTGTACCATTTTCCGTTGGTATGATTGATTACCAAAGCTGAATCTCCGAATACGGTTAAAGTCTTGATCCTGAGGTCAATGGCTTCCTCAAGACCCATGATGCAAGCTTCGTATTCAGCTTCGTTGTTAGTGCAGTTGAAAGTGAGTTTTGCCGAGAAAGGCATGTGAAATCCTTTGGGTGTAATGAGTACTGCACCAACACCACGGCCATTCATGTTAACAGCCCCATCAAACATCATGATCCATTCTTCTTCCGGGTCAGGCCCTTCAGTGTGAATAGGCTCTTCGTGATCTTTTGATTTAATGAACATGATGTCTTCATCAGGGAAGTCAAACCTCATAGGCTGGTAATCATCAATGGGTTGCTCAGCAAGGTATTCAGATAGTACACTGCCCTTGATGGCTTTCTGAGATGTGTACTGTATGTCGTATTCTGTGAGAATCATCTGCCATCTTGCAACCCGTCCGGTAAGAGCTGGCTTCTCAAATATGTACTTGACTGGGTCCATTTTTGAGATTAACAAGGTAGTGTGGGTCAACATATACTGCCTTAGTCGGCGAGCAGCCCACGCTAAAGCACAGCAAGTTTTCTCGAGCAGTGAATAACGTTGTTCACAGTCGGTAAACTTTTTGCTTAGGTAGTAAATTGCGTACTCTTTTCGACCAGACTCGTCATGCTGGCCCAACACACACCCCATTGACTCTTCCAATACTGTCAAGTACATGATTAGAGGTCTTCCTTCAACTGGCGGCATAAGGATTGGAGGTTCTTGCAGATACTCCTTGATCTTGTCAAAAGCCCTTTGGCAGTCTTCATTCCACCTGACCGTTTGTTCTTTTCTTAACAGCTTGAACAAAGGTTCACAGGTTGCGGTAAGGTGAGATATGAACCTTGAGATGTAGTTCAATCTACCTAAGAACCCTCGAACTTCTTTCTCAGTTTTCGGTGCAGGCATCTCTTGGATGGCTTTGACTTTATCAGGGTCTACTTCAATCCCCTTCTTGCTTACAATAAATCCCAGCAGCTTACCGGATCGTACCCCGAATGTGCACTTATTGGGGTTCAGCTTCAATTGATACTTCCTCAGACGCTTGAACAGCTTGAGCAGATTCACCAGATGATCTTCTTCTGTAAGGGACTTGGCAATCATGTCATCCACATAACACTCGATTTCCTTATGGATCATATCGTGGAATAATGTTACCATAGCCCGTTGATATGTTGCACCGGCGTTCTTGAGCCCAAATGGCATTACCTTGTAGCAGAACGTGCCCCAGGGTGTGATGAATGTTGTCTTCTCCATGTCTTCAGGTGACATTTTAATCTGGTTGTATCCTGAAAATCCATCCATGAAAGAGAATACCGAGAACTGAGCCGTATTATCCACCAATACATCAATGTGAGGTAATGGGAAATCATCTTTCGGGCTAGCTCTATTCAGATCCCGGTAATCAACACACATTCTTACCTTACCGTCCTTCTTAGGCACAGGTACTATGTTAGCAACCCACGGCGGGTAGCTAGTCACAGCAAGGAATTCGGCGTCCCATTGCTTTTGTACCTCTTCCTTGATTTTCATAGCCATGTCTGGACGAGTACGGCGTAGCTTCTGTTTGACCGGAGGGCACTCTTCTCTCAAAGGCAGCTTGTGCACAACAATATCGGTGTCCAACCCTGGCATGTCCTGATACGACCAAGCAAACACATCCACGTACTCTTGAAGCAGATCTACCAGTTGCTTTTTCACTGAGTCTTGCAGGCAGGCCCCGATCTTGACTTCTTTCACATCTTCTTCTGTACCAAGATTGATCACTTCAACCTCCTCCTGGTGAGGAGTAATAACCTTTTCCTCCTGTCTCAACAACCTGGCTAGCTCTTCAGGAAGCTCATATTCTTCTTCAACCCCTTCATCAGCTTGATTGATCGGATTGTCAAAGTCATACGATGTCATAGCCGTGCTGTTGTCGGTGCTGTCAGGAAGGCACTCTCTGCAAGGGTTTAATTGGTTCGTTTTAGTGATCTGATTTTAGTCTTATTTAGAAAAGTGAAATGAAGTTATCATTTTGAAAAACACTGCCATTTATTTTTGTACAAAAAGAAAAATGGAAAAACAGTGAGCATAAAAGAAAAAGACTTGTTTGCAAAAAGACGTCTGATATTTCATTAATTTAATCTTGTTTGCACAAAAGTACAGATGGCCCTGATTACAAAATGAGTCTTGTCATCTTGGGCAAGATGCAAGACTTTGATGCATGCTTATAAAATACAGGAAATAATAATTACTCTGCTCGAGTAACACTTATAATTCCCTGGGAAGACCAGTTCGAGACACTGCTCCCCGGGATCTTCGGACGAATCCAATTCTCCAGGTTGCGCTCCTCTTCCAGCTCGTCTTCCAGACAGTTGATAGCATCGGGGGTAAGCATTCCCCCACTGACAAAACCAGGCTCTTCAGCAGCCTTTGCTTGATGTTGAGTTGGTCTGTAACCCAACCCAAATTTGTCCTTCTTTTCCTCCACAGCTAAGACCTTGCCCCAGCCTAGGGCAGTTCCTTCCTCAACAACCTTCCGGGCTTGTTGGTATGATGACATGGAGATACCAGATACAGCAGATGCTTCATTGACATTCAAGGCTTCGAAACCTTGGCTCATTGTCTCATGGATCTCCCCATCCATTTCAATATACTTGTAAGTAGCCAGATGGCTAACAAATATATCCTCCTCCCCACAGATTGTGACAACTTGGCCTTCCCACTCATATTTTAACTTTTGGTGAAGGGTAGACGTTATTGCGCCAGCGGCGTGAATCCAGGGTCTACCCAACAAACAGCTGTAGGCGGGCTGAATGTCCATCACATAAAAGATAGTTTTAAAGGTCTGCGGGCCAATTGTCACAGGCAGCTCAATCTCTCCCAGAACCGATCTCTTTGAACCATCAAAGGCTCGTACCACCAGGTTGCTGGGTCTCAATGCCAGTCCATCATATTCAAGCTTCACCAGAGCCTTCTTTGGTAAGACATTCAGGGAAGAACCTGTGTCCACCAGCACATGAGAAAGGACAGCTCCTTTGCATTCCATGGTTATGTGCAAGGCTTTGTTGTGGTTGCGGCCATCCGCTGTCAAGTCAGTGTTGGTGAACCCTAGCCCATTGCTAGCAGTAACATTTCCAACCACGGTCTCCAACTGGTTGACAGTAATCTCTTCAGGCACGTAAGCTGCGTGCAGGACCTTAAGTAATGCATTCCGATGGGCTTCGGAGCACATAAGCAGTGAGAGGATAGAGATTTTGGATGGCGTTTGGTGAAGCTGATCCACAATTTTATAATCACTCTTTTTGATGATTCGCATAAACTCATCAACTTCCTGATCAAATGGAGTCTTCAGGGTTTCTTTGACAGCTGGATCTTCCTGCACCGGGCCTTTTCCTTTTGCCTTGGCAGCAGCTTCTGCTTCGGCAGTAGGTCTTTGAACTTGTGAAGCAAAGAGACGTCCGCTTCGAGTGAAGCCTCCGCCTCCCCCCACATTATCTACTTGGGGTGCAGGTGTTGATGTTTCCAGAGTGATTCTTTTTCCTTCGCAATACAAGTCAGAGCCATAGTGCCAAGGGATGGCCCTATTGCTTTCATATGGTACAGGTCCAGGCACTGTGACGGTAACTGGACTGATCGCCGCTGCTGAAGGGACTGCAATTGTTTGTGGATCATAAAAGATTGTAACTGGTGCTCTAGTGGGAGCAGCACCTTCTGAATGGTAAGCGGAGTTATTCTCAGGATCGTAGAATATGGTAACAGTGGAGACATCTTCATGATTGATTGCTGGTGTTGTAGGAGGTTCTGTTGGAAGGACTGTTGTTGTTGTTGATGGAGAGTCGAAATGGAATGAAGCTGAAGTTGTAGCAGGAGAAACTGTTGAAAATTGATCATTTGGGAGAACAGATGAAGTACTTGCTGATGTTGCTGAGGAATTGTCGGGAACAATAGTTGCTGCAGTTGTAGGAGGTTCTGAAACCGTTGTTGATGAAGTTGCTGGATTTGTCGGGAATGATGTAGTGATCTGTAAGAGGCCACTCTTAATAAGGCTGTCAATGCCATTCCTTAGATCCTCACACCCATTCCATGAAATATTGCAGTAGGGGCACCCCAGCTCACACCCCGGAAATATTTGATTTTCACGGAGTTGAGCTTTGATTTCCACCAATGGTGTCCGGATCTGATCCACACTAGTTATCAAATAAGACGGTTGGTCTTCTTCAATAGCGTTAATTCGAGGACCACCATGGTTTGGCATTGGGTTTTTATTGACATTGGGCGGAGGTGCGAAATTCAGAGCCTTGGAGTCTACCAAATCTTGTACCTTCATATGCAGAGCCCTGCATTTTTCTGTACTGTGACCAGGTGCGTTTGAATGAAAGGCACACCTAGCATTGGAGTCATAGTTTCTTGGTAGACTGTTGGGATCCGGAGGCGCCAACGTTCTTAGCTCAACTAGGTTGAGTTTCAGAAGTTGTGGCAGCAAGGCAGCATACGGCATTGGGATCGGGTCGATCACTCTGTTAGCTTGAGAGGGCCTCTGTTGAAATGGCCTTTGTTGATTGTTGTTGTTGTTGTTGTTGTTGTAGTTGTTTCTTGGAGGATACTGATTCTGATGATACTGAGGTTGTTGTTGGAAGTTTTGCTGAGGAGATTGATAGACTGGCTGAGGATGAGCTGGAGCAGGGATAGTGACTGCTGCTATTGTTCTGGGAACATAATGGGGCCTACCCCTGTTGGTGTGAATGGCATTGGTCTCGCCAGTTCTTCTCGGACCTGCAAAAGGCTTTCTTGTACCACTGGACGAGCTTGCACCATTATCAGATATCTTACCCATTTTTAACAGGCTTTCAATTCTCTCCCCAGCTATGACAACATCTGCGAAGCTAGTGGAAGAGAAAGCAGCCAACCTGTCAATATACGTTCCCTGGAGAGTGTTCATAAACATGTCTGCCATTTCTCTCTCAGACATTGGTGGTTGAACGGCAGCAGCCAATTGCCTCCATCTTTGGGCATATTCTCGGAAACTTTCCCTTGACGACTGTGACATTCCCATCAGGAGGGTCCTGTTGGGTGCCATATCTAAGTTGTATTGATACTGTCTGATGAAGGCCTCTGCCAGGTCCTTCCAGCATCTTACAGTTGCCCTTGTCAAATGGGAATACCATTCCCTTGATGCTCCAGTCAAGCTGTCTTCGAAGTAGAACATCCAGAGCTTCTCATCCATTGTATAGGCCTTCAGCCTTCCCAGAAACGATTGTAGATGAGTCCGGGGGCATGAGGTCCCATTATACTTTTCGAAACAAGGAGGCTTGAACTTATGGGGGATCCTGACCCCGTCTACCAGCCCCATGTCCATGACGTCAAAACCCAAAGAATTTTGAGATTCTAAGGACCTCAACTTCTCAGCTATTTCATCCAGCCGCCTATCATAAGCTTCTTCCCCAGCACCCATTACAGTAAATTGGTCCTCCTGAGGATCTTCTTGAAGTACTCTGGCTGCAGTGGCAGTGCCTTGAACATTTGCGGGAATGTTGATCTCAGGATGCAGATGTGGACCAAACACAGGGGGATTAATATGGGGTTGCACCCTTTCATTGTTACTGGTGCCGGCAGTTCCTACATGAGGCTCCTCTTGAGTTTGCCTTTCAACCATGGCCCTCAGTCTCTCTTGGCTCTGAGCCATGTTGTTCATAACCTCCATGAACTGTGTCATCTGCGTTCTCATCTCCAATCTTTCGTTCGCCATCTGATTTCTAACATCAGCAAGATCTTGCTGAACTTGATCCATTTGGATTCCCGGAAGGTTGTTTCTAGTTGGGTACCTGTGTGGCCTGTTGAGAGGAAATACCCGGCGGCGAGCAATAATTCCTGAATATCACAACAGAGGTTAGTAACAATAAAACAAAACCTACAAAACAAACAAAAGGGTTAGTATGCAATGCAGTTATGCTTATTTGCTCTCAAGGTATCCGGTTTGGCCTTCAGTTTTGACCCTTCCAGACCCTTGAAGATGATGCTGTTGAAGTTGCTTGTGAAGTGCACTCAGATGAAACCAACACAAATATATTACATAAGATGAGATAATACAACTTGTTCATTTTTACAGCACAAGCCCCTAAAGGGGTCAAAATACGTCATGAAAAAGAAAAAGTACATGGAATAGAAATAACAACAAACAAATGATCAAACTCCAAGGCCAAACTCATCCTCACGAACTTCCTTAAGAAGTGCTTCGGTCACAGGATCAGCCGGACGCTCCGTGAGACTTCTGATGAGAAGGTTTCTTGTTGCAACAGCTGCAGTCAACTTCTTGTTCTGACTTTGGTCTTTAGACCTCTTCACTCCAGCTCTGATTTCTAGCTCCGATACCTCCTTCTGGGCTGCTGCCAGGGCTTTTTCCATCTGCTCCATCTTGTCCTGAACTCTCTTGTCTTCTAGAGTACGGGCCTCAGTGATCCGGACCCACCTGGCCTGACTCTCTTTCAAATACAAGTCTGTTCTCGCTCTCTGGAATTGGGCTTCTTTACAAGCATTCTTCAGAATCTGCTCACCAGCTTTAGACTTGTTGATATACTCTCCAGACTTCTCAATCTTAGTCAAGTGCTCCACTCTCAATTTCTCCAATCTTTCAATCTCCCTTGCTCCTTCACTCCTCTCCCGGAGGGTTTTCTGCAAAGCCTGGGTTAACTTCTCATTTCTTTCCTTTAAGCTCTCAAACTCCTCCAAACTGATGGTGGCAGGGGGTGGTGCTGAAGATGACTCAGGCATGTCTTCTATGGTGAAGGGCATTCCAGAGAATTGGGCCCTAGCATGGGACCACTCATTGTATTGTGCTGATGCCACATTATTGCACTTCCCCAGAATGGTGATTCCCTTGGTTTGAACATGATCCCAGGCCCAGGAAGCCTGCCTAACAGTTGCCAGACTAATCTTGTTCTCACAGTAGAGAGTTTCCACCAAGTCCTGTACCCTGGGAGCATGGACCAGTGCATAGCCTAATTGCCTCTTGAACAGCAGAGGGTTGTAGTTGATACTCCCCTTAACTCCTATTAAAGGCACATTGGGAAAGTGCCCACAGCTTGTGAGGATATCTCTGCCCTTGGTGCTTTGAGTACACCATCTGATATCAGCTGAAGTGAGAGTAGTGAGCCTCTTAGCCCAGTTGCTTTGCTGATGAGGGTTTAGAAATGCATCTGTCCTGGGTAGATGCTTGAGAAGCCAAGTATGAAATAATGGAGCACACATCCTCATTAGCCTTCCCCTTTGCTTCTCATTCCTCTGATGTACTGAGTAGTAGAGATCACCCAGCAAAGTTGGCACTGGGTTCTTCAGGATGAACAAATGGATTGCATTCTTGCTGATGAATCGAGGCTCATCTGCAAACAACACAATTCCATAGACACTTAAGGCCAACAAAGCACAAACAGCTTTCCACTCCCCCAAGGAGGCCTTCAAACTAGCTTGAGAAATCAAGAAGTCCAGATGAAAACCAAGGATCCCAGCTTTGGAGGTCATATGTTGCTCAATCAGAACAGGCTCCAAATGTAAAGCTTTTGCTACCTCTCCATTGCTTGGGAAAACCATCTCAGGATTGAAAGGGATTTCTCTCCTGATAGGCATACCAACTAATGAGGAGTATTCTTCTAAAAGAGGACCCAACTGGAAGTCTTGAAAGGTGAAACATCTCAATGGGGGGTCATAAAACTGAATGCAGGTATGGATGAGGCTCCTCTGAGATGGGTCCAGATCCATGACCAAGTCAAGTATATCCCCATAGCTCTCTCTGAACAAAGATATGTGATCTGGAGTGATCAGGGTTTGAATCCTCCTGATGTCTGATAAGTCTGGTTGGAAGAAATGATAAGTGATGTTGCTTTTCTTTGGAGCCATGATGCTGAAGACTGAGTAGAATAAGTGCTGATGAAGATGCTGAGGAGTGGGCCACAGGCTGGCTAGTGCAAGTAACTGAAGTATATGGCAGACAAGCTGAAGCAAGTGCTGGTGGAGATAGGTCAGTACTGCAGATGGGGTCAAAACCAAAACCAGATGAAAATGGATACCCTGAAACACAAATAAGCACATGTTAATATGATGCAATGAGTATGCATGCAAATGAAATGCAAAGGGTTTGTGACTGAGCTGGATCTGATTAACTGCCTTGATATAGATCCATGTGTGTTCAAGAATTCCAGATGGAGGTCTATAAATCCAGTAACCAGGGTGGGGGGCTCAAATAAAGAGCCACATGTCCAGGGTTTTAGAATCACAAGAACTATCCAACATGGAGTATTCTTAACAAAGTCAAAGTAACAGGGTATTCTGAGGTCAAGGTACCTGCAAACCTGTAAACAACCCATCCCCCTCACAGGTGGTGTTCTAAAACAAGGATCCTCAGACTTGGATCCGTTATGAGAAGTGTAAACACTTCTAACCCGGAGGTACAGTGTTTACAATAACCATAACAATTCCTCCTCTAATTCACCTCAGTTTCTGAAGGTCAAACTAAAAGGTCATCCAGACTTAGCAGGCTTCCCAGATAGCCCTAGCATTGCAGGAAATCTGCAACACAGAGTTCTCAAGAAGAAACCCATATCTGAACCGTGTTTCATATTCCCGCACCAGACCGAAATGGAATGGGAAAGAATATGATTCACTCTAGCCTAGGTGTCACTCAGGTCCCAGGTATAGGACCTTAACTCTCAATGAACCCCACCCAACAAAACAGAGGAACCAGATCCAGCCAGCAACAGTATGACAATATGATATAAACAAATGCAATAAAGAAAGCAGTAAAGTAAACTGTACATAAAGCAATAAATAAATACAAGCACAAATAAGCACATAACACCCCAGTAAACACAAATCAATCAAGCGCTAGGAGGAACCCACAAAGAGAACCAGAAGCCCTGGTTGCAACATAAGGATATCCCCAGCAGAGTCGCCAAGCTGTCGCTCCCGATAAGTGACACAGGGTCAGATAAGGGTACAGACGCGAACGGTCGGCGAAAGGGACAATGAGAACACACAGCCGTGAACTCACTGGAGAATGAATAGAGTCGCCAGCTAGGCATTTTTATCCCGGAGGAAAGGCAATGCTGCATAAGCCTAGAAAAAGATGGATAAGACGGTTTGCAAACCAGAGAGACTGAGAAAGGGGGTTGGTTACAACCTGGGAAGGTATTAGCACCCAGATTGTCCGTCGTACTCGACGGGATCCACGCTTAAAAGATTTGTGTTTTAAAGGGGTAGTGTCAGTGCAATTTGTGTGTAAAATAGCTGGAAAAGAATGTACAGGTGTCAGTGTAAAAGAAAGGTGAAGTGTGATAAAATAGTGTTAGTGTAAGGATGAGAGTGAAATGCTCATGGTAATGAGGCTAAAGAATGAAGCTAGAAGGAGAGGGAATGTACAGAGACTTTTGTTCGATAACTGTTAAGTTATGCCTACGTATCCTCTCGTGCAATGAGGAAGTCAGAACACCGTAGTTCGACCCAAAGAGACTGAAAGGTGAATTGACTTGTGAACTGCTTACTTGTCAATGCTCAAGTGTATGACCTGTCTGGCTCAGGTGCTAACTGTCTTGCATTAGACGGAAGAAGCGAGCTCTCGTTTATGAGTGAAGATGATGAGAAAAGAATCCCGAAGGAGACGATTATTGTTTGTTTTTGTGTTTTCAGTCTTTTATTGCTTTTGAAAGTTTGCCATAAGATAATGAGCTTAAGCCTAAACCAATGGATTTAGTAAACTCATCACATCTTCCCTCTGATTAGGGGTAATGAGAATTACCTTAAGTGTGAAGTCAGATTCTCACACTTAATCACCTTTGATGTAGGGTTAAGATCATTAACCTACTTGTGATTATTTAGATGTTTTTGTGGTTTTTGTTTAGTGTTGAGTAATGAGGTTAAGCCACAATCAAGGATTAAACAGACTCATTACACCATCCTAATAGAAGGATAATAGATGAGAATGTTTAAGCTGAGGAAAGCTCCTCAACTTAATCCATGATTAGGGATTAAACCCATGACAAAACAAGCCTTTGTTAAGTGGATTTTAGATTAATGGTATGATGATGAAGTGAGTTTTATGATTTGTAAGACAACTTGAGGGGGACTTGTCCATTAACACTAGGGTTAGTCCTTCTTAACCAATTAAGGAAGAATTAGAACCCTAATGCAAGGCCCAAGTTACAAGTGTGATGTCTTGATACTTATTAAGTGAATTGATTAAGAGATTTAAACACATTAAGGGTTTAATACTTAGGATTAAAGTTATACACTCCATCCTAAGAGAAGGATGCAGGCATAAGCCTAATCACAAAGTCTTAAAACCTTTAGGGTTTAGTCTCTGATTATGAGATGAGGAGAGAAGACTCAAAGAGAGACACAAAGGTAAAAACTATGAGGGAGACTAATCAAAACCCTAATTCATTATCATGCTTGGTTGATCCTAAGGTTTGTGAGGTTTTCAAGAACAATCTTCAAAGGAGCCACCAGGAAGCAGATGAACAAGATCAAGAGAAGCAAAGTGACTTGCTTCATTCAAGAAGTCAAGTCACTTGAAGAAAGAAAGTGGGAGGAAGAAGAATGAGCAAGCTCAAACTCAAACACAAGTAAGAATGCAGCAAGGGATGCAAGAAAGATGAAAAGAAGAGTTATGAGAAGTGAAGGCAAATTCACTTCTCAAGTTTACTTACCACCTGAAATGTTAGAAAGAAATGCAATGCAATGCAAAATGAAATGAAATGACATGATGTTAAGCAAAACCAGAAGCATGTTGATGATGATTATGATGTTATGAGGTGCTGCAAACAAGAGGCAAGGTATGGAGATGTTCATACAAGATTATGAATGCAAATGATGCAAGCTAAGGAGCATGAACAAGCATGGAATGTTATGAAGCATACAAGACAAATGACATGGCAAATATGTGATGCAATGATCAAACATGCTTCATACATGTCTTAAGATGTCAAATGAATCATAAGAATGCACAAGATGCAATGACAAGTCAAGTTATGCAAGAGAATGCAAGAGGTATGCAAATGAAAGCCCAAATTAGGGTTTATGGATCAAACATCAAGCACAAACCAAAAACAGAAGTAAACCCTAATACAAAAAATGGAAAATGGTACCCAAAGAAACCCTAGGCCTATGATAAACCACTGCCCAAAGGGGAGCTCTCAACTCTCAACCAAACTCAAGATATGAATTTTCTAAGTTATTAGGGTTTTTTAGGGTTCTTTACAAAAGAAATGCCAAACAATTAGAAAATGATGAAACAAATCATGGCCATTTTATCCTTGAAAATACATGTTAAACACAAGACAAAGCAAAAAGAACCAATGTCTCAACCTTCTCCAATAGGCAGAAATGAATTTTCAAACATGTGATCAAAATAATGCATAAAAAGTGATTTAATTCAATGAAAAAATCTTAAAATGCATCAAGATCAAAAAAGAAATTTGGTTTGAAGGTTGGACAATGTTTCTAAATGTCTTAGAACATTCCATGAATTTTTTTTGTAATTTTTAAATACCTAAAAGTATTTTTAATTAATTAATTCTCATTAATCAATTAAAAATAATCTTTTAAATATTTAAAAATACTTTTTTAATGATAAAAAATAAAATAAAAATATTTTTGGGTCTTAAAAATTAATAAAACCTTAAAGAAAAAGTTTCATAATTTTTAAGAATTTTTTGCTATTTTAAATTAAATGTGCAAATTAATTGAAATAAAAATGAATTAAAACAAATAAAATGAAAAGTAATTAGAATGGATGGATGAGATTGATCCTGAGTTCAAAAACGTTGACCAGCGCGCAAATGAAGGGTGGGGATTGCACCTGGCTTAATTAAACAGGATTAAATTAATTATGAATTAATTAGTATTAATCAAATGGATTAGGGCAAATGAAGTGATCCTGACCACTCACTGGCGCGCGGGAAACAAAGATCAAGGGCCCAAATTTAAAGTTGCCTAATTAATGATGGTTAACCCTAATTACACTCAGGCGACCGGAGGTGAGCTCCGGTCGTCTTCTCCGGCCATACCAAAACCCTAGTTCCTTATCCAGGCCACCCCATGTCAAATCAACTGCCCAGAAACATTTCCCACACTTCCTACAACCCAAATCCATGATCAAACATCATTTTAACATCAAGAACAGCTTGAATCGAAGCAAAACAAAAATGGGGCCAAACTTTCAGACACTCACCAAATGTTCATTTCTCCACCATTTTAAATTCTAAACACATCACAGTGATCCTCATAGCATGTACTTTCGATTTGTAACAAAAGAAGCAAGCTTTAAAAAGTTTGAAGTTTGAGACTACCTGAGGTGACAAATCCTGTTTCTGGGCTTCCAGAGCCGTTTCTTGATGCAAGCTAGCTCTAATGACTCCCCTGGTGTCAATGGCAGGCTTGAAATGAGCTCTAACAAGCTATTTCAAGAGTTACCAAACTGATATAGCAGAGAATGAACTTGGTGTACAGGCTGTTTTAGGTCAGTGTAATGGGTGGTTTGGACTCCTTTGAGTGTTCCTGATTTGTTGGTGAAGGAAAATGAAGTGTTGGATGGCTGGATATAGTGATTCGAAGAGAACTGGTTTTGAGGGTGAAGAATGGTGAAGCTCAGGTCAGGCTTGTTTTAGGCTTGAGCTTTGGTGGTTTTTTGTCTATGAAGTGTGTTGAGTTGGATGATGAAGAAAGTTTGAGTGTTTGCAGGCTGTATAGAGAAATTCGAAGGCTTTTTGCAATGTGTAGGGATTTTGTGTATGTGTGTAATGTATGTGTTTCAGCCTTGCTTAGGGTTATGTCTTGCTTGCAAGTTGATAACATAACTCTCTCTCATTGGTCAGATGATTGGACACATGCTTTATTGATTGGTAAGTCAACTTTTGCAAAATATCCACCTTTTGTGTAAGTGAAGCATAGCTCATGGCCTAGGCAAGTACAAGGTTGGTTCTGGTGCAGCATGGTGTGGGAGGGGCCTAGCAAAGCTCAGCACTCAATGCATCAAGTTGGTGAAGTGATCATGATGGTTTTTGCAAGTTGGCTAGCTTTTGGTTCACATGTGAAGAAAGTCTTGTTACATAAACCAAACTATGGGCAAACTTGATCCAATTCTGACTTTTGTGACTTAGAGAATGTTTACATGCTGGTTTGAAGTGAATTAGAGGTTGCAATTTGACTTGGTACAAGACTTTGCAAAATTTCCATTTGAAGCATGCCTTGGAAATCAATGATTTTTGCCAACTTTGCATTGCCATAACTTTTGATCCAAGAAGATTTTGATCATGTTCTTATACTTTTTGAAAAGGGAAAGATGAGATCTACAACTTTCATGACCAAAGTTTTTCCATTTGAAGCCTTTTTGGATCAATAATCAAGGCTTGAAAATTGACCTAAAATGATGCATTCTTGAAAAGTCAACTATGCCCAAAAAGTCAACATTTGCAAAAACCCTAAATTCTTGATTTCTATGAACTTCAACCTTCTTCCATGATCAAATAAAGATCATATACACTCAAAATGATGAAGATCACCCATTGGTTGGGTCATTGGGGGCCTCAGATGCCCTGATTTTGCACTGACTTGTCTGAAAAGTCAACCTTTGATCAGATGACTTTCCCATGGAATTTCTTCATGAAAATTGATATGCATACTCCCTATACCATATAGAGATCAATGGAAACAAGAATGACCAAAAAATTTGGTGTTATGGCCCCTGAAACCAAAACCCTAATTTCCAGTCAACTGTGCAGTTCATCCTGGCTCTGCATCCACTCAAACCCTAGTTCTTGTGATTCCTCTGCAATTTTGACTTTGAGGAGATGGAATATGATGTAAGAACACACATGGACCACTTTGAGTTGATTGGTGGCCTTTGGAATGGCTCAAGATGCTTTGGGATTGCTCAGATAACAAACCCTAGGTGCAGATGCCTTAGAAACTATGCAGTGAATCAAAAGTGAGATATGAGATGATATGATTGTGTTTATGCACATGAGAAAGATCACAAGCCATGGTGTGAATGGGTGAGGGCAAATTTGGGGTGTTTACACCCATTTAGAAGAAATTGGTTTTAGACCTCCATTTTCTTCATAAATCAACCAAAAATTTCCCAACTTTGCAAGGGCACATATCCTTCAGTTTTAATGCTATGAGGGTGTTCTTGGACATTTTGGAAAGCTTGAAGAGTCCTCTAACCAACCCCACTAGTTTAATGTCCATATCATTTACCATTCTCAAGTTATGCCCTTTTGAAGTTGTTGACTTTTTGTTGACTTTCAAAAGGACCTATAATGTCTTAGCTCATACCTTCCAAATGAAGCATTTTTGGGCTTGGCTTGTGAGACACAAAGTTGTAGAGAATTCAATTTCCTTCAAAATGAGCTTTGGATGGAGACTTGGTGATGAAGCATGTGAAAGTTATGGCTGGTCAAAGTTTAGTTGACTTTTACTAAGGAAACCCTAATTTAGAAACTCCTGATTCTTGATGATCTGAAATATCCTTGATGAATCATGATCAACCCTTGATAAAATGATGAATTTTACTTCATATACTTGATGTTGGCAAAAAATCATGAATTTTGACTTTGGTTTGACCACAGTTGACCTCAGTTTGACTTTTTAACTACTTTGACTGATTTTGACTTATCTGATCATCTGACTGAGCAAACTTTTGAGAAAAGTCTTGAAACTTGTCATGAGGGTTCTTACACACATATAAGATGTTATGAAGCTCACTTGAAGTCTTGGAAGTTCATTTAGCCTGATTAAAGTCAAAACCCTAGTTTTGGATGCACTGCTTAGGAGGTGCATTGTATGAGGGAATTGTCAACTCTTTTGACCAATTGTGAACTTTGTGAACCTTGTGAACCATCATAAGATGTCTTGTGAACCTTGTGAACCTCATGGGAGGTCTTGTGAACCTCATAAAGCATCTTGTAGACTTCATGAACCTCATGAAAGGTCTTGTAAGCATTGTGAATCTTGTGAACCTTGTGAACCTCATAAAGTGACTTGTAGACTCCATGAACCTCATGAAAGGTCTTGTAAGTATTGTGAATCTTGTGAACCTTGTGAACCTCATAAAGTGACTTGTAGACTCCATGAACCTCATGAAAGGTCTTGTAAATATTGTGAATCTTGTGAACCTTGTGAACCTTCTTAGCACACAAAGTCTTGTATTGTGAGTGCAAATTTTGGGGTGCAACAGCTGCCCCTGTTCAATTTTCTGAAACCTGAGGGGTTAGATTGGTATATTTTCCAGTCGTGACCTGGAAGGTTGAAGGGGATTGAACACAAAAGCCCAAAAATTTGCACTCACCGGTGCGTAGACTGATATTGATGGTTGGTTGTATATGCTTGAGTGGGCTTAAAGATGCCACTTGGAGAAAAATTCTTCAGGTACATTTCTTGGAGGATAAAGCAGTCCAAAATATGAAGGTAAAATGATAGCTTTTAGGAGGATAAAGCAGTCCTGGGGTAATAATATGCTTTCAGGAGAATAAAGCAGTCCTGAGGTAGGGGTTATAGCTTTCAGGAAGATAAATAACGTCCCGAGGAGATAATATGCTTTCAGGAGGATAAAAACGTCCTGGGGAAGTGGTAACCTTTGGGAAGATAACAACGGCCCAAAGTAATAATATGCTTTCAGGAGGATAACAACGTCCTGAGGAGATAATATGCTTTCAGGAGGATAACAACGTCCTGAGGTATAAGAAGCTTTCAGGAGGATAAAGCAGTCCTGAGGGATTGATAACCTTTGGGAAGATAACAAAGACCCTGAGTAATAATATGCTTTCAGGAGGATAACAACGTCCTGAGGTATAAGAAGCTTTCAGGAGGATAAAGCAGTCTTGAGGGATTGATAGCTTTCAGGAGGATAATAACGTCCTGAGGAGGTAATATGCTTTCAGAAAGATGAACAACGTTCTGAGGTATAAGAAAGCTTTTAGGAGGATAAAGCAGTCCTGAGGAAATGATAACTTTCAGGAGGATAAAGCAGTCCTGATAGTCACAAGTTGTTGATGAAGTCTGTCCGCTGGAAAATTAACCTGAAAACAAGGCAGCATTCTATATGGTAGTATTAGTTTATGTATTATGTATGCATGTATAGTATGATGCGCTTAAGTAATGTATTATGCATCCATGGATATGTATGTTATGGTATGATGTAAATGATGTATGTATGATATGATATTGCCGGAAGCGTCTGGATATCTTCGTATGACAACTGCTGGCCAGGGAAAATAAATCCCGGTTTGTTGCTGAAGAATATGAGGAACTTATTCCCGTCTTGTTTGATAATATATTATACATAACCTCACGTATGATGGGGATAGCAAGGTATATATAACCTCCCGTCTGCTGGGGATAATAAGGTATACATAACCTTCGTCTTCGTTTGATAGTAGGGTAGATATAACCTCCCGTCTGCTGGGGATAATAAGGTATACATAACCTCCCGTCTGCTGGGGATAGCAAGGTATACATAACCTCCCGTCTTCGTTCGTCGTACTCCTATTGGAAAGTAAATTCCCGAATATCCGTATGAGGATAAAAGAGATGGATATAAATTCCAGGGGAGATGTGACTTTATGAAGATGGATTTGTCCTACTGAGGGTTTGTAACTGTTTTGTAGAGATGCACCGGTGAAGCTTCGTTGAAATCCTTCCCTCGTTCGTCCTTAGTAAATACTATTACTGCATTTTTATGCATTTCTGGTAAACATCAATCATATTAAGCATGCATGCATTTCTGGTAAACATCAATCATATTCAAAAGCATACATACATTCAAACACAACCAATGGACGTTTCGCTTATATAAATAGGGTAAAAGTAAATCAGGATTCAAAAATGGAATTTTATTAATAAGAAGTGACCCATAGATTTGTACAAAGAGACATAAACCCTAGTAAGAGGATTTTGTCATAAAATTTTACAAAACAAGGAAAATCAGCTATGTGGGAAATAATCCTATTGAGTTTCAATTCTACTATTGCCATTATCTTCAAGTATCTCATCTTCTGCTGTTGAGACGGAAATAATTGGATTGAGCTTTATCTGTTCAAACTTGAGTAAGTAGCACAACTAGTTTCAGTTTCATGAGTGATCCAAACGAGACATAGTCATACGCTTTAATCCCTAACTTTTGCCTGGATTGCCCTTTCAGGTTTTCAATCCACCGGGATACCCTTTTTTGCCCAAGCTGCCTTTTCAGGTTTTCAACTTGCCGGGTGTACATCTTTTTATATATATCCCTAATTTTTGCCCAAACCCTTTTGGTTTGCCAGGATGCCCTTATTTTTGCCTAGGCCTGTCAACCTAGCGGGTCTCTTTTCATGCGTAGTATTTTTTAACTATGTCTGCGTTTACAGGCTGTGGGAAGTCTTCACCATCCATAGTAGTAAGTATCACGGCACCTCCTGAGAACACTGTCTTGACTACAAATGGTCCTTCATATGTTGGAGTCCACTTGCCCCTTGGATCACCCTGTGGTAATATGATACGTTTGATTACCAAGTCACCAGCCTGATATATCTTTGGCTTAACCTTCTTATTAAAAGCTTTGATCATCCGTTTCTGATACATCTGGCCATGACAAACTGCTGCTAGCCTCTTCTCATCAATCAAATTTATCTGGTCAAGTCGAGTCTGAATCCATTCATCTTCATCCAAGCCTGCATCCTTCATAATTCTTAAGGAGGGAATCTGAACTTCAATGGGCAGAACTGCTTCCATACCATAGACTAAGGAGAATGGGGTTGCCCCTATTGAAGTGCGTATTGTGGTACGATAACCATGAAGAGCAAATGGTAACATCTCATGCCAATCCTTGTAAGTAACAGTCATCTTCTGTACAATCTTCTTAATATTCTTATTAGCAGCTTCAACTGCCCCATTCATCTTCGGGCGATACGGAGAAGAGTTGTGATGCTTAATCTTGAATTGCGTGCAGAGATCAGTAATCATAGTGTTGTTCAGATTAGAGCCATTGTCAGTAATAATCCTTTCAGGGATGTCATACCTACATATGAGATTATTCTTAATGAATCGAGCCACAACATTCTTAGTAACAGATGCAAATGAAGCTGCCTCTACCCACTTAGTAAAGTAATCAATAGCAACCAGGATGAAACGATGTCCATTAGAAGCAGTAGGCTTGATCTCACCAATCATATCAATGCCCCACATGGCAAAAGGCCAAGGAGCAGTCAACACATTCAAGGGTGATGGAGGTATATGTACTTTATCAGCATAAATTTGACACTTGTGACAAGTTCTGGAGTGTTGATAGCAATCAGCTTCCATGGTAGACCAATAGTAACCTGCTCTCAATATCTTCTTTGCCATAGTATGACCACTAGAATGAGTGACAAAGGTCCCATCATGCATATCTTCCATAATCTCAGTTGCTTCTTTCTTATCCACACAACGAAGCATAGTTGAATCATGATTGCGCTTGTACAAAATCCCATTACTCAAAAAGAACTTAGCAGCAAACCTCCTCAGAAACTTCCTATCTTTGACAGATGCCCCTTCAGGGAACTCCTGAGCTTCAAGATATCTTTTTACTTCATAGAACCAAGGCTTCTCTTCTGCCCCTTCTGTGTCAATCTCATTACAGTATGCAGGCTTCTCAAATCTATCAATAGTAATCTTGGGAGCTTCATCATCCCAGCTGATCTCAAACATAGATGCCATGGTGGCTAATGCATCTGCCAACTGATTCTCTCTCCGTGGAATATGTCCAAAGGTAATCTCTTTGAAATGTGGGATCAAATACAATACATGCTCTCTATAAGGAATGAGGTTATCATGTTTGGTATCCCAATCTCCTTTAATCTGACTAACTACCAGGGCTGAATCTCCATACACGTCAAGGAACTGAATCTTCATATCAATAGCAGCTTTAATACCCAGGATACATGCCTCATACTCAGCCATGTTATTGGTACAATAGAAACAAAGTCTGGCAGTAATCGGGGTATGACAACCTTCAGGGGAACTAATCACAACACCAACACCATTACCAAGTGCATTAGAGGCACCATCAAAAACCATAGTCCATCGGGATCCTTGTTCAGGTCCGTCATATTGTCCAGGTTCTTTGGTAATAATCATAATGTCTTCATCAGGGAACTCAAAACTCATTGAATGGTAATCATCCACTGCTTGATGAGCCAAATGATCAGCAACAACACTTCCCTTGATGGCCTTCTGAGTAGTATACTGTATGTCATATTCTGTCAAGATCATTTGCCATCTTGCAATTCTTCCGGAGAGAGCAGGTTTCTCAAATATGTACTTAATTGGATCCATCTTTGAAATCAATAAGGTAGTATGAGTCAACATATACTGTCTTAGTCGGCGAGCAGCCCATGCCAAAGCGCAGCAAGTTTTCTCGAGCAGTGAGTATCTTATTTCACAGTCGGTAAACTTTTTGCTAAGGTAGTATATTGCCTGCTCTTTTCGACCAGACTCGTCATGTTGCCCCAAGACACACCCCATTGAGTTGTCTAACATTGTTAAGTACATAATCAAGGGTCTTCCATCAACTGGTGGCATCAAAATTGGAGGTTCTAGCAGGTATCTCTTGATTTCATCAAAGGCAGTCTGGCACTCATCATTCCATTCCATCACCTGATCTTTCTTCAACAACTTGAAGATTGGCTCACAGATGGCAGTTAATTGGGAAATAAATCTTGCAATGTAATTCAATCGTCCCAAGAAACCTCTAACCTCCTTCTCAGTACGGGGAGCTGGCATCTCTCGTATAGCTTTCACTTTTGCAGGATCCACTTCAATACCTTTTCCACTGACTATGAAACCCAAGAGTTTACCAGACCTAACTCTAAAAGTACACTTGTTTGGGTTCAATCTTAACTTGTATTTCTTCAACTTCTCAAACAACTTGTGTAGATGATCAAGATGTTGTTCTTCATTCTGGGACCTGGCTATCATATCATCCACATACACCTCTATCTCATGATGAATCATATCATGAAACAAAGCCACCATAGCACGCTGATATGTTGCCCCTGCATTCTTCAAACCAAATGGCATCACTTTATAACAAAAAGTGCCCCACTGTGTAACAAATGTTGTCTTCTCCATATCTTCAGGTGCCATCTTGATTTGATTGTAACCAGAGAAACCATCCATAAAAGAGAATACCTTATGCTGAGCAGTGTTGTCTACCAGAACATCAATATGAGGTAGTGGAAAGTCATCTTTGGGACTGGCCTTGTTCAAATCCTTGTAGTCTACACACATACGTACCTTACCATCTTTCTTAGGAACTGGTACCATATTTGCAACCCACTGAGGATAAGAAGTCACAGCTAAGAACCCTGCATTGAACTGTTTCATTACCTCTGCTTTGATCTTCTATGACATTTCAGGACGCATACGACGAACCTTTTGCTTCTTTGGACGACAATCTTCTTTCACTGGTAAACGGTGAACCACAATATTTGTATCCAACCCTGGCATATCTTCATAGGACCAAGCAAAGATCTCCACATAGTCACGTAACATCTGAATCAACCTGTTCTTGACACTATCCTCTAATTCAGCCCCTATCTTGACTTCTTTCCTGTTTTCTTCAGTTCCCAGATTCACAACTTCGACTGGCTCTTCATGTGGCTGTATGGCTTCCTCTTCTTGTTGTAACAACATAGCAAGCTCTACAAGTACTTCACAATCGTCCTCATTTCCGTCTTCAGTTTGATAGATCGGATTCTCGAAATTATAATTGGCAATAGTAGAACTGTTATCAACAGGATCCAGAGTGGATGAGGATCTGCATTTTAGTGATGTGGGTGTGTGTAAGAACACATAGCTGATAAAACAAAAATAAAAGAAAAGAAAGACAAGGAACACAATATTTACGAAAACGAAACGTCCACTGATTTTTATTGAATGAAGTATGCAAATGAAATGACATCACGTAACAAGCACACCATTGTGCCCCGGGCAAGGCACAAGGCTTAAGAGTTCAATTGTTCAAAAAATTACAAACTTAAAAAGCAACAACACAGTAATAGTATTTACTCCTGACTAAAGGAGATAGGGATAACATCTTCAGCTTTCCAATTATTGAGTCCAGCACCCACAGTAGGAAAGATCCAAGCATCCAGATTGTAGTCTTCATCATAGTCTCCCACGACATTGATCTGATCTTTCATAACCCCTTGATTGGTGATACGAACAGCACGAGCACGACGAACAACCTTCTGGGACTCTGCAGTGAAACCCAAACCAAATTTGTCAGACTTGTATGGGATATCAGGAAGCTGACCCCAAATAGTACAACCACCTTCATCCACTACAGCTCTAGCATCTTTGAGGGAGGCCATTGTTGGAGGTACTCTGGTGACCACAGGAACTTTCTTGACAACCGGAGGAGCTACATAATCATTAACAATCCAAGGAACCACTTCAAATGTATGACACGGAGTTTCAACGTATTCACATTCCACTTCCAGATACTTGAAGGTATTCACATGGCTGACAAAATATTCTTCCTCTCCATAGACAGTAACAACTTTTCCTTCCACCGGATATCTTAGCTTCTGATGTAATGTAGAGGTTACAGCACCTGCCCCATGGATCCAGGGACGACCAAGCAGACAAGAGTACGAAGGACGAATATCCATCACATAAAACGTAGCATTAAAAATTTGAGACCCAACTTTGATTGGGAGATCAATTTCCCCATGCACTACTCTTCTATAACCATCAAAAGCTTTCACCACTATACTACTGGGCTTCAGCACAGCATCTTCAGGGCTCAACTTATTCAGGACTTCTTTGGGCAACACATTCAAAGAGGAACCGTTGTCTATTAATACATGTGACAGGGTAGTGCCCCTGCATTCAATTGAGATATGCAAGGCCCTGTTATGATCCCTCTTGGCAGGGGTCAAATCAGCATCAGAAAATCCTAACCCATTATCATAGGTCAGGTGGGCAACACAATTCTCAAACTGGTCAACAGAAATTGCATTGGGTACATGAGCAGTCTTCAGAAACTTGATCAAAGCTTTTGCATGAGCTTCAGAACATAACAACAAAGACATCATGGAAATCTTGGAGGGAGTATGCCCTAACTGATCAACAATGTCATAATCACTCTTGTGAATGATTTTCAATACTTCTTCCATCTGCTTAGAGAGATCATCAGCAGCTGGTACATCGGTAGGTATAGGCTCAATAACAGGACCCTTGCCCCGAGCATCAGTGGTGGAGGTGGCAGCAGGAGTAACTGCATTCTTGGAAGTCACTGGAGGAGAGAAGACTCTTCCGCTTCGTGTGATCTTACTAGATCTAGCAATATTATCAACATCAACAGGCACATCAGCTAATGGTTCCTGCTTAATACCATGAATATAAACATCAGACCCATAATGCCAAGGCACAGCTTTATCAGACGTATACGGAATAGGACCAGGAGTGGTAATGACCATAGGAGCCACTCTGGCTTCAGCAACAACCTTCACAGGGCCTTCAGCAGTAATCTTAATTGGACCCTTATGAGTGATTTTAATAGGTCCCTTTGAAGTGATCCTTATCGGCGCTTTGTCAACCATATCAACCTCTTCAGTCTTCCTACCTTGAGTAATATGATCCACCATACTTTCTACAGACGACGGAGTCCTCTCAAACAATATGGTATACTTATCCATGAGACGTTGAATTCCATCTCTCAATCTCCAGCAACTATCCGTCTTATAGGTACAATACAAACAATCTTCACGACAACCTGGAAAGAACCCAGCTTGCACTAACTTCTTCTTGATAACAGACAATGGTGTGGTCAACTCTGCAACTGAATAGATATGTAAATCTTCATCAATAGCATTGACAGTCTTCTCGTGATTTGGCATGGGAGCAGTAATCACATTTGGAGTACCCGGAGGGTCAAACTCAATCTCTCCAGCCTCAATCATATCTTGAATTTTGTTCTTCAAGACCCAGCAGCTATTAGTATCATGTCCCTGGCAATTCGAATGATATGCACATCGTGCATTGGGATTGTACCTGGGAGAGGTAACATTAGGATTCTGAGGAGCCTCTTTCAGAGTAATGAGTTCAGCCTTCAACAAGTGTTGCAATGCCTGAGCCATTGACATGTTGATCTTAGTGAACTGCCTTCTAGCCCTCTGTTGGTTGCCCTGTGGCTGCTCTGTTGTTGCAGGAGTTGGATTTGAAATATGAACTGCACTTACAGACTGATGCCTTCTATTACGATCAGGTTGACCATAAACAGCATTGGATTCTTTCTTCCCAGTGGGAGGCTTCTTTGCAGCACCTGATGAAGAAGTACCCACCTGGATTTTACCACTCTTTATACCATTTTCCACGCGCTCTCCTGTCATTATCAACTCAGTGAAGCCAGATGATGAGCTTCCAATGAGATGACTGTAAAAAGGACCATTCAGCGTACACATGAACATATCAACCAATTCCCTGTCAGTTAAAGGGGGTTGCACTCTTCCAGCTAAGTCTTTCCACTTCTGAGCATACTCCTTGAAACTTTCTTTGGCACCCATGGACATGCTTTGTAGCTGCATGCGAGTGGGAGCTAAATCAACATTGTATTGATACTGCTTATAGAAAGCTTCAGCAAGATCATTCCAATCCCTGATGTTGACACTCTCCAACTGATAATACCACTCCAATTGAGCTCCAGATAAGCTTTCTTGGAAAAAATGGATCCACAACTTCTTATCAGCAGTGTGAGGTTGGATTCTTCTGACATAAGACCTCAGGTGCAGCTTGGGACAAGAGACCCCATCATAAACAACAAAGGCAGGAACCTTGAAACCAATGGGTATGACTACCCCAGATATCAGACTTAAATCTTCAAAATCCAGCCCAAAAGATTTCTGCAACTCCATAGCATCCATTCTATCCACCAGCATCTTGAATTTGTCTTCATTAGGCTCATGGTAGTAATTAGCCTCAGAATCAGAGTCCCCCATAGTGTTGTGGAGACTGCCTCCCTCTTTTTCAGACTCTTCAGACTCATAGTCTTCAACTGGTTCTTTGGTCTTGGCAAGACCTTTGAACCTTCTTCCCATGTTGATCAGGCCACCTGACCTTCTAGTCTTCTTAGTCTTCTTGGCCAACAGCGTCTTCAATTCATCCTGCCCCTTGGACAGGTTCAGGATCAGCTCTTGGAACTGTGCATTTTGTGCCTGGAGATCCTTAACTGTTTGTTCAAGAGCCATTGCTGAAATAAACAGCGAGAAGATAAGAAACCTGTGCACAATTATAAACCTGTGATGCAATGAGATGATATGTGAATGCATATGCAATGTTTTCAAGGACCGTAGGATTTAAATTTGTTTAAACAAACAAGAAGGCAACTTTTATTAGTAATAAATTTGTTTTGCCTTTTGGGCTTACAAAAATGAAATGAAATAAATACAAAAGATGGGGTTTTAAGTCTCCCATGGACGTTTCCTCTTTGTGTTGAGGTACGAGTTGAGATTCCGTTCCTCGTGAAGTTGCTTTGTTAGTTCCAAGATTCTTTCTTGGCTTGCTTTGTAATGAGCCTCGAAAGTATCCCTTTGCTCCTTCAACTGGATCCAGGATCTCTGTAAGTCTTCCATGTCAGTAGGCATGTCTGGGTGAAGGATGGTATAAGCAGTGTCTCCTTCAGCAACAGGTTCCATGGTAACTGGCAGGATAGCAGGATATGGCATCATGAGAGTCTGAGCACGAGATCGCACCCATCTGAGATAAGCCTCCATAGGAATAGTGTACTTAGGCTCCAGAGTCTTGCTGTCAACCCTGTTTACTTTTCCCCATGCTCGTATGAATCTCTGACGGTAACCTTGAAGATCGTTGTCGTAGTCAAACACAATGCCCTGAATCAACATGTCATGTGGGCCATCACTCCGAGCGTAACCGAACTGTTGTAAAGCTAGAGAGGGGTTGTAGGTGATGCCTCCTCTTATGCCTAGAAGTGGCACATTAGGAAACTCCCCACAACGGTCAATGATAGTGACATTCTCCATAGATCTGGAGCACCAATGAATATCTGAATGCGAGAGTGACATGATCCTTTTGGACCACCTGAACCCTTGCTCATTCTTCATTACTGAGCGAGGAAGGTGAGAAATAAACCACCTAGAAAGCAAAGGTATGCAGCACATCAAAGTTCCTCTTGCTTTTGTAGTACGAGTATGGAGAGAATGTAGGATGTCTCCAAGCAATGTAGGCACTGGATTGTGACTCAGGAATATGTTGATGGCATGAACGTCTATGAACTGATCTGGATTGGGGAACAATACTAAGCCATAAATCAGCAAGGCTAAGATCTCCTCAAAAGCATCATAGCTCATGGCCTTCAAGAACACCTGAGCTTTCTCTATCAACACCTTGGCAAGAATACCCTTAACTCCGCTTCTCATTTCTAGAACAATGTCAGACTTCTTCAGATGTAGGGCTGCAGCAATAACCTCTGGTTTAAGCTCCTTCTCCAAACCTGTGAAGGGTCTTTGATCAAGAACGGGTATACCCAGAAGTTTAGAAAACTCTTCCATTGTAGGGACCAGCTGATAGTCAGGGAATGTAAAGCAATGGTGCTTAGGGTCAAAGAACTGAAACAGCACACTCATCATGTCTTCATTGAACCCTGAAATGACTAGATCCAATAGGTGACCATGTCTCTTGATGAACTGGGAATGATCAGACACTTGAGAAACCAACTCTTTAAGCTTAGCAGGTATGCCCACAAAGTTGATCCTAATGGTGTTTCTACGAGCAGAAGCCATGACCTGCAACAAAGAACAAAGATAAATCCTTTGGTCCTTGAAATGGTTAGTGAAAATGCTATGCTTATGATGCATGATGATGTCATGATGTTATGCTCAATCACAAACATGTGGCACACACAAACAAGTCACATAATAGCCCTAGGTTTAAAGGCTTGCATGAGGTTCAAAGGTAAGTACCCTCCCCTGAAGTTAGTTGGTTCATCCTGTCCTATAAAGTAACCAGGTTCTAAGGGATCTCAATATCATTGATCCTTCACAAGGGTGGTTGTTCAGTAGGCAACTTACTTGCCAACCAAAACCCTCCAAGTTTAGAATCTCAATGAGCGTAGTATCGAGTATCAACCAACTTCAGTCTGCACCAAAGCCGGTTATCTCACTACTCTTCTAAAGGCCAAGATGGGATAACTAGGGTTCTAAAAGTTAGTTAGTGCATTGACAACATATGGCAGCCTCATATTATCCTCAACTTGACTTAAGGAACATAAGCACCAACCAAGAAGTCACACTAACTATGGCCACCAGATCAACCATATCGGTATACGCCGTACAGTTTCCTTGGTCTATTGCCATTTACCTAAGGTACACTAGATCCGGGTTAGGATCTTTCACACATAAGAGCACCCAACAAGATAAGTATAAAGCAAACAAGGCAAACAATTTAAGTGATCTAATTCCTAAGGGTACCCCTTTTTTATTAATTCCCCAGCAGAGTCGCCAGTTCTGTAACACGGTGGGAGAACTGACTTTAGTTATGTTACGGATAGCAAGAGTCGCCACCGACTTTTATTTTATCCAAAGGAAAGGCATAAAAGAACAGGAAAAACCTTTTAAAAGATTTTTGGGTCCGGGGGGTAGGTTATGTAAAGGGAAGGTGTTAGCACCCTTTACATCCATGGTTATCCATGGGCTCTTAGTTACTTAGCTCACTTTAAAATGTTTTTGAAATGTGAAGTGTGTGAATAGAAATTTTCTTAAGTGTTTATAATGACCCATGTACGGATGCGTATAAACCTTTGTTTTGAAAATTTTTGTTTGAAATTGTGAAGTGTTTGAAAAGTTTTGAAGAGTGAGCAAGTAACTATGAGGAACCTACCCTAAGTTTGAGTCTTTTCTGTTCTTGAATCCCTTAAGTGGTAAGACTATCCCTATTATTAAGGAATAGGTAGTCATTACCTTGGATGTGAGGGACAAATGAAGGGACATCTGTTTATGTAGGCAACTGTGGGGTGTATTAAGCAATTTTGGAGGGACTGTCATCTTTATTCGAAAGGGACAAGATCATTATGAAGGCAACATTCAAAAGGGACTTGATCTTTTATTGTTAAGGGACTAGATGACTTTACTTTGAGGGACTTATTGCTTTATACACCCTACTTGACCTTTTGATTAAGCAACATGAGAGGTATCCCTAAGGAAGTGAGATGGCGATCAAAGACCGACTTACGTGTGTGAGTGTACAATTTTTAATATTTATCTTTAAATTTAAATGATCTAAATTAATTTTAAATAAACATACATGTTACACTCCCTATTTACTAACCATAGCATAAAATAAATAATAAACATTATAAAATATTACATCCAGGAGCAATTACAATAATAATAAATAAGCAATTTAAATAAATAAAGCAAAATATTAATAAGCAAAATATATAAGTAAGCAAAATAAATAAATAATTATAATAGGGTTAGTAGAAATAATAATAATAATTTAAAAATAAATGGGGTTAGTAATAATATTATAATAAACAAAATTTAAAAGTTAATAAGAAAATACAAACAATCATATTAAAAATTAAATCAATTATGAACATATTATGAGAAATAAATTAAATTTGCAATTTTTTTAGAAATTATTTATATGCATAATTAATTATAAACAATTAGTGAATATTTTCATTAAAAAAAAATAAATTGAGCATTTTAATTTTTACACATATTTATGTACAAAATTTGAAATTATAAACAATTTATGTATTTAATAAAAATTAGATTAAATATCAATAATAATATTAAACAAAAATAGAAGAAAAAGAAATTAGGTTTTTTAGAAATTATTATGATTAAATTAGGGTTTGTAAAAAAATATATTTTTAGGGTTTATAAAAATAAATTGAGTTTTATATACAAAAATGTCAAATATTAATCTAATTATTATAATATATACATATTTTTAATTTTAAATATATAATAATAAAAACTAGGTTTAGAATTAAAAACAAATTACAAAATATTTACATATTATTTTTTCTAGAATTATTTAAACATACACTAAACATGATTATATTTAATTAATATTAATATAATTAACCAAACAAATTAAATAAAACAAAAAAAATTGGAACTTACCTGGCTGGGAATTGAACCCAGGACACTTTGATTGCAAATACTCAGGCCAGCAATCTCTACCACCAGGCCATCATGCGCGCAGGCAGTAAAGGGGGGAGTTGAATTGGTTTTGTTGTGTTACTCCTGAAAATCAGAAAAAAGAAAGAAAAACAAAAGGCCTGGGGGAATCGAACCCAGGACCTTGCAAGCAATCACACAAACACGTTACCATTCCTGCTGGGAGAGCGAACCTGTTGAAGTATTGACTATAATACATAATATATAATACCTAGTAATTAAATTGAAAAAAACAAGCAAAAGTTGGGGGAACCAGGACTCGAACCCAGGTTCGCAAGCAACATATACGCGCATCTTACCATCAGGCCAACCACACATTGGTGATACAAAATAGACACAAATACATTATAATATTAAGACAAATTTTAAATTTAAAAAACGCGCGCGCTGAGTCTTCTTCTTCCTTGAGATTTCGCAGGTTTTCCTACGAAATTTCCTGGGAAGTTTCCTTCAACTTTTCCTGCGTGCATACACCTGCGAATTAACAAACACCAAGCAAACAGCAAAATTTCTTTAAATTGATGAGGGTAATGAGTTCCTGGAGGTCCATACAACACAACCACGTTCTTCAAATTTATTTATATGTGATGAATCACAGAACCCTAATTGAGGTTAGTAAACCCTAGCTATGGCCGAATTCATTCTAGGCAGTGAAACTTCAGTTAATTGGTCCAGAAAGCTTCAACACAATGAAACAAACAAGATTACATAATCAAAATCAATTGAAATGCAGTAAATTCATTGAATCGAAAAAATCAAATGTAAGGTAAAAAGCCATTCGGTTCATGCAATTCATGGGGTTTCAGATGATGATAAGCATGGCTATGCATTCAGTGATCATTAGGGAATCTGTTGAAACCTTTAGAATGCCTTGAAATAGTCTCTAAGGAAGAATCCGAATTGAAGCTTTTTTGAGGTTTTTTTGAATTGTGAAACTTACACTTTTGAGGCTGGAATTCGTGGCTTGTGATTAGGGTTCCATTATGTACTTATAAAACAATGCATTAGGTCAGAAAAGATTGATTATTGTGTGAGAAGTTTGATCCAAAAAGATTCAAAAAGATAGGCTTTAAAAATCAAATATTTTTGCATAAACACTTGCTATTTTAGGCCAATCATCATGATCTTCTTTCCACTTCAATTCCAATCATATTTATGAATTTCTAGAAGCTTGATCTTTTTTAAATATTAGACTTTTATATTTTATTTTAATTTAAAATGATTTTTAATGAATTAAATCAAAATAAATAAAAATAAAATGATAAAAAATCTGATTTTTGTTGACTTGGGTCGTGTATGAAGTCATAGTATGGATTGGGTCATCATATAACAAGCCCATTTAGAAGAAATTGGTTTTAGACCTCCATTTTCTTCATAAATCAACCAAAAATTTCCCAACTTTGCAAGGGCACATATCCTTCAGTTTTAATGCTATGAGGGTGTTCTTGGACATTTTGGAAAGCTTGAAGAGTCCTCTAACCAACCCCACTGGTTTCATGTCCATATCATTTACCATTCTCAAGTTATGCCCTTTTGAAGTTGTTGACTTTTTGTTGACTTTCAAAAGGACCTATAATGTCTTAGCTCATACCTTCCAAATGAAGCATTTTTGGGCTTGGCTTGTGAGACACAAAGTTGTAGAGAATTCAATTTCCTTCAAAATGAGCTTTGGATGGAGACTTGGTGATGAAGCATGTGAAAGTTATGGCTGGTCAAAGTTCAGTTGACTTTTACTAAGGAAACCCTAATTTAGAAACTCCTGATTCTTGATGATCTGAAATCTCCTTGATGAATCATGATCAACCCTTGATCAAATGATGAATTTTACTTCATATAATTGATGTTGGCAAAAAATCATGAATTTTGACTTTGGTTTGACCACAGTTGACCTCAGTTTGACTTTTTAACTGCTTTGACTGATTTTGACTTATCTGATCATCTGACTGAGGAAACTTTTGAGAAAAGTCTTGAAACTTGTCATGAGGGTTCTTACACACATATAAGATGTTATGAATCTCACTTGAAGTCTTGGAAGTTCATTTATCCTGATTAAAGTCAAAACCCTAGTTTTGGATGCACTGCTTAGGAGGTGCATTGTATGAGGGAATTGTCAACTCTTTTGACCAATTGTGAACTTTGTGAACCTTGTGAACCATCATAAGATGTCTTGTGAACCTTGTGAACCTCATTGGAGGTCTTGTGAACCTCATAAAGCATCTTGTAGACTTCATGAACCTCATGAAAGGTCTTGTAAGCATTGTGAATCTTGTGAACCTTGTGAACCTCATAAAGTGACTTGTAGACTCCATGAACCTCATGAAAGGTCTTGTAAGTATTGTGAATCTTGTGAACCTTGTGAACCTCATAAAGTGACTTGTAGACTCCATGAACCTCATGAAAGGTCTTGTAAATATTGTGAATCTTGTGAACCTTGTGAACCTTCTTAGCACACAAAGTCTTGTATTGTGAGTGCAAATTTTGGGGTGCAACACCGTCCCCTGCTAGGTGATCGTCCTTCACCTTTTGATGATCGTCCTTCATCATTTTATCCGATGGTCGTCCCTATCGTTGATCTTGTTATCTGACATTCTTCCTATGTCATGATAAACCTTGAGAGCAGTCGTCCCCTGCTAGGTGATCGTCCTTCACCTCTTGATGATCGTCCTTCATCATGCTCATCCGATGGTCGTCCCCATCGGTGACCTTTTATCCGGCATTCGTCCTATGTCGCGATATTTTCGGCAGCCGTACCCTGCCAGGTGATCGTCCTTCACCTTTGATGACCGTCCCTCATCATTATTTCATTTATTCTTTAACCCGATGGCCGTCCCCGTCGTGGTCCCTTTTCCTTTTCCTGATGATCGTCCTTCATCAGTTTAGCCCGATGGCCGTCCCCATCATTGTTTACATTACTTTATGAACTTGATGGCCGTCCCCATCATTTTTCATTAATCCCCCAGAGGATCTTATAACTTTACATGATGGCCGTCCCCATCATAATCCCTTTTATCCCCAGCATGTCGGCCGTCCCCGTCATTGCTTTATTTTCCGCACTTTTCCCAGCATGTCGGTCGTCCCCGTCGTTGCCCTTTCCCCAGCAGTCGACGGTCGTCCTCCGTCGCCCACACTTTACAATATACTTTATTTTCCTTTATAATCTATATCCCTTTTCTTCTTCATTCTGTGAGTGCAAATTTTGGTCTGTCTTTGGTATTCAACCACAAGTTATCTTGTTTGCCTGTTAAGCCATTGCTTACATCCCGCACAGCTAACTCATGTTTGAATAGGGGCAGCTGTAAACACCCCAAATTTGCCCTCACCCATTCACACCATGGCCTGTGATCTCCTCATATGCATAAACTCAATCATACCATCTCATATCACATTTTTGATTCACTGCATAGATTCAAAGTCATCTGCATCTAGGGTTTGTGATCTGAGCAATCCAAAGAGCTATTTGAGCCACTCCAAAGGTCATCAATCACTTCAAAGGGGCCCATGTATGTTCAAACATCATATTATATCCTCTCAAAGTCAAGAATGTCAAACAATCACAAGAACTGAGAATGGCATGGAAGTAGAGCCAGGTTTGACTGCACAGATGACCTAAAATTAGGGTTTTGGTTTCAAAGGCCATAACTCCAAATTTTTTGGTCATTCTTGTTTATATTGGTCTCTATATGGTATAGGGAGCATGCATATCAATTTTCATGAAGAAATTCAATGGGGAAGTCATCTGATCAAGGGTTGACTTTCTAAGCAAGTCAGTGTAAAATCAGGGCATCTGAGGCCCCCAATGACCCAACTAAAGGGTGTTCTTCATCATTTTGATTGTGTATGATCTTTATTTGATCATATAAGATGTTGGAGGTTCACAAAATTGAAGAATTTCAAGTCATTTGCAAAGTTGACTTTTTGGGAAAGTTGACTTTTAATGAAAATTGCCATTTTGGGAAACTTTTTCAACCTTTGCTTTTTGATTCAAAAATGCTTCAAATGGAAAAACTTTGGTCATGAAAGTTGTAGAATGGATCATTCCCTTTTCAAAAAGTACAAGAACTTGACCTAATTCATTTTGGATCAAAAGTTATGGCTTGTCAAAGTTGGCTAAAATCACAAAATTTGAAGTTTTCTATCAAAAAGACATTTTGCAAAATGGTTTGATCAAGTGTTCTAAAGGCCTCAAATGTGTATCATTTCTTCACAACATGATCATGTGACATCTAAAATTCAGAATGGGCCAAGGGATCACTCATTTTCATGACTTATGTAGCAAGAATTTTCAAAAGAAATCAAAGTGAAGCAAGTTGCAAAAACTCACTCAAGTTTGAATCCACTTGCTTGCTGACTTCATAACCAATCCTAGGGCTCTCCACACTTCTTGCTGCGCAGGACACCCCATTTGTCCTTGGCTAGCTAGTAGCCCATGCCTCTCTTACACAAATTTGACATTTTGGCAACTTGAGTCATACCAATCACAACAGCACACATCAACTCATCTGACCAATCCCATTTGTTTATACAAACCAAAAGCAAGACATTTCACATAATACACAAGCCTGAAAGCACCAAGAAGACAACTCTCTCATTTTCCACCCCATTTGCAAAACTCTTCGAAACACTCTCCACAAGCTGCAAACACACAAACAAACTTCACAAACAAACTCAACACACCTCACTGATCAAAAACCACCCATCACCATAGCCTGAAAGTCATTGAAACAAAAACACGATCACCACCCTCACTTGAACAGAACTTCTGCCATCTCAAAAACCAGCCACCCTCAAAGCTTTCTAAGTGTCATTTCATCATCAGAGGGTTTAAAGGAGTGGATTTGCAGCAAAGGAAAGGCCAGAAAGCTCAGGACCAGGAGTTTCCATCTCAGGTAGCCATCTCAAACTTTTTTCCAGAAACTCCATTTTAAGTTCCTAAATGATTCTATGCACTCCCCTGATCATGGGGATATGATTATTTTTGAAAATGGTTGAGAAACCAGGATGTATGAATGCTCTGAAACTTTTCTGCCCTAGAAATGTCTTGCTTCGATTTGCCTGATTAATGCATGAAAAATGGTTTTTGTTTGGGGGTTTGGATTTAGTTTCGAATGGGGTTTGATTCTGGGCCATTAGTTTTCATTTTCATGGAGTTTTGAGGATTTTAGCAACTTTCAGGTGAGGGTCTCGCCGGAGAAGACGACCGGAAGTCTTCTCCGGCCACCTGAAAGTGTTTAGGGTTTAATCAGGGTCATTAATGTAGTTTGAATGTGGTGCGTTGATCTGTCTGACTTAGTCAATTCCCGCGCGTGTTCAAGGGTCCAGATCCTTTGCTTAGCCCTAATCTCATTTAATTAAATTAATTAATTCAGATTAGTTTAATTAGGTTAATTTGAATATCAGCCTTTGGATATGGCGCCAGTCAATGCGCGCGTTTCCAAGTTCAAACCTCAGCCATTGATCATGCTTACTTTCATTTAATTTCAGTTTTATTTTCATTTAATTCCATTTGTTTTCTTCATTTTATTTAAAATAGTAAAACATTTTGAGAAAATCTGAAAATTTTTGTGCAACCTTTTATTAATTTTCAGAAACCAAAAACATTTTTATTTTTATTTTTTGCATTAAAAAATATTTTTAATTCATTTAAAAGATTATTTTTAATTAATTAATGAGAATTAATTAATTAAAAATACTTTTAGGTATTTAAAAATCACAAAAAAATTCATGAAACCTTTAAAATCATTTAGAAACATTGTCCAACCTTCAAACCAAATTTCTTTTTTGATCTTGATGTCTTTTGACAATTTTTCATGGAATTAATTTCATTTCAAGGCATTATTTTGATCCAATCTTTAAAAATTCATTTCTGCCTAGTCTTTAAGAGTTGGACTTTGATTCTTTTTGCATTGCATCTTGTATAGCATGTAGATTATAGGATTAAATTGGCATGATTTGATCTTGCATTTCCTATTTGTTTGACATTTTTCTTGACAAGGTACCTTAAAACCCTAGAAATCTTAAGAAATTCATAACCCTCACTAGGTTAAGAATTGGATCCCCTCCTTTGGGCAGTGAGTTTGTATAGGTTTAGGGTTCCCTTGAATGCATTTTCAATTTTTTTATCTTGATGTTTGCTTCTGGTTTTTATTTTTGTTTTGTGCATTGATCATAAACCCTAATTTGGGCTTCCTTTTGCATTCATCTTGCATTTGCTTGCATACCATGACTTGCCATGACATTTTGTGCATCCATTTGATTCATTAGACATCTTAAGACATATTAGAAGCATGTTTGATCATTGCATCTTTCATTTGCCATTTTATATGTCATTTGCATTCCATAACTTTTCATGTATGATCATGGTTCTAAGCATGCTTTTCTTGCTTCCACATGTTTGTATGATCATCCTCATGCCTTGTTTCATGTTTGTATCACCTCATAACATCATTATCATCACACACATGCTTCTGGTTTTGGTTTGCATCATGCCATTTCATCTCATTTTGCATGGCATTGCATTTCTTTCAATAACTTTTCAGGTGGTAAGTCACTTTGAGAAGTGAATTTGCCTTCACTCCTCACAATTTCTTTTCATCTCTCTTATGAATCATTGCTGCATTTTATCTTGTGTTTGAGATTGAGCTTGCTCTTTCTTCTTCTTCTTACTTTCTTTCTCCAAGTGACTTGTCTTCTTAAATGAAGCAAGTTACTTTGCTTCTCTTTGCTCCTTTCATCTGCTTCCTGGTGGTTCCTCTGAAGATCTTACTTGTAAACCTCACAAACCTTAGGAACAACCAAGCATGACAATGATTAGGGTTTTGATTAGTCCCCCACTTAGTTTTACCTTTGTGTCTCATTGAGTCTTCTCTTCTCACCTCATAATCAGGGACTAAACCCTAAAGGCTTTAAGGCTTTGTGATTAAGCTTATGTCTGCATCCTTCTATTAGGATGGAGTGTATAACTTTAATCCTAAGTGTTAAACCCTTAATGTGTTTAAATCCTTTAATCAATTCACTTAATAATCATCAAGACATCAAGCTTGTAACTTGGGCCTTGCATTAGGGTTCTAATTCTTCCTTAACTGGTTAAGAAGGACTAACCCTAGTGTTAATGGACAAGTCCCCCTCAAGTTGTCTTACAAACCCTAAAAATCACTTCATCATCTTACCATTAATTAAAATCCACTTAATAAAGGTTTTGTTTTGTCATGAGTTTAATCCCTAATCATGGATTAAGTTGAGGAGCCTTCCCCAGCTTAAACATTCTCATCTATTATCCTTCTATTAGGATGGTGTAATGAGTCTGTTTAATCCTTGATTATGGCTTAATCTCATTACTCAACACTAAACAAAAACAACAAAAACATCTAAATAATCACAAGTAGGTTAATGATCTTAATCCTGCATCAAGGGTGATTAAGTGTGAGAAGCTGACTTCACACTTAAGGTATTCTCATTACCCCTAATCAGAGGGAAGATGTGATGAGTTTACTAACCCATTGGTTTAGGCTTAAACTCATTAACTTATGACAAACTTTCAAAAACAATAAAAGACTGAAAATACAAAAACAAATAATAATCGTCTCCTCCGGGATTCTTTTCTCATCACCTTCATTCAGAAACGAGAACTTGCTTCTTCCGTCTAATGCAAGACAGTTTGCACCTGAGCCAGACAGGTCATACACTTGAGCATAGACAAGCAAGCAGTTCACAAGTCAATTCACCTTTCAGTCTCTTTGGGTCGAACTACGGTGTTCTGACTTCCTCATTGCACGAGAGGATACGTAGGCATAACTTAACAGTTATCGAACAAAAGTCTCTGTATATTCCCCCTCTTTCCAGCCTTATCCTTTAAGCCTCATGATCTTGAGCATTTCATTCTTGTTCTTACACTGACACTTCACTTATACACTTCACACTTCTTTTACACTGACACTTGCATTCTTTCCAGTTTTGATACACAGATTGCACTGACACTACCCCTTTAAAACACAAATCTTTTAAGCGTGGATCCTGTCGAGTACGGCGGACAATCTGGGTGCTAATACCTTCCCAGGTTGTAACCAACCCCCTTTCTCAGTCTCTCTGGTCCGCGACCGTCTTATCCATATCTTTCTAGGTTTATGCAGCATTACCTTTCCTTCGGGATAAAAATGCCTAGCTGGCGACTCTTGTCTTCTGAGTTCACCCTTGTGTGTTCTCTCTCTCTTTCGCCGACCGTTCGCGTATGTACCCCTTCTGACCTGAGGTGTCATTTGGTGGGAGCGACAGACGCGCATCGATTTATGATGATAGCAGTGTTGGCTGATGAAGCACCTTCAAAGGATGTAGATTATATTTCACACTACCACCCCCTAATCCTCCCGAAACTTGATCTTCAACATCTTTCTATTTTCACCATCAAGCAACAATTCCTTCAACTTCGAAGTCAGACCGGTAAAGGAGAGAGTGTCATCCAGGAGCATTAATTCGATAGGTTGAGAACCTCTCTTGAAGTAAACTTTTGCCTTAATTAAAAATGCTGGAATAACAATTTTTTTTCATATGTTTAACCACAAGACCTAACCCCTTTTTATACAAGTGTGCAACAATTATGGATCACACAAACTGTCGGTGCAATCACAACCATACAAAACTGTTGGCAAAATCTCAGCCGTTTAAATAAAAAATAAAAAAACCCTAAAATTATGCCTACCAAAAATTTCATAGGATTTGAAATTCCCGATATAAAACTGTATTTTTAAATATCCGATTTCATGACAATACACCGGGAATTTCCTCCGAATTTTTTTTGGGACTATAATCCAAAATAAGCCCAGTTGTAAAAAAAGCCAACTAATTTCTCTTAATAAATTCATTAAAAAAATTAATATCATATACTTGTAATAAAATTAAATAAAAAGCTATGGTGGAGCAATTGAGAAAGAGAAAACTTATACATATGTTTGTCCGTGAACTTACTTTATAAAGAGAATAGAATATTGAAAAAGTACCAAAATTAGAAGTTGGCCAAAATTAGAAATTGAGCCAAAAATAACATAAAAAAACTCATTTTTTCATCTACTCACTCCCCATCTCTTTCCGCTACTTGCCACTCCCTTACTTACAAGATGCGAAGCATGACAAGTTGCCGGGGCAATATTGCCGCCATCGTCGGTGTGGGCCCCAACCTCGGGCTCTCCATCGCTCGCAAGTTCGCTCACGAAGGGTACACCGTCGCCATCCTGGCACGTGACCTAGGGAGATTATCAGAATTTGCGGAGGAAATAGCGAGGGAAGAAAAGGCACAAGTGTTTGCGATTAGAATTGATTGTTCAGATTCGAGAAGCGTTCGAGAAGCGTTCGAAGGTGTTCTTTCACTTGGATTCGTTGAAGTTCTTGTTTACAATGCTAATTATCAGTCACCGCTTCAATCTAAACCCACTCCTTTTCAACTTCTTCCCATTCAAACTTTCCAAACTTCTCTTGCGGTTTCATCTCTCGGTGCTTTCAACTGTGCTCAACAGGTACCTACCTAACTTCATTACCGACACCTTTTATTGCTCAGATTACTATGAATTAGTATAATAATTTGGTTTAATTAATTATAGGTTCTTCCTGGTATGGTTGAAAGAGGAAAGGGAACGATTCTATTTACTGGCTGCTCCGCTTCTTTGAACGGCATTGCTGGATACTCTGAATTATGTAATTCATTTTATTCATTATTTATAATTAATTGAGTTTAATTTAAGTTAAATAATTCAGTGAGAATATTTGGATTTGCATGCATGAATTATGAGACAGGCTGTGGGAAATTCGCTTTAAGAGCACTTTCGCAATGTCTTGCTAAAGAATTTCAACCGCAAGGAGTGCATATTGCCCATATTATTATTGATGGTCTTATTGGCCCACCCAGGTTTGTTTATTTCTTCTTAGATCCTTCTTTCTCTCTCATTTCACTACTTACTTGCATATTTAGTGCTGACATGTTATGGGTGCAGAGGATCGTCGGCATCGGCGGCAACGACAGCCTCTCGGGGAGGAGGTGAGGGTGTTATGGACCCTGATGCACTGGCTCAAACATATTGGCATCTGCATGTTCAGGACCGGAATGCATGGACTCAGGAAATAGATGTTCGTTCATCAATATGCTAGATTCTTCTACCTTGCAACTTGCAACTTGCAACAACTACTACTTTGATTAAACTCTATTATTTTCATGTCTCGCTTTTGCCGTCACGGATGCCATTGCTAGAATGAACTTAAAATCACTTGATGATGTCTCTCTTCAACTAGTGGGACGTGTGGTGTACTTTACAACCATTATTGTATGCTAAGTAATTATTTATTATTACTAAAGAAAAAAATTCACTTACTCGCCTTCCATTTGCATCAAATTAATTTCTCTAACCCTGATAAAAAAACGGATCAAAATCCGAAGAAAAAAAAAATTAGCAATCAATTGAAATTTAGAATAGAAAATAATCAAAATAGATTGTTTATTCAATAAATCTAAAAGATAAATATTTATAAAAAAAAGGAAGGAGTAAATGTCAAATATAAATACATAGATTTAGAAAGATTTGTAATTTTCATATTGATTAATGCATGATAGATCTGAGTAGATACGACAAATCTCAAAATACATCAATATTAAAAAATTTGTAAAGCATCCTAGAATCTATTGCATTTGACTTGTTTTAACTTTTTAACTCAAATAACTAATATTTCATTGAAATAAATAGTGTCAGTTACTAGTATCATGTTTGAAGTACTATAGTATTATTTTTAAACATCAATGAAATATTAGTTTATTCTTGCTAATATATTTTTAATGATTTTATTAATAAAACATTTTAGTCAATAACTATTGAAAATATGCAGAATTTTAAATGACTGTTCATTAAAAAGAAGAGTTTCTAGAAAACTATGATTAATGACATTGTCGTTAATGGGTCAAGTTGTTTGTATGGGAATGGGGTCTTATGGACCCAGCAGTTGAAAAGTAAAGCGGATCAAAGACATTGGAAGGGGACATGATTGCATGGATAAAATAAGGATATCGTGTCCCAATTTTGGACATAGAAAACTATGTGTACTTGTTTGGTTGAATCTCAAATATTGAGTATTGTTCTTTTATTTTATTTTATTTTATTTGGTTAAATTTGGTTAAACTATTATGAAAAAGTGAATTTAAATTTTTTTATTTTGTATTTATTTTTGGATAAACTATTATTTAAATATTAAGGTGTAAGATAAATTACTGTTAGTGTAAGACAGTTTTACACTTACAACAAATTAAAATATCATTGTTATGTAATATCAGTATTTTTAAAATAAAAATATATTTTTTTATCGTAGTTGTGATCAAAATCTACAATGGTTGCGGACATTGACGTGGATGCATAAGTCTTTGCTCGGTGGTTGAGGAGAAAGAGGGGGGGGGGGGATGAGTTGTACCTGCAGGGTACTCCGATGCCAAAGTAAGAGTGGACAAAAGAGTACGTAAGTACGAGTAAAAGTGTTAAGGGAGTGAATATTCGATACCTGACCCTCTCATGGGAGAAGGTTTATAAAAAGCCCTCAATGCTTGACTATTGGTCCCTATTTTGGATCTAGATCGTGGATCCCCCGAAGGTAATTGCCAGAAACTAGCCGTTGGGACGAGTATGCCTGATCAGATTGGATGTGCGTCGGACATAGGGATATCCGAACAGGAGTTGTCTTCGGCTGAATCTGGGCGACTCCTGCGGGCTTCAGACATAAGTCTAGAAGGAGTAGAGAAATCCGACCACTGGTAATCGTGGTCGATAAGTCCTCACCGGCTGAGGGGTATAAAGCCAATGGGTCCTTCTGACCTTTGGGCTATTGGGCCGTCCTATGAGCTGGAGTAGATTGGGCCATGCCTAGTCATTGGGTCAGTCCGGAACAGGAGCCCCCCAAGTCGTTGCTTCTGGTCGTAGAAGTGATGATTTAAGGGTGGTCGGCTACATATGGGGTGAAGTTGAGACTTGTGATATTTTTTTAGTTACCCGACTCGGTGTGAATGAACCCGCGCACCCCTGGGCGTTAAAGTGTGGTCGTTTGACGAGGATCCTAACAGTTATGCTGAGAAGTTATGTCACGCTTACGCCTGGGGAAGCATGCGCATTTAATGCGTAATGATGGCTACTCTACGGCTGTCCCTAGGTAATGAGTGCGTCGTTTATAGGTTATAGGTCCCACGTGCCCGTGCACATGCTGACGGAGGCTATAAATAGGGCGTTGGGACTCAATTTCATACTTTTCGCTCTTTATTTTTCTGCTCGACGAAGACATCTTAGGATTCTCCCATCCCTGTATAAATACCTAGTCGTTATGATGACTGTGGATTGCTTTGAATAAGGGTTTAGGTCGAGGACAGCGTCCTCATTCCTCTGTGCGCCCTTTCACTTGATCAGCGATGGAAGGGTGGATTTGATTTAACTCATCGTATTCACGTTTACTTTCGTTGCTTTTCAGGTGTAAAGATGTCCAACGACGCACCCGTACACACGAACATCGAAGATCTCTCCAGCGACACAACTTCGTCCCTGAATCGTTATGAGGAAACGACATCGGGAAGAAGTGTTTCATCCTCGAGTAATTCCGAGGAGACCACCTCAACTCATGTTGATCTTGCCAATCTTGAGGAGAACGATGAGGATCAAAATGTTCCTATCAAAGAATGGGCTGCCGAGGAGCCACTGACCATTCAATCAATATACTCCGAGCCCATGGAGTGGCCAGGTCCAGTGGTCGGGGACCCCGAGGATTGGCTTATCAGATACCCTGATGAAGAAGACCGTATTTGCTGGTGTAACATGTAACACCCCAAAGTCGATTTTAATTTAATTGATGTGTTTTCTTGTGGATTTTGATGTTTATGATGTTATTTGATGTTTTGTAGAGTTTTGGGGATGACTTAATATATTATTAATATTGGAAATATTAAGTTTAGTGGGTTTAGTTATTATTTGAGATAAAATAAAATAAAATAAAAGGAATTAGAGGATGAGGGCAATGTGGTCTTTTGATGGAAAATTAATAAGGGTATTTTGGAGAAGGTCTATTGAGGTCTTAAGGGCAAGAGTGACATAAAGAGTAAAAGAGGGTTTTGTGAACGATCAATTGGAAACGATCGCATTTTTTGAGAGAAAGAGAAAAAGCTCTGAAGAAGAGGAGAAACTAGGACTTGAAGGTTGGAAGGATTTTCAAAGAGTTGTCGAAAAGCTTACGAAAATTAAGGTATGAGGAGTATTTTCCTTTTGGTATTATAATGTGGGAAATATAATTGGGGGGTTTTGTGGTGTAGTTTTAGGGTATAGGGTTTTAATTGATGATTTTGTGTTTTGATGATAATTTTATGATGATTTGAGGAATATAATGATGTTAGATGATGTATTTGATGATATTATAAGTAATGTTGATGTTGGGTGTGATTCTGCTGCTATACTGATGTTAATTGAGGGTTTTTACTGAGTTTATCGTAGAAGATGGATGTTGGGAATCAAAGAATAAATCTGCAGAAATCGCGAAGCTCGCTTAGCGAGCACAATCATTGAGTTGGGCGTTGAGCGAGCAGGATGTCTCGCTTAGCGAGCCCTAATAAACTTTGAAAAATATCTTCTTCTTTTTTCTGAAAACTGTTTTTGGGGTGGTATGTCTTGGATTTCTATGATGTTGTAGGGTTGTCACATGACGTGTTTCAGAGGCTATACGAGTAGAATTAGTAATTAATGATGTATGATGAATTATTTGATTTTATTTGGATTATAAGGTATGATTTCATGATTGTAGGAGTATGATTTAAATGAGTAAGTGGTATGATGTTCCATGAGTATGTATATGATGGTATGAATGAGTATGGGGAATGATTGGTTAATAATGAATGCGGATGCAATGTTATGATGTTTTGAGGATGATTTATGTATATTACGTCTTGCATTCATGGCATTTAAATTATGAGGGGACTTTGTTCCATTGTTAGCTTCAATCCCATTGTGTGGATTGAAGTGATATGATGTTATGGTGTGCTCCCTTAGGGGAGAGTTGATGGCCTAGTGTCCATCCATGAGGATGTTTCGGTACCACATGCATTAGTAAGAGGTTGCATTTCATTCTAAATAACATAACATGAATGACATTGATTTTATGTAATGATGAGATATGTTTGATGTTGAGTATACATGAGTATGGTGAATGTTATTATGATGAAATGAAAATGATGATTAGTATAATTGAGCTAGGGAAGATAAATTGATGTTGTTGTTATGTTTTAAATTCTTATTCCTATATTATTTTATTGAATGTGAATTTACTCACCATGTCTGCCTTCTGGTGATGGTCTATTATGCCATCCTGCAGATAATCAAGGTTAGCTCGGTGCGTGCTTAGCTCAGAGGTAGCGAGTTGTCAAGTTAGTCAGAAGGGGAGTCCTGCTCTGTATCCAGTAACATCGGGATGGGTTTCACTTGAGTGTCCATGTTTTACTTGGATTTAAGATGATAATTTTGTTAAGTATTTTGATGAAATGATATTTGGAAAGAATTATGAGGTTAATTTGCTTAAAGAGGAATTTATGACTTATTGTTTTCCGCTGCATATTCATTGATAAAATATTTATAGTATTATCATGATTTTATGAACCCGTGTTACGGGACAAGACTCAATGTGATGTTTTATGATTTTTGATTTAAGAAGTAAATGTGATGCCCTTTTGATGATTTGTACTCTGATATATGATTTAAATTGCTTAACTTGTGATGGGGTAAATAGGGTGTTACATTAGTGGTATCAGAGCAAGCCGGTTTGTCCGGTCGTGCCATGTCATTGTCAGTCGTGTCGATTTTTGCGTTTGAGTGTTTTGAGGTTGAGTTGTTTTATGATGTTGTTGGTGATTTGTAGAATGGCTTCAAATCATGCTCTTGCGGGTGCGGTAGCTGCTCTTGCTCAGGCTACGATGCATAACAATGTTCGGGATGAGTTTCATGCTTTGGGGTTTATTCAGAGGAATAACCCGCCTAAGTTTGAGGGTTCTCATGAAACAGAGAATGCACATAAGTGGTTAAAGGCGATTGAGAAGATTTTTAGAATTATGGCGTGTTCTAATGCTCAGAAGGTGCAGGTTGGCACCCACATGATGGATGAAGAGGTCGAGGATTGATGGGATAATACCCGTCAGAGATTAGGGGGAGCTGGGGCGGCAATAACTTGGAATATGTTCAGGAGAGAATTTTTGAGTAAGTATTTTCCTGAAGACACCCGTGGCAAGAAAGAGGTTGAGTTCTTATAACTGAAGCAGGGGAACATGATGGTGACAGAGTATGCTGACAAGTTTGAGAGGTTAGTGAAGTTTTGTCCTCACTACAACCGTGATGATGCTGAGTTGTCCAAGTGTTTGAAGTTTGAGAATGAGTTGAGACCAGAAATCATGCAAGCGATTGGGTGTCAGCAAATTTGCAGGTATGCTGAGCTTGTGGATATGAGTAGAATCTATGATGAGGAAAGTCGAGCTCGATCTTCTCACTATAAGCAGGTGAGTGAGAAGAGATACAAGGGTCAATTTCAAGGGAAACCTTATGTGACTCCAAATGACAAGGGGAAGTCAAAGGGTAATGATGGGAAAAAGCCAAGTGGGGGAGCGGGTTCTACTCCTCTCAAGTGCTATAAGTGTGGTGAAGCAGGTCACAAATCTGATGTGTGCACTGCTAGTGTGATAAGATGCTATAGGTGTGGCAAAAAGGGCCATATGAAGAATGAGTGTACGAATTCTGAACCGACTTGTTTCAATTGTGGTGAAGAGGGACATATCAGTACTCAGTGCCAGAAATCGAAGAAGGTTGCTACTGCGACTCAGAATAATGGTAGGGTATTCGCTTTGAGTGGCTCAGATGCTCAGAAGAAAGACAACTTGATTAGAGGTACTTGTTTTATTAATAATGTTGAATTGGTTGCTATAATTGATATTGGAGATACTCATTCATTTATTTTGATTGAGTGTGCGACCAGATTGAATTTGACTTTGACTGTTATGAATGGTAATATGTTAATTGAGATGCCTACTGACGGTTCAGTTACGACTAACTGTATGTGTTGTGTCCTTTTACCATTTATGGTAAGGATTTCTTGATGGATTTAGTGTGTTTGCCTTTGCGCCATATGGATGTTGTGTTGGGAATGAATTGGTTAGAATTTAACTTCGTGCATATCAACTGCTATGCAAAGATGGTAGAGTTTCCAGAGTTTGGCGATGGTGGGTGTAACACCACAAATTTTCCCTCTTTGTTTCATATCATATAGCATAGCATAAAACATACATATCTTGGCATTTTGCATAGAAAAATGAGGCATGACATTCATAGCTACAAGCATAGGGAATGTGATTAGTCTTCCAGCAAGTTATGGTTCTTCAAAGTCAAGTTGAGATCCAAGTGATCTTGCAAGAAGCCTACAAGGGATCCTCATATCCTATACAAGCTCAAAGTCATCCACAAAGCCCTAGAAGAGGGAAATTTCATCAGAAGCTCAGAGGTACAACTTTCTTCTACATAGAGAAACCCTAATTAGGGTTTTGCCTTAAATCCTAATATCCTCATATCTTTGAACAATTCTTGTGGTCAAAGGCTTATATATGGTATATAGGGCCTATGGATGTAATTTGGTTCAAAAATTCATTGAGGAAGTCAGGTTTTGATCCAGTTACTTATGCATGAAGGAAGAAAGTCAATTGTGCCAAACAAAAGTCAACCAATGGATTTTTAGGGTTTTTATCTTGTTCATCAACTTCACGAGGCCATATTTGATCAAGTAATAGCTTGGATGAGCTCTAATGTCAAAAATCAAGAATGTGCAAAAGTTGCTAAAATTGGAATTTCTCAAGTGGAAAGTTTCTATTTTTGGAAGTATTTGCCATAATCTTCAAGCTATTAATTCATGCGCAAAAAAACTTCAAATGATTTTTCCTTGAACTTGAAAGTTGTAGATCTTGATTTTCCCTTTCCAAAAAGTCCTAGAACACCTTTATAGCATTTTTATAAATTAAGTTATGATTTTTGGGAGTTTTGATGCATTTTAGAGTTTTTTGAACCACACTAGTTGATTTTCTATTGGTTCATTATTCTTTTATTTTGTGTCACACTTTTTCTATTTTTATTACACCTTTTTCATGTCCACTACCACCTTTTTGCGTGACCTATTATTTCATGTGGGGGATTACTTTATTTGTTAATTTTTAAGAAAATTGGAGAAAAGAATAGTACAAAAAGTGGCAAGAGAAGGACATGCATTTGATCAACATACAAGCACTCATAATACACGCCTCTCTCTCATCCTTTTTATGGCAATTTTTGCCACTCACACAAACACATATGGCAAAGCAAAGGAAGAGGAAATCACGTGAAAGTCACTACCATGTAGTCTCATAAGTCATAACCATTTACACCACATGATCTTCATTTGTTCTCATCAACTAATCTCACCATGAAAACACATGTGGACCACGGGAGAATATCATGCACCACCAACATGTGATAACTTTGTGGAAAAAATTGAAGAGTGAAAGAAATGGGCACGGGTTATGCACTTGGGTGGTGATAACAGAATTTGCATTTCCACTTTTATTTTGGTACTCTACACACCTGCCATATATAAGGATCAATGCACACATTCAGCAAGGGGGATCACACATTTCATCACATTCTCCATTCTCAGCTTTCTCTCTCTCTCTCTCATTGTGCTCTCAATTTTCTCACACCAAAACAAATTCTCAGATCTGAATTGGTGACTTCCATCACACTATTTTCATCATTGAAGCTTTTGAATATCTTCATCTAATCATATCATCACCATCCTCCTCATTTTCTTTTGAAATTGGTGAAGTTGTTGATCATCTGCAGATCAACAACATTCATATTTTTCCATCTTGTGCTCTCTATCAAGACTCAGTGCCTTTATTTGGCTTAAAGAGTATCAAAGGAGGTATAATGAAGCTGTATTAACCTCTGGATTTCTCAGATTTCTCAAGAGAAGCTCAATCTCAGGTTTGAACTCCATCTTATTTTGCTTCATTTTGGATCTATTCTGGCTTATTTCATGATGATGATGTTTGATATGAGTTGCTTGAAGTGTTCTGAAGATTTGTAGTGCTTTAATTTTGAGTTTGCAATTTTTGTGATCTAACTTTAACTCTTTGAATCTCACTGGTTGTTGAATGTTTCTGAGTTTTATTGGTGGATTTGTGTCCTACATGGTGTAAGATTTTGATTGATGGTTGATTTGCTAGATTCTGGGAATTTTATTCTTGCTCTTCATCGGAACCAGCCGGAGAAGACGACCAGAGCTTCTCCGCCCGTCCACCACTGTTCCATTACCTTGTTTGAATGTTGTCCGTTGATTTATGTTGATCTGAGGGTTAGGATGGTGCCACCTCAATTAATGAGGCATGTGCTGTGCATGTGAGCTTTATAATTTTATTTAATTGTTGGTGTATGCTTGAACATGATATCTTGCGTGGAATTAAATCTGAACCATTGGATTGTTGGAGTTGTTTAAGTGACTTGTGATCTCACGCGTTGGTTTGGGCTATTATTGAGAATTATTGTGAGCCACTAGATTGCTATACTTTTTCCAATTGACTTGATCTGATCCATTAATTGTTTTGACTTGAATTTCATTGACTGCGTGTTGGAGCCATTGGATGTATTGACTTGTTGAGACAGTTTGTGAGCCATAAGATTGGATTACTTTGATTGGTTGACTGAGTTCATATGAGGATGCGCCTTGAGCCTTATTTCTATTAACACTCATTTTTTCAGCCCAATTCCAATTTGAACACGTTTGGGCTTACCAATTACACCCCATGACTATTGTTTCTATTTTTTTTATTTTCTTTTAATTGCTCGTTTTATTTTATTTTATTAAAAATAGTTTTAATATTCCAAAAATATCAAAAATATTCATGAATATAATTTTGAGTTTTCTTTAATTTTCTCAATTTTTATTTTTCATTTTCCTTTATTTTTTAATCCTGAATTAATTTCTCAATTAATTTCCTTGTATTTTGCTCCTTCCACGAACACTCTAGCTTATTTATTTTCTAATTTGAATTCCATAATAGGCATGCTTTTGTTTCTTTTTTCTATGCTTTTCTAACATGTTGAAGTGTCTTAGTGATTTTTATCTTGATTTTTAGGCCTTGTTTGGATAGTTTTTGATTTGTTGATTTTGGTGAAAGTAAGTGAAACCCTAATTGCACTTTGACCAATTCTTTGGTGATGTTTGCTTCTGATTCTGATTGTGTGGTCTTGATATGATGTTAGTACATACTTGAAGTGTCTTGGTGTTAAATTGTATAATTTTTAAGACATGTTTACCATTTGTTTGAGATTTGTTCTTTAACATGCTCTATTGTGATGTATCTTTGAACTATGCTTGATGGTTTTAGTAGAGGGGCACTTGTGCCACCCCTTAGGGTTTGTTTTGTGGTTGTTAACATGATGTTAGATCCCTAGTTTTAGTATGAGATCTTTGCCTTTGCTGGTTTGGTGTTACTTGTTCACTAAGTTATACATTCACATGCATGCCTCACTACACTTCCAACTTCTTCATGCTTATTCTAATTGACCTAGTTTGTGTTTGTATGCCTTAATTGATGTTTGAATATTCTTCTTAGGCACTTACTTAACATTTTTAGGTTCTTAATTGGTGAAAATTGTTGATGTTTAACTTGTTTTATGCTTCTAATCACATTTTTTCATCTTATTCCTTCCATGATGGTTTGATAGTTGTTTGTATAACTCCTTGCACTTCTCTTAGTGTGGTGTCGTGTGACTAATCTTAGCATTCTTGTATGATGTTTAAGTTCTGGTTGTGATGGTTTGTATTGATTATTTGCTTATTCTTACTCAATTTGAACTTACTTGATCTTTACTTATCATTTGTGAATTCTTCTAACACTTTCAGGGGCTATGGTAAGTAAGAGGTGTGGATGAGATTTCCACATCTCCAACTTATTTCTCCTCTTTTTCTTGTGTGAGATGATCTTATGCCATCATTTTTTCAATTTCTTTTCATCCCCTTAGAAACAACTTAACTTCTGTAAGAGAAGTAAGTTGCTTTCTACTTCCTTTCTTCTTCTCTTTTTCTTCATTAGGATAGAACTCAAGCCTCAATAACTTAGGCATCCCACGCATGTTAACACTAGGATTTCTTAGTTCCCCTTTGTAGTTTTTACCTTTGAGATCCTTTTGGTTCTCTCCCTTCTCATCTTCAAACATAACTTCAAGCCACTTATTAAATGACAAGTCTTCTCATGTGACACGAGACTTTGCCATGGGGTACTTGCACGCATTATATTTCGGGGCAAGGTGTAGGATATCTATCATGATGAATAGGTCTTATCATGAGACTACTTCACAAATAAAACCTAAAAAAAACTTCTTAATCCAAAACCACAAAAACACTTAATAAATGCCAGTAGGGCAGTGTGTCTGAGCCTTCCTCGTAGGGACTAGATTTGGGGATTTCCTCCATATATAGGTGTGCCTCTTACCCATTCCATTTCGGGATGATGTAAGAAGTACACATCCCATTGAGTAAAGACTTAGGTACACTAACCTATGCAAACCTCAAAGCAAAAACTCATAAAAAACACTGGACAAAGAATTATCGTCTCTCCTTCGAGACTTCTTTTCTCATCACCTTCACTCTCAAAGTAAGAACTTGCTCCTACTTGTTACTTTGCAAGACGGTAATGCACTCGTTCCAGACGAGCCTGCAACACCTGAGCATTGACATAAGTAGTTCAAGCTTTTAAAACACAAGCCATTTTCCTCCCTAGTTAAGGGAACTACGGCGTCTCTGATCCTCATGTCCAGACGAGGTACGTAGGCAGCGGGGTAGGGCCCGTTCGAGCACTCTTTTATTTTCCCTACATTTTCCCTCTTTCTTTTCTTTTCTTATCCAATTTCAGTCTTTCTTCTGCAACAACTTTCATTTCTTCACCCTTTGAAACATTTTCTTTGCAATTGTGGATCTCATCGGGTACGGCGGACGATCTGGGGTGCTAATACCTTCCCAGGTCGTAACCGCCTCCGGAACCCAATTCTTTGGTTCGCAAGACCTGTGTCCTTCCTTTTCTTCTTCCGGTTTATGCAGCATTACCTTTCTCATTCCTTTGGGATATAAATGCCTGGCTGACGACTCTATCTTTTCCGCACCACTTTCGCGTTTGTACCAGGATGGAAATCCAGGGAGCGACAGCTGGCGAATCTACTAGGGATTGAGCCCAGAATCTCTGGTTTCCCTTTTAAGAGTCTCTACTAGCACTTGTTCGTTTCTGTTTGCTTGGGTGTTGTTTGTTTGTTGTTGTGTGTTTATTTTACTGTTGTTTATTTACGACTTTATTTATTGCTTTAAATATTTATTTTCATGCATCATATGTATATACTGGACTGTCTGGCTGTGTTGGTTTTCTTTTGGTGGGTTAGGGATTATTAATGTGAGATAAGCTCGTAACGGGGCTCAAGTGCACCCTAGGACTTAGCATGGACAGATATTCTAATCACATGGTATCATGATGAGTGGAGGTGTGTTCCACACCTAAACTGTGACCGTCTTGGAAATATCTTGTGTGGGGATTTCCTCCACTTCAGGATAGGACCTTGATAGTTATGTGCATCTGGGGACCGAGCATTGAGAAACTTTGTAGGAAAACCCCTCTCCAGTGGTGATAGTGGAAGACCACGTTTTGTGACAAACCCATTCGCTCCCGAGGGTCCATTGGGAACTTGCATAGGATGGTCTGGTTCTCTTATAAGAACTCAATTAAAGCAACTGGTCGTATGACGATAGTATTGTATCCTATAGGTTGAATGTACTATTGTTTCTCGATTTCAGCGCTCGAAGCTGGGGACTTATAAGGGATGCTTGGTCTTTTATGGACTCACGCTGAGACCTCCCTGAGTAGTACATAATGCTAAACTGATTCTCTGATTTTGTCATGAGCCATTTTTCGGAAATGGTGAATGTATTATTGCTATTCGGCTTTGAGAGTCCGTGATGTTTGACCCGGAGCACACCCGTGAGATTCAAAAGGGTTTACAGGTTTGCAGGAACCATTGACCTCAACATACCCGTCATCATCAGTGTGATCTTATGTTATGATCTGGTAATTATGGTTCTGGAGTTCTTGATTATCCGGTTTTGAGTTCCTATTTGAGAGTTATTATTTGGAGGACCTTTGAGGTTTCAAACACTTGGTTCTTGGTCCTGTATCCAGACAGATTCTAGTTCCTGATCACTTGCCAGTTGCATACATGACATCATAACATTCCAGCATACAAGTTTAGTTATATCCGGGGACCCCATATCTGAATCATGTTGTTGAATTTTCTTGTGTATCAGAATATGAATTAAAACAGATAGATCTCTGGGAAATAACCGAACATGGAATTTGCATACATCCTTGCATCTGTGACAGGTATTCAGAGACATTCTTATCCTGATTTGATTTCTCCTCGGAATGGCTAACGTGAATCAGAGATCTCGGGGTACAGACTTGGAACAACTCCGGGCAGAGGTGACTGAGATGAAGACCCAGATGGTGCAATTCAAAGCAATGGTGCAAACTTTATCTCAGGGCAAGAGATTCGTGAAGGAAGAGTTCGACTTGATGAAGACTTAGATGAAGCTGCTGACAGGGATCATGAATGCCCTGCTAAAGAAAGATAATGGCCAGGTGCCTGTTTCTTCAATGGAAGGTCTTGTTTCTCCCATATCTCTGGGGTTTCCATTGAATCAAGAATTTTTAGGTGGGCTTCCTCCACAATTTGAGCCTCCTCACCAGCAATCACCACTTGGTAATCCAGAAGAGCCCAAGACATGGGTTAGTCTCTCCTTACCTAAATCAAATAAGGTGGATGATCTTATGCCTGTCATTGCCAAAGAAGTGAGCATATTATTTCCATATCAAGTATCCTCCTCATCTCCTACATCTTGGTTTCCCAAAGAAGGATTTTAGCAGGTTGTAGTGGTATCTCCTCCAGTGGCATCAACCCGTTTTCGAGAGAAGCAATAAAGGGTTATTGATCTGGTGACCATGTCCTATGCTGAGTTGTGCCCACAGTTGCTCAAAATGGGATTGATTGAGCATCGCGAACTATCTCTTCCTACTGGTGAACTTCCCCAAGGATGGGATCCCTATGCTTACTGTGCTTTTCACTATGGAGCTCAAGGACACGATATCAGTGATTGCAGAGTGTTCATGCATCAGGTTCATCTCTGATTTTTGGCATAATTGTGAATTGATGCTCATGGTGTGTTATGAATGTTGTTCCCACGTTTGAACCTTATTATTGGCATGATAATAATTGATCGAAGTTCTATTTTGCATTGCTTTCATGATCGATGCATGTTTTAGACACTCACGTGCATAATTTAACATGTTGCATATTAATTAATAAAAGTGCATGGTCCATGTATATGTGCACATTCTTGATTGCATGTTTGCCCTATGTTTTCATGTTGTTGTTAATGTTTGAATTAGTTAGAATGCATTATGGCATGTTCATCCTGTGGTTTTTGTTTGCATTAAATGTTCATTTTTGAAAATGCACATTACTTTGTTTGAGAAAATCCATTGAGATAAAGTGTTGGAAATGTTTGAATTCACATGTCCATGTTCATATTAATCATGTTGCAATTTTTGATGTTGTTATTCTGTGCATATCCATGTGTTGTGATACATGCATTTATGTGATAAATGACTTAATTCTGCCATGTATTTCGCTGTTGGATTTCTGAACAGTAGGTGTTAAATGTATGTTGCCTTGCCTTGTGTTTGCACTTTTTACATCTGCTGTCATGCTGTTAGGTAGATGTAATAAGCTGTTTGTATGCCATTTGCATGTGATAATTGATTGTGTGCTGAAGCGCTATTGTAGCTGCTGATTTTGAAATTTATCTAACCTTTAGGTACCTTTATCTTTGGGTTTGAGTCTAGTTTGAACTTTTTTCATTTTAGGAGATGTTTGGTACTTAATTGTCTTCTTTGTTATCATTTTTTATTTCATAGATCATGGATTTTATACTAAATTTTTCGGGGGCTAACAGTAAGTATGAAGGATGTGCATCCACATTCTACCTTCTTCCTTCCTCTTTTAAGCTTTCTCTAAGTGTGATTGCGATAAGCATGTTATGCTTCTTTGACATTTCATTTCCTTTCATCCCTTTGAGTTCTAATCTCATCTTCAATCATTGGAGTGAGTTAGAACTTGTGCTCCATCTCTCTTTTTTAAGGTTTAGAGTTCTTCAAACCTATTTAACCTTAGGATATCCATTACACAAAATCATAGGGTGAGTCTTAGTTTCCCTTAGTGTTTTCCTTTTCTCAACTTGACTCTTCTCTCTCTCATCTCAAAATAACTCAAAAATACCTAATAAAGGTTGTAGTGACTTCTTGTGTCATAGACTTATTCCATAGGGCATTTGCATATATCCTATCTTGGGGTAATGTGAACTTGTCTAGCATGATGTACAAGTCTAAACTTGAAGATCATTTTCACAAAGAAAAACCTAAAAAACATTTCTTCACTTCAAAATACAAAAACACTTAATAATTACAATGGGCTAGTGTGCTTGAGCCCTAATCTTTGTAACCAAGTCTTGGGGATCTTCTCCTTACTTGGGTATGCTTCTTCTTCATTCCATATTGGAGTGATGTAATAAGTACATACTCCATGGAAAGGGACTTAAATACACTTTCCCATGCAAATTCAAATAAAAAGCTTCTAAAAGCATTCAAACCAACAATAAGCGTCTTTCCTGCGAGAATTCTCTTCTCATCTCATTCACTCCAAATGAAAGAACTCGCTTCGACTTGTCTTTTGCAAGACGGTAAACACACTCGTATCAGACGAGCCTGCAACACCTGAGCATAGGCACAATCCATTCAATCATAAAAAATACAAACAATTTCCTCCCTTGTTAAGGGAACTATGTCGACTCTGATTCTCATTCTTGATGAGATACATAGGTAGTGGGGTAGGTCCCATTCGAACATAATTATTTCTTTTCCCTACATTTTTCCAATTATTTCTCTTTCCAGTTTAGAATCAGATTACCCTTACCCTTTGAAACAGTACAAGCTAGCGTGGATCCCGTCAGGTATGACAGACGATCTAGGGTGCTAATACCTTCCTAGTTCGTAACTGACTCCCGAATCCAGTTTCTTTGGTTCGCAAGACCTCGTTCTTTACTTTCCCCTAGTTTGTGCAACATTACCTTTCCCTTTCCTTGGGATAAAATTCTTGGCTGGCGACTCTTTTTTTTTCACGCCACTTTCGCGTTTGTACTAGGATCAAAATCCCAGGAGCGACAGCTGGCGACTCTGCTGGGGACTTCCCAACCAGTTTCTCTGGTTCCCTATGCGAGTCAATCCTAGCGCTTGTCTATTTTTGTTTCCATGGGTGGTTATTTGTTTGTTGTTGTGTGTTTAGTTTTCTGTTTTTATTTACAATCTTACTTTACAGCTTTATTTACTGCTTTCAGTATTTTCTTATCATGCATCATTATTATACTGTCTGGACTGTCTGTTTTTTTTGGTGGGATGGGAGTTACTGTGAGTTGAGCCCAATACCAAGGCTCGAGTGCACCCTAGACTTTAGCGTGGACATTCACTTTGCTTTCATGATGTCCTGTCATGCGAGTAGTAGTGAGTTCCACACCTAGATTGCGACCATCTTGGAAATGTTTCGATATAAGGGTCTTCCCTACTTCAGGATACAACCTCGAAAGTTATGTGCATCTGGGGACCAATCATTGAGGACCTTTGTGGAAACATCCCTCTCCAGTGGTGATAGTGGCAACCCACATTTGTTGGTAAATCCACTCGCACCCGAGGCCCCACTGGGAACTTTCATAGGATGGCCTTGTTTTATCATAAGAACTCAGTCAAAGCATTTTTCGTTTGACGATAGTATTGTACCCTTTGGGATGAATGTACTATTGTTTCTTGATCTCAGTGCTTGAAGCTGGGAACTTATGAGGGATGCTTGTTTTTCAGGACTTAGCCGAGACCTCCTATTTTAGTGTTTAATGCCAAACCGAAAATGGTGAACATATTATCACTACTCGACCTGAGAGTCCGTGATGTTGATCTGTGGTAGCACACCTGTGAGATGTGGGATTGTTTACAGGTTTGAAGGAGCCTTGACCTTCAACATACCCACTTCACCAGTGTTGTTCAATGATGTGATCCAGTTCTATATGGTTCTTTGATTCTCAGTTTTGGGGTTCATACAGAGATAATGATATTATTATGACTCTCCATAGACACTTGGTTCACTGCTCAACACCAACATTTCATTGCATCATATCATCATTAACACATCGTGTTTCTTATTTCTTAGGTTGTTTATGTATTCCCAATTTTGGTGGGTTTTCTATATTCTCATTCTAGATGGCTCAAGATATTCCCCGCAAGAACAATGTACATTACACCTTCTCAAAGACAGAGACTGAAGAAATCTAGGAGTTAGTCAGTTTGATGAGTGACAGGGTTCTAGACATTTTCAGAGCAAAGTATGGGCTGGTTTTGAGTTACATGGATAAGGCTACTCAAGATAAATGTGATGGACTCCACACTCTTCTCCAGTTCCATGACCCCTAGTTAAAGTGCTTCATCTTTCCTGATTATGTTATGGTTCCTACCTTGGAAGAGATTGTCAGTATCCTGAGGGTTCCGGTTAGAGACAATCCTCTGTTCTACAGTTCAGATAGGGTTCCTCCAAACGAAGATATTGCTAAAGCTACATGTAACACCCTAAATTTTCCCTCTTCTTTCTAGCATCATCATCATATCATAATCATCAAAAGCATGGCATGTCTTTAGCATTTTGCATAGAAAAATGAAGCATGTCATTCTCATGTGCTAGAATTAGGCATATGATCAATTATGGGAACATTTGAAGCTTTGCAAGGACAAGTAATAAGTCAAGAGGCCTTGTCCAAGTCCCATGAGGTGTCTACATGGCATATACAGGCTCAAGATCCTTTGCAAGAGCCCAGAAGGTTTGAAGATCATCAGAGGATCAAAGAAGGAACAATCTCCTACACAAATGACATTCAAATTATGGTTTCATTTTCAAGCAAGGATTCTTTGTGACTTTGTCCATTTCTTGTGGGCAAAGTCATTCCTGTTATATGTTAATGCTATGGATGAAATTTGGTGAGAAAACTCATTGAGGAAGGCAGTCAATTCATCAGTTACTTGCATAAGAAGAAATTGGTCAAACTGATTATTTGAAAAGTCAACTGTGACAATGCAAGGGCTCCGATCCTATTTTTCAAGCCAATGGATGTTCATAAGGCCATAGAAAAGGTTTGGCAAAGTCAAAAGTCAAGAATCTAGGGTTTTTGCAAGAGTTTCCATTTTTGGGAATGTGGCATGTAACTAACTTTCTAAATTTGGCAAGTTTTGTCCTAATCTTCAAGGCATTCTTTCATGACCAAGATGACCTCAAATGGAATTTCTTTGAACATGAAAGTTGTAGGAAATTGTCTCCTATTTCTAAAAAGTACAAGAACATGATCACAACCCTCATGGTTTGCAAGTTATGGCCAATGGAAGTTCACATATTTTTGGAAGTTTACCTCATTTTTAAGTTTATACCAAAGTGCAAAAACTCATGTATCTTGTTTCCAAGTTGTTTTATGGGCAAGATTAATTCACTAAATCATAAGGCATGATATGAGAAGAATTTGGCTCAAAGGTAATTAAAGAACCCGTTGCACGGGATGCATGTTATTCCATAAAATGCCAAATTGCATGATCACTCAAGAAGTATGATATCAACATCCAAAGGCCAGGATTTGTGCACTTATGAATCAAGGGCAAGATAAGTGTTCAACATGTTTAAAGGGGAATGAAGAGCATGCGTGAATCACCCAATCACACAACTTTTGCACTTTTGCAAAATCATCCCAATCACACTCACCTCATGTGCAATCCCTTTCAAATTTTCAGCATGAATCATTTGCACACTATATAAGATTGCTAGGATTTCATTTCACCTCAGATCATCACCATTTGCTCTCTTCCAAGTTTTTGCTCTCACTGCATTTTCATTCGAATTGCTTCATACACACACTCAATCCAAAAACTAACCACATATTCATGATCCTTGAGGTGTAAGGAGTAAGAATTCACCATCATTTGAAGCTGAAACCAAAGATTATACACCTTGCAAGTTTGGTGCAATTGTGCTCGGGTTCTTAGATCTAGAGAGATTCAATACCTCTCTTGCATTTATTTTGCAAGTAGGAGTCTAAAGGAGAAGATCTGCATCTTTTGGAAGCTCATCTCAAGCTAATTTGACTACTGCAAGTTCCAGTTATCTTTAAAATTCATGGGCCTGTAAATGATTTTTGTTGTGTGCTTTGTGATCTACGTGTTCTCCTGAGTCTAATGATCTATTTTGTTTTGAAAATGATGTTGAAATAAGCAAGAACTGTGGATCTGAAGTTTTTAGATCCAAACTTATCTTCTTCAATTTGAATTGTGTGCGTTAGATTAATGGTTTTTGATGCTTGATTTGTGTTGTACGTGGCCTGAGGATCATTTTGGTATATGATTTGTTCGTTTTAGTGGAGAAATGAGGTTCTGCAACTTTTGGCACGCCGGAGAAGACGACCGGCGCTTCTCCGACCGGTTAGGGTTTGATTAGGGTTTAATCTAGGTTTATGATTTCCTGATTAGATCCTGGCCATTGGATTGTGATTAATTAGGTTAATTTTGTTTTATTATTTTAATTAAACAGGATTATAATAATTTTAAAACGTGGCCATTGGATCTATTTTAATTAGTAAGTTTGAATGTGAGCCTTTGATTGTGATTACTTCCTAGTCTTGTTGATTCACGCGCCTAGCCATCTGATTTGCTTACATTGATTGACTTTCATTCTCAGCCACTTGATCTGATTACTTTTATTATTTTCTTTTATTTTATTTTATTTTTATTTGTTTTGTTTTACTTAATTCATAAAAAATAGTAAAATGTTCACAAATATTCCAAAAAAATTCATGACTGATCCTTTTGTTTTTCTTTAATTTTTGACACTTTTACTTTTCATTTATTTTTATTTTTCACGTAGAAATTAATTTTTGATTTTATTTTTTGTTTTTTAATTCATTTTTTATACATGATGGCTTGTGGAATTTTTATCTTGATCATTAATTTGAGTTTTGAGTTGGTTCTTTTTGCATCTGGTCCATATTTAGATGTAGTTTATTGTTGATTTTTCCTATGATTTTTTAAGAATTTATATGAGTATGTTTGTCAATTTACTTGTGTGTGAAGTTTCAAAACCCTAGTTTGTGTTCATGAGGTCCTTTGACCTAGTTTGATTTTGATTCTGATTTTGCCCTTTTGGTATGATGTTATCACATGGTTAATGAACATTTGTGCTTAATTGTAGAATTTTTGAGTGAAGTTTTGATTTTATTTTATTTTTGATGTGTGCTTGCCCTAATTCTTTCCCCTTTCTTGTCACATGCTTAGTTTCTAGGTAGTAAGAACACTTATGCCCACTTTTGTGAGATGTTTGAGGTCCTTTTAATATGAATGAATGCCTCTGGTCATGATGTGTGATTTGTCTTTTGGTTTGTTGTGATTTGAGTCATGTCTTAAGATTCTCACAAATGTATGCATGCTCACCTCACATTCTTTGTTCATTTGCCTTCCATGAGTGATTATGCTTGAGTTTTGTTTGCTTCTTCCCATGTTTGTTCATGCTCCTTAGGCACATTTTAACATGAATAGGTCCTTGGTCCTCATATGAATATTTGCAGGAGCCTCCGATTCTAATGCCTCCAGTTCCAGGACGACCACTTATCATGTACTTGACCGTGCTAGAAGGGTCGATGGGGTATGTTCTAGGCTAACATGACGAGTCTGGTCGAAAAGAGCACGCTATTTATTACCTTAGCAAAAAATTTACCGACTGTGAATCCCGTTACTCACTGCTCGAGAAAACTTGTTGCGCTTTGGCATGGGCTGCTCGCCGACTGAGACAGTACATGTTGACCCACACCACATTGCTAATCTCAAAAATGGACCCCGTCAAGTATATTTTCGAGAAACCCGCATTAACCGGAAGGGTTTCTAGATGGAAAATGATATTAACAGAATATGACATACATTATACTTCCCAGAAAGCCATCAAAAGAAGTGTATTGTCAGATTATCTTGCACAACAACCACTTGAAGACGACTACCAACCAATGAAGTTTGATTTCCCTGATGAGGAGATCATGTACCTCAAGGAAAACGATTGCAAGGAACCACTTCTGGAGGAGGGGCCTGACCCTGAATCCAAATGGAAGTTGATGTTTGATGGGGAAGTCAATATCAACGGACATGAGTTGGTGTTGTTCTTATTACTCCCGAAGGTGTTCATTTTCCCTTCGCTGCCAGAATTACTTTTGGCTGCACCAACAATGAAGCAGAATACGAGGTGTTCATAATGGGAATAGAGGAGGCTATTAATCTTCAGATTAAGACCCTCGATATGTTCGGAGATTCAGCCCTCGTTATCAACCATATTACCGGCAAGTGGTATACGCATCAAGAACACTTAATTCCTTATAGGGATTATGCCAGAAGACTGTTGACATTACTCACAACGGTTAAGCTTCAATATATACCATGAGACGAGAATCAATTCGCCGATGCCTTGGCTACTCTTTCTTCGTCCATCAAAGTCTTGTGTTGGAACTATGTGCCCATAATTGACATTTCCAGACTTGACGCACCAGCTTATGCTTTCTCTGTAGACGTAGTGTCTGATGAGAAACCTTGGTACTTTGATATCAAGCTTTTCCTGGAAAAACAAGAATACCCAGCTGGGGCATCATCCAATGACAAGAAGACCCTAAGATGACTTGCTTCTAGCTTCTTCTTGAACGCAGATGGAGTTATGTACAAGAGGAACTTTGACATGGTCTTGCTCAGATGCGTGGATAGACACGAAGCATGCCTGTTAATGCAGGAAGTCCATGAGGGATCCTTCGATACTTATGTAGTAGGACATGCAATGGCTAAGAAATTATTAATGTCAGGGTACTATTGGCTAACAATGGATGCAGACTGTTGTTCGTACGCCCGTAAGTGCCACAAATTCCAGATATATGCAGACAAGGTGCATGTCCCTCCTAGCCCGCTCAACGTCATGTCATCTCCTTGGCCCTTTTCTATGTGGGGCATTGACATGATCGGGAAGATAGAGCCTACTGCTTCAAACGGTCATCGTTTCATCTTGGTCGCGATTGATTATTTCACCAAGTGGGTTGAAGCCGCATCTTATGCCAATGTCACTCGCCAAGTGGTAGCCATATTTCTGAAGAGAGACATCATTTGCAGATACGGAGTGCCCGAGTGAATCATTACTGATAATGGTTCCAATTTGAACAACAAGATGATGGCAGAACTGCGCGGGACTTCAAGATTCAGCATCACAATTCTTCTCCTTACCGGCCAAAGATGAATGGCGCGGTAGAGGCAGCTAATAAGAATATTAAGAAGATTGTGCAGAAGATGGTTGTCACTTACAAAGATTGGAATGAGATGTTACCATTCATGCTGCATGGGTACCAAACGTCAGTCAGGACATCAACTGGGGCAACTCCCCTTCTCCCTGGTATATGGCATGGAGTCAGTCTTTCATGTTGAGGTAGAAATTCCTTCTTTACGTGTAATGATGGATGTGAAGCTTGATGAGGCTGAGTGGGTACGTGCTCGATATAATCAATTATGCCTAATTGAGGAAATGAGATTAGAGGCCATCTTTCATGGTCAACTTTATCAGAGGAGAATGAAACGAGCTTTCGACCAATGAGTACATACTCGAGAGTATCAAGTAGGAGAGCTTGTACTCAAAAGGATTCTTCCTCCAGGTTCAGATCATAGGGGCAAGTGGACCCCAAACTACGAAGGCCCATTCATAATAAAGAAATTTTTCTCTGGTGGGGCACTGATGCTTACTACTATGGATGGAGAAGACTTCCAATCCCCTGTTAACTCGAACGCATTTAAAAAATACTTCGCATAAAAGACCCGCTGGACACAAAAACAGAATTAAAGTCCAGGCAAGAAAAGGGCATCCCGACGAGCTAAAAACACAATAAAAAGCTCGGGAAAAAGTTAGGGAAAAAAATGTACACCCTCTGAGTTGAAAAGCCACATTGGATAGCTCAGGCAAAAAGGGGTATCCCGGTGGATTGAAAACCCAAAAGGGTGATCCACGCAAAATAAGGGAATAAGCGAACAACTGCGATCCGGGTAATCTGAACCAAATCACCGTCTCAAATAGTCTAACAATATCAGAAGGGTAGGAATCAGTCTCCTCTTCTTCTTCAGAAGGAAAAGGCAAGAATGGAAAGTCTTGAAGACATGTTGGTCATAGCAGGAAGGAAACTCATTGGAATGCCGTGTACATTGCCATTAGGATAGTTTCTTTTCTCAATTTTTATGGTAGCTACCTCTTTCCAGGTAGTTGCTTCCTGATGTAAAGATTTGCCTATTCAGAGGCTCATCAATAAATGAATATTCAGTCAAAAGTTGTGTTGTGTTTTGTTTATTTTGTTTGCATAAATGTCCTGAGTTTTTGGCAAAAAAGAACATTGCATTATAAACACGGTGATTTTCTAAAATGACATTGCAGGGAAACATTTTAAAACTATCTTTGAGTGTCGGGTGAGAATGGATGATCAGATCATACCATGCAAGTCCCCGGGGCACATGTGTGTATACTGTTGTTGCAGGTTTTGCAGGATGGTGTCATATCTCCCCAAGCAGAGAATGTTCCCCAACTGAGTTAGAGTAGGTGTCATCCCCAACAGAACTCCAAGGCTAATGGAACAACTCTTATCCCCAAGCGGATTATCTTTCCACTAGTGAAGTATTCCCAGCAGGCAAGTGAACGCCTAATTACCCCACAAAGTTCATGTTTGGGATTCACTCCCGTCATTGAAATATTCCCCAAAGAAGTTGCCAATTTATTTTTGGCCAATGTGATGATACAGACAGTTATTCATCTCCCCATCCAGAGTTAAGCATCGTCAAAGCCTCTTGACCTGGTTCTCCCATGCAAAGTTGTGATTCTTACTGCCAATAAGGCATTTGTTTGATGCTCGTATGCATTCCTCAACACTCGTCTGTGTTTGATATCTGTGTTTGATATCTGTGTTGGATAGTTTCTTGATGCTTGTATATATTCCCCAGCACTCGTCTGCGTTTGATATCTGGTTGAAGCTCGTATGCATGACTCCAAAGCTTGTTTGTGTTTGATGCTCATTTGCATTGCTTGGATACTCATCTGTATCGTCCTTCACACTCGTCTATGTTGGTTTATATCCATATGTGTTGATTTGATAGTTACTCCAGTACTCGTCTGTATTGCTACTCCAAATGCTCGTCTGTGTTGGATTTCTGTTATTCGTCTATATCAGTGGCTAATATTTGTATGTATCATCGTCTGGAGCGCTCGTCTGTGTTTTTTAGATCATCGTCTGATATTCATCTATATCATTGACTTATGGCACTCGTCTGTGTGTTCTTGATGATCATCTAATACTTGTCGGTATTGAAGAGGTTTGAAGTCCTGACAGTGGGATTAAACGTCAAAATGTTTATTGGTCCTAGCGTAACAGGTTATCTGAAGGAGGTTCGTCTGCCTCAGACACCACTTATCTACGCAAGATTTGTGAAAAGGGTTCGTCCAATCCTAATGTCTCACCTGGCGTAAAAGGTTTGCTCGAAGAAGACTCATTTGTCTTAGACCATATATCTATGGAGGATATATGAAGAGGGTTCGTCTATCCTGATTATGCATGTCTATCCCACAGACCTAAGTGCATCCGGTCCTGGCGTAACGGGTTATCCGAAGGAGATTTGTTTGTCTCAAGACATAACTATGCAAGATGTATGAAGAGGCTCATCTGTCCATTCCTGGCGTAACAAGTCTACTTGAAGAGGGCTCGTATGTCCAGTTCCTGGCGTAACAGGTTTACTTGAAGAAGACTCGTCTGTCTAAGTTTTCTTATCCGGCGTAACAGTTCAATATGGAGGGAGGGAGTTCGTCTGCTTTTCCTTCACTTCAATTACCCAGAGTGTTGGGTTTATTTCCCATTGCATGCATTCTCCAGCAGAGTGCAAATTTCAGGTTTTCTTGGTATTCAAACACAATTTATCTTGAACGGCCGATAGCCCGGGCTATCGTCCTTTTCAGATTAACAGTTGCTTGAATAGGGGCAGCTGTAACACCCTAAATTTTCCCTCTTCTTTCTAGCATCATCATCATATCATAATCATCATAAGCATGGCATGTCTTTAGCATTTTGCATAGAAAAATGAAGCATGTCATTCTCATGTGTTAGCATTAGGCATATGATCAATTATGGGAACATTTGAAGCTTTGCAAGGCCAAGTAATAAGTCAAGAGGCCTTGTCCAAGTCCCATGAGGTGTCTACATGGCATATACAGGCTCAAGATCCTACACAAATGACATTCAAATTAGGGTTTCATTTTCAAGCAAGGATTCTTTGTGACTTTGGCCATTTCTTGTGGGCAAAGGCATTCATGTGATATGTGAATGCTATGAATGAAATTTGGTGAGAAAAATCATTGAGGAAGGCTGTCAATTCATCAGATACTTGCATAAGAAGAAATTGGTCAAACTGATTATTTGAAAAGTCAAATGTGACAATGCAAGGGTTCCAATCCTATTTTTTCAAGATAAGGGATGTTCTTAAGGTCATATAAAAGGTTTGGCAAAGTCAAAAGTCAAGAATCTAGGGTTTTTGCAAGAGTTGCCATTTTTGGGAATGTGGCATGTAACTAACTTTCTAAATTTGGCAAGTTTTGCCCCAATCTTCAAGGCATTCTTTCATGACCAAGATGAACTTAAATGGAATTTCTTTGAACATGAAAGGTGTAGGAAATTGTCTCTTATTTCTAAAAAGTACCAGAACATGATCATAGCCCTCATGGATTGCAAGTTAAGGCCAATGGAAGTTCACATATTTTTGGAAGTTTACCTCATTTTTAAGTTTCTACCAAAGTGCAAAAAATCATGTATCTTGTTTCCAAGTTGTTTTATGGGCAAGATTAAATCACTACATCACAAGGCATGACATGAGAAGCATTTGGATCAAAGGGAATTAAAGAACCCGTGCATGGGATGCATGTTATTCCATAAAATGCCAAAATGCATGATCACTCAAGAAGCATGATACCAACATCCAAATGCCAATATTTGTGCACTTATAAATCAAGGGAAAGATGAGTGTTCAGCATGTGCAAAGGGGAATGAAGAGCACGAGTGAATCACTCCATCACACAACTTTTGCATTTTATCAAAATCATCCCAATCACACTCACCTCACGTGCAATCCCTTTCAAATTTTCAGCATGAATCATTTGCACACTATATAAGATTGCTAGGTTTCATTTCACCTCAGATCATCACCATTTGCTCTCTTCCAAGTTTTTGCTTTCACTGCATTTTCATTCGAATTGCTTCATACACACACTCAATCCAAAAACTAACCACATATTCATGATCCTTGAGGTGTAAGGAGTAAGAATTCACCATCATTTGAAGTTGAAACCAAAGATTATACACATTGCAAGTTTGGTGCAGTTGTGCTCGGGTTCTTAGATCTAGAGAGATTCAAGACCTCTCTTGCATTTATTTTGCAAGGAGGAGTCTAAAGGAGAAAATCTGCATCTTTTGGAAGCTCATCTCAAGCTAATTTGACTACTGCAAGTTCCAGGTATCTTCAAAATTCATGGACCTGTAAATGATTTTTGTTGTGTGCTTTGTGATCTACGTGTTCTCTTGAGTCTAATGATTTATTTTGTTTTGAAAATGATGTTGAAATAAGCAAGAACCGTGGATCTGAAGTTTTTAGATCCAAACTTATCTTCTTTGATTTGACTTGTGTGTGTTAGATTAATGGTTTTTGATGCTTGATTTGTGTTGTACGTGGCCTGAGGATCATTTTGGTATATGATTTGTACGTTTTAGTGGGGAATGAGGTTCTGCAAATTTTGGCACGTCGGAGAAGACGACTGGCACTTCTCCGGCCGATTAGGGTTTGATTAGGGTTTAATCTAGTGTTTATGATTTCCAAATTAGATCCTGGCCATTGGATCGTGATTAATTAGGTTAATTTTGTTTTATTATTTTAATTAATCAGGATTATAATAATTTTAAAACATGGCCATTTGATCTGTTTTAATTAGTAAGTTTGAATGTGAGCCTTTGATTGTGATTACTTCCTAGTCTTGTTGATTCACGCACCTAGCCATCTGATTTGCTTACTTTGATTGACTTTCATTCTCAGCCACTTGATCTGATTACTTTTATTATTTTCTTTTATTATTATTTTTATTTGTTTTGTTTTACTTAATTCATAAAAAATAGTAAAATGTTCACAAAAATTCCAAAAAAAATCATGACTGATCCTTTTGATTTTCTTTAATTTTTGACACTTTTACTTTTCATTTATTTTTATTTTTCAAGTAGAAATTAATTTTTGATTTTTTAATTCATTTTTAATACATGCTGGCTTGTGGAATTTTTATCTTGATCATTAATTTGAGTTTTGAGTTGGTTCTTTTTGAATCTGGTCCATATTGGGATGTAGTTTATTGTTGATTTTTCCAATGATTTTATAAGAATTTATATGAGTATGTTTGTCAATTTACTTGTGTGTGAAGTTTCAAAACCCTAGTTTGTGTTCATGAGGTCCTTTGACCTAGTTTGCTTTTGATGAACATTTGTGCTTAATTGTAGAATTTTTTAGTGAAGTTTTGATTTGATTTGATTTTTGATGTGTGCTTGCCCTAATTCTCCCCCCTTTCTTGTCACATGCTTAGTTTCTAGGTTGTAAGAACATTTGTGCCCACTTTTGTGAGATTTTTGAGGTCCCTTTAATATGAATGAATGCCTCTGGTCATGATGTGTGATTTGTCTTTTGGTTTGTTGTTATTTGGGTCATGTCTTAATATTCTCACAAATGTATGCATGCTCACCTCACCTTCTTTGTTCATTTGCTCTCCATGAGTGATTATGCTTGAGTTTTGTATGCTTCTTCCCATGCTTGTTCATGCTCCTTAGGCACATTTTAACATGAATAGGTCCCTGGTCCTCATATGATAATTGTGCTTTGAATTGGTTTGTGATTGTTTGTTCTTACACTTAACTAAATGATCACTCCACTTCCCCATGTATAGTTGTTTATCATGATGATGTTGTTTGATCTTGTGTGCTTATTTCTTTGGTTGTTTATGCACATTCTTGTGATGATGTGATTCTGGTCTTGAAGTATATGATGCTTATTAGGCTTGAATGATGTGTAGAATCTCATGTATGCTTATCTTTTCCATAAGTGGTTCATGTTGCTTTAAGATGCCATGTTTGCTTGGCCTTCTCTTTGATTTTGATTGAGGTATTTTTGGCATGTAAATGAGATGAATTACTTCTAGTTGTGGTGTGTGGAATAGGTATCTTGTTTGTTTATGTCTCACTCGATCTTATTTTGTTATGTCTCACTCGATCTTATTTGTCTTATCATATGTGTTTAGTACTAACCATTTCAGGGGCTCATGGTAAGTGAAGTGTGGAGGACATCCACATTTCAATTCTTCCTCTCCTCTCTTACTTTGCTTTCTATTTTGTGATTGTTGATGTGCCTTATGCCATCTTACGATTGAACTTCTCACATTCCCCCTTTAGAAGCAACTTATCTCCTTTAGAGGAGTAAGTTGTTCTCTAACTTTCTTCCTCTCCTCTTCTTCTTTTCGCTTCTTCTTCTTTTCGCTTCTTCTTCTTTCTTAGGATAGTTTAAACCATATTAACTTAGGCTCATCCAAGCATGCTAATATTAGGATTAGTCATTACCCATTAGACTTTTACCTTTAAGATCCTCTTTGGTTCTATTTCTTTTCTCATCTTCAAACAAAAACCTAAAAAACACTTAATAAATGATAGAAGTGGTCTCTTGTGTAATAGCCTTATTCCATGGGGCACTTGTAGTCTTCCCATCTTGGGATAATACAAGTTTGTCTAGCATGATGTACAAGTTTGATCATAAGACTATCTTCATAAAGAAAACTTAAAAAAACACTTCTTCACACAATCATTAAAACACCTAATAAGTTCAACAAGCTAGTGAGCTTATGCCCTAATCTTTGGAATCAAGTTTTGGGGATCTTCTCCTTACTTGGTGTGCTTGTTCTATTATTCCATCTTGGAATGTAGTAGCAAGTACACATTCCATGGAAAGGAGCTGGAGTTCACTTCCTTGTGCCACACCCATAAAAGACTTCTAAGAAACACAAACAAACAATAAGCGTCTTTCTTTCGGGAATTCTTTTCTCACCTCATTCACTCTAAACGCGAACTTGCTCCTACTTGTCCTTTTGCAAGACGGTTACGCACTCGTCGTCCAAGCCTGCAACACCTGAGCAGTGGCATAAGCAGTTCAAACTTAAGACACAAGCAATCTTTCCACCCCTAGTTAGGGGAACTACGACATCTCTGATCATCATTTTCCTGATGAGGTACGTAGAGAGCGGGGTAGGGCCCGTTCGAGCACAATATTTGTTTTCCCTACATTTTCCCTCTTTGTTTTCTCTTTTCAGTTCCCTTTCCCTTTCCAGTTTCAATCTCTCTTTTGCAGCAGTTTTCTTTTCTTCACCCTTTAAAACAGTTCTTTGCAAGCGTGGATCCCGTCGGGTACGGCGGACGATCTGGGTGCTAATACCTTCCCAAGTCGTAACCGACTCCCGAATCCAGTCTCTTTGGTTCGCAGGACCCGTGTCCTTCCTTTTCTTTTCTTCTGGTTTGTGCAGCATTACCATTCCCGTTCCTTCGGGATAAAAATGCCTGGCTGGCGACTCTAACCTCTTCCGTGCCACTTTCGCGTTTTTACCAGGATGGAAATCCAGGGAGCGACACTACCCACTTGAAATTTGCCTCAGTCATTGATAACATCAAAGAGAAGAAAGAGATCAAAGGATTTCATTTGGAATTCCTAATTTCTGAGGCCAAAATATGTGCTGAAGAACAAAGGTGGGTGGATTTCAGTGTAATCTTAGCTTTTATCGTGTATGGGAAAGAATTTGTGAGCACCTTTGTTAGGATTTGTGAGCATGGATGCAAAAGCCATTTTTATCAAGAGAAACCCTGTTCCAACCTTGTTAGGAGATTTCTGTTACTCTGTCCACTATAAGAATGAAAGAAAGAGGGGAGGATTGGTACTTTATTGTGCACATTTGTTCTACACCTGGTTTGCTTTCCATCTTCCCAAATCAGGACCTTTCGTTGAGATTAAAGGAGATGTTAAGCGGTCTAAGAGGCTGATGGGCCTAACTTCTGATGACATCACTTGGTGTTATAACAAGGACTTAGCTGGAAAAGAGTTGATTACTAGTTGTGGAAATTTCCTGAATGTACCTTTGCTTGGAAGAAAAAGGGAATTAACCATAACCCGATGTTGGTTATCAGGAAGTTTGGGTATCCTCTGAAGACTCCTCCTAGGAAAGAAGACGTTGCAGATCCTTATACTTTCTGGCCATTGGAAATGAAGACTTATCAATCCAGGTTTCTAATACTTGGAATGTCAAGGTCAAAAAAAGAAAAGAAGGGAGTTTGGGAGAGTGGATCCCAAGGATTATGCACCATATGTTGATTGGCTGAAACATCGCGTTGAAGTTAGGATTTTCCCATTTTCTGTGGAACCTCATTTGTATCCCAAAGTAGTAAAGTCTTAGGCCACTGTACCTTTGGAGGAGTTTCAAAAGTTAGAAGCTCTGGAAAACCAGCTCAGCATAGAGAACAACAAGGTTCATAATTCTTATCAAAGGATAGTTCACTCTAAATAGAAGCTAGAAGAAAAGGTTCAGAGGGCTGAGAGGGTGATGAAGGTCAGGAAGAAAGCGTTTGCGGACAAAGAACTCTACTTCAAGAAAAAGGGTTTGGCTGAGATCAACAAAGCTAATGAGCGTCGAAGGACCAAGGAGTCTTTGGCTGAAGTCAATGAAACTATAACCCTTTGGCAAAAACAATGGAAGGAAAATCAGAAAGAGCATAAGGAAATTGAAAAATAATACAAGCAGAATATTGAAGATCTTCAAGTACAACTGGATTGTCGGAACAAAGAACTTCAGATAGCCCACAAGTATCGTAGGAGTTATCTCCAGAAGCTAGAGCAGTGTCAGAAGTCAATGGAGGATGCTCAGAAAGAAATAGAAGAACTCAAACTCCGTGCTGAAACTAAGAAGGCCAGATCTGAGCCAGTTTCCAGTAGGGAGAATGAAGAGGTATTCTTGCAACAAATTAGTGAGCTGCATGCTTCTTTTGACCAAAGGGATCTGCTCATTCAAAAGCTAATTGAAGATCCAAGTCATCTGGATGTCGCCCAATTGTTCGAGTTTGTCAAGTGTTTTATCTGGAGATTGAAGGATATGGAGTTTCACAGGGCCTAGTTTCCTTTGATTGTACCAGATTACCCATAAACTTGTTGTGGGAATCTTTTATACTCTTGTTGTGAGAATTTGTGTCCCTCCGGGGAGATATTTTTCCGATCTGAAGCTTGTTCTTATGTTATTTAATCTTGTTTAGATTTTTGATTATTGTCTATGCACCGACACGTGTTCCAGATATCGCTTCGTCACAACCATCTTATCTGAGCTTCGTGTGAATATTTCTTCCCAAAGGTAAAAGTCCCAAAGGCCATATGAATATTTCTTGTTAACGCTGCTGGTGCATGTGCAGGAGTTGAAAGATATCCTACCCCAATGGGTATTCCTGTTCCAGTTCTCCACGTGGAGGACAACCAAGCTGACCAATTCTCAATGCTGAATGAGGACATGTGATTTGGTGCTGGGGGTAATCACTGTGATTTCCAGATGCTGGCAGAGAAAGTGCGGGCTCTCGAATGCAAGGATACCTTGGGATTTGATGTCTTCGACATGGGGTTTGTGCAGGGGTTGGATACCTAAGTTCAAAGCCCCTGGGTTCGATAAGTACAACGGAAGTTCTTGTCCCAAGACCCACCTTCAAGCTTACTACCATAAGATTGCTGCGTATACCAAGGACGAAAAGCTATGGATGTATTTCTTCCAAGATAGCTTGTTTGGAGGATCCCTTGAGTGGTACATGAAGTTGGAAAGAACTTCTATCCATAATTGGAAGGAATTGGGAGAGGAATTCCTAAAACAATACTAGTACAACATTAATATGGCTTCTAGCAGGACCCAATTGCAAGCCTGTCACAAAAGATCTCTGAGAGCTTTAAAGAATATGCACAAAGGTGGCGTGAGCTAGCTGCTAGAGTACAACCACCTCTCCCAAGGAATTTCATAGAGCGCCTTGCAGGGTGTTCATTGAGCGGGTTTTCTGACATCATACTGACTGGAGAAAGGGTCGAGAACTAGATGAAATAAGGTAAAATCCAGAAGAATGGTGCCTCCACGTTCGAGACTAAGAATTCGTTCTCGAACGGACATAAGAGAAGGGACGAGGAAGCAGGGGCAGTATACGCCCAGTGGAATAGGGGAAATCAGAGTCCATATTACGAGACTACATTCGTTACCATCCGAGCTGCAATTAATTAACCTGCACCGCATCAACAACAACAACAACGTCAATAAAATTTCCAATAGCAAAGAACTCCTAGACAATACTATCCACCAATACCGAGGGATAAACATTTTGAAACACCACGAATGTCATATTCACAATTGTTGCAAAATCTACTACAATTACAGATGGTCCAGCTCCGAAGTTTACAACCACCAAAGCCCGGACAAATCCCAGAAGGTTACGATGCCAACAGCCACTGTGAGTTTCACTCTGGAGCTGCTTGTCACACCACAGAGAACTGTAAAGCCCTTAAATATCGATCCATGATATGTTGGATTCAAAGGCTATCAATTTTACTCCCACTCCAAATGTTATGCAAAATCCCGTGCCTCAGCACAGGAAGTTCGTGGGGGCAGTAGAAGACGGTGACAAATTGAACTTGATTTGTGATGTCAATTCTTTGAAAACTCCCTTGTTAGCTGTGAAGAACTGTTTGGCAAAGAAAAATCTTTTCCCTGTCTGTGGGGAAGTTTTTCAAGATTGTGAAGGTTCTACCAACAAATGTGATAAATTAAAGATGGTAATTCAGAAACTGATTCATGATAGAGGTATTCAATTTGATCGTATAGGACGAGATCTCTATAGTGACTATCTATTTCACCCCCGTGGAAATTCCAACGTTAGCAAGGCCATCGCCTATCACGTTTACTACTCTAGGGCTTGTGCCATACCAGAGTGAGAAAGCCATTCTGTGGCATTACGGGGCAAAATTCTATTGTAACAAGCAGAGGCAAGATGTGGGTACTTCAGGGACAATGCAACATCAAGTTGAGAATGTAGGGGTTAGAGGATTTACAAGAAGTGGATGGTTGTCCGCACCACAAACGCTGAGGAATAATGAGGCATCATCAAATGAAAATGCAGAAGCCTAGGCTAAGGCCAAGGGTAAGTAGGTTCTATCCAATGAAGTCCATGTACCTGAGCCAAAAATCACTTTTGACAAGGAAGCCAAAGAGTTCTTGCGAATCATCAAGAAAAGTGACTACAAGATAGTGGACCATCTTCAACAGACTCCTTCTAAAATCTCAATCCTATCCTTGCTTATGTGCTCTGACTCCCATAGGAATGCTTAGTTGAGAATCTTGAATAATGCATATGTTCCACAACAGATATCTATGAACTAGCTTGAGATGGTTGTTGCCAATATAAATGCAAGTCATGGGTTGGGATTTATAGATTTTGACCTGACTACAGAAGGGCGCAATCACAATAGAGCTTTGCATATTTCAATGGAGTTTAAAGGGGCGGTGCATTCACATGTACTCATTGATATGGAATCCTCTTTAAACGTGCTCCCGAAAAAGGCCTTGATTAAGCTGGACTATGATGGCGTAGTGCTCCGGCCTAGTGATCTGGTAGTCAGAGCGTTCGATGGTTCAAAGAGATCCGTATTCAGAGAAGTGGAACTACCGATCAAGGTGGGCCTTCAATTTTTCAACATAACCTTTTATGTAATGGATATTCAGCCTGCCTACAGTTGTCTGCTAGGACGTCCATGTATTCATGCGGCTGGGGCAATATCTTCTACTTTACATCAAAATCTGAAGTTCGTCATGGATGGACAGAAAGTCACAATATGTGGAGAAGAAGACATATTTATAATCCATCTATCTTCCTTCAAGTATGTGGAGATGGATGGTGAGATATACGAGACTCCATGCCAAGCGTTCAAGCCGGTCAAAACTGAAACAGCGTCATCATCAACATTAGTCTTTGAGGGGAAGAAGAAAGGAGTATCCTTTGCGTCCTATAAACAAGCTCTTAAGGTGGTTGAGTCAGAAAATAGTGAAGGTTGGGGAAAGATGATTGAAGTCCCTAAAAAGGAAGATAGGTTTGAAATTGGTTATCGCCCTGCTCAAGCAACAACAACACAAAATACCAGAGGTTGTAAGGGCCTGATCACTTTCTCCAGTGCTGGATTGGTGGATCATAGCCATATTTGTGCCATTCAGGATGATATACCTGATAGTGACTGTGGAATAGACGACTGGATCAAGTCGAGTGTCCCAGACGTGGAGCTCAACAACTGGTCATCCTAAGAGATCATCACTATTATGCAGTAACACGAGTAATTGTCATGTGTTTTCCTCTTGTGTGAAAGCTCTACGCCTCGCCCAAGGCATAATAGCTTATTATAAGGGCATCTTTGTTTCAATATACAATGTTTAATTATCAATAAAATGGACGATTTTTGCATTCATGATATGGTGTTCCATGTATTCCATTTTTATTTTTCTTTAAATAATAAATGGAAATGTACATTTTTTCATTTTCTCACGCTCATTCTAAAACAAAGCATGAATCATCATTCATACAGATTCACCCCATCGGGTCCCATCAATGTCAATCTTGCTATGACTCGCTATGACTTCGAAAATCCAATTTACCAAGCCGACAAGGAAGGTGAAGAAGATTGTGAATTGCCTGAAAAGTTAGCCAGGTTGTTAAAGCAAGAGGATAGGGTGATCCAGCCACACAAAGAGGTTATTGAGATCGTAAATCTAGGTACCGAAGAGGTAAAGATCGGGGCCACATTAGAATAATTTGTGAATAGCCAATTGATTGTCATGCTTCGCGAGTACGTTGATATCTTCACCTGGTCTTACCAAGACATGTCAGGGCTTGACACTGATATTGTAGTACACAAGCTGCCTCTTCGAGAAGACTGCCCACCAGTGAAATAGAAGCTGCACAGAACTCGACCTGATATGGCAATAAAAATCAAGGAAGAGGTCTAGAAACAATTTGATGTTGGGTTTTTGGCTGTTACAAGTTATCCACCATGGGTTGCCAACATCTTGCCAGTGCCGAAGAAAGATGGTAAAGTTCGGATGTGTATTGACTACTGAGACCTGAATAGAGTTAGTCCCAAGGACAATTTCCTGTTGCCTCACATTGATGTGTTGGTCGACAATACATCTCAATACTCGATGTTTTCCTTCATGGATGGATTTTTTGCTATAACCAAATCAAAATGTCGTCAGATGACATGGAGAAAACTACATTCATCACCCCTTGGGGGACTTTCTGTTATAAAGTGATGCCATTTGGTCTTAAGAATGCTGGGGCAATTTACCAATGAGAAATGGTGACTCTCTTTCATGATATGATTTATCATGAGATTGAAGTCTATGTTGATTAGATGTTTGCGAAGTCACAAATAGAAGAAGAACACCTAGTCAACCTGGGAAAGCTGTTTGATAGGTTGCGAAAGTTTAGACTGAGGCTGAATCCAAACAAATGCACCTTCGGAGTGCGCTCCGGTAAACCATTGGGTTTCATCGTAAGCGAAAAGGGGATTAAGGTTGATCCCGCAAAGGTGAAAGCAATTCAAGAAATGCATGAGCCTAAAATTGAAAAAGAAGTGTGTGGCTTCTTAGGAAGATTGAACTACATTGCACGGTTCATATCTCACCTGACAGCTACGTGTGAACCAATATTCAAGCTCTTGAGAAAGAATCAGGCTGTCAGGTGGAACGACGATTGCCAAATAGATTTCAACAGAATAAAAGAGTATTTAAAAGAAACTCCAATCCTCATGCCTCCGCTTTCGGGGAGGCCTTTGATTATGTATCTTACAGTACTTGAAGGGTAAATAGGTTGCGTTCTTGGTCAACATAACGAGACAGGTAGGAAAAAGCACGCCATCTACTACCCAATCAAGAAGTTTATAGACTGTGAGTACAGATACTCAATTCTTGAGAAGATATGTTGCGCACTGGCATGTGATGCTAAGTGATCGAGGCAATACATGCTCACTCACACGACCTTATTGATTTCCAATATAGATCCTGTCAAGTACATCTTCGAGAAACCATCTTTAATCGGAAGGGTTGCCCGTTGGCAGATGGTTTGACTGAATACGACATCCAATATACTTCCTAGAAAGCCATCAAGGGAAATGTATTGTCATACTACTTGGCCAAACAACCAATTGAAAACTATAAACCAATTAAGTTTAAGTTCCCTGATGAAGACATCATGTTCCTCAAATTTGAAAGATTGCGAAGAACCACTCCCGGATAATGGGCCAGACCCTGAATCCAAATGGAGTCTGATGTTCGATGGGGCCGTTAACATGAATGGCAGTAAAGTTGGTGCCGTCATTATCACACAAGAAGGAGTTCACATGCCCTTCACTGCCCGTTTGACGTTTGAATGCACCAACAATAAGGAAGAATACGAAGCTTGCATAATGGGGATTGAGGAGGCGATTAATTTACGAATTAAGACCCTCGATAACTTCGGTGATTCAACTTTGGTCATTAATCGAGTTAACAAAAAATGGCTTATTCATCAAACGCATTTGATTCCATACAGGGATTACACGAGGAGGTTGTTGACTTTCTTCACGATGGAAAAGCTTCATTATATGCCTCATGACGAGAATCAGTTTGTTGATGCCCTAGCAACCTTGTCCTCCATGATTAAAGTCCAACAATGGAATTACGTGTCCAGAATTATGGTATCTCGTCTCGAAAGGCCCGCTTATGTGTTTGCACTCGATGTTACTAACGATGATAATACTTGGTACTATGATATCAAACCTTTCCTGAAATGTCAGAAATACCCAATAAGGGCATCCAACAAAGATAAGAATACTCTGAGGAAGTTGGCAGAATGGTTTTTCTTAAATTAGGATGATATGCTATACAAAAGGAACTTCAACACGGTTCTGCTCAGATGCGTGGATAGACACGAAGAAGATATGTTAATGAAGGAAGTTCACGAGGGATCCTTCGGTACCCATGCTGGAGGATATGCCATGACAAAGAAACTTTTGAGGTCAGATTGTTGCAAATACTCCCGCAAATGCAATAAATGTCAAATCTATGCTGATAAGGTGCATGTACCTCATAAGCCGTTGAGTGTCATGTCTTCTCCTTGGCCCTTTGCCATGTGGGGCATCAACATGATCAGAAAGATTGAGCCTACCACTTCAAATGGTCATCACTTTATCCTGGTTGCTATTGACTACTTCACCAAGTGGGTGGAAGTGACGTCTTATGCTAATGTCACCAAACAGGTTATATCCCGATTCATAAAGAAAGACATTATTTGTCGATATGGAATACTCGAGAGAATCATTATTGATAATGGTTCCAATTTCAATAATAATATGATGGCAGAGTTATGTCAGGATTTCAAGATCAAACATCACAACTCTTCTCCGTACCACCCGAAGATGAATGGCGCCGTCGAGGCGACCAATAAAAACATCAAGAAGATCGTACAGAATATGGTTGTGACTTACAAATATTGGCATGAAATGTTGCCATTCACATTTCATGGGTACCGGACATCCGTATGTACATCAACCGGGGCAACCCCTTTCTCACTAGTGTATGGCATGGAGGCAGTCCTGCCAATTGAAGTTGAGATTCCATCCTTGAGGATAATGATGGATGTTAATCTTGATGAAGTTGAATGGGTTCAATCCACATTCAACCAGTTGAGCCTCATCGAGGAGAAATGTTTAGCAGCATTTGCCATGGACAGTTGTATCAACGGATAATAAAACGGGCATTAAATCAGAAGGTACAACCTCGACGTTACATACCTGGTGACTTAGTGATGAAAAGGATCCTTCCTCCTCAAACAGATCACAGGGGCAAGTGGACTCCCAATTATGAAGGTCCATTTATGGTTAAAAAGGTATTCTCGGGTGGAGCCTTAATGCTGACAACCATGGATGGAGAAAACTTGTCCCCTGTCAACGCAGTCTCAGTTAAAAAATACTTCATATAAAAGAGAGCCACTGGACAAAAACAGAATAAAGAGTCCAGGCAAAAAAGGGCATCCCGACGAGCCAAAAACAGAATAAAAGTCTTGGGCAAAAATTAGGGATATAAACAAAAAATATGTACACCCGGTGATTTGAAAAGCCATATTGGACAACTCAGGCAAAAAGGGGTATCCTGGTTGATTGAAAACCCGAAAGGGAGATCCTCATAAAAGAGGGATTGAAACAAACAACTGTGATCTGCGTGATATGTGATTCATCGTCTACATCAATGGATAATCTGAGGGTTAAGAATCGGTCCAATCATCTTCCTAAAAAAGCGAGGTATACAGAGAGTCTCGAGGACATACAGGTCATAGCCAGGTTAGAACTTGATGGGGTCTAACTTCACATTTCCAGTAGGATAGTTTATTTTACTTTTGTGCAATTTCCTCTTATGACCACCTTTCAATCAATAAAATGCATTTTTATCCAAATAGCTTTCATTTGTTTTTGTTTTCATCTACCATTGTTGATTACATAAACGTCCAAGATTGTGATAGATATTTGTAACACCCCAAATTTGCCCTCTTTATTTTAAGCATCATATCACATCATATTCATCATGAACATATCGTATTCTTGGTATCCTAGTATGGAAAGATGAGGCATAACATTTCTCATGACCTAGCATTATGCATATGATCATCTGTGGAGGTTCTTGAAGCATTTCAAGCCATGACAAGGGACCCAATGGTTTTGTATAAGTCCTATGAGGGTTCTACATTGCATTTACAAGCTCAAGTTCATTTGCAAAAGCTCAGAAGGTTGGAAGATCATCAGGGATTCCAGGTTAGGGCAAAGCTCCTACACAATGGTCCTAAACTAGGGTTTGAGATTCAAGCATGAAAACCTCAAAACTTTGGCCATTTAATTTAGGCAAAGTCTTTTACATGTTAAGAGGATCCTAGGTACCAATTTTGGTGAGAAAATTCCTTGTGGAAGTCAAGAATTTCTTCAGTTGCTTGCAGATGAAGTAATTGGTCAACTGTGCCTTAAAAAAGTCAACTGTGTGATTTCAAGGGGTCCAATCCATTTTTTCTAGCCAAGGGATATTCTTACAATGTTATAAGAGGTTTGTCAAGTTCAAATATCAAGGATCATGAAGTTTTGAGGGGTTTTGCAAAATTGGTGCAAAGTTGGTTTTGAGAAAATGCCATTTTTGGCAACTTTTGCCCCTAAAATTCAAGTGAGCTTAACTTGGTGAAAAATTCTTCAAATGGACCAAAGTAAAACATGAAAGTTGGAGATTAAGACCTCCCATTTTCAAAAAGTACAAGTACTTTTTCATAGCATTCTTGGTTGAGAAGTTATTCCCCTCGAAAATCCTTGCAAAACTAGGGCAAAACTTAAAATTTCATGCATGCACCAAAGCCAAAAGGTTTGAATCTCATTTTTGTGTATTGGTACATACCAAATAATGTTGCAACATTAAAATGCAATGCAAATGGATCACTTTTCTCAAAGAAATTCACCAAATTCGTGCACAACAAGAATGTTATTCCAAAAATGCAAAAAGTGCATGAACATGAAAAGAGTGTGACAACTTCATCTAATGGCCAGGATTTTGTTTGTTTGAGATTAAGGGTTCAGATTAGAGTGCACATGGGCTGAAGGCAAGAGAGTGCATGAGGATTTCATGAGATCACACCAAATTGGCCAAAATTGCAAAATCACTCAAACTTTTGAGTCTCACGTGCAAATCATCCCATTCTTTCAGCATTGAGTCATGACATGATATAAAATAAATTAGGGTTTTACAAAGGCTCAGTTCTCTCTCATTGCTCAGCTTCCAACTTCTTGCACAACTTGCATTTTCTTTCAAATCTCCTCACACACTTGCTTTCTCCAAAAACAAATCATAGATCCTTCATCCTTGAGAGCTCAGGATCATTAATCTCACCATTGTGCAAGCTATCTCTCAAGAATCATAACCTTGCCATTTCAGGGCAGTTGCTTGCAAATCTTCAGATCCAACAAGATTCAAGGCTCTAGTTGCATTTATTTTGCAACTAGAGTGCATTTGGAGTAGATTGGCTTCATCATCTGGACTTCTAGCAAGCTTTCTCAAGATCTGCAAGTTCAGGTAACATCCAAATCTTCAGATCTAGAAATGATTTTTGAGGTGTGCTTTTGGATCTTTGATGTATGCTGATCATTCTGCTATGTTTAGTTTCGAAATTGGTGCATTATTGAGTGTGTATTATGAATTTGAAATTTCATGGTCCCACCTGTTTGTGCTCGATCTAGGAGATTCATTGATCTATTGAACTTTTCGTGGCCATATTTGAACTCAGCACATGCCATTTACCCAATCTGGAGTTTATTATTCATTTTTATGTTGTTTTGTTCATATTGTGAATTTTCCGGTGCCGGAGCCCTAGCTCCGGTCACCGAATTTTGGGAAGTTTGTCCTAGGGTTTCTAAGGTTGAAGATGAACCCTGCGCCCTTGGATCAATTCCTCTCATCACTCAGGATGCTGACACCTCATTTAATGAGGAGCATCCCATTCACGTGCCTTTGTTTTTGTGTTTTGGTTTCTGAATAACCCTCATGTAACGCACCTCACCATAACACACATGCTCCCTCAACTCAGAACCAATCAAAATGCCACGTCAATTAATGAACCTAGCACAAGATGTGTCAATTTAATCCTCTGGTCATTGTTTTTTTTTCAATTATTTTGTGAATTTCCACCCAGTCTATTGTATTCCAGCGCAGGATCCATTGGGCTCATATGCCTATTCGCACCCCACTTTGTCTCAGCCCATTTCAAATGAACTGTATTTCCCTGCTTTCCACACCCCCAGTTTTCTCTCATTTTATTTCTTTTTCTTTTTATTTCTTTTTATTTCATTTTTGGTTTTCAATTATTAAAAATACTTCCAAGTGTCCAAAAATTCCAAATTAATTCATGGATGATCAATTGAGTTTTTTTTCTAATTTTCTATTTTTTTCTTTTTCATTTATTTTCATCAGCCACGTGTCAATTAATTCTTCCACTTAATTAATTCTTTTTAATTCCTTTTCAAGCATCCTGCCTTGTCCAATTTCCCTAGTGATCATCATTTTGAGTTTTGTGTTGATTATTTTTGCTATGGATTCCTAAGAGGATGTAGTTCATGTGTGATTTTTTCCCTGATTTTTAGAATCTTGTTCATTTGGTTTTGATCCTTGGCTTGTCATTGAAGTTTCTTAACCCTAGTTCATGTTTATGCCTTCATTTGACTTGTCTAGCCTCTGAATTTCTTCCAACCCTTTTGGCACATTGTTATATCATGTTTGAATATCATTTGCCCTAAGTTGTGGAATTTTTGGGTGCATTGTTGATTTAATTTGAATTTTGGTTCATAACTTGTCCCTTTTTGCTTCCTTTTGATCATAAGGTCTCTTATTGGCTTAGAAGGGCACTTGTGCCATCTTCTTCTTCTTCTCATTTGGGTTCTCTTTGGGGTTTTGGGTATCATTCTGATCTTGGTTTAGGGTTTGTGTCTTGGGAATTTTGTGTTTGGCTTACCTTTTAAATTCTTTCTTCCTTATGTGCATTCACCTCACTTCGTTGCTTATTCCTTTCCCATAAGGGATTTTTTGGTCTTGTACTTCTCTTCTCTTCATCTTTCTTGCTTATTAAGCATTTATTTGACTTGATTTGGTTCTGGTCTTGGGCTTTGAGTTCATGTTTCTGCATTTTTGCTTTGCATCTTCTTAGGTTTGCTTTGCCTTGCCATGTGTTTCATGTTGCTTCCTAATTGACTTGCATGCTTCTTTTCTCATTCTTATGGCTTGCATTTGCATTGAGAATTTGTACATATGGATTCACTTCTGTTTGTATGATGTTGGCATGCCATTTTGTTCATCTTGTTTTGCTTTTGTGCTTGTGCTAACATTTTCAGGGGCTATGGTAAGTGAGAGGTGTGAAAGTGAGTCCCACATCTCCAAATCTCATCTCTTCTCTTCTTATTCTTACTTGTGCTAACCCTTTGATTGTTGGGCTTAGGCCTTACTCATCTCTTTTTCTTCTTTCTTCTTCTTCTTCTCTTCTTCTTTCTTTCTTCTTTAGGATAGAAAACCACACTAACCTTAGGATATCCATGCATGACAACACTTAGGTTTCTTTAGTCCCCCATTAGACTTTTACCTTTGGGATCCTTTTGGTGCTTTTCTCTTTTCATCTTTAAACTTAATTTTAATTCACTCTAATAAACGTTGAGTACTTTCATGTGACATGAGACTTTACTATGAGATACTTGCACGCGTTCCGTTTCGGGGCGAGGTGTAAGTTATCCCTCGTGGTGGATAGGTCTTAGCATGAGATTACCTCACAAAGAAAAATCTAAAAACACTTCTTAATCAAAAAACCACAAAAACACTTAATAAATGTTAATAGGTCAGTGTGTATGAGCCTTCACTTGTGGGACTAGATTTGGGGATTTCCTCCATAGATAGGTGTGCCTCTTGCGCATTCCATTTCGGGATGATGTGAGACGTACACATCCCATTGAGTAAGACTTAGGTACACTTACCTATGCCAACTCCATTCATAAAAAGTTTCTAAAAAACACAAACAAACAATAAGCGTCTCTCCTTCGGGAATTCTTTTCTCATCTCCTTCGCTCTGTATGCGAACTTGCTCCTACTTATCATTTTGCAAGACGGTTACGCACTCGTCGTCCGAGTCTGCAACACCTGAGCATTGGCATAGGAAGTTCAAGCCTTAATTCACAAGCAATTTCTTTTCTACCCCTAGTTAGGGGAACTACGGCGTCTCTGATCCTCATTGTCCTGATGAGGTACGTAGGCAGCGGGGTAGGGCCCGTTCGAGCAATCTTTATTTTCCCTACATTTTTTCCTTTTCTTTTCTTATTCATTTCCTTTCTCAGTTTTTTTATCCAGTTCAGTTCATTTTCTTTGCAGCAGCTTTCATACCCTCACCCTTTGAAGCACTTTCTTTGCAAGCGTGGATCCCGTCGGGTACGGCGGACGATCTGGGTGCTAATACCTTCCCAGGTCGTAACCGACTCCCGAACTCAGTCTCTTTGGTTAGCAGTTGTTGCACCCCAAAATTTGCCCTCCACAAGACAAGACTTTGTGTACTAAGAGGTTCACAAGGTTCACAAGACATCTCATGAGGTTCACAAGGTTCACAAGGTTCACAATTAGTCAGAAAGTTTGACAATTCCCTCAAACAATGCATCCTCCTAAGCAATGCATCTTAAACTAGGGTTTTGACTTTTATCAGGCTAAATGGACTTCCAAGACTTCAAGTGAGCTTCATAGCATCTTATATGTGTTCAAGAATCCCCATGTCAAGTTTCAAGACTTTCCCAAAGGATTTGCTCAGTCAGATGATCAGATAGGTTAAAATCAGTCAAAGCAGTTAAAAAGTCAAACTGAGGTCAACTGTGGTCAAACCAAAGTCAAACTTCATGATTTTTTTCCAACATCAAGTATATGAAGTAAAATTCATCATTTGATCAAAGGTTGATCATGATTCATCAAGGAGATTTCAGATCATCAAGAATCAGGAGTTTCTAAATTAGGGTTTTCACAAGAAAAGTCAACTGAACTTTGACCAGCCATAACTTTCACATGCTTCATCAAAAAATTTCCATCCAAAGCTCATTTTGAATGAAATTGAATTCTCTACAACTTTGTGTCTCACAAGCCAAGCCCAAAAATGCTTCATTTGGAAGGTATGAGCTAAGACATTATAGGTCCTTTTAAAAGTCAACAAAAAGTCAACAACTTCCAAAAAGCATAACTTGAGAATGGTAAAAGATATGGACATGATACCAAAGAGGTTGGTTAGAGGACTCTTTAAGATTTCCAAAATGTCCAAGAACACCTTCATAGCATTAAAATTGAAGGATTTGTGCCCTTGCAAAGTTGGGAAATTTTGAGAGGTTTATGAAGCAAATGGGGTCTTAAAACCATAATTCACCAAATGGGCTTGCTTTTTTATGATCCAAACACTTCCATGACATCATGCACGAATTAAAATTTATTTATTCATAATTTTATTCATTTTATATTATTTATTATGATTTTTTATGTTAAAAATCATTTTAAATTAAAATAAAATATAAAATGATGGATATTTTATTTGATTTTGATTCTAGAAGGTCTTAAAAAACATTTAAACTTGATTGGTACCATTTAAATTCAGATCATCCAAACATAACAATGTTAGATCAAAATATTTCAAGTTTTAAGATCAAATCTTTTTCAATCTCTATGGATCAAAAAATCAAAGGATGGACCAAACTCTTGACCTAATTTGATTCACTCATATATATACAACATTAAGCAGCCTCAAAGTCACGAATTCACGGCCTCCAAGACCTTGTTCAAGCTTCACAAAATCATTCAAAAACTCCAATTCGGATTTCGAGTTAGAGAAGATTTCAAAGCAATTTAAAGGTGGCAATGTGTTCTATGATGTTTATTGAACATATTTGGGTCATAAACAACACCTAAAACACCTCCATATGCATAATCCGAATCCCACTTTTCATATTTTTTTGATTTTTTCGTTCATGATCATTTACATGTTATTAATGGATTTTGTTTAGTGATTTGTGTTCAATGAAGGTTTGTGATGAATTCTGGGCAGTTTAATTGAAGAAACCGTGGCCGAATCGAGGGATGCCATTCTAGGGTTCTTGACCTTCAAGTTAGGGTTTTGTGATTAAATGAATATAAACCAATTCTAAAACCGTAGATCAATCGTAAATGGCCTCTGGATTATGTTTGTGTGTTTAATTTAACAAAATTGTACATGAATGATGATGATTGAGTTTCGTAGGATTATCTGCCATTTAAAATTTCACAGGAAAGTTCGTGGAAAAATTCGCAGGTAAATGCGCAGAGCCAGAGGTTAAAGATGAAGTCTTGGCGCGCAGCAGGAATTCAAATATGAAGCATAATATTTTATTATTTGGTTCTTATATTATTTCACAAATGAGCGTGTAGCTCAGATGGTTTTGATGCGTGTACATAATAATGAGGGGCCTGGGTTCGAAACCGGCCAAGGTAATTTTTTTTGCTAGGATTTATTTTGTTTTGCAGGTTGTTTACAAAAGGATTACCACCTGGATCACTATCACCAACGCACGCACAGCCTGGTGGATGGCTTGCTGGTCTAAGGGTGATGAAGCCTAGGGCGTGGGTTCAATCCCTGCCTCAGGTAAGTTTTTGATTCTATTTGTTTTATTATTCTATTTTTGTTAATTTATTTTCTAAATAATTCTAAATTACATGTTTTATAATAAAATGTATTTAAATAATTATATGTAAATATATGTATAAACTCATATTATTTTTCTAAAAAAATTTCTAATATATTTTCTAAAAAATTTTAATCTTAATTTCTTTTACTTAAATATGTATATATATTTTTGTATATAAATTTATTAATTATATTTAAATTAATTGCTAATCCTAATATTTTTTTTATATATAATTCTAACCCTAATTCTAACCCTAATCCTAACCCTAGTTCTTATTTTATTTAAATCTTAAAATTAATTAAATTTTCTTAACATTCAACTAAATAAATTAATCATAGTTTATTTTGTAAATAAATTAGTATATCTTTATTATTTTATTTTCATCTCAAAATTCTTTAAAATTGTTTATTTAAATCTAAAAATACTTAATTGATTTATATATATATATATATATATATATATATATATATATATATATATATATATATATATATATATATATATATATATATATATTGTATATTATTATTAACCTTTCTTCTTATAATTATTTCATCACTAACCATTTATTTAATTGCTTATTTTATTATATAATTATTATTTAATTTGTTCTTATTATTATGTAACTGTAAAAGCATTGTAATAGTTGTAGTATTTTATTGTTTATTTATTTATAAATATATTGCTATGGTTAGTAAAATAGGGAGTTGTAACATGTTTGTATTTTAAAATTAATTTAGATCACTAATTATAAGATAAATATTTGAACCTATACACGCACACACGTAAGTCGATCTTTGATCGCCATCTCACTTCTTAAGGGCTATCCCTCATGTTGCCTAAACCAAAAGGTCAAGTAAGGTGTCTAAAAGCAAGGTCCCTTCTCCTAAAATATCATCATGTCCCTTTACGATTATAAGATCAAGTCCCTTTGAATGTTGCCTTCGTAAATGATCTTGTCCCTTTCGAATAAAAGATGATAAGTCCCTTCGAATTGCTAAGACACCTTACAGTTGCCTAAATACAGATGACCCTTCACATGTCCCTTATAACATCCAAGGTAATGACTACCTATTCCTTAATAATAGGGATTGTCTTACCATTGAAAGAACATTTAAGAACAGAAAAGATTTAATTTAGGGTAGGTTCCTCTTAAGTACTTGCTCACTTTTCATCAAATTACTTCATTACACTTCACATTTTAAACAATTTTCAAAATAAAGTCTTTATATATATCCATACAAGGATCATTATAAAGTACTTAAGAAAATTTTTAATCACACACTACACTTCTCAAAACAGTTTAAAGTGAGCTAAGTAACTAAGAGCCCATGGATAACCATGGATGTAAAGGGTGCTAACACCTTCCCTTTACATAACCTACCCCCCGAACCCAAAAAATCTTTTAAGGTCTTTCCTGTTCTTTTATGCCCTTTCCTTTGGATAAAATAAAAGTCGGTGGCGACTCTTGCTATCAGCAACATTTAACTAAAGTCAGTTCTCCCACCGTGTTAGAGAACTGGCGACTCTGCTGGGGATTTAATAAAAGAGGGGTACCATTAGGAATTAGATCACTTTAAAATTGTTTTCCTTGTTTGCTTTATACTTATCTGTTGGGTGCTCTCATGTGTGAAAGATCCTAACCCGTATCTAGTGTACCTTAGGTAAATGGCAATAGACCAAGGAAACTGTACGGCGTATACCGATATGGTTGATCTGGTGGCCATAGTTAGTGTGACTTCTTGGTTGGTGCTTATGTTCCTTAAGTCAAGTTGAGGATAATATGAGGCTACCATATGTTGTCAATGCACTAACTAACTTTTAGAACCCTAGTTATCCCATCTTGGCCTTTAGAAAAGTAGTGAGATAACCGGCTTTGGTGAAGACTGAAGTTGGTTGATACTCGATGCTACACTCATTGAGATTCTAAACTTGGAGGGTTTTGGTTGGCAAGTAAGTTGCCTACTGAAAAACCACCCTTGTGAAGGATCAATGATATTGAGATCCCTTAAAACCTGGTTACTTTATAGGACAGGATGAACCAACAAACTTCAGGGGAGGGTACTTACCTTTAAACCTCATGCAAGCCTTCAAACCTAGGGCTATTGTGTGACTTGTTTGTGTGTGCCACATGTTTGTGATTGAGCATAACATCATAGAATCATCATGCATCATAAGCATAGAATTTTTACTAACCATTTCAAGGACCAAAGGATTTATCTTTGTTCTTTGTTGCAGATTATGGCTTCTGCTCGTAGGAATACTATCCGGATCAACTTTGTAGGAATACCTCCTAAGCTTAAGGAATTGGTCTCTCAAGTTTATGAAAACTCCCAATTCATCAAGAAGCATGGTCACCTACTGGATTTAGCCACTTCAGGATTCAATGACGACATGATGAGTGTTCAGTTTCAGTTCTTTGATCCTAAACATCATTGCTTCACATTCCCTGACTATCAGCTGGTGCCTACAATGGAAGAATTCTCCAAACTATTGGGTATACCTATCCTTGATCAGAAACCTTTCACAGGCTTAGAGAAAGAGCCTAAACCTGAAGTCATTGTTGCAGCCCTACATTTGAAGAAGTCAGACATTGTCCTAGAAACAAGAAGTGGAGTTAGGGGTATCCTTGCTAAGGTATTGATGGAGAAAGCTCAAGTGTTCTTGAAGGCTATGAGCTATGATGCTTTTGAGGAGATCTTAGCCTTGTTGATTTATGGTTTAGTGTTGTTCCCCAATCCAGACCAGTTCATAGACGTTCATGCCATCAACATATTCCTGACTCATAACCCAGTGCCTACATTGCTTGGAGACATCTTACACTCTCTTCATACCCGTACTATGAAGGCACGAGGAACTATGATGTGTTGCATACCTTTGCTATCTAGGTGGTTTATTTCTCACCTTCCTCGATCAGTGATGAAGAATGAACAAGGGTTCAGGTGGTCCAAGAGAATTATGTCACTCTCTCATTCAGATATTCATTGGTGCTCTAGATCTATGGAGAATGTTACTATCATTGACCGTTGTGGGGAGTTCCCTAATGTGCCACTCCTTGGCATAAGAGGGGGCATTACCTACAACCCTTCCTTAGCTTTACGTAAATTTGGTTATGCTCCGAGTGATGGTCCTCATGACATGCTTATTCAGGGTATTGTGTTCGACTACGACAACGATCTTCAAGGTTACCGTCAAAGGTTCATACGAGCATGGGGTAAAGTGAACAAGGTTGACAGCAAGACTCTGGAGCCCAAGTACACTATTCCTATGGAAACTTATCTCAGATGTGTGCGATCTCGTGCTCAGACTCTTATGATGCCATATCATGCCATCCTTCCAGTTACTATGGAGCCAGTTGCTGAAGGAGATACTTCTTATATCATTCTTCATCCAGACATGCCCACTGACATAGAGGAGTTACAGAGGTCCTGGATCCAGTTGAAGGAGTAAAGAGATACTTTTGAGACTCATTACAAAGCAAGTCAAGAAAGAATCCTGGAGCTAACAAAGCAACTTCACGAGGAGCGGAATCTCAACTCATATCTCAACACAAAAAGGAAACGTCCATGGGAGACTTAAAACCCCATCTTTTGTATTCAGTTCATTATTATTGTAAGCCCAAAGGGCAAACAAATTTATTACTAATAAAAGTTTACCTTTTTGGTTGTTTAAAAAAATTTAAATCCTGCGGTCCTTGAAAACATTGCATATGCATTTATACATCATATCATTGCATCACAGGTTTCTTATGTACAGTTATCTTATCTTATCGCTGTTTATTTCAGCAGAAATGGCTCTTGAACAGACTGTCAAAGATCTCCAGGCACAGAATGCACAATTCCAAGAGCTGATCCTGAACTTGTCCAAGGGACAGGATGAATTGAAGACACTGCTGGCTAAGAAGAAGAATCCCGAGGACAACAAGGATGATTAGTTGAAACAACTACAAGCTCAGATGACAGGAATGAGGATCCAAATGAATGACCAGGTGACTCTTATTCAAAGTTTAGCTCAGGGGCAAGAAGAGTAAAGAACCTTTGTCCATAAATTTCAAAGTAATGAAGTTAGGAATCTAATTGTTAGTCAACCTCCGTTAAAACAAGCTGACTTGGTTGAAAGGAAGAGGAGGATAAAATAAGGTAAGAGACAGGTTACCACTGATTGTTCTTCAGTTGAAGAAGAAAGACCTGATAAGGTTAATCCACCTCAACACAAGGAACGTAGAAGGCAGTTTATCAAGTTCAGCACTCCAATGTCACAAGTTCTGCAATGCTTTTTGGAGATGAAACTAATTTCTTTGAAAAGTCCTCCTCAAAATCCTAATACTGCCTCTCCTCACTATAATTCCAAGGCAAGGTGTGAGTATCACTCCGAAAGTCCTGGACATGATACTAATAGTTGTTGGACATTGAAGAAAAAGATTCAAGACCTGATTGACGAAAGAATCCTAGAGGTTACTCCAGAAGGTCAAATTGAGTTCTACTATCGTCCATCAAACATCGAAGCTGCAAGACAAGTTACCCAAAGTAGCAAGAAAGCAAGACTACCTATTCCTGTTGAGATATGGGGCACCTTGGGACATCCAAGTGGAAAATTAGATTTCATGGTGAAATATACCGCTCCTGAAAGTTCACAGATTGCAATTGAAGACATTTAGCCAACTGGATGAGACAACATTTGAATTTTCATTTGTAATTTCTTTTATTTGTTTGAACATTTACTATTATGTTAAACTTTTGTTTTCATTAATGCATTGCATATGTTTGTCTTGAATTAATCCATTCGTTTCACTATATTTTGAACTATGCTTCTCATTTCTATTTTGTGATATTTAACTCCTGATAAAGCTATAAGCCTGTAGAGGGAGAATGACGAAAACCATACCATAATCTTAGGCAGTATGCTTTTGAACAGACTATGTTGACGATGTACAGGCATTGTTTCAATTCCTAAACAATGGAGATATAAGGAAGTTAATCCCTAGTCAACCCTTTTGAGCCTATGAAGTAGGAGTTTTCATTCTCACGCAAATTAAAACCCTTATTCATAACCTGGGGCAGGGTAGTTACTCGGTTAACTCAACTATGCCAGTTGTTTGTGTTGTACACAACTAATGATGTTTCCCTGTAATCACTAAAGTTTGCAAGTCAACATCCAGCAAAAGAAAAGCTCACTAATTCAAAACCTGTGAAGGAGACTTAGTAAAAAAAATTTAGACATCCCGTTGACTGTAACCCTGAAATAAAACAGTTCAGGCAAAAAGAAGGGATAACAAAGTCAAAAGAAAAAAAAAAGAGGTCACTATAGATCCTCAACAAAGAAAGATGACTGAATGTTCAAATAAAGTTATGGTTTCTGAACCATCACAAATGTCAGTGTTACAATTCCAAACTCCTTTGAGCCTCAATGCATAAGTTAACTGAGCATAGGACTGAATAACATCATGTATATTGGGTTGGGTACAAATAAAATTTGAGCCTTTATCCTTTGTTTCTTAAAACTGTGAACCAGGCCACGTTACAACCCTTTAAAAGTCCTAACTGAAGCATGGTTAGTTCGAAAGCGTACTGCTACAAAAAGGTATCCTGACTCCTTTAGGGCTTATTATAAAACTTGAGTTAATATCACAGTTTTCATAAAAATTGTTTTTCTAAAATAACTTTTTTTCAAAACTTCAAGACAGACATAAGCATTGCATTTTTGAATATATTTGTTTTCATATACCTGAGTGTTTGATAAACAGAGAAACTTACAGGATGAATGTTCAATAAACCAAAGTCCTTCCGATAAACAAAATTGCTTCCTGGATCAAAGTCCATGTATACAAAGGGGCATAGTCATTATCTCCCAATCAAGGGGGTAGGCCATGATACTGCCTAACTCATTTGGGGCAATCAGGACAGGGTTCAACTATGTTTAAGTAGCCAGGGGAAGATCTCCTCATCTATCTAAGTTACCAAGGGTAACATTACAGAGTTCATAATGCCAGGGGCATAGTCACTGTTTCCCAATCAAGGGGCATACCAACTTACTGTTCAATTCATTCGGGGCAATCAGGTCCAGATTCAACAATGCTTAATAGTCAGGGGCAGCTCTCCTCATATATTTGAATTACCAAGGGTAACATTATAAAGTTCATGATGTCAGGGGCATATTATTGTGGGGAATTCTACTTATTTCTTTTGAGGTAACTACATTCAGATACTTCCATTATGGGACAATTCATCCTCAACCAAGGGGCAATGCTTTCTTTTCAAATCTAATACCCGAAGCGTATATAGTCCATCACAATTTGAAGACACGTCCCTCTCATTGTACTACCTTGATATTGGATTCTCTGCATAAGCCATTGTGGAAATTAATTGTCTACGCCAGTAGTATCAGATGGGGTCAGTATCATGTCTTCAGATCCAGCTATGAAGATTTTTGGGAAGGTATTCAGGAAAGTTAAGAATCTCAGGAGCTCTAAATCCAATTGGTTATACACTTTCAAAGTTGAAACGATTCTGTTTTCGAGTTCAGCTTTACTTTTCCCTCTTTATTCAGGGTTACTTTTCCCCTTTTACCTAAGCGAAAACGTCCATTGGTTGTTTTTGAATGTATGTATGCTTTTGAATATGATTGATGTTTACCAGAAATGCATAAAATGCAGTAATAGTATTTACTAAGGACGAACGAAGGTACGAATTCAACGAAGCTTCGCCGGTTCATCCTCACAAGACAACTACAAATCCCCAGTAGGGCAAATCTATCATCATAGATACTTCAAGTTACATCTTCCCTTGAATTTATGTCCATCTCTTTTATCCTCAGTCAGGATACTCAGGAATTCATTCCTTCAATAGAAGTACGGCGAAAGAATACGGGAGGATATAAATACTATACTATCAAACGAGACGGGAACGAGTTCCTCATATTCTTCAGCAACGAATCGGGATTTATTTTCCCTAGCCAGTAGTTGTTATACAAAGATATCCAGACGCTTCAGGCTGCATGATTCATACATACATCATTTACATCATATCATAACATACATATCCATAAATGCATAATACATTTACTTAGGTGCATCATACTATGCATGCATACATATTGCATAAACTAACATTCTCCTTGCAGGATAATTATATGCAGATAAAACAATATAAACAATTCACAACAGGTCAGAAATGATCCATACATTACTCAAGATGTCCTCGGAGAGTAGGCAAACGGTCTGTAAGAAGATCCATTCCCTAATCCAGGATACTTCCAGAAGATTTCATCTACCTGGTCTTGAATAGCAGGCAAACGGTTTGTACAAAGATCCATTCCCTGGTTCAAGATATTTTCAGAAGATTTAATCTATTGGCCCTTGAATAGCAGGCAAACGGTCTGTACCAAGACCCATTCCCTGGTTCAAGATATTTTTCAGAAGAATTAATCCTGACGTTCTTTTGACCTTGAATAGCAGGCAAACAGTCTGTACAAAGATCCATTCCCTAGTTCAAGATATTCTTCAGAAGAACTAATCCTGACGTTCTTTTGACCTTGAATAGCAGGCAAACGGTCTGTACAAAGATCCATTCCCTGGTTCAAGATATTCTTCAGAAGAACTAATCCTGACGTTCTTTTAACCTTGAATAGCAGGAAAACGGTCTGTACAAATATCCATTCCCTGGTTCAAGATATTCTTCAGAAGAACTAATCCTGACGCTTTTTTGACCTTGGAGAGTAGGAAAACGGTCTATACAAAGATCCATTCCCTAATCTAAGATATTTCCAGAAGAGATAATCATCACGAAGATTTACTTCTGCTGGTCCATTCAACAATTCAAATCATGTTGCATAAACAATTCAGAGACGGCCTATACGAAGACCTAGTACTGATATCCAGTATCAACATAAAGCTATCATCACATCCTGATACTTTAGATGGCATCTATAAGCCCATCTCCAGTTCTTCCAAGTGGCATCTTCAAGCCCACTCAAGCATATACAACTAATCATGAGTGTTACTTTACACACCGGCGAGTGCACATTTTTGGGCTTTTGTGTTCAATCCCCTTCAACCTTCCAGGTCACGACTGGCACATATACCAATCTAACCCCTCAGGTTTCAGAAAATTGAACAGGGGCAGCTGTTGCACCCCAAAATTTGCCCTCCACAAGACAAGACTTTGTGTACTAAGAGGTTCACAAGGTTCACAAGACATCTTATGAGGTTCACAAGGTTCACAATTAGTCAGAAAGTTTGACAATTCCCTCAAACAATGCATCCTCCTAAGCAATGCATCTTAAACTAGGGTTTTGACTTTTATCAGGCTAAATGGACTTCCAAGACTTCAAGTGAGCTTCATAGCATCTTATATGTGTTCAATAATCCCCATGTCAAGTTTCAAGACTTTCCCAAAGGATTTGCTCAGTCAGATGATCAGATAGGTTAAAATCAGTCAAAGTAGTTAAAAAGTCAAACTGAGGTCAACTGTGGTCAAACCAAAGTCAAACTTCATAATATTTTGCCAACATCAAGTATATGAAGTAAAATTCATCATTTGATCAAAGGTTGATCATGATTCATCAAGGAGATTTCAGATCATCAAGAATCAGGAGTTTCTAAATTAGGGTTTTCACAGGAAAAGTCAACTGAACTTTGACCAACCATAACTTTCACATGCTTCATCAAATTTTTTCCAATCCAAAGCTCATTTTGAAGGAAATTGAATTCTCTACAACTTTGTGTCTCACAAGCCAATCCCAAAAATGCTTCATTTGGAAGGTATGAGCTAAGACATTATAGGTCCTTTTAAAAGTCAACAAAAAGTCAACAACTTCCAAAGAGCATAACTTGAGAATGATAAAAGATATGGACATGAGACCAAATAGGTTGTTTAGAGGACTCTTTAAGCTTTCCAAAATGTCCAAGAACACCTTCATAGCATAAAAAATTGAAGGATTTGTGCCCTTGCAAAGTTGGGAAATTTTTGAGAGGTTTATGAAGCAAATGGGGTCTTAAAACCATAATTCACCAAATGGGCTTGCTTTTTTATGATCCAAACACTTCCATGACATCATGCACGAATTAAAATTTATTTATTCATAATTTTATTCATTTTATTTTATTTATTATGATTTTTTATGTTAAAAATCATTTTAAATTAAAATAAAATATAAAATGATGGATATTTTATTTGATTTTGATTCTAGAAGGTCTTAAAAAACATTTAAACTTGATTGGTACCATTTAAATTCAGATCATCCAAACATAGCAATGTTAGATCAAAATATTTCAAGTTTTAAGATCAAATCTTTTTCAATCTCTATGGATCAAAAAAATTAAAGGATGGACCAAACTCTTGACCTAATTTGATTCACTCATATATATACAACATTAAGCAGCCTCAAAGTCACGAATTCACGGCCTCCAAGACCTTGTTCAAGCTTCACAAAATCATTCAAAAACTCCAATTCGGATTTCGAGTTAGAGAAGATTTCAAAGCAATTTAAAGGTGGCAATGTGTTCTATGATGTCTATTGAACATATTTGGATCATAAACAACACCTAAAACACCTCCATATGCATAATCCGAATCCAACTTTTCATATTTTTTTGATTTTTTCGTTCATGATCATTTACATGTTATTAATGGATTTTGTTTAGTGATTTGTGTTCAATGAAGGTTTGTGATGAATTCTGGGCAGTTTAATTGAAGAAACCGTGGCCGAATCGAGGAATGCCATTCTAGGGTTCTTGACCTTCAAGTTAGGGTTTTGTGATTAAATGAATATAAACCAATTCTAAAACCGTAGATCAATCGTAAATGGCCTCTGGATTATGTTTGTGTGTTTAATTTAACAAAATTGTACATGAATGATGATGAATGAGTTTCGTAGGATTATCTGCCATTTAAAATTTCGCAGGAAAGTTCGTGGAAAAATTCGCAGGTAAATGCGCAGAGCCAGAGGTTGAAGATGAAGTCTTGGCACGCAGCAGGAATTCAAATATGAAGCATAATATTTTATTATTTGGTTCTTATATTATTTCACAAATGAGCGTGTAGCTCAGATGGTTTTGATGCGTGTACATAATAATGAGGGGCCTGGGTTCGAAACCAGCCAAGGTAATTTTTTTTGCTAGGATTTATTTTGTTTTGCAGGTTGTTTACAAAAGGATTACCACCTGGATCACTATCACCAACGCACGCACAGCCTGGTGGATGGCTTGTTGGTCTAAGGGTGATGAAGCCTAGGGCGTGGGTTCAATCCCTGCCCCAGGTAAGTTTTTGATTCTATTTGTTTTATTATTCTATTTTTGTTAATTTATTTTCTAAATAATTCTAAATTACATGTTTTATAATAAAATGTATTTAAATAATTATATGTAAATATATGTATAAACTCATATTATTTTCCTAAAAAATTTTCTAATATATTTTCTAAAAAATTTTAATCTTAATTTCTTTTACTTAAATATGTATATATATTTTTGTATATAAATTTATTAATTATATTTAAATTAATTGCTAATCCTAATATTTTTTTTATATATAATTCTAACCCTAATCCTAACCCTAGTTCTTATTTTATTTAAATCTTAAAATTAATTAAATTTTCTTAACATTCAACTAAATAAATTAATCATAGTTTATTTTGTAAATAAAATAGTATATCTTTATTATTTTATTTTCATCTCAAAATTCTTTAAAATTGTTTATTTAAATCTAAATATACTTAATTGATTTATATATATATATATATATATATATATATATATATATATATATATATATATATATATATATATATATATATATATATATATATATATATATATATATATATATATATATATATATATATATATATATATATATATATATATATATATATATATATATATATATATATTGTATATTATTATTAACCTTTCTTCTTATAATTATTTCATCACTAACCATTTATTTAATTGCTTATTTTATTATATAATTATTATTTAGTTTGTTCTTATTATTATGTAACTGTAAAAGCATTGTAATAGTTGTAGTATTTTATTGTTTATTTATTTATAAATATATTGCTATGGTTAGTAAAATAGGGAGTGATAACATGTTTGTATTTTAAAATTAATTTAGATCACTAATTATAAGCTAAATATTTGAACCTATACACGCACACACGTAAGTCGATCTTTGATCGCCATCTCACTTCTTAAGGGCTATCCCTCATGTTGCCTAAACCAAAAGGTCAAGTAAGGTGTCTAAAAGCAAGGTCCCTTCTCCTAAAATATCATCATGTCCCTTTACGATTATAAGATCAAGTCCCTTTGAATGTTGCCTTCGTAAATGATCTTGTCCCTTTCGAATAAAAGATGATAAGTCCCTTCGAAGTGCTAAGACACCTTACAGTTGCCTAAATACAGATGACCCTTCACATGTCCCTTATAACATCCAAGGTAATGACTACCTATTACTTAATAATAGGGATAGTCTTACCATTGAAAGAACATTTAAGAACATAAAAGATTTAATTTAGGGTAGGTTCCTCTTAAGTACTTGCTCACTTTTCATCAAATTACTTCATTACACTTCACATTTTAAACAATTTTCAAAACAAAGTCTTTATATATATCCATACAAGGATCATTATAAAGTACTTAAGAAAATTTTTAATCACACACTACACTTATCAAAACAGTTTAAAGTGAGCTAAGTAACTAAGAGCCCATGGATAACCATGGATGTAAAGGGTGCTAACACCTTCCCTTTACATAACCTACCCCCCGAACCCAAAAAATCTTTTAAGGTCTTTCCTGTTCTTTTATGCCCTTTCCTTTGGATAAAATAAAAGTCGGTGGCGACTCTTGCTATCCGCAACATTTAACTAAAGTCAGTTCTCCCACCGTGTTACAGCAGGACCCGTGTCCTTCCTTTTCTTTTCTTCTGGTTTGTGCAACATTACCATTCTCGTTCCTTCGAGATAGAAATACCTAGCTGGCGACTCTATTATTTTCCGCGCCACTTTCGCGTTTGTACCAGGATGGAAATCCGGGGAGCGACAGCTGGCGACTCTTCTGGGGATCGAACCAAAAGTCTCTGGTTCCCCTGTGAGTCTCTCCTAGCGCTTGCTTGCTTCTGTTTCTTTGGGTGTTGACTATTTGTTGCTGTGTGTATATTACTGTTATTTTATTTACAGCTTTATATACAGTTTTCAGTTTTAATTTTCCGCATCATATATCATACTGGACTGTCTGGACTGGTTTTCTGTTTGGTGGGCTCGGGTGATACTGTTTCTGAGAGATAAGCCAAGTACCCGGCTTGAGTGCACTATAGGATTAGAGTGGACATATTGTACTCACATGTGACATGATGAGTGGCGATGTGTTTCACGCCCAGATTGCGACTGTCTTGGAAATATCTTGTGTGGGGATTTCCTCCACTTCGGGATAGGACCTTGATAGTTATGTGCACCTGGGGACCGATCATTGAGAACCTTTGTGGAAACAACCCTCTCCAGTGGTGGCAGTGGCAGACCACATTTTGTGGCAAACCCATTCACACCCGAGGGTCCACTGGGGACTCGCATAGGATGGCCTGGTTCTCTTATAGGAATTCTGAAATTCTGGGATCAGATATGTGACGTCGAACCAGATGTTTAGACACTGATATCCTAAACAATAAATTAATGAGCTAGTAAATTAAATAACACAGGAAATTGTTAACCCAGTTCAGTGTATCTCCACACTTACATCTGGGGGCTACCAAGCCAGGAAGGAAATCCAATATAAGTAATATTAATTATGGAGTTAAACCAATCAGTTTAATCCTTCACTTAATATCTACCCAAGGTAATTTCTATCTAAGACTCTACTTAGATATGAGTACCTACTCACTCCCCCTCAATCACACAATGCTTTTTAACTTAGAATGATTTTGAAGTCACACTTCATACACACCAGCTTGATCTTACTTATCAGTTTCAATCAAGACACAATTCACTTTTTGCTTAAAAGCTTATAAAGTGACTAACAAACAACTAAAACCTGCTAGCTTCACTAACACCCTTGACAGTCTTCTTAATTTCGTTAGGTTTACTTGAGTGTATCAGTTCCTTAAATAGATGCTTAGTTTGTGGGCTTTTTGCAGATTATCCAGACTTTGATAAATCCCACAGTTATCTCCTTGAATCAAGGTGAGTTAGTTTGTTATCTCCTTGAATCAAGGTGAGTTAGTTTTTCTGTTTCCTTTACACTGGAACCAGATAACTAATCTTCCTAATGAGGCGCCTTGGAGTGCTTATCCTTTTACAATTAATTCCAGATATTTACTCCTGATTTTAAGCACTTCTGTTACGCATCATTTAAGGCAGATAGCAGGTTTGCGATGTCACAACATCTGGTGTGACATCCTGATGTCCTGAACTAAGTTCATAACTTTTACTTTGTTTGTCAAAAATTCTGCCAATTTCTAACATCTACAAACTCCCCCTTTGGCTAATTTTTGGCTAACATATTCTTCTGGTTTTGTCAGAGAGCAGCGGAGTTCCTTTCTGTTGGATCATGTGAGAGCTAATACTTTGCTCCCCCTCAAACATGTATGTATACTACCATGACTTGGCACAACAGAATTTGATAATTATTCATTTCACCCAGTGACACTTTGATATACCATTGAAAAATCAAATTCAACTTAGTTCAGCAGTCAGAGATTAACATCATTGTTCAATACACTTCTCCCCCTTGTTAGACATAAATTTTGGGGCCAAACAAAACAATACAGAAACAAATAAAAACAGTCAGAATTACAATGCAGAACAGACAATACATTTTCCACCAACACACAGCTTCACTCAGAATCTGTATCCTCAGACTCATCATCAGATCCATCAACATTTCCAGCAACCTCTTCCAGCTCCAGTCTTTGAATCAGGTCCTCAAGCTTCTTCTTCCTTTCCTCCAGCTCTTTGCAGGTTGTCCTGAGCTCTGCAATTAGGGCTGCCTTTGATATAGGTGTCTTGACAGCAGATGTCCCACCTGGTGCTTCAACATCTGCAGCATGATGACCTAGAAACAGCTTGTAATGGAAGGACAGTGGACTTTCCCTTTTACAGACAGAATCCTTTTCAGTAAGGATTCCTGGATACTGGTTGAGAATCACCCCACAGAGAAGTGATGGGAAGGCTATTGGAAGTTTGATGGCTGAGGTTCCTGCATGCTTGAGAGTCTGGTCAAAGATATATGCCCCATAATCCAGCTTGGTTTGGGTGCCTACAACACAGATAAACCTGCCAAGCCCAGTAGCTATAGATGAGGTGTGGTTGGTTGGGACCCAGTTGACTGTTCCAATTCTGTGTAGCATGGTATACTTCCTGGTTAACAAGTTGACTGAGAGTTTGCCCTTTACTGGCCATGTCTTGACCTAGTTAGCTGTGATTATTTTGCATACTTGATTGTCAGTCTTGCCAAGCTCAGTTGGCCTATCTGCTTCTCTCCCCAGGTACTGATTTATCACCCTAGGAGAAAAGTCTACACATCTTCCCCTGACATACACTTTCCTGAAATCCTTAGATTTCCCATCAGCACATCCTTCTTGTAAGTTGACTATAAATTCTTTTACCAGCAGTTCATAACAGGGAGAAAATTTAGAGACAGTCTTGAACAGTCCAGCATTGGAGATTAAATCAATTACCTCAGTGCATTCCAAGGCATTGCTACCCAGCTCTCGTTCCAGAGCCACCATTCTCTGATAGACATATTTCCACTTGCTTACACTGGAGACATGGTGGAAGGACACATTATCCAGGGGTGCTTCAGGGACAGTAGTGGCAGTCCTAGGAGGTGCTGGCCTCTTTCTGGGTTGAGATGTTGGGACATCCTCCTCAACATCAGAATCAGATGGAGTTGTGGCCTTCCTATTTTGTGTGCTGACCTTACTCCATTGCTTTGTAGGTCCAAAAGCAGTTTTGACCTTGTCCTTCTTAGGAGTTGGCTGTCTTTTCTCAGGAGTTGCATGAGCAGGTGGCTTCTTATCCTTCCTAGCCCTAAGCCTCTTGGCTATGCTAGGATCAACAGATGCTATGATCTCTGTATCAGAATCATCATCCAGGTTTTCAACTGGTGGAGGTTGGGAAGCCTCATTCTCAGCAGCTTGATCATCAGTAGAACCTTCTACTCCTTCATCATTATTTGGGGCTTTGTCCTGACCCTCAGTTGTCTCAACATTGCTTGGGACATCTTGTGGAGTAGGTATGTCTTCTTCAGCTTGGTTGCTTGGGACATCTTGTGGAGCAGGCATACTGTTCAGGGAAACTGACACCCCAGGCACAATCCTTTCTTCTGCCAGGATCCTGGTTACAAGCTGTTTGATTGTTGCGTCCACGTAAGCAGAAGCTTTGAGAGTACTGGAAGATGAAGAGGCTCCCTTACTTTTGCTGAAGACTGGCTCCTTAGGTCTTCTTGCATGGGGAGTCCTGGGCTTTTGAGCAATGGGAATGCTTCCTCTGATCACATTTATAGGTGTAGCATCCATGGGTACTACAGACAATGGAGTGGCGTTCACAATGTCTTCCTGAATGAGACTCTCATCAATGGAGTTAGGGTTCTGATGTTGTGACATGTTTTCGATTGTAGTGGGGATGTATAAAGGTTTGATGATGGATTTATATGAGTTCAGAGTTTCAGCTGTAGCATGCAAAAGGTTCAGTGGTGCTAATGAGAATGTGAGAAGCTGAAAGCACGTTTGTACATAAATAGAGCCCGTTGCTATTGGAATTTTTAAAATTGGAATACAAACAGTTATTGGCCAGACTGGTGGTGCCATCTGGTGATCATGCCATACGATGTCATGAGACATGCTGGCACTTCTCCATAATTTCTATATGTCACATATGCAGATTCCCAATTTACCCCTTAGGTTTTCAAATTGGGAAGCATCCAAAGCCTTGGTGAATATGTCAGCTAATTGCAGCTCTGTGGCTACATGCTCCAATGTGATCACCTTCTCCTCCACAAGGTCTCTGATGAAATGATGTCTGATATCTATGTGCTTAGTCCTGCTGTGTTGGATAGGATTTTTGGAGATATTAATAGCACTTAAATTGTCACAGTACAATGTCATGACATCTTGTGTGACATTGTATTCTGTGAGCATTTGTTTCATCCATACCAGCTGTGAACAACTGCTACCAGCTGCAATGTATTCAGCTTCAGCAGTGGATAAGGATACACAATTATGTTTCTTACTGAACCAAGAAATTAAATTGTTCCCTAGAAAGAAGCATCCTCCTGATGTACTCTTTCTATCATCAGCACTTCCAGCCCAGTCAACATCACAAAACCCTGTGAGTATGGGTTCAGAACCATGAGAGTACATTATGCCATAGTCACAGGTGCCATTTACATATTTCAAGATCCTCTTAACCTGGTTGAGATGGCTCACCTTTGGTTCAGCTTGATACCTTGCACACACACCTACTGCAAAAGTTATATCTGGTCTGCTAGCTGTAAGATATAGTAGACTTCCAATCATGCTCCTGTACAAACTTTGGTCCACACTCTCACCTTTGTCATCCTTTGTCAGTTTTAGATGAGTGGGGGCAGGTGTTCTCTTGTGACTTGCATTGTCCATCCCAAATTTCTTGACAGTGTTCTTTGTATATTTGCTTTGGGATATGAATATTAAGTCCTCCATCTGTTTGATTTTCAGTCCAAGGAAGTAAGTTAATTCTCCCACTAGACTCATTTCAAATTCAGACTCCATTTGAGTCACAAAATGTTTAACCATCCTGTCTGACATCCCACCAAACACTATGTCATCCACATATATCTAAGAAATTATAACCTTTCCTTCTTCATCCTTTATAAACAAGGTTTTTTCTATTCCTCCCTTCCTGTATCCATGCTTAATAAGAAAGGTGGCCAGTCTTTCATACCAAGCTCTGGGAGCTTGCTTTAGCCCATACAGAGCCTTCCTCAGCTTATAAACATGCTCTGGACAGCTTGGAACACCAAATCCCTTTGGTTGCTCCACATATACTTCCTCATTAAGGTACCCATTTAGGAAGGCACTCTTAACATCCATTTGAAATAATTTGAACTTTAGGATGCAAGCAATTCCTAGGAGTAGTCTGATGGATTCAAGTCTTGCTACTGGTGCAAAAGTTTCATCAAAATCCACCCCCTCAATTTGAGTATATCCTTGAGCCACAAGCCTAGCCTTGTTTCTTGTAACTACTCCCTGCTCATTAGACTTGTTTTTGTACACCCACTTAGTGCCAATCACATTAATGCCATCAGGCCTAGGAACAAGATCCCATACTTCATTCCTTGTAAACTGGCCTAATTCTTCCTGCATAGCAGAGATCCAATACTCATCATTCAGAGCTTCCTTGATGTTCTTAGGTTCTACCTTTGAAACAAAGCAGGAGCCTGAGATTATCTCTCTTGATCTAGTGGTGACACCACTGTTGTGATCACCAATTATCAGTTCTTTAGGATGATCTTTCTGGATTCTGATGGAGGGAGATTTGTTGGGTTGCTCTGACTTTGTCTCAGTTAAAGTGAAGTCAAGATTATCACTTTCTATTTTAACTTCAGTTGGATTGTTAGCAGATGTTCCAACATCATCAGCAACATCTGTCTTAGCATATGTATCATCAATAGTCACATTTATTGACTCCATCATAACATTAGTTCTGGAGTTAAATACTCTGTAAGCTCTTCTATTTATAGAGTATCCAAGAAATATCCCTTCATCACTCTTAGGGTCCATCTTCCTTCTTTGATCCCTGTCAGCCAGGATATAACACTTACTTCCAAATACATGAAAGTACTTGACTGTAGGTTTTCTACCCTTCCAGACTTCATAGATGGTGGATAGAGTTCCCTTTCTTAGTGTGACTCTATTGTGGATATAGCATGTTGTGTTCATGGCTTCAGCCCAAAAGTACAGGGGTAACTTCTTGGCATGAATCATGGCTCTAGCTGACTCCTGAATAGTTCTATTTTTCCTTTCTACAATCCCATTCTGTTGAGGGGTGATGGGAGAAGAGTACTCATGGTTTATCCCTTCTGATGAACAGAAGTCTAAGAATTTTTTATTCTCAAACTCCTTTCCATGATCACTTCTTATTCTGACCACACAGCTTGCCTTTTCTCTTTGGATCCTATGGCACAGATCTCTAAATACCTCAAACACATCTGACTTTTCTTTGATGAAGCTTATCCAGGTATATCTTGAGAAGTCATCAATAACCACATAGGCATATCTTTTTCCACCAAGACTCTCTACCTGCATTGGTCCCATAAGGTCCATGTGCAGTAATTCCAAGACTTTGGAAGTTGTCAGATGTTGAAGCTTTGGATGTGACATCTTGGTTTGCTTGCCTATTTGACACTCACCACACACCTTTCTTTCATCAATCTTAAGTCTTGGGATCCCTCTTACAGCCTCCATAGATATGATCTTCTTCATTCCTCTGAGATGGAGATGACCCAATTTTTGATGCCATAGCTTCACTTCTTCTTCTTTGGCTATGGAACAAGTAGATGTGAGGTTGGAATCTTGGGGTTCCCACATATATCAGTTATCTTTTGATCTAGCTCCTCTCATGACCACTTTCTGTTCTTTATTAGAAACTATGCACTCAGCTTTGGTGAAGTTGACACTGTAACCTTGGTCACATAACTGACTTATGCTGATCAAGTTAGCAGTTAACCCTTTCACCAACAGCACACCATCTAGATTTGGTACACCTGAGCAGTCCAGAGTCCCAACTCCCTTGATTTCCCCCTTTGCTCCATCTCCAAAGGTTACATAGCTGGATGAGTGTGACTTTAAGTCTACCAACAGATTTTTCAGTCCAGTCATGTGCCTTAAGCAGCCACTGTCAAAATACCAGTCTTCCTTAGCAGATACTTTTAGAGATGTGTGTGCTATAGAAGCAACAACCTGCTTGGACTACTTGTGCTTGTTGTGAGGTTTCCTTTGTGAGTTCAGATCAGGTTGTCTTTCTCTCTTAGGTTCCCACTGCTGGATGTTTGTGTGTCTCTTTTGATGCATCTTCCCTGGGTAGTGTCCATCTCTAGAGTTCCAAGGTTGCCTAGTGAACTTGTTCTTCTGCTTAGGCATGTACTGGTCACTTTTATAATGTCTAACTTTAGGTATCCAAGTCTTCCTGGTGACCTCTGTTTTCTGCTTAGGAAGGTGCTGGGAACTCTGATTTGGGTATCCATGCAGTTTGTAGCAAAAAGGTTTGATGTGACCAAACCTTCCATAGTGATGACATCTCCACCATTGATATTTCTTTTTCATCATGTTTTTCTCATGATGTTGAGACATCTGCTTGAACATCTTGTTTGACTTCATAGGATCTGGAGTTGTTTGGCTGGAGCTAGCCTCAGAGTTTTGAGCCTTATTAAATCCCAGCCCAGTCCTATCCCCTGAGTGCTTGTTGTTATTGAGAATGGCATCTAGTGTGTTTGAGCCACTGTTCAGCATTCTGACAGATTTGGACATATGCTCCATTTTGGAGTTGAGTAGGCTGACTTCATTTTTCAAAGTGTCAATAATCTCCAGATGACTTGCTTTTTCAGCCTTTAATTCCTCAATCTGCTTCTTCTGCTGTTTACTTTCCTTGCATACCTCATTGCTCCTTTCACATAGCATCCTGTAAGATGTTTCAAGCTCTTCAAATGTCAGATCCTCATCACTGGATCCCCCTTCAGTTTCACATACTCCAGCTAGAGCAGTGATGTGCTTTGCAGACTCTTCTTCTGACTCACTACTTGAGTCTTCATCTGACCAGGACACAGAAAGACCTTTCTTTTGCTTCTTTAGATAGGTTGGGCATTCACTTCTAATTTTTCCATAACCTTCACATCCATGACATTGAATCCCTTTTCCTTGGTTAGTCTTCTCATCATAGTTTGACCTTCTGTTAGAGTCATAAGATCTTTTATTCATAGAGGTTGAGTTTCTTCCACTTGGTCTGGGCCTATTGTCCATTCTTTTGATAATTTTGTTAAATTGTCTCCCAAGCATAGCAATTGCATCTGATAAGTTGTCCTCAGAGCCTGCTTCATGACTTTCTTCTTCCTTATCAGTGTTTGAGACCAGGGCTATGCTTTTGTTTTTCTTCACAGTAGTGTCACTCATTCCCATCTCAAAGGTTTGAAGGGAACCAATGAGCTCCTCAACTTTCATTGTGCAGATGTCCTGAGCTTCTTCTACGGCAGTGACCTTCATGTCAAACCTCTTGGGCAGTGATTTGAGAATCTTCCTTACCAACTTTTCATCACTCATCTTCTCTCCCAAGGCACCAGAAGTATTAGCAATCTCCAGGATGTTCATGTAAAACTCATGAATGGTCTCGTCTTCCTTCATCCTCAAGTTCTCAAACTTGGTGGTGAGAAGTTGAAGTCTTGACATCTTCACCTTTGATGTTCCTTCATGAGTAGTTTTGAGGGTGTCCCAAACATCTTTGGCTAGCTCACAGTGATGCACAGGCCTAAATATATTCCTGTCAATGCCATTGAACAAGGCATTTAAGGCTTTGGAATTTCCAAGTGCTGACTCCTCTTCCTCCTTGCTCCACTATTCTTCAGGCTTCATCACTTTTGCCCCATCCTTATTGTCTTTGACAGGGTGCTCCCATCCTTTGTTAACTGCTTTCCAAGCCCTGCTATCAAGAGATTTCAAGAATGCTACCATTCTTAGCTTCCAGTAATCATAGTTGGATCCATCCAAAATAGGTTGCCGATTCACAAATCCTACATCTCTGTCCATGTTCCCAAAATTTGCAGTCCCTAGATCTCACCCAGTTATACAGGCAGGGTGCTTGTTCTGATGCCAATTGAAATTCTGGGATCAGATATGTGATGTCGAACCAGATGTTTAGACACTGATATCCTAAACAATAAATTAATGAGCTAGTAAATTAAATAACACAGGAAATTGTTAACCCAGTTCAGTGTATCTCCACACTTACATCTGGGGGCTACCAAGCCAGGAAGGAAATCCAATATAAGTAATATTAATTATGGAGTTAAACCAATCAGTTTAATCCTTCACTTAATATCTACCCAAGGCAATTTCTATCTAAGACTCTACTTAGATATGAGTACCTACTCACTCCCCCTCAATCACACAGTGATTTTTAACTTAGAATGATTTTGAAGTCACATTTCATACACACCAGCTTGATCTTACTTATCAGTTTCAATCAAGACACAATTCACTTTTTGCTTAAAAGCTTATAAAGTGACTAACAAACAACTAAAACCTGCTAGCTTCACTAACACCCTTGACAGTCTTCTTAATTTCGTTAGGTTTACTTGAGTGTATCATTTCCTTAAATAGATGCTTAGTTTGTGGGCTTTTTGCAGATTATCCAGACTTTGATAAATCCCACAGTTATCTCCTTGAATCAAGGTGAGTTAGTTTGTTATCTCCTTGAATCAAGGTGAGTTAGTTTTTCTGTTTCCTTTACACTGGAACCAGATAACTAATCTTCCTAATGAGGCGCCTTGGAGTGCTTATCCTTTTACAATTAATTCCAGATATTTACTCCTGATTTTAAGCACTTCTGTTACGCATCATTTAAGGCAGATAGCAGGTTTGCGATGTCACAACATCTGGTGTGACATCCTGATGTCCTGAACTAAGTTCATAACTTTTACTTTGTTTGTCAAAAATTCTTCCAATTTCTAACATCTACAAATTCAGTCAAAGCATCTGGTCGTATGACATTAGTACTATATCCTACGGGCTGAATGTATTATTATTTCTCGATTTCAGCGCTCGAAGCTGGGGACTTATAAGGAATGCTTGTTTTTCCCGGACTCAGCTGAGGCCTCCATGCGTAGTACATAATGCCTAACCGGTTCCCTGATTTGGTCATGAGCCATTTCTCGGAAATGGTGAAAGTATTATTTCTATTCGGCTTTGAGAGTCCGTGATGTTTGACCCGGAGCACACCCGTGAGATTGGGGATGGGTTTACAGGTTTGCAGGAACCCTTGACATCATCATACCCTTGTTACGGTGCAGTTTCATGTTCTGATATAGTTACTTTGGTTCCAGAGTTCTTGAGTTTATCTGGTTCCTGATTGGGTTATCTGAGATTATCTGAGTATTTATGGGTTGTTATTCAGAGGATTTGGGTTTCTGATAACTTGGCTTTGGCATTCAGATTCCAGACAGTCCCAGATGGATCATATGTCTTTGCATTTGCATTTGCATTGCATTATTTCATCATTAATCATGTTTTGTTTTCATTCACAGGTTCATATATTTGCTTCCGGTTCCGATATCCTGTTTAGAGATGGAAGATCCTCGCAAGCAGAATATTCACTTCAAGTTTTTTGACACTAAGGTTGGCCTGTTAAAGAAGATGGTGAAGCTGATCACACCCAATCATGTGGAGAGGTTCAGGAAGGATTATGGGAGTATTCTGGATGTGGTGGTAGAGTTAGATCCTTCTGAGAGAAGTGCCATTCATACCCTGCTTCAGTATTATGATCCTCAGCTCCGTTGTTTCACTTTTCCTGATTTTCAGTTAGGTCCTTTACTGGAGGAGTATGCTTTGATCTTGGGAGTTCCTGTTCGAGACCAGATTCCGTTCAATGCTGAGATGAGTAGACCTGCACCTGAGGCTATTGCCAAGGCTCTTTATTTGAGCACTTCTGCTGTGAATTCTATGACCATCATTAAGGGAGGTGTACCTGGGTTTTCTTTGGAGGCTTTGGTAAAGAAGGTGGAAGAGTTGGTTATTGAGGAAGAATGGGATGTTGTCTGTGCCATCTTGGCCCTTTCTATCTATGGCATTATTTTGTTTGCAGATATGGAGAAGTTCATAGATATGAATGCCATACATCTCTTCTTGCTGAAGAATCCTGTGCCTACGTTGCTTGGAGATTTGTATTACTCGGTGCACTACAAGACTGAGAAGAAGAGGGGAGGTTTGGTTGGTTGTTGCGCTCCTTTATTTCATATGTGGTTCATGAGGCATCTGCCTAGTACTGGAGTGTTTAGTGATCATACCTTGGTATGGGCTCAGAAGCTGGAAAAGTTGCTTGCCAAGGATGTCAGGTGGATTACTCAGAGGCTTCAAGGTGCGTGTTTCATCACTAGCTGTGGGAGTTATCTTAGTGTACCTTTGTTGGGAGTAACTGGAGGGATAAATTACAACCCGATCTTGTTGAGAAGACAGTTGGGATATGCCTTGAGAGAGGTACCAGAAGAGCTGAAGTTGACCCCTATTTTCTACTTCCCGGTAAAGGACAATATGCCTTTAGTGAGGAAAATTGCTGGAGCTTGGAAGTGCATTAAGGGAGAAGGGATAGCTAGTTTTGGAAAGTGAAACAATCAGACCTTCCCGGAGTATGAGGCTTGGTTGAAAGACAGAGCCAGAAGGGTATTGCTGCCCTTCTCACCTCCAGTTCCTCCAGTTGCTGAGTCTAATGATACTGTGTCTGTAGAGGAGTTCAAGAAGTTGGAAGCCTAGCTGCATGAAGTCAGAGTGGAGAACACTGAAATGGTTAATCTATATCATCTTGCTAACCGGGCCAAGATTGAAGCTGAAGAGAAGTTTCTGAAGATGCAGACCACCTTGGAGGCTAAGGAGAAAGACTTTGCTGGAAGGGAAGCTCACTTTCACAGGTTGGGCATGATGGAAGCAAAAAGAGAAGCTGAACGAAAGAAGAATTCGAAGACTCTCAAGGAAGCTCGTCAGTCTATTGTCTGGTTGCAGGGACAAAGAGAGCAGGAGTTGAAGAGATATGAAGAAAAAGAAGAGTTTTTTGAAGTGCAAATGACTTTCAAGAAGGAAGAAGTGGAACAAGCCCACCAGATTCGAAGGGAGAAGACTCAGCAGTTAGCAGATAGTCAGCAAGCCTTAGAAGCAGCACTTAAAGAGATTGAAGACCTCAAGTTGATGGTTGGAGTCAAGAAGGCTAGGCCTGAGTTGGGACTTAGTGAGGGAGGTTCAGGGTCCTCAGGCAGTGGCTTTGCTTCTTAGTTCGTTCCCCTTGTATTTGGATTACCTATAGACATGTTGTAGGAATCCTGGTTATTTTCTTTTCTCCTTAGAAACTTGTACCCTACGGGGAATTCTGTTATTTATGCCTAATAGGCTGATTTATGTTATGCAGTTTCTCAGTTCACCATTTTTCTGTGCTTACTGTTATGGTTTGAATGTGGTTTCTATGTTTCTGAAAGTCGAGGATCAGTATCCATCTGGTTTTCTTTGCTAAATGCCGGAACCGGGGCATGAATGACCTGGGATTGAAAACATAAACAACTGCATTGCATACATATCACATATTTTTTATTTTGCAGGTATGGCCACCGGTTCCTAATGTCTTTTCTGTTTCAGGCACTATAGCTCCCAGGAAAGTTCGAGAACAGCCAGTCACACACAGATATCCAACAAAGATCAACAGAGAAAGAGTCATGGATCAAATGCAAGCTGACTTAGCTGACTTGAGACTAAGGATGGACAATTTCATGACCTTGATGGCATGCATGGGTCAGAATCAAGAACATCTGCGTGAGATGATAGAAAATGGTCAAGCCAGGAACACTGATACTGCTGAGGGAGGTAATCGTAATGGTGCGGGCGCCCGTCAAGTTGAGGTCCCTGTAACACAGCCAGGGGTTACCATAATCAATGATGGTCTGAACAATGTTCAAATGGATGGTCAAGACGAACAGTTCACTCTGCTGGATGAAACTGAAGGCCAGGCGGCTGAAATGAACAGAAAGTTTGAGGAGATGGCAAAAAAGATTAAGGCTATTCAATCCCATAATTCTTTGGGATTCGACATTACTGACTTGGGCTTGGTTCCAGGGGTTAGAATCCCTTACAAGTTCAAGGTCCCACCTTTTGAGAAATACAATGGCACAACATGCCCAAAGACTAATCTTCAGTCCTTTGTAGGAAGGATTGCTGCCCACACTGATGATGAAAAGCTATGGATGTATTATTTCCAGGACAGCCTGGTTGGGGCCTCCCTGGAATGGTATATGAAGCTAAGCAGAGTCAACATTAAGAGCTGGAAGGACCTGGAAGAGGCTTTTGTGAGACAATACTAGTATAATTTGGACATGGCTCCAAATCGCACTGAATTGCAACACATGTCTCAAACTGCTAAGGAGGGATTCAAAGAATATGCTCAGAGGTGGCGTTAGCTCGCTGCCAGAGTGCAACCACCACTGCTGGAGAATGAGATGGCTGATATGTTCATGGGGACATTCCAAGGTGTGTTTATCGAAAGATTGGCGTCTTGTTCGGCTACCAAGTTCAATGATATAGTAATTGCTGGAGAGAGGGTCGAGACTCTATTAAATATGGGAAAAATTCAGGATACGAGTGCAAGCAGCTCGAGTGGGGTAAGAAAAGCTTTCAGCGGACCCCCAAGAAGGAGGGAAGGTGAGACCAATGATGTGTTTGGCCGAGGTCGAGGCCGAGGGTATAGAAGGTCATATGAGCAAGTGGCAGCTGTCACAATCCCTTCTAGCCCTGTGCAGCAGGTACAACCATAACAACAACATCAACAACAGCAGCCACAACGTAATAACTATCAACAAAGACCTTATCAGCCAAGGCAGACTCACCCGGCTAATAGGGTGCTTGAGGAAATTCCCATGACTTATGCTGCTTTGCTACCAAGATTGCTGGACCTGAATTTGATTCAACTGAGGACTTTGGCACCACCACCACCTGGAGAGCTTCCAGTGGGGTACGATGTCAATGCCAGATGCGCTTTCCATTCAGGGGCACCCGGGCACTCAACTGAGAAGTGCAGGGCGCTACAACACAAAGTTCAAGATCTGATAGACTCCAAGGCGATCAATTTCGCACCACCACCAAATGTTACTTCAAACCCTATTCCGAATCACGGAGGGGCTAGAATCAATGCTGTTGAGGGTGGTGAGAAGTTAAGTTTGATTCTGAGCGTAGAAGAATTGAAGACTCCACTATTGGTAGTGAAGGAGAGATTGCTGAAAGGTCAAGTCTTTCCAGGATGCAGTCCTGATTGTGAGAAGTGTATGAATTCAGAGAACGGTTGCGAAGACCTGAAGAGAGGATTGCAGAATTTGATTGATGAAGGATATTTGCAGTTTAACAAAGTTGGTAATGAAGCTGATGATGTGTCCACCATAACCATATTCTATGATGAAATTGAGATGCCTGCTAGAAGAGAGACGGTGACCATTTATGCTCCTGAAGTTAGTCCTGTGACTATCACCGTTCCTGGGCCTGTTCCTTATACAGATGATAAGGCCATTCCATGGCATTACGGCTCAGATGTGTACGTGGCTGGACAAAAAGTCGAGAGCAAGTCTGTTGCTATATACCCGACTGTAGTGAACGTCGGAGGGGTCTGAGGCTTCGGAAAAGGCTAAAGGAAAGCAAGCTGTGACTGAAGAGTCAACAACTCCTGTTGCTGGACAGGGTACCTTTGAGAAGGAGGTCGAGGAATTTATGCGCATAATTAAAAAGAGTGATTTTAAGGTGGTCGAACAGTTGAACCAGACGCCTTCCAAAATATCCATTCTATCTTTGCTGATGTGTTCTCCTGCACATAGAGAGACCTTGCTGAAAGTGCTGCAGATGGCCTATGTTCCTCAAGAAATTACTGTTAACCAACTAGAAGCTGTTGTGGGCAGTGTGAATGCAAGCCATGGGATGGGCTTTACAGATAGAGACCTCACGTCAGAAGGCCGTAACCATAACAAAGCATTACATATTACTATGGAGTGAAAGGGTGTTGTGTTGTCGCATGTTCTTGTTGACACGGGCTCTTCTCTTAATGTACTTCCGAAGAAAGCATTAATGAAGCTCAATGTTGATGGTATAGTCCCGAGACCCAGTGATTTGATTGTCAAAGCTTTTGATGGGTCCAGAAGGTTAGTGTTTGGAGAAGTTGAGTTGCCCGTGAAAATAGGCTCTCAGGTTTTCAAAAGCACCTTCTACGTCATGGACATTCAGCCCGCGTACAGCTGCTTGTTGGGACGCCCGTGGATTCATGCTGCTGGAGCCGTAACCTCCACTCTGCATCAAAAGCTCAAATATGTGGTTGATGGCCAGGTAATCACAATGTGCGGAGAGGAGGACATCTTTGTAAGCCACTTGTCAACCTTCAAGTATGTAGAGATGGACGGAGAGATCCACGAGACTCTGTGCCAAGCCTTCGAAGCAGTCAACGTCAGCATTCTGACTCCTGTAGAGAGAAGCAGTGAGAAAGAAGGTACCTCCATTCATTCCTACAAGCAGGCAAAGGAGGTGGTTCAGTCAGGAAGCGCCCAAGGTTGGGGCAAATTGCTGGAATTAGAAAAGAAAGACGACAAGTTTGGATTGGGTTATTAGCCTGGTGGATCTACTCCAATTGGTAAAGACATTACCTTTACAAGCGCTGGGATGCTCGACCGCAACTAAATTTGTGCAACTACTGAAGAGGGAGACAGTGATGGTGACTGGGACAACTGGATACATCCGTGTGCGCCCGGAGAGGAGCTGAGGAACCGGTCTGCTGAAGACATTGTTCAAGTTACTTGGCACTCAGAGTAATTTATTTGTTTCTTTTCTTATCATGCTGCATTATCAAATCCAGCATTCTGCCCAAGATGCTAGGATCCATTGTATTGGGCCACCATGTTTTGTATGCACTTATTTTACCATGAAATAAAGGGCATTTTCAGTCAAATTATGCTATCTTTCTTTCTTTTAAATTTTTCACAAAAAATATAAAAATGGCAATGTGTTTTCCCTTTTTGTTTTGTGTTTGCGTCTCTTTTAAAAAAAAAAGCAGATTCTGAAATAAGCACATCATCTGTGCAGTGTTGATCATCCGGATTCCATTGATAACATTCCTGCTATGACCACACACGACTTTGACAATCCTGTCTACCAAGCTGATGAAGGGGTTGAGGAAGACTGTGAATTCCCTGAAGAATTGGTCAGATTGTTGAAACAAGAGGAACGAGTTATTCAGCCTCATCAGGAAGAAATTGAGATCATCAACATCGGCACTGAAGATGTGAAGAAAGAGATCAAGATTGGAGCCAGTCTGCAGGCCGAAGTCAAGAAAGAGCTGATTGGTATGCTGCGTGAGTATGTGGATATCTTTGCCTGGTCGTATCAAGATATGCCAGGGTTGGATACCGATATCGTTGTGCATAAGCTACCTTTGAGAGAAGACTGTCTTCCTATGAAACAGAAGTTGAGAAGAACTCGTCCTGACATGGCGATGAAGATCAAGAGGAAGTTCAGAAGCAATGGGATGTCGGGTTCCTTGCCGTAACTAGTTATCCACCTTGGGTAGCTAACATTGTGCCTGTACCAAAGAAGGACGGAAAGGTCCGGATGTGCGTTGACTACCGGGATTTGAATAGAGCAAGCCAAAAGATGAATTTCCGTTGCCTCACATTGATGTGTTGGTAGACAATACTGCTCAATTCTCGGTATTTTCCTTCATGGATGGCTTCTCCGGATATAATCAGATAAAGATGGCGCCGGAAGACATGGAGAAAACAACGTTCATTACCCCGTGGGGAACATTCTGCTACAAGGTCATGCCCTTTGGTTTGAAGAATGTCGGGGCAACTTATCAGCGGGCCATGGTCACATTGTTCCACGACATGATACACAAGGAGATAGAGTGTTATGTGGACGATATGATTGCTAAGTCCCGAAACAAAGAAGAGAATCTGGTGAATCTCAAGAAGTTGTTTGATAGACTGATAAAATACAAGCTGAGGTTGAACCCAAACAAGTGCACTTTCGGAGTGCGTTCCGGGAAACTGCTGGGTTTCATTGTTAGCCAGAAAGGAATTAAGGTAGATCCTGCAAAAGTAAAAGAAATTCAAGACATGCCTGCACCGAGAACGGAAAAAGAAGTGCGCGGGTTTTTAGGGAGGTTGAACTACATTTCACGGTTCATATCTCATCTAACGGCCACGTGCGAACCAATATTCAAATTGCTAAGAAAAGAGCAAACGGTCAGGTGGAATGAAGATTGCCAAAGAGCTTTCGACAAGATAAAAGAATATTTGCAGGAGCCTCCAATTCTAATGCCTCCAGTGGAAGGAAGACCTTTAATCATGTACTTGACTGTGCTAGAAGGGTCAATGGGGTGTGTTCTAGGCCAACATGACGAGTCTGGTCGAAAAGAGTACGCTATTTATTACCTTAGCAAAACTTTTACCGACTGTGAATCCCGTTACTCACTGCTCGAGAAAACTTGTTGCGCTTTGGTATGGGCTGCTCGCCGACTGAGACAGTACATGTTGACTCATACCACACTGCTAATTTCCCAAATGGATCCTGTCAAGTACATCTTTGAGAAACCAGCGTTAACCGGAAGGGTTGCTAGATGGCAGATGATTTTAACAGAATATGACATCTAGTATACTTCTCAGAAAGCCATCAAGGGAAGTGTATTGTCGGATTACCTTGCACAACAACCTCTTGAAGATGATTATCAGCCAATGTGGTTTGATTTCCCTGATGAGGACATCATGTACCTCAAAGCAAACGATTGCGAGGAACCACTTCCGGAGGAGGGGCCAGACCCTGAATCCAAATGGAAGTTGATGTTTGATGGGGCCGTCAATATCAATGGACGTGGAGTTGGTGCTGTTTTTATTACTCCCAAAGGTGTTCATTTTCCCTTCGCTGCCAGAATTACTTTTGGCTGCACCAACAATGAAGCGGAATACGAGGCATGCATAATGGGAATAGAGGAGGCTATTAATCTTCGAATTAAGACCCTCGATATATTTGGAAATTCAGCCCTCGTTATTAACCAGGTTACCAGCAAGTGGCATACGCATCAAGAACATCTAATTCCTTATAGGGATTATGCCAGGAAACTGTTGACGTTTTTCACGACAATTAAGCTTCAGTACATACCACGTGATGAGAATCAGTTTGCCGACGCATTGGCCACTCTTTCTTCGTCTATCAACGTCTTGTGTTGGAATTATGTGCCTAGAATTGACATCTCCAGGCTTGACGCTCCAGCTCATGCTTTCTTTGTAAACGCTGTGTCTGATGAGAAACCTTGGTACTTTGATATCAAGCTATTCTTGGAAAAGCAAGAATACCCAGCTGGGGCATCTTCCAATGACAAGAAGACCTTAAGGCGACTTGCTGCTAGCTTTTTCTTGAATACAGACGGGGTTTTGTACAAGAAAAACTTTGACATGGTCTTGCTCAGATGCGTGGATAGACACGAAGCAAGCCTGTTAATGCAGGAAGTCCACGAGGGATCTTTCGGTACCCATGCAGGAGGGCATGCTATGGCAAAGAAATTGCTGAGATCGGGGTATTACTGGATGACAATGGATGCAGACTGTTGTTCATTCGCTCGTAAGTGCCACAAGTGCCAGATTTATGCAGACAAAGTGCATGTTCCTCCGAGCCCGCTCAATGTCATGTCATCTCCTTGGCCCTTTTCTATGTGGGGCATTGACATGATCGGGAAAATAGATCCTACTGCTTCGAATGGTCATCGCTTCATCTTGGTTGCGATTGATTACTTCACAAAATGGGTTGAAGCAGCATCTTATGCCAACGTCACTCGTCAAGTGGTCACCAGAATTTTGAAAAGAGACATTATTTGCAGATACGGAGTGCCCGAAAGGATCATTACTGACAATGGTTCTAACTTAAACAACAAGATGATGGCAGAGTTGTGTCGGGACTTCAAGATTCAACATCACAATTCTTCTCCTTACTGACCAAAGATGAATGGTGCGGTAGAGGCAGCAAACAAGAATATCAAGAAGATTGTGCAAAAAATGGTTGTCACTTACAAAGATTGGCATGAGATGTTACCATTCGCGCTGCATGGGTACCAAACGTCAGTCAGGACGTCAACTGGGGAAACTCCCTTTTCTCTGGTATATGGTATGGAAGCAGTCCTGCCTGTTGAAGTAGAGATTCCTTCATTGCGTGTAATGATGGATGTGAAGCTTGATGAGGCTGAATGGCTGCGTGCTCGTTACAATCAGCTATGTCTAATTGAGGAAAAGAGATTAGCGGCTATCTGTCATGGTCAGCTTTACCAGAGGAGAATGAAGCGTGCATTCGACCAACGAGTACGTACTCGGGAGTATCAAGTAGGAGAGCTTGTGCTGAAGAGGATTGTTCCTCCAGGTTCAGATCACAGGGGCAAGTGGACCCCAAACTACGAAGGACCATTCATAGTGAAAAAGGTTTTCTCAGGAGGAGCACTGATGCTCACCACTATGGATGGAGATGACTTCCAATCCCCTGTTAACTCGGATGCAGTTAAAAAATACTTCGCATAAAGAGACCCGCTGGACATAAAAACAAAATTAAAGTCCAGGCAAGAAAAGGGCATCCCGGCGAGCTAAAAACAGAATAAAAAGCTCGGACAAAAGTTAGGGAAATAAATAAATAAAATGTACACCTGCTGAGTTGAAAAGCCACATTGGACAGCTCAGGCAAAAAAGGGTATCCCGGTGGATTGAAAACCCGAAAGGGCGATCCACGCAAAACAAGGGAATAAGCGAACAACTGCGATCCGAGTAATCTGAACCACATCATCGTTTCGTACAGCCTGACAATATCAGAAGGATAGGAATCGGTCCCCTCATCCTCTCAGAAAGCAAAGGCAAGAATGGAGAGTTTTGAAGACGTGATGGTCATAGCAGAAAGGGAACTCATTGGAATGTCGTGCCCATTGCCATTAGGATAGTTTATTTTCTCATTTTTTTTGGTGGCTACCTCTTTCTAGGTGGTTGCTTCCTGATGTAAATCTTTGCCTATTCAGAGGCTTTTCAATAAAAATAATATTCAGTCAAAAAGATGTGTTGTGTTTATTTTTGTTTGCAAAATGTCCTGAATGTTTGGTAAAAATAGCATTGCATTTAAACATGGTGATATTTTGAAAGAAAATGACATGCAGGGAAACACTGTAAACCCTCTTTGAGTGTCGGGTGACAATGGATGAACAGATCATACCATGCAAGTCCCCGGGGCACACTTGTGTTTTCTGTTGTTGCAGGTTGTAGGATGGCGTCACATTCTCCCAAGCAGAAGTTTCCCCAGCTAAGTCTTGGCAGGCAGCCCAAGCAGCTTATTATTCCCCAGTGGAGTAGACCCAGCAGGAATCTGAATGCCTAATGTCCCCACAGAGCTGAGAATTAGCAAAATTCTCTCCCCATCTAGAGCATTATTGAAGCATACTTCCCAGCCAAGTCCGAAGATGATCCTTCCCCGCAGAGTTCATATTTGATTTTCACTCCCATCAGTGAAATATTCCCCAGCGAAGCTACCATTCTTTTGGTTAATATGATGATACAGTCAGGTATTCATCACCCCAGTCAGAGTTAGGTGTCAAGGCCTCTCGACTTGTTTTTCCCCTGTAGAGTTGTAACTCTTGTGGCCAATCAGGCATTTGTTTGTTGCTCGTCTGCATCTTTCCAGCACTCGTCTGTGTGTTCGTACTTTCTTACTACCCGTCTGCAACTTTCAACAATCGTATGTGTTGTCACTTTGGTATTGCTCGTTTGCTTTCCCCAGCAGTGGCCCCTGGTTATTTTGTTATTGCTCGTCTGCAATTTGCAGCACTCGTCTGTGTTCGGTATATGGATTACTTTGTTGTTGCACGTCTGCACTGCCCAACACTCGTCTGTGTTTGATATTTTCTATTGCTCGTCTGCAATTTTCAACACTCGTCTATGTTTAATCTCTGTTTATTGCTCGTCTGCAATTTCCAACACTCATTTGTGGTTGGTATATAATATTTGCTGTTTGCTCGTCTGTAACTCCCAAGACTCGTCTGTGTTTGATATCTAATATGTGGTTGCTCGTCTGCATTCTCCAACACTCGTCTGTGTTTACTATTTGTTTGAAGCTCGTCTGTTTTGTTTGGATACTCGTCTGTATCGTCCCCAGCACTCGTCTGTGTTAGCTTATATTTGTATGTGTGGATTTGCTGATTATCCTGGTACTTGTCCGTATTGCTACTCCAAATGCCCGTCTGTGTTTGAATTTCTAGTATTCGTCTATACCAGTGGCTGATACTCGTCTGTATCATTGTTGGAAGCGCTCGTCTTTGTTTCTTAGATCATTGTCTGATACTCGTTTGTATCATTGGCTGTTGGCACTCGTCTGTGTTATCTTAATGATCACCCAATACTCGTCTGTATTGAAGAGGTTTGAAATCCTGACTGTGGGAGTAAATGTCAAAAAGGTTACCGGTCCTGGCGTAACAGGTATATCCGAAGGAGGCTCGTCTGTCTCAGGAACCAATTATTAATGTTGCACCTGGCGTAACAGGTTCGCTCGAGGAAGACTCGTCTGTCTTATACCATATATCCACGGATAATATATGAGGAAGGTTCGTCTACCTTGTTTATGCATGTTTATCCCACAGACTTTAGTGCATCCCGGTCCTGGCGTAACAGGTATATCCAAAGGAGATCTGTCTGTCTCAAGTCATATGTTTTGCAGAGTGTCTGAGGACTCGTATGTCCAGTTCCTGGCGTAACAGGATTGTTCGAAGAAGACTCGTCTGTCAAAGTATTCTTATCCCAGATAACAGTTTCAACTTGGAAGGAGCTCGTCTGCTTTCTCTCCACTTCAATCACCAAAGTGTCATTTGGTTGGGTTTATTTCCCAGTTTCTGCATTCTTCGTCAGAGTGCAAATTTCAGGTCTTCTTGGTATTCAACCACATTTTATCTTGAACGGTCGATAGCTCGTGCTACCGCCCTTTTCAGATTAACAGTTGTTTGAATAGGGGCAGCTGTAACACCCCAAATTTTCCCTCTTCATTTTAAGCATCATATCACATCATATTCATCATGAACATATCATATTCTTGGTATCCTAGTATGGAAAGATGAGGCATAACATTTCTCATGACCTAGCATTAGGCATATGATCATCTGTGGAGGTTCTTGAAGCATTTCAAGCCATGACAAGGGGCCCAATGGTTTTGTATAAGTCCTATGAGGGGTCTACATTGCATTTACAATCTCAAGTTCATTTGCAAAAGCTCAGAAGGTTGGAAGATCATCAGGGATTCCAGGTTAGGGCAAAGCTCCTACACAATGGTCCTAAACTAGGGTTTGAGATTCAAGCATGAAAACCTCAAAACTTTGGCCATTTCATTTGGGCAAAGTCTTTTACATGTTAAGAGGATCCTAGGTACCAATTTTGGTGAGAAAATTCCTTGTGGAAGTCAAGAATTTCTTCAGTTGCTTGCAGATGAAGTAATTGGTCAACTATGCCTTAAAAAAGTCAACTGTGTGATTTCAAGGGGTCCAATCCATTTTTTCTAGACAAGGGATGTTCTTACAATGTTAGAATAGGTTTGGTAAGTTCAAAGATCAAGGATCATAAAGTTTTGAGGGGTTTTGCAAAATTGGTGCAAAGTTGGTTTTGAGAAAATGCTATTTTTGGCAACTTTTGCCCCTAAAATTCAAGTGAGCTTAACTTGGTGAAAAATTCTTCAAATGGACCAAAGTCAAACATGAAAGTTGGAGATTAAGACCTTCCATTTTCAAAAAGTACAAGTACTTTTTCATATCATTCTTGGTTGAGAAGTTATGCCCCTCGAAAATCCTAGCAAAACTAGGGCAAAACTTAAAATTTCATGCATGCACCAAAGCCAAAAGGTTTGAATCTCATTTTTGTGTATTGGTACATACCAAATAATGTTGGAACATTAAAATTCAATGCAAATGGATCACTTTTCTCAAAGAAATGCACCATATTCGTGCACAACAAGAATGTTATTCCAAAAATGCAAAAAGTGCATGAACATGAAAAGAGTGTGACAACTTCATCTAATGGCCAGGATTTTGTTTGTTTGAGATTAAGGGTTCATATTAGAGTGCACATGGGCTGAAGGCAAGAGAGTGCATGAGGATTTCATGAGATCACACCAAATTGGCCAAAATTGCAAAATCACTCAAACTTTTGAGTCTCACGTGCAAATCATCCCATTCTTTCAGAATTGAGTCATGACATGATATAAAACAAATTAGGGTTTTACAAAGGCTCAGTTCTCTCTCATTGCTCAGCTTCCAACTTCTTGCACAACTTGCATTTTCTTTCAAATCTCCTCACACACTTGCTTTCTCCAAAAATAAATCATAGATCCTTCATCCTTGAGAGCTCAGGATCATTAATCTCACCATTGTGCAAGCTATCTCTCAAGAATCATAACCTTTCCATTTCAGGGCAGTTGCTTGCAAATCTTCAGATCCAGCAAGATTAAAGGCTCTAGTTGCATTTATTTTGCAACTAGAGTGCATTTGGAGTAGATTGGCTTCATCATCTGGACTTCTAGCAAGCTTTCTCAAGATCTGCAAGTTCAGGTAACATCCAAATCTTCAGATCTAGAAATGATTTTTGAGGTGTGCTTTTGGATCTTTGATGTATGCTGATCATTCTGCTATGTTTAGTTTCGAAATTGGTGCATTATTGAGTGTGTATTATGAATTTGAAATTTCATGGTCCCACCTGTTTGTGCTCGATCCAGGAGATTCATTAATCTATTGAACTTTTCGTGGCCATATTTGAACTCAGCACAGGCCATTTACCCAATCTGGAGTTTATTATTCATTTTTATGTTGTTTTGTTCATATTGTGAATTTTCCGGTGCCGGAGCCCTAGCTCCGGTCACCGGATTCTGGGAAGTTTGTCCTAGGGTTTCTAAGGTTGAAGATGAACCATGCGCCCTTGGATCAGTTCCTCTCATCACTCAGGATGCTGACACCTCATTTAATGAGGAGCATCCCATTCACGTGCCTTTGTTTTTGTGTTTTGGTTTCTAAATAACCCTCATGTAACGCACCTCACCATAACACACATGCTCCCTCAACTCAGAACCAATCAAAACGCCACGTCAATTAATGAACCTAGCACAAGATGTGTCAATTTAATCCTCTGGTCATTGTTTTTTTCCAATTATTTTGTGAATTTCCAACCAGTCTATTGTATTCCAGCGCAGGATCCATTGGGCTCATATGCCTATTCGCACCCCCACTTTGTCTCATCCCATTTCAAATGAACTGTATTTCCCTGCTTTCCACACCCCCAGTTTTCTCTCATTTTATTTCTTTTTCTTTTTGTTTCTTTTTATTTCATTTTTGGTTTTCAATTATTAAAAATACTTCCAAGTGTCCAAAAATTCCAAATTAATTCATGGATGATCAATTGAGTTTTTTTTTCTAATTTTCTATTTTTTTCTTTTTCATTTATTTTCATCAGCCACGTGTCAATTAATTCTTCCACTTAATTAATTCTTTTTAATTCCTTTTCAAGCATCCTGCCTTGTCCAATTTCCCTAGTGATCATCATTTTGAGTTTTGTGTTGATTCTTTTTGCTCTGGATTCCTTAGAGGATGTAGTTCATGTGTGATTTTTGCCCTGATTTTAAGAATCTTGTTCATTTGGTTTTGATCCTTGGCTTGTCATTGAAGTTTCTTAACCCTAGTTCATGTTTATGCCTTCATTTGACTTGTCTAGCCTCTGAATTTATTCCAACCCTTTTGGCACATTGTTATATCATGTTTGAAGATCATTTACCCTAAGTTGTGGAATTTTTTGGTGCATTGTTGATTTAATTTGAATTTTGGTTCATAACTTGTCCCTTTTTGCTTCCTTTTGATCATAAGGTCTCTTATTGGCTTAGAAGGGCACTTGTGCCATCTTCTTCTTCTCATTTGGGTTCTCTTTGGGGTTTTGGGTATCATTCTGATCTTGGTTTAGGGTTTGTGTCTTGTGAATTTTGTGTTTGGCTTACCTTTTAAGTTCTTTCTTCCTTATGTGCATTCACCTCACTTCTTTTCTTATTCCTTTCCCATAAGGGATTTTTTGGTCCTGTACTTCTCTTTTCTTCATCTTTCTTTCTTCTTAAGCATTTATTTGACTTGATTTGGTTCTGGTCTTGGGCTTTGAGTTCATGTTTGTGCATTTTTACTTTGCATCTTCTTAGGTTTGCTTTGCCTTGCCATGTGTTTCATGTTGCTTCCTAATTGACTTGCATGCTTCTTTTATCATTCTTATGGCTTGCATTTGCATTGAGCATTTGTACATATGGCTTCACTTCTGTTTGTATGATGTTGGCATGCCATTTTGTTCATCTTGTTTTGCTTTTGTGCTTGTGCTAACCTTTTCAGGGGCTATGGTAAGTGAGAGGTGTGGAAGTGAGTCCCACATCTCCAAATCTCATCTCTTCTCTTCTTATTCTTACTTGTGCTAACCCTTTGATTGTTGGGCTTAGGCCTTACTCATCTTTTTTTCTTCTTTCTTCTTCTTCTCTTCTTCTTTCTTTCTTCTTTAGGATAGAAAACCACACTAACCTTAGGATATCCATGCATGACAACACTTAGGTTTCTTTAGTCCCCCATTAGACTTTTACCTTTGGGATCCTTTTGGTGCTTTTCTCTTCTCATCTTCAAACTTAATTTTAATTCACTCTAATAAACGTTGAGTACTTTCATGTGACATGAGACTTTACTATGAGATACTTGCACGCGTTTCGTTTCGGGGCGAGGTGTAAGTTATCCCTCTTGGTGGATAGGTCTTAGCATGAGATTACCTCACAAAGAAAAAGCTAAAAAACACTTCTTAATCAAAAAACCACAAAAACAATTAATAAATGTTAATAGGTCAGTGTGTCTGAGCCTTCACTTGTGGGACTAGATTTGGGAATTTCCTCCATAGATAGGTGTGCCTCTTGCGCATTCCATTTCGGGATGATGTGAGACGTACACATCCCATTGAGTAAGACTTAGGTACACTTACCTATGCCAACTCCATTCATAAAAAGTTTCTAAAAAACACAAACAAACAATAAGCGTCTCTCCTTCGGGAATTCATTTCTCATCTCCTTCGCTCCGTACGCGAACTTGCTCCTACTTGTCATTTTGCAAGACGGTTACGCACTCGTCGTCCGAGTCTGCAACACCTGAGCATTGGCATAGGCAGTTCAAGCCTTAATTCACAAGCAATTTCTTTTCTACCCCTAGTTAGGGGAACTACGGCGTCTCTGATCCTCATTGTCCTGATGAGGTACGTAGGCAGCGGGGTAGGGCCCGTTCGAGCAATCTTTATTTTCCCTACATTTTTTCCTTTCCTTTTCTTATTCATTTCCTTTCTCAGTTTTTTTATCCAGTTCAGTTCATTTTCTTTGCAGCAACTTTCATACTCTCACCCTTTGAAGCACTTTCTTTGCAAGCGTGGATCCCGTCGGGTACGGCGGACGATCTGGGTGCTAATACCTTCCCAGGTCGTAACCGACTCCCGAACTCAGTCTCTTGGTTCGCAGGACCCGTGTCCTTCCTTTTCTTTTCTTCTGGTTTGTGCAGCATTACCATTCCCGTTCCTTCGGGATAGAAATGCCTGGCTGGCGACTCTATTCTTTTCCGCGCCACTTTCGCGTTTGTACCAGGATGGAAATCCGGGGAGCGACAATATTGCATTTCAAAGACATTGACGCTTTATAATACATGATTAAGAGTAAAACATTTGACATACATCTTAATTGTTGAGTAATAGGGGCGGTGAATCCAGACCATGAACCTGGGGTATGTAGGCTTGTCTAACTTTCTGTTTTGCAGGAACTATCAGTTGCATTCACTGATCTTCAGGTACGGAGTAAAGCAGAACCATTGCCACTACGGGGCATCAAAGAGCTTCTTCCTCAGCAGGTTTCATTGATCATGATTCCTCAGTAGGTCTAATTAGATCACCTTTCTCTAGAAGAGAAACAAGAAGGGGTTTGTACTTCCTTGGCAGAGGATATAATCCTTAAGGGATGCTCTATACCTCTTATCCCAAACAGGAGGCGCTTTATATCTCTTATCCCCAACAGGAGGCGACTTAAAACTCTTATCTTCACCATCAAGGTTTCTCATTGATGTTCTCTATCATCCCCAGTAAAGTCGAAGATTGAAACCTTCCCCAGCGGAGCAACAAAAGGTTGATATCCCCAAGCCGATAGTCCTCTTTCAATAGTGAGGTATTCTTAACAAGAGTCTTCTTGTCCCCCAATAGTATGTAAGGACTCCTTATTCCCCAGTAGAATTATCCCTCAACAGAGTATCAACAAATATTTTCCTCATCCAGGTTAGAAGGTTGTTATTCCCCCGCTACGGAGTTCTACGGGTAGCGTACCTCTCAATCTGAGTCCTGTCAGATGGAACCTCCCCTAGCAGGGTCGTCACGCCTCATTTTCTAAAAGTCTAATTTATTTTTGGCAGCGGTGGCAGTTCAGAGTCAGTGTGTCATTAGCATCTTCACTAGCAGTGATGTTATTCCCCACAGGGATTCCCAAAATCAATTCAGTGATTGTTTCTTCCCCATATACCTATTACCTCCTCATCAGAAGATCCCTTTTGCATTTGCATTTAGTAACCATCATTACATTTGCATCCTAAAAAACGTAGCATTTCCATAATTATGGAGCATTACACCATAAAAATCCTAACATGCATACATACACTAGAAGTTTGAATAATAAGATAGTGGCATCCCCAAGAGTTTGTTAACTTCATTTCTCAATAGTTTCTTTTAGATCATACCCAGGTGTGAAGATCTTAAAATCTTTACAGTGTCCCATTTCTTTCCCCAGTAGAGTCTTTTGGCTTGTTCCCTTGTGGAAAATGTTTATTTGAGTTATCATCTAAGGGTGATATTCTCTTTATATTCCATTCAAGGGTAGTTTTGTGTTAGATCCGAGGATCTTATTTTTGAGTTGTCATTCGAGGATGGCATTCTCTTCTTCAAGTCCTTCCGAGGATGGTCTTGTTGTTTTGGCTATCATTCGAGGATGGTAGGCCATTTTGAGGTTATTGATCAAGGTCAATATTTCTCCATTCAAAGTCTGGTCGAGATCAGTCTTTGTATCTTTGGTTATCGACCGAGACCGATACACCATTTTGATTTTGTCTGCGATCAGTTTCGTATTTTGAGTTGTCATTCAAGGATGGCATTCTCTCTTCAAGTTCTTCCGAGGTTGGTCTTGTTGTTTTGGCTATCATTCGAGGATGGTATACCATTTTGAGTTTATTGACCGAGGTCAATATTTCTCTTTTGCAAAGTCTGGTCGAGGTCAGTCTTTATATCTTTTAGTTATTGACCAAGGTCGATACACTATTTTGATTCTGTCTACGGTCAGTTTCGTATTTTGAGTTGTCATTCGAGGATGGCATTCTCTCTTCAAGTTCTTCTGAGGTTGGTCTTGTTGTTTTGGCTATCATTTGAGGATGCTAGACCACTTTGAGTTTATTGATCGAGGTCAATATTTATTTTTTGCAGAGTCTGTCCAAGGTCAGTTTTTGTGTTTCTGGTTATCGACCAATAACGGTATACCATTTCGATCCCATTTAAGGATGGTTTTTTGTTAGATCCGAGGATCTTATTTTGGGCTGTCATTCGAGGATGGAATTCTCTTTGCAAGTACTTTTGAGGTTGGTCTTGTTGTTTTGGCTATCATTCGAGGATGGTAGACCACTTTGAGTTTATTGATTAAGGTCAATATTTCTCTTTTACAGAGTTTGTTTGAGGTCAGTCTTTGTGTTTCTGGTTATCGACCGAGGTTGGTATACCATTTTGATCCCATGTGAGGATGGTTTCGTGTTAGATCCGAGGATCTTTTTGTGAGTTGTCATTCAAGGATGGCATTCTCTTTCTTCTAGTCCTTCCGAGGTTGGTCTTGTTATTGTAGCTATCATTTGAGGATGGTAGACTATTTTGAGTTTATTGATCGAGGTCAATATTTCTCTTTTGCAAAGCCTGTTTGAGGTTAGTCTTTGTGTTTCTGATTATCGATTGAGGCCGATATACCATTTTGATACTGTCTGCGGTCAGTTTCGTATTTTGAGTTATCATTCGAGGATGGTAGACCATTTTGAGTTTATCGATCGAGGTCAATATTTCTCCCTGCAAGATCTGATCGAGGTCCATATTTATCCCTTTTTTGACGTATATTTTGATCCCGTATGAGGTCGGTTTCATTTATTTCAAGTTTATCATTCGAGGATGGTATTCTTTTCAAAGTACCGTCTGAGGACGGTCTTGTTGCTTTTGTGTTCTCTTGTGGTGTTGATCGAGGTCAACATTCATTCCACCATATTTCTATTCCCCACAGAGTACAAATTTTCCGGTTTATTCGGGTATTCAATCCCTATATACCATGAATGTCTGAAAGCCAATGCTATCACCCATTCGGGTCTATAGTTGATTGAATTGAGGAAGCTGTAACACCCCAAAATTTGCCCTCTTATATATTACAAATTTCAAGTATTTTATGCTTCACTTCCACGTCAATTAACATATCCTTTCATACATTGCATTTAAATCATAATAAAAATAATAATAATAATAAAGCATACATCATTGGTTGACGCCAGGGCATGTGATAAAGGGTATTCCAATGATAATATCAATTATCGGGTCTCAAAAGAAAAATAATCTCAGAACGAAAGACCAAAGCCAGATATCCAAGATTTCCCACCAAAACAAGGAAAATAAAGAAAAATTCAAATTTAGTGTTAAGTAACCGGTTACCACCCTGGTAGTAACTGAATTTGGCCAAAAATCCCAATTTTTCAACATGGAGGGATTTTCCACATTTTTCACTTCAACTTTGCACATCATTCTACTTATTCCAAGGGAATGTTCTAGAATAATCTACCACTTTCCAAGGGAAGGTTCTAGAATATTTCCTAACCATCTCTTAACTAACTCCTAACCATAATCCCAAGTCTAACTCCTAAGCTAGTGTCCAAGCCTCACTCCTAACCCAAAGCATATTCCAAACCTAAGGGGTATATAATTATTTTTCCCTCCAAACCTCACAACAACACTTCATTTTTCACATTTTTTTTTCTCATCACTCTCAATTTTCTCTCACTTTTCTCTCATTTTTTAAAACCCCACACAAAGCTTCATCTTCCAAAATTCTTCAAGTTTTGCATTGAAACTTGAAGAATTTGAAGCTAAACCTCCATAATTGCATTGATTTCATAGAATATTGAAGGATTTGCTACTGTTTAGGTGTTGAATTCACATCTTTGAAGTGGTTCTTGGAAGAGTTCATCAAGGTTTTCGTCAAATCGATTTTATTTTGTGTAATCTTGCGGAAGAACTTCAGATCTACGAATTTCTCGCCAATAGTGCGTTGATCTCTCTTTCCAACGATTACCAAAGCAAGCCTCAACTTTGTAGGTTGGTGAAACTCATAATCACTTCTGTTTTAAGTTATTTTGTACACTCTCGACACGTGTGTGTCGCACCCTAAAAAATAAGACCTTGGAATAAAAGAACCGCACGCTGGGAAGACATGAGATTCGCCACCAAACTCTCATTTATTCCCATAAGGGGAAAGATAAGATATAGATAAAACGCATCTAAAAAGAGGATGAAGACAAAGGTCATCGCAACCATTGCCTGGGTTCGAAACCATCTAAGTTGTCACACGCGAAAGGATATCTATGCCTAATAAGTTACTTGCTCGACAAGGATTTAGATCCTTGTGCCTACTTACTACCTCGTGCAATGGGAAAGTCAGAGCCTCGTAGTTCGACCTACTACAGGTGTTGGTTGTTGATTTTATTACCTTTCTTCTATGAAAGGGTTTAGGTGTCGAATTGCACTAAAGACTATGGGTAGTTTATTCTGCCTAACAAGCCAAGTGTCACGCGTCGAAATAATCAGAGTGAATAACGAGATACTCATTACCCTCCTTTCTACCATTTAAGGATCATGGTGTACAATTCTCCTCATATTATTAGAATGTTTTATTTACCTACGATCGCTTGATGTTGGATCAAGGGTTTGGATCTAAAAGAAAATGTTTTGGTATTTTTATTGAGGTTTGATGACGATGCGTGAAGCACTCGACTTACGGGTGAATGCAAATGGATGTTTATTTGTTTATTTGTTAGCGAGGCATAATGCGCTCGGCTCGTAAGGTTAGGTAAATCTAATTCCTAGTCTCTAAGGGTGCTCCTAGCAATCGAAACGATAACTGAAAAATAAAGTGCGAGTGTGTGTGAGTGTAACCACTTGGCGTTGGACCAAGGGTTCACGAACTAAACGAGATCTAAACTAGTCTCTAAGGGTGCTCCTAGCAATCTAAACGACAAACAAAGCACAAAAATAAAGTGCGTACATGAAATGGGGGGAGGGATACAAAATAAATTATACGAGATTGCAAGAAATAAAAAGTTTCATTATATTGGCCCAAGAGCAAGCGTGTGTGAAGTGTCCAAACAATTCGGAGGCGTTGGACCTTGAATTTAATTGAAGGCGTCTAAATGTAGCTCTTTAACTACCTTAGAATTGATTCAATGTTTAGAACCGTTCTATGAGGAGTCGAGCGTTTATGTATTGAAATGAGAAAATAAAATAAGGCAACCAATTAATGGTCTCGTCTTAACCCTGATTTGATGGTAATCTCGATTTTTAGACTTTCATCGACCAAATAAAATAAAATAAACTAAATGAAATTAAATTGATGGTAACTAAAGAGGTCTCATCATTTAATCAAGATGTCGAGTCGACTGGCGACGAATCTCAAGATTATTTAGATGCTCATCGGCCATAAAAATGAAAATAAAAGAATTAAATAAAATAACTAAACTAAATGGCCTCATATTAATCAAATTTTCCGATTTAATGAAATTGAACACAACTTGACCGTTTAATATATTATCGGTCCGAAATCGAAAATAAAATGATTAAATAAAATAAAATAAACTAAATAGTTCACTAATATTTTTTTAGGGCATTTTCCTAAATGATAAAAGCAAATTCAAAACCGAAATAATAAAAAAAACAAGGATGAACAAGGGAGGGTGTAAATGCTGGATAAGGGTGTGTATCATAGAAATAAGATTTGATCATGGTGGACCTTAGCCCACATCTAACAACAACAATAACATAAAACAAGGAAGGGTGATTTGCAGCCAACATGATGGGATTAACTTACCCACAAAGACATAGCATAATAAATTTTAAAAAAACAATATAATAAAAATAAAATATAAAAAACATGGAAAGAAAACATTAGAAAGGTTCCTTTCATCTTCTTAAACACGCGTCTGAAGAAAGAAAGAAACGAAAACTACCATTTTGTACGACTCACTCTATTCGCTCTTCTCACTCTTCATCTCATCGTTTCTGATTCCTCTCTCTCTCTCTCTCTCTCTCTCTCTCTCTCTCTCTCTCAATCGTCTCATGCTCGCGTTGTTATCGTTTAACTCGCGGTTTATGGTCGGATCTGTCGCTCTTGTTTTTTTTGTGCGGTTTCGAATCGGTCCAGGAGTGTCATGGTTTTAGTTCGCGGTGGTTTTTGGTTTCGTGGTGGTTGCTCGGTTTGTGCTTGGAAAATGTGAGTGTCGATATCTCTTTGTTTTCGCTTTAATAATGGTGATTTTTTGTGATTATTTTGTATGGTGAATGACGAAGATTTGAAATATGAGAAGGAATTTAGTGAAGCAAATTTGTGGTATGAATGGAGGTAATGAAGCTTGGGTCTCACTGTTTGTTTCGGCTTCTGTTTGGTGCAGAAAAGGAAGCAGTGCGGTGTGTTTGCTTGTGGCGAGTTATGGCTCAGGTTTGTTGTTTCAGATCTGGAGACGATAGTGAATGATTTATGAATGTGTTTTTCATTTTATTTTCGAAGCTTGAATTTGGAAGAAGTTTTGCAGGGTGTTATTAGGCTATCCAAGCTTATTTCAAGAGAAGATTAAGATGTATTATATAAGATTGCAAGGGGTGTTTTGGGGAAAGATTAAAGAGAATATTATGAGTTATATATGGATAAGGATGAATGGTACAATTGTTTTTGTGACAGACTATGAATTGAGGAATGTTGCTGCAAAAAATTGTTGTGGTGCGGATGTATGCATTGCGTGAAATTTGTTGTGCATGTTAGTGGAAAGTGTGGGGTCATAAGATTGAAAAAGATGTGATGTGGTAGAGATGGGGTCAACGTGTGCTGGATTAGTTTTGCTGAGGATAAACCTTTCTCTTGTGGGGCCTATGGAAAAAATGTTGCGTGAAAATTGGTGATTGTTGTTGTGTGCATAAATTGGAACATGAGGTGGGGATGAAATGAATTGGTATAGAAATTAACTTTGAAACAAAACGTAGTAATAATAATAAATATACTATGTTACTAGTAATAAAAATAATAACAATAGATATAGTAAAAACAACTAATAATAATAGTAATAAAATGTATAATAACAAGTATAATAATAATAGAATAATAATAATAATAAATATTAATGGTAATGAAATGGATTTTAAATAATGGGCTTAAGTAATGAGCTTAGTTGATAATAATGGATATTAAAAAAAATGGAATAGAAAATATAAAAATGGTAATTGGATATAAAAATAAAAATAAAAGATGGAAAATCGAAAAGTCGATTAATTTGAATTTGGGATGAATATATGGGTAAATAAAAGTGGAAAAATAAAAGAGAAATTAAGAATTTGATTTTTTTTTTGTATAATTTTCATGATGTAAGGAAATGGTTTATGATAAAAAATGATTTATGGAAAACGAAAGTAATAATCGGATAAAAGGTTTCCGCACAACACACAACACCGCGCACAAACTTGACCTAAATGAACCCGACTCAAATTTACAAATCCTGAACCTGGACAATAAGAATAAATGACATATTGTTTTTTTGTATTTTTTTGAATAAAGCTTAGACGAAAATAAAATGGTATACAGGTAGGAAAAATTTGGGGTATGACAGTTGTCCCTATCTAATTGGCTTAGACCGATTAAGATGAACTTGTTCGCGTTCATACTTTCAAGGTATGAGACAATTAGATACTAAAAGACTCCTAATTTGTCAGAAAAGAAAGAAATTGTGACAAGAGCTGATGATTAAAACTGGAAAGATGGGTGACACAAAAATGATGTAAGTTGAATGAAAATAAATAAATCGCTATCACCAAAAGGATGATAAGGTGATCCCGACACCAAAAAGGCGACGAATAACTGAAAATTAAATAACTGTTATCACCAAAAGGATGATAAGGAGACATCGACACCAAAAGGATGACGAGTGATAGAAAATTAAATAATAGTTATCACCAAAAGGATGCTAAGGCGGCCCCGACACCAAAAGGATGACGAGTGACTGAAAATTAAATAATTGCTATCACCAAAAGGATGATAAGGTGACCCCGAAACCAAAAGGATGACGAGTGACTGAAAATTAAATAATCTTTATCACCAAAAGGATGATAAGATGACCCCGAGGCCAAAAGGATGACGAGTGACTGAAAATTAAATAATCGCTATCACCAAAAGGATGATAAGGCGACCCCGACACCAAAAGGATGATGAGTGACTAAAAATTAAATAACCGCTATCACCAAAAGGATGATAAGGCGACCCCGACACCAAAAGGATGACGAGTGAATGAAATTTAAATAATCGCTATTACCAAAAGGATGATAAGGCGACCCGACACCAAAAGGATGATGAGTGACTGAAATTTAAATAATCGCTATCACCAAAAGAATGATAAGGCGACCCCGACACCCAAAGGATGACGAGTGACAGAAAATTAAATAATCGCTATCACCAAAAGGATGATAAGGCGACCCCGACATCAAAAGGATGACGAGTGACAGAAAATTAAATAATTGTTACCACCAAAAGGATGGTATGACGATGCCCAACACCAAAAGGATGACATTTAAAACGAAAAGTAAGTAAATCGTTACCACCAAAAGGATGGTATGACGATCTGGTTAAGGAATAATGGTGTAATGAGTAAGATTGCTTGGGGAAATCAAAAACAGGTTGAGGAAAATGATCCAATGGGGGACGACCACTGAATAACACTTGGTAAAAAAAATTGCTTGGAGAAATATTGATAATAGCTTCATCAACACAAGGTCGAAGAGAACAGTTCCATGGGGAACGTCCACTTGATTTACTGAGGAGAATCCCGGAATCTTCGATCGATCATGGATCTTGACTTATGTATGCATGTTTTGATTTTTTTTTGAAATAATATTCCATAATGATGGAAATACGATGCAAATGTTTATGCAATGAGCTGTAAATTGGAAATGTAAATGTTCTAGATATGAAAATTCGATTTATTTATGTATGCAAATGATATTGATGATGCATAATGATGCATATGATGTGTTGATGTGAATGATGCATATGAGTGATTGGAATGATGAAAGGTGCCATCATGGTTTACTTTTGGTATGGTAGTTTCCAATGATGATTGGACTTTGGGTGGGTGGAAGGGTTTGATTCCCCCGACACTCGATCTTCGAGGATTTGTGGTCAGAAGATGGATTTGGATGCTTCAAGTATGACCACTTGCTGATGAGCATAGCGACTTGATTGACGCATGAAGATTGCTTTTACTTTGAATGGTTGGAAACATTGGGCAAGATCTGCTAGTTCAACTGGGGAATAGAGATAGAAATATTGGCTCCTTATTTGCTTGCCCCTGTCTGTAGGGTATTTGAAAGAATTATGGCAGGGAAGCTTTGAGAGTGACCAAGACATGATCTGCCCCAGTGTCTGGATTCGATAGGCGCCTGCCCCTGATTGAGCTATTGAAGATGATTTTCCCCTATTGAGTTGTTGAGTGAGGGTATTGCCTCTTATTAAAAGGATTTTGAGGAAGTCTTGATTCAAGTCCGCACCGATGAAGTTCAAGTTCCTCTTTGATTTCCCCTTGTTGGGATTGCTTTGATGTCAAGCACTGATTCACAATTAAATTGTTCATATGCAAATGGTATTCTTAATGCAACATTCATGCATGTTTTGTAAAAGTCAATTATTGAATGATATGAAGTGTGAAACGAGTGGACCGTTAGTCCAAACATAGTGTTAATTTAGCAAGTGAGTGAAAAATGCAGCAAGAAGAATATGCTATCAAGATTGAAGATTAGCAAATATATGGGAGTCAGCTTATGTAACCTTGTTAGTAGCATGCTTTCAGAATAAATTGTGCCTCAATTAGGTCTTTCAAGGGTTGTAACGTGGTATGGTTCATGGTTTATGAAACAAAGGATATAAGGCTCAAAGTTTGATTTGTACCTACCCCTTCTTTGTGATGTTCTCAAGTCATACGTTTAGTTAACTCTACACATGCACTGTTTTCCAAAAGGGATTTAACGCTGTAACAGGGAAGATGAAGCTTCGAGTTTTGCTTAGAAGTAGCAGTCATCTTATTTTGTTGATGGATTTCGGTGACCCTTTGATTCTTGATTTAGTGGTTACATGATCTTTGTTTTGTTTTTGTTGGGGGCTTGAGCTCCTCTTCTGCTCTGTTCTTCTTTTTTTGCTGACTAAGTCTCCCTTTGGGTGCTTAAATTAGTGGTTTCCTTTATTTTTCTTCTTTTTTTCTTGCTTAAGTCTCCCTTTGGGTGCTCGACTTTGTGGTTTTTCCTTTTTCTCTTTTTTTCCTCGCTTAAGTCTCCCTTTGGGTGCTTGACTTAACTGTTTTTTTCTTTTCTCTTTTTTGTTGTATTTTGTTGAATGTTGTGACTGCCAAGTCATTTGTTGATGGTCCTCTAATGGGATGTCTCATCTTTCTATTTGAAGGTGTAGTCAGGTTAACTGACAACTACCCTGCCTCAGGTTAAGTGTAAGGGTTTGCGTCCGAAAGAAACTCCTACTTCTAGGCTCGAAGTGGTTGACTAGGGATTAACTCCTTATCTCTCTAGTGTTTGGGGATTTGAAAAAATGCATGTACGTCATTGACGAGGTTTTATCCGAAAGCATACCACAATAGTTATGGGTATTCAATTTTCATCATCCTCCCTCAAATATTTGCTAAAGTGAAGTGAGGAACTATTTTTATGATTTTGTGATAAATGAGAAATAATGAGCGAATGCGAATAGACTAATTAAAAACATGCATAAACATAATATTAACAAAACCAAATGCAAATAACAATGTTCAAAGAAAATAGTACTTAAGAAAACAATACAAAACACAAGAATGCATAATGATAAATGGAAACGACTTCCTTGATTTGAGGAATGAATTTCTCTTGATTGAATTCTTCAGAGTTGGAGACTATTCTGCTTGGTCTTCGGAAACCTCTTCGAAAGCATTCGTTGACAGGCCATTTGTGGAGACACAAATTTGTTGAATCTGATCCATTACTCGTCTGACGTTGGCTTGACCAACATGGGAGTGTCGAGGAATCGTCTTGATGATTTTTGTTGGAAGATGAAATGATTTGAGTTTTATGCTTTGAAATGAAATGCAAGATGAATAATTGATGCAAATGCAATATGAAATGTTATGCATATGAATGCAATATCAGAATCCAGGAATAAGATCAGGGTCTCAATTTAATCCAGAATTATTAAACACGAAAATTCATGAGTCTGAGGTAAGGATGAAGGATAAGGCTTGCTATCCTCAAAAGGATCTCACTAGGTTGAATCTATATTTTTAGGAACCCCAAAGTTGTCAATTCATATGCCTGTTGTCGCTCCCGATAAATGGGACTAAGTCCAGATAAAGGTACAGACGCGAACGGTCGGCGAGAGGGACAATGAGAACACACAGCCGTGAACTCACTGGAGATGAATAGAGTCGCCAGCTAGGCATTTTTATCCCGGAGGAAAGGTAATGCTGCATAGACCTAGAAAGAGATGGATAAGACGGTTTGCGAACCAGAGAGACTGAGAAAGGGGGTTGGTTACAACCTGGGAAGGTATTAGCACCCAGATTGTCCGCCGTACTCGACGGGATCCACGCTTAAAAGATTTGTGTTTTAAAGGGGTAGTGTCAGTGCAATCTGTGTGTAAAGAGCTGGAAAGCAATATGTACAGGTGTCAGTGTAAGAAGTGTGAAGTATGAAAGTGTCAGTGTAAGAAAGAAGTGAAATGCTCAAGATCATGAGGCTAAAAGAATGAGGCTAGAAAGAGGGGGAATGTACAGAGACTTTTGTTCGATAACCGTTAAGTTATGCCTACGTATCCTCTCGTGCAATGAGGAAGTCAGAACACCGTAGTTCGACCCAAAGAGACTGAAAGATGAATTGACTTGTGAACTGCTTACTTGCCTATGCTCAAGTGTATGATCTGTCTGGCTCAGGTGCAAACTGTCTTGCATCAGACGGAAGAAGCGAGTTCTCGTTTATGGGTGAAGATGATGAGAAAAGAATCCCGAAGGAGACGATTATTGTTTGTTTTTGTGTTTTCAGTCTTTTATTGATTTTGAAAGTTTGTCATAAGTTAGTGAGCTTAAGCCTAAACCAATGGGTTAGTAAACTCATCACATCTTCCCTCTGATTAGGGGTAATGAGAATACCTTAAGTGTGAAGTCAGATTCTCACACTTAATCACCTTTGGTATCGGATTAAGGTCATTAACCTACTTGTGATTATTTAGATGTTTTTGGTGTTTTTGTTTAGTGTTGAGTAATGAGGTTAAGCCATAATCAAGGATTAAACAGACTCATTACACCATCCTAATAGAAGGATAATAGATGAGAATGTTTAAGCTGAGGAAAGCTCCTCAACTTAATCCATGATTAGGGATTAAGCTCATGACAAAACAAGCCTTTATTAGATGGATTTTATTTAATGATATGATGATGAAATTATTTTTATGGTTTGTAAGACAACTTGAGGGGGACTTGTCCATTAACACTAGGGTTAGTCCTTCTTAACCAATTAAGGAAGAAATAGAACCCTAATGCAAGGCCCAAGTTACAAGTGTGATGTCTTGATGATTATTAAGTGAATTGATTAAAGGATTTAAACACATTAAGGGTTTAACACTTAGGATTAAAGTTATACACTCCATCCTAATAGAAGGATGCAGGCATAAGCTTAATCACAAAGCCTTAAAGCCTTTAGGGTTTAGTCCCTGATTATGAGATGAGAAGAGAAGACTCAAAGAGACATAAAGGTAAAAGCTAAGCGGGAAAAGTCTAATCCTAATATTCACATGCTCGGATGGTCCTAGGTTAGTGAGGCTCACTATCCTAAAGAAGAAAGAAAGAAGAAGAGAAAGATGAAAGGAGAAGCTCCATGGTGGCCTAGGCACACCTCAACTAGAAAAATGAATAACAGAAGATGAGGGATAAGATGAGATGAAAAAGAAAAATTGGATGAAATAGAAATAAGATAAGGAGAAGAGAATGCAATATGGAGATGAACAGACAATGCACAAACAGAGCCTACACCAGTAGGACTTCCAGATGCAACAACATGCAGTAATTAAAATCGGGCCATAGCGTTACCTAACGGAGAAGGTCCGTTGCCTTTTCAATTTCCAAAAAGAAATTCAAGAAGTTTCAAGTCTAAAGCAGATTCAACAGTTCAAGCGCAAATCGTCAAATGTCAAGGTAAGCATCCAACATCTCAAGCGATCAACAAAGAAAAACAAAATTAAAACCAAAAGATTAGTATGCACGATATCAAAGCTTAGGTGCAATTTGTATCCAGAGATCCCACTAGCCTGAACAAGATCATGAAAAACAATTAGTCACAAGGTCATCGCCACGTTTTATCTTTCATCAAGAAGTCTGCAAAATATCAAACAAAGCTAGAACCAAGATTAATCACAATCCTATTTAATTAAATCAAAACTAAAAGAATCGCTATTGAAATTATCAATCAAAGTGAACAAAACTATAACAAAATGCTAATAAACTCTAAACCCTTAACAAATATTGATTAAAATAGTTAACAATCAATTGAACAGAATTATAGATAAAATCTAATAATAAATAAATAAAAAAGATAAAAACAAAGGAGATGAGGGTTGCCTACGGATGGTGAGTGGCGTGGATAGAACAAACAGTGGGTCATAGCCCAATCCAAACTAAACCCAACAAATCTATCACCAAATAAGTAACAAAATCAGATAATAATAATAATAATAAAATAAAATACTTTATAAAAAAAAAACAATTGAGATGCCCAGGGTCCAAAACACGATAACTCATCACCAACAACGCTTGTTCTTCTCCTCAAAATCGATCGTCGAGCAACTTTCAATGTTGATAAATCGCCGCCGTGAAATCAAACAGGACACCGTTTCAATCGCACCTCCAAGGTCTCCGTGAGCGTGAGCTTCTGCCGCGAATCTCCTCTTTTCTTCCTTGTTTCAGCTTCATCTTCAACAAACAAAATCACAACCAAAGAAAGGGTTTCACCGCCATGGCTCTCCTTAATTCGCGCCTCCGACTCTCTCCGACTCAGTCATGAATTTCAGATTCGGCCTCCTCCACTCGCGATTGCTTCTTCGTCGCCGCGGATTGTGGGTTTCATCCCCTGTGTTCCTTTGTATCATTTCGTTCTCTTTCTCACTTTGCCTTTAACTCTTTCTTATTTCTGGCTTTGATTCATAGGTGTTGAGAGGTTTAGGTTGAAGTTTGGTTCTTTTGTTTATGAGTTTTGCTGGGCTTGTGTAGTTCAGTGTCGAGTGATGTTGTTGCGGGAGATTTGAAGAAGGGGGACGTTGGTTGCTGTTTTGCTCAAAGAGAAGGTGGCGGTGATGTTGTGAAGAGGAGGACGAAGTTATGGTTTTTGATGATGCGGTAAGGATTTTGGCTGTAAGAAAAATGAATGGAGTGTTGTGCGGTTGTTGTAGGAGGTGGTTGAGTGTGTTTTCGAAGATGTTGTTGTGGCTGTTATTTTCTTGTTGTTTTTTTTTAAAAACAGATGATGGTGAAGAACAAAGAAAGGTTCTGTTTGCGGCGGGAGGGTTGGTTTCTGGGCGCAAGGTCGGTGTTGTTTGTTGTTGGCGGTGGGAGTGATGAAGGTTGAGTTTGTGTTTGTCCGAACTGAAAATGATGATGGTTATGAGTGAGGAAGAACATTTGGATTTGCGAATTACAGGGAAGGGTTTGGTGCTATGAGCGAAAGGTTGAAGATGGCGGAAGAAGGTAGGTCTGTTATGTCTTTTTTTTTGCAGGTTTGATGAGGTTTAGGGTGGGAATGTGAAGACGACGGCAGGATGGGATTCAGTGGTGGTGTGAGATTTGAAAGGGGTTGAACGGTGGCTGGTGCGGTTAGTTGTTTTTGATTTGTGATTGGTTTGGGTGAGGATGTGCGGTGTTATTTTGAGATAACAATGAAGCGGCTATGGTTGTGTTGATGTAGAAGAAAGATGTTGGTTCGGCGCCTGCATTGATACAAGGTTGAAGCTTGTTGTTGTGGTTCAATGATTGAAGAAGGGACTTGAAGTGGTTCTATTATTGTTGTTGATTGGAAACAGAAATTGGGGTGGTTGTTGGTTGTTGTTGTTCTGCAGATGAAGAAGAGTGTTGATGCAATCGGTCGATTTGGAGTGAGTTTGAGACAAAATTTGTGGCTGCTTTTTTTTTGTGTCTTGGGATCAAAACTTTTCTTTTATATCTAGGTCAAATTCCATTTTTTCATGGGCCTTTGTTTCATGGGTTGATGGGAATAGTTATGTGATTAATGGATTTGTATTATTGTTTGAAAATATGGTTTTGAGAAAGAGAAGAAAAAAAATTGTGAAATGGTTTAATGAAAAAATGTATTTATGGATAGATGTGGAAAATGAATTTAGAAATTAAGCTATGGATTATTGGTTTGAAATTGGACTCAATTTATGAAATGGATTTATTTGGATGGTGCAATGGATTTAAATGGAATGGTTTTAAATGGGTTTTAAATGGAATGGTTTTAAATGGATTTAAATGGACTCAATTTATGAAATGGATTTATTTGAAATGGTTTTAAATGGATTTTACGGATGAAATTGGATATGAGAAGGGGTCATCAAATAAAATTCGAAATGAAACTTGAATAAATCCTCTGTTGATATTTTCCAACTAATGCACCTGACTGAAATTCAATCCAAAGACCACACTTAAGATTCTTTCAACAACTCCCGATTAAAAATGGATGAGCGCATTCATAGCTCTAAACAACTTGTAACCGAAACCACAACCCTCTGAATTATTCTTCCTTTGAAATTCTGACCAATTAAATCCTGAATTAATCTGAATTCGAATGAATCAATCTTTGGGAAAATAAATCCACATATGAACATGATATGTACTAATGGATCATAATGAACTTGATTTTCTAAACCAAATCTCACACAAACCACAACTTGAAGCTTGAAGCACCCCACAATTCTTCCTTGGATACATACACATCGCCTAATAAATCAACCCCTGAAGCCACATCTCTTGAGATGTTGAGAAAAAGAATATTCTGAGATGCTGAGAAAAAGAGAAGAACCTTGTATCTTGAAGATGATGAGAATAGCCTGTCAATGGGCCAGAGGCATAGTGGATAGTCCTTGCAGACATGAAATCCTTGAAGATCACTGTTTTAGGGAAATAAACCCTAATTTAGTGACAGGAACAATACGAGAATGATACCAATGAAGCGGCATAGCCAAGACCGTGAATTCTTCTGATAATCCATAAATAGGGACATGAAACCCTAAATTCTTCAGAAAATGTGATCCCATGTCTTAGGAACTTATGCAAATGATATGCAAAATGCGTATGAATGCGAAACGAAAAGCCAGAATAAAACTAGAAAACCAGAGGGCAAATTTAGGGTGTCTACAGCTGCCCCTATTCAAGCAACTGTTAATCTGAAAAGGATGAAAGCAACGGCTATTAGACGTTCAAGATAAACAGTGATTGAATACCAAAAAGACCCCAAAATTTGCACTCACAGAATGAAGAAGAAAAGGGATATAAATTGTATAAGAAAACAAAGTATATTGTAAAGTGTGGGCGACGGAGGACGACTGCTGGGTAAAGAGCAATGACGGGGACGACCGACATGCTGGGGAAAGTGCAGAAAATAAAACAATGACGGGGACGACCGTCATGCTGGGGATAAAAGATATCATGATGGGGACGACCATCAAGATAAAGCTGTAAAATTTTCTGGGGATTAATGAAACATGACGGGGACGGCCATCAAGTTCATAAAGCAAAGTAACCAACGATGGGGACGGCCATCGGGCTAAAAAGAAAAGAGACCACGACGGGGACGGCCATCGGGTTAAAGAATAAATGAAATAAACAGATGATGAGGTACGGTCATCAAAGGTGAAGGACGATCACCTAGCAGGGGACGGCTGCTCTGTTGGAGATAAGATGAGGGACGGTCATCTAAGGTGGAGGACGACCACCTGGCAGGGTACGGCTGCCGAAAATATCGCGACATAGGACGAATGCCGGATAAAAGGTCAACGATGGGGACGGCCATCAGATGAGCATGATGGAGGACGACCATCAAGAGGTGGAGGACGACCACCTAGCAGGGGACGGCTGCTCTCAAGGTTTGTCATGACATAGGACGAATGTCAGATAAGAAGGAAAATTTTGTTTTGTTGGTGATCTACTGGGGAATAGTAAACACGGACGAGTGTTTACATCCAAGAAACAAAAGGTATAAGTGTTTAGATGTTTGTGTATAGATTAAAGATGCGGACGAGCATCCCTAAGACTACGATACGGACGAGTATCGGGTAGAAGCAAATATTGACACGTGTTCAGAGATGATGATACGGACGAGTATCAACTGGTTAACAAGGAACACGGACGAGTGTTGCATCTGAGGGGACTCTTCTGGGGAAAAGTAGACACAGACGAGTGTCTAAATTCAAGAAGACAAAAGCGTTTGACACAGTGTATGGATTAAAGATGCGGACGAGCATCCTTGAGACTGTGATACGGACGAGTATCAGGTAGAAACAAACGCTTGACGCATGTTCTGAGATGATGGTACGGACGAGCACCAACTGGTTAACAAAGAACACGGACTAGTGTTGAATCTGCGGGGATATAAATGGTGTATACAAGATACGGACGAGTATCTGTATAAGTGTAACATGAGTAGTATGAGTGTTTAACTGTTGGAGAGGGCGACACAGACGGGTGTCAAAGGAGAAGTGTATAGTATAAACAAATATCTGATATACAAAGTGTTTAGGTTACTGTGCTGGGGAAGGTGACATGGACGGATGTCAAGAAAGTTATATATATACAAGTATCTGTGAGTGCAAAGAGGATGTTTTGGATTTCTGCTTGGGATATGACACGGACGGGTGCCACAAGGAGTATATATTGATGTTTGTGAATGTGAGGCAACTGTTTTAGCTTTAGCTCTCCGCTGGGGAATCTGGGGAGCATTCTGTATACTGTTGACGGGTTGAAAGCTTTTAACTCTGATGGGAACGACATGTTGGCAACCTGATGCTTGTTGGAGAGGTTTTCACTGGAGGAAAAACGAATCTGCGTGAGGTATACTTCGTTTAACTGCTTTGAACATCTGCTGAGGATCTGATCATCCTGCTCTGACTCCACTAGGGAGAATTTCTTCTTGCTCTGCTGGGGAAATCCCTTGGAAATGAGAATCCCGATGACTCTATGGGGAAAAAATCACCTTTGGACTTGGCTAGGGAAGATGCTTGATCACACCATCCTGCTGAGGAGGGAATTCTGATAATTCTAACTTTGTGGGGAAACAAGGCCTTCAGCTACCTGTTGGGAAAACTTCACTGTGGACAGATAAGTCCGCTTGGGGACGAGAACGATTCAATTATCCTTGAAGTTCTGCTGGGGTTATCATCTGTTCCAACTCAGCTGGGGATGTCAACCTTCTGGCATGGTTGAGAAAAGATTTGGCAATGCTCTGCTGAGGAGAGACTTTGCTGGAGAATCAAAATATGCCCCAAGTATAACATAACAGCTGTGTTGGGAAGAGATGCCAATGAAAATTGGCTTTGACTGAATGCGAATAACCAACTCCTCATGAGGGAATCTTGTCGGCTGAAAGAAGATCTTTATGCTCGGGGAAGAAATAAACTTCCAATGCCCTGCTGGTAAAATAAATACAAGACATTCCCTGAGAATTAACACAGTGCTTCAAACTTCTGAGCTCAACAAAAGCATACCGATCATCCAGAGTGACCTATCATTCCCTTAACTCCTTAATTATACCATACTGCATCATCCATAAAAAGATCGTCTTCAGAGGATTTTACAGAAGACTTGGCATCCAGACTTGCCCCAGTGTCTCCAAACTCTCGCAGAAATTCAACAAGTCTTGAAATAACTGCCCCAGATTACGTCTTGAAACGATTCTTGCCCCATGTCAGAGCTAAAACAGAAACCATGCGGTATGAAGATGCAATGCAAATGATGTACAATGCAGACGTATGCTCATAACCAAGGATATGAAACAAGGATGGTTGGGCGCTAGGGCCAGGTTGATAGATATATTTTTTTGGTTGCCAAGCAATTGGACTTTTGAAGGTGAATTACCAGACGAGAACTGGTTTATAAAAGGTAGGCCAACAGACGAGAACTGATGGGCAAAGAATAAGTCGTCAGACGAGAACTGACTCCTTAGGTGTTCATTGTCAAACGAGAATTGACTCTGAAAAAAGAATGACTACCAGACGGGAACTGGCGTTCAACGGGTTAAATGAAAAGGTGACCAGACGAGAACTGGTTAAAAGATTCGCCTACCAGACGAGAACTGGTATTTGAAGTTGGTTTGCCAGACGAGAACTGGACTTTGGGTTTGTCTGCCAGACGAGGACTAGACTTTGAAAAGTTTGCCAGACGAGAACTGGACTTTGAAAAGGCTTGCCAGACGAGAACTGGACTTTGAAAGGTTGATAAGTTGGGGTTACGAGGCCCTGGATGTGAGATCTGATGATTGTGGGGAGTTATGCTCAATGCAATGATGATGCATATGCTCTATATGCGACATGAATAACGTATGCAAATGATTTATGCAATGATTATGAAAGGCCAGAAAAAACTCCCGAGGATGGGAAGAAAGGTCTTATGTGACAAGGCTCCTAATGAGAAAGGTGACAAAGGCGAGGGTGGGTAATACGATTTCCCGATACTCGTCTTGAACTCGGAGATCACTGATATAACTTGCTCTGTGAAGCTAAAGTTTGCCCCTGTTGGGTGAGTCTCTGAACAGACTGTTGCTGATTATCCAATTTCTGGAATAGCAAACTTGGATGTTCTCTCGAGGAGAGTTGCACTTAATGATCTCTGGAAGCGTCCTGCCTCGGTATGAGCGTGGAAGCGACTTGACTCATTCTGACTGAGCATTGGAAGACTTCTCCCTTAGACAACAGAAATTTCGGGTGGCCTGCCCCTGTTTGGCAGATTCAGCTCTGATCAACTGACTTTGAATGACGTTCCTCGATCAACTGATGCTTGGGAACTCTCTTTACCCTGACATATTCCTTGGTCAACAAAACCACTGGATAACATGCCCCTGATCCATAGGCTAACAAGATGCTCTTGATTCTGGTCATCATTGTTGAATAACCAAGTTCCCTCGCGATTGCTCTTTGTAGGAACTTCCCTGGTGTCACAAACTAACTTGCAATTAAAACTGTACATTCGCAAATGGTAATTTTAATGCAGTACACATGCAAGTTTTTTTTGAAAATTTATTTATTTTAATGTTGTGACAGTGTGTGACGAATGGACGATTAGTCCAAACGTAGTGCTGAATTAGCAAACCTTTAGGAGTCAGTTTACGCAACCTTGTCGTAGTATGCTTTCGGAATTGAACCTGATTCAATTAGGACTTTCAATGGTTATAACGTGGTCTGGTTCACGGTTTTAGAAAGAAGGATTTATGGCTCAAAGTTTATTTGTGCCCACCCATTCTCCTTGATGTTCTCCAATCCTATGTTCAGCTAATTCGACTTAAGCGCTCGCTTCTCACAAGGGTTTTGTAATGATTGAGGAACCAATGACGTTGACGATTTAAGCACCAATGAGGTCTCTTGGAGTAACGGTCACCCCTTCTGACTTGGTGTCTGGTCACACGACTTTGTTCTTATGGAATATATTTTTTCAGATTTTTTATTCCCTAACTTTTGCCTGGACTGGTTCTTTTTTTGCATTTTCCGATTTTGAAGTCCAGCGGGATGCCCTAACTTTTACCTAAGTCATATGTTTTCACACATTTTTCGACTTAGCGGGCTTTATTTCTTTTTTTTTATTTTTGTTGAACAAATCGTGTGACACTGGCTTGTCATGACTTGCTGAAAGGGTTGACTGCCTCATTCCTTTATTGGTGAGGGATAACCATTGTGGTTTCACATCCCTTGACCTCTTGAGGTGTAATGAATAAAGGTAATGGATCCCCGGATGCACACTACTTTGGAAATTTGAACGCTCGGTCAAATTAACTGATGACTACCCTGCCCTGGGTTGAATGTGAGGGTTTTTCCGTTTAGAAAAGAAACTCCTACTTCAAGGCTCAAAGGGGTTGACGAGGGTCTATCTTCCTTATATCTCCGGTGTTTGGGAATTGAAGCAATGTCTGTACATCGTCAGCAGGTTCTACTCTGAAAGCATACCTTCAACAATTATGGGTATTCAGTTGTCATCATCCTCCCTCAAACCTGCTAAACAACAGTGAAATAAATGGGAGGTAAATAGATGCAATTTTTTTTTTCTTTTTTCAATGCAAATAAAGAAAAATGAGCGAATGCGACATAATTGATTCAAAAGTGCAAGATCACTGCATTAACATTACCATTTAAAATAACAATGCTTAAAAGACAAGTAGCTGCTAACAGGAAAGAAACTACAATGCAAATGATAAAAGGATACAATGATCACCAACTCTGTTGACATACTGTTGTCTGAGCCACTGAAATCAGGAGACGCCTCTTCTGAAGTCTTTGAACTCAAACAGGTGAAAGGTTGACGTGCACAACCAAGCTTCCTTCTGGAAAGGAGATGTAGCCCTTGTCGATCAATTGTTGTACTTTGGCTTGAAAAGCTTTGCAATCTTCAGTTGAATGCCCCATTGATCCACCATGATACCCGCACTGCTCATGAGGATTGTACCCTGGAGGGTACGGCTCTGACAACGGCTTGAGAAGCTTAGGAACCACCAAAGAGCTCTGAATTAGATGTGGCAAGAGTTCACTGTATGCCATGGGGACCGGATGAAGAGGAGCAATCCTTCTTTCCAGATTATTACGAGGCCTCGGCTGGCACTGAAGTTGATTCTGAGGTCTTCGACCATGAGATTGCAGATTTGGACGAGGAGGAGTCCAGAACTTCTGATATGGTGTTCTAAACATTGCCGAATGTCCGTAAGAGTAATCAGATTCAGGAACAGATGATCTCTGAGAAGATGTTGGTCTAGGACATTTGATATTTGCCATGACTGCACTGACGTCATTCCATTCTTCCTCTTGGGAGCCAACAACAGATTCACTTTCACTAGCTGGGACATTCGAAAAGTCCTGGATCTTTCCACTTTTGAGCAGGCTCTCAATGCGTACTCCAACTATCATCAAATCGGAGAAGCTTGTCATCCCAATGCTACTCATTCTTTCCAAGTATGGACCCTGCAAGGTGCCCACAAACAGGTCAATTAATTCTCTGTCTGAAAGTGGTGGTTGCACTTGGGCTGCCAATTCTCTCCACCGCTGTGCATATTCTCTGAAAGATTCACCACTCCTCTGGGATAGGCTCTGCAAGTGCGTGCGATTAGGCGCCACGTTCATATTGTACTGGTATTGCTTTACGAAAGCTCTGGATAAATCATTCCAAGATCGGATATGACTGCTTTCCAAATCCATGTACCAACTTAGAGATGCCCCACTTAAACTGTCCTGAAAACAGTGAATCATCAACTTATCATTGCAGGCATGAGAAGTCATTTTTCTACAGAACATCACCAAATGACGCTTCGGGCAACTGACACCAGTGTACTTCTCGAACTTCGGAGTTTTGAAATATGGAGGAATGACAAGACCAGGCACCAAACACATGTTTAGAGCATCAAAACCAAAGGCATCAGGATCCGCTAAGGCTTTGAGTCGCTCGTCCAACACACGAAATCTTTCAGCAGGATCAATAACTTGTGGATCCTTGGTTTTCACAAGAGGGATTGCCCCTTGGAAGTCTGGCATAGGGAAGGCAAAACTCTGATAATTTGCAGTATCAGTCAAAGATGAAGGTCCACCTCGGACAGCAGATGGGTCAGGTACATTCTGATTCACGATCGGGGTCTGTACAGGTTGAGCTTGAGCAAGATTGTTCACTTGTGGAAGATCTTCATCAGGAGAAAGACCATACAGAGGATTGGTCATTGAAGTGAAACCAGGTGGAAACTCAACATTCTGACTGTTGTTCTCTGACATAGCTACTGACGGCTTCCAAACTGACCCTTCTACCTCTTGACACTGCTCAGTCAAACTTCACACACTCTGTCGTCTTCTAACTGTTACCACTTGTTCAAACTGAGTACCGGGAAATCAGCTGGCTGGTCATGGACAAAAGAGGAAGGATGAGCTCTCTGGAAGAGGAAAATGCAATGCAGATGCAAATGCAAAATGCAATATGATGATGCAAAAGATGCAAAGACATGGGATCACAGCTGGAAACTGCCTGGAATCTGGAATACTGCCAAGAATCAAGTGTCTGTAACCACAAGATCTTTGTATAGTAGCCTGAAATAGTAACTGAAAACCAGAGGTCAATAACTTCAGGATCATAGTGACCGGATCAAACAATTGTACTGGTAATGAGGGTATGCTGAGGTCAAAGGGTTCCTGCAAACCTGTAAACAGCCCATCCCCCTCACAGGTGGTGTTCTAAAACAAAGATCCTCAGACTTGGATCAGTTATGGGAAGTGTAAACACTTCCAACCCGGAGGTACAGTGTTTACAATAACCATAAAAGTTCCTCCTCTAGTTCACCTCAGTTTCTGAAGGTCAATACTAAAGGTCATCCAGACTTAGCAGGCTTCCCAGATAGCCCTAGTATTGCAGGAAATCTGCAACACAGAGTTCTCAAGAAGAAACCCATATCTGAACCGTGTTTCATATTCCCGCACCAGACCGAAATGGAATGGGAAAGAATATGATTCACTCTAGCCTAGGTGTCACTCAGGTCCCAGGTATAGGACCTTAACTCTCAATGAATCACCCACCCACCAAAACAAAGAAACCAGATCCAGCCAGCCGCATGACAGTATGATGTATACAAAAGCAGTAAAGAAAGTAATAACAAACTGTACATAAAGCAATAAATAAAATAAATACACAAGCACAGATAGCACGTAACACCCCAGTAAACACAAATCAATCAAGCGCTAGGAGGAACCCACAAAAAGAACCAGAAGCCCTGGTTGCAATATAAGGGTCCCCAGCAGAGTCGCCAAGCTGTCGCTCCCGATAAATGGGACTAAGTCCAGATAAAGGTACAGACGCGAACGGTCGGCGAGAGGGACAATGAGAACACACAGCCGTGAACTCACTGGAGATGAATAGAGTCGCCAGCTAGGCATTTTTATCCCGGAGGAAAGGTAATGCTGCATAGACCTAGAAAGAGATGGATAAGACGGTTTGCGAACCAGAGAGACTGAGAAAGGGGGTTGGTTACAACCTGGGAAGGTATTAGCACCCAGATTGTCCGCCGTACTCGACGGGATCCACGCTTAAAAGATTTGTGTTTTAAAGGGGTAGTGTCAGTGCAATCTGTGTGTAAAGAGCTGGAAAGCAATATGTACAGGTGTCAGTGTAAGAAGTGTGAAGTATGAAAGTGTCAGTGTAAGAAAGAAGTGAAATGCTCAAGATCATGAGGCTAAAAGAATGAGGCTAGAAAGAGGGGGAATGTACAGAGACTTTTGTTCGATAACCGTTAAGTTATGCCTACGTATCCTCTCGTGCAATGAGGAAGTCAGAACACCGTAGTTCGAACCAAAGAGACTGAAAGATGAATTGACTTGTGAACTGCTTACTTGCCTATGCTCAAGTGTATGATCTGTCTGGCTCAGGTGCAAACTGTCTTGCATCAGACGGAAGAAGCGAGTTCTCGTTTATGGGTGAAGATGATGAGAAAAGAATCCCGAAGGAGACGATTATTGTTTGTTTTTGTGTTTTCAGTCTTTTATTGCTTTTGACAGTTTGTCATAAGTTAGTGAGCTTAAGCCTAAACCAATGGGTTAGTAAACTCATCACATCTTCCCTCTGATTAGGGGTAATGAGAATACCTTAAGTGTGAAGTCAGATTCTCACACTTAATCACCTTTGGTATCGGATTAAGGTCATTAACCTACTTGTGATTATTTAGATGTTTTTGGTGTTTTTGTTTAGTGTTGAGTAATGAGGTTAAGCCATAATCAAGGATTAAACAGACTCATTACACCATCCTAATAGAAGGATAATAGATGAGAATGTTTAAGCTGAGGAAAGCTCCTCAACTTAATCCATGATTAGGGATTAAGCTCATGACAAAACAAGCCTTTATTAGATGGATTTTATTTAATGATATGATGATGAAATGATTTTTATGGTTTGTAAGACAACTTGAGGGGGACTTGTCCATTAACACTAGGGTTAGTCCTTCTTAACCAATTAAGGAAGAAATAGAACCCTAATGCAAGGCCCAAGTTACAAGTGTGATGTCTTGATGATTATTAAGTGAATTGATTAAAGGATTTAAACACATTAAGGGTTTAACACTTAGGATTAAAGTTATACACTCCATCCTAATAGAAGGATGCAGGCATAAGCTTAATCACAAAGCCTTAAAGCCTTTAGGGTTTAGTCCCTGATTATGAGATGAGAAGAGAAGACTCAAAGAGACACAAAGGTAAAAGCTAAGCGGGAAAAGTCTAATCCTAATATTCACATGCTCGGATGGTCCTAGGTTAGTGAGGCTCACTATCCTAAAGAAGAAAGAAAGAAGAAGAGAAAGATGAAAGGAGAAGCTCCATGGTGGCCTAGGCACACCTCAACTAGAAAAATGAATAACAGAATATGAGGGATAAGATGAGATGAAAAAGAAAAATTGGATGAAATAGAAATAAGATAAGGAGAAGAGAATGCAATATGGAGATGAACAGACAATGCACAAACAGAGCCTACACCAGTAGGACTTCCAGATGCAACAACATGCAGTAATTAAAATCGGGCCATAGCGTTACCTAACGGAGAAGGTCCGTTGCCTTTTCAATTTGCAAAAAGAAATTCAAGAAGTTTCAAGTCTAAAGCAGATTCAACAGTTCAAGCGCAAATCGTCAAATGTCAAGGTAAGCATCCAACATCTCAAGCGATCAACAAAGAGAAACAAAATTAAAACCAAAAGATTAGTATGCACGATATCAAAGCTTAGGTGCAATTTGTATCCAGAGATCCCACTAGCCTGAACAAGATCATGAAAAACAATTAGTCACAAGGTCATCGCCACGTTTTATCTTTCATCAAGAAGTCTGCAAAATATCAAACAAAGCTAGAACCAAGATTAATCACAATCCTATTTAATTAAATCAAAACTAAAAGAATCGCTATTGAAATTATCAATCAAAGTGAACAAAACTATAACAAAATGCTAATAAACTCTAAACCCTTAACAAATATTGATTAAAATAGTTAACAATCAATTGAACAGAATTATAGATAAAATCTAATAATAAATAAATAAAAAAGATAAAAACAAAGGAGATGAGGGTTGCCTACGGATGGTGAGTGGCGTGGATAGAACAAACAGTGGGTCATAGCCCAATCCAAACTAAACCCAACAAATCTATCACCAAATAAGTAACAAAATCAGATAATAATAATAATAATAAAATAAAATACTTTATAAAAAAAACAATTGAGATGCCCAGGGTCCAAAACACGATAACTCATCACCAACAACGCTTGTTCTTCTCCTCAAAATCGATCGTCGAGCAACTTTCAATGTTGAGAAATCGCCGCCGTGAAATCAAACAGGACACCGTTTCAATCGCACCTCCAAGGTCTCCATGAGCGTGAGCTTCCGCCGCGAATCTCCTCTTTTCTTCCTTGTTTCAGCTTCATCTTCAACAAACAAAATCACAACCAAAGAAAGGGTTTCACCGCCATGGCTCTCCTTAATTCGCGCCTCCGACTCTCTCCGACTCAGTCATGAATTTCAGATTCGGCCTCCTCCACTCGCGATTGCTTCTTCGTCGCCGCGGATTGTGGGTTTCATCCCCTGTGTTCCTTTGTATCATTTCGTTCTCTTTCTCACTTTGCCTTTAACTCTTTCTTATTTCTGGCTTTGATTCATAGGTGTTGAGAGGTTTAGGTTGAAGTTTGGTTCTTTTGTTTATGAGTTTTGCTGGGCTTGTGTAGTTCAGTGTCGAGTGATGTTGTTGCGGGAGATTTGAAGAAGGGGGACGTTGGTTGCTGTTTTGCTCAAAGAGAAGGTGGCGGTGATGTTGTGAAGAGGAGGACGAAGTTATGGTTTTTGATGATGCGGTAAGGATTTTGGCTGTAAGAAAAATGAATGGAGTGTTGTGCGGTTGTTGTAGGAGGTGGTTGAGTGTGTTTTCGAAGATGTTGTTGTGGCTGTTATTTTCTTGTTGTTTTTTTTTAAAAACAGATGATGGTGAAGAACAAAGAAAGGTTTTGTTTGCGGCGGGAGGGTTGGTTTCTGGGCGCAAGGTCGGTGTTGTTTGTTGTTGGCGGTGGGAGTGATGAAGGTTGAGTTTGTGTTTGTCCGAACTGAAAATGATGATGGTTATGAGTGAGGAAGAACAGTTGGATTTGCGAATTACAGGGAAGGGTTTGGTGCTATGAGCGAAAGGTTGAAGATGGCGGAAGAAGGTAGGTCTGTTATGTCTTTTTTTTTGCAGGTTTGATGAGGTTTAGGGTGGGAATGTGAAGACGACGGCAGGATGGGATTCAGTGGTGGTGTGAGATTTGAAAGGGGTTGAACGGTGGCTGGTGCGGTTAATTGTTTTTGATTTGTGATTGGTTTGGGTGAGGATGTGCGGTGTTATTTTGAGATAACAATGAAGCGGCTATGGTTGTGTTGATGTAGAAGAAAGATGTTGGTTCGGCGTCTGCATTGATACAAGGTTGAAGCTTGTTGTTGTGGTTCAATGATTGAAGAAGGGACTTGAAGTGGTTCTATTATTGTTGTTGATTGGAAACAGAAATTGGGGTGGTTGTTGGTTGTTGTTGTTCTGCAGATGAAGAAGAGTGTTGATGCAATCGGTCGATTTGGAGTGAGTTTGAGACAAAATTTGTGGCTGCTTTTTTTTTGTGTCTTGGGATCAAAACTTTTCTTTTATATCTAGGTCAAATTCCATTTTTTCATGGGCCTTTGTTTCATGGGTTGATGGGAATAGTTATGTGATTAATGGATTTGTATTATTGTTTGAAAATATGGTTTTGAGAAAGAGAAGAAAAAAAATTGTGAAATGGTTTAATGAACAAATGTATTTATGGATAGATGTGGAAAATGAATTTAGAAATTAAGCTATGGATTATTGGTTTGAAATTGGACTCAATTTATGAAATGGATTTATTTGGATGGTGCAATGGATTTAAATGGAATGGTTTTAAATGGGTTTTAAATGGAATGGTTTTAAATGGATTTAAATGGACTCAATTTATGAAATGGATTTATTTGAAATGGTTTTAAATGGATTTTACGGATGAAATTGGATATGAGAAGGGGTCATCAAATAAAATTCGAAATGAAACTTGAATAAATCCTCTGTTGATATTTTCCAACTAATGCACCTGACTGAAATTCAATCCAAAGACCACACTTAAGATTCTTTCAACAACTCCCGATTAAAAATGGATGAGCGCATTCATAGCTCTAAACAACTTGTAACCGAAACCACAACCCTCTGAATTATTCTTCCTTTGAAATTCTGACCAATTAAATCCTGAATTAATCTGAATTCGAATGAATCAATCTTTGGGAAAATAAATCCACATATGAACATGATATGTACTAATGGATCATAATGAACTTGATTTTCTAAACCAAATCTCACACAAACCACAACTTGAAGCTTGAAGCACCCCACAATTCTTCCTTGGATACATACACATCGCCTGATAAATCAACCCCTGAAGCCACATCTCTTGAGATGTTGAGAAAAAGAATATTCTGAGATGCTGAGAAAAAGAGAATAACCTTGTAACTTGAAGATGATGAGAATAGCCTGTCAATGGGCCAGAGGCATAGTGGATAGTCCTTGCAGACATGAAATCCTTGAAGATCACTGTTTTAGGGAAATAAACCCTAATTTAGTGACAGGAACAATACGAGAATGATACCAATGAAGCGGCATAGCCAAGACCGTGAATTCTTCTGATAATCCATAAATAGGGACATGAAACCCTAAATTCTTCAGAAAATGTGATCCCATGTCTTAGGAACTTATGCAAATGATATGCAAAATGCGTATGAATGCGAAACGAAAAGCCAGAATAAAACTAGAAAACCAGAGGGCAAATTTAGGGTGTCTACACCTGTTCATCACACACGCCATAAGCATGACGATTGATTGACTCCCCCGTATGAATCTATTTTGGGTGAGATCTTCATATCGACAACCCATGAGAGCAAATTTCTCGGAAGACCATACTACGCGAACATCGACACGAGGTTTAAAACAAAGGTCTCAGAGTTATGGACTTTGCTCAACTGTTTAATGCACATGTCAGCTTTTGATAGTCAATCAACTCCATTGAGAAAGTCTATTCTAAGTGAGATATTCGTATCGGACAACCCACAAAAGAAAATTTCTCGGGAGCTAATACTACGTGACCATCAAACTTTGTTTCGACCAAATGGTTCAGGGTTCTAAAGGTCCTCAGAGTCGATGACCCTAATGAAAAGAACCGAGCACACACATCAGAAGCTTGACGGTTGTCAGTATTCTCATTAGAATCTACTCTAAGTGAGGTTTTCGTATCGAAAACCCATGAGAGAAAATTTCTCGGGAGCCCATACTACGCAACCTCTCTAACTCATGTTTGTACTCGTAAGCCCGGGTATAGAGCCTTTCCCTCGGGTTTCTTTTGCGATCAAAGTATCGATCCGATATTGTAGTACCAAAGAGCCACAAGATATATAATATGGAAAGTGTTAAATAAAGAAATAAAAATAAACAAGCGAACATTCAAACAAGCGTGGAAACCTAGACTAGGCTTGACTTTCATAGGGGTAGACCTCTCCCCAGCAGAGTCGCCAGTTGTCGCACCCTAAAAAATACGACATCGTGATAAAAGAACCGCACGCTGGGCAGACATGAGAGTCACCACCTAATTCTCATTTATTCCCATAAGGGTAAAGGGAAGATATAGATAAAACCCGTCTAAAAAGAGGATGAAGACAAAGGTCATCGCAACCATTGCATGGGTTTGGAAGTCAGTTATTTAAGGGGAAAGTATTAACACCCCATACATCCATTGTACTCGATGAGAACCATCTAAGTTGTCACAGGTGAAAGGATGTCTATGCCTAATGAGTTACTTGCTAAGGGAAAATAGTTTATGTCATAAGTTAGATTGATCCTAGGTGCTCGACAAGGATTGAGATCCTTGTGCCTACGTACTCCCTTGTGCAATGGGAAAGTCAGAGCCTCGTAGTTCGGCCTACTATGAGTGTTGGTTGTTGATTTTATTGCCTTTCTTCTAAGAAAGGGTTTAGGAGTCGAATTGTACTAAAGACTAGGAGTAGTTTATTCCACCCAACAAGCCAAACGTCTTGCGTCGAAATAATCAGAGCGAATAACGAGATGCTTATTACCCTCCTTTCTACCACTTAAGGCTCGTGACGTACAATTCTTCTTATATTATTAGAGTGTTTTATTTACCTACGACCTCTTGACGTTGAATCAAGGGTTTGAATCTAAAAGAAATGTTTTGTTTTTTTTTATTGAGTTTTGATGGCGATGCGTGAAGCACTCGACTTACGGGTGAATGCAAATGGAGGTTTATTTCTTTATTTATTAGCGGGGCATAATGCGCTCGGCTTGCAAGGTTAGGTGGATCCGATTCCTAGTCCCTAAGGGTGCTCCTAAAAATCTAAACGATAACTGTGTGTGTGTGTGAGTGTAACCACTTGGCATTGGACCAAGGGTTCGCGAACTAAACGAGATCTAAACTAGTCCCTAAGGGTGCTCCTAGCAATTGAAACGATAAAAATAGCGGAAAAATAAAGTGCGTACATGAAATGGGGGGAGGGATACAAAATAAATTACACGGGATTGCATGAAATAAAATGTTTCATTGTATTGGCCCAAGAGCAAGCGTGTGTGAATGTCTTAACTATTCGGAGGCATTGGACCTTGAATTTAATAGAAGGCGTCGAAATGTAGCTCTTTAACTATCTTAGAACTGATTCAATGTTTAGAACCGTTCTATGAGGATTCGAGCGTTTATGTATTGAAATGAGAAAATAAAATAAAATAAGGCAATTGATTAATGGTCTCGTCTTAACCAAGATTTGATGGTAATCTCGATTTTTAGACTTTCATTGACCAAATAAAATAAAATAAATGAAATGAAATGAAATTGAAATAAAATGGTAACTAAAGAGGTCTCATCATTTAATCGAGATGTCTAGTCGGCTTGCGATGAATCTCAAGATTATTTAGATGCTCATCGACCATAAAAATAAAAATAAAACAATTAAATAAAATAACTAAACTAAATGGCCTCATATTGATTAAATTTTCCGATTTAATGAAATCGAACACAACTTGATCGTTTAATATATCATCGGTCCGAAATCAAAAATAAAACGATTAAATAAAATAAACTAAACTAAATAGTTCACTAATATTTTTGTAGGGCATTTTCCTAAATGATAAAAGCAAATTAAAAACCGAAATAATAAAAAAACTAGGATGGACAAGGGAGGGTGTAAATGCTGGATAGGGGTGTGTATTATAGAAATTGGATTTGATCATGGTGGACTTTAGCCCACATCTAACAACAACAATAACATAAAACAAGGAAGGGTGATTAGCAGCAAACACGATGAGCTTAACTAACCCACAAAGACATAACATAATAAATTAAAAATTAAAAAATTAAAAATAAAAAATAAAAAAACATGGAAAGATAACGTAAGAAAGGTTCCTCTCATCTTTTTAAACACACGTTTGAAGAAAGAAAGAAACGAAAACCACCCTTTTGTACGACTCTCTCTGTTCGCTCTTCTCACTCTTCATCTCATCATTTATGATTTCTCTCCCTCGATCGTTTCACGCTTGCGTTGTTATCATTTAACTCGCGGTTTATGGTCGGATCTTCCGCTCTCGGTTTGTGTGTTTTTATGCGGTTTCAAATCGCTCCAGGTGTGTCACGGTTTCAGTTCACTGTGGTTGCTCGGTTTCGTGGTGGTTGCTCGGTTTGTGGATTTGGAAAAGGTGAGTAGTGGTATCTCTGTGTTTTCGCTTTAATAATGGTGATTTTTTGTGATGATTTTGTATGGTGAACAAAGAAGATTTTAAAAATGAGAAGGGATTTAGTGAAGCAAATTTGTGGTATGAATGGAGGTAATGAAGCTTGGGTCTCACTGTTTGTTTTAGCTTTTGTTTGGTGCAGAAAAGGAAGCAGTGACGTGTGTTTGGTTGTGGCGAGTTATGGCTCAGGTTTGTTGTTTCAGATCTGGAGATGATAGTGAATGATTTATGAATGTGTTTTTTTTTCTTTTTCGAAGCTTGAATTTGGAAGAAGTTTTGCAGGGTGTTATTAGGCTATCTAAGCTTATTTCAAGAGAAGATTAAGATGTATTATATAGAAGATTGCAGGGGGTGTTTTGGGGAAAGATTGAAGAGAATATTGTGAGTTGTATATGGATAAGGATGAAGGGTATAATTGTTTTTGTGACAGGCTATGAATTGAGGAATGTTGCTGCAAAACAATGTTGTGGTGCGGATGTATGCGTTGCGTGAAATTTTTTGTGCGTGTTAGTGGAAAGTGTGGGGGTCAAAAGATTGAAAAAGATGTGACGTGGTAGAGATGGGGTCCGCGTGTGCTGGATTAGTTGTGCTGGGGATAAACCTTTCTCTTGTGGGGCCAATGGAAAAATTGATGCGTGAAAATTGGTGATTGTTGTTGTGTGCATAAATTGGAACATGAGGTGGGGATGAATTGAATTGGGATAGACATTAACTTTGAAACAAAACGTAGTAATATTAATAAAGATACTATGTCACTAATCATAAAAATAATAAAAATAGAAGGAGCCGATTAATTTGAATTTGGGATGAATATATGGGTAAATAAAAGTGGAAAAATAAAAGAGAAATTAATACTTTGATTTTTTTTGTGTGTAGAATTTTCATGATATAAGGAAATGATTTATGATAAAAATTATTTAAGGAAAATGAAAGTAATAATCGCATAAAAGGTTTCTGCACAACACACAACACCGTGCACAAACTTGACCTGAACGAACCCGACTCAACTTTACAAATCCTGAACCTGGACAAAAAGAATAAATGACCTATTTTTTTTGTTTTTTTCTGAATAAAGGTTAGACGAAAATTAAATGGTATACAGGTAGGACAAATTTGGGGTATGACAGTGTGTTCATCGTGTTTGTTGATTTTTGGTGCATTAATTGATTGGATTATTAGGTTTTAGGATCTTGATGTGTTTGTGGTTCCAATTGGTGTTGAATTGGTGCATTTAGGTGTAAATTTTGTGTTCAATTGATATTACATTAGGAACTTATTTGAATAAGCTGTTGCTGAATTTTCCAAGAAAATACAGAATTTTTTATTCTGGTCCCAGAGTAATCGGTTACTCCCAGGACGGTAACTGGTTACTCGGTGTAATTTTGCGCAAAAACAACTCTTTTTTTTTAACTAAGTAACCGGTTACTCTCAGGACGGTAACCGATTACCACTGAACAAGAATGAAAAAGTCCTGTTTTTTCTTGCATTTTTGTTATCCATTCCCCCTCCAATCATCATGGATCTTTAGGATATGATTTTAGGGAGATTTTAGGAGCTGTTTTGGGACAGGTTCATGTATATTCAACATCTTTCGACGCGCGTGTTGTTCATTTCCAATTTTTGGCATAATTGTGAATTGGTGCTCATGGTGTGTTGTGAATGTTGTTCCCACATTTGAACCTCATTATTGGAATGATAATAATTGATCGAAGTTCTGTTTTGCATTACTTTCGTAATCGATGCATGTTTTGGACACTCACGTGCATAATTGAACATGTTGCATATTAATTGATAAAAGTGTATGGTCCATGTATATGTGCACATTCTTGATTGCATGTTTTCCCTATGTTTTCATGTTGATGTTAATGTTTGCATTAGTTAGAATGCATTATGGCATGTTCATCTTGTGGTTTTTATTTGCATTAAATGTTCATTTTTTAAAATGCACATTACTTTGTATGAGAAAATCCATTGAGACGAAGTGTTGGAAATGTTTGCACTCACATCTCCATGTTCATATTAATCATCCTGCAGTTTTTGATATTGTTATTCGGTGCATATCCATATGTTGTGATACATGCATTTACATAATAAATGACTTAATTCTTCCATGCATTTCACTGTTGCATTTCTGAACAGTAGTTGTTAAATGTATGATATATTGCCTTATGTTTTCACTTTTTACACGTGTTGTCATGCTATTAGGTAGCTCTAATAACCTTTTTGAATGCCATTTGCATGTGATAATTGATCGTGTGCTGAAGCACTGTTGTATCTGCTGGCTTTGGATTTTATCTAACCTTTTGGTACCTTTAGTTTTAGGTTTGAGTCTAGTTTGAACTTTTTCATTTTAGGAGATGTTTGGTACTTAATTTTCTTCTTTGTTATCACTTTTTTATTTCATATATCATGGATTTTACTAACTTTTTCAGGGGCTAACGGTAAGTATGAAGGATGTGGATGTGCATCCACATTCTACCTTCTTCCTTCCTCTTTTAAGCTTTCTCTAAGTGTGATTGCGATAAGCATGTTATGCTTTTTTGACATTTCATTTACTTCCATCCCTTTGAGTTCTTATCTCACCTTCAATCATTGAAGTGAGCTAGAACTTATTCTCCTTCTCTCTTCTTCTAGGTTTAAAGTTCTTCAAACCTCATTAATCTTAGGACCTCCATTACACAATAACATAGGGTGAGTCTTAGTTTCCCTTAGTGTTTTCCTTTTCTCAACCTGAGTATTATCTCTCTCTCTCTCTCTCTCTCATCTCAAAATAACTCAAAAATACCTAATAAAGGTTGAAGTGACTTCTTGTGTCATAGACTTATTCCATGGGGCATTTGCATCTATCCCTTCTTGGGGTAATGTGAACTTGTCTAACATGATGTACAAGTCTAAACTTGAAGTCATTTTCACAAAGAAAAACCTAAATAACATTTCTTCACTTCAAAATACAAAAACAATTAATAAGTACAATGGGCTAGTGTGCTTGAGCCCTAATCTTTGGAACCAAGTCTTGGGGATCTTCTCCTTACTTGTGTGTGCTTCTTCTTCATTCCATCTTGGAGTGATGTAAGAAGTACATACTCCATGGAAAGGGAATTGAATACACTTTCCCATGTAAATTCAAATAAAAAGCTTCTAAAAGCATTCAAACCAACAATAAAGCCAATAGGTCCTTCTGAAATTTGGGCTATTGGACCGTCCTATGAGCAGAAGTGGATTAGGTCATGCCTAGTCATTGAGTCAGTCCAGAACATTTTTATTCTAATACATAATTATGATTGATTAACAATGTAAAATATTTTCTCCGAGTTGTATTAGTCAAAGTAGATGACAAATCAAAAACTACAACCAAATGAAATGAGAAGATCCAAAACTAATTGATGATTGTTTTTCTACTAATTTGTTTCATATTTAAAATAAAGAATAAATAGATCTAAAATTTAAGCAAGAAAAAAAAAGCTAAGGTTGTGTTTGTTTTAATGTTATAAAAAATATTCCCAGGAATATGACTATGGGAATGCAATATTCCTATGTTTGATTCAAGTTTTAAAAAATTATTCCAAGGTATTTTTTATTCCCAAGAATCATATTTACACATGATTCTTCCATTTTTATTCCAAGGCTTAAAGGGTGGATTCCATGGGAATAGGTTCAACCAACTATAACTTCCCACTACCAATCACATTTATTTTTACTTTTTTTTTATAATTTTAAATTTAATAATTTTACAATTATTCCTTTGTTTTAATCAATTTTCCTTTTTTTAAGACAAAAATTATATAATTATCATAATGAGAAAATATGAATATCAGTGATTACATTACTGAGATAAATTTATATCAACAAAGAAATTATATAGGTGATGTCATCCGTGCACATCCTTGGTGAATCATGAGGAACAAGATTTGTTAAAATTTATTTATCCTCGTTAAAAAAGATATTACAAATATACTACATTATGATGTAGTGTGGATTCTATGTATACATTAAAAAAAAGGAAATTTAACCAACAAATTAGGTCCCCGTTTATTAATTTCTAGGCATGTTGCCTATTAAAATTTATGAGTAATAAATGTTTATGGGTGTGTTCCAAAATGACAAGAAAAATGGAAGTGAGCAAATGATAATAAAAGTTTGGGAAATAATCCCACATAGAAAGTGTTACTTATATTAAAAGCCTTTATAAAAAGTTATGTTCATTAACTCAATAAAAGGATAAAAGAGGATAAAGTGTCATATGGACAAGTGTGGTGGTTCCAAACACTATGTCAATTATCTCCTACATACATCTCATCGTCGGTGTCGCCATCGGATCTGGCTCTAATACCGGGTCCGAGAGCATAGGCGTAGAAGCACTAGTGATGGCTTGCACGCGACACTTGAGCACTTAGGTGCGATGCATCAGAGAAATTAGGCTACTTGTGACATTATATGGTGGTGCTCTGGTAGCCGGCGGTCGGCCTTTGGCTTGTATGTGGTAAACAACAGTTGCTCTTATTTTTTATTGATGCTTAAGTTTGAATTTTGAATTCGGAAATTGGAAACACTTCGTGAAGTGTTGTAGAATGAAGACATGCAAATATTGGAAAATGTTGTTGTAGGCGAAACAACACAACTTTTGGTAAAATTGTTGTTGAAAAGATATTGTTTCATCAAAGGTCGCAACCTTGTTGAACAACACAAACATGGCTAATAAATAAGTCATTTAGAATTCAAAAATCACATCACAAAACAAATATATTTTCAAAAAAATTCCAGTTTCTCTTCCCTGCATTCGAATTTTCATTTGTCTTGTCCAAACTCGAGTATATGTTGAATTATCCTAGATATTCCTGCATAGAAACTCTAAGACATTCGAGAGTTATTGTAATATTACAAGGAAAGTGATTCGTTCATGATTATATCCTAGATCTATTCAATCTATAAGCTTTATCTAACAATCTTATAATATCTCAAATCATGGCCACCGACGCTTCGATTTCAAGCATCATAGTGATGAACCAAGACCTTGTCAAGTTGGATAGTTTCGATGGAACAAACTTTACCCATTGGCAATACAAGATGACGTTTTTATTGACTTCCTTGAAGATTCATTATGTCTTAGATACTGATTTGACACCAATTCCAGAACCAACAGAAGATGACATCGATGAAGTCAAGAAGGAACAGAAGAAACCAAAGTAAAATGAATTGTTGTGCCGTGTACATATTTTGAACATGTTATCCGATCATTTATATGATCTATACACTGATACCAAATCCTCAATAGAGATCATGAAAGCACTCAAATTTAAATTCAAGGCTAGAGAGAAAGGTACGAAAAAGTTCTTAATATCTAATTAGTTTGATTTTAAAATGTTAGACTCCAAGTTGATTCTTGTCGTATGTCGTCCAAGTTATCACAATAAAATTTGGCATGAATGAAAACCATTTAATTGTTTCAGATGCACAATTATCATTAGAAATCCATATATTAAACCAACTTATGAATTCCTTGTTATGTCGTGTCAACAACAACTTGTCATTCATTCAGGGATATTTTTTCTTTATAACTTTTTTGTGAGTAACTATGCAAGGCTCAACTACACTAAGATTATTCAATAAATAGAAATGTGCTTGAAGTACTACATCCCTAGCCATTGACTTAACATTTAAAACTTGAGTACCTCTATCTTCAAATCAGTTAACATGACAAGACTTTGGAATTCCAATAGACTTTATTTCGACAAATAGTTTGAACAAAACTCAAGAGCTTATTTTGTGATATATCTTTCAATGATAAAAGCTTCTGGTTGGTGATGATTCTTCGTATATCCTTTAAATATCTTCATGTATGGCTCTATAGGATATATCCACCTTAAATTAAACTGGACCACAATATCTGATTTCTTTGACTAGATGAATATGTAAGTGAACCATAATGTCAAAAATGACGGAGGAAAATACATCTACATTTGGCATAATATTATTGCAGCTTCATCTTCTAATTCATCTAATTTTTTTTAAATCAAAAACTTTATTACATATAACATTGAAGAATAAGCATAATTTGATTATAGTTACTCTTATAGTTTTTGAAAGAATGCCACAGATAGCCACTGGTAGAAGTTGTTGCATCAAAATATGACAATCATAAGTTTTAAGCCAATTAACTAGAGATCTTTCATTGATACAAGTTTCTTGATGCGGGAAGAGTAACCTTGGGAAACTTTGATACCATGAAAACACTCGCAATTTTTTTTCCTTTTTAGATAGAGTGTGACATGTGTCATACCCCAAATTTGTCCTACCCGCACCTTTTATTTTACTGTTTCATATTTTTTTTAGAAATTCCAAAAAAATACGTATCATTTTATTTTTCTGTGTGATATTCGAAAAAAGTAAAAAAACAATCCGTTTATTTCTCTTTAAAATTAAAAATTCATATTTTCTTTTATCTTTAATATTATGAGCATTTTATTTATTTTATTCTTGTTATTTAGTCATTATTCAAAAATTAAAAAAACTACTTCTTATTGTTATTTTTAATACTTTTTATTATTAGTTTTATTAGTATTTACATTTTCTATAGTTTCTATTATTATCACTTGTATTATTGTTAGCATGTTTCATTTTCCTTATTATTACTATCATTATAACTATTTCTATTTTAATTTTTCATTACTAAACAATTTTTTTTCATTATTATCATTAAACTTTTTTTTTAATTTTTATACTATTAATACTACTATTGTTATTATTATTATTATTATTATTATTATTATTATTATATTTTTATTATTAGTATTATGCTTATTATCATTATGCTTTGTATTATTATTATTTGTTCTAAAATAGAAACAGTTTGCATCACAAAAGAATATCAATTACAGCACCACACAGCCTGTCCCACGTGGTGTCATGCAACAACTTTCAGCATATTCCTTCCACTCACCACAACAACCTCCACCAATTCTTTCACAGCTCACCAATTTTCCTCAGCAAATCACCCTCAAATCCCATTTCACCCTCACCATTTTCTCTATATAATCAGCCCCTCAATTCATTTTAAGGAGGCTTGAAAAAAAAACCCACAAAAATCGGTGCAGGAAAATTCAATCAAGCTTCAGCCAAAACCAAAATTCAACATTCGACCACTGTTATAAAAAAGGCCAAATCCACAACCACCAAATTAAAACCTGTTTTTTTTCTCATAACCAAAACAGAAACTGACAAAAAAAATTTCCATAACTCAACTCCACCCTTTTCCTTCAGAATCGTGGAAATTGCACAGAATCTCACCACCCTCCTTCATCCTCTTCATATCACAAAATTGTTCCGGTTTCATTCAAACAGAACCGCAGAAAATCTCAAGCTTTTCCTTCAACTTCATTCAACCAAAACACAAAAAAAAAAAACCTATAAGAAAATTTCAACGAACCTGGCTTCAATCCATAACCTTCAAAACACCGCAAAACCAAACCAACTCTTTCACTGCAACTAAATCGAACAAAATCGCACCTGAACATTGAACCTGTGGCCGCAATGCAAGCCAGAACACAAGCTGTAAACATCAAAAACAAAAACAACCAAATCATTCCGCAGCCGAACCACCCTAAAACGCAAACCGCCGTTCACAATCACTCACCTCAACCATTTCCGTAAACCAACACAGACCCACCGCGATGAACGAACCAAATCCGAGCGAGAAACAGAGATCGAGAGTTGAGAGGAGATTCAGAACCGAATCGAGAAGCACTGAGAGAGAGAGAGAGATGGAGGTTTCGCGCCGTGAGAGAGATGACCGAAACCAAACCTACCGCCGTAAGAAATCGGTCGCCGCTATGAATGCGTTTTGAAAGGTGGGGTTTCTTTGTTTATTTCGTTCCTTTTTCTGAAATGTTGAGGGATAACATTGATGAAAAGTTGAGATGTGTATGAGGGCCTCGTGTCTTGCTGTTGCTTTTTCTTCTAATTTGTTTATTTATTTTAACATTTTCAAGAGTGTTTAGTTGTGAGTTGGACTGGCTGAGTCCATAAATATGTTGCTGATCATACCCATTCTATCTCACGACATACCTCCCTTCTTTTTATTTTATGTTTTTTTTTAATTCTTACATTTTACTTTATTTAGGATTATTGTTGAGATGTTATATAAGTCTTAAGTATTCTTAAAAGAGCTTATTTTGTTTATCTTCTTTATTTGGGGCCTATGATAAGAATAGATGGTTTATTGACATTTGACTTTGTCAACACTGTCTAAATCAATTTGAGGCCATTTTTCTATCTCTTTATCATTTATCGATTTCTCGATTTATACTTTATGGGCCAATGACATAACAAAAGGCCGATGTTCGCCCGATTTCATTAAATCGGTGATGTTCGGTCAATATGAGGTCCTCCTTGTAATTAGTTTTTTTATTATTTATTTTTTATTATTTTGGCAAATAAACATTGAATTTAATTTAATTTATTTATTATTCTTAATATTATTTGATTTATTTAATTATTTAATTTATTATTTAATTTTAATTTAATTCTAGCAATTCAATTTAATTTAATTTATTTATTTCCGCATTTCAAAAAAAAAAACGTTTCGACTCCTTATAGAATGATTCCAATTTTGAATTGATTCTAAGGTAGTTCACGAAGTAAATTTCGACGCGTCCCAAAAAGGTCCAACGCCTTCGAATAGTTGTTTCCGATATAAAAAGGCCGAACGCCTTCGAACAGTTCAAAAACATTGCACACACGCTTTCTCTTGGGCGAAATACAACGAGACCTCTTTATTTCTCGCAATCCCCTGTATTTATTTTGTATCCCTCTCCCATTACTTTGTACGCATTTTTATTTTCCGTATTTTATTTAATTCTGAATCCTTGGTCCAACACGAAGCGATTTCACTCGCACACTTGCACTTTATTGTTCAGTTATTGTTTCGTTTATTAGGGTCCACTCCACCTTTGCGAGCCGAGCGCTTCGTGCCTCGCTAACAAACCACAAAATAAACCTCCAATTGCATTTACCCTTTAACCTCAAAAAAACCAAAACGATTCTTTTAGATCCAAACCCTTGATCCAACGTCAAGTGGTCTTAGGAAATAAAACATTCTAATAAAACGAGAAGATCTGTACGCCACGAGCCTTAAGCGGTAGAAAGGAGGATAACGAGCTCTCGTTACTCGCTCCGATTATTTCGACGCAAGATGCTCGTCTTGTTGGACGAGATAAACTATCCATAGTCTTTAGTGCATTTCAACTCCTAAACCCTTTCATCGAAGAAAGGTAATAAAATCAACAACCATTACCCTTAGTAGGCCGAACTACGAGGCTCTGACTTTCCCATTGCACGCGGGAGTACGTAGGCACGAGGATCTCAATCCTTGCCGAGCACCTAGGATCAATCTAACTTATAATTTCAACTCTTTTCCCTCTAGCAAGTAATTCGTTTAAGCATAGACATCCTTTCGCGCGTGATAACTTAGATGGTTCCCATCGAGTACGATGGATGTAGGGGGTGCTAATACCTTCCCCCTGCATAACCGACTTCCGAACCCAGGCAATGGTTCCGTTGACCTTTGTCCTCATCCCTTTCTTCCCGGGTTGTATCTATATCTTCCCTTTCCCTCTTCGGGAATAAATAGAATTAGGTGGAGACTCTTCAGTCTGTCCAGCGCGCGGCTCCCGTCCTTTCGGATCGCGTGAGGTCGTATTTTTCGGGGTACGACAACATGTCAGGGGCAAATAAAATATTCTCCTATATCTTCTAGAGCCAACTATTATCGTATACCAATCTCCACCATATCTAAATGGGAATTATTATTATCTTTATTCTTGCCTAGAATTTTTATAAGTTTTTCTATCAAACTATCACAAACATTTTTCTCCACATGCATCACATCAAGACAATGTCTTACATCGAGTATACACCAATATGGAAGATAAAAGAAAACTGATCTCTTTTTCCAAATATTTTTCTCAAATGACAGTCTTTATTCTTTCCAAATACAACATTAAGGTGTTATTGTCATTGTGAAACTTCATTGCTAATTAAAGGTTTATAAGTTCTTTCAATCGACTGATCTCCGTTAAAAGCCTTCAGCAATCTACGATAAAGATGATTTGGTTTTAGAAATTTCAGATGCCCAAGGTAAACATTATTTTTTTCAAAGTCAAGCTGGTGAAAATAGATATTAGATTAACATATATGACACATTTTATGTTCCTTTGACACTATATCCAACCAAATTACCATATGCAGGAAAGTCGTTGATTATGCAAAATAACACTGCATACATCTTAAACTTTTCACCAGAATATGCATCATCAATGTCAACCCCTTTATGCCACAAAAGTTGTAAATCTTCAATTAATGAACTTAGATAAATATCTATGTTGTTTTAAGGTTGTCTTGGTCCAGAAATCACCATACTTAACATCATATACTTGCGCTTCATGCACAACCAAGAAGATAAGTTGTAAATTGTGAGAAGAATAGACCACGGAGAATGGTTAGTGCTCAGATTACCAAAGGGGTTCATTCCATCTGTAGTAAGCCCAAGCCTAAGGTTTCTCGACTCAAGGCCAAAATCCGAAAATAATGAATCAATTTTCTTCCATTGCAAAGAATCATATACATGACGAATGTTTCTATCACATTTTCTTTCATCTACATGCCATATAATATTCTTTGCGTCATTCGCATTAGCAAAAAATCCCTTTAACCTTGAAAATATTGGCAAGTACCATAATACTTTAGCAGGAGGATGCTTCTTACTAATACTTTCATTGTCATCACCATTATTGTTCTTCAACTTGTAGCGTGACACACCACATTTTCGACATTGATCCTAATTTTCATACTATTTCCTGTATAATATGTAATCATTAGGGCATGCATGTATTTTGATATTCTCCAAACCCATTAGACACAATATATTCTTGGCCTCATAACAATGATCCGACAAATTATTATCTTATGTAGCATTTTTTTCGACAAATCAAACAATTGTGTGAAACTTTTATCCGACCACCCACCTTTTGCCTTCAGATTAAACAATTTTAACAACATAGACAATCATGTAAAAATGGTGTACCCCTTATATAAAGGCACATCTTAGTCGATACATAAAGTATCATAAATATGGGCTTTTATATAAAAAGATTCTCCAATATCACGAATCATATCTTCTAGTCGATCATCCATATCATCATCATATTCATCCATTTGTGACACCACATTTCGATTATTATCCATTTCTCCATGCCACATCCATGTTGTATGATTTTGACATATTCCATCACAATATAGGTGATGTAATATTTATTTCTTTGACAATTTTCTGATATTCCCGCAAACACAAGGACAATTAGAAAATTTTCTTGTCGAGTTCAAGGAATTCAAGAACTCATTTCTCATACACCAGACCTAATCTATCGGCTTTAATCCAACTACGATCCATAAAAAATTATGAAATTTATATCAAAAGAATAATGTGAATGACACACTAATTCTACATACACGCCATCATAATATGATAATATACATATGCATATCCAACACCAAAACCTAAAGCATATTCACAAAATCTGAATAGAACATGAACATGGCAACATGAACAATACACATGACAATATCAACACACACATCATCCTAGCGAAGAACATAAACATTCTGAAGCTAACGTCAGAGGGAGAGAATGGTAAATAACCCTAGAGAAGAATATAAATACTCAAAAGCGTCAGAGAGATAATGGTAATGTACCGTAATTCGAAGAAGATGGCCATTTTGTTTCTAGAAATGATATTTGTTTCCAGAAATGACAGAAGATGGTGAAGATTTCGCTATCGCTGTCGTCTCGTTCGCTAGAGCACCCTTGTGTGTTATGAATGAAATGAAGTACCTATTATGTTTTATTTTTTTGGGAACTAATTTCACAACAGTTGTCAGCTTCAACCTTGGTGAAATATGGAACATATAACCACGATTGAATGAAACAACCATAATTGTTTTAGTTTCAATTTATTTAATAACAATAAATGTGAAGGGACACGCGCTTATTTTTATTGGAAAAAAGAAAAGAAAAATGTTAATGTTGGGATTCGAAGTTTGTCATCCAAACTTTATGACCATTGTTGGTTTTAGGAATTGTGATGAAAAATTGCTTAGTAAAATATAAAACATGTGCGTAAAACATTTGATATGACTACAGTGAAAAATGACTGTTGTAATATGTGTCACCGAATGTGTATTTTCGATTAGTGCTTACACAAAATCTCAACCATTAATTGCAATGAATCAAACGGTTATATTAATGAATAAAAGATAAATAAAAAATACATAGTCATTTCTCGTTCCTAAAAAATATGTTACTTAAAATTTGATTTATTCATATTAACAGTTTAGATTTGATTTAAGATTTTTAAACTTACACTCAGAATCATATATATATATATATATATATATATATATATATATATATATATATATATATATATATATATATATATATATATATATATATATATATATATATATATATATATATATATATATATAAAGTTAGTTTAAGGTTCAATCAATAACTTTTTAACAAAATTTAGTTTTAAAATATTCAAAATAAAACTCAATAATTATAAATAGAGGAGTATATTTAAATTGATATAATAAATAACTTTTTTTTATTAAAAATCTTTATACGAGATGATGAGATGAAATCATAATAGTATGTTTACAAGATTAATTTTTATTTAAATTAATTTTTCATAATTTTTAAGTAGATTTTCATTATTTAAATTACTCATGTAATCAATTTTATTTTAGATTTTTAAAAATTGTTAATAGAGTTGATAGATTTAATCGTTATTAAAAATTATATTTATTTTAAATAATTTTCTTATTATTTTAAGTTATAAAATTAGTAAATATTAAAGCATTTTTATTAAATAAATTTTTATATTTGTAAAGGTTTAAAACAATTATTTCAGCGATTTATCTTCATGTCAACTATTATTTCTCTCTATCAAGAATGAGTGTCCGAGAAACATATTTCAAATCATTATTATTTCATTTTTCTCTTCAATCATTTGGTAACGAATGGAAAATGGAGAAAGGTTGTGGGGTCAAAAAGCAACCAAGTTGATGATATTTATTGGAGTAGCCGTCATTCATGCATGTTGTTTGGAGCATTTTGCATTGCAGCTGTGCCCTGACAGCTACTTGGAATAAGTTTGTGACGAGAAAGGAGGTTCCACCACATCAAATAGTGAATGGTGATTGATGCTTCTAGTTATTTATAGTTCATGTAACTATATGATGATTGGTTATGTTATTCAAACATATCATTTCAGGCTTAACTGCAATGTTCCCTATTAATCACATCTCAAAAGTGTAATCCCTTAACAAGAATATATATATATATATATATATATATATATATATATATATATATATATATATATATATATATATATATATATATATATATATATATATATATATATATATATATATATATATAACTAAAAACACACATTAAGGTGCAAACTATAACTAAAAAAATGGTTAAATGCACCTTAAGGTGCAAGTTGCTAAAACACACATTCATATAAAAAAGTGGATGTATTATAGCAAAAGTCTGCGGGGTTTGTTAAAATACACTCACCTATTTTTTGAAAGTGTGTTTTAGCAAATTATAACTAAGAAATGATGAAATGCACTATAAGATGTATGTTGCTAAAATAGATCTTTTCATAAAAACAAGCGGGTTTACGTTAGTAAACTTATATATATATATATATATATATATATATATATATATATATATATATATATATATATATATATATATATATATATATATATATATATATATATATATATATATATATATATATATATATATATATATATATATATATATATATATATATATATATATATATATATATATATATATATATATATATATATATATATATATATATATGATGAAAGTAGAGTAGTAGTCTCTCTGATTTTTAATATAAAAGAAATTTTACTTTTAAAATTCATTATATATATATATATATATATATATATATATATATATATATATATATATATAATCCAAATATATTGATTCTTCAATGAATATAAAATATATTTTTTTCTTATATTAAGAACCAAAAATAATACTTGATCTGGTCTCATATTAAGAACCAAAATTATCTCTTTAAGAAAAATGTCTAAATGCATTTAAGTTTTATATTTTTTACTTTGGAAATCATTAAAAACATAAGTGTATATTTGAAATACTGACATTAAATGTAACAAATATAGGTGACTTATGTTTATAGATCATGGCGAAAAATTATTGCTTATATTTGAGACTGAATGAAGTACTAATTAGAGGTAAAATTGGAAGTAATTAATATTGCATTGAAAATTGAAAATGGTTACTCATTTTAGAACAATTTTATTTTACAAATTAAGCACTCATAGTGGGACGAAATGAATATTGTTGTTGTTTATTTGTATATGAAGAGTGGTGTATAGTGTACAATGTATTTAAGATATAAGAGTACACGAAGATGTATGAACTATTATTTCTAACATATATTTATCATGTATGTTAATAGATAAAAGATTATTGTGGTTGGAATCAATGCACTGTAAAAATAAGTTAGCACTAGGGGTGGGGATTTCAATGCAACTAAATTGAAGGAGGAGATGAGAGGTAGGGGTTGTAGTAGAAGGGTGGAAATGGAGGAATTTGACAGTTTCATTGAATTTATGGAACTTACAGATATACTTGTAGTGGGAAACTTATTCATTTGGTTTAATTCAAATGGAAGGTCTTATAGTATAATACACAGGTTCTGATTATTTTAGGGTTTAATAAATCAGTGAAAGGTCGTAGCTCATGTGACTGTAAATAGTGATATTTAAGATCATAGGCCTGTGTGGATTAAGGCTAGTAATCTCGATTGGGGACCCAAATCCTTTAAAGTGAATAAATGTTGGTATGATCATAAATATTTTTGGGGTTTGCAAAGAAGGAATGTGACTCTTACTTGGTTAGGGTAAAAAATATTTTGTTATAAAATAAAAATTCAAGCTTCTAAGGGAAAAATACTTAAATGGTTGAATGTAAATGTGTTTGGGTGGGTAGATTTGCAAATTGATGAAGGGGTGGATGAGCTAAATATTTTAAAGGGAGAGCTGCAGTTGTCTGATAGTCAGGTTTTTAAGGAGGTGCAAGAAAAAAGGAAAAAAAAGTATATGAGTCAATATGGCATAACTTATAAAACAAAGAGAACATCTTAAAACAAAAATCCAGGAAAAGATGGATTCATAAGGGAGACTTAAATACAAGATACTCTCACTCAACTTTAAAGTCTAGAATTATGAGGAATGTAATTGTATAGGTTCAGGCCGAGGTTGGGAGGGTTGAGGATGTATATGGGGTAAAAAGGGCCATCAAATTTTGTTTTGCTGCTAAGTTCCAGAAACAGAGTATTCCAAGATCCAGGTTGGATAAAATTAAATTAAATTCATTATAAAATGAGGAGAAAGAAATTTTAGAGAAGCCTTTTTCTAAGGATAAGATTAGGGAAGTGATTTTTGAATGTAATGGGGACATAAGCCATGTCCCTGATGGATTTAATACAAACTTCTTGAAAAGTTGTTGGGAGATTATTGGTGAGGAGGTGTATGGTATATCCAAGAATTTCATAACTCAACAAGACTTCCAAAGGCCATGACTTCATCCTTTCTAGCCTTGATCCCTAAAACAGAGAATCCTCAAGGGATGGAAGAGTATAAGCATATATGATTAATAATATGCATGTACAAAGTTACATCCAAGCTTTTAGCCTATAGACTAATGAGAGTGATTGGGAAATTAGTGTCTTGTAATCAAACTACTTTTATTAAAAACAAATATTGGATGGTGTTTTGGTGACGAATGAAATATAAGATTTTGTAAGAAGAGAAAAAATTGTGTGTTGTTTAAGGTGGATTTTTCTCAAGCTTATGATTGTGTGGATTAGGACTTCTTGAGATCTATGTTGAGAAAAATGGGATTTGGGGAGAAGTGGATGAAATGGTTGGATGTGGGTGTTTTTACTAATTATATGTCAATACTTGTAAATGGTAGCCTAACTGATGAATTTAAGTAAAGAGAGGATTAAGACAGAGAGATCCATTCTCTCCTTACTTATTTTCAATAGTTGTTGAAGGTCTTGCAGGGATAGTTAGAAAAGAGACTTTTGGTGGATTGTTTAGTGCTTTTAACTTAAGTGGCAGAGTTGATTATAACTTACTACAATTTTCTGATGATACAATTCTATTAGGGAAGGGATCATGGTCAAATATTTAGGCTATGAAGGTTATATTAAGAGGTTTTGAAATGGTATCAGGGTTGAGAATCAATATGGGGAAATTAAGTTGTATGGTGTTAGTATTAATCCTCAATTTCTTCTTGATGTGGCTAATTTTCTGACTTGTAAGGTTGATAGTATACCTTTCAAATTTCTTGGAGTAACATTTGAAGGAAATCGTAGAATAATGGAGTCTTGGAATCATGGGATCAATATCTTGAAGGTTAAACTATCATATTGGAAGGGAAGCCTAATGTCAATGGAGGGAAAAATTATAATGATTAATGTAGTAATATCTAATCTGTCGCCCTATCACCTTTCATTTTTCAAAGCATCATCTAAGGTGATTCGGGAAATAATATGCATTCAAAGGAATTTATGTGGCAAGGCTCTGTTGAGAAGAGGGGTATAGGTTGGATTATTTGGGAGTCATTTTACAAACCTAAATATGTTAGGGGATTTGGAATCAAATATGTTTCTCATTTCAAAAAAGCTCTACTTAGTAAATGGTTATGGACGTTTCAAAAGGAAGACAGTGAAATCTGGGAATGAATATTGAAGGAGAGATATGGTAACTTCACAAGAATATTATGGTTCAAAGAAGTATTTTGTAGAGAATCAAAATAGTCCTAATGGTGGAGAGACCTCGTGAAAATCTGTGATGAACCTTAAGGGATTTTACAACATTTTACTTTCAGGTTGGGTGATGGGATGAAGATACTTGTTAATTCTATGATTTTATGATTAACATTATGTTTGGTAAAACTAATATGGCTAGAATATGTTGAATAAGAAGTTCCATATGTTAAATTAACATGGTATAGATTCTGGAAGAACATGTCAAACAAGATGTCCTGACATGGTGGCACAAACATCAGTACATATGGGGTTATAATAATTGGCAGATATTGGGCCAGATGTTGAAACATTTGCAACTGTCATGACAAAATTACTGTCATGTGTTACAGAAAGATGTCAAAGATAGATGTCATGACGTCTTAGAACATGGAGCTGGAGTGGATTAGCTATTTTGAAGGCCCAAATACAGTTGGGAAATAGGTTATAAATAGAAGCATTGCAACCTAGTTTTAACAACAAGCCATGAATAGAAAAGATGTAAACATTAGGACTTTGTTAGTGAACTTCTCTATAGGAGAGTTGGTATTTGTGAGCCATTCTTTTATCATTCTGATATTAGGGTTGGACTGAGTTTATTGAGTTGTAAGTTGTTCACTCTAAAATTTTAAGCATGAGTGTATTATTCTTGATTGAAGCTTTTAAGCAAGATCAAGTTTTGTCTTGGAAAAGTGTTCTTATTTATTTGTAAGGTTCTGTTATTATCACAATATATGATTGAGGGGGAGTGAGAGGTGTCTCTTATCTAAGAGTTATTAGATATAAATTGCATTGGGTAGTGATTAAGTGAAGAGTGTAAACTAAGTGGTTTAACTCTGAATTGATATTACTGATAGTGGATTTCCTTCCCGGCTTGGTAGCCCTCAGAGTAGTTGTGTTTCCACCAAACTGGGTTAACAATCCTTGTGTTGTTTATGCTTTTCAGTAGTGTTATTGTTATATGCATTGCCTTGTTGTTTCTGTCAGACCAGATGTATCGACATCCTTTAGGACATCTGGGATCTGTCATACCAGAATTTCAATTGGTATCGGAGCAGGCATCCTGGTCTGTTTCTGGATGAGATCGAAAGAGGATATTTTTTGGTTCATGGTAAAAGAAGAAGGATGATATACTGAAAAGTTGTTTGAACTTAATAGGTTCATATTTGTGTTTGAATGGTCCCTAGAAGTTGAGGATGGACTATTCATGATAGGGTGTGTATTGGACCTGTTCGTTGTTATCAAGTGTGTAGCTCTGGTGGAGAACTGTTGTTGTGAGTTTGATTTATTTTCAAACCTATATGTTTTATTGGCACTTGGATTATGGTGATGGTGTGCAAGGATTATTGAGTTGTGCCTGAAGGTTATTGAGGAGTTGTTATTTGTTTCGCTGCATGGTATCTGATGTAACCCTGGTTGTTTCTTGTGTCTCTGGTGGTGAGACTTTAGTAAGTTTTTTTCTAAAGACATTAGGGTTTGGTCTCCTCAGTAGGTTATTCTATGTTGATGCAATTTATGAAAGAAAACTTCAACCGATTGGTTAGAGCTTCCAAAGATACTTGATGATTTTCTGAAGCCCTCTCATAAAGGTACATTTCTTTGTTATGGGAAAAAAGTGATCAAAATGTGAATGGATCTTATTAAAGAATGTATGACATGGAAGTTTAAGTCGTTTTCATCTCAGAAGAAGAATATACTTCAAATCAGGTATTGAAGACCAATTTGTCCAGAACAATGATTCCTTCTTACTCAATTTTCTTAGTGAAAGAAGATGGTGGAGCCAGATCAAAAGAGTATCACTGTCAAATATTTCATACGAGAGTGAAGATCTGGATAAGTTATCTCTTAAGCTTATTTGTGGTGACCTAATTAGGATAACCTTCTTGTTTATGGTGTCCATAATGGTTCTAGTATATCTGAATATGAATTCTCTTGTGACGATACATGTTTCTAAATCATGAACTGGAGGAAGTTTCATTAAGAAAGAAGTTGAGTTTGATATGTAAATCCTAATGTCTCGACAGTGCACTACACATAAGCAGTTTATGCTGTGACGTTTGACAAAATGTCTTAACATTTTGATTCAGAGAAATATTAATCTGAATGAGGCTTATGTTTTGTTTTTTGTGAGGTTGGGTTTCTACTTCTGTACTACTGCATGTGCCTCTGATATATTCTAAAGTTATACCAAGTTTGTGTGTAACTTGGGTTGGATGCACTGTGTTTGGGAAGTGTTGTGGTTGTTCTTATGGTATGGAGAGTTATATTTGTATATGTTATTGATGACCATACAATTTATGGGGAGTATGGTATAATGGTGTTTTATGTGCATAGGTTTGCTGATGTTGTTCTGTTGTCAAACAAGATATCTTGACACTGTGTTTTAGTTTTTTTTGGAGGATCTTGTTGAGGGGGAGTTTATTTCTCTCCAAGGAATTGTTATTCTGTTTGATTGTGGTTCTCCAGTATTTCATGCAAGATTGTTTCAACCAACTAAAGTTGCCAACGATTCTTGAGTTTTATTTCTCAAGTCCACTCTTAAAGTTACTATAGTGTATGGTTGATATACTCTTCAAGAAATATGTTAAAGAAAGGATAGATCCATTTATTTTGGTCTCTAGAAGAGTTTTCCTAAGTATTGACCTAATTAGGAAAGTGATTATGAGTCTAGCTATTGTTTAGTTTTGCTGGAGCTTGGATTAGTTTTGAATACCTTTAAGGTGATTAAGGGATGTATTAATTTTCTTAAAGCAATAATGACTTCAGAACCAAGCTCAGTTTTGTGTTCCAGAAGAAGGAAACTTGTGTGCTATCTTGCTAACATGATGAATGCTTTGGGTGCTAGACAAATGTGTGATGATCACGTATGTTTGGAACCTACTCCTAACCTGGAAGAGGAGTCATCTATGTTATGTGTTGAAGAAGGTATCTGGTTGAAGAAATTAGGAGTGTGTTACAAATAACCATTGTTATTTGTGTATGATCAAGGGAAGTCTTCATCAAGCTTAGGTCCAATTATGTGTTGTCCCCACATGATAGAACACTTGGAAGAGTAGAAAATGCAGATGTGTTGATGGTGTGTATCATGCAAGTTACTGCATGTATTTATGGTATGATTAGATAGGATGATCAACTACTGGTGAACTCTTGTATCACCTACAAAAAGTTTTACATGGATTGTTATAGATGTTCCTCCAAAACCATAGTAAGTTTCAAAGCCATGTGTTTGATATTGTTGTAAGATTTGATGTTGGAACAATATCTCAAAGGTGTTGAGTTTTTAGCAAGGGGAGGTAGTTATGCTCATGGTGGAGTATCAGGTCAAGCCACTTATCTAATCTAAAGTGATCAGTGGTGCGTATTAATCAAAGAGGGATTAGCTAGTGCCACAAATATGCAGGAAAAGAATGTCAGACCAAATGTCATACCTTGTATGAGAAGGTTACCTTATCACATATCATAAATACCTTGACAGGAGTTAAGTATTTTTCTGCTTTTGATAAGGATGAGCATCTAACCGATAATGAATACTCTAATGGGAGCTGAGTGTTTATCTGTCTATGAAAGATGTTGTGCATTCAACTGATGAAAAAATACATTGACAAGAGAGTATGTATATGTCTTATGTAAAAGTGCAGGATTGCAGTCTGATCATTATAATTCAAGAAATGTAGATAATTTACTTTTCTCTATGTGGCTGTTTATTTCTCTTCATGGTGTTTTGGTGTGTGACGACCTGAATTAGCCGCTGAAGGTGTGATCCTTGGATATCGTCTTGGGTTCAAGGAACTTTATGTTGATGTCCTACATGATATTGAAACAATCATGTTTATTGGTGGTTAAAAGAAGCTTGGGATTATAAGGATGAGAAGCTTCTGACTGTATCTATAAAGGTGTGTGATAAATGCATGACTTTGGTCATGAGTGAAGATAGAAATAAGACCAGAAATTTCTAAGAGCAAGGGAAAAGTGTCAGATTGGGAGGTATGATCAGAATGGTTATTGAACTGGTAGTTTCTTCTACTACAAGTCATGGATAGTGGTAATTTGGATCCTATATAGCAAGCAAACTAAGAACATTTGTTTTGGAATATATGAGAAATTCAAAATCAAATGTGTCTTATGTGGATATATAAGGACATTTATCAGTTGTGTACTATTTAAATAGCTTGGTGCTCTTGGTGGTATTCACATAAAGCTAGTGTATCTGAATCTGTAAAATTCATGGTCAATTTTAGAGTTTTAAAGTATATTCAACATGTGTGTGAAGCTGAGAATTTATGGAGTTTATTCGCAGCTAGAGTATTGGTTATCCATGACAAGGGGAGAGTTGTTGTTCTGTTTGGGTGATGTCTAACCAGATGTTCTAACTTGTACTAACCAGAATTTTTCTTCTGCTGCATTGATCTCTGTTTTTCTGTGTTTTCTGGTTATCTGGTTATATGCCAAAGGGGGAGTTTTGAAGGTTCTTAGTTTAGTTGCATGTGTAGTAAATCATTATTCTGACTTCTGATGTCATATATGATGTCTTTGACATGTTTGAAGAACATATGTGCAGGTTTATTTGATATGTCAGATCAGATGTCTGAACATCTGTCTGTCAATTTTAGGAGATCTTTATGCATAAAGATATGGTTTGAATCTTGCATATTTTTAGCAGGTGTTTGTTTCTGTGATTGGTTCAATAGGCTGTGAAAATCAAGGAGGAATATAGAGCATCTCAAAGTCAATGGATTCAATCAAAGTTGTACATGTTTCTTAAGAGTGAACTTAGAAACAATGTTGGATGTTGTCTAGGAGAATTTATTTTCTCTGCAAAATGGTGATTATGGTTTGTGGATGTTGTGATGTAGTTATTGTGAAGCTTGTGCGTGTTTCAAGCTTATGGAGATTATATACCTCTCTGGTTGTTACCATGCATTTGTTTTTTTATGGATAAAAAGGGGGAGAAGTAATAATGTATTCTTTTTGAGGTCGGATATGAAGATGTGATATTGAGGTACTGCTACATGAGGTACTGCTACACCTATATGTAAATTAGTTTTAGCCAAAATAAGCCAAAGGGGAGATTTTTAATTCTATGATTTTATGATTGACATTATGTTTGGTTAAACTAATATGGCTGGAACATGTTGAATAAGAAGTTTCATATGTTAAATTAACATGGTCTAGATTTTGAAAGAACATATCAAACAAGATATTCTGACATGGTGGCACAAACATCAGTACATATGGGGTTATAATAATTGGCAGATACTGATCCAGATGTTGAAACATCTGCAACTGTCATGACAATATTACTGTCATGTGTTACAGATAGATGTCAAAGACATATGTCATGACGTCTTGGTCTGTGGAGCTAGAGTGATGGGTTTATGATTTAAATTATGTAGAATATTTTGTAGAATATTATGCTATCACAAGTGGAGTTGTTTTAAAGGACTAAGAGATTCAAGGTGGAGCTGTTTGTCAAGGTATTTTCAACGAAAACCCTTAAGGTTCTAATTGTGAATATATCTTGGAGCTAATGATAGAAGTCATAACTTTGAGGAGAATATTTTGGAGATTTCATTTGTTGTTCTAGAACATATCGAAGAAGATGTCCTTGAAGGAGCATACGACATTACATACGACATCGTGCCTGTGCTGAGTTGGAGTGATTTGTTCTGTTATATTTTAACAGATGAAAATAACTCTGGAGATATTATGCAATCCTATGTGGCGCTAATTTAAAGGTCTGGAGGATTCAATCAGAATTCAAAAAGATATATACTTTCCAAATAAGGAGATATTTTTTTGGAAGATTTGATTGAAAACCTATTTTGTAGCAGAATCTTCTGCAGATTTGTAACAACAGATTAGCTGTTTTGAAGGTCCAAATCCAGTTGGGAAATAGGTTATAAATAGAAGTATTGTAACCTAGTTTTAACAACAAGCCGTGAATAAAAAAGATGTAAACATTAAGGCTTTGTTTTGAACGACTCTCTTGGAGAGTTGGTATTTTTGAGCCACTTTTTTATCATTATGATATTAGGGTTGGACTCAGTTTATTGAGTTGTAAGTTGTTCGCTCTAAGCTTTTAAGCATGAGTGTATTGTTCTTGATTGGAGCTTTTAAGCAAGATCAAATTTTGTCTTAGAAGAGTGTTCTTCTTTCTTTGTAAGGTTATGCTATTATCACAAATGTGTGATTGAGGGGGAGTGAGAGATGTCTCTTATCTAAGAGTTATTACATAGAAATTACATTGGGTAGTGATTAAGTAAAGAGTGTAAACTGGGTGGTTTAACTCTGAATTGATACTACTGATAGTGGATTTTCTTCTTGGCTTGGTAGCTATAACACCCCAAAATTTTCCCTCTTATTTATCACAGATTCTGAGTAGCTTATGCTTCGTTCCCATGTCATCTTGCATATTTGTCCATATATTGCATAAAAAATAAAAAATAAAAAAAATAATTCATGCATCATTGGTCGAGGCGTGGGGCATGTGATCAAGGGTTATTTTGGAATTTATCAGGTCTCAGAAGAAAAATAATCTAAGAAAATATGACCAAGACCGGATATCCAAGACTTCCCACCAAAAGGAATAAAAATTCAAATTTTGGTTGAAGTAACCGGTTACCTCATAGGTAGTAACCGGTCACTTTGTGCAGAATTTCAAAAATTCAAAAATCAGTTAATTGCTTGTTCCATCCTTTTCCACCTCCCTTTACTTTGCATTTTCTAGCCAATTCTAGAATATTCCACCACCTTCCAAAGGAATATTCCAAGAATATGCCAAAGGAATATTCTAAGAATATGCCAATGGAATATTCTAGGAATATTCCCAACTAACTTTAACTAACCCTTAGCTTAGGGCCCAAGTCTCACATCTAACCCACACCTAGCGCCAAACCTAACATCTATATAAGCCTTGTTCACTCCAAGCCTCAAAAGATTACACATACTTCATCATTTTCACCATTTCTTCTATCAATTTTCTCATTCTTCTCCATTTCCAAACTCACACCAAAGCTTCATCATCATCAAGATTCTTCAAGTTTTGCATTGAAACTTGAAGAATCGAAATCTAATCCTCCACCATTCGCATCAATTCATCGGGTTATCAAAGAAGTTACTACGGTTTCGGTGTTTATTTCACCTTTCGGAAGTTCTTTTTGGAGAGTTCTCACCAACCGCATTTATTTTGCACATTCGCGGATAGAAGCTTCGGATCTTCGGTTTTTTCTTCTTTCGTGTATCATTTCGACATTGCAATAATTGCCAAAGCAAGCCTCTGCTTTGTAGGTTGGTGAATCTGTAATCACTTCTCATTTTAACTTATTTCTCTTCATCTCGCTTCACGCATTCTTCAAATTTTCTTGCTTTTTGATACGTTAATTGGTTTGATCATAGAAGTTAGAATCGTGATGTGATTGTGGTGTTAATTGGTGTTAGATTGTTGCATTTAGGTGTAATTTTCGTGCTTAGTTCATAGGCCTTAGGATAAAGCTTGTTTGAATAAGTTGCTACTGGTTTTTGACATTAAAATGCAGAAATTTTTGGTTCTGGTCTCAGAGTAACCGGTTACCACATAGGTAGTAATCGATTACCTGTGTTAAATTTGCAGAAATCCCAGTTTTTTGAACTGGTAACCGGTTACCACTGAACCAAAATGGAAAATTCTTACTTTTTCTTGCATTTTTGATATCCATTCCCGTACCTTTTCATTCTCTTTTTCCAAATCCCTTTCTCATTCCAGTTCTAGTAGCGATTTTTATTCAGCATCAACTTTTATTGTCACCCTTTGAAACAGACAAACAAGCGTGGATCCCATCGGGTACGACATACGATCTGGGGTGCTAATACCTTTCCAGTTTGTAACCGACTCCCGAACCCAGTTCTTTGGTTGCAAGACCTTGTTCTTTCCTTTTTCCTTCGGTTTATGCAACATTACCTTTCCCATTCATTCGAGATAAAAATCCATGGCTGGCGACTCAACCTTTTCCGCACCACTTTCGCATTTGTACTAGGATGAAAACCCCGGGAGCGACAGCTGGAGACTATGCTGGGGATCGAACCCAGAATCTCTGGTTTCCCCTTTGAGAGTCAATCCTAGTTCTTGTCTGGTTTGTTTCTTTGGGTGTTTAGTTGTTTGCTGCTAAGTACTTTAGTTTAACTTTACTGATTTTATTTACCACTTTTATTAACAACTTTATTTATCGCTTTCAGTATTTTTATTTTCCATGCATCATATATATATATTGGACAATCTGGATTGTGTTGGTTTTCTTTGGCGGGATGGGGTTACTTAGTGAGGAGCCCAATACCAAGGCTCGAGTGCACCCTAGACTTTAGCATGGATATACATTGTACTTCCATGGTATCTCACCATGATGAGTGGCAGTGTGTTCCACACCCAGAGTGCGACCGTTTTGGAAATATTATGTGTGGGGATTTCCTCCACTTCAGGGTACGACCTCGATAGTCATGTGCATCTAGGGACCGATCATCGAGGACCTGTCGCTCCCAAAAGATGAGACTAGGCTCAAATGAGGTACAGACGCGAACGGTCGGCGAAAGGATGAAATGAAAAGAGTCGCCAGCTAGGCATTTTTATCCCGGAGGAAAGGTAATGCTGCATAAACCTGGAAAGATATGGACAAGACGGTTGCGAACCAGAGAGACTGAGAAAGGGGGTTGGTTACAACCTGGGAAGGTATTAGCACCCAGATTGTCCGTCGTACTCGACGGGATCCACGCTTAAAAGATTTGTGTTTTAAAGGGGTAGTGTCAGTGCAATTTGTGTATAAAATAGCTGGAAAAGGATGTACAGGTGTCAGTGTAAAAGAAGTGGAGTGTATAAATGAAGTGTCAGTGTAAGAACAGGAATAAGATGCTCAAGATCATGAGGCTAAAAGAGTGATGCTGGGAAGAGGGGGAATATACAGAGACTTTTGTTCGATAACTATTAAGTTATGCCTACGTATCCTCTCGTGCAATGAGGAAGTCAAAACACCGTAGTTCGACCCAAAGAGATTGAAAGATAAATTGACTTGTGAACTGCTTACTTGTCTATGCTCAAGTGTATGACCTGTCTGGCTCAGGCGCAAATTGTCTTGCATTAGACGGAAGAAGCAAGTTCTCGTTTATGAGTGAAGGTGATGAGAAAAGAATCCCGAAGGAGACGATTATTGTTTGTTTTTGTGTTTTCAGTCTTTTATTGCTTTTGAAAGTTTGTCATAAGTTAATGAGCTTAAGCCTAAACCAATGGGTTAGTAAACTCATCACATCTTCCCTCTGATTAGGGGTAATGAGAATACCTTAAGTGTGAAGTCAGTATCTCACACTTAATCACCATGGTGTAGGATTAAGATCATTAACCTACTTGTGATTATTTAAATGTTTTTGTTGTTTTTGTTTAGTGTTGAGTAATGAGGTTAAGCCATAATCGGGGATTAAACAGACTCATTACACCATCCTAATAGAAGGATAATAGATGAGAGTGTTTAAGCTGAGGAAAGCTCCTCAACTTAATCCATGATTAGGGATTAAACTCATGACAAAACAAAACCTTTATTAAGTGGATTTTAGTTAATGGTGAGATGATGAAGTGATTTTTATGGTTTGTAAGACAAACTTGAAGGGGACTTGTCCATTAACACTAGGGTTAGTCCTTCTTAACCAATTAAGGAAGAATTAGAACCCTAATGCAAGGCCCAAGTTACAAGCTTGATGTCTTAGTGATTATTAAGTGGATGATTAAAGGAGTTAAACACATTAAGGGTTTAACACTTAGGATTAAAGTTATACACTCCATCCTAATAGAAGGATGCAGGCATAAACTTAATCACAAAGCCTTAAAACCTTTAGGGTTTAGTCCCTGATCATGAGATGAGAAGAGAAGACTCAATGAGACACAAAGGTAAAAACTAAGTGGGGGACTAATCAAAACCCTAATTATTGTCATGCTTGGTTATTCCTAAGGTTTGTGAGGTTTACAAGAAAGATCTTCAGAGAAACCACCAGGAAGCAGATGAAAGGAGCAAAGAGAAGCAAAGTAACTTGCTCCATTTAAGAAGACAAGTCACTTGAATAAAGAAAGTAAGATGAAGAAGAAAGAGCAAGCTCAATCTCAAACACAAGACAAAATGCAGAAATGATGCATAAGAGAGATGAAAAGAGATTGTGAGAAGTGAAGGCAAATTCACTTCTCAAAACAACTTACCACCTGAAAAGTTAGTGAAAGAAATGCAATGCAATGCAAAATGAGATGTAATGACATGATGCAAACCAAAACCAGGAGCAAGTGTGTGATTATAATGATGTTATGGGATGATGCAAACATGAAACAAGGCATGAGGATGATCATACAAGATATGGATGCAAGAGAAGCATGCTTAGAACCATGAACATACATGAAAAGTTATGGAATGCAAATGACATACAAAATGGCAAATGAAAGATGCAATGATCAAACATGATTCTAATATGTCTTAAGATGTCTAATGAATCAAATGGATGCACAAAATGTCATGGCAAGTCATGGTATGCAAGCAAATGGAAGATGGATGCAAATGAAAGCCCAAATTAGGGTTTATGATCAATGCACAAAACAAAAATCAAAACCAGAAGCAAACATCATGATAAAAAATTGAAAATGCATACAAAGGAACCCTAAACCTATACAAACTCACTGCCCAAAGGAGGGGTTCTAACTCTTAACCTAATGATAGTTATGAATTTCCTAAGATTGCTAGGGTTTTAAGGAACCTTGTCAAGAAAAATGCCAAAAAAATAGGAAATGCAAGATCAATTCATGCCAATTTAATCCTATAAACTACATGCTATACAAGATGCAATGCAAAAAGAATCAAAGTCCAACTCTTAAAGGCTAGGCAGAAATGAATTTTTGAAGATTGGATCAAAATAATGCCTTGAAAAGAAATTAATTCCATGGAAAAATTGTCAAAAGACATCAAGATCAAAAAATAAATTTGGTTTGAGAGTTGAACAATGTTTCTAAATGGTTTTAAATGTTTCATGAATTTTTTTGTGATTTTTAAATACCTAAAAGTATTTTTAATTAATTAATTCTCATTAATTAATTAAAAATGATCCTTTAAATGATTTAAAAATATTTATTAATGCAAATAATAAAAATAAAAATGTTTTTGGTTTCTGAAAATTAATTGAACCTTTGACAAAAAATTTCAGAATTTTTGAAAATGTTTTACTATTTTTAAATAAATGAACAAAACAAATGGATTTAAATGAAAATAAAATGAATTAAATGAAAAGTATGCGCATCCAGTGGCCAGGATTCAAACTCAGGAAGGAGGGAAAGACTGCGCGCGTGATCTTAGGGTTGAGATTCAAACTGGCCTAATTTCCATTTTATATTAATTAAACTGAATTAATTAGGTTAATTATGGATTAGGGTTTTTAATGACACATCCTAGCCATCAAAACGCGCGCGGGTCAACTCTGGTCAGCCTATCCAACGCACCACATTCAAACTTCATTAATGACCCTGATTAAACCCTAAACACTTTCAGGTGGCCGGAGAAGACTTCCGGTCGTCTTCTCCGGCCAGACCCTCACCTGAAAGTTGCTAAACTCCTCAAAACTCCATGAAAATGAAATCTAATTGCCCAGAATCAAACCCCATTCAAAACTAAATCAAAACCCCCAAACAAAAACCATTTTTCATGCATTAATCAGGCAAATCGAAGCAAGACATTTCTAGGGCAGAAAAGTTTCAGAGCAATCATACATGCTTATTTCTCAACCATTTCAAAAAGTAAAAACATCAGAGTGATCAGCAAAGCATGAGGAACAATCTAGGAACTTAAAAACTCATTTCTGGAAAAAAAGTTCTTGAGATACCTGAGCTTGAGCTTTCTCAGTTTGCAACTTTCTGACCTCCTTTCTTTGTGCAAACCAACCCTCTTGAGCTCCTGATGAAGTCTTGATACTTGGAAAAAGTTTGTGATGGCTGGTTTGGAAGATTACATAAGTTCTGTTCAAGGGAGGGTGGTGATCGTGTTTCTGTTTCAGTGGCTTTCAGGCTATGGTGATGAGTGGTTCTTGATCAGTGAAGCATGCTAAGTTTGTTTGTGAGGTTTGTTTATGTGTTTGAGGCTTGTGTAGAGTGTTTCGAATGAAAATGCAAGTTGGAGAGATTTTGATAACTATGGCTTGTGGTGTGTTTCAGCTTGGAGTGAGTGGTGTGTTATGCTGTCTTTGGTCCATGTATCAAAAGGTGATAGGTCAGAGAGTTGTTGGTGGCCTATGGTGATTGGTATGGGTCTTTGGCCAAAATGTCAACTTGATTTGTACTTGAGGTATGGGCTATGGTACAACTTGCTTTTTGGCTTGCTTTGGCTCAGCTTGAATCAAGGAATGCTGTGAAAAAGGTCTAGAGGCTATGCAGCAAGTGGTTTGTAATTTGTGATAGGTTTTGCAAGTTGGTTCATGTTTGGTTCCTTTGGGATTTCTTGAGTTTCAAGGCATCAAAGTGCAAAGTTCTTTGGCCCATTCTGAATTTTAGAGGTCATATGATCATGTTGTGAAGAAATGGTACACATTTGAGGCCTTTAGAACACTTGATCATGGCATTTTGCAAAATGCCTCTTTGGTAGAAAACTTCAAATTTTGTGATTTTAGCCAACTTTGACAAGCCATAACTTTTGATCCAAAATGAATTAGGTCATGTTCTTGTACTTTTTGAAAAGGGAATGATCCATTCTACAACTTTCATTACCAAAGTTTTTTCATTTGAAGCATTTTTGAATCAAAAAGCAAGGGTTGAAAAAGTTTCCCAAAATGGCAATTTTCAACACAAGTCAACTTTCCCAAAAAGTCAACTTTGCAAATGACTTGAGATTCTTCACTTTTGTGAACTTCTAACATCTTCTATGATCAAATAAATATCATACACAATCAAAATGATGAAGAACACCCTTTGGTTGGGTCATTGGGGGCCTCAGATGCCCTGATTTTACACTGACTTGCTCAAAAAGTCAATTCTTGATCAGATGACTTCCCCATTGAATTTCTTCATGAAAATTGACATGCATGCTCCCTATACCATATAGAGACCAATAGAAACAATAATGACCAAAAAATTTGGAGTTATGGCCTCTGAAACCAAAACCCTAATTCTAGGTCATCTGTGCAGTTAAACCTGGCTCTGCTTCCATGCCATTCTCAGTTCTTGTAATTCCTTGACATTCTTGACTTTGAGGGGATATAATATGATGCTTGAACATACATGGACCACTTTGAAGTGATTGATGACCTTTGGAGTGGCTCAAAAAAGCTCTTGGAGTGCTCAGATCACAAACCCTAGATGCAGATGACTTTGAACCAATGCAATGAATCAAAAATGTGATATGAGATGCTATGATTGAGTTTATGCATATGAGGAGATCACAAGCCATGGTGTGGATGGGTGAGGGAAAATTTGGGGTGTTTACAGCTGCCCCTATTCAAACATGAGTTAGCTGTGCAGGATGTAAGCAACGGCTTAACAGGCAAACAAGATAACTTGTGGTTGAATACCAAAGACAGTCCAAAATTTGCACTCACAGAATGAAGAAGGAAAGGGATATAGATTGTAAAAGAAAATAAAGTATACTATAAAGTGTGGGCGACGGATGACGACCGTCGAGCAGAGGACGACTGCTGGGAAAAGAGCAATGACGGGGACGGCCGACATGCTGGGAAAAGTGCGGGAAATAAAGCAATGACGGGGACGGCCGACAAGCTGGGGATAAAAAGGATTATGATGGGGATGGCCATCAAGTAAAGCTAAACGACTCTCCGAGGATTAATGAAAAAATGATGGGGACGGCCATCAGGTTCATAAAGTAATGTAAACAACGATGGGGACGGCCATCGGGCTAAACTGATGAAGGACGATCATCAGGAAAAGGAAAAGGGACCACGACGGGGACGGCCATCGGGTTAAAGAATAAATGAAATAATGATGAGGGACGGTCATCTAAGGTGAAGGACGATCACCTAGCAGGGTACGGCTGCTAAAAATATCACGACATAGGACGAATGTCGGATAGAAAAGATCAACGATGGGGATGGCCATCGGATGAGCATGATGAAGGACGATCATCAAGAGGTGAAGGACGATCACCTAGCAGGGGACGGCTGCTCTCAAGGTTTATCATGACATAGGACGTATGGCAGATAACAATATCAACGATGGGGACGACCATCGGATAAAATGATGAAGGACGATCATCAAAAAGGTGAAGGGCGATCACCTAGCAGGGTACGGCTGCTAAAAATATCACGACATAGGACGAATGTCGGATAAAAAAGATCAACGATGGGGACGGCCATCGGATGAGCATGATGAAGGACGATCATCAAGAGGTGAAGGAAGATCACCTAGCAGGGTACGGCTGCTCTCAAGGTTTATCATGACATAGGACGTATGTCAGATAGAAAAGAAATTTTGCTTTGCTGGCGATCTACCGGGGAATAGTAAACACGGACGAGTGTTTATATCCAAGAAATAAAGGTATAAGTGTTTTGACGTTGTGTATAGATCAAAGATGCGGACGAGCATCCCTAAGACCGTGATACGGACGAGTATCAGTAGAAACAAACGCCGACGCATGTTCAAAGATGATGATACAGACGAGTATCAACTGGTTACCAAAGAACACAGACAAGTGTTGAATCTGAAGGGACCCTTCTGGGGAATAGTAGACACAAACGAGTGTCTAAATTCAAGAAGACATGAGTGTTTGACACGTGTATGGATTAAGGATGTGGACGAGCATCCCTAAGACTATGATACGGACGAGTATCAGGTAGAAACAAACGCTGACACATGTTCTGAGATGATGATACGGACGAGTATCAACTGGTTAACAAAGAACACAGACGAGTGTTGAATCTGAGGGGATATGAGTGATATATACAAGATACGGACGAGCATCTGTATGAGTAAAACAGGAGTAATAGGTATGAGTAGCGTATAGACGGGTGTTTAACCTGCTGAGGAGAGTGACACGGACGAGTGTCAAAAGGAGAAAAGTAAAGTATAAACAAATGTCTGATATACAAAGTGTTTAGGTTACTGTGCTTGGGAAGGTGACACGGACGAGTGTCAAGGAATTGTATATATATGTATCTGTGAGCGCAAAGAGGATGCTTTGGCTTTCTGCTGGGGATATGACACGGACGGGTGCCACAAGGAGGTAGCAGTTTTGTGAGAGAAATGTTTGGCCTTTCTGCCGGGGAATCTGGGGAGCGTTCTGTATATTATTGATGTATTGTCATTATTCACAAGTGTTTGATTCAGAACATGGCTTATGATTATGCAATATGTTTGATTTTTGCCGTAATGCTCCGTTTTAGACGGAATGCTACGCTTTGTGGGGGCGAATATGATGCGAATGCTACGATTATGCAAAGATAACGATCCAGGATTCGGACCCCGATACCACGAAGATCCCTGGCCGATCTGTTTGAAGTGGAAATCCCAGCTGGGGGTGAGATCATTGGTGGATCTAATGAGATGTATCTGCTTGGGGAAATAGGTCACTGATAGACCCATCCTTGGTAATGAGGAACCCAGCTGGGGTTTGCAGAAGCCTTCGTCACTCTGTTGTGATTCCTTCGTGTATTGTTCTTTTCAGGTAGAGGTTGACACTCTGTGGGGGTGATGGTTCCCTGGCTTTTATACTTAGCTGAGGAGGAAGAATGATTGGCACCTCGACTGGGGAGAAATAACGAGTGGCAACTCTGTTGGGTAGAAAACACTTTGGGTGCTAAGACTGAGTGAGTGTTGATTTTCCAGCTTGCTGGAATGAAGCTTACATGCCCCTTGTTGCGCTTTTTAATACCTGCAATCCTGCAAAGACAGAGGGACGCACAAGTAATCCCGAGGTATCCTTTACTGGATCCCATCATGAGAGTTCAAACACTCCCGGGAGTAAGTATATTCCCTGCAAGCACGTAGTTTCAGAAAGACGCATCTGTATTTATGCAATCGATATGTTAATAACATCGGACATTTTTGCAAATAAAAGAGTACGAGACAACGTGTGACTAAAAGTCTGATTTTATTAATTCATGTGCCCTGAATTGGCAAGATACAGTCGAAGAAACATATCCCCTAAAATGAAGAGATTATTACAAATTGAGAAACAAAATGCTGGCAATGTTGACGACGCTTCAAGGAGCTTCCCTTTTGCTATGACTCGTATGACATCTGATGTTCTTCTCGTCTTGCTTTCTGAAGGAGGCTGATTCTGTTCTGAGGTTTACCAAGTTGTAGGTGGTACAAACGAATTCAGAATGTAGTTGTTCGCTTACTCCCTTGTTTTGCATGGATCGCCCTTTCGGGTTTTCAATCCATCGGGATACCCATTTTTGCCTGAGTCGTCCAATGCGGCTTTTCAACTCAGAGGGTGTACATTTTTGTTTATTTTCCCTTATTTTTGCCCGAGTCTTCTGTTTTTGACTCGCCGGGATGCCCTATTTTTGCCTGGACTTACATTCTGTTTTCATGTCCAGCGGGTCATTTTTTATGCGAAGTATTTTTTAACTGCATCTGAATTCACAGGGGACGGGAAGTCTTCATTATCCATAGTACTGGGCATCAGTGCTCCACCAGAGAAAACTTTCTTCACTACGAATGGTCCTTCATAGTTCGGAGTCCATTTTCCCCTGTGGTCTGTATGAGGAGGGAGGATTCTTTTCAGCACAAGATCTCCTACTTGGTACTCTCGGTGCTTGACTTTCTGATCGAAGGCTTTCTTCATTCTTTTCTGATACAACTGCCCATGACAGATTGCAGCCAATCTTTTCTCTTCAATCAGACTCAATTGTTCGTATCGGGATCGGACCCATTCGGCTTCGTTCAGCTTAACATCCATCAGTACCCGTAGGGAGGGTAGTTCAACTTCAACTGGTAGGACTGCTTCCATACCATACACAAGCTGATACGGTGTTGCCCCAGTGGATGTTCTGATTGACGTGCGGTACCCATGCAAGGCAAACGGTAGCATTTCGTGCCAGTCTTTATAAGTGACTACCATATTCTGCACAATCTTCTTGATATTCTTATTAGCTGCCTCAACAGCGCCATTCATCTTTGGCCTGTAAGGAGAAGAATTGTGGTGTTGGATCTTGAAGTCCCGGCATAACTCTGTCATCATTTTATTGTTCAAGTTGGAACCATTATCAGTAATGATTCGCTCGGGAACTCCGTATCGACAGATGATATCTCTCTTCAGAAATCTGGCTACCACTTGCCTTGTAACGTTTGCATACGAAGCTGCTTCGACCCACTTGGTGAAATAGTCAATGGCAACCAGGATGAATCTGTGGCCATTTGAAGAAGTCGGTTCAATCTTGCCAATCATATCAATTCCCCACATAGCAAAGGGCCAGGGTGAAGACATCACATTCAAAGGATTGGGAGGCACATGCACCTTATCCGCATAAATCTGGCATTTATGGCATTTTCTGGCGTAGGCACAACAGTCGGCATCCATTGTGATCCAGTAATAACCTGATCTTAGCAACTTCTTGGCCATTGCATGTCCTCCAGCATGGGTACCAAAGGATCCTTCGTGCACCTCGTGCATCAACAAGTCTGCTTCTGTTCTATCGACGCATCTAAGGAGTACCATATCAAAGTTTCTCTTGTACAGGGAACCGTCAGTGTTCAGAAAGAAACTACCGACAAGCCTTCTCAAAGTCTTCTTATCATTGGAAGATGCCCCAGGTGGGTATGTTTGATCCTCCAAGAAGCACTTAATGTCATGGAACCAAGGCTTATCATCCTTGACAACATCTGTTGCGAACACATATGCTGGTCTGTCAAGTCTGGACACTGAAATTTGAGGTACAAAGTTGGCAGTTTGAACTTTGATCATGGATGAAATGGTAGCTAGAGCATCTGCAAACTGATTTTCGTCCCGAGGGATATACTCAAGCTTGATTGTTGTAAAGAAAGTCAATAACCTCCTTGTATAATCCCTGTAAGGTATCAGATGATCTTGGTGTGTGTACCATTTGCCGTTGGTTTGATTAACTACCAGAGCTGAATCTCCGAATACAGTCAATGTCTTGATCCTGAGGTCAATGGCTTCCTCAAGACCCATAATGCAAGCTTCGTATTCAGCTTCGTTGTTAGTGCAGTTAAAGGTGAGTTTTGCCGAGAAAGGCATGTGAACTCCTTTAGGTGTAATGAGTACTGCACCAACACCACGACCATTCATATTAACCTCCCCGTCAAACATCATAGTCCATTCTTCCTCTGGGTCGGGCCCTTCAGTGTGAACAGGCTCTTCATGATCTTTTGCTTTTATGAACATGATGTCTTCATCAGGGAAGTCAAATCTCATAGGCTGGTAATCATCAATAGGTTGCTCAGCAAGATATTCAGACAATACACTTCCCTTGATGGCTTTCTGAGATGTGTACTGGATGTCATATTCTGTGAGGATCATTTGCCATCTTGCAACCCGTCCGGTAAGCGCTGGCTTCTCAAAAATGTACTTGACTGGGTCCATCTTTGATATCAATAAAGTAGTGTGGGTCAACATATACTGCCTCAGTCGGCGAGCAGCCCACGCTAAAGCACAGCAAGTTTTCTCGAGCAGTGAATAACGTTGTTCACAGTCGGTAAACTTTTTGCTTAGGTAGTAAATTGCATACTCTTTTCGACCAGACTCGTCATGCTGGCCCAGCACACACCCCATTGACTCTTCTAATACTGTCAAGTACATGATTAGAGGTCTTCCTTCAACTGGAGGCATAAGGATTGGAGGCTCTTGTAAGTATTACTTGATCTTGTCAAAAGCCTTTTGGCAGTCTTCGTTCCACCTGACCGTTTGTTCTTTTCTCAACAATTTGAACAAAGGCTCACAGGTTGCTGTAAGGTGAGATATGAACCGTGAAATGTAGTTCAATCGTCCTAAGAACCCTCGAACTTCTTTTTCTGACTTTGGTGCAGGCATTTCTTGAATAGCTTTGACTTTATCAGGGTCAACTTCAATCCCTTTCTCACTTACAATAAATCCCATCAGCTTACCAGATCGCACCCCGAATGTGCATTTGTTGGGGTTTAACTTTAGCTGGTACTTCCTCAGACGCTTGAATAGCTTCAGCAGATTTACCAGGTGGTCTTCTTCGGTGAGGGACTTGGCAATCATGTCATCCACATAACATTCGATTTCTTTATGGATCATATCGTGGAATAATGTCACCATAGCCCGTTGATATGTTGCACCAGCATTCTTCAGTCCGAATGGCATCACCTTATAACAGAATGTGCCCCAGGGTGTGATGAAAGTTGTCTTCTCCATGTCTTCAGGTGACATTTTGATCTGATTGTATCCTGAAAATCCGTCCATGAAGGAGAATACCGAGAACTGATCCGTATTATCCACCAATACATCAATGTGAGGTAATGGGAAGTCATCTTTCGGGCTGGCTCTGTTCAGATCCCGGTAGTCAACACACATCCTCACTTTTCCGTCTTTCTTAGGCACAGGTACTATGTTAGCAACCCACGGTGGATAGCTAGTCACAGCAAGGAATCCGGCGTCCCACTGCTTTTGTACCTCTTCTTTGATTTTCATTGCCATGTCTGGGCGAGTACGGCGCAGTTTCTGTTTGACCGGCGGGCAATCTTCTCTTAAAGGTAGCTTGTGCATAACAATATCGGTGTCCAACCCTGGCATATCCTGATAAGACCAAGCAAACACATCCACGTATTCCTGAAGCAGGTCAATCAGTTGTCTTTTCACTGAGTCTTGTAAGCAGGCCCCGATTTTAACTTCTTTCACATCTTCATCTGTACCAAGATTAATCGTTTCGACCTCCTCCTGATGAGGAGTGATAATCTTCTCCTCTTGCCTTAACAACCTGGCTAGCTCTTCAGGAAGCTCATAATCTTCTTCAACCCCTTCATCAGCTTGATTGATTGGATTGTCAAAGTCATACGAAGCCATAGCTGTGCTGTTGTCGGTGCAGTCTGAAAGGCACTCTCTGCAAGGGTTTAGATTGTTCATTTTAGTGATTGATTTTAATCTTGTTTAGAAAGGGTGAAAATGAAGTTATCATTTTGAAAACATTGCCATTTTATTTTTGTACAAAAAGAAAAATGGAAAAACAGTGAGTGGAAAAGAAAAAAAGACTTATTTGCAAAAGATGTCCGATATTCATTGATTGATCTATTTGCACAAAATTACAGATGGCCCGATTACAAAATGAGTCTTGTCATCTTGGGCAAGATGCAAGACTTGATGCATGCTTAAAAATACAGGAAATAATAATTACTCTGCAGGAGTAACCCTTATAATTTCCTGGGAAGACCAGTTAAGGACTTGGCTCCCCGGGATCCTTGGACGTATCCAGTTCTCCAGGTTGCGGTCGCTTTCATCCTCGTCTTCCAAGTTGTTCACTGCATCTGGTGTGAGCATCCCCCCACTGACAAAATTGGGCTTCTTAGCAGCCTCTACTTGATCTTGTTGAGTTGGTTTGTAACCCAACCCAAATCTGCCCTCCTTCTTCTCTACAGGCAGCAACTTGCCCCAGCCTTGGGCAGTCCCCTCTTCAACAACCTTCCTGGCTTGCTGATAAGATGTCATTGAGGTTCCAGGTACAACAGATGCTTCATTTATGTTCAAGGCCTCAAACCCTTGACTCATAGTTTCGTGGATCTCCCCATCCATCTCAATGTATTTGTATGTAGCCAGATGGCTAACAAAGATATCTTCTTCCCCACAAATAGTAACGACTTGGCCCTCCCACTCGAATTTTAACTTCTGGTGAAGGGTTGACGTCACGGCGCCAGCGGCGTGTATCCATGGTCTACCCAATAGACAGCTGTAGGCAGGCTGTATATCCATCACAAAGAAGGTCGTTTTAAAAACCTGTGGGCCAATCATTATAGGAAACTCTATCTCTCCCAGAGCTGATCTTTTAGAACCATCAAAGGCTCTCATTACCAAGTTGCTTGGGCGTAATGCCAATCCTTCGTACTCCAGCTTCACAAGGGCTTTCTTGGGTAGGACGTTGAGTGATGACCCCGTGTCTACCAATACATGAGAAAGAACTGCATCCTTACACTCCAAGGTAATGTGCAAAGCCTTGTTGTGATTGCGGCCTTCCGTTGTCAAATCAGTGTTGGTAAACCCCAGTCCATGACTAGCATTGACATTTCTAACCACAGCCTCTAACTGATTGACGGTAATCTCCTCTGGCACATAAGCTACGTGCAAGAATTTTAATAGTGCGTTCCGGTGAGCCTCGGAGCACATTAGCAACGATAAAATGGAGATTTTGGAAGGTGTCTGGTGAAGCTGGTCCACTATCTTGTAATCACTTTTCTTGATGATTCTCATGAATTCATCAACCTCTTGATCAAAAGGGGTCTTTAAAGCTTCTTTAGCAACTTGTTCTCCTTGCACCATGCTCTTCCCTTTTGCCTTGGCAGCAGCTTCTGCCTCAGCAATGGGTCTTGGAATTTGCGGGGCAAAGAGACGTCCGCTTCGAGTGAAGCCTCCGCCTCCCCCCACATTGTCTATCTGTGGAGAAGAAGTTGATGATTCTAAAGTGATTTTCTGCCCTTCGCAGTATAGATCTGAGCCGTAATGCCAAGGGATGGCATTATTGTTTTCGTAAGGAACTGGCCCAGGCACTGTGATAGTGACTGGACTGATAGCAGCTGCAGAAGGGACCGCGATAGTGTGTGGATCATAGTATATTGTAACTGGTGCTCTGATAGGAGTAGCATTTTGTGAGTTGTAGGCAGGAACATTTGCAGGATCATAATATATTGTAACCGTTGAGACACTTTCATTAATTGCTGTTGATGTTGTAGGAGGCACTGTCGACTGGATGGGTGTTGAAGTTGTAGAAGAGATGGTTGTTGATATTTGGTCTGTTGAAGTGACAGATGAAGCATTTGTTGATGAGATCGAAGAGTTGTTTGGAACAATTGTTGTTGCAGTTGTAGAAGACTCAGGAATTGTTGTTAAGGAGATTGCTGGATTTGTAGGTGTTGATGTTGTGATTTGAAGTAGGCCACTCTGGATGAGACCATCTATGCCGCTTCTCAAGTTATCACACCCATTTACTGAAATGTTGCAATAACCGCACCCAAGCTCACATCCGGGGAATATCTGGCATTCAAGGAGTTGAGCTTTAATCTCTACCAGGGGTGTCCGGATTTGCCCAACACTGGTTATTAAGAAAGACGGCTTATCTTCCTCAATAGCATTAATTCTGGGCCCTCCGTGGTTGGGCATGGGGTTCTTATTAACATTTGGCGGGGGTGCGAAGTTTAGAGCTTTAGAATCTACCAAGTCTTGTACCTTCATTTGCAGGGCCCTGCATTTCTCTATACTGTGGCCAGGTGCGTTGGAGTGAAAAGCACATCTGGCGCTGGCGTCATAATTTCTTGGCAGACTGGCAGGATCTGGAGGTGCCAACGTCCTTAGCTCAACCAGGTTGAGTTTCAGGAGTTGTGGAAATAAAGCGGCATAAGGCATAGGGATCGGATCAATCACCTTATTGGCCTGAGATGGTCTCTGTTGAAAAGGTCTTTGCTGATTGTTGTTGCTGGTGTTGTTGTTGTTATAATTTCTCTGAGGTGGATACTGAGCTTGTTGCTGGTAGTGGGGTTGTTGCTGTGGTTGGTATGCTGGTTGTTGATGAATTGGAGCGGGAATGGTGACAGCTGCCACTGATCTATGAACATACTGTGGTCTGCTCCTGTTGATCTGAATAACATTAGTCTCACCAGTTCTTCTTGGGCCCACAAAAGGCTTTCTGGGGTTGCTGGACGAACTCGCACCATTGTCGGAAATCTTACCCATCTTTAGAAGGCTCTCAATTCTTTCTCCAGCTATGACTACATCAGCGAAGCTGGTGGAAGAAAAGGCAGCTAGCCTATCAATGTATGTCCCTTGAAGGGTGTTCATAAACATGTCGGCCATTTCCCTTTCCGACATGGGTGGCTGGACAGCAGCAACAAGCTGTCTCCACCTCTGGGCGTATTCCCGGAAGCTTTCTCTGGATGACTGGGACATTCCCATCAGGAGGGTCCTGTTAGGAGCCATGTCCAGGTTATACTGGTACTGTCTGATGAAGGCCTCAGTTAGGTCCTTCCAGCATCTGATGGTTGCTCTGGTTAAATGAGAGTACCATTCCCTCGAAGCTCCTGTTAAACTGTCTTCGAAATAAAACATCCACAGTTTTTCATCCATGGTGTATGCCTTCAGTCTCCCCAGAAAGGATTGCAAGTGGGTTCGTGGACAGGAGGTCCCGTTGTACTTCTCAAAGCACGGAGGTTTAAACTTGTGGGGGATCCTTACCCCGTCCACTAATCCCATATCCATGACATCAAAGCCCAGGGAATTTTGAGACTCCAGAGATCTCAATTTTTCAGCAATTTCATCTAGCCTTCTGTCATAGGCTTCATCCCCCGCTCCCATCACAGTGAATTGATCTTCTTGGGGGTCTTCTTGCAATACTCTGCCTGTAGTAGCATTCCCTTGTACATTAGCAGGGATGTTGATCTCTGGGTGAAGATGAGGCCCATACACAGGTGGGTTGACGTGAGGTTGAACCCTCTCATTGTTGCTCGTTCCACCAGTCCCCAGATGGGGTTCTTCTTGGGTCTGCCTCTCTACCAATGCTCTTAATCTTTCTTGGCTCTGAGCCAAACCATTCATCACTTCCATGAACTGAGTCATCTGGTTCCTCATTTCCAACCTCTCATTGGCCATTTGAGTCCTGACTTCTGTAAGATCCTGTTGTACCTGGTCCATCTGTATACCCGGAAGGTTGTTGCGAGTGGGATATCTGTGCGGACGGTTGAGTGGGAACACCCGACGTCGAGCAATAGTTCCTGAGCCACAACAGAGTTAGTAACAAAAACAAAACAAAACCTACAAAACAAGACAAAAGTTAGTATGCAATGCAGTATGCTTATTTGTTTCCAAGGTATCCGGCTTGGCATTTGGTTTTGACCTTTCCAGACCCCGAGGAAGATGCTTTGATGTTGCTCGAAAGAGAGAGGCTTAAATGAAACAAACTGACAAATATATTACAAACAGGAAATAATACATAGTTTGTTTCTTACAATACATGCCCCTGAGGGGTCAAAATACAACATAAACAAAAGGAAAGTACATGAAATGAAAGCAACAACAAACAAAAGTCAGACACCAAGACCAAACTCATCCTCCTGAACTTCCTTCAGAAGTGCTTCAGTTACAGGGTCAGCTGGATGCTCTGTGAGGTTCCTGATAAGAAGATTCCTGGTGGTGATAGCAGTGGTTAGCTTCTTGTGTTTGCCTTGGTCCTTTGACCTCTTCACACCAGCCCTAAGCTTTAATTCTGAGATCTCCTTCTGGGCTGCTAGCAGGGCTTCCTGTTGCTCCTTTGAACTAGTCTCCAACTGCTCAATCTTGTCCTGAGTTCTCTTATCTTCCTGAGTGCGAGCTTCAGTGATTCTGACCCACCTAGCTTGACTCTCTTTCAGATAGAGATCAGTCCTAGCCTTTTGGAACTGGGCCTCTTTACAGGCATTCTTCAGAATCTGCTCCCCAGCCCTTGACTTCTTGATGTAGTCCTCTGACTTCTCGATCCTGGCTAGATGCTCCACCTTAAGCTTTTCTAGCCTTTCAATGTCCAGACGACCATCACTCCTCTCCCAGAGGGTCTTCTGCAGAGCTTGAGTCAGATTCTCATTCCTCTCCTTTAATTTCTCAAACTCTTCCAGGCTGACAGTGGCTGGAGGAGGTGCTGTGGATAGTCCAGGTGCATCCTCAATGGTGAAGGGCATCCCAGAAATTTGAGCCCTGGCATGAGACCACTCATAGTACTGAGCTGAGGCCACATTGTTGCATCTTCCAAGAATGGCCATCCCTTTGGTCTGGACATTGTCCCAAGCCCAGGATGCTTGCCTGACAACAGCTAGATTAGGCTTAATCTCACAATAAAGGGTTTCAGCCAAGTCTTGTGCTCTAGGAGGGTGGACCAATGCATAGCCCAATTGTCTTTTGAATAGCAGAGGGTTGTAGTTGATGCAACCCTTCACTCCTATCAGAGGTACATTGGGGAACTGCCCACAACTAGTAATGATGTCCCTGCCCTTGGTGCTCTGAGTGCACCACCTGATGTCATCTGAGGTCAAAGCAATGAGTCTTCTAGCCCAATTCTTCTGTTGGTGAGGATTCAAGAAGGCATCAGTCTTGGGCAAGTGTTTGAGCAGCCAGGTATGGAACAGGGGAGCACAGCATCTCACCAATCTTCCCCTTTGCTTTTCATTCCTTTGGTGAACAGAGTAGTAGAAATCTCCCAGTAAGGTGGGCACTGGGTTCCTCAGAATGAAAAGGTGAATGGCATTCTTGCTAATAAACTTAGGCTCATCTGCAAAAAGTATAACCCCATATATGCTGAGGGCTAACAGTGCACAGACTGCCTTCCATTCTCCCAAGGAGGCTTTCATGGTAGCCTGAGAAGTCAAGAAATCCAAGTGTAGACCAGAAATTCCAGCCTTGGTTGTCATGTTCTGCTCAATCAGAAAAGGTTCCAGATACAGTGCCTTTGCCACTTCTTCATTGCTGGGAAAAACCATTTCTGGGTTGAAGGGGATACCACCCCTGACAGGTACTCCAACCAGTGATGAATACTCCTCTAATAAAGGCCCCAACTGAAAATCCTGGAAGGTGAAGCATCTCAAAGGAGGATCATAGAACTGTAGACAAGTGTGAATCAAGCTCCTCTGAGAAGGGTCCAAATCCATAACCACATCAAGGATGCCTCCATAATGTTCTCTGAATAGTGGTATATGGTCTGGAGTAATAAGGGTCTGGATCTTCCTGATGCCAGTCAGCTCAGGCTCAAAGAAATGATATGAGATGTTGCTCTTCTTGGGTGCCATATTGATGAAGAAGAGCTGAAACAGATGATGATGATGATGACTGATACTAGAAGATGGGCCACTGATAGGCTGATGCTGGTAATGCAGGTGACTGAAGCAGGTAGCTGATGAATGTAGCTAAAGCAGATAGCTGAAGCAGATAGCTGGTGAACAAGGGCCTATGCAGATGAAGGGGTCAAAACCAAGCCAAATGTAATGTGGATACCCTGAAAAACAAATAAACACATGTTAAATGATGCAATGATGATGAATGCAAATGATATGCAAGGGTTTGTGATCAAGCTGGATCTGATTAACTGCCTTGATATAAGTCCATGTATGTTCAAGAAATCCAGATGGAGGTTCATAAGTCTATTAACAAAGGTGGGGGACTCAAATAAAGAGTCACACGTCCAGGGTTAAAATCACAAGAACTGTCCCAAAATGGAGTATTCTTAATCAAAACAAAGTAACAGGGTATGCTGAGGTCAAGGGTGCCTGCAAACCTGTAAACAGCCCAACCCCCTCACAGGTGGTGTTCTAAAACAAGGATCCTCAGACTTGGATCACTTATGAGAAGTGTAAACACTTCTAACCCGGAGGTACAGTGTTTATAATAACCATAAAAGATCCTCCTCCAATTCACCTCAGTTTCTAAAGGTCAATACTAAAGGTCATCCAGACTTAGCAGGCTTCCCGGATAGCCCTAGCACTACAGGAAATCTGTAGCACAGAGTTCTCAAGAAGAAACCCATATCTGAACCGTGTTTCATATTCCCGCACCAGACCGAAATGGAATGGGAAAGAACATGAACCACTCTAGCCTAAGTGTCACTCAGGTCCCAGGTATAGGACCTTAACTCTCAATAGAACCCCACCCACCAAAGCAACAAAACCAGATCCAGCCAGAACAGTATGACAGTATGATGTATATAAGGCTGTAAAGAAAGCAATAAAACAACTGTACATAAAGCAATAAACAAAATAAATATACAAACACAAATAGCACATAACACCCCAGTAAACACAAATCAATCAAACGCTAGGAGGAACCCACAAAAAGAACCAGAAGCCCTGGTTACAGTATAAGGGTCCCCAGCAGAGTCGCCAAGCTGTCGCTCCCAAAAGATGAGACTAGGCTCAAATGAGGTACAGACGCGAACGGTCGGCGAAAGGATGAAATGAAAAGAGTCGCCAGCTAGGCATTTTTATCCCGGAGGAAAGGTAATGCTGCATAAACCTGGAAAGATATGGACAAGACGGTTGCGAACCAGAGAGACTGAGAAAGGGGGTTGGTTACAACCTGGGAAGGTATTAGCACCCAGATTGTCCGTCGTACTCGACGGGATCCACGCTTAAAAGATTTGTGTTTTAAAGGGGTAGTGTCAGTGCAATTTGTGTATAAAATAGCTGGAAAAGGATGTATAGGTGTCAGTGTAAAAGAAGTGGAGTGTATAAATGAAGTGTCAGTGTAAGAACAGGAATAAGATGCTCAAGATCATGAGGCTAAAAGAGTGATGCTGGGAAGAGGGGGAATATACAGAGACTTTTGTTCGATAACTGTTAAGTTATGCCTACGTATCCTCTCGTGCAATGAGGAAGTCAAAACACCGTAGTTCGACCCAAAGAGACTGAAAGATAAATTGACTTGTGAACTGCTTACTTGTCTATGCTCAAGTGTATGACCTGTCTGGCTCAGGTGCAAACTGTCTTGCATTAGACGGAAGAAGCAAGTTCTCGTTTATGAGTGAAGGTGATGAGAAAAGAATCCCGAAGGAGATGATTATTGTTTGTTTTTGTGTTTTCAGTCTTTTATTGCTTTTGAAAGTTTGTCATAAGTTAAAGAGCTTAAGCCTAAACCAATGGGTTAGTAAACTCATCACATCTTCCCTCTGATTAGGGGTAATGAGAATACCTTAAGTGTGAAGTCAGTATCTCACACTTAATCACCATGGTGTAGGATTAAGATCATTAACCTACTTGTGATTATTTAAATGTTTTTGTTGTTTTTGTTGTTTTTGTTTAGTGTTGAGTAATGAGGTTAAGCCATAATCGGGGATTAAACAGACTCATTACACCATCCTAATAGAAGGATAATAGATGAGAGTGTTTAAGCTGAGGAAAGCTCCTCAACTTAATCCATGATTAGGGATTAAACTCATGACAAAACAAAACCTTTATTAAGTGGATTTTAGTTAATGGTGAGATGATGAAGTGATTTTTAAGGTTTGTAAGACAAACTTGAAGGGGACTTGTCCATTAACACTAGGGTTAGTCCTTCTTAACCAATTAAGGAAGAATTAGAACCCTAATGCAAGGCCCAAGTTACAAGCTTGATGTCTTAGTGATTATTAAGTGGATTGATTAAAGGAGTTAAACACATTAAGGGTTTAACACTTAGGATTAAAGTTATACACTCCATCCTAATAGAAGGATGCAGGCATAAACTTAATCACAAAGCCTTAAAATCTTTAGGGTTTAGTCCCTGATCATGAGATGAGAAGAGAAGACTCAATGAGACACAAAGGTAAAAACTAAGTGGGGGACTAATCAAAACCCTAATTATTGTCATGCTTGGTTGTTCCTAAGGTTTGTGAGGTTTACAAGAAAGATCTTCAGAGAAACCACCAGGAAGCAGATGAAAGGAGCAAAGAGAAGCAAAGTAACTTGCTCCATTTAAGAAGACAAGTCACTTGAAGAAAGAAAGTAAGATGAAGAAGAAAGAGCAAGCTCAATCTCAAACACAAGACAAAATGCAGCAATGATGCATAAGAGAGATGAAAAGAGATTGTGAGAAGTGAAGGCAAATTCACTTCTCAAAACAACTTACCACCTGAAAAGTTAGTGAAAGAAATGCAATGCAATGCAAAATGAGATGTAATGACATGATGCAAACCAAAACCAGGAGCAAGTGTGTGATGATAATGATGTTATGGGATGATGCAAACATGAAACAAGGCATGAGGATGATCATACAACATATGGATGCAAGAGAAGCATGCTTAGAACCATGAACATACATGAAAAGTTATGGAATGCAAATGACATACAAAATGGCAAATGAAAGATGCAATGATCAAACATGATTCTAATATGTCTTAAGATGTCTAATGAATCAAATGGATTCACAAAATGTCATGGCAAGTCATGGTATGCAAGCAAATGGAAGATGGATGCAAATGAAAGCCCAAATTAGGGTTTGTGATCAATGCACAAAACAAAAATCAAAACCAGAAGCAAACATCATGATAAAAAATTGAAAATGCATTCAAAGGAACCCTAAACCTATATAAACTCACTGCCCAAAGGAGGGGTTCTAACTCTTAACCTAATGAAAGTTATGAATTTCCTAAGATTGCTAGGGTTTTAAGGTACCTTGTCAAGAAAAATGCCAAACAAATAGGAAATGCAATATCAATTCATGCCAATTTAAACCTATAAACTACATGCTATACAAGATTCAATGCAAAAAGAATCAAAGTCCAACTCTTAAAGGCTAGGCAGAAATGAATTTTTGAAGATTGGATCAAAATAATGCCTTGAAAAGAAATTAATTCCATGGAAAAATTGTCAAAAGACATCAAGATTAAAAAAGAAATTTGGTTTGAGAGTTGGACAATGTTTCTAAATGGTTTTAAATGTTTCATGAATTTTTTTGTGATTTTTAAATACCTAAAAGTATTTTTAATTAATTAATTCTCATTAATTAATTAAAAATGATCCTTTAAATGATTTAAAAATATTTTTTAATGCAAAAAATAAAAATAAAAATGTTTTTGGTTTCTGAAAATTAATTGAACCTTTGACAAAAAATTTCAGAATTTTTGAAAATGTTTTACTATTTTTAAATAAATGAACAAAACAAATGGATTTAAATGAAAATAAAATGAATTAAATGAAAAGTATGCGCATCCAGTGGCCAGGATTCAAACTCAGGAAGGAGGGAAAGACTGCGCGCGTGATCCTAGGGTTGAGATTCAAACTGGCCTAATTTCCATTTTATATTAATTAAACTGAATTAATTAGGTTAATTATGGATTAGGGTTTCTAATGACACATCCTAGCCATCAAAACACGCGCGGGTCAACTCTGGTCAGCCTATCCAACGCACCACATTCAAACTTCATTAATGACCCTGATGAAACCCTAAACACTTTCAGGTGGCCGGAGAAGACTTCCGGTCGTCTTCTCCGGCCAGACCCTCACCTGAAAGTTGCTAAACTCCTCAAAACTCCATGAAAATGAAATCTAATTGCCCAGAATCAAACCCCATTCAAAACTAAATCAAAACCCCCAAACAAAAACCATTTTTCATGCATTAATCAGGCAAATCAAAGCAAGACATTTCTAGGGCAGAAAAGTTTCAGAGCAATCATACATGCTTATTTCTCAACCATTTCAAAAAGTAAAAACATCAGAGTGATCAGCAAAGCATGAGGAACAATCTAGGAACTTAAAAACTCATTTCTGGAAAAAAAAATTCTTGAGATACCCGAGCTTGAGCTTTCTGAGTTTGCAACTTTCTGACCTCCTTTCTTTGTGCAAACCAACCCTCTTGAGCTCCTGATGAAGTCTTGATACTTGGAAAAAGTTTGTGATGGCTGGTTTGGAAGATTACAGAAGTTCTGTTCAAGGGAGGGTGGTGATCGTGTTTCTGTTTCAGTGGCTTTCAGGCTATGGTGATGAGTGGTTCTTGATCAGTGAAGCATGCTAAGTTTGTTTGTGAGGTTTGTTTATGTGTTTAAGGCTTGTGTAGAGTGTTTCGAATGAAAATGCAAGTTGGAGAGATTTTGATAACTATGGCTTGTGGTGTGTTTCAGCTTGGAGTGAGTGGTGTGTTATGCTGGCTTTGGTCCATGTATCAAAAGGTGATAGGTCAGAGAGTTGTTGGTGGCCTATGGTGATTGGTATGGGTCTTTGGCCAAAATGTCAACTTGATTTGTACTTGAGGTATGGGCTATGGTACAACTTGCTTTTTTGCTTGCTTTGGCTCATCTTGAATCAAGGAATGCTGTGAAAAAGGTCTAGAGGCTATGCAGCAAGTGGTTTGTAATTTGTGATAGGTTTTGCAAGTTGGTTCATGTTTGGTTCCTTTGGGATTTCTTGAGTTTCAAGGCATCAAAGTGCAAAGTTCTTTGGCCCATTCTGAATTTTAGAGGTCATATGATCATGTTGTGAAGAAATGGTACACATTTGAGGCCTTTAGAACACTTGATCATGGCATTTTGGAAAATGCCTCTTTGGTAGAAAACTTCAAATTTTGTGATTTTAGCCAACTTTGACAAGCCACAACTTTTGATCCAAAATGAATTAGGTCATGTTCTTGTACTTTTTGAAAAGGGAATGATCCATTCTACAAATTTCATGACCAAAGTTTTTTCATTTGAAGCATTTTTGAATCAAAAAGCAAGGGTTGAAAAAGTTTCCCAAAATGGCAATTTTCAACACAAGTCAACTTTCCCAAAAAGTCAACTTTGCAAATGACTTGAGATTCTTCACTTTTGTGAACTTCTAACATCTTCTATGATCAAATAAAGATCATACACAATCAAAATGATGAAGAACACCCTTTGGTTGGGTCATTGGGGGCCTCAGATGCCCTGATTTTACACTGACTTGCTCAAAAAGTCAATTCTTGATCAGATGACTTCCCCATTGAATTTCTTCATGAAAATTGACATGCATGCTCCCTATACCATATAGAGACCAATAGAAACAAGAATGACCAAAAAATTTGGAGTTATGGCCTCTGAAACCAAAACCCTAATTCTAGGTCATCTGTGCAGTTAAACCTGGCTCTGCTTCCATGCCATTCTCAGTTCTTGTAATTCCTTGACATTCTTGACTTTGAGGGGATATAATATGATGCTTGAACATACATGGACCCCTTTGAATTGATTGATGACCTTTGGAGTGGCTCAAAAAAGCTCTTGGAGTGCTCAGATCACAAACCCTAGATGCAGATGACTTTGAACCAATGCAATGAATCAAAAATGTGATATGAGATGCTATGATTGAGTTTATGCATATGAGGAGATCACAAGCCATGGTGTGGATGGGTGAGGGCAAATTTGGGGTGTTTACAGGACCTTAGTGGAAACAACCCTATCTAGTGATGACAGTGGCATACCATATTGTTTGGCAAACCCACTCGCATTCGAGGGCCCACTAGGAACTAACATAGGATGGTTTGGTTCTCTCAAAGGAACTCAGTTAAATCAAACTATTCATATGAAGATAATACTGTATCCCAAAGGCTGAATGTACTATTGTTTCTCGATTCAATGCTTGAAGCTGGGAACCTATGAGGGATGCTTGTTTTTCCCGGACTCAACTGAGACCTCCCTAAGTAGTACATAATGCTAAGCCGATTCCCTGATATGGTTAATACACCATTTCTTGGAGATGGTGAACGTATTATTTCTATTCAGCTTTGAGAGTCCGTGATGTTGACCCGAGGTAGCACACCCGTGATATTGGGAGGGGTTTACAGGTTTGCAGGAACCCTGAACTTTCAACATAACCGCTTCGCCAGTGTTATTTTGTGATATGATATAGTTCCACACGATCCTTTGGTTTTTAATTCCGTGGTTCTTTACAGATATAATATTATTAAGACTCTTCACAAACAATTGGTTGTCTTCTAAGTACCAACATCAGACCACTGATCACATGCAAGTTGCATACATGACATCATCGCATTTTAGCATACATGTTCATTTATTTATGATGATCCCATATCTGAATTAGGCCATTGTATCCTTCTGTATTAAAACTTGAATCTAAGCAGATGGATTCCTCATAAATAACAGAACATGGCATTTGCATACATCCTTGCATCCATGACAGGTGTTTAGAGACAGATTCTTATCCTGATTTGGTTTCTCTTCAAAATGGCCAACTTGAATCACGATTATCAGGGTATGGACATGGAAAAACTCCGAGCGGAGATCACTGAGATGAAGGCCCATCTGGGGAATTTTATGGTGGACATTCGAGCGTTGTCCCTGGATCAGAAACTACTGAGAGAATAAGTCAATTGGATGAAGATTCAAATAGGCCGGATTACAGAAATGTTGGAAGCTATATTAAAGAAGGAAAACCATCAGTTGTCTGCAACCAAAGTTCTGACTCCTCCTGCTTCTTTGGTACCTTTGATGGAACATGGATTGCTTTCCGAATTTCCTTCATTGTCAGAGTTTTATCACCAGTCACCATCTCTGGAGGAGTGCAAGATAGAAAAGTCTGAGAGGAAGTTCGATCCGATCCCGATGACATATGTGCAGTTGCTTCAACTGAAGTCGATTAAGTTGATTGATATGGGACCTCAGCACACCAGGTAACCTATGGGTTCTAATGTCAATGCTAGGTGCGAATTCCATTCAGGAGCATTTGGCCATAATGTGGAAAATTATAAGATGCTCAAACATAAGGTCTAGGAACTCATCGATTTAGGGGCAATCGGGTTTGAACCTGTCCAAAAGGCCAATCAAAGGGGTGTTCCTCCCACTGCTGCAAAAAAGAAGGGTGTTCCTCCCCTTGTTATGGGATATTCCTCACGTCGTAATCCTTAGGTTCTAAAATTACCACATTAGCAGATTATAAATGGGACACCCTAGGTTGTACCACCTCATCAACAAAAGCGAGAAAGGGTTTTTAATCCTTTGCCAATATCCCCTGCCGATCTACTTCAGCGCTTGCTTCATTTGAAGTTGATTGAGCTTCACAAGCTCTCGCCACCACCTGCTATGCTCCCAAATGGAAGGGATTTTTACGCCTGCTTTGATTTTCATTCTGGGGCTCAGGTCATGATATTGAAGGATGTAAAGCCTTCCAGCATCATGTGTAAGACTTAATTGATTCTGGAGTAATCGAGTTTGGACTAGCTGATGTGAAGGTAGTTGGTAATCCTACTTTAACAACCGCCAAATAAGTGAATATTCCTTCCCTTTCTTCGGGACTTACCCCAGGTAATGGGCATGCTCCTCCACTTTGGTTTTCAAAGTCATATCATCAACGATCTTTGCCAAATACAGGAAGAAAGATACAGGGGCAGTCTGGGCACCCTGATCAATATCGTCAGCAAAGTCGTCAACAACAGAAACAAAGGCCTAAGAAACCCGAAAGAGTGCTTGCTCAAATTCCAGTTACTCAAAGCCAATTACTTGCTCGCCTTCTTCAGAGCTCTTTGATTAAATTGAGCCATGTTATGCCGGTGTCGTATCCCTTTCTTCCCGACTATGACATTAATTCTAGATGCGAGTTCTACTCTGGAACGTTTGGATATACAATTGACAATTGTAGGGAGTTCGAACATATGGGGAAAAGTTTGATTGGTGCAAAGGTCATTACACTAGATGGGTTATTTTTAAGCTGAAGTCTTCAGAAGCAATAAAGCCAGAAGTATTCTGATACTCTCAGTAATGGCAATTGTTTGTTTCTGTAATACCCTATATTTTAATTAAATGCTCTGGATAACATTAATTACGATTAATAGGGTTCTGATGTGCTCTGAGAGTTTTCAATTAAAATAATTAGAGCAACCGACGAACTTAAATTAATTAATTAGTATTATCTTAATCAGAGGTTTTATTAAATATTTGACTCCGAGACATTTTTGGATACTCTCAATTTGGACCGGTTGTTACCAACTAAAGTTATATCAGTATAATTTATATTGATGTATTTGTTATAAAGAGAGAAAAAGAAGGGTTTATAAAAAAAAGTTGGTAAAGAAAGAAAGAAGAGAAAGGAAGAAGAGAAAGATAAGAGAAAGAGAAGGAGGAAACCCTAGAAGCTCAAGATCAAGAATCATCACCATTTCTTCATCAATCTTCATCTTCATCAAACTCCTCTTCATAGTTAGAGGTGGGTTCTAGTTAGAAACTTTTATTTCTAGAAGTTATAGTTTTCTTGAGATTAGGGCATAATCCTAGAAATCGTAAAATAAAGAGTTTGAATGATTGAAATACCGATTAAATGCATGAGTATGTTGGTAATAGGTGTGGTAATATCTGTTTAAAACCATTTTGTTTGGTGTGCTTTAGTTGGAGTTTGGAGGAATATTGAGTGTTAAAATGCAGGTTTTTGTACTACTGACTGTCGGTTAACCGGTTAACCATATGCGTTAACCGATTAACGGGACCCTGATACGCCACTGGAAGTGGAATTTAGATTGGTTACTCGATTAACCATATGGGTTAACCGGTTAACGCTGTAAGTTTTGGAAAATAATAATTCTTATAAGATCCATAACTTTTTACTCGGGTATCCGATTGAGGCAAACTTTATATCATTGGAAATCTATGACAACATACTATCCAATGGTAGAGGAAAATATTAATTTTGAAGTGGAAAATATTTATTTATTTTATGCCGATTAAAAATACTATTTTGATACTTTTAAAAATGCATAACTTCTTTGTCGTTTATCTGATTTAACTGATCTTTATATCGAATTGAAGCTAATAATATGTTCTACCTTCTAAGACCGAAAAATATTATTTTGATTCAGCTTTTACCTGACTTTTCTAATCAACCGTAATTATGTTAGTTAGGAAATTGTGAGCTATTGGAAATAAAAAGGTATAAATTGTGAGGTGTTTAAGATTACCCTAGGTTGATACGAAAATCGTTGGTGAGGCTGGTAGTGACTTGTGGTGGGTATTACACTGAGTCCCACGGGAAGTCTTGCCGAGTTTTAGGCTTGTGGTAGGTATTTTACTGAGTCCCACGGGAAGCATGGTTTAGACTTGTGGTGGGTATTACACTGAGTCCCATGGGAAGCATGGTAGTGGCTTGTGGTGGGTATTACACTGAGTCCCACATGAAGCCTTGCCGGTGAAGTCTTGAGTAAGTCTTGAAGTGGGTTATGTCGAGTCCCATGGGAAGCATCCGTAAAGACTTAGGTAGTGACTTGTGGTGGGTATTACACTGAGTCCCACGGGAAGTATAGCTGATAACACTTACGATGGGTATTCCATTGAGTCCCATGTAAGGTGTTGAGAGCGTTGTATGGACTTTTCCATCTTGTCTTGGTTCCTTGTAGAGAAGTGACCAAAGACCTGAGTAGTGGATAAATTCGAACCTTTAGAGCCGAGAGAACTCTAAGATAGGGAACTCACTGAGATGTTGATATCTCACCCCACTATTATTGTTGTTTTTCAGGTTTCTTTTGTAGGTTGATTTACAAGTGGAACTATGCTCGGGATGTTTCAAGAGAAGCATAAATTTAGTTTCTGTTGTGTATTTATCTTGTACAATAATGGATATTGTACTTAATCTTAGTATTTTATTTATTTTTAGTATGTTTTCCATGTCTTGTACCATAGTTGTATTATGTTTTAGAATTGGTCAAGAATGTGAATTATGCTATTAAGCACTTATGATGGTATCGGTGCCAATTAAACGCTTGTATAATGATATTTTAGGTATTTATTATATGGGGCGTTACAGTTGGTATCATAACAGGTCGTATCCTCAACCTAGCCTTGAAACATCATAAGTAAATCTTTCCTGCCTCCTAAGTGTGTCTTGCTGGCATGATTTTTAATATCATATTATGCAGTATTGGGTCTGATAAACCTAATATTATGTATGCAATAGGTAGAATCATGGTTGTGAGACCATGAGGACTCTGAAGTGTTGCCGTGACTTATGTTGTGAGAGTAGGCTCAAGCCAAGAGTTATAAGAGGGAGCTTTGGTCAGCTCAATTGGAGTCTTCTTAAGAGTTGTACTTCCTGTAACATGGAGTTGCTGAGTAGTATGTTGTTCGAGAAATCCTTTGGAATGGATAGAGTCTGAAAGGTACAGATATCTATAGGATGAGTGGTCAGTGTATCAAGGAATATGTAAAGTCACTGGTAGATCAGTATTTGGTTACTGATATGGACAAGAGTTTTGAGAAATCTCATTCCACGAAAAGAGAAGATGCTTTGTGGATCGTGTGACGTAAGGTTCAGGAATGAGTTAATTGTTAATGTTTCAGTTCTAAGGTCGCGGTGGCATCTTAGATGAATGAGATTACTTCAAGAATGTATTCAGATAATACCTTACGGATGGATAGAAGTTACAAGTTAAGAATGTTCATTTTCTTTTGGGAACCTAAAGTCGTTGTGAAGTGTGAAGAGAAACACAAGGATATGATTACACGTTCCAAGTGAGATAAGTATACCTCGGGATAAGAGTAGAAGATTGGAGTTGTATATTTGATTATGACCGAGGAGACAAAGTTTAGATTAATACATCAGAATGTTATATTTAGTAAGGGATTAATTAGGAAGTGTTGAATTACCCAAGGAATGGTATAAGGTATAGTGTCAGATAAAAAATAAGCTTTATTTAGTAACATGAGGTGTATTTAGTATGGACAAGATGAAGTTGTGATAAGTGATAGAGTAAGCATCTTAGATTCGGGAGAACTCTAGTAAGATGGATTATGTTTGGGTCTGAGAGGATTGTTGCAGAGCGTGAAGTGAACACGGTATGGAAATGGTATTAACAATATAATAGGAGAAAGTGATAACGAAATATATTTTTGTACGAATGTACAATGGAGTTGTTAAGTTGTTGTTGAAACTAAAGTTAAGGAAGTGTAATCGATGATGGTTCACCCATTAGGACTCTAGTAGTATGATTACTATATATGTGAAATCATCTGTTGATAATTGTTATAACTTTTGGTTGTGATTGGAATGAGTTTGAAAGGTTTAGGTAGCAATGAAAACCAGAATTTTGCTTATGCGTTTGAAGTAATCAGTTACCATCTGGGTAGTGACCGGTTACTGAGTTGTGTTTCTAAATCTCTTTTAGCTACTGGAAGTTCAGATTTGCACTGAGTAATTGGTTACCCTCCTGGTAGTAACCGATTACCACTATTAAGTTTTGAAAGTTTTATTTTTGTCTAAGATTCTTACTTTTGACTCGAGTGCTCGAACAAAGAGTTCTTAGTACCGATAGAAAGTTGTGGAGACATTCTATGCAATGATTAGTAGAGGGTAAGGGAACCCTGGTAAATAAGTAAGTAGAGACATCAAGGTTCTTCATAGGAGTTCATTACCTCATATTTCAAGTGTAGGGGAAAACTCATGTATTTGGGAATGATCAGAATATTTGGAATTTATCTCTAGAGGGATTAAGAATGTTGTTGTTTTAATTCTCACCAAGGAATTAAAGAGAGAGAGAACAATGTTGTATACTAGACATGAGATGTCCATTGTTTTTTTTCTTCCTGATAAGGATTGTATGTTGGATTTTGCTTATGGACGAACCAAGTATTAACTTGTGACTAAAAACCCTTTTTGATGTCGTCGTTGTCGTTTTCCTACTAACGTCGTTGTACGGGTGGAGACGAACTATTCTGTTGAATATTTGCGATGTGACCATAACAGAAATTGTAGTTCTACTTCGTCGCTTGTTGGAGTATGTAATTTGCATGTTGTGCACTGTCCTGTGTTACCTCGAGTTGTGAACGGTGGGCGATTGTTATACATGTTTAGAAACCGCGAGTGAGAATCATCTTGCAATTTAGTGTGGACTGAATTGATAATTTTGAGTTGGATTGTTTGTTAACAAGAGAAACAAGTTCAGTTATGTTCGACCGATTAGCCTTAGACAAGTAATCGATCGACACATGACTTTTGTGGAGGACTTTAGATAATCGTACTTTTTGAACTGTAAGTTTGTTTTAGCTTCCATTCGAAGTGTCAGAGAATAAAGTGTTGAACTTTCTTTTGAGCATGATTTGGTAGACAATAAATGATCTGAATTTTTGGAGTGTTGTCGTTGCGACTACTGAGGGCCTAAATTGAGACGTTATAAGAGACTCATGAAGTGTCGATCTTATAGAAAATGTTTTGGTATCTGAATTACTGTGTCTATAAGAGATGAACAATTGGTCAATTCTAGTATTGTTAATTCTTAACATTAATTATGGAATCCGTAAGAGTAATACCAAATGTGTGCAGTTGAGCCATACTCAGAGCTATGGATTTTTAAGTTACCTTCCAGGTAAAAGTGAGAGATGAATGTTCCAAAGTTAAGCATGTAAATTGGATCATTTGAGGAACGAGACCCCTGAGAGAAATGGATTTGAACGAGAAGTTTTGTGTGGTCTTCAAAGGTGAGTGTGTGGAATATTGTATGCAATAGGCAAATGTTATGTGTCGCTCCCCGGATTTCCATCCTGGTACAAACGCGAAAGTGGCGCGGAAACGGTTAGAGTCGCCAGCCAGGCATTTTTATCCCAAAGGAACGAGAATGGTAATGCTGCACAAACCAAAAGAAAAGGAAGGACATAGGTCCTACGAACCAAAGAAACTGAGTTCGGGAGTCGGTTACGACCTGGGAAGGTATTAGCACCCCAGATTGTCTGCCGTACCCGATGGGATCCACGCTTGCAAAGAAACTGTTTCAAAGGGTGAAGAAGTGAAAGCTGCTGCAAAGAAAAGGAAATGAACTGGACAAAAGAAAAGAAAAAGGGACTGAAAAAGAAATGAAACGAAAAAAATGTAGGGAAAATAAAGACTGTGCTCGAACGGGCCCTACCCCGCTGCCTACGTACCTCATCGGGAAAATAAGGATCAGAGACGCCGTAGTTCCCCTAACTACGGGTGGAAAAGATTGCTTGTGTTTTAATGCTTAAACTGCTATGTCAATGCTCAGGTGTTGCAGGCTCGGACGACGAGTGCGTAACCGTCTTGAAAAGTGACAAGTAGGAGCGAGTTCGCGTACGGAGCGAAGGAGATGAGAAAAGAATTCCCGAAGGAAAGACGCTTATTGTTTGTTTGTTTTTTTAGAAGCTTTTATGAGTGTGTCACAAGGAAGTGAACTCAAACTCTTTTCCATGGAATGTGCACTTGTCACTACATTCCAAGATGGAATAATAGAACAAGCACACTCAAGTAAGGAGAAGATCCCCAAAACTTGAATCCAAAGATTAGGGCTTAAGCTCACAAACTCATTAACTTATTGAGTGTTTTTGGTATTTACAATGAAGAAGTGTTTTTTATGACTTTCTTGGTGAAGATGATATCTTGATCAGACTTGTGCATCACAAGATAAGCTTGTACTATCCCAAGATGGGAAGACTACAAGTATCTCATGGGATAAGGCTATTGCTCAAGGTATCACTTCAAACTTTATTAAGTGTTTTCTTTAGAGTTTTGAGATGAGAGGAAAAAAGAAACCAAAAGGATCACAAAGGTAAAAGTCTAATGGGGGACTAATGAATCCTAATTGTTGTCATGCATGGAAAGTCCTAAGTTAGTGAGGTTTATTATCCTAAAGAAGAAAGAAAGATGAAGAGAAGAAGAAGAAAGAAGAATAGAAGAAGGGGGAGTAAGGCCTAAGCCCAACAATCACAAGGTTAGAACAAGTAAGAATAAGAAGAGAAGGGATAAAATTTGGAGATGTGGGAATCACATCCACACATCTCACTTGCCATAGCCCCTGAAATGGTTAGCAACACAAGTATAAAAGCAGAACAAAATGAACATAATGTCATACCAAAATCACACAAACAGAAGTGAAGCTGTACACACAAATACTCAATGCAAATGCAAGCCATAAGAATGAGAAAAGAATCACACAAGTCAATATGAGGCAAAATGAATCACATGGCAAAGCCAAGCAAACTTAGTGAGATGCAAAGTAAAATAAACAAAACACAACCTCAAGGCACAAGACCAGAACCATAATCAAGTTAAATAAGTGCTTAAGAAGCAAGAGAGATGAAGAGAAGAGAAGTACAAAGCTAACCAAACACATTATGGGAAGAAAGAAGCAGAGAAGTGAGGTGGATACACAAAAGAAAGAAAGAACTTCAAAGGTAAACAAATCATAAGATTTCCAAAACACAAACCCCAACCCAAGATCAGAGAGGTACCAATGCCCTAAAGAGACCCCAAATAAGATGAAGAAGTTGGCACAAGTGCCCTTATAAGCTAAGGAGAGGACTTGTGATCAAAAGGAAGCAAAATGGGACAAGTTAAGAATCAAAATTCAAATCAAATCAAATATGCACCCAAAAATTCCACAACCTTGGACAAGAGATCCTCAAACATAATATAACAACACGCTAAAAGGATAGGAAGAGATTCAGAAGCTATACAAGTCAAATGAGGGCTCAAACATCAACTAGGGTTAAGAAACTTCACCCACAAGTCAAGGACCAAAACCAAATGAACAAACTCCTAAAAATCAGAACAAAAATCACACATGAAGTACACTCTATTAAGAGACCAGAGCAAAAAGAACCAATCAAAAATTCAAAATGAGGATCAATATGGAAAATGGATAAGACATCATGCCTAAAAAGGAATTAAAATGAATTAATTAAATGGGAGAATTAATTTACACGTGTCAATTAAAAATAAATGGAAAATAAAAATATTAAAAATTAAAGAAAACTCAAATGATCTTCCATGAATTTTTTCATAATTTTTTGAAACATAGAACTATTTTTAAAAATTAGAAAGCAAAGCTGAAAATGTAATAATAAAAAAAAGAAATAAAATGAAATATGAAGCTGGGAGGTGTGTAAAGCAGGGAATTCTAGTTCAAATGAATGGGCCTATGCGCATGGGGGGTGGGATTAGCAACCCATGCCCACACAATTCTCAGCGTAGCACACAATACAAGGGTGGATAATCAGAAAAATATGAAAAAACACAGGCCAAGGAATCAAATGGACGCATCCTGGAGGTCAGCTCATTAATCCTAGTCAGCAAGGCAATTGGACAAAAGTGAAGGCACACATTAATTAACATGGGGTGCGTGACATATTGATTATTCAGACTGAAAATATAAAACAAAAACACACGTGACCAGGAGCATCCTCATTAATTGAGGTGTCACACCCACATGCGTTGAGATGTAAAGATCCAAGGGTGCTGAGACCTTCTTCTTCCTCCAAACCCTAAAATGAACCAGCCCAGAATCCGGTGACCGGAGCTAGGGCTCCGGCACCGGAAAACGCAAACAATGATCCAACACCAATAAAAACACATCAAAAGCTCCAGATTAGGTCATTAAGTCACCCTGATCTCAAATATGGCCATGAAAATCTCAATAGAACACTGAATAGACTAGATCGAAAGAAAACAGGTTTCACCATGAAAATTCAACTTCATATACAAAGCTCAATAATGCACCAAATTAGAATTTAAAACAAGCAGAGTCATCAGTATAACTAGTAGATCATAATGCACACTTCTATTTTCATTTCTAGATCTGAGAATTTAGAGCTTACCTGAGACTTGCAGATCTGGAAATAGCTTGTTAGAAGCCAAGAAAAAGCTACCAATCCACTCCAAATACACTGTAGTTGCAAAATAAATGCAACTAGAGCCTTGAAAGTTGCTGGATCTAGGATCTTGAAGCTTGCTGCTCTGAAATGGCAAGGTGTTGAATCTTTAGAATTAGCTTGAACAATGGATGGATTTGTGATCCTGAGCTCTCAAGGGTGAAGAATATGTGGTTGGTTTGTGGAGAGAGCAAGTGTGGAGAATGATTCGAAGGAAATTGCAAACTGAGCCAAAACTTGAGTGTGATGAAATGAGAGAGATCTCAACCTTTCTAAAACCCTAATTCTCTTTTATGTGAGCTTATGAAGTAATGCTGAAAGCATGATGGCCTTTGCACGTGGGAAGAGAGTGTGTGAGAGAATTTGCACCATTTGAAAATTTGGTGTGATAGCATGAAACACTCATGCAATTCCCTCTTTATTTCCCATGTTCATTCCACATCTCACCCTTGATTTCAATCCAAAAAGATCCAGGCCTTTGGATGCAAGTATCACACATTTCTCATGATTATGCAAATATTACACTTATGGAATAAAATTCTCATCATGCACGAATTTGGTGTCATTCTTTGAGAAAAATGACCTATTTGCATTGCTTTGTAATATTGTAACCTTATTTGGTATGTAACAACACCCAAAAATAAGTTTCAAGCCTTTTTGCTTTTGTGTACAAATGAAAAATCAAGCTTTACCCTAGTTTTCAAGCAATTTTCGAGGCCTCATCTTCTTAACCATGAAGGCTATGAAAAAGTACTTGTACTTTTTGAAAATGGGAGGCTTTAATCTCCAACTTTCATGTTTGACTTTGGTCCATTTGAAGAATTTTTCACCAAGTTATGATCACTTGAAAATTAGGGCAAAAACTTGCTAAAAATGGCATTTTCCATAACCAACTTTACACCAATTTTGCAAAACACCTCAAGACCTCATGATTCTTGATCTTTGATCTTTCCAAACCTCTTTTAACATTATAAGAACATCCCTTGGCTAGAAAAATGGGGCTGGACCCCTTGAAATCTCACAGTTGACTTTTCTAAGGCATAGTTGACCAGTTTCTTTATTTACAAGCAACTGAAGAAATACTTGACTTCCACAAGGAATTTTCTCGCCAAATTTCATCCCTAGGATCCTCTTAACATGTAAAAGACTTTGCCCAAATGAAATGGCCAAAGTCTTGAGGTTTTCATGCTTGAAACTCAAACCCTAATTTGAGATCATTGTGTAGGAGCTTTGCCCTAGCCTAGATTCCCTGATGATCTCCTAACCTTCTGAGCTTTTGTAAATGAACTTGAACTTGTAAATGAAATGTAGACCCCTCATAGGTATTGTATAAATCCATTGGGCCCCTTGTCATAGCTTGTGATGCTTCAAGAACCTCCACAGATGATCATATGCCTAATGCTAGGTCATGAAGATGTTATGCCTCATCTTTCTATGCTAAGGTGCTAAAAATATGATATGTTCATGATGAATATGATGTGATATGATGCTTAAAATGAAGAGGGCAAATTTGGGGTGTTACAGCTGCCCCTATTCAAACAATTGTTAATCTGAAAAGGACGGTAGCACGGGCTATCGACCGTTCAAGATAAACTGTGGTTGAATACCAAGAAGACCTGAAATTTGCACTCTGATGGAGAATGAAAAAACTGGGAAATAAACCTAACCAAATGACGATTTGGTGGTTAAGGTGGAGAGAAAACAGACGAGCTTCTTCCAAGTTGAAACTGTTATCTGGAATCAAAACTTTGACAGACGAGTCTTTTTCGAACAATCTTGTTACGCCAGGAACTGGACATACGAGCCCTCTCATACTTTGCAAAACATACGACTTGAGACAGACGAATCTCCTTCGGATATACCTGTTACGCCAGGACCGGTAACCATTTAAGTCTGTGGGATAGACATGCATAAACAAGGTAGACGAACCCTCCTCATATATTATCCGTGGATATATGGTATAAGACAGACGAGCCTTTTTCGAGAAAACCTGTTACGCCAGGTGCAATATTAATAAGTGGTGCCTGAGACACACGAGCCTCCTTCGGATATACCTGTTACGCCAGGACCGGTAACCCTTTTGACATTTATTCCCACAGTCAGGATTTTAAACCTCTTCAATACAGATGAGTATTGGATGACCATCAAGAGAACACAGACGAGTGTCACAAGTCAATGATACAAACGAATATCATAAAATGATCTAAGAAACACAGACGAGCGCTTCAAGCAATGATACAGACGAATATCAGCCACTAGTACAGACGAATACCAGAAATTCAAACACAGACGAGCATTTGGAGTAGCAATACAGACGAGTACCAGGATAATTAGCAAATCCACACATACAAATATAAGCTAACACAGACGAGTGTTAAGGATGATACAGACGAGTATCCAAACAATGCAGACGAGCTTCAAACAGATAACAAACGCAGATGAGTGCTGGGGAATGCATACGAGCAATAAATATTAGATATCAAACACAGACGAGTGTTGGGAAATGCAGACGAGCAATAAATCTCAAACACGGACGAGTGTTGGGGAGCGCAGACGAGCAACAACAAAGTAATTATAGGCCACTGCTGGGGAAAGAAAATGAGCAATACCAAAGTGATAACACAGACGAGTGTTGAGAAATGCTGACGAGCGGCAATAAAGTATGTACACAGACGAGTGCTGGAGAATGTTTCCCTGATGGTTGGGAATTCCTCAAATATCCATTGTTGGTGACAAGAGTTCTTCCAAATAAACTTTTTGGGGAATAGGCCTCCCGCTGCTTGCTGGGTATACTTCATTGGGGAAGATAAACTGCTTGGGCTACCTGCCAAGACTTATCTAGGGAAAATTCTGCTTGGGAGAGTGTGACACCATCCTGCAACCTGCAACAACAGAAAACACAAGTGTGCCCCGGGGACTTGCATGGTATGATCTGTTCATCCATCATCACCTGACACTCAAAGAGGATTTCAAATGTTTCCCTGCAATGTCATTTTCTTTCAAATTAACACCATGTTTTAAATGCAATGCTATTTTTGCCAAAAATTCAGGACATTTTTGCAAACAAAAATAAACACAACACAGCTTTTTGACTGAATACTCTCTTTATTGAAAGGCCTCTGAATAGGCAAAGATTTTACATCAGGAAGCAACCACCTGGAAAGAGGTAGCCACCATAAAAATGAGAAAATATACTATCGTAACGGCAATGGACACAGCATTCCAATGAGTTCCCTTTCTGCTATGACCAGCATGTCTTCAAAACTCTCCATTCTTGCCTTTGCTTTCTGAGAAGATGAGGGAACTGAATCCTATTCTTCGGATATTGTCAGGTTGTATGAAAAGATGACTTGGTTCAGATTACTCGGATCGTAGTTGTTCGCCTATTCCCTTATTTTGCGTGGATCGCCCTTTCGGGTTTTCAATCCACCGGGATACCCTTTTTTGCCTGAGTTGTCCGATGTGGCTTTTCAACTCAGCGGGTGTACATTTTTTTTCTTTATTTTCCCTAACTTTTGCCCGAGCTTTTTATTCTATTTTTAGCTCTCCGGGATGCCCTTTTCTTTCTTGGACTTTAATTCTGTTTTTGTGTCCAGCGGGTCTCGTTATGCGAAGTATTTTTTAACTGCGTCCGAGTTAACAAGGGATTGGAAATCTTCTCCATCCATAGTAGTGAGCATTAGTGCTCCACCCGAGAAAACTTTCTTCACTATGAATGGTCCTTCGTAGTTTGGGGTCCACTTGCCCCTGTGATCTGAACCTGGAGGAACAATCCTCTTGAGCACAAGCTCTCCCACTTGATACTCCCGAGTACGTGCTCGTTGGTCGAATGCTCGCTTCATTCTCCTCTGATAAAGCTGACCATGACAGATAGCTGTTAATCTCTTTTCCTCAATTAGACATAACTGATTGTAACGAGCATGCACCCATTCAGCCTCATCAAGCTTCACATCCATCATCACACGCAATGAAGGAATCTCTACTTCCACAGGCAAGACTGCCTCCATACCGTATACCAATGAGAAGGGAGTTGCCCCAGTTGATGTCCTGACTGACGTTCGGTACCCATGCAACGCAAATGGTAACATCTCATGCCAATCTTTGTAAGTGACAACCATCTTTTGCACAATCTTCTTGATATTCTTGTTTGCTGCCTCTACCGCACCATTCATCTTTGGTCGGTAAGGAGAAGAATTGTGATGTTGGATCTTGAAGTCCCGACACAACTCTGCCATCATCTTGTTGTTCAAGTTAGAACCATTGTCAGTAATGATCCTTTCGGGCACTCCGTATCTGCAAATGATGTCTCTTTTCAAAAATCTGGCCACCACTTGACGAGTGACATTGACATAAGATGTTGCTTCAACCCTCTTAGTGAAGTAATCAATCGCAACCAGGATGAAGCGATGACCATTTGAAGCAGTAGGCTCTATTTTTCCGATCATATCAATGCCCCACATAGAAAAGGGCCAAGGAGATGACATGACATTGAGCGAGCTTGGAGGAACATGCACTTTGTCTGCATAGATCTGGCACTTGTGGCACTTACGAGCATATGAACAACAGTCTGCGTCCATTGTCATCCAGTAATACCCCGATCTCAACAATTTCTTAGCCATAGCATGCCCTCCTGCATGGGTACCGAAAGATCCCTCGTGGACTTTCTGCATTAACAGGCTTGCTTCGTGTCTATCCATGCATCTGAGCAAGACCATGTCAAAATTTCTCTTGTACAAAACCCTGTCTGTATTCCAGAAGAAGCTAGTAGTAAGTCGCCTTAAGGTCTTCTTGTCATTGGAGGATGCCCCAGCTGGGTATTCTTGCTTTTCCAGGAATAGCTTGATATCAAAGTACCAAGGTTTCTCATCAGACACTGCGTCTACAGAGAAGGCATGAGCTGGAGCGTCAAGTCTGGAAATGTCAATTCTGGGCACATAATTCCAACACAAGACTTTGATAGACGAAGAAAGAGTAGCCAATGCAACGGCAAATTGATTTTCCTCACGCGGTATGTATTGAAGCTTAACTGTCGTGAAGAACGTCAATAGTTTTCTGGCATAATCCCTATAAGGAATTAGATGCTCTTGATGCATATACCACTTTCCGGTAACTTGGTTAATAACGAGGGCTGAATCTCCGAATATATCGAGGGTCTTAATCCGAAGATTAATAGCCTCCTTTATTCCCATTATTCATGCCTCGTATTCCGCTTCATTGTTGGTGCAACCAAACGTAATTCTGGTGGCGAAGGGAAAGTGAACACCTTCAGGAGTAATAAGAACAACACCAACCCCACATCCATTGGTATTGACGGCCCCATCAAACATCAACTTCCATTTGGATTCAGGGTCTGGCCCCTCCTCCGGAAGTGGTTCCTCGCAATCGTTTGCTTTGAGGTACATGATGTCCTCATCAGGGAAATCAAACTTCATTGGCTGATAATTCT